>BTCM01000002.1:1200000-2400000 GCA_030805415.1 Cutaneotrichosporon spelunceum
TGGAGCGGCAACGGGTCACGGTCGAGGTACAGAAGCGTGCGGTGGAGTTGCAGGAGGAGATGTGAGTGAGGGGGTTGCTGTGCGGAGCACACGCTCACACCAGCAACGAAGACCGCAACAGCGTCGAGCTGGAGAACGTGCAGCTGCAGAGGCAGACGCTGGCCACCGCACCGCAGATTACGCAGCACGAGCTCGAGTTCCAGGAGCAGGTAATTGCCGAGCGCGAGAGCGAGATCCGCGAGATCGAGAGCGGGATACACGAGCTCAACGACATTTTCCGCGACCTGGGTGCGATCGTCCAGGAGCAGGGGGGTTTGATTGGTGAGTCGCGGTGTGGTGGTGCTGGCTTGCGCGGCGAACTATGTGGATGGAAGGACGTTGTGCGGTGGTTGGGCCCCTGTTGTTCTTCAACAAGAACAACATCGTCACTGCGGTGCTCAACTCTCGGCTACCGCGCCAACGCAATGTCCATCACTGGCCAAATGGCTCTCTTTCATTGTCTCCCTGCGACCATTGGCTGAATGGCCGTCATCCGTTGCGCCTGCCATGCCCCTATCTCGCGCTAACCTGCAGACAACATCGAGAGCAACATCGTAAACGTGCACGCACACACAGCCTCGGCCGCCGAGGAACTCACCTCGGCGCACGAGTACCAGCGCAAGGCGGGCCGACGCATGGCGTGCCTGCTCATCGTCCTCGGCATTGTCGCGCTCTTCATCCTGCTTGCGATCCTGGCCTAATTGTATTGTATGCAGAGACTGGTTGTGTATTGCGCGAGTCAGTCGACTTGTCCACCTCGGTGGGCTGGCAGGCTATGACGTCGGCGCGTTGGCAGGGACCCAGGATCTTGGCAAGGGTGCGTATGAGGCGGTCGGCGTCGGCATCATGGCTCGGGGTGTGGTTTCGTCTCGAGTCGTGGCTCGGCGTGGCTCTGCACTCCTGACCTCGAGCATCGTAGTCGGGCATGGCATCAGTTCCCTGACGTGTATCATAGCAGTGTGGCTGGCGCGAGAGTCGCGCAGTTTCGCGCAGTGTCGCAGCAGTGTCGTAGCTGTGGCAGGCACACTGGCAGCCGCAGCTGGCACAGTGGCAGGCAGGCCCCGCGCCTGACACGCCAGTAGCAAGCCAAGCCCCTGGCGACACTCGGTCTCCATGCCATCCCTCGGCGTGCCAAGCTCTTCGGCGTCAGTGCCAAGCCCCGGGGGATGCGGAACTCGGTCTCGATCTCCGTGCCCAGCTCTTCGGCGTGACACGGCACCGACCCGCTCCCCTCCCTGAAATTAGACTAGCGCTCCGACAGCTAGAACAAGCACGTAGGGCTGCCGCGACACCTCCGCCCTCCGCTCTCCGTCCGGACTCCTTGGCCCTCTCTGACCCGATCCACCTCCTCCCGCTCCACCCCGACTCACTCTGGCGCATCCAACCTCGACCTCACCTTGACCTCGAGCTCGACCTCACCTCACCTCCGCCTCCACCTCATCCGAGCTCGGCGTCAGCCTCACTTCAACCTCGACCCCGGCCTCACCTCGACCGCAGCCCCAAACCCAGCCTCGGCGTCCAGCTCTCTCTCCGCGTATTGCACTGCGCTCTCAACCCCAACGCCAAGCCCCATGGATGGAGGTCGGAAGAACTATTTCGCGTTAATGCAGGGCAGCTTTGGGTTGCGGTGTCAATCAGGCACCCGACGGGGGCAAAATTGCCACCCAGGGCTGTCGTGGCGCGTCGGTGGCTGGCCTGGCCTCGTTGTGATCAGCTGACCTCGATCGATCCATGGCGCTAGAAAACATCCATGCGCTGTGACGTGGCTTGACAAGAGAAGCGACAGGCAGCAGCACAGACAGACGGACAGGCAGACGCACAGCGGTTGAAGTGGGATACATGCATTACTACAGACACTAATGGCAACATGACAATGATATGCAACGGGTGTTGCCGATCGGATCGCGATCGATGCACCGTGCGGGGCGCTCGGGTCTGTCTAGCGGCCTAGATGAGGGCGTGGAGCTTGGGATCCCGCGAGGGGTCAAAGTGGCGGGGCTCGTCGCGGAGGATGGAGAGCGCGTTAGCCCACGACGCGCGACGGGGCTTGTCCTGTTGCTGGGTTTGGGTTTGTTTGGCTTTGGATTTGGAGACGCGCGCTGGGGTCAGCTGGGATCTATGTGGGGGACCGTCTGTGCGCTCCCAATCTCCATCCCGACACTACACTCACCGCCGTCTGCCCATTCGTCGCGCGAGAAAGCATGTGTCCCAGCCTCGAAGTTTGCGAGGAAGGAGTTGAGGCGGTCCTGATGCCCGGTGGTGGGGGAGGCGAGAGGGGTGGTGGTCGCCGACGAGGCGGTGGAGTTACTCAAGCGGGGAATTGTGATGAACGTCATTGTCGCGGAGGAGGTGGTGAGAACAGGATGTGGTGGATGTGCGGAAGGTGTTGTATATATCTCGACGAGAGATGATGGGTAGATGAGAGATAGAGCGAGTCCTAGTTGGCGATTGAATAGTGACTACTTGACTTGAATAGGAAGTGATACAGGGGCGAGTCAAGCTTCAGGGCCGAGGCTCGGCCCACGGATTTGAGAGTCCCTGGATTGCAGGACGACACGGAGACGGCAGTCAGATCGTCCATTTCGACCTCCACATTGACCGACCAAGTCCGACCGCGTGCGGAAAAAAGTGACTCCGCCCTCAGACCCTGAATACATCACGGCGGCCTCCACCGCCAGCCTCCCGGTGAACGTCAGCGACGGCAGCACAATTATGAATGGGCCTCACAGCACATGTACAGCGTGTACAGCAGCTACCGAGTGGCGAGAAGAGGCATGGAAGAGCACAGGAGCACAGACAGGCACAGTCGCGACACTATCGGCGACCATCCGGCGACTTACATCTCGAGAAGCACAGGCAGCCTGCCACTCTCGAGAAGCGTACTCCATCCGGCCGCGGGCAGTGGCCCCCTCGCACAACCGCAACACCGCAGCGACTCACAGATCCGTGGAGCGACCGGCCCCGGCCTACATTCACCAAAAACACCCGGGGCCCCGATAAGGGTCAACACCGGAAGCCGAACTCCGCGGGGCCAGCAAGGGTTAGTGACGGGGCCAGAGGCGGGGTCAGGGCTCCCCCCGCATCACATGGGCGAGTTACGGTTCACCGAAAACCGATGGCGTGGATTGGCGTGTAGACATGCGTGGTTTGACGGGGTCTAGATTGAGTCAGCTGGGCGGGGATGGCACGACTTGGCGACAAGTGCGGGGTGTGGGTTGATCACGTGGGAGGCGGTAGTGTCTCACTGGTGTCTCACTGCCTGGAGTCGGAGCATGGGCTGGGATGCAGGGATGCTGACAGCCTAGGCCTGGTTGCCGTTTCGATGACGCGCTAGCTAGCGGTAGCATGACGCCGATTTGAGTGAAAGCTTAATGTTTCTTTCCCACGGTGTAGAACCAACTGTGAGCGTACACGTGGCGTTGTAGGAAGGAGACCAGCATATGCCAGTATATCCCCCCCATGCTGGGTGACCACTACACGGTCGGTCACCTGACGTCTTCAAATGCCGGGGAAGAGGCATGGCCGCGCGCACTCGCGGCGGGACTGAGAGCATTGAGGGGGACGATCGTGCCCAGGCTTGCCAGCCGCCGTGGTTAACCACAACTGCCCTCGGCTTTCTCCAGCTTTCTCCAGCAGTTCATGCTCTGTTGTCCGCCTCCCCGTGGTCCTGCATATCTGGGTGCTTGTTGTGGTTGTCTGGGGCCACGCACGAGTGCCGACATGCACCGCACACCTGCACATGCACCATTCCGGCATTTGGCTCCGGACTCGCGGTCGTAACCGTCAGCCTCTCTGATCGTATAGTGGCTAGTATGCTCGCTTGTCATGAATGACGCGGGAGACCGGAGTTCAATTCTCCGTCAGAGAGACGTCCGAGTGACAGAACCTTTTGCTCTCTCAAGGAATGTGCCAGGGTAAGATCCTGAGCGGAAATACGAATCTTATCAGAATATCCCGTGCCTGCGCCTATCGTGCCTATCGCGCGCTTGGCTGCGCGCTTGACTTTTGGCCACTTTGTCTTTTGCGCACTTTTGGCCGGGAATTGGTTGGTTTCGGCGACGCCCCCGATGGCTGGCAAGGTTGGATCCGGCGACGTCCCCGACTGACTCCGATGCACACTCGCTGATAGAACCATATTTCCCCCCCCCCTCTCTTCCCCCCATGCCTGCGCTCGGCCACAACGCTCGGCCGCGCTGTGCCTACCAGCGGATTGCTTCAGTTGCAAGGTATGTGGGCCGGATCGAGGCTCTGTTGATTTCGAGACCGGTTCCTGCATGCGCCATAGGGGTCGTGGAGCATGGCGGGCAGCCGCAGCAGGTTGAGGAAGCGGATGGCGCCAGCGGGTGGGAGGAGGGCAGGGAAGAGGAAGAGGGCAGGTGGATGGGACCGAGGGAATCGGCAGAAAAGGGCAGGCCAAGAGACTAGTGCCAAGTGGAGGTGCGACCCTGGGGCTGTGTTCAGCGTCGGTGCGTCGAAAAGCGCAGACCAGTGCGGGCATGTAAGGCCGACCGGTTGGGCCCGGGCCCAGCATGGCTGCTCTGTTCCGCCAGCCTCGGCTGCAGGCGGACCAGCGGACCAGAATGCCAGAAGCTGGGACGCGGGGGGCGCAGGACCTGTAGATCTATTGTAGAATGGAGCTCAGATCCACTCCGAGGCATGGCCCAAAACCGAAGACATGACCCCCGGCCGAAGACGTGTGCAGTCCAAGCGCGTCTGTGCTTTAAAGGTTGTGGAAGATTCAGCCCTGGCACGTTCTTCGGCAGCAATCCTTAGGAGCACTCGGGTGCCCGAGTAGACTCTGGAATGGATCAAACCCACCGCAAAGCCAGTGTGGGCTAGTCGGGGGATCGAGGACTTCCGAGGAGTTTGGCCGACGCAAACGACTACATCGCTTATCAGAACAGATCTGTCGCGCACGAGCATGAACAGCCAGTGGCGGGCGAGTGACAGGAGGAATCTGGAGAATTGCAGGACATGTCGACCGAATACCTTAGTGGGAAATGACACGGTGCGAGTGGTGGATGGCTGAGGCACTGTGGCGGGAACGGAGCGACATACACTGTGGCGTTGCGTTTGTTGGCACATTCCTGCGCTGCGTTCCTGCGTTCCCTGTTCCTGTATCCTGCTTTCTGCGGCTGGATATGGCAGATGCAAACGCGTCCGAAATGTGAACTGGGCTGGGCGGTGGGGAGGCCTGGCGGTGAGGGTGGCAGTGCAGGTTTGGGTGGGGAGTCTGAGGGTGTGGTGAGCATTAAGGAGTGAGTGGCCGCTCGGGCGTCTGTAGAAGTGTGTCAAGTGCCGATTCGCCCGCCAGTTGCCAAGTGGTCCAAGCAGAGCCAAGAGCCGCCGGCGCTTCCCGAGTGCTGTATTGCTGTCCGAGGGCGGCAGAAGTGAATGTCCTGTAGGGGGCGAGTGGTGCGGCTGCCGGCGTGCGTGCTTGCATGCATGGTGGTCCGCGGACGGCGTGTGAGTGTGAGGAAGCGGGGATAGCCTGATGGCGGCCGTGTGTGTTGTGCCACGAGTTTGCCCCAGATCAGATCAGGTGACACGGAGTATGCGTGGTCAGGTCGAGGCTAGAAGAATCAAGCAGCTCCCTGTCAGGAAATGCAGAGGGTGGTTCTAGCGACTAAATCGGAGGACAAGAGGGAGGGGTGAGAAGGAGAGGGAAAGGGGCAGAGGGACTCCGGCGCATGTTGGTGTGTGTCAGATCGAGGATTAACAGTCAGCGCCTAGCTGTGGCTGTGGCTGTGGCTCTCTGGGCTCTACCACGTCATGTCCGAGGCATCCACGTGCACTCATACTTATTCCAACTTCAAACCTGAGAACCATGTGCATTGAATGCAAGCACCGGACGCTGAGAGAGTGAATTGGACAAGACTGTTGCGCTACTGCTGGAGAGTGTGCAAGGTGAGGCAGGGGACGGACAGTATTTCCGGGACCCCGCAACATCCGGGAAGCCAGGGGCAGTTTGCCGAGCAGCTTCCGCCTGGGTCCAACGGGTCCTGTCTGGCACCCTGGGCGTACGCTGGGTGCTCTGGCTTTGGCCGAAAAGTCAATCCTCCCACGACTGGCGTCTCTCCTCATCATCTTTCCAAACGCCCACCTCGTTCTTTCGTCTTTGATTCTTCTCCTCTCAAAAGCCACGAGGGTAACAGAGCACGCCTGCTCGAAACCCAACGGCCAAGGCTACCTCACCGCCTCATCACCTCCTTCCTCGGCTTCTCGTGCATTCCCCTTCACACTCTCACACATCACCGACTGCTCGCATCCGCCCAAATTTTGGGCAGGCCAACCTCCCGGCCACCAACCACGGCCACCATCAAACGACAGCCCACAACGACATTGCAACGACTCGGAGCAACAAGGGGTAGCCGTATCACACCAAGGTATCAGCTAGCGAGCACCATCACCACCACATCCCGCGCAGCCATTCATTAACTCCCCTCCGACTCGCTCTCCTCTCCGGACACTACAACCACATCCGCTCTCTGTCTCTCACGAGATACCCTCCAGCGCAACCGACCAGCCACAAGTACTCAACTACTCCCAACCAACCCCAACTTGCACAGCCATATATACAACCATGGCTCTTTCCAACCCGTTCGGCGTCGCAATGTTCGACCACAACGGAATCGGCCTCGAGACCCACCAGCATAAGGTTTACACAGAGTCCAAGCCCTATGTCGACGTATTCTCCTTTGATCAAGGGGCGTCTGTCTCCGGCCAGGGGGCCTATTACTCGAACAACTTTATGGAGTCACCTACCCTTCCTCCCCCCACAGTTTTCGACACTGGCCTTCCAACCCACTACGCTGGCGCAGCCGCGTCTGCCATCACCATGGCCCCGATGCCCACAATCCAGGCGCCGGTCAACAGTACTGCCCTCGCCGCCAACCTCCAGCGTGTTGTCGACGCAAACGCCAATGCACTACAGCTAGACACGACGTCCCTCACCCCCTCTGGCTCCCCCCGAACCGGCGGCTACCCGAGCCCATCGTTTGAGCTCTCGCCCACTCCAGGCCTGACCAACCCCACGGAGGGCACCCCCGGCCCCCGATCCCACTCGCGTTGCTCGTCGCACTCGTCGTCTGACGGACTTGCGAGCGGTTTCACCTCGGTCGTCGTGACTCCCGGCGGTGGCTCCCCTGTCCTCCCCATCCGCACGTCGCTCGGCGGCGGTGGCCGCAAGAATTCGGCCGTCGCCAACGGCACGTTCATCCCCAAGAAGGACCATCTCTGTCCGTACCAGGCTTGCGAGCGCCACACACGTACGTTCCGCTCCAATGCAGACCTGCAGCGCCACATTCGCTCCCACAAGGGAGAGAAGCCGCACAAGTGTCCATCGACCGACTGCCAGAAGGCGTACGGCCAGCAGAACAAGATGGTCAAGCACGTCGAGAGCCAACACCCCCACCTCCTCAGCATGGTGGAGCTCGGCCGCACGCGCACCCGCCGCACGGCCGTGGCCCAGGCTCAGCGCAACCTCAACGTCCGCCGTGTCGGCGGCACGTCGCCGTACGCCAAGGCCTCGGCGCTAGCGTACCCCTCGTACCCCAGCACGCCTGTGCAGTCGCCGCCGCTCATGACAGCCCCCACCTCCACCGGCGGCCTGTACCACTCGCCCATTGGTTTCCACCACCGCCCTGCGCCATACATGCCCCGCTCCGGTGCGCCGCTCCACCAGATGGCCCGCACGGCCAGCTCGGGCAGCTCGGGCTCGGCCAACGGCCTTGCCGCAGGCTTCCAGCTACCCGTGACGTCGTTTGGCCAATGGTGGGCCCAGTCCCAGTCATGAGCCACGAGCCACTCCAAGGACACTCGTGTGCCACATTACCATATTCCTGACCCGACCCGCCTGATCCTAGCATGTCACGACGCATCCTCATTCATACAAACGCATTCGCATCGGCGGCCGGCGCCATCATCCACATCAAATCTCCAATCCATCATTGTGCATTTTCATCCATCACCACTATCCGCCACAGAGCTCCGCTCCTCGCATCGGCGACCACGGACACTCGCCCTCTCATCACCAAACGTCACTGCAAAAAAGAGAGAAGAAGAAAACGCCCCATGTCGAAGTATCTTAGGGCAACATCATGCATAGCCATTTGTTCATCGTGCTGGGGTTGGAGAGGGGGCGGGCCAAGGGAAGGGATGATTGGCTGACTGACACTTGGCGAGAACAGGTGCGATCCTGCGAAACCCCACCCCGTTTCAACCATGAACGTTGGTTGTCTCACCACCAAAACTCATTGCCACTGGCTGACGTGCAACCCTGCCTCGACTTGACGGCCGTGAAACCTTGGTGATGACAAAGACTGTGCTGAAGGTGATCATCATCAAACGGGCGATCATCAAACAACCGCCCCTCGTCTGTGCGTCCGCGCGCGCCCCTCAACCCAATCAGTCTGCGCAAGATTCCAAGAGTCACATGTATGGCTCGCCCCGGCGCACACAAACGGGGCCGGGGATGCATATCTACACACACATATATTACCGACGATTACAGAAGAATCTTGAAGCGCTCGATACCCAGACGCATCGCCTCGATCTCGGCCTCAAACTTCTGCAACTTCGCAACGTTCTCGGCACGGACCTCCTCCCTGATCTTGGTCTCATAGTTGGCCTGCTGTGTGACCTTGACGAGCTTGTCACGGTTGCCGACGGCGAGAGCCTGCTTCTTCTCGAGCTTGGAGATCTCGGCCTGAGCATCAACCTTGCCCTCGACGGGGATGTGGACGTGGACGTCGGCGCTGACAGTCCCAGTGCCACTTCCGCGAGGAACCTCGCTGTCCTCGACAACGAAGACGGCCTGGCCAGCACCCTTAGTGAGCGCGACGATGATGGGCGCCTGCGACTCGAGCATGGACTTGAGCTCTGGCTTCTTGGCCTGGACGACGACGGTGATCTTGTCCTCGAGCGTCTTGCCGTTTGTGGGCAGGTTGTACAGGCCGACGATGGTGCGCGCCGAACTGATGACGTCGTTGACGAGGTTGAAGTCGATCTCGGCCTCGGGGAAGTTGTACTCGGGGGTCTCCTCCGGGAAGGCTGAGACCATGATCGAGGGTGTCTTGTCGCCAGCGCGGCGGGGGAGACGCTGCCACAAGTCCTCGGTGACGAAGGGCATGAAGGGGTGGAGAAGCTTGAGACCGCCCTCGAGAGCAGTGTAGAGAGTGTTCTGGACAGAGAGCTTCTCGGGCGTGTCCTCAGTCGACTCGAACGTGGGCTTGGTCGCTTCGATGAAGACGTCGCAGAGGTCGTTTAAGAAGAAGCGGTACGCGTAGTTGGTGGCCTCAGCGAAGTCGCGGTTCTCCATGCACGCGTTAACACCCGCCGCGGCGGTGTTGAGGCGGTGCAGGAGCCACTTCTCGGCGATGCTCTCCTTGCCAGTGGGCTGGGGTCAGTTGAAGCTCTTCATCAACTCCAGTAGCTCACCTTGGCCGAGGGGTTGGGAACGAAAGTGCTCGGCAGCCTCTTGCCCTCAAGGTCAACGAGGCCGAGACGGAAGAGCGCGAACTTGGTAGCGTTCCAGAGCTTGTTGCAGAACTTGCGGTAGCCCTCAACACGGCCGATCTCGAGGTTGATGTCGCGACCGCCTTGGGCATAGTTGCAGAGCGCGAAACGGAGGGCGTCCGTGCCGCACTGAGGAATGCCCTTGGGGAAGAGCTTCTTCTGACCCTGCTCAGCCTTCTGGATCTCCGAGTCCGGGAGGTTGCCGCTGCGCAAGTCGTTGTGGAGCTTCTGAAGAGACTGGCCAGTGATAACGTCGAGAGGGTCAATAACGTTGCCGGTCGACTTGGACATCTTGCGACCCCAAGCGTCACGGACCATCGGGTGCAGGTAGACCTCCTTGAAAGGCATCTTGTCGGTGAGGACGATGCCGAAGAAAGCCATGCGCGCAACCCAGAAAAACAGGATGTCCCAGCCCGTCTCGAGGATCGAGTTGGGGTAGAAGTCCTGGAGGTCCTTGGTCTGTGCACGTCAGCAATGAACCAAGACCAAAGCTCACCTGCTTGGGCCAGCCCATAGTGGAGAACGGCCAGAGACCAGACGAGAACCAGGTGTCGAGAACGTCGTCGTCCTGCTTGAGAGTGTACTTGCGGCCGTTGGCGCGCTTGTCAGCATCCATTGTGGCGTCCTCAAGCGAGCGCGCGATGATCCAGTTGTTGTCGTTGGCACTGTCAGGAGTCTCGCCCTCGTAAGTCATGAGGTACGCCGGGCACCTGTGGCCCCACCAGAGCTGGCGCGAAATGCACCAGTCCTGCATGTTCTCCATCCAGCGAGTCCAGTCACCCTGCATGGACTTGGGCTTGATCTCCAGCTCGCCCTTGGCTGTGCGCTCTAGGACCTCTTCGGCCATCGGCTTGCAGCTGACCCACCACTGGGGCTTCATGATAGACTCGACAACGTCACCTGAACGCGAGCAGATGGGGATTACCATGGCGTTATCCTCCTGGCCGACGTAAAGACCCTTCTCCTTGAGGGCCGCAACGATAGCATTCCTGACGTGGAAGCGCTTCATGCCGGTGAAGGGGGCAGCGTGCTCGTTGTAGGTTCCGTCGTCGTTCATCAGGCTGATGAACTCGAGGTTGTTGCGCTGAGCGCACTCAAAGTCGTTGGGGTCGTGCGCCGGGGTGATCTTGACAGCACCGGTACCGAACTCCATGTCGACGGTGATGGGGTCGGTGACAATAGGGATGCGGCGGCCGTTGAATGGGTGGACAACGAACTTGCCGTGGAGGTGCTTATACCTGGGGTCGTCGGGGTGGACAGCAACGGCGGTATCACCGAGCATGGTCTCGGGACGGGTGGTCGCGACGATGATGAACTCGTCAGAGTTCTCGATGGGGTATTTGAAAGAGGTGATGACACCGAACTCGAAGCGCTCCTTGGCGTCGTAGCCCTTGACGTTCATGAGAGTACGGCCCGGAAGCTCCTTCTGGTCGACCTCAAGATTGGAAAGCGAGGTGTTGAGGTAGCAGCACCAGTTGACGAGGCGGTTGGCGCGGTAGATGAGGCCCTTCTCGTGCATAGTGATGAAGCCCTCCTTGACGGCCTCTGTGAGTTCCTGTTGTCAGCTGACGCCCTCACGAGCTGGCAAAACTCACAGGCGACATGGTGAAGGCAACACGATCCCAGGAGAACGTTCCGCCGAGACGACGCATCTGGTTGGTAATGTTGGCCTGGTATCTGGATCGTCAACGTCATCCTAGCCACAGCACTCAAATTGCACTCACTGGTCCTTCCACTCCCAAACCTTCTCGAGGAACTTCTCGCGGCCGTAGTAGTGCCTGGAGTGGCCCTCCGTCTTCAACAAGCGGTTCTCAACAACAGCCTGGGTAGCAATACCGGCGTGGTCGTAACCGGGAACCCAGACGGTTGTGTACCCCTGCATACGCTTCCTGGCATGTCAGTCTATCTCAGGACTCGGAGGACGTACCAGCGAGCCATGGCGTCCTGGATGGCGACAGTGAGAGCGTGGCCGATGTGCAGGTTGCCTGTAACGTTGGGGGGAGGGAAGGTCATGGAGAAGACGCCGCGCGGGAGGGGCGAGCCGTCCTCCTGGTACTTCGGGTTGAAGAAGCCCTGCTTATCCCACCAGGCGTAGTGCGCCGCCTCGACCTTGACGGGGTCGTAGCCGCCAGCCCACAGGTCCCCCGAGACGTCTGGGGCGTTAGTTACGCCCCGGCAAACGGTATGTCACTCACCCTTCTTCTCGCCCTCCGGCGTGGTGTTGACCCACTCCTCGGCGGGCTGCTCGACCTTCTTCTCCTTCTCCTTCTTCTCCTTTTTGGGAGCGGCAGGCTGGGCAGCTGCAGTCGAGGCCTTAGCGGCCTGCTTAGCCGCCTTCTCCGCAAGCTTGGCAGCCTTCTTGGCTTCCGTCAGTTCCATCTCGGCCTTGCTCGCGGACTCACCTCCCTTCTTGGAAGGAGCAGCGCCGTCAGCCGGGGTGCTGGCGCCGCTGGCAGCGCTCGACCCAGCGGGGGTGGCCTCGAGCTGAGGCTTGGTAGCCTCTGGAGCCGACATGATTGGTGTGTAGTGGAGGTGACGCGCGTTTAGCGGCAACCAAGTGCCAGATGTGAGTGCTCGTCGGCGCAGATGGGCCGAGGAAGGTGCTGTTGCGGAATAGAGTGCTCTATTGGAGAGCTGTTTTGTGGTAGCAATGAAGAGGTGGCGTATCATACACCACCTGGGAGGTTGTCGACAACGTTGAGAACGTTGTGTAAGGTGAATGAGTCGAGTGTGATGGTGAGCGAGCACACTTTCTTTGACTCGACACCGAATTCCAAGGTCAAGCCGAGTTCATAGTTGCCCGTATCACCGAAAATGACGTGTGTCTCCGTTTTGAGTCCTGAAACGCGCTGGGATCGGCTGCCTTGGGTGGTGACGCAGCGCGCCGCCAGTGCCAGGTGGCCGATCCGACATCGTTCAGCCTCTCTATCCAACTGAGACAACTCGTCGCTTTCTCCACCGGAATTGACAACGGTCTATAGTCTTGATCATACGCCCCGTATCGGGACCAGGGCATCATGATTTCGGTACGTCTTTCGAACAACCTCGGTATATGCTGACTCACAGGCATTCTTCATCTTCAACCAGAAGGGCGAGGTAGGCTGGTCTTGCGATGGCCGATGCGCATCCCACTGACCTCCAGGTGCTCATCTCCCGCCTCTTCCGTGCAGACTTGAAGTGCGTTTGTCATTCACAGCCAGGCGAAGCTGACGGCAGACGCTCGATAGCAGACGTGTTCCGCATCCAGGTCATCTCGAACCCCGACATCCGCTCGCCGATCATCACTCTTGGCTCGACATCGTTCTTCCATGTGCGCCTCAACAACATCTTTGTGGTTGGGGTGACAAAGTGGGTTTCGGAGTTAGATGTGGCTGACGTGTAGGTGCAACGCGTCCGCAGCACTCGTGTTCGAGTTCCTGTACCGCTTCATCACGATCTCGCGCAGCTACTTCGGCAAGCTGGACGAGGAGAGCGTAAAGAACAACTTTGTCCTGATCTACGAGCTACTTGACGAGATTCTCGACTTTGGGTATCCTCAGAACTCGGAGACCGACACACTCAAGATGTACATCACGACCGAGGGCATCAAGTCGGAGTTGGCTGTTGTGAGTACTGTCACGGTCGGAAGGGGACCATTCTAACGGCAGCGCGAGGACTCCACCAAGATCACGATCCAGGCGACGGGCGCGACCTCGTGGCGTCGCGCCGACGTCAAGTACCGCAAGAACGAAGCGTTTGTCGACGTCATCGAGACGGTCAACATGATGATGAGCAAGGACGGCGCGGTGCTGCGCGCCGACGTCGACGGACAGATCCTCATGCGCGCATACCTCAGCGGCATGCCCGAGTGCAAGTTTGGACTCAACGACAAGCTTGTACTTGCCAAGCATGGTGAAAGCTCGGTGGCGAAGATGGACAATGCGGTGGAGCTCGACGACTGCCAGTTCCACCAGTGTGTGCGGCTTGGCAAGTTTGACTCGGATCGCTCCATCAGCTTCATTCCCCCCGACGGCGAGTTCGAGCTCATGCGCTACCGCTCCACGACCAACATCAACCTCCCCTTCCGATTACAGACTCACGTCACCGAGCCCACAAAGAGCCGAGTCGAGTACACCATCCACCTCAAAGCTGCATTCGACCACAAGCTCAATGCCAATAATGTCGTGCTCCGCATTCCTACACCGCTCAACACCACCAAGGCCGAGGTTAAAGTCGGCGTTGGCAAGGCGAAATACGTCCCAGCTGACAACATCATTGTGTGGAAGTACGTTCAGCTCTGAGGTCACGCAACCAAACTGACAAACAGGATCCCAAGGATACAGGGGCAGCAGGAGTGCACCCTCACGGCCGAGGCCGACCTTGCGATGACGACTCACCGCCAGCCATGGTCGCGACCACCCATCGAGGTCGACTTCTCTGTCGTCATGTACACGGCCTCGGGACTTCTCGTCCGCTACCTCAAGGTCTTTGAGAAGTCAGGAGGTAAGAGTGAAGTCTCAGTGCTCGCTGACGCCTAGCCAACTCTACTAAATGGGTGCGATACCTCACAAAGGCCAACGGAACCTACCAGATTCGGGTGAGTTAGACCCAGCCATCAACGGATGAGCCCAGCTGACAGCAGTTCTAATACCCGCTATGTTGATTATGCTGTACTATGTGATGTGATACTGTGCTGATCGTGTCAAGACACGAGATGGGACAGTTCAGTACAACAAAATCGTGGGTCCAGCGGTCAGCTGGTCGACCGTAACGTATTGGTGTCTTCAGCCAACGGAGCAGTTGCGGCCTCCAGCATGAGAACCTTGCTGCGCCTTGCTAGTCCGGCTCCACACTGACCAAAACCGTCGCAAACCATTCCGCGACGTGTCCAAATTATACAGAATCTTGGGTTTATGCTACTATGGCTTCTTCTTGAGTTGTGATGGGGAGATGCAGTGCCTGGCTTTGAGTATGTTGAGCGAGTACAGTTAACCAAGTTCTGGACATGTAATACAGACGAGTTCTCCTACTCATCGATGCTTCTGCGCGATCCAGACCCCTCAGCGTGGGGTGCGAGGAGGCCCTCTTCCTCGCCCTCCTCGCGCTCTGCGCGGCGGCGCGCTTTCTCGAGCTCCCATCCCCTCTCGGAACGGCGGCCGCAGATTTCGGCTCGGCCCTCGTTGTACTTCAAGCGGATGAGAGTGCCGATGATAATTAACCAGTACACATCGTAGGCACCGCTGGCTGTTAGCTTACCATCCTACAACGCCCTAGAGCTAAAACTTACACAGTCCAGTAAGTGCCGACGTTGTTCCATCCCACCAGACTCTGAGCCAGCTGCCAGAACCCGCTGTAGCCCTGGTGCCCGGGCTCAGGATTGCAACCCCAGAGCTTCCAGATGTTGTGGCGGACCCGGAAGGAGCCAGGGCCGTCACCTCCTTCAGCCGCCGCCGCACCGACACCGTTGATGAAGTACTGGCGCTCGATCCCGTATGCGGAGCGGCTGGCGAGACCAGCGCCCATCAGGAAGAGGATAACGGTGGAGAAGATTGTGAAGCGCTGGAGCGACATCGATTCGGAGCGGTTGAAAAGGGTGACGGCCAGCACGCCGCCGATGACGAAACCAGCGACTGCGCCAGTGAAGATCGACAAAGGGGAGCCTGTCAGACCGATACCGCCGAGGAAGACGACTCCCTCCAAACCCTCGCGAAGGACGGTGATGAAAGGAAGGCCGAAGAGGATCCAGCCCCGCGCTGCACGAGCGCCCATCTTGCGGTTGCCGCGACGGGTCGATGACGACTTTTGGTCAACCCCAGCAGCACCCTCAACTGCCTGGAGTAACTTGAGGCGCCACTTCGTGCGCGCATGAGGAAGGCGGAGGAAAGCGATGCCCATGACAAGGATGCTAGCACGTAAGCTGATGCCGTCCGCGCCGACTTACAGGATGGCAGCAACGCCGCACCAGATGCCCTCCCAGAGGTTCTCAGCATCTTGCCATAGATCGTGAGCAAATTTGTAGAACTGCGAGTTTAGCACCAAAGGGAAGGATGCGCAAGCATGGATACAGGTCATGCGGAGGAAGGTGGAAGCGATCCCTGAGTGTACACTCACCACGTAGAGAAAGATGCCGCCAATGATCGCTGCCGCAGCGAGGCCGAGGAGTGCACCACTCCATACCTGGGCCTTGAGCTTTCGAACCAGCTGTTCACGGTCGTACGACCCAAATTGATTGCTGGTGTGACCTTCGTCATCCGACAACTCAACGGAATCCCGGTGCGCGGGGCTCAGGCTGGGAGACAGGAGCTGAGGCGGCACGGCAGGAGCGCGCTCCGAGTTCCGGCGCGAGCCAAAGGTCGAGTAGGAGGCATCGCCCTCATGTTCCGCTGCGCTCGGGAGGAGTTCTGTGCGCGAGCTACCAGCACCGGCTGTGCTGCCGAGCGGCTGCGCGGGGATGATCTGCTCAATGAACCCGAGCAGCACGGCGACTGCCGTCAGTTTTGTTTCGGGGACAAGTGGCAAGCGCACTGATGATGCCGGCCTCGAGGGTCTCGCGGAGGGCAATAAATGCCGCTACTGGCTGGTGCCGTTAGTTGTGTGCCGCTCCTGTCATTGAAGATGGCATGGAGTTACTCACATTGAAGAGATCTGATGTGGCCGCCATTGTTGAGCGGCGTAGTGGGGTAAAGAGGAGGAATGAAGGAAGGAGAGTGTGGATGGAAGTGGCGGATTAAGACGTCGACGCACACGTTGCCTAATGTAGTCTTGGCTGATTTCCAAGTAGAGAGAGTGGCGTGTGGGACCAAGGTGCCAAGATGGGCTTGAGTGACTGCGTGAGCCCCGGTGACAATTACTGGTGGCGACGGAGCGCGTCGGCCGATGGCTGCCTTTGCCTTTTGGAGGTGACTTAGGTCATGTCCGGCGATGGTCTTTCGGAAGCAAATCTGAACAGATGTGTGTTTTGAGTATGGCAGGATATCGTGATTGTATAGAACAATGATATACATTTGTATAGAGTGAATGGTCACTATTTTATATTCAACGGTAAATGACGTGTGCAAGGGAAGGACATGTTTGATCCCCCTGAGGGCTGTATTCGGTTTGGCTGAGACGTGCTCAACGTTTTGTTACTGTAACCCTGAAATGACTGAACATTACATGATGTAAAGGAGGAGGGGAAGACGTTTCTAAGGTCAGAATTCAGAATTCAGCAGAACAGGGAGCAGCTAGTAACCCAAGCTTAATGTGGCGGGCAGGGCATTTCACCACCCAAGCCGGCTGCAGGCAGGTTGAACAGCTCCAACAGTCGTGTTGTTTGCTCGGGTTGCTCCAGAACTCCTGATGATAACGTACATCCAGTGCGCAACCAGGCGTTGCCGTTGCCAAGAGCACGTCGACACGCCGTACCTGGTCCATCTCCGAACGCCGCCAGTTCCAGATCCTATGCTCCCGTCCATCTCCGCGCCTTCCCGCTCCCGTCCAAACTCATCTCTCCATTCACTGACACACCACCCTCCACGTTCATCCTCTACACGTTCATCCTCTACATCTTATACAATTCTTCACAACACTCTCCTCTCCTTCACCGACCTGTCATCATCGCCATATCCAGCTCGGTGCCAACGCGAACGCGGTCCGGATAACGCGCATAGAATTGCGTGTCAAAGCTACCAACCAACGTTGCATCAATACCACTTGCATCCCAGATTACCGCTGCCCCACTTCTGCATTCCTTCTCGCAGCCTCGCCACTTGACACTACCTACTTACAGTCTCTCCACCGCTTCTGCCTAGCAGAGATGTCAACCCCCACACCCCCCCTCCTTCCCACCTCCACCTACTCGGGGCCAGGGACGCCCGTCGATGAGAGCTCGACCCCGATTCATAACCTACTTAAGCCTTCAGAGCGCAGCTCGCCTTTGGGGGGGGAGAAGCATGGGAAGCACATGGTGAGCAGGCATGCGACGCGTAACTCGAGTGCTGCATTGCTGAACCCCGCACAGCCGCTAAGCAAAAAGGAGAAAGAAGACGACCCCATTTCCACCAAGCCGTCTGGGAGGGTCAACATGCGCGCGGCTACCATCAGTGAGTCTGGGCCTGCTTACCTCCCCCAAGCGCGCGGCGCTTACGCTTAGTCCCTATCTGGATCGCCCTCTCGTCTACTGTTATTATCTACAACAGTGCGTCGAGCTTTTGGACACAACCCGACTCACCAGCTGACCTTGGCAGAGTATCTGTACTCTGAAGAGCACCTCAACTTCCCATATGTAAGCCATTCCCCGGGCCATGCCGAGCTGACTGTAGCCGATCTTCATGTAGGTCCTCCGCTGCGCGGAGCCGAACACAGCCGTCCCGACCGAGTAGCGAAATGAGACTGACCTTCAGCACGTCATACCATCTGGGATGTGCGGTGAGCCTCCCGAGGCTTCAGAGGAGAACGGAAGCTGACATCAGGCCATTGGCACTCGCATTCTTCGCGCTACCACGAACTTGATGGACGGCCTTGACAAGGTGCCCATGACTGTGAGTTGCGCGCCCTTACCCCTGTTGCAGCCTTCACATACTGACTTCCGCCCAGCGTGAAGTCTACTTTAAGCGCATTGTTCCCATCGGCATATTATTCTCCGGTTCGCTCATCCTGAGCAACTCAGCGTACCTGACGTAAGTGAAAGGCCGAGGTCTCGTGTTGCCTGTGGCTGTCTTGGCCCCGCAACTGTCGTCCGCCCGTCTGGCGTCGCTTTCACGCTGTGGAGCATCCAAGTAACAGGCAACCGTGTAGTGAGACGCTCGACTCACACCCAGGCTTAGCGTCTCCTTCATCCAGATGCTCAAGGCATTCACGCCTGTATCCATCGTCCTCATTTCGGCCATCTTCAAAATCCAGGCGCTGAACCCCAAGCTCCTGGCTACTGTGGTTGTGAGTCACTGAGATTGGTTTCGGCAGCGCTGACAAACAGCTCATCTCGATTGGCTGCGCATTATGTTCGTACGGTATTGTGGTTCCAGCTGACCCCAGCCGCATACGGCGAGCTACACTTCAAGCTGCTCGGTTTCTTGTTCCAGACCAGCGCGGTTGTGGTGAGTGCTCAATCTTTGCAAATGGCGGGTGCTAACGATCCAGTTTGAGTCTTCGTGCGTAGCATATGTGGATGTTGAGGACGATGCTGACCTGCAGACGCCTCGTGATGATCCAGGTTCTTCTGCAAGGGCTCAAGGTGGGTTTTGGGCAGCTGAGTTGCAAGCTCACCGCAGATGGACCCCCTTGTGTCGCTGCACTACTACGCGCCTGTCTGTTCCATCATCAACGCCTGCTTCCTCCCTTTCACTGAGGGCCTCGCCCCGTTCCGCGAGCTTCCGCGCATCGGCATGCTCATCATGTCAACCAACGCGTTTGCAGCATTTGGTCTCAACGTGGCGGCGGTGTTCCTGATCAGCGCTGCAGGTGGCCTGACACTTACTCTCGCAGGCGTGTTCAAGGACATCCTCCTCATCACGGCTAGCGTCGTGTTCTTCGGCAGCCCAGTCACCTGGGTGCAGGTGTTTGGTGCGTGCGGCTGGCGGGTGCGGATGGAAATAGCTGACGACAGGCTACTCGCTCGCTCTTAGCGGGCTGATGATCTACAAGAACGCCTCTGCCAAGAAGTAGGCCATGGCCAATGCTGTGAACTGTAGCTATAGATGGCGATACATAGATGACTGGTACATGACTCTGCATTGCGGACGCGAGCGTTGAGGTTGGCCGATTGAGGTACTGTATATCGAGGAACTGGTTTGAGGTCCAAGTGAAGTGGCGGTATGTGTAGGGTAGCGTCTGTGGGAGGGACTCTTCCACGAGTGTCGCGCGCAGAGCATGTACCCACTCTGCGATAATGCCATGTCGGCATTTGATCCAATTGACACTTCCCAGATACGCCAGACACGCCACTCTCCCACTGGCGCAAGGTACTGTACAGCATTTTCCAACGCCGTCTTGGTGAATTCAGATATTTCTAGTTGTAGCCAACCCAACCACTTCAGAATTGGAGTCGCGGTACATGTTGACATCGCGATCTGAGAGAGATAGTCCAATGCAGAAACCGAGTTGACTTAGGGCGGCATTAAGTACTACAACAGTACAGTGATGCATTATACTGGATAGACACTATGGTACAGTTCATCTCCGCTCGTCAGAGCGCGTGGCCCCCCCGAGAGCACCGCCATGAAGTAAGCCTGCTCGGCGGGGGTCATCCCGCCACCCTTCGTTCTGCCGGAGCCCTTCCTGTTCCGGGACTTTGATTCGGCGGGCCGCGCGGCAGTCCACGGCTCCAAGCCCGGGACGCACAGACGGTTTGCATCCTGCACCGGTGGGGCGTTGTCGTGGTGCTGATCCACCAAGACGACGATCCGGATAATCGGCACAGTCCAGTTGCGAGGAATCGGCGAGCGACACCGGCGGCCGCTTCGCAGCACCTGTGCTGTCGCGAGGTAGGATTGGTAGCACTCGGTGTTGTACCAGTCGGGGGCGGAGAGGGGGTAGGATTCTTGGGGCGGGCGCCGGCCCCGGCCCCGGATGGAAAGGGCCGCAAAGGCGACGAGGATCACAGCCGTGATGCCGAGGACGACGATGAAGTACGTCGGGGTGAGGGGTTCGAAATCGGGGGGGTGAGGGTATGGGTGCCATCGTTCGTTTAGTAGAGCAAGTGCAGGTTTCGTTGTAGAGTTGTAGAGCAAGGCAGGTGAGTGGCGCTTGAACAGTCGGTAAAGTGGAAAGAGAGATGGATGTTAGCGCAATGTGGGGAGGTGGTGTAGGGCTGTCGTGTTTGGGTCACGGTGGACGGCGTCGGAATGGGCGACTGTGGCGCTGCGTTCGAAATGTACAGAATTGTTTCAATTGTCTCGTATCTCACTGTCATTCGATATTCCCCACAACATGCGGATCACCGTGCAGCCAACAACCTGCCGCTGCAAGAGCAAAAATTCCAGTCTCGGATAGACTGAGACTGTGCAGAGCAGCATGGGCTCCTCGGGCTCTGGTTCATCAGAAAAAACCAACTCTCCTCGTCACACTCTCATCATCACAACTCTCCTTATCACAACTCTCCTCACCTGCCCAATCTCATCCGCCAACCGTTTCTCATCCACGAACACCCTTCAACCCAACCCGCACCAAACCACACACCCTGCATTTACCCAAGCCATGTCTCTCACACCACTCCCCCTCACCCTGGCCCTCTTCTCACCCTCCTTGGCCGCCCCGCTCCGACCAACCGAGGGCCTCGTGGGTGCCGCGGACGTGGACAAGGCTGCGCTGTGTGTGCTGTTACCCTTCATCTCGACAGTCATTTCCGTCTCCGGCCTCCCAAACGTGGTAGGCCCGATGACCATGTACGAGTGGATGTCAAACCGCTTCGAGGACCCACACAACGTCGCCTACGTCGCCTGGGCTTCTTTCCGCCCGGCAGTAGCCATCCAGTCTGGGTCTTAGGTTGCCATTAACCAAGACGAGGCTGCCACTTCCTACGTTGCCATCAATCAAGAGGCCGCTACAGGGGTGCGCCCGCCACGCCTCCGCTGTCTCCAGCCTCTGTGACTGCCACTCCTGTCTCTAGGTTTCCCTACCTGCTGCCAGAGTACGACATCGAGACTCTGCCGCTGTACTCGTACTCGCCCTCTCCCAGCGAGGAGGATATTACGGCCGCCCTCGTCGAGAATTTGTAATCACATGTTTGACTAGGATGTACTGAGAATGAGGATGGCTGGTTATATTCAATGTTTCACGTAAATTACAAGTCTCGTGCCAAGCTAGAGACCTCTGTACTTGCCGATCACCATTCCGTTCAACTTCGTCCGCTTGTTTGTGGTCTGACGCGTCTCCTGCTCCATCTCCCAGCCCATCTCTACCTCGCCTGGCCCCCACCTCGGCATCCTCTTAGCTCCGGACAGACTACCAAGCGATCTGAGACATGAATATAGTTGTTTCACTGCTCAGGTTGAGCGCCTTGCTCACTTAGCTCGTCTTGCTCACTTAGCTCGCCTGGCTCATGTACCCACTGAGACAAGGCCGACAAGTTGGCATGTGGGTCAGCTGACAGTGCCTCGACCGGCCTGGCGCGCCTCACATTACAAGGCCTGTCTCAGCCGTGCGACTCTAGCCACTCGCTGACATGTTTTAGGGCAGTGTACATGTATTGGCGAGGTGTCATGTTTGCGACTGCTCCCAGAACAAGTCCACCCCACTCCCACATTGTTGTAGGGTTAGAATGTACGTCAAGAGTTAGAAGTACGATCTCTTGAAACGTATGAACAAGTCCGAAACCGTCTCGGATCCGGCCAGTGCTGGCTACTCCGGGGCCGTGAATGACGCAGGTGGACGACCGAAGTGGAGGTTGGGATGCGAATTTTGCTCCCGTTAATCATGAAGGGAACAAAAGTCACCTAGCCCAGGCTGGCCATCGCGCGAGCTCCAGTCGCACTGAGACTCGCCACTCAACTCTCGTCTTATCTCTCTACGACTGATTCATCAAAATGCCACCAAAAAAGGGAAAGAAGGGAAAGAAGGGCGGCGATGACGAGGACTTCTGGTGAGTCAATGCCTTCATCGGCGCCGGCCAAACCTCGCCGTTGCAGTTCTCAGCTAACGTTACAGGGCCGAGAAGGACAAGGAGTTCGACTCCAACGTCGCCACCCCCAACAACGAGACATCGATGGGCGGCGGCGGTAGCGCGTTCGACGCCCTCGACGACGACGAGGACGGTGGTGGCGGCCTGATGGTGAGTCTAGGCCCTGGCGTCAAGCGTCGGTGCGGATGGCCCCGGGTGTCCAGATTTAGCTGACACACAGGCGGCCATCGCTGCGGCCAAGAACAAGAAGAAGGACAAAAAGAAGAAGAAGGCCCAGTTCGAGTTCGAGGACGAGGAAGGCGCCGAGTCCAAGGAGGCCGAGCGTGCCGACATGGACGACGAGTGGCCCGAGGACGACGTCAAGCCTAAGAAGGGCAAGAAGGGCAAGAAGAACACCTTCGACTTTGACGATGACGAGGGTGCTGCTGCGGAGCCTGAGGCTCCAGCGGTCGACGACTTCGCCAACAAGGCTGCCGAGAAGGCCAACCTCGACGACGAGTGGCCGGAGGACGACGTCAAGCCCAAGAAGGGCAAGAAAGGAAAGAAGGGCAAGAAGCAGCAGGTCGAGGAGGACGATGAAGAAGACTTCCTCGAGAAAGCTGCTGCTGAGGCCGCTGCCGCCAAGACTGCCGCTGAGGCGGAGACTGCTAAGGCTGCCGAGGCTGCCAAGGCTGCTGCTGCCGAGGAACCAGAGGACGAGGACGAGGAGGAAGCGGGTGGCAACAGAATCCTCACCAAGAAGGAGAAGGAGAAGCTGAAGAAGGAGAAGGAGAAGGTGGGTAGCTGGGGAGAGCTCAAGCTAACATCAGGCGAAGAAGAAGGCGCAGGCCGCCAAGAAGAAGGCAGCCGCCGCCGAGGAGTCTACGCCGGCCGCTGCTTCGGAGGCCGCACCAGAGGCTGCACCCGAAGCCGAGGCGGAGGACGAGCCCGCCGCTGCCTCTTCGAAGAACAAGAAGAAGAAGAAGGGCGCCAAGGCTGAGCCGGCAGCGCCCGCCGCCGCCGCCGGCAAGAAGGTGCCAGCGCATATTCTGGCTATGCAGGCTGCAATGGCCGAGAAGAAGCGTCTCGAAGAGGAGGCTGCGGCAAAGGTCGAGGCCGAGCGCCGCCGCATCGAGGAGAATGAGCGTCGTATCGAGGAGGAGGAGGCGCGTATCGCCGCAGCCAAGGAGGCCAAGAGGGAGAAGGAGCGCCTCAAGCGCGCGCAGGCCAAGGCTGAGGGCCGTATGCTCACGCCTGCACAAAAGCGTGAGCGAGCTGCAGCCGAAGCCCGCAAGCAGGCGTTGCTCGCTTCGGGTGTCGTCATTGCCGGTCTCCAGAACGATGGCGAGAACAAGCCCAAGGCCCGTCCTGTTTACGGCAAGAAGAACAACAAGAAACAGCAGCAGCAGCAGCAGCAGAAGACCCCTGCCACTCCCACAGCTCCCACCTCGCCAAAGAAGCCCGTGGAGGAGCCCAAGAAGGAGGCGCCCAAGCCTAAGGCCAAGGAGGAGTCGGACGACGACTGGGACAAGTCTGAAGACGAGGTCGAGGCTGCCACCGCCGCCGTCAAGGACCTCAAGGTCGAGGAGGAGTCTGAAGACGACTGGGACAAGTCGGAGGACGAGGAGGAGAAGCCCAAGGCGGCGGCGACGCCCGTGGCTGCCGCAAAGGCACCCGCGAAGCGTGCCGCAAAGGCTGCCCCTGCCAAGGCCGCTTCCAAGGCGGCGGCCAAGCCTGCCACTAATGACAAGGGGACAGCCAAGGCGCCAGTGGAGGAGGAGTCCGAGTCAGAGGAGGAGACTGAGTCTGACGACGAGTCTGACGAGACCGAAGACGACTCTGATGAGGAGACCGACTCGGACTCTGACGATGAGATCGAGCAGGCCAAGGAACGTGCGCGTGTCGCGATTGCCGCCCGCCGCAAGGCTGCCGAGGCCGAGCAGAGCAAGACCGATCTCCGCTCGCCCATCTGCTGTATCCTAGGTCACGTCGACACGGGTAAGACCAAGTTGCTGGACAAGATCCGTCAGACCTCGGTTCAGGAGGGTGAGGCCGGTGGTATCACTCAGCAGATTGGTGCGACCTTCTTCCCCAAGGAGGCTCTCGTTGAGAAGACCATGGCGGTCAACAAGAATGGCGAGGTCGAGGTGCAGATCCCAGGCCTGCTCATCATCGACACGCCTGGACACGAGTCGTTCACCAACCTGCGTTCGCGTGGTTCGTCGCTCTGCAACATTGCCATCCTCGTCATCGACATCACCCACGGTCTCGAGCCCCAGACCATCGAGTCGCTCAACCTCCTCAAGATGCGCAAGACGCCGTTCATTGTTGCGCTCAACAAGATCGACAAGCTCGATGCGACCGAGTGGAAGGTCCACCCCGACTCTGGCTTCCGCGACACCCTCAACGCCCAGAGCCCGCGTATGCAGCGCATGTTCGAGGACCGTCTTCAGCACGTCAAGATGCTTCTCATGGAGCAGGGTCTCAACTCGGAGGTCTACGACAAGAACACGCAGCCCGGCCGTGTTGTCTCGGTTGTCCCCACTTCGGCCGTCACCGGCGAGGGTGTGCCCGACCTTCTCGCCCTCCTCGTCAAGCTCACGCAGGACCGCATGACCGGCTCGCTCATGTACCTCTCCGAGGCTGAGGCGACCATTCTCGAGGTCAAGGTCATCGAGGGTCTCGGCACGACCATCGACATTGTCCTCGTTAATGGTGTGCTGCGCGAGGGTGACAAGATTGTGCTATGTGGCATGAATGGGCCGATCGTTACAAACGTCCGAGCACTCTTAACACCACAGCCGATGCGCGAATTGCGTATCAAGTCGGCATACGTCCACCACAAGGAGGTCAAGGCCGCACTCGGTGTCAAGATCTCTGCGCCAGGCCTCGAGAAGGCTATCGCTGGTGCACGCATGTACGTTGCCAAGAATGCCGACGAGGAGGAGTACTACAAGGACCTGGCGATGGACGACCTCACCTCGCTCGACCAGTACGTGCAGAAGACTGGCCGTGGTGTCTTCGTCCAGGCGTCGACGCTGGGTTCGCTCGAGGCGCTGCTTGTGTTCCTCAAGGACATGAACATTCCCGTGTTCGAGTTCGGTCTCGGCCCCGTGTACAAGAGCGCCGTCATCCGTGCAGGCCTCATGTTGGACCGCGCTCCAGAATACGCCGTCATGCTCTGCTTCGACGTGCCAGTCACATTCGAGGCCGAGGAGCAGGCCAAAAAGGAGGGTGTCAAGATCTTCTCGGCCATGATCATCTACCACCTCTTCGACGCTTTCAAGAAGCACATGGAGGAGGTTCGTGAGGCGCGCATGAAGGAGGCCGCACCGATGGCCGTGTGGCCGGTCAAGCTCAAGATTCTTAAGGCCTTTGCGTCCAAGGACCCCATTATCGTGGGCTGTGACATTGTCGACGGCGCAACCGCGCGTGTAGGCACTCCAGTTGGTGTTGTGCGGTACGACAAGGAGACTGGCAAGCGCGAGATTATTCCCCTGGGCAAGATCACATCCCTCGAGATCAACCACAAGCCGATGCCGGTCGTCAAGAAGTCGCAGGTCGGTGCGGGTGTTGCTGTCAAGATCGAGCGTGCGGCTCACCAGGCTGCGCGTTCCTTCGGGCGACACTTTGACGAGAAAGACGAGATTGTGTCGCTCATCTCGCGCCAGTCGCTCGACACGCTGAGTGAGTTTCCATGGTCGACTTGTGCTGACGGCAGAAAACACATTCCGCGACCAGGTCGAGATGTCCGACTGGGCCTTGTTAAAGAAGATGAAGATCGAGCAGGGCGTGGCATAAGCGCCTGCTCTTGCTGTTGTTTGCGGTCTATTATGCATGGTTTCTTTCGAGCTAGTCGTGTCTCGTGGCCGTAGGGGAATCTGATGGACTCTGATGGTTACGTAAATGGCCACGGTGCGGATCGATCAGCCGGGTGAGTCCTGCGTGGGCGACTCGATCTTCCCTGGAAAAGTCCGGAGGCTGTTGAGCTCGCCATCGCATCTCTGCTCTGTACTCTAACTCTACCAAAATGTCCCAGACGCGCTATTTCTCCACACGGGGCGGCAACGAGACTCTCTCGTTTGACGAGGTGAGTAGTGTGCCCTCTGCGGCTGAGCTTGCTCGCATATGCCTTGAAATGGAGCAGCTGGACTGGCTGCCGGGGAACTGTCCCGCTCCGGCACTGGGGCAGACGGTTCTCTTGCACTGCTCCGTCCGCAACCCCACCACCATAGCGGCGGCGGACGCATGGGCTGACAACAGGCGGTCCTCCGCGGCCTTGCCCCCAACGGCGGCCTGTACATTCCTACCGAGATCCCCGCCCTCCCTGCCAACTGGGAGACCGAGTGGGAGGGCCTGTCGTTCCCCGAGCTTTCGCACCGCATCGTCTCGCTCTTTGTTCCTGAGGACTCGATCTCCCCGGCCGACCTCAAGGACATCATCGACCGGTCATACGCGACCTTCCGTGCGCCGGAGGTGACGCCGCTCCACCAGACCGCCGAGGGCGAGTACGTGCTTGAGCTGTGGCACGGCCCGACCTGGGCATTCAAGGACGTTGCGCTCCAGTTTCTCGGCAACGTCTTTGCATATCTCCTTGGCAAGCGCAACGCTGGCGGTGCCAACGAGCACCTGACCGTCCTGGGTGCTACATCGGGTGACACTGGCTCGGCCGCCATCTACGGCCTGCGCTCCAAGCCCGCCATCACCATCTTCATCCTGTACCCTGACGGGCGCATCTCCCCGATCCAGCAGGCGCAGATGGCGACTGTCCCAGACGCCAACGTGTACACTGTTGCGGTGGAGGGTGCCGACTTTGACACGTGCCAGGCCATCGTCAAGAGCTGCTTCTCTGACGCAGACTTCAACACTGCGCACCGCCTCGGCGCCGTCAACTCGATCAACTGGGCACGTATCCTCGCGCAGATCGTCTACTACTTCCAGGCCTACTTCCTCCTCCCCAAGGACAAGCGGGACAAGGTCCAGTTCGTCGTGCCGACCGGCAACTTTGGTGACATCCTCGCGGGATGGTACGCCAAGCGTCTCGGTCTTCCATGCCGCCAGCTCGTTGTTGCGACCAACGAGAACGACATTCTTGCCCGCTTCTTCGCCACGGGGCGGTACGAGCGCGAGGACTCGAGCGCCGAGGTTAAGGCGACCTACTCGCCCGCCATGGACATTGCTCTTTCCTCCAACTTTGAGCGTCTTCTCTGGTACCTGGCGCACGAGACGCAGAGCGCCGAGCAGAAGGCCAAGGGGCCGGAGGAGCGCCGTGCCGCCGCCCAGGCTACCCTGAACGGGTGGATGGACGAGCTGAAGCAGACCGGCCGCGCCGACATGGGCTCGGCGGTCAAGGACGCCGCTGCGGCCGAGTTCTGGGCCGAACGTGTGTCGGACGAGGACACGCTCGCCGAGATCCGCAAGTACGCACCCACGGGCTACATTGTGGACCCGCACACGGCCGTCGGGCTGGCGTCGCAGGCGCGCTCCAAGGCGCGCAGCCCCGACTCGACGTGGGTCACGCTCTCGACCGCACACCCCGCCAAGTTCTCCGAGGCAGTCGAGCTCGCCACGGGACAGATTGACGGCTTCGACTTCCGCCGCGACGTGCTGCCGCCCGCTCTTGCCGAGCTCGAGGGCCTGCCCCAGCGCGTGTACAAGGTCAGCGGGGAGGAGGGCGTGCGCGCCCTCATTGAGATGGTGAAGCGCGGCGAGAAGCCCACGCCGGCGTAGTTGTACTGGATACTGATAGAATGGATGGGGATCTGTGCTGCTTTGTTCTTGTCCGTGGCTCGTGGTGTGGTTGGCATTCATCATGGGGATGAAGGTCTCAGACTCGGTGATCCACTCGCTATCTGGGTGCTTCCCATCCAAGGCAAGACGATCGCGCCCTCGGTTACTTGGGTGATACGGCGTTCACGGCCAGCAGATTGGCGATGCACTGGTCGCCAGTTTGGCACGTGCGGATGGCTGCGTCCAAACAAACTGATTTGTGCAACACTCTCCAGTATCACTGAGCTTGTTGACATACGACATACATTTCGACTTCGTACTCTATCTACAGTACTGGACCAAGCTGTCCGTTTTTTCTCCAAAATCTCAAGAGATTCGCGCATAGTGCACACTAGTGCGCACCATTCACAACGGCCTTGACGCCGTTAACGCCGTTGGCGACACCGTTGGTACGGTCCGCTTTGCTGGCGCGCGCCGCGGCCTGCAAGGCCTTGGCGGTGCGGATGTGGTCGTTGACGAGGCCGCGCGCCTCGAGCTCCTCGAGAGTGTGGTACGCGGCGCCGTATACGCGCCCCAGGCAGTTCTGGGATCAGCGCTTGCCGTTGTACATTACGTCCGCTCACTTCCAACTCACCTTGGCACCGCACCCGCAGTCAAAGCCCTGCGCCATGTCCCACTCGGTCGAGGGGTAGAAGAACGTAATGTCCTGCCCGTCCTTGAGGCCGCGAGGGCCCGCAACAACCTCCCACCGGTCAGGCGAGCCGGCATACAGATACATCTCGGCAGATGGGTCGCACGAGTGGTTCACTGCTGTCAATACTGCACGGGGTCGACTCACTGAAAAGCAGGTCCGAGTTGAGCTCGAGGTGGTCGCTCGGCCCGTTGCCGTACTGCACCGACGAGTAGGCCTTGACTGGCGCGGCAGACTTGTTGTCGAGCAGAGCCAGGCGCTCGCCTGGAGCGAAGGCCTGGTGTCAGCATAAGGCACGACCTGAGGCACGACCCGCTACAATTCAACCAGCTGATACAATTCAATGGATGGAATTCGCAAGCTACTCACCCGGTCGGCGACCAGCTTGGAGCTGTAGCTCTCGCCACCGTCGGAGCTGGGCGAAAAGACGACGTGGAAGGAGCCGGGGTGGTCGGCGGTGTAAGTCTCCGCCGAGAAGGGCTTGGTCCACTTTGTCGGCGCGGCGACCGGCAGCAGGACCTTGGTCTTCAAGGGAGCGGCGGTCGTGCTCTTCAAGTTGGTCATGCTGAGTTCCAAGGTCGTGGGGTACGAGGTATGGGAGTGCTGAAGGCAGCACAGGCGGTGCAGTATATAAGAATGGCCGAGCGGAGGATTTGGGGATATCCTCCTCCGTCTGCGAGTATGCGAGTTGCCGGCAATCGGATGCCGAGGTGGGGTGGGGGATGATGTATCAGCGGGAGCAGATTGTGCCCGCTTTGGATTCGGTGCCTCTGGAATGTTGCCTATGTGCCCTAGATAGACCCCATGGGGGTTGCCCTATCAGCGCCGGCGCTCAACTTTGGCAGACTTAGCGCGCAAAATCAAACAACTGGTGCTCGACACTTCCGTTCGTGAGGCCTTGGACAAAGATAAATGGCACGGCGCAGGCACAGGAAGATGAAGAGCTCAATCGTTCCAGGCCTCCTGGGAGATCATCAGCTCCATCCCTCCCACCTTCTCCACCCTTTCCTTCGTTTCACACCGCCGACTGCGCTTCTGCAAAGCAGCTGAGCGGGCCAACCACAGCCTCCTCGTCACCTGCCGGCGCCACACCACAGTCTGCTTTGATTGCCAGTGTATCATGTGGCCCTTTTTCTAGTTCTCGTACCTCTGCTTTGTCCTCAGCCGCCCTCGTGCTCGGCCCTCGAGTGCCAGCCCGACCAATCTCTCGAACGACACTGCGCCAACCTTCCATTCGGGAACGCCCGCATTCCGCACGTGTAAAGAGGCCATCACTGAGCACATCGTGACGCAATTCTATTCCCACTATGTGCCCTGAACTCATTCTGCAAGGCCATTCGCCCGGCCCGCTCGAGGCAAATGGCTCAACTCGAGTTGCCAGGCTCGTCTGTTCGCAAATCAGCTGCGTGCTCGTGGCGCCCCCCTCAGCCCTCGTCACCCGTCGCAGCCCCTCCACCTCCACCGCTCCCCAATGCAATGAGAAAGGAGCTTGCCCCATGCACAGGCCACACGGGAAAAAATGATCATCACGGCACGCCGGCACCGGGTATGTGTTTGTTGCGACTGCCGGCGGCAGGAGACCAATAAGCCCCATCACCCACGTCTCCAGTTCACCATCAGGAGACGGATCCCGGCACAGCTGTTTCGAACCAGTGGCCGAAGCCTGCATCTCGCTACCCACGCGGGGTTGCTTGGATCCGCTCAAACAAATGCCACGACCCCATGGGCCCCGGTGGAGGTCTTTGTTTTCTCGCTCGTCCCTCCTGCCGGTTGCTCACCGCGGAGAGTAACCCCGCCCGTTCGCTTCCACGGCCGTTCGAGACCGTCCTCACCAGTCATCGCCCGTGTCACGGCTCGTCTCAAGGCTTTTGCGGATGCTCATCCCCCATCCACCAAGCCACCATAGTAGGCCGTGATGGCCTTGAGCTTGTCGCCGACCCATTCCTCCTCAATCTCGACCCACTCGCGTCTGCGCTCAGTCCCATCCTCAGCGTCGTTCTCCGGAACGTCGAGGGGTTTTGCAAGCGCTGCAACTTCCTTGACATCCACGTTTCGTGGGAGGTAATACGCAATGTTGGGCGTGATTGGAGCGGTGATCGCGAAGAGCTCGTCTCCAGGGATCGGAAGGACAGCCGAGAGGGGATACGTTGGTGACCCGTCCGCGCCAAAGGACAAATATTCTGGCCCGCCTGGGATTAGTCCCCGCTCTTCCTTCCTTCCAGCACTCACCCCACGGTGGCGAGAGAAATACCACGTCCACCTCCTCGCGCAAATGTGCGCCACGGCGCGTATATTCGCGTGACCACTCGACATAGTCTGCGAGCACAAACTCAATCCTATCTGCAACACCGTAATGCAGTGCATTATGCCGTGCAAGCGAGAGACGCGTAATGTCATTGTCCATTGCAATCACGCGCTCACAGGTGCGCGCAAACGCGATCGCGTTCCCACCAATTCCGCAGAATGCGTCGAGGATCACGTCGGAACGGCACCGCTCGGCAATGTGCTCCGCGATCTCGGACGGCGTTACACTGAACCATCCTGTGTCGTCGAGGAGCAGCGGGAGTCGAGAGTATGCGGGGAAGAGGGAGTGGCGCTGGTAGAAGTCTGGCGTCAGCACGGTCGTGAGGTTGGACGCGTACACTTCTTCAGATGTGCCGGCACGTCCGCGGCCCTCTCGTAGCGCGGCACGAGTCCGGTGCAATCCCACGGGTGCCGTTCCTCGTCCTCGGTTCGTCGGCGCTTGGACGTCGAAGCGAGTGCGTTGGGTGCGCGTTTTCGACTGCGGCTAGGGGGTCCGGAAAGTGAGGTGGCTGGGTTTGCGTCACTCAGATCGGTGGTCACAACCTCCTTTCCGACGACTTGCACCTCGAGAGCGTCGCCTTCCTCGGGCTCGTCACCTTCCTCGTGGTCATCACTCGGCGGCTGCGTCGGCAGCAGGTCGCCTCTACTGGACGAACCACTCGGCTGATCAACTACTGGGTTGGCGCGGAGGGTGCTCTTGAGGTCCCATGGGAGGGCAGCGAAGACGGAAGCGCCGCGGCCACCGCGTCGACGCATTGTTGTTGTTGCAGCGAAGTCTAGATTGAGCTGAATCTTGCGTCATGTAGATGTGTGCCGTGGGAAATCTAGCCACGTGTTGAGGTGGAGGTCTGGCAACGTTGGTGATATGGTGAGGCGGGATGAGTGGTGTACCAAATGTGCCGATATTCCAAACGGCCAAGAGGGCACGATACGTTCCTGTTGGTTTCTTGCTGGATACTGGGCCTGGTATGGCCCCTGGATTGGTATATGGGCAAGTTTAGCCTTGAACCTGGAGGAGTGAAGCGGGAACTGGTGCTCATCGAGGCTGGCCGTGTCCAGACTTGGGGCCTGACTTGGACTGGCGCCTTGAGACTAAGCAATTTTTTCCAACAGGGGTGCAGACCAAGGCTTTTCCAATAATCTCGTCTACACAAACCTCTTCCTGGGTCAGATTGCGCGCCCAGAGTACGTAGAGTATCTAGAGATAGCCCGAATAACGGAGCTCATCTGTAGACTTGAGCACACTCTGTGTCCGTCCGCCTGCCTCAGCCTTGCTCCGCCTGGCCCTCCGTCCGCCTCGCTGCCTGTCAACTTTTTCAATCAAGGATCGCCATGCCTTGTCCGCCACTCGCATCAACCTCTTCATTACCTCGCGTTCAGCTCGCAAGGCTCAGCACAAGCCTGCGCTCGTCATCTTCTTGCATGCGCCCACTGGCACAGTTCAACCGCGCGGTGACAAAAAACGCCCTCGTCAGGCACCACCACTGCTTGGCTCTCTCCCGAGCAGCAACCGCGCGTCTTCCGGTTCGGACTACTGGCCCTGCCCACCCAACTAGCTCGCTTGACAATTACCCGACATCTACACAACGCTCCCTTCTTCATTCTTCCTCAACCACTCGCAACATGAGTGCAGCCAAGTCGTACAAGGGCTCAGCCCAGCTCATCGATGGCAATGCCATTGCAAAGTGAGTCCTGCTGGCCGTGGAAGTCTGCTATAGGATCGACCTGGACACGGGTTTGGCAACCTCGGAAGAATGCGCGGCCTAGCCAGACCCGCACAGTCGTTGCAGACTGCATCCATGCTCGTCATCCGGCCAACGCGTCCCTTGGGAGGAGCGGTTTGGGCATTTGGGTAGCAAGGGCCAGACACGCCATGTTCGCTACCTGCTGCGACTGGAGACGCGTAGACGCGTCCCCATACCACTCCAGGGTCCGACGCTCGGACACGCGACTTGTTCAGTCCGCGCCTCACAGGCCCGCCGTCAGCTGCGTTCTTGAGGATCACCACACACGTCGACATGTAACTAACCCCAGGGACATCCGCGTGAACATCCATGCGGCCATCGAGGAGCTCCAGGCCAAGGAGAAGTCGTTCAAGACGCCCGTACTCCTCATCTACCAGTTGGGTTCGGACCCAGCGTCGTCGACGTACATCCGCATGAAGCTCAAGGCGGCTGAGGAATCGGGCATGAAGGTCGAGCACATCCAGGTACCGGCCGACAGCGAGGTTGAGGGTCAGGCCCCGGGCACTGGCGTCAAGAAGCTCCTTGAGCTCGTCAACAAGGCCAACGTCGACGACAAGGTCTCTGGCATCCTTGTCCAGCTCCCCCTCCCCGGCGCGAGCAAGCAGGAGGAGAAGAACGTCGTCGAGTCGATCTCGGTTGACAAGGACGTTGACGGCTTCCACCCCGAGAACATTGGTTTGCTTTCGGGCCGCCTTACGGAGCCGCACTTCACCCCCTGCACGCCCGCTGGCATTGAGCGCCTTATCGACTCGACTGGCTTCGACCTCAAGGGCGCTAATGTCGTCGTTCTCGGCCGCTCGGACATTGTCGGCACCCCTACATGCGCTCTCCTCCGCAAGCGCGACGCGACAGTCACTCAGTGCCACTCGAAGACGGTTGGCCTCCCCGACATTGTCCGCCAGGCCGACGTGGTCGTCGCTGCCATCGGCGTGGCTCAGTTCGTCAAGGGTGACTGGATCAAGCCGGGCGCTATTGTCATTGACGTTGGCACCAACTTCATCCCCGACGCGACCAAAAAGTCGGGCCAGCGCATGGTCGGCGACGTTGACTTTGATGTTGCCTCCAACGTCGCTAGCTTCATCACTCCCGTGCCAGGAGGTGTTGGCCCCATGACCGTTGCCATGCTCATGAACAACACGTTCCGTGCCGCCAAGCGCCAGTGGGAAAGCCGCCGCCAGCGCCACCTCACTCCTCTTCCCCTTCGCGTCCTCGACCAGGTGCCGTCGGACATTGAGATTGCCGTCGCCCAGACCCCCAAGCCTGTCGCCGACATTGCGCGTGAGATCGGTGTTCTGAACGACGAGATCGAGAGCTATGGCAAGTACAAGGCCAAGATCGAGCTGGATGTCCTCCAGCGCCTCCAGGACCGCAAGGACGGCAAGTACATTGTTGTCGCTGGTATCACTCCCACTCCTCTCGGTGAGGGCAAGTCGACGACAACGATTGGTCTCGCGCAGGCTCTTGGTGCGCATCTCCAGAAGACGGCCATTGCCTGTGTCCGTCAGCCCTCGCAGGGCCCGACTTTCGGTGTCAAGGGTGGTGCCGCCGGCGGTGGCTACTCTCAGGTCATCCCCATGACCGAGTTCAACCTCCACCTCACTGGTGACATTCACGCTGTCACCGCTGCCAACAACCTCCTCGCAGCTGCCATTGACGCGCGCATGTTCCACGAGTACACGCAGAGCGACAAGGCCCTCTTCAACCGTCTCACCCCTACCAAGAAGGGCGTGCGCACGTTTGCCAAGCCTATGCTCAGGCGCCTCGAGAAGCTCGGCATCAACAAGACCAACCCGGCCGACCTCACCGAGGAGGAGGCTGCTCGCTTCGCCCGCCTTGACATCGACCCCGCGACCATCACCTGGAACCGTGTGCTCGACGTCAACGACCGCTACCTGCGCAAGATCACCGTTGGTCAGGCTCCCACCGAGAAGGGCTTCTCGCGCGAGACTGCGTTCGACATCTCTGTCGCGTCCGAGGTCATGGCTGTCCTTGCCCTTGCCACCGACGTTGCTGACATGCGCGAGCGCCTCGGCCGCATGGTCGTCGCCTCGTCCAAGAGCGGTGAGGCCATCACTGCCGAGGACATTGGCTGTGCCGGTGCCATGGCCGTGCTCATGAAGGACGCCATCAAGCCCACCCTCATGCAGACGCTTGAGGGCACGCCTGTCTTTGTCCACGCTGGGCCCTTCGCCAACATTGCCCACGGCAACTCGTCGATCATCGCCGACCGCATCGCACTCAAGCTTGCAGGTATCGAGGAGGGCGACCCGGAGGACCGCAACGGCTACGTCATCACCGAGGCAGGCTTCGGTGCCGACATTGGCATGGAGAAGTTCTGCAACATCAAGACGCGCATTTCGGGTCTCAGCCCCAACGCCGTCGTGCTCGTCGCCACCATCCGTGCACTCAAGATGCACGGCGGTGGCCCCACCGTCTCGCCCGGCAAGCCTCTCGACCCCGTGTACTCGACCGAGAACCTGGAGCTCCTCGAGAAGGGCTGCGCCAACCTCGGCAAGCACATTGAGAACGCCAAGAAGTTCGGCCTCAAGGTCGTGGTCGCGATCAACCAGTTCGTCTTCGACACCGAGGCCGAGATGAAGCTCGTGCAGGACTACTCGCTCAAGGTTGGTGCCGACTACGCCGTCCCTTCGAATCACTGGGGCAAGGGTGGCGAGGGTGCTGTCGAGCTCGCCAAGGCGGTTGTCGACGCGTGCAAGGACGAGTCCGACTTCAAGTTCCTGTACGACGTTAATCTGTCGCTCGAGGAGAAGATGTCCATCATCGCAAAGGAGATGTACGGTGCCGACGGCGTCGAACTCTCGCCCGCCGCCAAGGCCGAGGTCGAGCGCTACGAGCGCCACGGGTACGGCAACCTCCCCATCTGCATGGCCAAGACTGCGCTGTCGCTCTCGGACGACCCCAGCCGCAAGGGCGTGCCCACGGGCTTCACCCTGCCGATCCGCAACGTCCGCCTCTCGGCTGGCGCCGGCTTTGTCTACCCTCTCGTCGGCGACATGTCGACCATGCCCGGCCTGACCACCCGCCCCGGCTTCTACGACATTGACCTCGACCCCGAGACCGGCGACATCCTCGGTCTCTTCTAGACGGACTACGCGCATCTATACCAGTCTCGCATATTCAACCTAACCTGTAATCGTACATTGGATGCATCCGCCTCAACGGCGACCGTAGCATATTCACCCGACTGGACCCTGGGCGCCATGACAACGGTGCCGGCGGGTGCCCTCGCAAGGCTTGTGCGCCGTCAACTGTGTTTGATTAACAACGCGGTGTATCTGGACTCTGTGCTTGATTGAGAACTGAGATGCGTGGGTAGGGGATCAGAGCTAGGTGAGCTGAGAAGTGTAGCCTGTGAATCTGGACTGTGCTTGATTTAGATCAGTAGCCTTGGCGTGTAGAAGCGGTACCTGTCATCGCTGCCCACTTCTGAGGCTGCGGCGCCTGTCGCTGCACTCGTCGCACTCGTCGGGCGTGTCGCCCAGGGCCTCGTTAGTGGTATGCTGACATCGGACGGGACGGCGCGACAGGATGACTCGAGAGGACGACACGGCAGGACGGCACCGCACGAGTCGCAAAGGGACGACACCACAGGCCGGCGAGTCGGCCGCAGCAAGCTCAAGCTCGCCCAGCTACACCCGCTCCGTGTACTTTGTGCTTTGGTGTGCTTAGGTGTGTTTCGTGTGTGGTGTACCTCGCTCCGGAGTGTCGGTGTTTAGTGTACTATTCGGAGTGGTGGTGCTTGGTGCGTTGTTGCGGCACACAGGGCAAGTGGGCTGCCTGGACTGGCTCAAGCTCCGCGACACCGGCCATTGGTGTACGGGTATTCTGGTGTACTGTATCTCACTCCGGAGTCGGTGTTTGGTATACTCCACTAGTGCGTCGTAGCGTAGCTCACTCTGGAGTGCTCTGCTCAGAGTGCTCGGTGTGCTTGGTGCGTTGGTCTACTTTCCGGAATACTCTGTGCTCTGGTCTAATTTCGGTAGTGTTCTGTGCTTTCGTGTGCTTGACTTCTGGCTCGGTGCGCGAGTGTGAACGGGGTGCGCCACGCCAATGAGGCCCGATTTGAAGGCAGGCCCTAAGCTTGAAACGCCTAGTTGAGCCTTGTTCACGTGCAGTTGCATCCGAGTAGTTCCCTTTCCAACCCCGTTGTCACGTCGTGCTTCCCCTTGGACTCATCCTGGCAACGCTCCACAACTGTAACTGGGGCACATCATCTCGCTCCGATGCCGTCGACTCAGCTCCAGCTCTTCAGCTCTCACTCTGATGCCTTCGACTCCAGCTCTAGCCTCGTCGACGCACCTTGCAACGTCCCGGAACTGTAACTGGGACACAGCATCGTCCCGGAACTGTAACCAGGACACAGCATCTCGCCCCGATCCTTTCGACTGTTCAACTCTCAGTTCCCAGCTCTTCAGCTCCCAGCGCACGATGGCAACGCTCCGGGATGGCAGTGGCCTCGTGACGCAGGTATGTCGCTCGTGAGGCATAAAAGGAGGCCAACTCGCTGCCAAATCCTCATAATCTAACGCCTCAACTTCACTCGACCCACTCAGCACTAGACACACTAGGCACAGAACAACATGCTCGCCAAGACGTTCCTCGCCCTCTTCGCTGCGGCTGCCGCCATCGCTGCGCCGGCCGAGCACGAGGAACGCGACCTCGAGAACCGCGACCTCGAGGGCCGCGCCCTGTGTCCCGGCACACTCATCGACGGGCCCCGCACGATCCTTAACGGCGCTGGTACGCTGCGAGTGTACTACACCACCGCGAGCGGCGGCACGAACTGCGCATACGTGACCAACGACACGGGCGCCAAGGCCAACATGAAGCTCACTCTTTGGGACACGTCGGATCCCAAGTATAGGAGCTCCATCGACGAAGGCTCGTTCTTCTCGTACGCCGGCCCGGTCAAGCTGAGCACCATGGCCAATCGCTGCATGCAGGTGAGGGTTACCATCAACGGCCAGTCGTGGCAGAGCATGAAGGCCTGGCACTGTGGCAGCGGGCAGGTTGCTGGGGCGGGAGGGGGCGGCAACCCGCCCCCGCCGCCGAGGCTGGGAGCACCCAACAACGCTTGGTAGATGTCTCGTAAACTTCCAGGCGAGATAGAAGACGACATGGAACAGTGACAGAAGTGTGTGTCGGAGTGTAGTTCATGCGCGGTACCGGCGTACGTGGAATCCGTCCTGCTCGCCCAGCATGGCGGTGACCGCGCCAGGGGACGGGTCACACGTCTCGTCGACGTGCACGTCGGTGACCCTGGCGGCCGGCGGGCCGCGGCTGAGGAACACCTTGCTGGTGTCAGCTGTAACAGGGAGACGCACAACTTGGCAATGGCGTCTGCGGGGCCGGCCGCTGCGCCCTCGACACTCGCGTCTGGGTGGTTGTGGCACCATCCCCGGAGGCCCAGACGCTCGGCTCTGGTGTCAGTGGCTTGTGGTTGGCGCTTGGTTCTGGTTCACCAAGCGATCAGTAATGGATTCCGAGATGCTGATCGCAAGGACGCGATCGAAGGGCGTGCAGGTTCATGAAGAGATCAACATTTGGATCCGACGCAATCAGAAGTTGTGCTGTAATTATCGATTAATTCGATAAATCAACTTCCAATTGAGGGTCGCAGCCACTCGATTAATTGGATCTAGCAGCGACCCAACGAGTTGCAGCGAGAGTTGAATGCGGCCGCTGCCGTCTCCCCCGCCGCGCTCACAATCCACGATTAGAAGAACAGCGACGAGGCCAGAATCCAGCTCCGAGGAATGCAAGCCAGAGCATCGGGCCAGCCGATATCGGGTGTCCGGCCATGTCTCGGGCTCCTGGGCCGGTTCGGGAAGAGCCGGAAGTGCGGAGCGGCTTTGCCCGACCACGCGCCACCCACGCTCCACCCAGGCACTCACTCGCGCTGGGTGTAGTACCGGAAGCACACGCCCTGCCATTAGACGACTAGAAGCGCAGCCGCGAACGCACTTGCACGGTGCCGGTGCTGGTGTCAGTGCAAGGCCCCGCCGATGCCGGCGTCCAAGCATACACTTTGAATTTGATGAGGCTGGCGGAGGGGGCCATTGGGGTTGTTGTTAGCGAGGTGGGGCCTGCATCGAGTGGGACAAAGGCAAGCGGGTCGAAATGACGCTGGCGTCGACGGAAATAAGGCCGGGGATGCAGGGACAAGTCGAGCAGTGGCCGCTGCTTTTGGTCCCGCACATTAACACCACAAAGGTAATCGGATTACGCACGAGGCATTACCCGAGCCAGCGGGCGCGGGCTTGCTCCGGTTAGAGCAAGCAGGCGAACGCGAGTCGACTCGGGCGTTTGTTGCCGCACCTTCACTCCATTCCGCTCCCACCCCACTTCCCGACATATCCAGTTCATGCTGCTTCGATCTTTCTTCATCTCTTCTCCACTCTCCTCCCCATCTCGATACAACCATGATCAGGTCACGTACCATCGCCGCTGTCAGGCCGAGGCGGCATCCCCTCGCCCCCGCCGTCGCTCAACCATCCCGCGCGTTCTCTGTCCGCCTCTTCCCTCCCGGGCCGCCCTCTGACCCCCGCGGCGGGCGACGGGCCTCCACCTCGGCCGCCAACACCGACTGGCTTACCTGGCTCAAGCGTGCCACCCCACTCAACATGGGCACTGGCGACGCCGCACCCACCCGCAAAGCTCTCGTGTTTGCCGGTCTCGTGAGCTCGGCATCTCTCAGGCTCCACTAACAACCAGGGCTCGTACCCCCACACTCCGCAGAGCCCCACCACTTCCTCGCTCGACGTCTGGGAAAAAGCAAGCGAGGCACTCCTCACGCCCGATGCGACGATGGGGTACTTTCCCGACGAAATGGACGAGTTTGCCGGCCTGCTCCAGGGCGGCGGAGGGCACGGTATCCGCGGCTGGCTCCGCGGTTGGGTCGAGGGGCGGAGTCTGGTGAGTGCGCCAGTTGGATCGAGCTAACGGCAGGACGAGCTCATGGCGCGCGCAGACGTAACCGCTAGCTTTATCCTTACGTCCACTATTGCTATCCTAGCATCCGAGCAAGTGAGCGAGCCCCGGCTTTTCTCGGTTGTCCCGGCCGATCACTAACATGTAGGAACGCTCGGGCTCGCCCACGCTGCTTCCAGAGGGCACAAAATTCCTTGCCGGCCACGGGTTTGTTGGCACGCTGACCGCGCTCGTCGCCGCGGGGCGCCTTGACCTGCAAGACGGCGTACGCCTTGCTGTAAGTGGCATATGGCTGCATATACTGACTACAGCGCATCTACGCCTCGCTCCCACCTTCGCCCCCGGGCACTGGTGGCTCGTCGAGCCGCTTCGTGACCACTGCCCTGTCCGGACGCAGCTACCACTCGCTCTCGTCGCCGTCGATGTTTGTGCCGTTTGACGACCCGCTCGCGGAGACGCCGGACGAGCCCGAGCGCCGCCGCCGCGCAATGCAGCTCATCCTCGACGAGGTGCACGGCTTGCAGCACGAGTGGGAGTTTGAGGGGAACCGCGACTGGGCCGAGGCGAGCATCATCAACTCGTCCAAGGTCCTCATGGTGACGGGCACGTACATGGCCGTCGAGCAGCTCATCGACCGGCTGCAGTCGATGACGATCGCCAACCCAGTCATGGACGTCAAACTCCCCTGCCCGTACCACACCAAGCTCATGGCACACGCGATCCCCAAGTTTGCAGAGGTGCTCAACAGGGCGTACTTTAGCCCGGCCAAGGAGGGCGGCCCGATCATCCTCGACCCGATCACGACACGGCCGCTGTGCGGGCCGCCGAGCACGGCGCTCCTCGCGCAGCTGACGCAGCAGCTGCGGTGGCACAAGACGCTGACCCGCCTGCATGCACAGCCGGCGCCGCCGATCGACCAGTACCTCACCGTCGGGCGCGGCGCCAAGGGCCTGGGCATCATGCTGCGCGGCGAGCTTAGCAAGCGCCCAGAAGGCGCGCCGCCGCTCACCGTCGACGCGTTCGGATACACAGACGAGCCGCCGGTGCACTACCGCTCGCGGCCGACGCGCCCGGTGATCCACGCCGACGTGTAGTGGGCAGGCAGACTCGTTTTACATGTAGTCGGGAGTCTGCGACTCCATCCCACCCATTGTTTTGACCCATGCGCGACCGGACAGTTCAGAAGAGCCAAGCCGAGTGTCCAATTGTCCATTATAGCCTTTGACAGTAGGCGGTATGCATTGTTGTACAGTACTGCGGAGGTGGAGGATTGTTGCAAAGTCGGCGCGGCGGACGTCATGGGACGCGAGAGCATACAGTCTCGAGAGGTCTAGAGGGAGTCTAGCCTGGAACCCACCGAGGTCGACGTCGAGAACGCGACGTGCTTTGTCTCAGTGGCCTTGAATCAGTCGGCGACGCAGGCCAGTACATGTCACCTCGCCTCAAGTCTCGCTCATCTATACCAGAAAGCACAATCAGAATGACAATCTACCAGAATCAACTGTAATCAATCTCAGAATCAATCTCCAGAATGCAAGATACCAGAACCAATCTCTGAACGCAGTCCAAATCTCAGGCCGCACAGAATCAATCTCAGAACCAAACTACGAATGTATACCCTACGCCGGATCCTAAGCCCGGATCCGCTCTACGAGCACGCCAGCGCCCTTCATCCCCCCCTCCTCAATGGCCAGTACGCCGTCACGGAGCACGCGGACGGCGTCCTCTCCCTCTCCCATGGCAGCCAGGAGTTCGAGCACGACAAAAGGCGCGCCGGCCGCGACGGCGACCGCATTCGCGTCCCCCGGTTCGCAGATGGCGGTCCACATTGCCTGTGCGAGCTGTCGGCCCAGCAAGGGGTCGACAACCTCGATCGCGCCGGTGCGGTGGCTAAAGTGCCCGCCGGCCAGGAGCGTCTTGTATGTGCGCGTAGCATGGGCTAGGTGGAGCGGGTGCTCGTCTCCATACTCGGCTGCCAGGGGGCGGGCAAGGGCATCAATTGCTGCGCCCTTGTCCCCGGTGGCGTGGAGGAGGATCTCGGTGACGAGCAGACCGGACCCGGGGTCGCGGACGAGGGTGTCGGCATGCTCGGCGACCAGCGCCAGTAGGCCTGGGGACGCAGCGGCGAGCAACTCGCGCCGGCGCACGGCCGCGTCCTTCTTGGACGTACCCGCGTGAGCTGTCGCGGATGAGGACGCGAGGCTGGTGAGCGTCGCGGGGAGAAAGTGTCGCGAGCTAGGCGAGAGGAGGTACAGGAGCGCGCGACGGCCGTGCTTATCGCCCGCGAGGTCGTGCGCGATCGCGACAAGGTCAGAGACAAACGCCTTGGCCATGAGTTTCGTGTCGTCAACGACGTCCAAGGCTGTGAAGAGGACGAGTTGGGCGTCGCCGTCCTTTGCGATTGCGGGGATGTGTTTCCGCAGCTGCTGCAAGATCGACTTGCGGTCCTTTGCTGTTCCGCGGACCAGGAGCTCGCGCACGACCGCACTTCCGTCCTTGGTGTGCACGATTTCGGGGAGGGACTCGAGCGAGGCCGCGAGGAGTTCGTGCATCTTCGTCGTTGCGTCGGGGTGGAACGCGTAGAGGGCGGTGAGGTATTCGTGGACGAGGCGGTGGAAAATGGGCTGGGCGAGCGCGGTTTTCTGGGTCGCGTTGAAGATTTCCAGGACGACACGCTCGACGCCCTCGAGGACGCGCACGCGGCCGCTCTCGCTTGTCGCCTCGAGCGCAGCCTCGAGACCGGGGTAGTCGGTGCCGTCGGCGCCGTCAAAGAGCTCCACTTCACGCGGGTAGAAGCCGCGCACAAGGCCTCGCCGTTCCTTGGCGGACGCGTACAGGTCGTAAAAGTCCGAAATGGGCTGCACCGCGTCCGCGTGCGCGAGCAGGCTCCCCAGGTTCTTGGCGATCACGGGGACGAGCAGCGGCCGGATAGAGGGGCAGTACCGGATAAGCTTGCCCATCAGGAACTTGGAGTACTTGGACTCCATCATCTCGCGCCACTTTGGCTGGAGCTCCATCGCGACGCCGAGGCGCTCCTCCTTGCCACCATACTTTACAATCTGGGGTCAGAGTTTAGAGAGCGTAAAACGTACAGTCTGCAGGATACGACCGCCCTTGTGGCCGCGGGAGATCTCGAGAACGTGGCCCTGCACCGCAGCCCAGAGCTCGGTGATGGCGGCCGTTCGCTCGTCCTTGGGCATCTCGACGCGGCGCGCAGTCTCCCACAGCGGAAGCAGGGTTTCCGTGAGGAGCGCGTGCGATGGGAGGAGCGTCTTGCGGTGCGGCTGGGCGGCGTGCAGTGCCGCGCGCTCCGTCTTGGACATTTTGCCGCGCTTCTCCTCAGGTCCCGCCTCAGCCTCAGCCTCAGGCTCGCCGTCCAACTCGTCACCGTCCTCTTCGTCGCCAGACATGTCGACGTCCTCGTCGCCGCCACCCTGCGTCACGGGCCGCTTTCTCCGCGCCGGCTCCTCGTGCTTCTCCTGCCTCTCCTTCTTGGGTGCCGGCTTGAACGGCTTGCCTGCCGGTTTGCCGCCAAACTTGCCTGCTGGCTTGCCAAACTTGCCTGCTGGCTTGCCAAACTTGCCGTCTGGCTGTCCTGGCTTGCCAAACTTGCCTCCGGGCTTGCCGCGGAAATCCTTTCCACTGCCCTGGCCAGGCGCCGGCTTGAAGCTCTTGCTCTTGGGCCCGGAAGCCGGTGCATCGGCTGCGCGCTTTGTCCCGCGCTGCTTGGACGACATTGTTTGATGAGTATGTGTGGAGGGTGGAGGGTGGCAAGGGTGGATGATAATTCTGGAAATCTGAGCGTTCACGGAGAGGGGATTGCAACTCCGCTGTGTTGATGGTGTGCAACACGTGTATTTACCCACGCATTGTTTTGATACAGCGGGAGCGGGATCAAACATGGCCTTGCCTTGTACACGTCATTTACCGTTGCATATAATTCACTATATACAAATGTAATCATTGTTCTATACACCAATCACGGCATCCTGCAATACTCGACACGGATGAGCTGAGACCCGGCCGAGGTTACGAGCCGATGAGTTGTAAAGGGCAAGACGAGGGGAGGACCAGTGTGCCTGGTTGCCTGGCCGCCTGTTCAAAAGTTATTGCGGATTACAAAGGGTTGTATTAGTGGTATTATTTTGTATTGGGCGGAATGAAGTGTAAGGCCCTGAAGTACAAACGCCACCTGGCCCGTTCTGCGCCTGGGCGGTGAGGGACCGTATTCACTCGAGTCTGGTTGCTACCCGCCTGATTAGTGCACTGGTCAATTCCCATTCCAAGTGGATTTCCCAGGTGGATACATCTCTCACACCACTCGCTCCGTCAGTCTTTTCTCTCTACTCGCCATCCTCATCCTCGTCCTCGTCCTCTCTTTTCGTCCTTTGTCACACCTTTGCCTTCATTCCACTTCTGCCCGACCTTTTCCCCTCAACCCGTCGACCAAAAATCTCCATCACGCCCAACTCCTTTTTACGCCCCCTCACCAACTTGCCTCAGCCGACACCCCTGGCACCAGCTTCACCGCCCCCCAACTTTCAGCTCGCGCGCAACAGTCCGTTTGCTCACTCCTCTCATCGAGCAATCACAATCACCTACTCTCGGACCTGCCTCGTCCTCCTTTCACCTGCCCATCAGTTACACAGACCCGCGCCCGTGACGACTCCCGCCTAGTCTAGCGATGCGTGCTCGGTGCTCGCGCCGCTGCAAGCCTTAGCACCACCAATCTCTTCCTTATTGTCTCGCACCCACCAAACACAAACCAAACCCACACTCTCTCTGCTGCACCGACGACTCTAGCCATGCTCCATAACACCACTTTGGTGTTGGGGTTCATTGCAACCTTACTCATCGGCCTCGTCGTCGCAGTACAAAGCCCAGACTTTCACGCAGCCGCCGCCGCTGCCGCCGCTGCTTCCCCATCACAAACCCCATCACCCGCACAACAGCCCCTCGCCGTCGGTCTCCCCCGCTCCGCAAGGAGGAGCTCGTCTGCTTCTTCCGCTCCCCTACCACACCACAACCCTCAGCTCCTCGCCCCAACACAAGACGACTTTGTCCTCGACGTCCTCCCCTTTGCCCTAGTCTCCACCATCGATGGCGCGCTCCATGCCATCGACCGTGAAACCGGCGAGGTAAAGTGGACGCTTCGCGATGGCGTCGAACCACTCGTCGGTGGCGGCATATACGGGCGCCAAGACGATGTCGAATACATTGTCGAACCCGTCAGTGGCAACCTCTACGTATTCGAAGGCGAAAACGAGGGCTCCAAAGGCATGCCCAAGGTCCGCAAACTGCCATACTCGGTCGAGCAGCTGTGAGTTGACACAATGAACTCCATGTGCTGCTGCGTGCACGCCCTCCCCGCACGAGCGCAACCGCCGGCTGACTTTGTCTCACAGTATCGAGCTAGCGCCGTTCACATTCCCCAACTCGCCCAACCGCATCTTCACAGGCATCAAAGAAACCTCTCTCCTCTTGCTCGACCTGCGCACGGGCCAGCAGCTCGATTGTTTCAATGCTCAAGGCCCGTTCGACAAGCTCTCGGGGCAGAGCATGTGCGACAACGACATTCTCGACGACCTCGAAGGCCATCCCCGTCGCGACACTCTGTTCATTGGGCGCACCGACTACAAGCTCACGATCCATGCGCCACCAACGGCTGTTGACCAGCTATCACCCACTGCGACCATGTATGCTGCCAGGCACCGCGGTGTGCAGGAGATTACATACTCGACCTACCAGCCCAACTCGTACGACCGGACGGTTGCCGACTTTTGGGCTCGCACTGGGCGCCAGAGTTGGGTCGACGAGGGCCGCACCCGCATCGAACTAGGCTTTGATGGCGACTGCATTGGCGTCCAAAACGGTCAGGGCAAGCGGTGGCACGCCGACCTCGGATCCGTCGGGTAAGTTGCGACTTGATCCCTGCCGCCGCGCTTTGCGCAGAGCTGACTTTGCAGCGTGGCTGTGTACGACGTCCTCCTGTCCACCTCAGGCCACTCGTCCAACCCTGTGATCGTACCCCAGCCCACAGTCGAACTCGCCAGTCTGCTTATGGCGCCGGATGAGAATGATCCAGCGCGGGAACGCTACGAAGAGCTACTGAAGAAACCGCCTACCACCTACATTGGCAGTGTGCCAGTTGAGCCCGTCCTGGCCGGGCCTCATTCCACGGAGCTTGAGCCCGTCTTGGATGGTCGTCCTTCCAAGGAGCCAAAGCAGTCCGCACCCAAGAGTCCTCGTCCCCTGCTTTTCGCTCAGTCCTCAAACTCATACCCCCTGATCAACTTTGCACACGCTCCGCGCCCCGGCTCCCTAGTCAACGGCTCGTTCCCACTCACAGACAGCGACAGCATTCAAGGCGTGCCAGAGGACGAGCACCATATCACGCGCTACCTCATCGACCCCCCTCGGGAACCGGCGACGACGGTTCAACCTTCGCCGTCAGAGTCGCTGCTCGGTGGGAACAACGGCTGGGGCTTCCAATGGTATTGGCTTGTCATCTTGGAGGTTTTTGCAGTCTTCTGGCTAGGCATCGGCATCTACCGTTGGGCGTTCACCAAGGCGACCGCACTTGCCAATTCGGGTGCAAAGGTCGACGACACTGCAGCTTCTCTCGCCTCCACCCGCAGCGAGAAGGGTGCGGCCACGCCAGTCGTGCGCTTTAAAGGCTTGCCAGACACAGGTTCTGCTACGCCTGCCGAGGGCACTACTCCGAAAAAGAAGGGCACTCGTCGTCGCGTACGCGGCAAGAAGAAGCGTCGCAATTCCGTCGGGCCCAGAGACGAGGACGAAGGTGACGACGACGATGAGGACAAGGGCGATGTCACTGCGGACGAGCGCCAGAACCCGTCGGGCTCATCCAGCGGGGGGTCCAATGGTGCCATTCTACCAAACGGCAATGGTAGCGGTGGCGGTTCATTCATCATGGTGGAGAAGCCTCTTCCGGCAATTCCACGCACGCTCTCTACTCCCGCGTTACACGACGAGCAGGAGCGCTTGGCCATTTCGGACACGGTCATCGGCTACGGCTCGCATGGCACTGTCGTTCTCAAGGGTACATGGGGTGGACGGCCTGTGGCCGTCAAGCGCCTGCTTTCAGACTTTGTCCGTCTCGCCAGCCAGGAGGTGAAGCTCCTGCAGGCCAGTGACGACCACCCGAACGTGATCAGATGTGAGTCGCAAACCGACATGTATATACTGACACGTCATAGACTACTGTCAGGAACGGCGAGATAACTTTTTGTATATCGCCCTTGACCTCTGCCAGGCGTCGTTGGCCGACTTGATCGAGACGCCCAACAACTACGTGGAGCTTGCGTCAGCCCTCGACCGCAAGAAGGCGCTGCAGCAGATCACGTCGGGTGTCAAGCACTTGCACAGCATGAAGATTATCCACCGTGATATCAAACCACAGTAAGTATTTTAGCGGAGGCGCGCGTGGAACGTTGTAGAAAATTAGTCGCGCTGACGTTGCAGAAATGTCCTAGTGTCAAAGACCAAGAATGGTTCATTGCGCATGTTAGTGTCCGACTTTGGCCTCGCTCGCCGGTTGGAACAGGGCCAGTCGTCGTTTGCGCCGACAGCCAACAACCTTGCCGGCTCACTTGGATGGCGTGCACCAGAGTGTATCCGCGGACAGGTCAAACTCAACGAAGGGTTTGATCCCGTGCTATCCTGCGGCTCGACAGGCAGCACGGCGTCATCGGCGGGCTCTCTCCCGGACCTGCTCGTCATGTCCGACAGCAGCGAAGTTATTAAGGGGGTGCCGCGCGCCCGCCTGACCAAGGCTGTAGACCTCTTCGCCCTCGGCTGTCTCTACTTTTGGATCCTCATGAGCGGCGAGCACCCGTACGGCGAGACGTACAACCGTGAGGCGAACATTGTCAAGGGCGAGGCCGTCAACATGGAGCACTTGTCGATCCTTGGGGAGGAGGGGGTCGAGGCACAGCAATTGATCGGGCAGCTTCTTTCAGCCGAGCCGAGCGAGCGTCCGAACACGTCTGAATGCCTGATCCACCCGCTCTTCTGGACGCCTGCCAAGCGCCTCGGATTCCTGTGCGACGCCTCGGACCGCTTCGAAATCATGGAGCCCGAGGAGACGACGCTGGCGCTGCTCGAGAAAAACGCCGACCAGGTGGTTGGCAAGAACTGGTACTCGAAGATGGACCGGGTGTTCACCTCGAGCCTGGGCAAGTACCGCAAGTACAGGGGCGAGAGTGTGCGCGATCTGCTGCGTGCGATGCGCAACAAGAAGCACCACTACCAAGACATGGACGCGAGCGCGCAGAAGCACATGGGCGCGCTCCCGGCGGGCTTCCTAAACTATTTCACGTCAAAGTTTCCCAAGCTCTTCCTTCACGTGCACGGCGTTGTGCGCGACAGCCGGTTACGGTCCGAGCCCATGTTTGCGACTGAATATTTTATCCAGGAGAAAGAGTAGCGTCTGTTTCACGTGCCCGTGGTTTGCCGACCGCATTACATAGCAACGACCCAGCGACTGTTGGGCGCACATATCATATCGACTCGACGCGGTCGAACTGTTGTACTAGTTTTTCGCGTATGCATTGTTAGCATTAGGGGTGGGCGGTGTGGTGGTGTGGTGGCGCATTCTGGATGGAGTTGAGAGCACTCTGGCCGGAGGTCGGTGACCGCGCGAGGGCGATGCCTGGCATGGAGCATGAGACATGTCCACGCTCGTCACATGTTCTCGAGATTAACTGGTCTCGAGCAGTCCGCCTGCAGGTCTAGAGCTATCCACCTGCAGCGCCTGCAGGCCAGCAACTTGGATTGACCTAATTTCCGCCCTTGCCTCGTCATCTTGCACCTGGCACCCCGGGCCGGCACCCAGAGGATCTCTCCTAGTGCCTACCTCTTGGGGCAGTTTCATCTTGCCCAGAAGCCTCGGCAGCTCGAGCCCACAAGTTTGACCAAAAGCCCGGAACAAAGCAAGCCGCCCCTTTTTCGTTTCCGATCTCCAGTTTACGATCACCTCGTGGCGAGATGACGAGAACAGGGCGGCCCGCGCCGCTTACCTCACATCTCGTTTCATCTCCGCCGCTTGCATCGGGAGGTAAGTGCCCGGCAGGTGCAAGTGCCCGCAGATGCCCGGCGGCAAGTGCCCGATGCCTATCGCCCAGGCCTGGGCGGACTGCACTACGGCCAGTTCAACTAGGCCACCCAACCGTTGCCGGCAGCGCTGGAGACCTGTGACCCCAATCGGCGTGCCGGTGCTGCAAGACGATGAGAAAAGACATATCGGCGTTGCATATCGTGTTCTGTTCTGTTCCCACTTCATCTATCTGTGACAGCGAAGCTTGATTCTGCGACTCCTTCCTGCGCAATCTGTGTAATCTACGACAGCTACGACTACTGCGACTACGGCGCCCAATCTACACCTCTACACCTCTACGGCGCTTAAGCCATGCACCCCTACCCCCCCCCTCGTACAAGCTGTACGAGTCGCGGCCCCTCCCGCCTCTTCCGCTGGGCGCGACACCGTCTCCGAGCGCCTCACCCCCGCCCCGCCACATGCGCACGCCGAGCTACCCCCCATTCTCGCCCGTATCCCCCACACGAACGAGCACGTCCTCACCCTCGCCGTCATCGTCGGCCTCGTCCGCACACTCCTCTCCGCGCCCGCGCCCCGGACTACTGCGACCAACCTCGCACTACCCACCGAGGACAATGACCCCCCCAACCGGCCTTCCCGTCACCCTACACGCCGAGCCTGTACGCCCTCCGCTCATCCATGTCGACGCCTGACCTCGTCTCCTCCTCCTCCTTCCTCTCCTCATCGTCTCTCTCCCTTTCCTCCACAGCCTCCGCGGCAGCCGCGCGAAGACGACGCGTCCGCGTCTCCCGCCCACCCTCGAGCCTGTGCCTGCCCCTCGCGCCACTCCCCGAGTCCGACGTCGTCGACACAGCCCAGCGCGCGTGTGCGCTCCTCGCCCACACCCACGGGCTCGAGGACGAGCTCAGCGCTGTCGAGGTACGTGCGTGTGCGCGCCGGCGCAGCGTGCGCGCAATCGAGTGCGATATGGCCGCGCGCGCTGTGCGGCGCGAGGCGGTGTTGGCGGCTGCGCGGGCGGCTTTGTCGGCGTAGGCTGGCGACCCGCCGCGTGCAGCGTGGAGAGAGCTGTCACGGACTGGGGGGAGGGCTTGTCGCAGGCTGGTTGGGACTTTGCATTATACAAGTAGACTGGATGGATTGGTACATGTCATGTGACTACGGCAAGCAGCGGGTGGAGGTCGAAATGAAATGTTAAATGTTGAAATGTTTCCATTCTGACCATGTTGGGGCGCGCGCGACTGCTCCGACCACTGCATGCGCTAGGCCAGCCATCACTCGGGCCACCGCCTAGGCGACATGTCCACCCAGATCCAGAGGTACGAGACGAGAAACCTCTTCCCGAGCCCTCCAGCGACTCCAGCCCGAGCGACACCCGGCCCGTCTTCCGCACCAAGCCCCGCCGCTCCGACCGCGACCGCGAACGCGAACCCGCCGACCGCGCCGACCGCTCCGACCTCGCCGGCCGCACCGTCTCCCGCCGCAGCCCCAACCCCAGTCTCCGCACCCGCAAGAAGGAGGGCACGCTCTCGGCCGTCCGCCCTGGCATCCTCTCGCACCTCGTCACGCGCCGCACGCCGTTCCAGGCGGCTGTGCTGGCCGACGAGGCGGGCGACTTTGAGATCGGGGCCGACGTGCGTGTCGACCGCGCGATTCCTACGATTCCTACGATTCCTACGATTCCTATCGTTCCTACGCTGGAGCCGGGGGGAAGCGGAACAAGAGGCGTGGAGGTGGGCGAGATGGAGAGCAGGAGCGCAGTCGAGAGCGGGGGAAAGAGCGGGAGCGGGAGCAAGAAACAGAGTAGGAGAACGGCCGAGAGCAGGAGTGTGGCCGAGAGCAGGGGTAAGAGCATGGTCGAGAGTAGGAGCAAGAGCATGGTCGAGAGTAGGAGCAAGAGTACAGCGGTGAGCAAGAGCAACGCGACAGAACCCGACGCAGCCAAGGGCTCATGGATGCGGTGGCGCGACCTCGACCCGGCCCGCCTGCCCCGCCTGGCCGCGCACGATGACAAGGTATGTGGATTACGCTCTTTCTATCTCTGGGCCTCGCCTCTGCCCTCGCCTCTGCGTTCTTGCCACTGCCTTCTTCTCTTCCCTCTACGCTCTGTCCGGCGTTCTTCTCTCCTCCCTCTACGCTCCCACTGCCCCCTGCCCGTTGACACCAGTTCCACACCCTCCCCGCCGACTTTGAGACGACGATCCGGGCCGCGAACGCGCGCAGCGAAAAGATCTCTGTCCGCTTCCCGCTCTTCATGGCAACCTCCATGCCAGCGACACACGTGCAGGGCGGCGGTGCGCCTCCGGCCCCACCCTTCCCCCCGCGTCTACGTGGCGGCATGCTCCCCGACGGCCTTCCCGTGTCCTCGGGGCTGCGACGCCACCTCGCCCGCCGGAGCGCGGACGCGCGTGCAGGTTCGGGGTTTGCGTTCCCGTGCGCTGCAGGTGCGCGCAATCTGGGCGTTGGCGCAGGTAGTGATACTGGGAGTGTAGGCAGCACAAGTAAGGCCACACCAGCCAGTGCACGCCTGTTCGTCCTCGTGCCCAAGGCGCGCGTGTCCCGGCTCAGCGTCGAGCGGCGGCGGTGCCGTACCCGCTTCATGGCGGCGTGGCGGCTCGTCACGCGCGACGGGGCGCCGGTGAGCCATGCGCGCGTGTATTCGTTTGTGCTGAATGCGGGCATGTACGATGCGCCGTTTGCGGACATCTGTGCCACTGTCGAGAAGGCTGTCGCGCAGCTCGACCGCAAGATGCGCACGAGGGGGAAGACACGGTGGAGTGCTGCTGGTAGTGCTGGGCATGGACATGGGTAGACGTGGGTAGACGTGGGTAGACGTGGGAGATGGTTGGGGCTGGGTAGGACATGGTGACATGGTAGTTGGGGCATGGGCAAGGCATGACAGTAGGGCATAGCAGTGCATGGACGTAGTGCATCTAGTGTAAATGGCAGAGAGCAGAAGAGTACATCTAGCGTATAATGGCAGAGAGCTCGAACCGCGCTAAAACTTGGACAGGTCGCGGCCAAACAAGCCCCGCTTGACCCAGTCGAGCATGAGCATAAACCGCGAGCGCATCGACACCTGCATGCCCCAGTACACGGAGCGCCAGGCGTACATGGCGAGCAGGCCGCCCGTACCGCCGTACCCGCCGACGTCGAACGCGGCCGAGTTGCCGATATAAGCCAACGAGCCCAGGTGGAAGTACCGGAAGGGGTGGTAGTGTGCCGCGTCGTCGAGCACGTTGATGTCGGTCATCCCAAGCTCCTCGCGCCGGCGCTCGAGCTTGCCAAACATGCGGCCGAGGTACTCGCCCTGCTGGGCCGCGACCTGTGCCGTGGCCGGCAGCACGGTCGCCTTGGACGTCATCTTGACGAACATTTCCGCGACCTCGTTCAGGGACAGGTGGCCGCGCGCGTCCTTGTCAAACTCGGTGAAGACGTCGCGGCTGCTGTCAGCGCGCCCGTGCCAGTACGCACATCTCGGCCAGGTACTCGTTCGTGAGTGGATACTTTTTTTGGATGTGCTTGGCCATCTGCTCCCACTCGTCGTATGAGAGCTTGTCGTCCCGGTTCTCGTCAAACTGCTCCCAGATCTGGAGCAGGTCCGCGAGCATGTTGAGGTGGATCGTCGACGCGTCGCCCACCGCGTAGATTGTGCCATACGGCGCACCCTCGACACGGAGGTGCCCGTCCACCTGCACAGCCTTGCTGTTGAACTGGTTTGGTAGCTTTTCCACCATGCACCGCGTAAACGGCTGCATCGCTGTTGTCAGCCAGCCCGCAGTGTCAGCCAGCCCGCCATTCGCTCACCGATGCCAGTGCTCCACAGCACAAGGCTCGCAGGCACCTCCCGCTCGGTCACTGTGCCGTCGGCGCCCTTGACTGTGATGCGAACGCAGTCCTCGGTCACCTCGACGACACGCGCGTTCGTAATCACATTGATCTCCTCGCGCTTAAATTGCTTCTCGGCGTATTCAGAGATCTTCTCCGAGTACATGTTCAGGATATGGTCGCGGCTCTGGATGATGGTGACAGACATGTCGTTCTTCAGGAGCTTGGGGTACTGCTGTCAGCATGCCCTGCCCCAGGCTCACGTAATTGAGCACGTCCTCGTTGAGCATGTCCGAGAGCTCGGCCGCGAACTCGACGCCGGTTGGCCCGCCGCCACACACCACGAACGAGAGGAGGAGCTTGCGCTCCTCGGGCGTTGTGGTCGGCAGCGACGCCGTCTCGAGGTTGGCTTGGGTCAGCTAGTTGCTCCTTGGGCTGCGAGGACGCACTCATGATCCGGCGGCGGATGGACTGGGCGTCAGGAATCTTCTTGAGCTGGTAGCAGTGTTGGAGGCCCTTGACGCCGTGTTCGTTCGACTTTGACCCGACGGCAATGACCAGCTTGTCGTACGGGACATACGCGCGCATAGGACCCTCGGCGGTAGGCAGTTCGACCTCGAGCAGCTTGTCGCCCATCTCCACGTCGACCGCAGTCCCCTGCAGAAAGTGGCCGTGTACACGCGCGATGAGGCGGCGCAGTGGCTCGACGAGCGTGCGCATCTCGACCGTGCCAACACATGCAGACGGCAGGAGGGGCGTGAAAACAAAGTAGTTGTCCGGCGCAATCAGGGTCACGTTGTAAGCCGCGGGGGGCAGCGTCTTGAGGATGCTCACAGCCTGGCGTCAGCACACGTCAGGAGAGATAACGGACGCCCCACCCGCCGCCGATGATGACGAGGCGCGGCTTGCCCGAGCATTTCGCCTTTTCGTCGCTCTCCTTGTCGTCAATGTTGACTTCGATGATGGGCAGGTTCTTCGGTCCGCCACGGCGTGGCGACAGAGCAAGTGGGTTGACGGGCACACGGTCGATATGTTTCTGGTTGTAGGTGAACGCATCGTGGATGAGGATGGCAAGGAAGATGACGACCGAGCCGACCAGCACAGCCATGCAGAGACGCACGACGCTCGCGATCCACGGGTGTTTGTGCGCAAAGTTGGGTGACATCAGACCGTGGCGGGCGTAGCGCCATTTCGTGCGGCCCGGCTTGGAAGACGAGTCGGACGGGCTGGAGGGGCCAGAGGAGCCAGAGCTAGAGGGATCAGAGGGGGTGGAGCTAGAAGCCCGGTGGGACTGGGAGAACGACGGCGGGAAGCGGGACGGAATTGACGGCACGGCAGGTCGCGGCAGGCTCAGGTGGGTCGACGTGAAGCTGCGCGAGAAGCTGGCCGAGTGGACGGGCGGCATGAGCAGCCGCCGCGTCGCGCCGAGCGCGCCGAGCGTGGCGCCGCGGACGAACATGACGAGCGGGAGGGAGGGAGAGTGGGGGATTGAGCGAAGAGATAACGGGAAACGCGTGCAGCTAATAGATAGGCAGCCAGCGCGACGAACAAGGGCGTCGTGACGTCATTGTGAGATATTTTTGTTCTCACAGACCAGACTACGTCGCTCGGAGGGATGAGCCTGGCGCCGTTAGGACCGGACGGGCATGGTAATGTGCGCTGTATGAGGGGATGAGCACCACTGTGCGCCGTAACGGGCAGTGTGCTGTGTGTGATGTGAGGAATCGCTGGACCGAGTGGTGACAAAGGATCGGGGCGCGCGTACACAACTGAACTGCTCGTCCATGTCCATGTACCAAGTGTGTACCTGCTGTTGCGATCCCCTCATCTCGCTCTCCATCTTCCTCTCCCGTCCTCGAGCTCTCGAGCTCGTACTACCGCACACTGGCAACCCCAGTTACTCCCAGCATTATTCACAAGCTTTCATCGCCCCGAGCAACTCGGAGCAGTCATGATACAAAAGAAGGTGCTATAAAGCGATGGAGAGTCCTCGACAAGGACATGTAATGGTACGATGCAGATGTGATGGTAATGCGAACACGTTACAGCCAGCGGTCCTCGTCTCGGCGTCGCGCTAAGTCTTGGGGTATGCACAGTCTCTATTGTTGACCTGGCGGCTAGCAGTAGCGAAGCGTGCTAAGACTCGGCGTTGGCGATGGCCTCGGCACTCGCTGTCCGGGTGAGCGTGGTGCTGTGCGCGCGCGACACGAGGCCGGGGCGGATCTCGGGCGACGTGCGGATGATGCGGTACTTCTCCGAAGGGGGGACGGCGAGCGTCCAGGGGTTGGACACCTGCGCGACCGGCTGGTAGACGGGCTTGCGCTCGGGCTTGTCCATGTCCTCGACCTCGGAGAGGATGGAGGACGCAGACATGGACGAGACGGAAGAGACGAGCGAGTCGGCAGAGTTGGAGCGCGTGAGGCGGCCGACCTTGAGCGACTCGACCTCCATGCCGCCGTCGAGGACGCCGACGCGCATCATCGCGAGCAGGTTGTGGGCCGCGTTCGAGTGGTCGTACACGCCGCCGAAGAAGGCCGTCGTCGAGTCGGTGCCGATCGCACGCTTGATCAGGTGCGCGCCTCCGGGGTGGTCCTCGACGAACGACGAGCAGTCGTGGATAAAGCCGTGGACGGCGATGAGCGCGCGCGTCTTGGACTCGGTCTGGAAGTCCTCCCACGAGATGATCGGCAGGTCGTTGGCGTGCTTGGGCCACTCGAGCTTCTCAGACTGCTCCTGCAGCTTGATGAGCTTCATCGTGTACTGGCCCTTCTTGATCTCGTTGTCGGGGAACTTTTTCAGGTGCGACGCGAGGCCGAGCTGGGCCATGGTCCAGATGAACCACTTGGTCGGGTCGTACTGGTACCACTTGATCGCGTTCCGGAAGTCCATGGGGAACTGGTGGTGGAAGTTGTGGTAGCCCTCGCCGACGGTGACAAGCGCAGTGATAAAGTGGTCCTTGGGCGTGTGCTTGTTGTCAAACGGGGTCTCGCCGAGCCAGTGGGCGAGCGAGTTGACGCAGAACGTCGAGTGGTGAACAAACACGAGCCGAGCGGCACCGGCAAAGAAGAGGCCGCCCCACCAGTCTCCCCAGCCGAGGCCGGCGACAAGGGTCGGGAAGGCGAGGCCCATGAAGATGAGGAGGGCGACGTAGTTGTTGTGCTGCCACCGGGCGACGGGGTTCTTGTTCAGGTCCGAGACGTCGGCGACGCCAATCTTGCCGCGGGGCTTGACGAGCATCCAGCCCATGTGAGCGTGCCAGAAGCCCTCGTGAGCCGAGTACGGGTCGAGCTTGGTGTCGGTGTAGCGGTGGTGAGCGCGGTGGCCGCGCGACCACCACTTGATCGAGCCCTGGACCGAACCGGCACCGGCGAGCGCAAGGAAGTACTGGAGCGGCTTGGACGCGTTGTACGACCGGTGGGCCCAGAGACGGTGGTAGCCGGCGGTAATGCCGAGGCCGGTGATGAAGTAGTAGACGACCGACCAGATGAACGTCTTGAGCTGCATGGGAACGGTGCAGAGACCGTAGATGGCCATCGCGGGGGGAATGGTGAGAGCGAAGAAGGAGATCCACTGGATGTTCTTGTGGAGGGTGCGCCAGGTGACGGGAGGGAGCATCTTCATGTTCTCCACTGTCCGGGTGACATAGTTGTCGGGGACGACAAAGTCCTCGCGCTCGGGGTCGATCACATTAGCGACCGGCTTGCCCGAGGCGTTGGCGACTGGCGTCGTCGTTGCCTGCTTTGTGGAAGCGGACATGGTGGCGGGTGTGCGCGTGTGGCGGGGTGAAGCTAGAGATGTGCCACTCTGGTTTTCAAGCTTGGACACGGGGTCGGTGGCGGGATTCGGAGTCGAGACAGCGGCGTCAAGTCGTGCTCGAGAGAGTAATGGAGGAGGGGAGGAGTAGAGAGCTGAAGAAGACACGTTCTCTGGGAGTGGAGCATGCTTTTATGCAGGGCACGGCTCAAGTCACCCACGCAACACCCATGTACAGACTGGATCGGATTACTCTGCCCAGAGCCCAAAGTTGTGGGGATACCGCAGCCCACGACCTGTGCCCCCGTATTACGCCGACTAGGCGTGCCTGGCTCTCTGGCGCTTTGGCGAGGCCAGCCGGCCACGTGGCCAAGACTGCATCAGCTGAGCTGAGCATGCATCAGCTCAGCAGATGGATGGGCCTGCGTCAAGCTGCGTCAAAAGCAACCGAGCCGCAGACTCACTGCTCTTCCAATGCCCCGGGTGATCAGATAACGTGGCCGCTAGCGTTTTGTTAGCCAGACAGCTAGCTTGCCTCCCCACGCCACTCCCACATTACACCTTCTAGATGCGTGCGACCCAAGCTGGGCCCCGCTAGATGGTGACAACCGGCGTGGGCCCGACAACGGCGCGGCGTGGATTGGCGGACACATTGGGGCCCGGATACCCGAATCCACGCCGTGGCCGGCAATGGAAGAATCAATTTTATCAGTCGCCACCCAGTGTCCAGGGGCAGGGTGCAAGGAACGAGCATGGAGCGCGTCATGGAGCTCGACCAGTGGAATCAGTCACCGGTTGTTGAGTGGCGTCGTTGTCACTGGGCGGGCCGTCTTTCCCCCCGCTCCCCCCTTCCCCCACTCTGCATCCCGACTTCCGGGCGCCCTCGGTTTACAGACCAAGGGGCCTTGTGTCGAGCGTTGGCTGGGGTGGCGGAGGCTTTGGTCAGCTGAACCGGGGGTGGAGCGGCGTACGAGGCACACCGGGAGACTGCCATGGATATGGCGTGGGTCCAAGCGGAACCAAAAACACACGTGACTGACTTGTGACGACATACCATACACCCGACGAATCCGAAGCCGTAATACTAATGCAGACACTCCTAATGCTATACTAATTCTAATGCTAATGCTAATGCTAATGCTAATGCTGTTATTCATCCCATCCCGTCTGGTCGTCGCTGCTCCGCTCGACCCTCCCCTTGCCCTTGCTCTTACTCGCCGGCATCCCCACCCCGTTCTTCTCGGCCAGTGCATTCATCAGAGCGCCCAGCATCTCCCCCTGCGTTTCCACAGTTTGGCGCAGTGCCTCAATCTTCTCCAGCAACACGTACTGGTTCTTGGCCAGCTTGGTGTTCGTCAGGTCCTTGTCCCGTGCCGCGTTCGAAGACGAGGACGGTATCCCCGGCACGGTCGGGATCGGCGGCGTCAACTTGTTCGGGTCGCCCGGCCACATCCTCACCGGATTCGGATTCGGCGATGAGCCTCTGTTCACTTTGTTGGATACAGGGAGAAGGGGCCCAGCCTCCTCAGGCACTGTCGCCATCGTGCCATCGTGTGGCATGTCCATGTCAAACGACCGGCGCGGCGTCGGCAATATTGACGGCTGCGGTCAGATTGGGAAAAGCAAACCGCTCACCGCCTGTGCCTGGAACGAGACCATGGCGTCATAGACGATCGCAAAGTTGCGTCCGAGCACAAAGGAGGGCAGCGCGATGAGGAGAAGGCCGAAGAGGAGAAGCGGGACCGAGAGGATCTTGCCCAGTGCCGACTTGGGGACAACATCGCCGTATCCGGCCGTACTCATCGTCACGAGCGCATACCATGCCGTTTGGGGGATCGAGTCGAAGAGCGACACGTCTCCGTCAGGGTCGACGAACGCGTTGAGCGTCGCGTCCCACACCCCACGCTCGGCAAAGTAGATGAGCGTTGAGAACAGCACGAGCACCAGGAAGATAAAGTACGAGATCGCGACGAGCGCGTCCTTGGACCGCCGGACAGCGACGTACATGACCTCGATGGTCAGTAACATCTGGCTCTGGTATCGGAACGCGCGGAAGACGCGCAAAAGTCGAAACGTGCGTAGGATGCTGAAGCGGAATAGGATTGACGTGTCCTGTTGCCGCGCAAGCTCAATGTAGTAAGGCAGGATCGAGAGGAGGTCGAGCACGGCGAAGAAACTCGTCGCCCAGCGGTAGTACTGGGCCCAAGAGTCCGAGTGGGCCAATGAGCGCGCGAGATACTCGGCCGTAAACAGTATCACGATCGTCGTGTCAAACCCAAAGAGCACACGCACAGACGTGGGGTTGGTGTGGAACGCTGGCAGTGTCGAAAACGTCGTGAGGATGACGCTGAAGAAGATTGCGCCTGTGACAGCGAGGTGCACGAAGAACGCCTCGCGTCCGCTACTCGGCTCCTCCATGAGCAAGTATAGTTTGCGCTTCCAGGTGCTCCCCATCGCTGCTGCGATCGCAAAGTGGTCCTCACCCGCGTCAAAGCCGAGCATGTGTCCAAAGTCGGGTAGGCTGACTTGCTCGGGCTTCTGGCCCAGGTGGTCAAGGTCCTCATCGAGGAAGAACGTCCGGTTGTACTTGACCTCGCGCGGCGAGTCAGGGGGTGCGTTGGAGCTCGTCTGCCGCACGAGTCGCCGCGACGGCCCGGCGTGGCCCGGCGCGGCGAAGAGCAGGGTCGATCCCTGGTTCGGGTGTAGTGTGAGTGTGCGGGGACGCGAAGCCTTGCGCTCGAGTGGAGGGGCCGTGTTTGTGAGCTCGTATTCCTCGCCCGCGAGCGGGTTGCTAGGTGGATAGCTCATAGTGCTGAGATGTCAGGCAGGAGACGTTAGCACACAACGTGTCCCCAACTGCGGTATGTTAATGCTCGGATGCGCTGTTTTCAAAACGACCTCGGTGCGCTCGATTTGGGTAGCTGCACTGCTGAGGTTCGACGCCGAGAGCACGGTCGGTGTCGTTATGAACAGTGTATTGTGGATTGTGGATCGTGGATGGCGGTGGATGGCAGTTTTATGATGGTCAACATTACTGGTACGGTGAAATCGATCGATGACGGGTACGGTACCGGGTAGTGCCTGGCTAATTGGGCACAGGCATAATTAACCCTCCAATTAGCAAGCCACAGCGGCGGCGCAATCCAGATCTCGGCTGCTGGCTGTTTCTCTCACTATGTATTATCAGCATATCCTTATCTTTATATAGAATCTGCTATTCTAATGTCTTTTGTATTCGAATATTCGAAACTGGGTGCCATCTGAAGCTTGCAGCATCAGGCCGAATATCGACTCGCCACCCAAGACGCCACATGGTGCCATGTGGCAATGGCGCCGTAACGCCGTCCGCCTGCACGCTGGACCATTCCCCCAAGCTGGCCAGCAAGTTGACGCACCAACAACATCACCTACCTCCTCATCGCCACCGCGCACAGAGTCCAACTATATTCAACGCTTGCCAGTTTGGGCAGCTCGTTGGCTCCCCCGCGTTATTTCTCTTTGACAACCTGCACCGAGTGCGCGCGTGCTTGTGTCTCCTGAGCACAACTCTCCTTCCCTAATTCCCGTCAACAACCGCGCAATCCCAAGATGTTTGGCAACTCGGGTTGGCCGAACAACCAACAGCAGCAGCAAAACACTGGAGGCGGGCTGTTTGGCGGCGGCGGTGGCTCGACCTTTGGCCAGCAACAGAATACTGGTACGTTGCAGCAACGGGTGCGCCGATCAAACTGACATGTAAGGTTTTGGACAGAACGCGAACACGGGCGGGTTTGGCCAGCAGCAGCAGCAGCCACAGCAGAGCACAGGCGGCGGCCTCTTTGGAGCCAGCAATAACCCTGGCGGCGGCTTTGGTGAGCTCCCCAACCCATCGACGCTAACGACAGGCTCGGGCGGCTTTGGCTCCAACACTGCTACCAACTCGTTCGGAGCGCGGCCCTCGTTTGGCGCGACGGGCACGTCGACGTTCGGTGGCACGGGGAACACTAGCGGAGGCCTGTTTGGTTCTAACACGAACACGAACAACGCGTTTGGCTCCAACAACGCCTCTTCGGGCGGCCTGTTTGGCTCACGCCCCTCGGGCTTTGGTGGCGGGACGTCGACGTTTGGCAGCGGCTCCACAGGCGGGTTCAACACGAACAATGCTCAGGCAGTGCAGCCCAGCAACCAAGTGCATCTCTGGAGCAACCAGCCCCCTCCCCCGATTCCGCAGACTGGCACGGCAGCGCCCCCATACCAGCCGACATGGCAGCGCGACCCTCCACAGAGCTTAGGAAAGGAGAATCCCGCCAACCTCTTCCACATGATCACCGCCATGGAGCCCTACCGCGGAGGCAGCTTCGAGGAGCTGCGCATGCTTGACTACCAGCAGGGTCGCAAGGAGCCCACCGCCCAGGCGCAGCCCGCGACTACCGGCTTTGGCCAGCCAGCGGCCCCCTTTGGCATGGCGTCAAACACCACAAACACTTTTGGCCAGCCTGCTGCGTCGACCTCGACGTTTGGCGCTGCCAAGCCAGGCGGCCTGTTTGGCAGCACGTCCACTCCCGCTAGCGGCTTCGGGACCTCCTCTGGGGGCTTTGGAGCGCAGGCCAACACTGGCGGCGGTCTGTTCGGCCAGAGCAACGCGACGAACATTGGCTTTGGCGCCCAGAACACGAACACGGGTGGTGGGCTGTTTGGCCAGGCCAACCAGCAGCAGCCCAATACTGGCGGTGGCCTCTTTGGCAACACAAACACTTTCGGCCAGAACACTCAACAGCAGCAGAACACTGGCCTCGGGGGGTTCGGCGCCACTGCCAACAAGCCCGCGTTCGGGGCTACCACTTCTGGCTTTGGAACCAACTCGGGAACGAGCACATTCGGTCAGAACACGGCTGGCACAACCAGCGGCTTCGGTGGCTTCGGACAACCGCAGAACCAGCAGCAAACCCAGAACACAGGCGGCGGGTTGTTCGGTAGTGGCACTGGCGGCTTTGGCCAGGCCAACCTCCAGACCAACACTGGAGGCGGCCTATTTGGCCAGACCAACACGCAGCAGCAGCAGCAACCTGGAGGACTGTTTGGTAATAACGCTGCCGCCAAGCCTGGCGGTCTCTTCGGCTCCACTCCTGCGGCAGGAACGACGACAACTGGCTTTGGCGGCTTCGGCCAGACCAACACCAACACAGCGCAGCCAACGACGAGCTTGTTTGGTCAGAACAATGCCGCTCCTACCACCACTGGTGGCTTGTTCGGCCAGCAGCAGGCGCAGCCCGCCGCGGCAGGGGGAGGCCTGTTCGGCAACACCAATACCAACACCAACACTGCCGGCGGCGGCTTCTTTGGCGCCAAACCTGCTACCACCACGGGTGGTGGTCTGTTCGGCTCTGCCGCGTCGCAGCCTGCGGCGACGACTAACACGGGCTTCGGTGGGTTTGGACAGCAGACCGCTGCTCCTGCCACCACTGGTGGTGGCCTGTTCGGCTCGAACACGGCCGCAGGTGCTGCGCAGAAGCCGAGCTTGTTCGGTGGTGGCGGCGGTCTCTTCGGCCAGCAACAGCAGACCCAGCAGCCGAGCGCGACAACCGGCGGTGGCCTCTTTGGCAGTCTCGGCCAGTCTACCACGGCGGCCCAGCCCACCGGCCTCTTTGGGAGCACAACACAGCCTGTTCAGCAGCAGTCGACTCTCGGCCAGTCTGGTGGCCTCTTCGGTAGCACCCTCGGCCAGTCGACACTCAACCTCCAGCAACAGCAGCAGCCGTCGCTCACCGCTTCAGTCGACCAGAACCCGTATGGACGAAGCGACTTGTTCCAATACTCTGGCCAGAAGCTTGAGCTTGGAAGCACCAACAAGAAGCCTGCCCTGCCGCCTCTCACAGCATCATCCTACCGTCCCTCCCCCAGCAAGGGCAGCCGCTTGACTAAGCTGAGAGGCTTCTCTACTTCGTCGGTCAACGGATCGACCAGCTCTCAGAAGGCATCGAGCTCCGCTCCCAACTCACCCCGCACCTCGGACCGCTACGCGGGCCTTAGCGACACAGCCCTCTCCCCCAACGCCTTCATTCCGCGCACCAACGTAAAGAAGATTACCGTTGCCCCTACGCGGACGTTGAACGGCGGCGACGACCCGCTCGAGTCGGTCCTCGGCAAGTCCGCGTTAAGAAGCTCTGTGAACAACTCGGCTCCGCCTACTCCGGACCTCTCCACGGGCAGCCCCGCACTCCCTGCCTCGACTTCGCGCCAGGCGATCGAGGACACTCCCACTCGCCGCCCTGCGCGGACCCAGCCGCAGACTTTAACTGTCGCTGCTTCCGAGCGTCCGCTCAAGAGCGGCGACTACTGGTGCCGGCCGAAGCTTGAGAAGCTCAAGGCCTTGAGCCACGACCAGCTCAGCAGCCTCTCAGACTTTACCGTCGGCCGCAAGGGCTTCGGCGAGGTCACTTTCCTTAGGCCCGTCGACCTCACGTCGGTCTCGTCTCTCAACGACCTGCTCGGCGGCATCATTGTCATCGAATCGCTGGAGCTCACCGTCTACCCCGACGAGACTGAGAAGCCTCCCCGTGGTGAGGGCCTGAACGTCCCGGCTGAGATCTCGCTCGAGAACGTATGGGCCCGCGACAAGGCTACCCGCCAGCCCATCAAGGACCCCAATGACCCCCGCTACAAGCGCCAGTTGAAGCGCATCCAGGCCGTTCCCGAGACCGAGTTCAGGAGCTTCCACGACGGCGTGTGGACCTTCCGCGTCGAGCATTTTAGCCGCTACGGTCTTGACGCCAGCGACGACGAGGATGGCGAGGACGAGGGTGTCGGCTCGGCCACTCCCAACAAGTTCAAGTCATCCGACGAGAAGTCGCCATCGATCTACTCCGACGAGGACGACGACTTTTTTCCACCGACCAAGAGCCTCTACGACGCAGACGTCGTCTCTGACGAGCACGACAGCGGGTTAGATGAGACTTCTGACATGTCGTACGACGACGAGGATGAGGATGAAGACATGGAGGCCTTGCCCGACTACAACGACGACTACGAGGACGAGCTCGACGCCTACCGTGTCATCAAAAGCAAGCTCGGGTCGCAGGGCATGCAGCGCATGCGCGAGATGCAGTCGGCATTCTTCGGCGCGCAGGAGACCAAGAGCAAGCGCCCAACGCTGGTGGAGCAGAAGGCCAACGAGATCCGTCAGGCGCTCGAGCGCAAGCGTGCCGAGGCGGGTTTTGATGATGCCGAGGAGGGTGTAGCGAGGCTTGACGACCGGGCCGTCAAGCGCGCCTCCTTCGGCGAGTCTTCCCGCCCGTGCCAGCTGCGCCAGCCGCGCAAGTACGCAAAGGTCCCGCTGGACCAGAGCTTTGTCGCTGGCAACGAGTCAGTGCGACCTGACGCAGGCTTGGCGCTGGGCCGCACGTTCCGATGCTCCTGGGGTCCCAACGGCGAGCTGGTTCACATGGGCAAGATTTGCTCTCCATCAACCAACTTTGAGTCCTCCCCCGATGCTGTCGTCTACATGCAGCAGGTCGACCTCTTAGCTGAGCCACGGGCTGCTGAACAGGCTCGTGCGGACCGTCTCTTGTCCCTCCTCCTTGAATACACCGAGGTAGACGTAAATGACGACAACGTCCCAGTCGCGGTCACCAACACGGCGATACGCTTCCGGGACTTTGCCAAACTGTTCGATGGGGGCGACCGCTCCCACGAGGCCAACCTCTGGCGCCTGGGGCAGGCTCTCTTTGACGAGATCGACCTGAGGCTTCCCCCGAGCACGCCCGAGGAGGTGAGGAATCGTGTGGCCGAGATCCGCCGCAAACTCGCGCTCTCCAAATGGCTCGAGGACGCCGTCGCGCCTGCCATGGACGCCGACCTCGCCAAGGCTGGTGACGACCGCGCGGCCAAGGTGTTCGCGTTGCTCACGGGCAACCGTGTTGACCGCGCGATGCAGTCGGCGATGGACGGTAACGACCTCCGCCTCGCGACGCTGGTGTCTCAGGCCGGCAGCTCTGACGAGTTCCGCGCGGAGGTGCGCCGCCAGCTCGACGACTGGACCAAGTACAAGAGCAACTCGCTTATCGGGTACACGTACCGCAAGATCTACGCGCTGCTCGCTGGCATCCCAGACGTCTCGGCTGGCAACCCCGAGCGCGGTGCCGACCACGCGCCGGATGTCATTGTCAACGAGAATCTCGACTGGAAGCGTGCCTTTGGGTTGTACCTGTGGCACGGATGCCCGGCAGAGCTCGGCGTTGCGGACGTGCTCGAGCAGTACACGGAGGCGCTATCTTCATCCTACCCTCCCTCAAAGCCTCTGCCACCATACCTCGAGCAGCCCGACAGCAATAACCGCTGGGAGATGCCGACCGAGCCGACCGACGTGCTCTATAACCTGATCAGAATGTACGCTGACCGCACGATCGCGCTTGAAGATGTAGTCACGTCGCGCGACTGCGGCGCCAGTCCTACTGACGTGCGCCTCCCGTGGCACATATCATTCCTCCTCTCGCAAGCTCTGCAACGTCGCGACTTTGCGGACAGAGAGGAGGCCGACGAGTCGGGTACGCGGTACAGCGCGACGGCGAACCGTCTGACGGAGTCATACGCCGCGCAGCTGGAGGAGGAAGGGCAGTGGACTTGGGCCGCGTATGTCCTCCTCCACCTCGAGTACGCGGGGAGCCGCAGTGTCGCGCTCAAGGCACTCCTCTTCCGTCACCCCGAGCCCACCACTGCTGAGCAAAAGTTCCTGCTCGACAAGCTCCGCATCCCCCAGGAGTGGCTTCACGAAGCGCGTGCCGCCCACCTGGCCGCACGGGGTGACGCCTATAGCGAGTACAAGGACCTGATCCCAGCCGGGTTGGCGGACCGTGCCCAGCGCACGCTCGTGGCCAAGCTCGCACCTGAGGCGGTGCTGCGCGACGACGCGGTCCTCCTCCGCCGCCTGTGCAAGGAACTCGAGCCCCTCCAGCCGGAAGGATGGGAATACTGCGGCAAGCTGTTCCTCGACTACCTCGACATCCGGGGGCGCGTCAAGCCGCTCCTCGTCGCAACCCGGCGGGCGGGCGCGCACCCGGACCCACACGACGCGTCCGAGCTGCGCGACCTCGGGGAATCTATCCCGCGAGTCCTGCAGCTCCTCCCCTCGCTCTTTCCGGACCGTAGCGACGTGCAGCAGGTCGCGAGCCTCACGGACATGCTGAGCACGCTGCACGCACTCGCAAGCGACCTGCACGACGCGGGGTACATGGCGCGCCCACCGGTCTCGGATCTCCTGCTCGACAAGGACCGCCTCCACCTGCTGCAGGAGAGTGCAACCGAGAGCTTTGACCAGAGCCTGCAAGCGCTTGTTGCGTAGCTTGCATACCAGCAGCAGCAGCGTCACCAAATCAGGCCGATCCGCGGCCGAGGAGGAGCGCGCCTCACGCTTTCTGATGGCCGCATGGGTTCGACCACGCGCTTGTTGCGCAACATTATCACTAGGCCGGTCCACGGCCAGGAGGAGCGTGCCTCCGAGTTTCCGATCGTAGCATGGCTTTTTGGCCCTTTGATAGTTCTGTCCGATGCATATGAGTACTGCCCGATGGGAACAAGGGAGCAGGTCTGCACGGCCGTGTCAGCGTCGGCCCGTGAAATAGGTATGATACATGGTGGGGTCACTATACGACTACGAGCTAGATGTCGAGGTAGTCGGCGGCGGTAAGACTGGCGTCAGACGGCTCTGGCGGCTCTGGCTGGGAACAACTCACAGCTCGAGCGCAATGTAGGGGTCGATGCGCGACTGGAAGTCCTCGCGGATATCGCTGGCGGCGACATCGGCGTACTGGACCTTGTACGCGAGGTACTCTGCAACTTTGAGGAGGATGATGCCGCTGGTGTGAGGGAGGCCGGAGGGAGGGGGCAGAGAAAGGTTGTAGGTCCTGTGGCAGAGGGAGGAGAGGGGTCTCAGGCGTGGTGTGGGGCTTAGGTCGGCGGGAAGGATGGCGAAAGAGAGGAGAACGAAAGGAAGACGGAGCGGACTCACCGATACTCGAGCCGGGCAGTTCGGCTCGAGGCCTCCTGGAACGCCGCTGCTGTCAGCTTGCCACGATGGAACCCACCATCCTCATCCAGCATGGCCTTGAGCGTGGGACTAGCGAGCGCGACATTGCGGGGGAGCACGACGCTGAACCCGTCCGCGCTCAGCAGAGTGACAAAGTCGCCCATGTCGCAATGGTTACAGCCATCAATCCAATCGACAAAACAAGAGGGGACCAGGGTGGAGGTCGAGGTCATCGAGCACGGAACCAAATGCCGACGTGGATCACGAGCAGCCGCGACGCGACGGGACACTGTACACCACCATGCATACCATCATCGACATGGCTCCGACATCTGGTGCGTATGCGCGTTGGCGTGGTCTTGTCGCTGCCGAGGTGGATGACTGATACCAGGCGATAAGTACTCGGTCATCCTCCCGACGTATAATGAGCGCAAGAACTTGCCTGTGATTGTCTGGTTGCTCGCCCGGACTTTTGAGAGCAGGTGCGTCCGCGATGATTGAACAGCTTCCTCCTTGTCAATCCCCTCTACCTCTCCGCCTTCTCCGCCCGCCCGCTAACGCCAGCAAACTCGACTGGGAGATCATCGTCGTTGACGACGCCAGCCCCGACGGCACGCAGGACATTGCGCGCCAGCTCGCGAGGACATATGGCGAGGACAAGGTCGTTCTCCGGCCCCGTGCCGGCAAGCTCGGCCTCGGGACCGCGTACGTCCACGGCCTCGGCTTCTGTACTGGCACCTTTGTGATTATTATGGACGCCGACTTTTCGCATCATGTGAGTGTGGCTCTGCTCGTCATCCACCTCTCCTTTTCCCTCTCCCTCTCTCCACTTCTCCCGCTCCACCCGCTCCGGCTCCCCCTATTTTAAACCCCCCCCCTTGCCCCGCTCGCTCTCCTCGGCCCCCCGCTCACACCCTAGCCCAAGTTCATCCCCGAATTCATCAAGCAGCAACAAGCACACAACCTCGACATTGTGACCGGCACGCGGTATGCCTCCGCGCCCTCGCCTCCCTCATCGGCCGCCAACCCGGTCGGCCTCGGGCCTGGCGGTGTGTACGGCTGGGACCTCAAGCGCAAGCTCGTGTCCCGCGGCGCAAACTACCTCGCCGACACGGTGTTGCAGCCAGGCGTGTCCGACCTCACGGGCTCGTTTAGGCTATACCGCCTGCCTGTGCTGCAGGACATCATTGGGAGGTGCACGAGTAAAGGCTACGTGTTCCAGATGGAGATGATCGTGCGTGCGCGCGCGTTGGGGTATACCGTCGGCGAGGTGCCGATTACCTTTGTGGATCGGATTTATGGCGAGAGCAAGCTGAGCGGGAACGAGATTGTGGGATATGCCAAAGGCGTCGCCAGTCTTTGGTGGAACGTGTAGGATTAGTACAGATGCATTATCATACAGGATTAAGATATTATACCTTTACACTCACCGGCCGGTGCACTAGTCCCCCGTCATTGAGCCCCGATGCTGCGCCGTGCTCACCGTCGTCCGTGTCCGCCGCCCACGTCAGGGCCGTCCGGTACGAGTCGCGGTCTCTAGTGTACACCGACGAGCGGCCGAGCGAAACAACGCCGTCCTCGCCATCACACAGCAGCTCGGAACGCCGGTTCAGTGTGTGGATCATTGACGCCTCGGCCGGCCCAGGGCGCCACGACCACCGGCTCTCACCGCTCTCCCAGCTCCCACGGCGGCGGACCGCACGCATACTCGCGTCGTCGTCGGCTCGACCATAGCCGCGCGTGCGCACTGACAATGAGAGCGCGTGCGTTGACATTCCGTCATGCACGCTCCCTGGACGGTCGGCAAAGGCCACCGTTGGCGACGTGACGTGCGCCGGCGCGTGGTAGGACGACGGTGAGGTCACGTCTCGCAGACGCAACGATCCCGGGCGCGCCGCGGCTCTGTCCACAGGACTCGGGGCGAGGCCAAAGTTGGAAGAAGCCAACGTGACGATCGACGCATCTGCCCGCGGCACAGCAGATGGGTGCGGGTTGTTGCGCGGGTGGTAGCGCGAGTGCACGGGCACACGCACAGTGGGTTCGTCGGGCGGGGCAAACGTTGCACGCACGCCAGGCTCGTCGGTGGGCGCAAACGTCGTCGAGACCGGCGACGGGAGGGGGGCCAACGACGTGCCCGTTGTTGTCGGCGAGCTCATCGTTCTCTGAGCATGTGGCGACGAGTTGGCGCTCGGCGTCGCCACGGCAATGTGAGCAGGCGACCCGCTCTCAAAACTCATGACCGTCGTCGGCTTGGTGCTCGCCAAAGAGTTTTGCCGGCTCTGTGTGTATTCCTCGCTCGTGTACGATGCACCGACGCTCGATGCATTCGTGTTTCGGCGACCAGTCAAGGGTGGTGTAGAGATTGTGCTCACACGGCGTGGAGCAGAGGCAGAGTCGGTCTGCCACAATGGGGCGGACCCTGTTCGGGATGTTACAGACATGGACGTCGGGGAAGGTGGGATGGGCCGGAGGCTGGCGTCCTCGTCGGCGCGGCCTGCAAGCGACTCTGCAATGCTGATGCGTTGCCCGCGAGTGGCGAGATCACTCAAAGACGCGATTGACGGTGTACGACTGCGGCTGAGCACACTCATCGATTGGGGACGGGAGCCAGAGTCGACGGTAGAAGCCGGGTAGCTCCGACGCAGCATCGGTACAGGGATGGACGGGTACGGGTTGTTTGCCTCGCGGCGACGTTCGCTCGGGGTCTGACTCGCACTGAAACTGTAGCTGCGTACTGACACGCTATCGTGGCGGTTCGTGTCCACGCTGTTGTTGCGGTTCATGTTCGCGTCACCTGGAGACAAGTTGTTACGATCTGCACGACGGTAGTGCAGACGCCTTCCCTCGGCACGGCGGTGCGACTTTGGGACGTAGTGTGACACGGTCGGTCTCTCGACGGCGGCTTCAGAGCCGCGGCGCGCTCCAAGCTTGCGTGTGATCCATTCGAACAGCGGTTTGCCCTGCCGCCATCCGGGTTGGTTGTGGTTATTTGGTCCCGCAGCGGACATGCGTGCGCGAACTGCCCCATCGCTGGAGGATACAGGATCAGCTCGGCGGCGGTGGGTGAGATTTGCTAGCTGGAGGGGTGCTGAGTTGGGGTGAGGCCGACTTGAGATGGTAGCGGGAGGGACAGCATGGCTGGCAAGGGTAGTGGCGGTGGGGGTGTTGGGGGTGGGGATTTGTTTTCGCGGTGGCGAGCTGGTGGCCCCGGTCGTTTGGGCCTGGGCACCTGGGAGCAATTGAGCGGTTGGAGGGGTGGGTGTGGCCATTTCTGTTGGGGGAGTGACTTGGAGCATGAATGAGGCAAGGGGAGAAGGCAGAAGGGAGAAGAGGAGAGTGGGTGAGCAGAATGAATGAGAGAATGAGAAAGGGTGACAAGGTGAGATGCAAGAAGAGATGTCGAGATGGCGATGGTAATGCGCAAGGGATTAGGAATGGTAATGCAATGTGGGATGATGGCATGGCGTGGGGCTGATCGGGCGTGCCATGGCATCCGTGACATGTTGGCAAGCTTTACCCTGGCCCAATCCATTAGTTGTACGGTGAGATTCAACTCTTGTCTTAGGGCTCTATATTCAATGGCCTCGTGGCAAACACTGGACGCTCTCCACCGCCATCTCCATTTCTTGCCCCGGTAGGTGAATCATGCGCAGAGTGCCAGGGCGATTTGGTTCCAGCAACGCCCTCCCCCACAGCTCACAGGGCACACACGGAGAAATGTCCGCCTCTGACCGTATGCTAGTTGTTTCCGAGCATCCCGCGGGAGCGTCTACTTTGGAATAAGCGTCGACTCGAGGCAAGCCGTGGACGTTGTAGAGCTTGTACACCTGTCGGTTTAAGAAAATGGGTTAACTTTAAATACGACCAGTGCTCCAAGGCACACGCTGGAACAACTATTACCGTCGTGCTGTAATCCTGTAAACCAAATATCTCCAACTACACAGCCCTGGTGGAGAATGCCACTGCCTAACCCAATGTTGTCTCGCGGTGAATACACGCCGCCTGTACCGCTCCCCATTTGCGACCGGTTCAGAGACCGACAAGCTAGATCAAACGGGTCCCCAACGGCAACCTTTAGCCATCTACATGCTCTCCAACAGCATGAGCTGCAATACAAGCACCAACGACGGGCTTCCCCCCCCATACACCAACCGGCCCACTCCGACATGCCGTGGCTCGGCTCTCGGGCGCAACCGCGGAGGTAGGTGTTATGTCTTGTTGTGCAGCCTCGCGCACTGACCACAGCGCAGTGCTGGCCTGTACGCCGTGAGAGCGGCTGGCTCTGCCGCTACTGTGAGCGCTCGTTTGGAGCGGACAAACTCCCCGTCATGCCGTCGTCGTGACTTGAGCACAAGATTTACTCGAGAAACGTGCTCGGCGGACAGTGTCCCGATTCTGTGCCACTTGGTCACTTGCCAAAGTTGTAATTTGCTGATTTAATCTTACGCCTGATTGTTGAATGCTTGGTTTCTTATGCCTTGGTCGTGAGTAGTAGTAGCATCGTCCTCGTGGCTCTGCATGGCCTGTGCGTTGGAGGTGTCTTTGTTCAACCGGTGACGGCCCAAGTCGGCTTTGGCCACGTGCTGTCCCTCCACCGCTGAGCTAGTCACCAACGCCGCTGCGATATCCAATTAATTGAATAACAGCCGCCACAGCAGCCACTCTGCTCAGCACGTCCACCTGCACTCCTCCCTATAACCAGTCGGCTCTCGGCCCACACCTCCCCCCGCTTTCCCAATTTATTCCTGGCAGGGTCCGAAGAGAACGAAAGGAAAGTGGCTGCTCGGGGGTGTGGCCGGGGCGAGACCCAATCAAATCGCGCCAGTTTCCAACGCCGGGTGCAGTTGGCGACTCTCTCCGTTTGCCACCGCTTGGGGAACTCGTCGCCCGTCACCTGACACCTTCCCCGACCCACGACTCGCCTCCATCAGTCATCATCTCCATCTCCAACAACCACATCTCCCACAAACCTTCTCGCATCAACACGCACCGCCCCGCCGTGCCCAGCAACTGTAACCAAGAGAAACCACCAGCTCCAAGTACTGTACCATGGCCGCACTCCACCGCATCGCACCACTCGTTGCGTCGCCGCTCGCTTCGTCCTCCCGCATCCACCTTGGCCCGCTGGTGCGCGCATCGTCCACCCTTCCCATGCGTGCGGCCCATGCCGCGCCCACTGTCCGCACAGTCTCGGACATGCCGTCCGTCACAACGCCTCCGACCTCTGCAGCTCCCAAGTCGACTGGGCCGGCACCGGCGGCTACCGACAAGCCCGCGGCCAAGCCCCGGCGCCAGTTCAAGCCCACCAAGGCAGCATTGACGATGGTGAGTACGAGATGTCTAGGGGTTCTCTGGCTTGACGGCAAGTGACCCACGTCCCACCGGTTGTGTACATGGCTAACCCCAGACGCCCAACGCCATTTCCCGCCTGCGCGCACTCATGTCGTCGCCTACCGAACCCAAGATGCTCCGCATCGGGGTCAAGACACGCGGATGTGCAGGCATGGCATACCACCTCGACTACGTCGACCCTCCCGGAGGCAAGTTTGACGAGGTGGTCGAGCAGGACGGCGTCAAGGTCCTCGTCGACTCGAAGGCGCTCTTCTCCATCATCGGGAGCGTCATGGACTGGCGGGATACCCGGTTGAGTGCCGGATTCGTGTTTGAAAACCCGAACATTGAAGACACGTGCGGGTGCGGCGAGAGCTTCAACATTCGTTTCTAGATTTACAAACGCGCCGCCCACGTCCCGGAACGGTTCTCCGCAAGCAGTCGATCAATGTCCTATACCACCTGGCATGTTTCAATGTACTACTCTGACCATGTACGTTTGAGAATGAGCGTGTCGCCGACTTGACCCAATGGCGGCTACCGAGCGGTTACTAACGTTGCTACTCACAGCTCGGCTCTGGTTGACAGAATGCTCACAGGCGATTGGGCACGCAGGACCGTCTTTTCCACCAGGGAGAGAGTGACCGAAGACGCTGGATCCCAAGGCACCAAGCGTCCTCGTGCTGGGTGCGGTGTGCTGGATGAGATCACGTATCCCCAACGACCTGCCTCGACGCCTCTCTGCGGCCCTCTGCACCAGCGTTGAGCGCTTGTATGCCAACCGACTCGTGACTGCTCCAGCGTCAAGTTGCGTTCCTGTGCACGGACCCCGCACGGACCACTGGCCGAGCTGGGGCGAGAACGAGCTTGCGTTGGACGGCGCGGGCGGGCAGGAGGCAAGTCGGCGACCCGCTGGCCCCGCTCGGCCCAGACTCCCTACCACTTGCTTTCCACTTTTGCTCTCACCTCAGTCGTGGCAACGCCAAAACCTTGGTAACTCACATGCCTTCCAGAGGTCAGCCCTGCATTGGTCTGCTTTATTGGTGTTTTCTCCACCTCTGCCACTCCCACCCCGTGGGGCTGTAACCCCAGCCGAGGGTTGAGGGGCGACGGCCACTTGGCGTCGCCACCTCGCACCAACGCCTCCGTGGCGCTCGTCCCCCTTGACCTGCCCAGGCGCGAGCACCTCTGCGCCACGGGCCTCCGCCACCGACTGAACGTTGGACTCGACGTCTTTTCTCGCTTGCACATTCCTCCACTTGGTACCGCCCCGCAAAGTGAGCGGGGCGTCATTCGAGAACGGCTGCGGCGTCATCCAAGAAGAGCTGCGGCGTCATTCAAGAACAGCTAGCTGCTTTTGCGTCACCGTCACCCCTTGTCACCGGCACTTTCTCTCCGGCCACCGGTCTGACCCTCTGTGCCCACTCATTGGCCGCAATGAGCGACGGAGACGATGTGGACATGTCGACCCCGACGCCGCCGGGCAGTCCACCGCGCGCGCCCACACCTACGCACGTCGGTCGACACGCGCCATACCCGCCTCCAACGCTCGCTCTGTCTCCACCAACCCCCGCGCTGTCTCCACCAACCCCACAGGCGCTCGGCCGCTCACTCACCCGCGTGAGTGTGAGTGAGCGGCGTCGGCGCAGGGACGACGACGACGACGAGCGCCGCCGGCGTACGCCGAATCTTGCCCCGACCCCCGCGACGCCGCTGTCGCCTCTGTTCTTCGAGTCTCATTGTCCGCCTTTACTCTCCGGGCCTTTGCTGCCCCCACCCTCTCCCCCCTTGCCTGCCAGACCCTCCAGCCCAAAGGGCAGAGTCACGGACCATCCGGCTGGCCCGAGCCCGGACTCGGACCACGGTGCGCCTATCGACGAGCGCAGCACGCCCCCGCGGGCGCACTCCGCACACTCGCTATCCCACGCCCTATCCGAAGCTGAAGCCCGCACCGCCCGCCTATCCCACGACCTCGCAGTGTCAGAAGCTCGCGCAGACCGCGCAGAACGGCGCTCGGACCGCGTCGCAAAAGACTTTGAATGGTACGCTCAGAAGCTCGAGGCAGAACGCAACCAGTGGGCATACGAGAAGGCGCAGTTTCTCGCGACGCACGAACGACTCGAAGCTGAGAACCGCGGGTTACGCGAACGCTTTGGACTCGGGGTGCCACGTGAGCCTAGGAGCGCGCGCGGGATCGTAATGACTAGCCCTAATGACCCGGATGGCTGGGTCCGCCCTGTGCCAACGGGGGTGGGGCGGCGGTTCAAGTCGGCCGCGGAGGCTGATGCGTATGATGCGCTGGCGCGGGAACCGAGGTCTACGGCCACGGTCGCGAGCACGGCGGCCAGGCATGTCGCGACGGATCGGTCGTAACTGTTCTATCTCTGTACATGTTCTCATGCATGGGCTCCTGGTTACTATAGTGGGCCCACTCGTCGTCGTCGTCGTCCTCCTACTCGCCCTCGTCCTCCTACTCGCCCTCGTCCTCGTCCTCGTCCTCGGAGGGATACGTCGGCGCGTGGATCTAATCAGCCCTGCCAGAGGAGCACTCACAATCTCGTTCAAGCCAAGCCACTCGCCGAGGGCGCGCACGACCTCGTCCCCGCCCTCGCCTGCGCCGCCGCGGCGCCACCAGCCTTGCTGCGTAGCCAGCGTAGCATTGTCCCCCTTGTCTCCCTCCTTTGCCTCCCTCTTTTCCTCTTTTTCCTCTCCCTTGCCTTTACTTTTCTTGCCCTCGGCCTCCTCGGCCTCCTTACTTTTCTTACCATCTCCCTCCTCTGCCTCCTTTCCATTATTGCCCTCTCCCTCCTCTGCCTCCTTTCCATTCTTGCCCTCTCCCTCCTCGGCCTCCTTTCCATTCTTGCCCTGCTCATCCTCCCCCTCCTTGCCCTGCTCCCCACCCTCTCCCTCCCCCTCGCCAGCCCGGAACCCAGCCAAAGGCCCATCAGGCGTCCAGAGCACAAACCGCACAAACCGCGCAACGGGCACGAGGACGCGGCCTGGGTCTTTGACGGCCTCGGCCTCGGGGCCAGCCACCTCCATCAAGCCAGGGCCCGCGTCCACCTGCGCGTGCGGGCACGAGAGGTCGACTTGGCGCGCCATGTGTTCGCCCTCGTCGTCGGGCTCGTCCCCGTTGACCTCTACAGGCGAGGAGGGGACGATGTTGATGACGGGCACGTTGATGACGGGCGCAGCAGGCGTCCTAACGACGACGCGTGCGTGTGGTTTGGCCATGACGGCGCGGCGCTTGGCTGGCGGCTCCCCGTCCCCGTCCTCTCCGTCCTGCCTGCCCTGTCGGTCCTTCCCACCCTCGTCCTCCTTCTCGTCGTCGTCGTCATCGTCATCCTCCTGGATGACAACCCTTGCCCGGCGTCCACGAACCGCCCGCGGTCGTGCGAGCGCAACCTGCGCTGCGCCCCTTTGCCGTGTGCGTGTCGCCGGCCCGTTGTCCGAGACCGTGGCAGAGGCAGTCGAGGTGGAGGCCGTGGCGGAGGCGGAGGTGGCAGAGGCAGAGGCAGCGGCAGTGGACGGACCGGACGGCATCGCCACCACTCCCAACTCACCCGCACGCAGGACGACCCCCCGGTACCCGCGCGGCACGTCGAGCGCCTGCCCGACCACCTGGCGGCCGCGGAAGGCGGCGAGGAGCGACCCGGCAAACGCGTGGGCTGCCGGTGCTGGACGCGGGACAAAGTACGCCGACACGGGCGCGGTCACGGGCGTCGGCGACAGTGCGAACGGGAGGAGGTGGGGGGTTATTTCACAGTCTGGGAGGGAAGCGGGGGCGGGGGCGAGGATGAACATGTTGGCTTGGTCGGGCTGGCGTCGCGTGCTGCCGTGTCTGTATCCGTGATGATGTCTACGATGTGCTGGTCGGCTAGCTGCTAGCTTGCGACTAGCTTGTTATTGTAATGTTGTGGTGTCGTGTGCTTCCGTACTGGTGTTGCTGACAGGTGCGGGTGGGTGTTCGGGACACGCGCGTTGATTTCCGCGTCGATATGATTTCCGCCCATGTTGATTTCATGACGCGTTTGGTCCCGTCCCGCAGAGTGGGGCAGCTTTGACGAGTGAGCCGTTGCTCGATCACCCCCCCCAATCTCGATTTCACCCAACCAACAGCAACATGGGACGTGGTGGTGCTTCTTCGCGAGGACGTGGGTGAGTTTGACGAGTGGACAGGAGGGGAGGAGGAGAAGAGGAAGAGGAGAGGAGGACGTAGGAGGCGCCGGTGGCGATTGCACAACTTTTCTCAGATTGGCATCGGGCCCCAGCGTGCAGCCTAGCGTGCTGCGCCAGCAACGTGCACTTGTCCACCGGACGGAGGGCTGCTCACGAGCGTATGGATCAAGTGCTGGTCGCCGTACACTAGTGCATGCGCCCGCTCTCACCGCATCAAAGCTCATTCCTTGCCCCTCCCCCCCTGTCGAGCCCCGTGTGGAGCCACCCCGACGTGGTCCCCCCCGCGGCCGCTGACAACAGAAAGTTCAAGCCAAGCCGCGGCGGCGGACGCCATTTCTCGCGCGACATCGAGGACCGCATGCGCGGCAACATGGACAATATCAATTCCGAGGACTCCGAGTCCGAGTCCGAGTCCGAGGACGACGAGGTCGAGCACAAGCTCGCGCCCGAGATGGCCGCGCTCAACCTCAAGCTCGGCAACACGGTCGCTGTCGAAGAGAGCGAGGACGAGGGTCTGACCCGTGCCGAGCGCAAGGCCAAGCTCAAGAAGGCGGCCAAGGAGGCCAAGCACGAGAGCGAGGACGAGGGCGAGGACGAGCTCGTCAACCCCTGGCCGGCGGCCAAGGTCGAGCCGAGCCGCCGTGAGCGGTGCGTCTAGTCATTCTTCTCCCTGACCCCAGCGAAGCGGCAGAGAAGAAAAGGTTCCAGCAGCGCCAGGCGGCCGGAAAGACGCAGCAGGCCAAGTCGGACCTCGCGCGTCTCCAGGAGATCCGCAAGAGGCGCGAGGCCGCCGCCGCCCAGCGCGCCGCAGAGCAGGAGGGTGAGTAGCACCAGCGTGCTGGCTGACTGGCAGAGGCGGCGCGCGAAGCTGCCGACAAGCAGGCGCGCCTCGTCGCCAAAAAGTAACTTGGCAAACCGTCGGTCCCAAGCTGCCGCACACCCCGGCATTGCCACGTACACGCACTCTGCACACTTATTCGCCCTGCGCTCCCTACCCCCCGTCGCGAGCTCGGGCCAGAGCCCATAGCTATGATGCAGTGACATGTGACTATCATCTATACCAACTAGACCTCTTGGCCAGCCACCATGCGCTCGCCCCTGATAACAGCACCCGGGCTGGCCTCGAAGCCCGGGCCAAACTCGCAGTCCTTGATTTGGGCCTTCTCACCCACGCGGACATTGTTAGCCAGCACGGCATTCTCAATCCGCGCGCCCTCCTCAACAACACAAAAGTCCCAGAGCACGCATCCAGTCAGCTTGGCATTCTTGCCAATGACGCAGTGGCGGCCGACAATGCACTTTTTGATACTGGCCCGCTCGCCGACACGCACGCCCTCGCCGACGAGCGAGTCTGGCGAGATCTGGGCCGAGGGTGCGATTTCGTCCTTGTCCTCCTTTGCGCGAGCCGGGTTGGCCGCACCAAGCGTCTTGACGACGTGCCGGTTCATCTCCCAATACCCTGCAATGTTGTTTGCCCGGATGATGCGCTCGGGCTCGGGCTCGGCCTTGCCCTTCTTCTTCTCGTCTTCCTTGCTGCCGCCCGCCTCGGGCTTGACGATGACGACGTGGCAGCTCCATGCCGCTGGCTTTGGCTTGTGCGCGCCCTTGGCCTTTGCGCGTGCGATGTTTTTGAACTCGAACAGCTCGTCGCCTTCGGGTGTCGCGCTCGCGCTCGGCGCGGCTGCGGCCGCCAGCGCCACACCGGCCCGGAAGCTTGTGGCTGTGCTGCGGGCGAGTGCGGCTGCGAACGGATCGCGGCGCGGAGGGTTGAGGAGCCGGCCCCACGCGTCCGCCAGACCCGCCTGCCACTGGCCCTTGAGGAGCCAGGGGACGAACTGCTCTCTCACCGAGGTGAGGTCGCGATCGCGTCTCGTCGCGAGCAAGTCGAGCACGGTGCGCCGGAACACATAGACGTGCGCGTCGAGCAGGCGCGTCGAGAGCGAGAGCGTGGGGTGCGCAGAGAGGAGGGCCATGCGGAGCGTCAGGTCGTGGTTCTCAAGCTCGTCGACGGGGTAGACCTGGAGCAGCTGGCTGGTGTGCTTGTCCGTCGCGACTATCATCTTCTCCTCACTCTCGCGAACGGATTCAGGCGCCTCGTACCACACTGACGTGAGGACGGCATCGGGCGTTGCGCGGTGCCGATCGAGGATGGAAGCAAGGGAAAAGTTGGATGGGAACGAGATGTCGCAGGGCAGAAGGATGAAGTCGGTCTGCCGTCAGTGCTTGTACAGCCGACACTTGCCTTGATGAGCGAGCGGAAGCGTTTGAGGATGCGCGCCGTGCCGCTGTGATCGTCGACGTCTTCGCCATCGCCCTCGCCGTCATCGTACGTCTTGACGGTGATGCGCGGCGCGCGCTGCTGCGACGAACTGGAAAACTCGGTCTGCAGGTACTCGGTGAGATGATCTGAGATGGCAGCGGCGGCCTTGGGCGGCACGATGACGAGAACGTCTGGCGTTAGTGTGCAAGCAGAGGGGGAGCATGAGCACGAGCACGAGGCCAGAGAGTGAGACAAGTACACAACCTCTCTCATCTCATCTGCTCAGACTCGGAACCAACTGGACCCAACGCACCAGTCAGACCAGCCACAAAGACCCAGTCGAGCACGTTGTTGATCACAGGCTTATTGCCCACAGGCATGAGCGCTTTGGGGAGGACGCCGGCCCCGCGCGCGCCCTCGTTGAACGGGTACAGGCTGTGGTCAGCATACCAGCTGCGAGCAAGCTCCGCACTTTTCACCATTGCCGACAAAGATGACGGCCATAAAGTCCTGCGTGTCGTACGCCCGCTTCTGCTCCGTTTGTCGGGGATCCATTGTGATGGTGTGGGTGATGAATGCAAGATGTCAGAAGGCGATTGAAATAAACTCGACTCGTCTCAGATTCGATTCACCTCCACTATTCCACATTACAAACACACCATGCCGCACTCACACCACTCACACTCTGGCCAGTTCTGCCGGCACGCCAAGGACTCTCTCGCGGCCGTGGTATCGCGCGCGTCCGAACGCGGCTTCACCGTCTTCGGCCTGAGCGAGCACGCCCCTCGGTACCGTGAAGTAGACCTGTTTCCCGAGGAGGTGCGCCCCCAACCGGCGGTGTCTGACGACAGGCAGACCTGTCGCCAGCCGAGCTCGAGGCGGCATACACGGCCTTCCTAGACGAGGCGGGCGTGCAGCGTGCGGCACACCCCGAGCTGAACCTGCTGGTCGGGATCGAGTGCGACGCAATCACGGCGTTGGACTCTGCGCGCCTCGCGACCCTCCTGGCCGACGAGCGGATCGAGTATGTCGTCGGCAGTGTGCACCACGTCCGGGGGGTCAGTATTGACTTTGATCGCGGGACGTGGCTGCGCGCGGTGCGGGCCGCGCGGCGCGGCGTCGACGAGACGACGATGGTGCGCCGCAGCGGCGAGCTCGTCCTAGTCCCCCCTGACGGGGATGACGTCCTCGCCGCAGAGTACTGCCCCAGCGAGGAGGAGATGAGGCCGTTCCTCGAGGCCTACCTCGATGCCCAGCTCGGCGTGCTGCAGGCGCATCAGCCCGAGGTCGTCGGCCACTTCGACCTCTGTCTCCTCTTCGCGCCCGAGGCTAGCCTCAAGAGCGTGTGGGATCGCGTCGAGCGTAACGTCCGCTATGCTGTGGGATATGGGGCGCTGTTCGAGGCCAATGCGGCCGCACTCCGCAAGGGGTGGATGACTAGCTATCCCAGCCCTGACGTGCTCCAGGTGAGTTCGAGTTGGCTTTCTGACACCAGCTCATCCTCGCGCTCGGCGGACGGGTCTGCCTCTCGGACGACTCGCACGGCGTCGCGGCCGTCGGGCTCAACTACCTTCCTATGCGCGAGTATCTCGTCGCGCAAGATGTCAAGACTGTGTGGCACCTCGTGCGCGCTTGCGACGCTCGCGACGGTGACCACAAGGTCGGCAACCGTGGACGCGTGGTTGCGCGCCCCTGTGTGGGATGGGAGGACGACGCGTTCTGGGAGACGTTCAAGGCGACCATGTAGATACCCAAAGGCTCATGTTCCAGTGTAGATAAATTAGAAGCTGACGCTGATAGAAATGCCATCCGTCGCCGTCACGAGTGTGGCAGAGCACGACCAACTCGCCAAACACAAGAATTGTCGCCGTCACAATCACAGTCGCAGCCGCGCAAACTTGCTCGACCCCTGGCTTGCCAAGCTACCTCGAGCGATCCTCTTCACCCGCGACGCCGGAATAACCCAACCGGCAGAAGACCAGAAGCTACATGTTGAGTGAAGGCTTCGGATACACGTCAGTAGCCGCTCTACGTGCTACAGGTTCGTTACTCGCGTGCTCGGCTCCTCGGCTTCATCGTGTCTACAACTTGGGGACCTGGGATCAGCTGTCATCCAGAGCATCTGTAGCCAAACTCACCCGGAGCGTCTTGGAAACCATGGCAGCAGCCCAGAGGGCGAATACAATCGCCGTGACGTGCACATCGCCCTCACCGTTGCCCTTGGCCCCCTCACCCCACAGCCGCACAGTGCCAAAGGGCAAGTCGCCGTGCTCGCCGAGCGCGAAGAAGCCCTTGTAGACGGACACGGCCATGCTGGCCGTGAGGACGAGCGACGACGGGATGGGCAAACCCTCAAAGTACTTCGACTTGCCACTCGAATCAGCCGGGAGCAGCGCAACGGTCGCATTGAATCGTGCAAGGCGAGCGAGACCTCCAGAGACGAAGAGGAGGAGGCAGACCATGTCGATAGGTGTGCGCATCCCGAGCGTAAACGCCAGGGTGGCGGGCGCGACTCCAAAGGAAATCAGGTCGGCGAGCGAGTCCATTTCCTGGCCTAGGAGGGAGCCACCACCACGCCAGCGCGCGACCTTGCCGTCAAGTGCATCGAAGCCGAAGCCGGCAATCGGGAGGATGAGCGCAAAATACAGCCAGTTGTAGGCTTCCTCAGAGGGCGGGGAGGGGAGGTTGGACGAAATGAGGAGATAGCTCGCCGCGCTCATGATCGAGAGCGTGCCGCACACACCGTTCATGATCGTGATGAGGTCCGCGAGGCGGAAGTTGCTACCATTAGCATGGATGTGCTCGGAGAGGGCATGGGTTGGATACCGAGCAGGTGCACAAGGGAGGAAGGGAAGAAAAGACGACAGGGAGGGAGGAACAGAGCTCACCGGACAAGCGAGAAGTGGCCGTCGTCATCCTTGTACTGCTGAAGCCCCTTGCGCTTCTCCTTGACCTTGGCCGCTGCGGCCGCCGCGCCTTTACCGGCGCGTGGGGTGACGTTGGACATGGTAGCCACCAAGAGGCAGGTGGAGGAAGGTGGTTGGGTCTTTTGGTGTCTCCGTCGGCGTGTCCGCGGAGAGTATATGTTACGCAGGAGTGAAGGAACGGCTGTTGAGCAGGCAGGTGGAGAGAACGGGTGAGACGAGGAGAGAGGTGGAGTGAGAGGTCGGTGACGACTGGTGCGGCCACAATCGGCGGGCAGCGTTGGGGCGGCGGATGCGGACGGCGGCGGATGGGACCAACTGCCCGGAACCAGATTGGTTGGCATCCCAATACGTCACAATCTCATTTCTTGGCCCTTGTACACGGCGTACCACCGTAGCAGACGACTGTTCGTCCATATCCAGTCCGGATAGAGTAAGGCTTGGCGAGGCACACCTCCGTTCGCCATCATGACCTCGGTATGTGCATACGCTATGAAGGCAAGGTGCCAAGGTACAGAACATTACTCTGCCACGCCAGACACCAGGCGTAGACAGCACACCAGCGCCCGACACGTACACAGCACACACCGAGTCTACTGGCGTGGACCGCGACCATTGCGCGCCAGGTACGTCCTGTACACGTCCTCACAGAAATTCGGGTTTGTCTGCTATCAGCACACACACGGCGAGTCCAAACTCACCTGGAGGAGTTGCATCATCGTACCGATCAGCTGCTCCCTGCTGATAACAGGTTGCTGTCGCGCATTATCCGGGGGGAAGCCCATCGTAGATAACAGAGCATCACGCATTCCTTCTGGTGACGGATTGGCCGGGACATTAGGAGGGAGGTGCGGGGGATAGAACGGAGGCTGTGGCAGCGGCTGGTTATGGGTAGGAGACACATGCCCATTGCTGGGGGCTGGACCGCATCCGTGATGAGGAGCACCCGACAAGCTGTGTTGAGGAGGAGGGCCACTAAGGGGAGCAAGTCCAGGTCTGGGCCCTGGTGGCGCGCTGGCTGGCGAGTCTGAGGTTGTGGGCCGAGTGGATACAGTGGCATTCTGACCGAGAGGAGGGGGGGGCTGACCATAGGTAGACAAGTTGGGCACACCACCCAAGAGACTCTTGAACAGGCCGTCAGCGGTCTCATGGGGAGCAAAGTCCTTGGGTGCTATGGGAGGAGGAGCAGGAGGTTGCGGCGTGGACGAATCACTGTGGCCAGGACCAGGCGAACTCGAATAGTGCGAGTACGGTGCCTGGGGCCCAACGAAGGGAGCAACATTCGTGGTGTAGCGGTAAGGACTCTGGGTGGCCGGCTGCGGATGATGAGTATTCGTCGCTTGCTGGGTGGCGGTAGGCTGTGCGTGAGGCTCAAGGTTGTGGATAGGAGGGATCGCGTTGGGACCAGGTACCTGAAAAGGTCAGCCGTACCAACAATGCCAACGAACAACTCCGAGGCCGGCGAAGAGCTGTGCAAGACCGTCTTGTGCTGCTGGCGCCTGCTGAATCAGAGGTTGTGCGGTTGGCTGCCCAGGGGGCTGGACTAATGTGGGTTGGGAAGAAGGTTGAGAAGGCTGCGCAGAGGATGGTGCTTGAGCGTTACCTCGAGCTTGTGTCGAGCCGTCGGGTTTGATGGGAGGCCCAACAATGCTGAGGTCAGTACGGCGACGGAGCACGTCATCACCTCTGGATACGATCATATAACGGCCGGAGTGTCTCAGAGTCATCGAGCCAGAAGCGAGGGCGCTCCGCTGCGGTGTAAGTGGACTGTCACACGCCATTGTGTGGTGAGCACGCACTTTCGCCGCGCCTCGCGACCTCGATAATCTTGTCCTCGTCGTGGGCCTTGATCCTCATCTGGGTCGGGTAAAGACCCCAGAAATGGTTCTTTGGCCCGGATCGGTTGATCATGTATAACGCATGCTCGGGGGCCTTTGAGCTAGACATGAGTGATGTCGTCGGTGCGACTCACCGCCGAATAAGGAAGAGCGGTCCCATCGCAGGCTGCTTGACATATGTGCCAACCGATGGGGTGTAGTTGTACAAGGTAGCAATGCCAGCATTCTCGACAATTTCGACAAAGAAGGGATCTTTGCGCCCAATGACACGCGCGTTGATGGAGTTGCGGCACTCGGGGTCGACAGGCGCGGAGCCAGCCGTGCTGGGGTTGGCAGGAGAGGCGCCTCTAGCAGCCATGGAAATGGAGGACAAGGAACCAGAGGGGGGGCGGGAGGTAGGGAGGAGGCAGAGAGGTTGCTCGAGTACTGGAGAAGGGAATGATAAACAGTGGCAAGAGAGCGATTTACAAGGAGGATTCCAAGCCGTGCACAAGACGATGACGACTGGTTCAGTTGTCTGCACAAGTCACTCCAACTCGCGTGTCACATTCGTGGTCTTACTTAATGCCACGTGACGATTTGGAGCATTGACAACCATGTGCCACAGTTCCGATCACACAGCCGGGTTGGTTGGCGAGCGCTATGACGTACGAGAACCAGTCACCGCCGGCGCCATAAAGCGGCAGTGGGTCTCGTTGGGACACGGAGACACGGAGGGCGAGAAACGCGGTGAGAAAAGCTCTGACAGTTTCTGCAGTATGCGGAGATGCATGCGTATGGAACAGCAGGCGGTGAGGCCGACCGCTGGCCCACAGCGATCTCCCGAGAGCGAGGGCACCGAATGCACGGCCACGGGTCAAAGGGTCAAGTCGCCGAGCGCCATCTGCTCAGATAGCAAGGCTATGTAGCAGGGTACTAGCCTCCATTGCAACCTTGCCAACAAGCGCCCTAATGTCTGTAATCTGTGATAGTTCGTGTCCGGTCAAACGCGTGGGCTCAAACCGAGACGAGTAGGCGGACTAACTCGAGCGAAACGCCGGTAATGTCCCCTACCAATGTTGCCCCACAAACTGATTCCACCTCTGGACAGCCCTATCTTGACACGGCGCACCAAAGACGGATGCCTATGTCGGGCCGTGAAAAGGTAGTACATGCACCGGTCGGTTTTTCCGCAATGCCATGCCGACAGGCACAACTCTGTGCGGGGAACGATATGGTCAGATGATCACGAAGATGGGATCCGGATTGGCAGGCGCTGCAGTGGCAGGCCTCGGTGTTCTAGCTTGTTGCGGGGACCAGACGGCTCGACGGCAGGGGCCAGCGGACCGTTTAAGAGAAACATCGGGGATGCGGATTAGAGTGTGACGGGTGGGCGGTAGGAGACTGGGGGTGGCAGCGTATGCATTGAGGACATGGCGGAGGATAGTTGACGGGATGGTATGGCCGGGGTACCGAGGACAGTCGAATTGTTGGGTGGATGTCCGAAAAGGCCGAGATGCGGCGCTGGGCGTGGGAGGCGGCTGCCGACGGGGGAGAATCCAAACGGGGTATTAGACCAGAGCCTTGACCCCAGGCCTGCTCACTTTCCAGGGTCCAAACGAGAGCGTAACCTCCCCTCCCACAGCCCCGCGCGCCCAGGCAGTGCAAACGAATTAGAGCATTCGGTCATCGTCACCCAGCACCCACCCAGCCAGCCGCTCCTCGTCGCACACGTTACCTCCTCCTTCTCTCCACTCCACTCTCCTCCTTGCTCTCTCCACTCGGTCGAGTCTCATCATCTAGAGACAAGACACACCTTGCACTCTCCCTTTCTCCTCCGCCCCCTTCCCCCCTCCACAGGAGCAATAATCACCATGCTTCGCACATTGCCTCGTCGGTGTCTTCCCCGCGCCTCGCGCATCTCGGCCGCCCACCCCATCGCTGCCCTCGCCGTGCCAAAACTCTACCGTGGACTCGCGACCGAGGCAAAGGCTGTCCCCCCTAGCGCCACCGACGCTTTCGCAAATGGCGCAAACTCGTACTACATTGAAGAGTGAGTTGACCTGTCGTGAGCAAGGCCAGCCAGCAGCTCGCTGTGCCTGGCAAAACGGGTGCCATGCCCATATCACGACTGCCGTCGACAAAGAACCAAATGCTGACTATTCCAACAGGATGTACCGCGACTGGAAGAACGACCCCAAGTCGGTCCACGCCTCGTGGCAGGCCTACTTTTCGGGCCTCGACAAGGGCATCCCATCCGCCCAGGCGTTCACTCCTCCCCCAGGCCTCACCTCAAGTGAGTCTGTGTTGGAGCCCATTGGCGGTGCTCCCGACCTCAAGGATGTCCAGGGTAGCCTCGCCGTCGGCGACTACCTCAAGGTCCAGCTCCTCGTCCGTGCCTACCAAGTCCGCGGACACCACATGGCCAACCTCGACCCCCTCGGCATCAGCCACGCCGACCTCGAGGGCTCGCCTGTTCCGGAACTTGACCCCGCGTACTACGGCTGGACCGAGGCCGACATGGACAAGGAGTTCCAACTCGGCCCTGGTATCCTCCCCCGCTTCCAGGGTAGCGTCAAGGATGACAAGATGACGCTTCGTCAGATCATCGCCGAGTGCAAGAAAATCTACGCGAGCTCGATTGGCTTCCAGTACATCCACATTCCTGACCGTGGACAGTGTGACTGGCTCCGTGAGCGTATCGAGGTGCCGACCCAGTGGAACTACTCGACCGAGGAGAAGCGGATGATTCTTGACCGCACCATCTGGTCGGAGCTTTTCGAGAAGTTTGTCGCTTCCAAGTTCCCCAACGAGAAGCGCTTCGGTCTCGAGGGCGGCGAGTCGCTCATCCCCGGTATGAAGGGTCTCATTGACGCCTCGGTCGACGCTGGTGTCCGCTCAATTGTCATTGGCATGCCTCACCGTGGCCGTCTCAACGTCCTCGCCAACGTCATTCGCAAGCCTCTCGAGGCTATCCTCAACGAGTTTGCTGGCAACAATGACACCGGCGACGGATCGGGTGACGTCAAGTACCACCTTGGCGCCAACTACATCCGCCCCACCCCCTCGGGCAAGAAAGTCTCGCTCTCGCTCGTTGCTAACCCGTCCCATCTCGAGGCCGAGGACCCCGTCGTTCTTGGCAAGACTCGTGCTATCCAGCACTTTGAGGGTGACGAGGGCACTGCCGACCACTCGATGGCCGTCCTTCTCCACGGTGACGCTGCGTTTGCCGGCCAGGGTATCGTCTACGAGACCATGGGCATGTCCCACCTCCAGAGCTACGGCACTGGCGGTACCATTCACCTGATTGTCAACAACCAGATTGGTTTCACCACCGACCCCCGCTTCTCGCGCTCGACTCCGTACCCCTCGGACATTGCAAAGGCCAACGACGCGCCCATCTTCCACGTCAACGCCGACGACGTCGAGGCGGTCAACTTTGTGTGCATGCTTGCCGCCGAGTGGCGCGCGACCTTCAAGAAGGACGTCGTCATCGACCTGGTCTGCTACCGTCGTCACGGTCACAACGAGACCGACCAGCCCTCGTTCACCCAGCCGCGCATGTACCGCGAGATCCAGAAGCACCCCTCGGTCCTCCCCATCTACTCGGAGCAGCTGATCAAGGAGGGCGCGTTCACCTCCAAGGAGATCGAGGAGCACCGCCAGTGGGTCTGGAGCATGCTTGAGAAGGCTGCCGACGACTCGAAGGGATACAAGCCCACTGCCGGCGAGTGGCTCTCGTCCTCGTGGGAGGGCTTCCCGTCGCCCAAGGAGCTCGCTGAGACGATCCTCCCTCAGCGCCCCTCGGGTGTTGCGGAGGAGACTCTCAAGAAGATTGGCGAGGTCATCTCGAGCTACCCCGCGGGCTTCACCCCCCACAAGAACCTTGCCCGTATCATCAAGAACCGTGGCACCTCTGTCGCCGAAGGCAAGGGCATCGACTGGTCGACTGCTGAGGCTCTCGCCCTTGGTTCGCTCTGCCTCGAGGGCACTCACGTCCGTGTTTCCGGTCAGGATGTCGAGCGTGGTACCTTCTCGCAGCGCCACGCCCTCATCCACGACCAGGTGGACGAGAGCACGTACACTGCCCTCAAGCACGTCTCGCCTGACCAGGGCTCGTTCACCGTCACCAACTCGCACTTGTCCGAGTACGGTGTCCTTGGCTTCGAGCTCGGTTACTCGCTCGTGTCGCCCAACTCGTTGACCATGTGGGAGGCTCAGTTTGGTGACTTTGCCAACACTGCCCAGGTCATCATTGACCAGTTCATTGCATCGGGCGAGCGCAAATGGCTCCAGCGTTCCGGTCTCGTCATGTCGATGCCTCACGGCTTCGACGGCCAGGGTCCTGAGCACTCGTCGGGCCGCATCGAGCGCTTCCTCCAGCTCTGCGACGATGACCCGCGTGTCTACCCTTCGGCCGAGAAGCTTGAGCGCCAGATCCAGGACTGCAACATGCAGGTGGTCTACCCGACCACGCCGGCAAACTACTTCCACGCCCTGCGCCGCCAGCAGATGCGTGACTTCCGCAAGCCGCTCATCGTCTTCTTCTCCAAGGCGCTCCTCCGTCACCCGATGGCCCGCTCCAACCTCTCTGAGATGACAGGCGACACCATCTTTGAGCGCTTCATCCCCGAGTCGACTCCCGAGGCCCTGGTGGCGCCGGACAAGATCCGCAAGCACCTCCTCTGCTCTGGTCAGGTCTACGTCGAGCTCATGAAGGAGCGTGAGGCCCGGGGCATCAAGGACGTTGCCATTTCGCGTGTCGAGCAGCTCTCGCCCTTCCCCTATGACATGGTCACCCCCGCGCTCGACAAGTACCCGAACTCGGAGATCACTTGGGTCCAGGAGGAGCCTCTCAACATGGGTGGTCACGACTACGTTGTTCCCCGCCTCGAGCTTGCTTGCAACGAGACCGAGCACCACAAGGGCAAGACTGTCGCCTACGCCGGCCGCAACCCGTCGTGCTCTGTCGCGACTGGCTTCAAGAATCAGCACAAGCTGGAGGTTGAGCAAATCAACAACATGGCCTTTGCTTGAACGCGCGCGGCGGCGCTCGTGGCTTGTCTGTAGTTTTCGTGTACCATCATGCATCCAATCGAATCAGCTATTTCCAGTGTTTTACGGCGCCTTGCCGCGGTGCTTGAGCATGCTCTCAGCCACGCCCTTGCCGAGCAGCAAGTCTGCGCGCACCTTTTCGTCGGCCTCGTGCGCCGGCGCAGCGCGTCTGAGCACCTCCTCAGCCTGGTCGGGCCGAACAACAACCACGCCATCGAGGTCGGCAACAATGATATCGCCAGGATGAACGGTCGCGGCAGGGAACGCCGGGTCCGAGTTGGGCGGCGCAACGTCAATAGTGAGGGGGACGTTGAGTGCGCGCACGCGCGTAAACGTCCCGGGCCCAAGGGTCGAGTGGTGCCGCGCAAACACGGGAAAGTCGACGGCACGGTGCTCGTTCAGGTCCCGACATCCGCCGTCGAGCACGGCGCCGACGACGCCCTTGGTCTTGGCCGCGGTCGACATTAGGCCGCCCCAGCAGCCTGAGCGGGTGCCTGGTGTGAGCCGGGGAGGCCAGCGCGGGTACGCGGGTGCAGGCTGACGGGAGACACGAGTACTTGAATGTCATGGCGATTCACCCGAGTTGGATTTCGGTTGAGACGAAAACCACTCACCTAGTGGGGTCTGCATGACGATAACGTGGCCGGAGGGGCACGCATCCACAAAGTGCGTGGCGGGCTTGCTCTTGTCGGGGTGAGCGGTGGGGACCATCTGGCGTGAGCGGGGGTGGGCGGGAGATATAATGCGCTGCCCAGCTACCTACCTCCACAGTGAAGGCTGGGCCGGCGATGCGCGTCTCGCCGGCCTCGTAGAGCGGGGAGTACATCTTGAGGTCGGGGATGAGGCCGCCGTGCGAGACGCCCATCTTGATGAGCGCATCTGAGATCTGGTGTGAGTGAGTCCACGAGAGCAGAGAGCAAGTGAGCTAGCGAGCAAGGGCGGAGAGGACAACATCTCGTTCTCGCCGCACGCCCGCTACAAGTTGCCGTCTACGCACCTCGCACGTCGAGAGGTTGACGAGACGCTTGGCGAGGGCGAGGCCGGGCATGGTGAGCTGTCGTTTGTGGTGGTCGAGACGTGAGGCCATGGGTGTTGTCAAGGTCGAGATGGGGATTCTACGGGGCCGAGGAAAGTACCCGAGCGCTCGGTGTTCCTACCTCACCACAGGACTGGATTTAGCAACACTGTTCAGACGTTGTTTGTAGGACATGCACTGCGATACGCCGTTCACATTGCACTGCCGTACATCTACCATATGATCCATTGATCCATGTGACAAGCTGGCATCACTCTCCCACTCTGACCGTTAGCTTCACCTCACTCTCCACCATACACCTCCACCGACCCTATCCGGTACCCACCGTAACAAGTTCTCGGCGTCATGTTGACGAGTTGTCCAGTTCGAGTTGGCCATCCCAGCTCGTCAAGCAACAAACATGTCAAGGATAGAGATCCTCAATCTCGCAGGTGAGTGTGTGCTCCAAGTCATCGGCCCGTAGTCTTCTCCTATCACTGCACCCCTTTCTTTCCCTTCCTGCTTCCCCCCCTTGACAGCACATGATAACCTCAGGCCTCCGCCACGACAACCGGCGTCCATACGAGCTTCGCGCGTGCTCGTTCACCCTCGACCCGCACCCCCAGGCCGATGGCTCGGCTGCCGCCACTCAGGGACTTACGAACGTCCTCGCCTCAGTGTATGGCCCGCGCGAGCCGCGACAGCGGAGCGGGGCGGCGCACGACCATGCGGTCGTGACTGTCGAGGTTGGCGTTGCGCCGTGGGCACAGGGCATGCTCCGAGGGAAGAGCCGGGGGGACAAGTGAGTTTAAGCTGGCAAGGAGGCGCCGCCCTTTCGTAGCTCCTCTTCTCCAGGCGCTAGCAACGCGACACCATGTCACACAAGTAGCTGACACCAGGCGCCTCGTTGAGATCGCGGCGGCTATCCGACAGACGTTTGAGCCCGTCATTCAGACGCAGCTGTATCCCCGCTCCGAGATTGCTATTCAAGTACAGGTGCTGCAGGCCGATGGAGGTGAGTCGTTGCGTATGGGTGCCTCTCTCTCTACTGGCCGCGCTCCAATTGCGCTCCGGCGACACTGGCCTTACATTGTTCCGTTTTGCGCAGCCCACTCTGCTCACACCAGGCATCCTCCCAACAGCCATCAACGCAGTCACGCTCGCCCTGATCGACGCCGGCATCGCTCTCCTCGACTACGTTACCGCCGTTTCAGTAGGCCTACACCTTAAGCAGGCGTTGCTGGACCTGAGCGCACCCGAAGAGAGCGACCTTCCTGTGCTCGTGGTCGCCTCCCTCCCATCTAGCGGAACAGTCACGCTCGCGCAGATGGAGACGCGCCTCCACGTCGACCGGTTCGAGGACATGCTCCGGCTCGGGGTGGACGCGTGCGCAGCCCTCAAGAGTGAGATGGAGGCGGTCGTCAAGGCGCACACCCGCACCGTCGTGGACCGTATGAGTGCCGCTACCGTTGTTGCGCAGCCGCAGGACTAGCTGGACTCTGCTGGACTCGGTGTACATGTGTGTTTGTGATATGGACTTGGTGCATTAGTGGATTATTCGCGGATCGTTAGCGGAACCAAATCCAGGCCAACGTGATACCATCCTCAACCTAGATCCACCCACAGTCGCCTGATTTGGTCGTCCATCGCTCACCATGCCGCCGAGGAAGCAACAGCCAAAGGCCCAGAAGCCCCAGCAGCCGACCAAGGGCGTGATCCAGATCGTGGACGGCAAGCGCAAGTTTACGCCACGCCCACCGCGCCCAGCTGCCGAGCGGCTGCCGCGCCTGTACCGCGCCCTCACTGACCAGGTCAATGACGGGTTCTTCGACAACGCGAAGAAGACGTGCAAGCAGAGTGAGTGGGTTAGATCTGAGGAGATGGAGGGGAAGCGGTCGGGTCGGAGCAAGGAGATGAGGGAAGCGGGGTTGGAGGGTAGAAGGAGAGATGGAAGGAAGGCAACTTTACCAACGTTCGCGTCCTCCTTATTACACCGTGACCGTGAATGGCATCCTCAAACCCGGTGTTGTTCAGCAACAGCTAACTCCAGTTCTCGTACTCGACGCCGAGTCCAACTCGGCCTTTCAGACCCTCCTCTTCCTCCACCTCCACACGGACGACTACGTTGCAGCCCTCGACCTCGTTGAGAACCCCCCGTCGCCGACCGAGCTGCAGTTCGAGCGCGCATACTGCCTCTACCGGCTTCACCGTGAGCGCGATGCGCTCAAGCAGCTCCAGGAGATCAAAGACCACGGGCGGCGCGAGGAGCACCTTGAAGCGCAAGTTGTGAGTCCCCTTGTTAGCGACAGGCTGACACCAGCGCTACCGCCTCGGCGAGTTTGAGACGGCCCAGACGTTGTATGATGATCTGCTGAGTGGTGCTCCGCCTGTAAGCATAATCCATTTCATGATCTGACCCAAGGCGTCGTCCGAGTACGACGACATCCGTACGAACCAGGCCGCAACCTCCACGCAGCTTGCCTTTATTACGCGCGACTACACCGCGCACCTCTCGGCCCCCGCGGTTGAGAACCCTACCGCCGGTCTGCCTGCAATCACGCCGAGCGCAGGCGAGCTCGAGACGTACGTCCCCTCCGTTCCGATCGGGTGGGTTACGCGCGGCACCGCGCCCAAGCCCGCTGCGTCCACCTCCTCCCCGGAGAAGGCGAAGCGAACTAAGCCACGTCACAAGCTGCCCAAGGGCGCGGTGGAGGGCAAGCCGTTTACCGAGGATCCTGACCGGTGGCTGCCGCTGCGCCAGCGCGCTTCGTTCGCCCCCGCTGCAGGCAAGAAGAAGAAGGAGTTGACGGGACTCGGGACCCAGGGTTCGACTAGTGGCGGCGGTGGTGGTGGTGGTGGTGGTGGTGGCGGCGGACATGGCAAGAAGAAGGGCAAGAAAAAGTAGTCGGACGAGTACGAATCAACAATTTCTCGGCCTGTGATTACTCTTGGATGCACAACATCTAATCAACCCAGCCTAAGCCAGCTACGTTCCTACACCCTTACGTCTCCCATCCGTACTTGACAACAAACGCCTGGAGCGCTCTGAGCATCGCGTCTCCCTTGACCGCCTTTTTCTTGGGTGCGCCACGGCTCATATCCTCGTCTCCTTCGGCCTCGAGGAGTGGTCCCCACTTCTCTATGGCCTTGATCGCCTCGGTGACGGTGAACCACTGGCGTTTGCGCTCGTCCTGTTCAAGCCTAATGTCAGCTCGCCTCTAGCACAACGAACCAGGAGGCATCGAGCTCCTCGGTCGCCATCTCGAGTGCGTGCGCGTGCCAGATCTCCTGGCGCTTGCCGGGTGGCGCCAAGGGCTGCTGCACGCTCAGCTCGTCTGACACTGTGCGGGGAGCCGGGAGGCCGGCTGCTGTCAGTGATGGCGAGGGATGGTTGGGTTGAGTGAATGTACGAGCTGCTGCCAGCAGTTGCAACGTGCAAGCTGTATCGACCAGATCACGGCCGCGATCCGGAGGGTGATCCATTGTTGATTCACGCACTGTCCGTTCGCGGGGGGCCGCACACGTGCTGTCCACCACGTCGACAGACCTACCTTCCTCGTGTGCCTCGCGTGCAGCCGCCTGCCCCGACGTCTCTCCGTCATCGACGCCGCCCTTGGGAACTGCGTAATGGCGTGGGCACAGGTAGGGCGCAGGGTTGTCAGGCGGGATGCGGAATATTGATGCGGGACGGAGGAAGGCAGGAACGGGTGGAGTGTCAGTGGGTGACACGTGCGCAAGCTGATGGAAAACCCACGAATCCAGTAGTTGTGGTGTTTGCGCGAGGTGATGAGGAGGACTCGGCCGGTTGCGGGGCAGAAGGGGACGGCGACGGCGACGTGGCGCGGGGTGGTGTGCTTCATGGTTTGAGAGTGGACTGGTGAATGGAAACAAGTTGGAGAAGGGGATGCCGAGGGTACGTCAGGAATACGTCATGGCTCTCCAATCTAATCAACACGCTGGGAACAGCTGATCGAAATGTGCATTAGGGAAATTTGTATTGCCAGTTGGGCCGGGACAAGGACTGCCGGCTAATGCGGCTAATGCATGATACCAGGCACAGTCAAAGACGGCCAAAGACGGGGATGAGAGCGCGCCGCGCCACTCTACGGCCACTGACTGGTCACTCGCCTCAGCATCTCACACCAACTAGCCTTCATCTTCACTCGTCTGAGACATCCACTGCATTCTCATTCACAACCCGCGCTCAAACCAATCTCCCACCCCTTGACTCTCTAGCATCACCGTCGCCGGCCACACCGTCTTCAACCCCGCCCCCGCACTCCCACCCCCCCACCGCCCCCGCAGCCGTTCTCGGGGCGCGCACGCCGTTGCCGTTGCAGTCGCCATGCTCGACCAAGTCCTCGGCCGCCCGTCTCCAACCGTACGCCGCACCCAGATCTTTCTCGTCCTCTTCTTCTGGATATGGCGGCTGTACAAGGGTGACGGGAGCGCTGTCGGCCCGCGGCGCCGCATCGCCCGTCGTCGTCATCGCGACGTGACATATTCTCGCACTTGGTGGCGAAGAGTATGGGCCTTCCTCATCGCTCGGCGTAGCGGACCACGCTGGATGTCCAACCTAAATGCCCGACTGAGTACGTATCCAGCTATGGTTAGGCTCAGCTGACGCGTGCAGAGTCGTTCTCACCCTATCAGCTTATTCTCGCCACGCTGACCTTCACGTATGCCCTGCGCCACCTTGACGATCTCTTGGGAATAGCAGGTGAGTGGCGACGCGCGACGCCGTCAGTCAGACAAGAATGCTCACGCTCAGCACCAGAACCACTGGCAAGGATGGTTGGTCACGGCTCTCTGGCCCGGAAATAGACTGACGAAAACAGTACTCAAGATCGTATTATCGCGCCACCTATGTCAACACGGCTCTTGACGCGGGGTTCGCGTCTGCCATGTCGATCCGACCGCGATGGCTCAAGGACATCTGCAGCCTCGTGTTTGGTATTTACTATCTCTTGCGGGCCTCTGAGGGTGACGAAGTCGTACGTACGCTGTCGCGACAAGCGTTGAGCCTAATAACACCAGCTCCGACGATACCGTGCCTTATGCAGTGTCGAAATGTTGCGCACCACCTGGGAGAAGACGTACCATAACCCCTACGTGAGTCACCCAGGCCGTGCACTGCTGACATGCAGCTCCGCGGCTTCATCAAGCTGCACTTGCCCAAAGTGGCCATCGTCCGTCATGTCTTCATCCACCGCCCGCCGACGTCATCGCGCGTCAACAACCCGCCAGTCAAGGCGATGCTGTTCTTCAACGGTACCGAGAAACAGCTCGCGAGAGCGACCGAGCTGGTCATGGACTTCCCTGGTGGTGGATTCATTGCCATGGGCCCAGAATGTCACGAGGAGCGTCTGCGTACTTGGGCGATCCGCACCGGCAAGCCCATTTTGAGCATCGACTACGGCAAGGCCCCAGAGTACCCGTACCCATGGGCCATTGAGGAGGGCATCGACGCTTACCGCACGATCACGGACACCAAGGGTGCCGTGATCGGCATCAAGAGCCGTCACCTCGGCGTCGTTCTGACCGGTGACTCTGCGTGCGTCTAACCCACTATTTCACAAACGTTCGCTAACCAGTAGCGGCGGGAACATCTGCACAACCATTATGAACCGGATTCTCGAGCACCACAAGCACATCACACGGCCTGTGGCTATGATCCTTGCATACCCCGCCCTCGACTTCAACTACACCTCGTGGATGTCGCCCACCAACTTGCGCGTGCTCCAGACTGAGCAGTCCGAGGTGCACATCCCGGGTCTCGTCCACGGCAAGGACCACTTGCGCCACAAGTCGCCGTTGTCCGTGGTCGAGGACGTCAAGAGACCCAAGCGTCCCGGCGCAAAGTCGCGCAAGAGCTGGGCCCACTCGATCAGCACCAAATTCGGTCTTGGTATGACGCCTCAGAAGGATTCCAAACCGAACCCGGCGAGATCGATGACGTCAACCAGACCGCTGGCCAGGCGGGCAGAGTCTGGCTGGTTTGCATCCCGCGAGGACAACGAATCTTCAGACGACATGTCGGACGCCATGTCGTCGTCGTCGGACGACGAGGGATCGATAGACCACCGCAACGACGCCGACAAGTCGTTGGCGGAGCGCGTCAAGACACCCGGAGTGTTTGCCGACGAACGTTTCCCCGATGGGATCCTCTCCTCCTCGCCCCAGCAGACATCCGCTGCTGAGGCGGGCGACCTCGCACTGGTGCCTAGCACCCCGAAGCCGGTCGCCAAAGCGCCGTTTGCCACGAGGCTCACGATGACCAGCCGTGTCGGCTACTTCCAGGACCGTGTCATCTCGCCATCGATGATGCGTGCCATGGCCATTCTCTACGTCGGGCCCCAGCGCTGCCCAGACTTTGAGACCGACTATTACATCTCTCCCATCCTCTCTCCCCCAGAAAACCTCGCCCACTTCCCACCTGTGTACCTTATCTGTGGCGAGCGCGACCCATTCGTCGACGACACTGTCATCTTTGCTGGCAAGCTTCGTGAGGCCAAGCGTACCCGCAGGGCTCACGCCGCCAACTCGGGCGACAACAACAAGGGCGGCAAGCACGGTGAGGGGTTGAGGATGACGACGGGCAAGCCAAACGAAGAGCCGCCAGACCACATCCTGAGAGAGACAGACGAGGACTGGGTGCAGATGCGCATCATCGAGGGCTGGGGCCACGGCTTCATGCAGATGTCGTCGCTCATGCGTGAGATCGACCCAGTACTGGTTGAGATGGCCGACTGGATTGACGAGTCATTTGAACGTGAACGCCTGCTCGAAAAGGACAAGGAGGAGGTCGCTGCTGCCCACGCCGCTGCGCGTGCGGCCTTCAAGCCCGAAGCACCTGTCACGTCTGCACAGGACAGCCTGCCGTCGCCTCTGCGCTCGCGCCATGTCAAGCCTGTACGCGAGTACACGCACACGCCCAAGGACAAGGCCGTAGGCGAGTCCGACCTCGGGATGGACTTTGGGCCGGACAACTCAGACGACGAGGACAACTTGGACAACATTATTTCGTTCACACCCAAGCCGAAGAAACGCACGCCACCGCCATCGCAGTTCACCCCGGTGCCACGCCGGCCCTCACGGGACACGATCCATCGCGAGAACAGCGTGCCTAACTTTGGAAGCATGGATGACTCGGGCTCGTCTGGCGAAACGGTCGTGTTACACACCCCGCCCCAGGGCCGCATCGCGCTCCCCTCCACACCGGCCCAGCCCAAGGGCACCATGTCCTTTGGCCTCTTCTCGCGGCCGACTGCGGCCAACCGCGGGCCGGTTGCCATCTCCAAAACGCCCGCCACGTCGCTGTACGCGCCCGCTGCTGGACGGGGCGGCTCGTTCACTCCGAACATTTCGAATCCGATCGTCAAGGCTGCTGTGGCGGGTGCGCGCGCTGCCTCTCCAGCTCTGCAGGCGGCTGGACTGGTGCCGGAGAGCGTGCACAGCCTCGACCCGGAGGAGATGTACCGCCGCCGCCGCGCCGAAGCTGTCTTTGGCATGGAGAAGGAGGAGAACAGCGACAAGTAGTGTACATGGGCAGTTGTACTATATCCGATTAGGATACCAAAATACGAGGCATGCATGTGAGTGGGTTCGAGACTGGGGGTGTGGAGGGAGACGTCCAGTGCTTCCAGCGACGTTGCATTCTAGCGTTGTATCGCATCGCGAGGGGCGATGCAAGCAAGCGCTGGACAAGGCTAACCATGCTTCAGCGGCTCACCATACGCCTCACATAACAGAGCAAGGCAGGAGGAACACGAAAGATTCAAAGTCTGAATCAAGAGCTACTAGTCATCAACCCAGTTCTCATGATCGTCCAGTCCAAAAGCGTCGAACACGTTGTTGCGGAACACGAGCTAGCAAGCGCGCTCGGCGAGCAGGCGAGCCACACTGGCCCGCATGTCGTCCATCTCGCGCCCGATTCCAAAGATAATGTGCGCCTGCTGCTCGATGGTGTCCGTCGTATCCATCGTACCCGCTTGACTAAGATTGGTATTGATCGTACCCACAAGTTGATGAGATTGGCAAGTGTCGCAAGGGCCGCGGCGGCCTGGGCTAGCTGTGTGGTCGTGTGACCGCGCTCTGGGCGGCGTTGAGAGGGGTGGCGAACTGGGATGGGAGTCTGCATTCTGGGTGCCCAGGGGGAAAAATCTGGTCATGGGAAGCGTTTGAAACGGCCTGGGATTGGGAGGGAATGCGTACAACCTCTGTGTTGGGGGTTTGTGAGCTAGTGACACGGGCGGTGCTTTGGAGGACGGTCCACTGTAAGGTCTCGGCTGGCTCGGCGAGCTCGGCGGGCTCGACGGCGTCGGGAAGGGGAATCGGTCGATCATGGCCGACGTGCCCGTCGTGTCCTCATACCAGCTTTTCGAGGGAATCGGAGGGCGAGCACCGCCAAGCCGAGTCAAACTCGATGTCATCGGTCGCAACGCTCGATCATCGGGGAGCATGCGCTGGCCTCTGTGATCGCGAGGCTAGCTTGCCGCATGATCTTGGACCTGGGGTCAGCGCCTCTGGGGCCACTCACATGTCGGGGTATTCGGGCTCGGGCGAGCTGCAGCGCGGGAGGATGAGGGACGACCTCCTGTTTTCGTTCTCCTTCCGGTCCTTTTCATCCTCCTCTTTCTTCTCGCAGAGCTGGGGAGCTGCGTCAGCAAAGAGGCGAGTCGCGACTTGGCGAACATTCATTCGCGCGTCGTCTGACGCATACCTCTGCCCGACGAAAGGACAGAAGCCGTCGTAGAAACCCCTGTGGTGCCTGCATCTGGCAAGGACGTAGGCCTCCTCGCTCGGCTTGAGCACGAACCTCCGGCAGTCGCCATCCTGCAGTTGGCTTGGGTCAGCTTGCGTGGCTGAATGAGACGCACAGGTACACAAAATGGAAGTGGTAGTGTACGCGGTCGACGATGGCGTGCCACATCCCCTGCAAGGGCGGTGGCGGGTCGAGTGTGTAGGTGCCACACTTGATGGTGGTGGGGATTGGACTGGGCTGCGCTTGGCTTATGAACTGAGACGCTGGGCGTCGAGGCAGCCCGGTAGGATCAAAATCTCGCGGGCGCAGCTATGACGATAAGAGGGGCTGGTCATCCTCGAGCAGACAACAGTCACCTGCAAGTTACAAGTTGGCATGTGGCTCTAGTTGTGCAAGTTTCTACATGTACATCTCCAGCTCGACTGGGTCTTCCATTTGCGCTGGGTGCGGATCGGTTCCTCGAGGCCAAGCATACCCGGATGGGCACCCTTGAGCTCGACCGCATCGCAACTGCGCCCATCGCTCAAGAACAGTCCAAGGCCGTGAGGAGGACAGTGACCTCGTTCGGGATCTTGGACGCGGCGCCAGAGTCCACCGCCCGCACATCTTCTCTCGGCCGCACTTTACCAATTAACAAACCAATACGAATTGTCCAACAACTATCTTCGGTCCGCTCCAAGCATGCATGCATGCTTCGGCCAGTTGAATGAATCTACGTCTCTAAGTGTGTCCAAGCGGCTCTTATGCAACTGTCTATCCGACACTTTTGTGGCCACCCATGTACGGCCGGTTCCCTTGCGAGTGCCTTAGCTTGAGAGCTCAACACCAGAATCAGCGGGGGGCTGAACAACGCCCCAGCGCTGGGCTTTCCCGCGGTAGTTTTTGTAGAACGCAATGTCGGCGTCATCCTCGATGAACAGGCACTCGCGATGGCTCTTCCACAGCGAGACGAGCATGTTCTCCTCGGAGCGCTGGTAGTGCTCGCCAATGAACGCCTTGAGCGCCTCTGTCGCCTCCCACGCGTGGTAGTGGGGGATCTTGGAGCAGACGTGGTGAAGGACGTGGGTCTCGCAGAGACCATGGACGGCCCAGGCGCCGATGGGGCCAAGGAACGTACGGTCGATGGTGCATAGCGCGCCGCGGGGGAACGTCCACAGCGCGTCAGAGTAGTGCGGGATGGTAGGGTCCGTGTGCTGGAGGTACGTGATCATGACGATCCACGAGTTGACGAGGAGGTAGGGAATGCCGTAGATCAGCAACATCTCGGTGAAGCTGCGCATCTTGGCCCAGAACGTGAGGCCAGCGAGAACCAGGAAGAGACCAATGTCCGACCAGATGACCTGCCACTTGTGGGTGGGCCGGAAGATGACCGAGGATGGGAGGAAGTGGTTCGTCCACTTGGGGTAGCGCTTCTGGCCAGCCGCGTTCATGATCAGGTACAGCGGGAAGCCGGCGAACTGGTACATGGCCGTCCAGAACATGGCCGCCGGGACGTGGTCGAGCGCCTCGGCGATCGCGCTCTGCGACTCCTCCGAGACGTTGATGCCAACAAACTCGTCCGCGTTCGCCGGCTCGGGGAGCTGGCGGTCCGAGCGAGTGTGGGGAACAAACACCTCGTCGCGAGTCAGGCTACCCGTCGCCGCGTGGTGGCGCGAGTGCGAGATGCGCCACGAATGGTACGGCACAAGGAGGCACGAGTGCACGACCCAGCCCACGAGGTTGTTGATCGTCTTGCTCGTCGAGAACGCCTGGTGGCCGCACTCGTGGCTGGCGTAAGTGTCTGTCCGATCGAGTGGGCTACAAAGGCGGAATGCGGAACGCGCCACGCGCACGTTTGTACCCTGGCACCTGAACACTGGAAAAATGCTCACCCAACAACCCAGAGACCAGTGCCCCAGAACGAACACACAATGCAGTATGTCGTCCAGAGCGCGATGCGGACCGCCTTGGTCGGGAGCTCATCGAGGTTGAGGTAGGCGAGCGCATCCTCAATGTGGTAGGCGCCATACGCCAGGGTGCCTACGATGGCCAGGTCCGTAACGAGGGTCACCGACGAGCGGAAGAGCGAACGCTCGAAGCAGTGCGCACTGCGGTTAGCGACGACCGCTGGGTGGGATGAGGCGTTGTAGAAGGGCGGTGGGGAGGGCTCGAAAGATGGTGAGATTGGCACAGATGCAGAAGGGTTGGTCGACATCAAGGGCCCGACCCCATCGGACACTCACGGAATGGCGTCGAGCAGCTGCTTGTTGGTGAAGTTGGGCACGACGAACCTGTGGTCAGCTGTGTATCTCGCAGCCAAACTCACTTGCGGTCGGCAGGGAGCTCGCTCTCGTCAATCGACACCTTCTTCTCATTCTTGCTCGCAACCTTCTCGAGACGCTGGCGGACGGCAGACATTGTGAGTGCGTTGGGGAAACCTCTCGTCGTTGCAAGCCCATATCAATGCATCTGGTTGGCGAAATCTTTGGCCCCGCTCGGCAGAAGCTGGGACTGCCACTGCCAAGCAACCCCAGCGGAAGGCGTGCTTGGGAGGCTGAGCCGCCGCGAGCTGTTCTGTGCTTGTGCTTGTGCTTGTGCTGGTGCTTGCAGGGAGGGTGCAGGGCTATCAGTCAGTGGTGGACCCGTAATGTGGATATCTCCTGATGCCGCCCCGCCCTGCTGTGACAAACTGGTTCAATCAGGCCGAACTGTGATAGGTGAGGGCGGAAGTGGCCCAAAAAATTGCCCGCCGGGGCGCGGCCGGATGGATGGTTCAGGCGTTTGCGGAATTCAAGGTGCAGCAGAGTCCTGCTTTTCCTGTCTGTTCTGGCCTTGTGCCTACTTGGGCCAATATGTACGCGGGGAGCACCAAGGCGCTCAGTCGCTGGGGAGCTTGATCGGTGTTTCAAAGGGCTCTAAAGCTCGGAACACGAAGGAGTGCTCGGAACACGAAGGAGTGGCTATGTGCAAGTTTAACAACTTGCCAAGCAGAGCGCAAGCGGGGCGCTAACCAAAGCAAGCATTGTCGTATCTGGGGCCTTGGGTGGCCTGCATCACAATCTGTCCACAACGCGGACCTCAGCCCATCACAAAGTTATTGCCAGAACGTCGGATCAGCGCCGGTACGGTGTGCACATTTTGTTTTGATTAATTTTCGATGAGCTGCTGTGATGGGCCGATCGAGCCGTGAAGCCGAAAAACGTTTGACAGGATTAGGAAACAGACACATCGCGTTAGTTCGACCCGCTCGCGTATTCCCGACTTTTGCATCCCTGTCCCACCTCCACCTCCACCCGCGGGTTCGGAATAAGGCGACGTCATCAGACCAGACACCGAGCACACAGTCGACAACGCTCTTACCATGTCGTGGTTCCGTTCGTCTCCGCCACTGCCAGCACCAAGGGACGATGCGGAACTGTCATCGTCCGGGTTCTCAGAGACTATTCCCGAGTTCGACGCCGTTCCCGAGACAACGGCCGGGACAAATGACAGTGAGTCGGTGTGGTAGAGGACGGTGGCGGTGAGGGCGACGATGACGGAGATGGTGGCCAAGGTGGTCATGTGGGATGGCGAGAGGAGAAAGAGAAAGGAAATGGGGATGGGATGAGGCTGATGAAGCTGATGAGGAAGAGGAGGGGTGGAGGACGAGAAGCAAATCGGACGAGGTGAGCTCGGAAGGAGAGAGATATCCCCATAGGGCGGATGGCGGTGCGAAACCGAGACCTCACCGAACCCACACCTACCTCGCTAACACCAGCCCTCCAAGACGCCGCTGCGCCCGAAACGCCCGCCGCCCCCAAGATCCGGACTATCGAGGACCTGCGCCGACTGAACCGCCGCGCAACCCAGAATGGAATGTATGCCGGCGTGCTGGGCGGGGGGGTACTTGGTGCGCACATTTCATTCTACTCTGACAACAGCCTTAATTGGCAAGCGCGCCGGGATAAGCAAGAACGGACTGGTGCTGACATTTATCCGTTTGTCTTGCCAGAGAATTGAGCTAATACCAGTCGGCGGCACCGGCATCTCGTTCCTCACAACTCGCTCGATTATCAACAACACGCTCGGAGAACACTATGCGCAGTTGCGGGCCGCCCAGGCTGCACGCACCGGCAATATGCTCAACGACAAGGCTATTGGCGACACCCACCAGCCGCTCGAGGAAGAGGTTGATCCGCGCGTGCAGCTCGCACGGGACCTCAGCAATATCGGGGCACCGCGGGAGCGCACACGCTGGACAAAGGGCCGCGGACTTGAGGGTGAAGTTGAAGAAGAGGATGAGCTACGCGACACCTACCACCGGCCAGGGGTACCACGTAATGCGTAAGGTCTAGATAGAGTATGCATTTGTCACGCCTTGGCGTTTGGCGGCGAGCGTGGGGACGCAAGCTCCACCTCGGTTGTATCCGAGCCACTATCTTCCTCTGAGGCTCGCGCTGCCACTCTGCTGAGAGATGATGGTTGTTGGCTTGTCCAGGGAGGCGGGGACGTCGTTGCTGGCGTGGTATACCCGTGTTGCTCCACGTCCGAGGCGGTCTCGGACGTTGGACCGACGCTCACGATGCTGGCTGCGGCCAGTGAGGGGGTGTCACCCTGGACGCTCAGACTGACCGACCGGCGGGGGAGGGAACCAAGTGACGCAAAGGAAGCACTTCGCTGGCACAGTGCCCAGCTTGAGCTGGGCTTCCGGCTCGACGCGCGGCTGCCGGCGCCGCTTGCCCATCCTGGTCCCATAACTGGCCCTGGTGCCGGGGGTTCAGACGAGCAGAGGTTGACGAGGATGAACTTGAGGTTGGGAAGGGTGTGCCGCAGATCGAGCATGCGGATGTCCCCCTCGTACATGAGCTATTGTCAGTTTCAATGAGGACATGCAAGCTTACGAGCTCAATGTCCTTGTTCAGGAGGAAAACAGCGTATTCGTAGCGGTAGCGCTCAACGCCGCGGCCATAGAGGGGGAACGAACGTGGGCCCTGCATCACGCTCACAACATCGCGCACGTGGCTCTTGCTGCCAGCATATGTGACGGGGTACGCAAGACCTGCCGCTGCACCGCCCAGGTTGGCGATGAGCTGGAGCACGAGGGCCACATACCCTAATGCCGCCGCTGTCGTACGCTCGTCAACGCGAGGACAACCTTCTGGTGTCTGCTGAGGGCTGAGGAAGAGGGGAGGAGCGGGGTCCTTGGGCCCTTGGGGGATGGGGAGGGGCACGCCTAGGATCGAGTAGAGTAGCGACGGCGCGTGGATGGGCACGATGGGGAAGATCGTCTCGAGGGTCTGGGCGTGTGCCGCTCGCCGCTTGTATATCTGGGGTAGAAGGTCTGCACGTTGGGCCTCGATATCTGCAATCCCCGTAGTGAGCTCAGCACTTTGAGTTCGCGTCTGCTCCGCTCTCTCGATCGCGGCGGTAAGTAGGGCGCGCCGCGCGTCAAGGCGTCCGCGGTGGAGAGTTATCCGCGCGCGTGCTGACGTCAGCTTGATCGAGGACAAAGAGCTCACCTTCCTCTGTTGTGCGCTCAACTTCAGCGACCCGGTCACGGATCCATCTGACGCAGAGTGCACGCTCGCTCACATCGCGCTTCAGCGCTGAGCGGTCTCTGTCGGCCGAGATGAGCGTGTCGATCTGGTGCTGAAGGTCGGCGATACTTCGCTCCGTATCGGCAATCACGGACTGGATGTTGACGAGCCTGGTGTCAACCAAGTGAGCAACTGAGAAGGTTGTACGCACTGGTGCAATCCGCCGAAATTGGCGCCCTTCTTCATGCGCGTCTCACGCATGCTTCGCTCAACGACGCCCTTCTCGTCATCACGCTGCGGTGCAGTCTCTCCCTCAGGTGGAAGATAGAACGTCTTGTGGGGTGCGGATGTAAAGGTAAACTCGACAGAATTGGGAGGTAGGACAGCGCCTTGAGGGACGGGCACGAGGTCGTAGAAGTCGATGACCCCGCCAACACCGGGGAGACGACGCCACTTGCCTCGGTCCTCAACCCAAACCGCGAGATCGACACGCGATCCCGCACACTCGACACTGTTGATCCATGGAGCAAGGTCGCCCCGCTCAAGACTCGACCACCGAGGCTGGGTGGACGCCTCGTGGATCGGGGACAGGAAGAATGGTACGGCTGCGGGTCGCTCCGTACGCGCAGGAAAGCCGAGCGTCGACCGGCGGATTGCCGCGGGGCGGCTTCCGCCTCCCGCTCGTTTCTCTGACAATGCGCTCCCGTTGCCTCGTCGTGGTGAGCCAGGAGATGCAGGAATGGAGGCGATGCTCGAGGTACTCGCGCTCCGCACCGGTTTGGGAGGGAGGGACGTTGTGCGCGTGCGTGTTGGTGGTGACACGTGGCCTGCTGCTGACGTGCTCTGGGCCGGTGTTGGTGGTGGTGACGGGAAAGACGGTTCCTCTTCGGGGAGGGTGAGAGAGACGAAGCAGCGCGCCAGTGGACGAGCGAGGTCCGGGCCAGCCTCGGGCACGGCGATGGGCGGATGTGGAAGTAGCACCTCACCCGCGAGAGTTGGGGCGCGTGAGCGGGCGTGCGGCGTCTCGAGGGACGAGTGGCTCGCCCGCCGCATTCGGGGAGAGCTCGCCACAGGCCCCGAGGCCCCCGAGGGCAGGGTGAGCTCGCGGATCGCTACCCCCGAGATGTGCCGAATACGCCGTGCCGGCTGGTATTAGCTGGATCGAATAAGACGCACCTCTTCCGGCGTGTCCATGGCTTGTGTCGCCCGTGGCGATGGAGGCAGAGTGTGCAGAATGCAAGATGGGCGGTTGTCAATACTCTCCTTCCTCTACGGACTTGACCAAACGTCACCATTCATTCCACCATTCCAGGACCACGTGATTTACTACGTAAGCACACATGGCCACCTCGGCCACTTCGGCCAGGTGCGATGGATCGTGCTGAGGATGCCCGGTGGCGGTGCTGAAGGTCGAGCCAGCGGTGCTTCTAGAAGGTGCACCCCCTACACTTTGGCGTCTACATCTCGCCATCGCACTCCTCTTCACGTTACGAATCAGGACGTTTGGCTTTGCACGCGTTTTGGCGCTGATACCCGACTCAAACTAAACCGCGCCTCGATCAGTCACCAGTCGCCACCCTCGCGTTAACTTCGGCCAAACAATTTGGATCTGTACACTTCACCATGTCTCACTTCTCACCACGGGGCATGCCTATATGTGTGTCTTGCATGCGGCTACGACTCCGCTAACACCAGTGTCGGGACCACCGCCCGTCGTCGAGTCATCCTGTGGGTGGTAGCGGCAGTAGCAGCAGCAACGCTGCGTCAGCGCTGACTGTAGTATGCCGACAGTGCGCTCGCGACTTTAGCTTCTTTCGCCGCGGGCACGCGTGCGGACACTGTGGTTACCAGTACTGCTCGTCGTGTCTGTCCGATGGGCAGGCGTTGATGCCTCGCCGTGAGGCGCCGAGGTCCAGCGGGCCCTTCGCTGAGCTGCGAGAGGCGTTCCGGGGCTCCGAGCAAAGCACGTCGGGATACGACCCCGAGTCCGTGTGCGTCCACTGTCTCGCGATGCTACAGGGTAGGCTCCTATTCCAGTCGAGCTCGAGCTGACCACAGTGACCGCCGCTCCCCTAGACTTGCTTCGTTCGCTTCCGCTCAAACGCCTCAAGGAGTACCTTGGGGCATACAACATCCCCACGAGCGGTATTATCGAGAAGGAAGGTCTGGTGGAGGCTATCGTGCGTGCGCGCAACCCAAACACAGGTACGCTAGGCCCCGACAACGAGAGCTTCTACCGCCGACGTTCGGTGCCGCGTAACGGCCGCCAAGCGGGTCCACAGCCTCGGACGCCACAAAGTGCGCGTCCACCGCCAAATGCACGTCCACCGAACGTGCGCCCGCCTCCCAGACCTCAGCAGTCCCAGCCTCGGCCCCAGCCTCAGTCTCAGCCGCAGCCGAAGCCGCAGGCGCGCCCGACAGTGCCGCCGCCGGTGCCGACCATCCTCTCGCTTGTTGCCCTGCCAAAATCGTACCTCGCAACACTGAGCATCGGAACCCTCAAGGCAATTCTGTACGAGAACCACGTGCGGGTTGACTTCAAGCAGGTGCTCGAGAAGGAAGATCTGATCACGCGTGTGGCCGAGTTGGTGACGGACGAGCGCCGCCGTTTAGAAAGGCAGGCGCGCGAGGAGGAGCGTGAGGCGGCTGAAGCCTCGGCGGCTGCTTCGAGCGCAGCGAACGAGAAAACCACACCGGAAGCAGAAGAAGGGGAGGGAAGTGGGGAAGGTGACGAGGAAGAGACGAAGACACCCAATCCGCCAATGTCCCCGCCTACTGGTTCGGCACCTGACATGGAGCGAGGCGTGTGCGTCGTATGTCAGGACGAGGAGGCCACTCTGGCCGTTGTCGACTGTGGCCACCTGGCCATGTGTGCCCGTGAGTTGTCCAAAACGCAGCTGCCTTGGCTCACACCAGACTGCTCTGACCTCATCATGGCGACCAGCAAGGAGTGTCCGCTGTGTCGCACACGTATCATTACTCCTCAGCGCTTAATCCGCATTTATCGCGTCTAGACTGCGCTGTCACAGCGCATTCACTTAGACTAGCCCCAAGTTGTAACGTCCATCCATCCTATATATGCATCCCATACACTAGTCTCAAATGGTTTGGAAGACCATGGTTGAGCTAACCTCGAGCCTAGAACGGCCCATATGCAACAGCTGGAACAGTATTTGTACAACACGCAAGGATGATAACAAGTGGGTGGGCCTCGGTGGCTTCTCCGGAGCGTCTGGAGGTCGATAAAAGGAGATGAAGGGAAGGAGTGAGATGCTGGGGAACGCCAAGTGTGAGAGTATGCGCATTTCAGGGCCAGTCCAACATGGTAGTTACTGTAGTTACCACGGCCGCTTGCTCTTGCCCTCCGTGTCTCTCTCGATTGGAGAGAGCTCGGTAGGGCTATCGGCAATCGGCTTGTTCTTGCGAAACCACGACTGCATCCCACGGCGGCCAACGGTCACAGGTGCAGGTGCGGCCATCGGCGCAGGCGGCGGCAGCTCGGGTTCGTCATGCGCCATATCGGGGTTCGCGATGGTCGCTGCACGCTTACCCGTCTTTGGCTCGGTCAGCGGTGGCGCGAGACGGTGGCGCGGTTTAGGTAGCCCTGTTTGAGGGAAGATGAGAGCAGGTGTGCCGATGTCGTGGTAAGACTTGATTGACGCTGCTAGCTCGGACAGCTGTGTGTTAGCCCTGGCATTGGCTCAGGTCAGGCCCTGTTGAAGCCATCTCGCGGCCATTGACTCGTCTGCAGACAAGACGGTACAAATGAAAGCACGACACAGGCGTCAGACTCACCTTAGCCATCAGCTCCTCTACGCCCTGCTGACGACGCAGCAAGTCGGCCTCGTCGGGATCATCGTCTTCAGCAGCTCTTTCGGCTGCCGCTTGCCCTTGTTCTGGAGGAGAGTTGACAAGGTCGAGGCGGGCCGGTTTCAAAGCACCGATACCTTCAAGGGCAAGATGGGCGCGGCCAATCTCTTCCTGCGCGGACAAGACTGCTTCGATGTGAGATCCGAGTGCACGCGTGACACCCCCTCCAGAGGCATCGAGCGGTCCACGCAGCAAAGCGGACAGAGACGACTCGCGGACAGCTTCTGTCGGAGCCTGGACGTGTACTCGGTCTGGCTCGTTTGGTGTGAGTGTCCCGGACAATCTGCGAGGTATGTCAAGTCCGGACGCCGGGGCGGGAACCGGAGTGGAGTTGCTGCGATGAATGATGGGCCGCTTCAAGAGGTTGTTGACCACCACATCGTGTGCCGACGGGGGCGCAGGGGACTCGGTAGGGGTGATATGGGAAGACTCGGGCAGAGCCACTATTTCTCCTGGCAGAGCGGCCGAGATGTCTTGAACAGGGGTACCCTGTCCCACCTGCTGGGCCATGGCGGGTAACGGAGAATCAAAGTCGGGAGGAGACGAGGATGGCTGAGATGCCGTGTCCGTCGAAGCCGATGGCGAGGAGACACTGCTACTGTTGGAGACGATGGAGTGAATGAAATGCCAAGCGGTCGAGTGGCGGCGTTTTGGAGGTGTTGATGAGAATGCTGTGATGGGTGCAATTGTGGGTGAACCTGGCCCTGAGAGGTTTGACAGGGGAACGCTGTACGTGGCGTCGAATCCAGGCACGACATTTGTCTGTGCACTATCCCCATCCTCGTTTGATTTTGTCGACTGCCAACTGTGCTTGCGAAGCGAGAAGCGGCGGCTGCGGGCACTTGGAGACTGCTTCAGCCAAGGCAGCCAGTCTGGGGGGTGGACATGCGCAGAACTGCGCCGTGGTGGCATGCGCCGAGGAGGTAGGGATGGGGCTGATGAGGCGTCTTGCATTGCCTCTTCGGGATCGGGGTGCTCCATAATGGTTGCGCGGGGAAGGTGGATAGGCCGGTCGGAATCGCAGGGCAGATGGGGGCCTTGTCAGGCCGCTAGTGGGGTAGCCAGAGTAGCAAGGCGGCTGCCTCAATAATAATGTGTGAGGAGACTGGAGGAGAGGGATGAACAATGCTGTATCTACCGAGACGGCGGCGTACGATTGAGGCAAGGTTGAAGTAGAGTGGGTGGAAAGAGCAAGGGTGATAGGCAAAGCCGAGTATGAATGCGAGAGCGTGCACGAGGGAGTGCAAGTGCGAGTGTGGGAGTGAGAGGTGTCTGTTCGGGCTCTAGGCTTCGTGGCGTTGGTGATGACGGGTAGATGACGAGTGCGGAAAGGGCGGCGATTGGGGAGTAGGGTAAAAGAGTAGGAGCGGAATGAGAGTCTGTTGTCTTGGTGTCTGATATTCAAGAGCTCTCCAACCTCGACTCGGGGGGTGGAGAGAATGAGAGATGGCTGGGAGCGTTTTTGAATGAGCGAGATGTGTTGTCATGCATTGTAAATCGTTGGGGCAGCGTGTACGGTGCAGCATAGGACATGTCTGGTCCATGCTCGGCTCTGGTCGGTTGTGCTTCTTTGAGACTTATCCCAGCCTTCCCGGACGACAGAATGCTTGACTCATCTTTCTCTCGTTTAGGGTAAGCCGTGCCGAGGGCGCATAGTAAAAGGGCATGCAGGCCGAAGGGCATGAGGACGACGACGTCGCCAGTTGGGTGTCGTACATTCCTCACTCTGGTGGACTGGAACTGAGATCTCGTCTTGATGTATTTAGTCTTGAATTTGAGCATTTCAGTTTGGTAGGGCCGCCGGCCCCCCCCCCGGATTTAGCAAGGCTCGGGCGCGTTGAAATGGCAGGGCGACCACGGTGCCATGGGGCGTTTTGAGGCTTGACACGTCTCCACTCGGGCCGCACAGACTGCTCCCATGGTGGAGTTGAAATCTGCCTTCACTCTTTCATCACTCTTTAATCACACCCCAGATCTCCTCCAAGGTGACACAGGCGACAATCTACTCGTCCCAGTGACTTGACCCTCGACTGGTCACCCTCCCAGCTGTCTTCCCCCCCGTCTTAATGGCGATCAGAATTGCTCCCATGTTCCAAACTCTTTGCATTTGTGCTCATGGACACTCGCAAACACGCACATTGCTCGCAACAGTGTCTGGGCATAACTGGATGAGCCCAAAACTAACTTCACTGACCACTCGCTTGTTTATCCAATCCTCCAGCCCCTTGGCGCCCTTCGCAAACGACGGCGATCCGCACAAACACAACTGTCCAGCCCCACTCACACCGGCTGACAGAGTGGTCACTGAAGCCTCTCGAGGCTCTCTCCCACTCGTTATATTACCGTCATGCAGCGACATCATCTTACATCCCCACCTCACTTGTCTCACACCAGCCATTCGTGACTGACGCCTTTCGTGAATCTTCACACACTCCCCCCTCAAGCTCAGACTGGTACCACCTTCCTCGTTCTTACATACCAAACAGTGAGTCGACTCGTCCCACCTGCCTCCCACCAGGTCTCTCTCTCTTACCCCCAGTCATGCCAGTTCTCGGTCGCATATCTTCTAACAAGGAGAACAGTGCCATCTACTCTGGCTCCGCCACCCTCCGCAAACCCCGCCTCGCTGGCATCGGGAACGCGCCCAACCGCGCCCGCGTTCAGCCGGGAACACACGCCGACAAGGCGGCCAAGATCCAACGCGCGTTCCGCAAGGCATCTCTCCGCAAAGACCGGCGTCTTCGTGCTGCTCTGGTCCCTGTCGAGAGCTTTCGCAAGCCCCTCCCCGATACCGAAGCCCAGGCCTTCACCGGTCCGCCACTGTTTCCAACCGACCGCCAGGTGCCGGTTCAAGGCTTTCTCATTCGTGACTCCAAGGGCAACGTCCTCCGCGTACCCATGTGCCTTCCCAAGCATCCCATTGCACCCAACCCAGATATGACAATGTCGGACGGCACTGTTGTAGTGAGTATTTATTTGGTTTCTTCCCGGAGCCGCCTCCTTGAGTACTGTACTGGCCGCTAACAACAGCCTACCCTGTATGTCCAAAGCAGTCTCGCACCTCTACTCCCGCGCATCTACACCTTTGGCGCCTATTTCCAGCCGTTTCCCCACATCTCCTCTCCACCTACGCACGACCCGGCCACAGTAGACAGGCTGCGCAAGTCTTTCGCATGGGGCGTTCCCTACATCATCAACGGGCACGACTTGGACGGCACACTGGCTGCCACCATCCGCCCTTTCCAACCTGACGTGTGCCTAGCAGTCCGCCAACGCGGTACCAAGGGCGCGTTCCACATCACTGCCATCAACTACACCGTCTATGCCGCCTTCTTCGCCTACTTCCCACGCCGCTTCAACCTCAGCCCCTCCGCTCCCGTGTCCGACGCCATCACAAAGGGTGTGAACGACAACGAATCGGCCCCGGAGGAGCTCCCACACGTCGATGACATGGAAGCCATCGACGACTGTGCGCCCGACGAGTGCTCCTCAATCTCTAGCGTCTCAGCAGTTGCCTCCCTCGAGGTCGGCGAGCATATCCACCTCCCCATCCTGGCGCTGGAGCTGCCCGACCCGAGCACGATGCACCTTATTCACCAACGCCTCCACCATCCTTATACCAAGTGGCAGCCTTCCCTTCTGGGTCTGAACCTCCATCAAGCCATCACTCCCGTTGAAGCCCAGACCTACCTCGCCAAGCGCAGCCTTTTCGAGCTCTTCAAAGTCCTGTCCAAACTCCAGGGCGTGTGGAGGAACATCTCGGCTCTGGGTCTCGAGAACGACGCGATGTGGCGCGAACTTGGTAGCGCGTACAGCATCGTCATCTCTGTCATCGTCGGCCGTGTTCGCGAGCTGCAGGGGAAAACGGGCCAAGCGCAGCGGGAAATGGTGTAACGAAGAAGAACGACATTGTTCCGGGCCTCGGGTATGTACACCGCTGTTGTAGAACTGTATTGCCGTGCAATTATGTCGAGCCGGGTATCTACAGTCCGGAACTAGCTAGCTGATCAAGCATCGCTAATCGGCCTCCACTGCCGCCAAATCAGTGTCGTCATAAGCTCCGCGTTTGCGGTCTCTGGCTGGCACTGGCAGCATTCCTCCTTGCCCATTCATTCTGCATTTACCACATTCTCATGCTTCCCCCTGTCACTCGACTCTCTCCTAAACTGGCAGCCCGCACGATGTCCACCGCCATCCCCAAGACGATGAAGGCCATTCAGGTGGGTCATAGCTGCTTGTGCAGCGTATGGTGTCCAGGCGGCGCTGAGGAACCGCCCAGGAAGGCTGACAGCAGGTCGAGAAGATCGGTGGGCCAGAGGTCAACGTCATGCGCCAAGTTCCCGTGCCGCAGCCCAAAGACGACGAGCTTCTCATCAAGGTCGAGTGGACCGGCGCCAACTACATTGACAACTGTATGTACCATCTATCGATCATGTCTACTCATCTGTTATTCTCTTATGGGCATAGCCTCGCCTGCCTCCCATACCACTAGACCTCTCCTCTACCGCATTCCACCCTCCGCTGCTCCCTCCCCTCTTTCCCGAAGTGATTCTGACGCCAGATCGTCGCTCCGGCCTGTACAAGCTCGACCTTCCCTTCATGCAGGGCCAGGATGTCGTCGGCACGGTCGTACAGCTCCCCAAAACGACGAACCCGTCCACCGTGCTCGGCGAGCTCAAGATCGGACAGCGCGTCTGGTCTCCTGTCGGCTCCAGCTTTGCAGAGTACGCTGTCGCCCCTTGGTGGAAGGCCGCGCCGCTCCCCGACGGTGTCGACCCCAGGGACGGCGTGAGCATGTGCACGGTCGCGCTCACTGCGATGGCGCTGGTGCGCTACAGCTATGCTGTCAAAAAGGGCGACTACATTCTCGTCCGCGCCGCCGCTGGCGGTGTCGGGCTCGTTCTGTGCCAGGTGAGTCCGATGCCGCTGATCGCAACTTGGTTCCGCACTGAACTGGATGACGATGCCTGACTGCTAACCTGTGCAGCTCGGCAAGTACCTGGGCGCGCATGTCATTGCGACGACGTCCACGGAGGCCAAGGCCAAGCTCGCAAAGGAAAATGGTGCCGAGGCCGTCCTGCTCACCAGCGCCTCGTCCGAGGACAACGTCGAGGAGGTGAGCTTGGCGCTCGTGACAAAGCTGACCCAGATCCTCCGCCTCTCCGAGGGCCGTGGTGTGCACGCTGTCTTTGACGGTGTGGGTGCCGACACCTGGGAGGAGAACTTCAAGGTCATGCGCACCAACGGGACCATTGTGACATTTGGCAACGCGTCGGGCCCGGTGCCGCCGTTCTCGCCTCTCAAGCTCTCGCCCAAGTGCCTCAAGGTTACCCGTCCGACACTGTTCCCCTTCATCGCGACTCCCGAAGACTTTGCCAAGCTGGCCAAGGACATGACGGACATTGTCGCACAGGGTGCAATCAAGTTTGCCGTCCACAAGGAGTACCCGTTCACGGAGGAGGGCGTGCAGCAGACCCAGATCGACATTACGGGCCGCGGCACGACTGGCAAGCTGCTGATTCACGTCTCCTAGTGCCAGGTGGGCGCGGCGAGGGCTGTGCCCAGCAGCAAAATGTAGATGAACAGGGGTCCAAGGGCAGACATGCAGGGAGTTGATTGTGTGGAACGCTGCGCGTGTTGGTTGGAGGCTGATGACTCGTTTCAAAGTGCTAAAAGGCATTCTCCGCCAGGGAGTTGAATCCTGCTCTTTTGTGCTGTACCCTGGCCACGGCATACTGTTCAGGCATGCTAGGCATCCCAAAGCACAGTGACAGACTGAGAGGTGTACTCCAGTGTGACCCGTCATCCGACGTGGGAAGTGGTGTGGAGCGTTGTTTGTAAAGACGCCCGGGTAATTGGGTCGCGTGTTTAGCAGATGGACACGACGTGTTTAGCAATAGGACGCGACGTTCACCAGACGGACTTGTGGAATGCAACTGCTTGCACTGTGGGACTGTCAGTGTGCTATAATGCCATATTCGTGTCGGTACCGTTGTGTCGCAGACGGTGTCGGATAGGCCAATGTCACAGGCCGATGTCACTGGCATCTGGCTAGCATCGCTGCTCGAACACATTGGTTCGAGTACTGTACCTTTTACGGCGAGGTAAGACGGTGATTGGAGCGTGAGTATTCTCTTCTACGGTCACCCAAGACTATGGTTAAAGGACTTGGTTAGAGCGAGGCGACTGTTGCCGTTACACATCAGGAATGCCATGCCAGTGCAGAATCAGAAGTGAGCACCTCCTTGCTTGCTACCTTCCCTTTCTCTTCTGAAGGACAAAACCCCCCCTCACAGGTCATGTACGCGTGACATAATGCCTTCAGACTCTGCCTATTTGAACGAAACCTACAACACAATTCAATACAACTACTGCTCGAGCTGGAGATCAACCCCTGCGGCCTTCTGCACGGCGTCCGCCCACGCGCCGACGAGGGGGAGGGTCTCGTGCTTGAACGTAAGTGGGCCGAGCTTGATGCCCATGTGGTTGACGGCGAGCAGGGTCCCGTACCATCCCCAGACTGCTGCGTCCGCGTGCGATGGGTGATCGTTGCCTGCGATAAACTGGCCTTTTCCCTCGTCCTTGTTGGCCTGGAGAGTGCGCTCGAGCGTGATGAGCTTGGCGCGGATCGCGGCCGCCTGCTTCTCGATGAACGCAGGATCGCTGGTCGCATTCACCAGCCCGTCCATCTTGGACTGGTCGCCACCCATCTTCTCCTTGACGAGCCACGCTGCCGACGCCGGCTGCTGGGCCTTGAACAGCTATCGGTCAGTTCTGTTCCTTTCTAGGCACTACACTCTCGCACACTCGGCACAAGGCTGAGGGCAGAGAGCAGAGCCACAAAGGCAGAGGCACTCACCCAGGGCGCGAGCAGAGGGATGACCTCAGCCGCAAGGTCCCGGTCGGCCCACGTGTCGAATAGGCGCGCAAACTCCTCCCCGGCCGGGAAGAGGGTACGCTCCTCTGTACCGTATTTGGAGTTAAGCTTTGGGTCAGAGCTGTGTGAAGAGGGGAGCGTACGAGCTGTGCGAGCGGGAACGAGTCGAACACCCATTTCTCGCCGTCCTGGATCGCCGGCACGGTGATGCCCTTGACCGCCGTGTTCGCCTCAAACGTCGTCCGGATCTCCTCAATCGTCAACCCCTTGAAGCGCCAGGGCACGCCCAGCGAGCCCAGGTCGATCGCCGTCTTCCACGGGTACGGGCCGACATTGACGTCCTTGCCTGGAAGAAGGCTGAGGCAGTAGAGCGTGACCGGGTCGGTAGTCATTGCAGTCTGGGCGGTGGGGTGAAAGAGGTCAAGAAGGTGGCGCTCTGCTTATATCTTATCAGCCAGATGAGGGGTGGGCAGTCGGGCCGTGAACAACAGACCCCGTCTGGGCAGTCGTGCCGTGCACTCGAGGGGACCCAGAGACGCCCAGTGGGACCCGCGGGGTTTCATGGCAATTGCAAGTCGGGGACCCGCCCAGGAGGCATACGTGCTACCTGGAACGCGCCAGCTTGTTGTGCTATACAAGCTCTGCCGGTCCAGAACGTTCTCGCGGCGTAAGCAAGGCCGGAGCCTGGCTTGCTTTTGCCCATCACTTGCTTCTGCCGTTGGTCGCGTGAGAGTGGGCACCGTCACGAGGGCAGCACTTGGAGGGTGGGGGTAGTCACGTGAACGTGAATACCGATCGGCAGGCGCCGTCACAGTGGTTGAACCTAGTTGATCAAGGCGAAATGCACCGCATGGCTACGCACAATACATTGATGGAAACTGTTCCTCACCGCAACGTTCTCTGCCACAAGGTTCTGGGAGAGAAACGCAGTGTGTTCAAGGTGCACATGGCCGATGACCACTCACGTAAGCGATCGAGAATAAAATCTAGTGCCTTATCTGGCGCAATACCTAGATGAAGATCCGTTGGACAAATTGATATTGTAAGCACCAGGATATCCAGGCACAGCCAGCCAGTGACTACCTCAGTAATGTTCTTCAGTGCGGGGCTCAGCGCAGAATGCTCATCTCTCGTCTCTCTTATGAGTGGGCCAGTCCGCGTCGTGGCCTACTGACGACTTTCACCCGTTGTCCAGTCATTGTCGAGCTCGGTTGATTGGCAAAGTACAGTATACGTATTCTTCGGCCGAAACTCTCTGGCGACACCATCCTGTATAAACCACAAAAACTGCTCCTTGCCCACTGACCATCACAATGACCAACTCGTTGACGCTCTACGGACTCACGACCCAAAAGGGCACAGCGACGAACGTGAGCCCGTATGCATGGAAGACGGCAGTCTGTCTTGGGTGCGTCTTCTGCAGTGCTGTACTGGCATCTTTATCCCAGTGTCGCGCGGCAGTCGCCGCGCTGGGTCGCCCTCGCAATAGCTGACCCCAGCCTCCTAGGCATTCCGTACACCTGGGAGGGCAAGACGTTCGAGGAGATCCGCACGACTCTTGAAGAGGAATCCGGCATTTCCGGAATCCTCGTGCCGGCCGTCAACGACGAGGGAACCTGGGTATGGGACTCGCTCAAGATTGTGCGCCACTTTGACAAAAAGGGCGAGCTCTTCCTAGATGAAGGAGAGGCTCGCACGATCGAAGAATGGGCCGACACGAAGCTACGCGGTGTAATTGCGATGCTCCTCATCCCATGGGTATGTCCAGCATGACATAGCTGATGTGCATAGCTGTACGAGGCCCAGGACCCCGCTTCGCTGGAGTGGTTCATCAAAGTCAAGTTCGGCGGCGACAGGGCCGCGGTCGCCAGTATGAGGGACTCTCTCAACGAACCAGCGCACGTCCAGCACCGGCTCAGCGCTATTCGCGAAGCACTAGAGGTGATTGAGGAGCGACTCAAGCAGTCCCCGTTCTTGAGCGGCGTGAAGCCCGGATACGCCGACGCCGTCGTCTGGGGATGGTACGCTACCTCGCAGGCGATCAAGGTCCCTGGGTTCAACGACAGTGGCAAACTCACGTGGCGGAGCCCGGACCTGCCCCACGTTCGCACCTGGGTCGATGCGATCCAGAAGGCGTCCGGGATCGAGCTGGCGCTTCTGCCAAAGGAATGAACGTGGAACCACACTGTGTCTTGCAGCACAGCAGTATCAACCAGAATCGCTGAAATGGGCAGCTTAGAGGCATCTCATCATCACGCAGCTCAGTCCAGGATGTATTGGTCTGTCTTTGGTCTGCTGGGATCTGTCAGAAGACTGTGAGAAGCGAGGGCTTACGACTGATCGCTTTTTGATGGTCGCAGCTCACATCAGCAAGTGCCACATGGCGCTCTCTTGCCCTCTTTGCCAGCTTCGCGTCCCACTCCCCTTGCAGTGCCAATTCGGCGCTGCTGCCCCGTCGCACTCAGCGCCGATTGTTACCCCGCAGCGACGATTATCCAAGCGTCCGTTGGCCATCAATGGCCATTCGGATGCCCAGACTAGGCCAGCAAGAGACCGAGTTATCCACCTCACCGAGGCCCATGCGAGGATGCCAGCAACTGCTAGAACGAGGAAGAGGTGGAATAGTAGAGAGGATTAGAGGGAGAAATCGAGCTGGAGGAAGCCATGAAGCGACACTCGACATCCACACGGCACATCCTGGCGTGGCGCGCCATCCTCGACCTTGCGCGGGGCCCGGGATCCGATGCGGAATCTCCGACATGGCCGAGTGAGCATCTCATGGGCAGCGTGCGCGCCCATGCGGTTCGTCAACGCGCACATTGCTGTACCCGCGGCCGGGATTACATCTGTGGGCGGAAAAAAGGAATGTTTGGCTCTGGATATATATGGTCGGAAAATAGTACAGGACATGTGTTGAAAAGACCCCGTGTGCCTCTCGATCCTCGGCCTGCTCTTTTGCCGTAGCATGTGTCTTTCGCGCAAACGAGGTTGGAGCCGTGGTGGTGTGTTTCGCCAGAGTTTGTTTGGTTGTGCCGAGCCCGAAGATGTCTGTGCCTGCTTGCCATTGATGCCTCGGTTGGCTACGGTGGCGGTGGCGACCAGGAACAGGGCGCGATGCCAATGAAGCACACATCCTGCCCGAGTGCATCACCGATAGACTGACACTTAGCTTGTGCATTGTCCCAGCTTTAATATGACAAAGCTCGGTGCGACCGTATCCCCGACGGTGAGGTCAGCAGGGGGGACTTCATTTAGTTCAAAAAGCAAGGTCGTGCTGTCTTCCTCCACCTGACCTTCCAATGCAAAAGATTTCGACGAAGACATGATTCGAACATGCGCTCCCGAAGGAAGTTGATCGCTGGCCTGTAAGAACCATTCGAGTCAACCGCGTTAACCACTCCGCCACTTCGCCTTTGATGAAAGGGAGGTTTTTGAACCAGGAACATCCCCGCCGGCTTGATAGACATCTGCAGAAAATGCTTGTTCCTTTTCCTCAGCACGCTACGTTTCACGGCAGAAATCCCTGGGATCTAAGCACGGTGGGCTGATGGGTTTGGAAGGCTTCAGGATGTCTTTAGCAGTGTCGTGTTACTCTCTGTAGGCACGCCAGATTAACACCAGCCTATTTCGGGCGGACATCCCCTCCTATCCGGGCCCTCCTGGTTCTGGGGTGTAGGTTGACCGTCACTGACACTCAGTCCAAATACCCATACGTCAATTGGCTGGACGCGCCCCGACCGACAAATCCCGACCAACCAGCAGACCCGACCCTGCCCGCCAGCCCAGTGACCGACACCAACTCCCACTCGAGCTCGCTATCTGCAGCGCTGCATTCACCACTCACCACGCCCGCCATGTCGTTCCTCCGCACCGTCCCTGCTCTGCGTACCGGTCTCGGCGTCCGCCCCTTCCACACCAGTGCGTTCCCGCATTTCTCTTTTCCAGCTCTCCCACCATCAATGGTGGGGAAGAATCCACCGAGACGGCCACAGCGGCCAATTGACGGTGTACTTCCCATCCTCGACTCTGTCCCAGATTCCATCTTAGACTCGAGCTTAGCTGACCCCAGCCCGCGCTGTTGCCGTGCACGCGTCCCGCGTTGCGCGCGACGCCCCGATCTCCTCTACGGAGACTGGCGGGTTCAAGTACCACCCGGGTGGCCGTGAGTGTCCTCGCCATGTTTGAGCTCCGCCTCTGTTCATGACAGAGCGACGTAATGTAGTTCCCGCTCATGCCAGCCATCATCAAGGGCACTGTCAACGACGCGACATCGTTCCCCGTGCCAAACAAGGCCGACGGCTCGTACCACTGGTCGTTTGAGCGTCTCCTCTCGGCCTCGCTCATCCCCCTCGCCGTCGCGGCGGGCGTGACCTCTCCCACTGCCCACGTGAGTGTCCCACGAACGCTGGAGGAGGCGGAGCGAGGGAGAACAAGAGGAAGCAGGAGGCAGGTGTTTGAACGGGTCGTCGCTCCCCACACCCCCCAAAACCCTCTTCGTCTGTGTCCTTCCGTCACCTCGCAGCCCTCGCGCACGACGTCCCTCGTGGCGCTTGGTATTGCGACGCGCTAACCCCAGCCCATCGTCGACGGTGTCCTCGGCCTCGCGATCCTCTCTCACTCGTACATCGGCTTCCAGACCTGCATCGACGACTACGTGCACGAGCGCAAGTTCGGCGGCCTCGGCACCCTCTGCCGCTGGCTCCTCCGCATCGGCACCCTTGGCGCCGCTTACGGCATCTACGAGTTCAACACCAACGACGTTGGTCTGACCGAGTTCTGTGAGAAGGTCTGGAAGGCTTAGGCCACCAAAAACATGGTGTACAGTAGGACATGCAGCACTATCGCAAGGGCGGCGATGTTTGCCACTGGGACTGGTAGACTAGGTTGAGAGGGTCAAGAGGTGGGGTCTGAGATGGTGTTCGTGTCCACTCGGGCTCTTTCAAGGTCGAGGGTTTGCTTCAAGGTGAACGGTGGCTGGCTCCAACATGCTGATGGCTCGCGGATAATCAAACAGCCAGGACCGGATATGGAGCACGTTCCAACTCAACGCCCGGGAGTGCATATCAGTGTTATTCTACAATACATGGCGCGGCAGGTACACAAGACACTATACTGACCCGATGTGCAGACACCACAACCTCATCTCTAACCCAAAAATACCCGCTCCCTTTGATCTGCTAGCTCATACGTGAGCGCTTCGACGCCCACTCGCTCGCGTCGACCGGTAGCTCGCTTAACCCTCCAGATCGAGAGGGCTCCATCTTCGTCGGTGACTGGCTGTTGCTGCTTGTCAGCTAACCGAGGTTGTCCGCAGCTTACCTCTCGCGCTTTATGCCCCGCGCACTTGTGAAACCCCCGAAGCCGCCTCCGTTGGCATTAGGGTTGCCAAGACCTGCACCGTGCGCATGCAAGTTCCCGTTCGCGCGGCCCGCTAGGCTGTCTATCCCACCCGAGGGGATATTGGGTGCTGGCACATCGTCCTCGAAACTAGCCTGGATGGCAGCTCGGCGCCGGGCTGCAGCGTCCACAGTCAAATCGGGCGAGGTGCGAGGCGCCGCCTGCTGCATAGCTCCATTGGCCCCTCCGTTGCCTGGACCATTCGGCATCGCGAAGCCACCGACGACCTTCCTACCTATGCTCCCCTCTCTCCTGTCATTCTTGGCACTGTCGTTCCGAGCACCATTGGCCAGGTTCAACTCTGCAGAGCTTGACCTTCCTTTCTGGACTGGAGCCACAGGTGCAGGCACACCCTGCCGGTGACGGTGTTGGTAGGGAGGAGCATTGTTGGCCGCGGCGTTGGGAGCGGGAGCAGGCACTGTTCGCGTCATCCGTGCTTCGCCGAGCATGGGTCTGGCGTTAGCTCCCTTTAACCAAATAGCCTCACACATCGCCATCCACTCGGGCACCAAGGACGGACTGGTCTATGTCGTCGAAGAACGAATCACTCTCCATGAAGGCGTATTCTGGATCCTCGCATAGTACCTCCAGAGCATCGTTTGGACCCATAGGCGTTTCGTCACGAGCATGATGATGTGGAGTAGGTCCACGAACAGGCGGTGGCGGAGCAGGAGGTTTCGCGTTCCCAGAGACGTGCGATGGCACAGCAGAAGCGGCTGGATTTACTGCTGGAGGCCGTGTCCCGCCTCCCGGAGTAAACTCTGGACGGCGTTCAAGCTCGTCCGCATTCCATTTGGCCTTAGGTCAGCCACGCCCAGCCTTCGCGCTTACAGGGCCCACACGCATCTTCTGTACTTGCTTACAGTACTCCTTGTCATACAGGCAGTTACCGAGGACGTTGCCAAAGTGCTTGAGAGCGCGCTTGATGCCGTCAGTAACAGCTTCCTTCTGTGCCTGAGGTCAGAGACAGCTCGACTGTCACCCACCTTCTCGAGCGCGGTTGCCTTCCCTCGGACATTCTCGGCCTGCCCGTACCCCAGGTCCTCATGGTAACACCCATCTCGGAGTGTTATCCGAATGATTGCAGTGATACCGACCTTCACGCGGTCATTAGCGTCGACGTCGAGCTGGTGTTAGGGTGGTGTTGGACGAGCAACTTGAACGCACAAAGTCAGTCTGCAATCTTGTGATGGAGGATGACCACCCGTTAAAGCCAAACACGTCATTCGCGAGGTTAATAACTAAAATCAGCACGCTCGCGATCCCGCTCACCCTTCCAACCCTCAATGTAGCTGCGCGAGTTAGCATGTCGCCTTCATCCCAACTCACCTCAGCTTTCCCCCACCACCATGTCCTGTACGCTGGGTGACGTATTCCGGTCCCAGTTGCCTCTGAAGGCGAGCCTGCATCGTAGCAACCTTCTCTTCTGACCACGTAGTGAACTGCGCTGGACCAGGTGTCCCGGAGAATCCCTGGCTCATGAACGGCGCAATGGGCATACCGTGATGCATGCCGAACTGGCTGCCCTCGACGACATTTGCGAGCGGTGTCCCTTGGGCCTGGTAGGTTGTACGTGCAGTAGTGGGTGTCTGGAGTGGCACCATGTGCGGTGCCAAAGGGCTGTAACTGGCCATCTGTTCACGGTGTTGAATGAGGTGTGCTGAAAGTGTCGCCATGTGCGTTGACCGCGTTGTGGACACGCTCAGTTGACAATGGAATAAATACAACAGAGGAATAGACGACGTTCAACAGCCGGGTAGCCGGGAGAGAAGGTGAGGTGGATGGACTGTACACTCGAGTGCGCTGTTCGCACCGCGGGTGAGTGGACTTTGTTGTGATCGAGCCCAAGGTAAGTCGCGCCCACGTGGTCTTTACCTAATCCCGCCGTCACCTTCATCAGACGCGTCCGGCCCGTTTGATTTCGCGTCCACAACATTACCTCCCTGCCATGGCCACAGACATCGTCTTTGACCCGGGCGAGTCCCCAAAACGGCCCGTCGTGGCCTACTCATCGCTTCCTGAGCTCTCCTCCCCCTTCTTCATAGATCCCGCAACCCGCTCATATAAGCACCAGTACTCAAACATTTACTTTGTGCGGTTGATCGAGCTGCGACCCATCGTCGAAGAACGCGCTGTCGAGCGCTGGGCCAACATTCGAGGTATAACCCCCACTCTCTCAGCTAATGACAGGCAACCCCCCCCTCCTCCCGCGCATCCTGAACCTGCAGCGTGGGCAACTGTGCTATATCGTTGGAACGGTGTACTTGGACATGCCGCTCAAGCCTAATGTTTTGGACGAGATGGCGCAGAGCGTGCGTATTCCTGGGGCGTTTCTGGCAGCACTGACGGTAGCATTACGTCGCGGCGCCGGCTCCACGGCCCAAGTTCTTCTCCGCGCAGGACTCGGTACACGTTGAGGACGAGAGCGGGCGCGTGCGTCTAGTCGGACCGCGTATCCGCGAGGAACGGGAGAAGCGCGGTGGGCTGGTCACCGGAGTAATCATGGGTGTGTTGGGCGTCGAGACGGGCGGAGGCGACTTTGAGGTCGTGGACCTGTGTTATGCGGGTATGCCGAGGGTGTTCATGCCCGCCGCAAATGGGAAGGGCAAGGAGAGGGAAGAAGGGGAGGGTGGCGACGCGATGGACGTCGATGAGAGTAGGGAGAAGACGTGGGTCGCACTCGTGAGCGGTCTCTCTATCGGAACAGAGACGGCATTACTGGATATGAAGGCGCAGCTGCTCGTTGAGTGGCTCATGGGCGAGACAGGCGGTGTCGAGGTTAGTGCCTCTGGGAGCTGTCTGACAGCAGGATCAGCGTATAGCTGAACGGATAACACGGCTCGTGTTGGTAGGCAACTCGTTGTCAATCCCTGTGGTCAAGGACGATCGGTGGCATAAGAAGGCACAAGCAGTCGGCGTTGCTCCACACATCCCCAACCACCCAACGAAGGTGCTGGCCGGCATGCTCCGCGACCTGCTCGCGTCGTCCCTTCCCGTGAACCTGATTCCTGGCGCCGAGGACCCAGCGGGTGCGCTCCTCCCCCAGCAGCCGATGCCCAAGGTCATGTTCGGGGGCAGGAAGATGGAGGGCTTGGAATGCGTGACCAACCCCACATGGCTGGAGGTCGGCGAACGGAGGTAAGCTGGAATCAGCTGACGAGCTGACAGCAGCATGCTGTGTTCCGGCGGACAGAGCATCGACGACATCTTCAAGTACCTTCCCGGGACGCAGCGGCTGCGCATGGCGCGCCGCACCCTCGAGTGGCGGCATCTCGCACCAACAGCGCCCGATACACTGTGTGAGCTGAGGACAGGACCAGCTGACAGCAGCCGTATACCCGTACCCCGACACGGACCCGTTCATCATCCACCACCGGCCAGACATCTATGTGATCGGCAACCAGCCCGAGTTCGAGACCGAGCTCGTGGGCGACGACGACCCGACGCGCGTCATCCTCCTGCCGTCCTTTGCGGAGACGGGGACCGTCGCCCTCGTATGCCTTGAAACCCTCGAGGTCAAGACGGTAACATTCGAGGTGCCGCAGTGGGCCGGCGACGTGCCGAGCGTTAATGACACATAGCCATGCATGTCTACATTCTATAATCTAAGCAGGAACCTCAGTCTCGAAAAGAGTCATGCCCCGATCGCCATGGCGGTATCCCATACTGACCTCGCGCGCCGCATGGTCGCCATAATGCACTGTCCACCTGAACTTTCCCCCCCGCCGCCCATATCCCGTAGGCACATCTTTGGTTCCTGGCCGGCGCCCCCGCCCATCGTGAGTGATGATACCGCCCTCGACATCTCCACTCCCATCGAAAGCCAGGACGAATGCGCGGCGCTCCGTGACGCCCCACACGCGCCCGCCGTCCCCGGCCAGCGCGTACACTGGACTCCCTCGTCCGGCGGGGGAGAACACGCTCCACCCCCCATCCGGATTGCGGACGTCCCACACGCTAACTGTGCCGTGCTGTGCGCCGCCCGCAGCGACGCCATACTCGCCAACAAAGGCGGCAGAGTAAAACGCGACGTCGGACCACGGATCAGCGAGTTCCAGCACCGGATCGGCCCCAGCGCGTGGGTCATGCAGGCGTGCCGTGCCATCATACCATGCCGACAAGACCTGGTGCCCCGGCACGACGGCGTATGCCGCGGACCCGCGTTCGCCTCCACGTAGCTCGCTGATCCGGATCGGCCCAGAGGCGGAGAGGGAGTATTTCTCAATTCCTTCCGCGACGCCGACGTACGCCGTCGACTCCGTAAGAGCTGCAGACCACGGCCGCACGCCCGCTCCGAAATCGATTTCTGCGGGTGGGATCCACGGCGCGCGCGCCTTGTAGAGACGAGCGCGTCCCTCGCTCGCGGCCAGGAAGGAGCCGCCGCAGCCCGCCAGCGCGCGGATATTGGCTGGTGACGAAGTACCCCCCTTAGGGTGCATGTAATGCGCGGTACTCCGTGCTGCCTGGCCTAACTCGAGGCGCTGTAGTGTGCCGTCGAAGTGGGCTACGATGTAGGTATTAGGGGACGGGAGAGCATGGATGCCGACAATGTCGGCGGCGGAGCCAGACCACCCAGAACCCGAGGAAGAGCCTAGGGGATACGTTCGCGCCGGGGCTGCCGAGCGCGGCGCATACATCCTTCGGGCTGAGAGAGAGTGGACGAGCAGCTGCGTACCAACGCCCAGAGCTAATCCTGGGTCGTCGCCAGCGCGCAGACAGAGGGCTGGGATGACGGGTGCACGCCATTCCGGACCAATTTGTAGCGCGTGCAGCTTGTGTGAGGCCAATGAGCGCCCTATACGCCCGTTTAGTGATAGGAGGGCAGGCGGGGCCCATCGTGCGAGCGAAGGGTACAAGGTACGGTGGTCGACGGGGTGCTGCGTCAGGTGCAGCGGGATGCCGAGGGTCCGGACCTGGCATTAGTGGCTAGTTAGATATATAATGTGGTCTGGAAGCTATACTGGAAGCTGCGTGGGGAGGAGATAGACTCACTCTCGCATCCAGACGGCGCGAGACGCCTCGCAGGCGGACGAGGTCCTCGACGTCGAGGACTTCGAAGACGTGCGCTAGTACGTCGTCTGGCACACCCTCGAAGCTTGCCAGAGCCGGTGCTTTGCCCGCACATGGCGCGTTTGCCATCGTTTGATAACTGTTTGTGATGAGTGAGTGAGGAGAGTCGGAGTGGACTCGTGAGCACAGAAATACTGGCGGCGAAGGTGGCAAAAGTGGAGGTGGAGGGTGGGGGTAGAGTGGCATTCGGCGCACAGACTGACGTGACGAGCGACGCGACTGACATTGCTCTCGCTCTCCTGAGATTCTACGTCAGCGGTGCGTGCACTGGCAAAGCATCTTCATACATTACAGCACACGACACTACACGCAAGAATTGCCTAGCTACATGATCGTCGGAAGTTACGATGTGACCCACGACGGGGCAGTCTGGGGTGGCGGGGCGGGGCGGCCGCTCTGCGCCTCGTTCTCGAGCATGTCGAGAAGCTGACCCACAATGTCATCGATCTCGCCGGGACTGATATCCCCACCGCAGCCGGCCGATATCAGGCGTCGGTACTGCGCCATCTTATCCGTCGTGCCCGTCTGGGGTCAACTTTCGTAGACAACCTTGCTCACCTCTGTCTGCGCCTTCACTAGACGGGTGACCAGCTCACCACGCCGTTGCCGCATCTTTTCGATCTCGGACCGCAATCGCTCCTCCTCGATCCCAGCCTCTGCACCCTCCGGCACCGCTGTCAATGACGGTAGGTCGGAGTAATCCTCGCCGGCCTGGGCGGGGTCGTCGCCGTTCTTCCAGCGAGTCTCGCGGCCCTCGTCGCTCGACTTCCATTGACGTGCGCCGCGTGCGAGGTCGGTTTCGATCTTGGCCTTGAGCTTCTCAACCAATCCGTCCATCTCGCCTTGCTTTGCCTCGAGTGGCTTCATCTGCTCACCCAGATTTTGCAGTGTCCGTCCGGCGTCGGTGACCTCGGTGTGGATACTTGTGAGCATCGCCTTGGCCTCGAGCACGTCACGCTCCTTGTTGGACTTCTCCGCCTCAAAGGAGCGTGCGAGAGACTGCATCTGTTGCAAGACGTCCGAACTGTGCTGCCCAGCTGCCAACCGCGCCGCCTCCGAGTTGTACAGCTGTGGCGGGAGCGTGCTGAACACCGCCGCGCCCAGAGACGTGGGGTTGCGGGGTGCCGCGGACGGCTGCGTGCGACCCAACATGATGTCAGGTGATGAGCGGAAGCGCTCGTCTTCCAAAATGTAGTCCTCAGCCGACTTGAAGTCACGGTTGCGGATCTTCGGATCGGCACCGTGGTCGAGAAGAGCCTTGACGATACGCTTCGACCGAGCCCGCGCAGCCAGGGTCAGTGCCGTCTCGCCGTCCTCGTCTTGGAAGTTGATCACGTCTGCCAGTTCCTGCGGGTAGTCTGCAAGGCGCGACAAGATGACCTCCATGTAGTAACGCGCGGCGTGTACCTTGCCCTTGAATAAGGCGAGGTTGGCAATGTGATGGAAAACAGTGCGATTTGCCTTGTCGATGTTGAGCGTCGAACGGTGGAGGAGCTCGAACACCTCTGGGAACTTGCGCAGGTCGTAGTTGTTGGTGAACATGACACTTCGCATGAGAGGAGTCTGCTCGAGGTTGTTCTTGCCAAAGATGCTTGCGCCCGCCGACAAGAGAAGTTTGATCACACGTGTGCGCCCCATCGCAGCAGCCCAGTGCAATGCTGTGTGCTGATCGTCGTCGATGGTGCCGTTTGGGTCCCAGTTATAGGGAGGGTTTGTCATGACGGAAGGGATCTGGGTTGCTTCGGACACAAAGTAGTTCAAGACAATATCGTTGTACTCGTCCTGGGTGAGAGGATGTTGCATCCCGCCGTATTGTGCACGCGGGCTCGAGCCTGGGGGTGGGGGGGTGTGAACGGCGCTGTTGCCACGCGCCTTCTTTAGCTGATCGTACTCGTCCTCGCCGTCCATCATGGTTGACGATCGCTTCCGCGAGTGTCCACCACGGCCGTTCATCATGCTGAAGCTGTCCATGTCCATGCCGTCGATGCTTCGCTCGTCGACCGGCGGGAGGAGCGACGTGCCGTTAAGCGGCGACGGTGTCTGCGACTCTGACATGTCGTCCGGGACGTCTGAGTCTTCGCCATCACCGACAGAGTCTGGTGTCTGATGCCGTCCATTGCCGGGACCATGGACCCCGGCGCTCTTGATGGGGACTAGGGCCTCCTTCTGTTTGGCGTCCTTGACACGCTTGGTGGGCGGCGCGACTGCATGCTTGGGAGCTGGGGGTGGTGACACGGATTCTCTGGGGACAAAGTCGATGATTGGCCGTAACATATCTTCGACATTGTACTGCTTCGCAAGTGCGAGACCTCGTTCAATTGGCACCCACGTCCCTGGGAGTCAGTTAGGGTAACATGACGCGACGACGCGTTGACCGCCATCGTGCATCTGCATGCGAAACGCACCTTGGTACTTTCCGTAGCCACCTTGCACCTTCTCGTGCTCGCCCTTTTGCACCTCGCGTTCCAGAACGCGTGTCCGTTGTGGCTTGTCGAATCCAGCAACTTTGAGGATCTGGGTGGCATTGAGGTACGCGTCGGATCGGCGACGCATGACGGCTACATTGCGACAGATGAACTCAAACACGGGACTGGACGCGTCAGCATGCACGCACGCTTGCACAGTGCGAGCAACTTACACTCCGCTGTAATGTCAAGCGCAGCCATGTTACAGTGCCGGGAAGATTAAGAGTCAGCATACGCAAACATGACGGGACGGAACATGGTTGGGATAACCCGGCGGGCAAGAGAACATACCTGTAGGTGGCCTGTATGTATGCGTCAGCACTCGTACTGGAATGGGAGCCAATTGGAAGGAAAGAGGTGTGTCGATCCATGGTGGAAACGTACCTTGTAGATGGTGTTCGGCCCACCATCGCCCGCCGCGGCTGCTTTCTTGCCCATATGAGGTTCGCGTCCAACGCCTGCTGCGGCGGCGTGTGTTTGGGAATGAAAATGGAGTGTGACCGGGCTCTGGGCCGACGGTCTGGACGAGTGGGGGTTGAGGGAGGGAAATGCAAGCGACTTGATGGATGGATGCAATGGATGTAGATGGAGAGTGGTCGAGTGTCGAGGAGATTGGTGGTGGTCATGAGGCGAGGTCGCGCGGGTATTTGGACCGAAGGGAAGGTTGGGCACGGGTGGGTGGTGGGTGGCTCGACGCGTCCAAAGTACTCTACACTCGGCGCCCCCAGGGGGGGGAGATGTAATAAGGTCGTCATCATCTCTCTTCCTTAGTCTTTACAAATACCCCTATTAGCCCTATAGCCTTCTCCCTAGGCTGGGCCGTGCCCCGTACTTCGTACCTTTCCTTCCTTCATGCCTCCCCAGCCACACCCGTCAGCGCACGTGGATTAAACGCCGCCGTGTGGCACTCGTTCGGTGCCTGGACTCGTCCATGGTGGAGGTTGTCTCCAAAGTTGATCATGGCCACAACCGCGACTTGTTGACACCTTCGTAGCGCTTCCCTTCCTCGCGATAACGATTCGGCGTGATGAAGGTGAGCTACCGAGTCGAAGTTATGAGCTTACCCAGATTTCCAACAACCCGCCACAACACCTCTCCAATTTCGAGGTGCTGCAGCACTTTCTAACACTCAAGAAGGACAACGACGTGCTCCAGCGCGCAGCCGAGTCCAAGAAGAACCGCGACATCAAAGGCGCTTTCGAACAGATCCCGTTTATCACGCGGCGAGGCGAGATCGGTGGCCCCGAAATCCCGGATGTGCCTAACCTCACACCCGCGCAGCTCAAGCGGGAGGAGGAAGCCGCCCGCCGCGGCGTCTCCAAAGACCTTGTGTGGGTGCAGGACGAGGTGCTCAAGTACCTCTGTGCCGACTACAACGTGACGGCGCGGCAGACAGCAGAGGGAGTGCGGTCTATCGCGGACGGGCTCCAGGACTACGGCCTCACCAAGGCCGAGCTGTTACAGGCCTGCAACCTCGGCCCGACCAACATGGTCGGCATGTACTTGATCGTAGAAGAGGCCGAGAAGCGCTTCCAACATTATGACGGAGGGTATGAGGGGACAGTGGGCACCATCATTTCCGACATCATTGAGCCAAGTCTCCTCTACGAGGTGCCGGAAGAACTCACCCCGTTCGTCACCAGTGTGAAAGCCAAGGAAATTGGTAAGCTCAATTTCACTCTACAAGCTGACCGAAGCGCAAACCATCTTAGAGGACGCGGCGGCCTACGCCGAGGAGGAGGAGATGATGTACCAGGAACAGGAGTTTGTGCACGAGGCCGAATGGGGAGCAGACAAGGAGGCGGCGGCCGACGACGAGGAGGACAACACCATGGACTAGGGAAGGAGACGGAAGGTTTGGACGAGGACTCATTGTACGCATGTAGCCTATTTCATTTCATTTCATTACCAATATCGTCAGTTCGAAAGAGATTACCCACCAAAGTAGGTTCCGCTGATGGCGTGGCTGACGCCGAAAGAGCAGAGACTGCCGATGGCGAGGCCTGTGACAAGGGAGAAGGCTGCAAGGGTGCCCGCAATGTCTTTCTCGTCTTCGGCGATCGCGGGGTTGAGGTCCGGCGACGACGCGAACATCATGCAGAGGGTGGAGATCCAGCTGACGTTAGCTCCTGGGTGGCGAAATGCATGGCCAACTCACCCGTTGGTTAAGCCAAACAAGAGGAGGATGAGCCAGTAGATAACGTCAGGGAAAGCGGGGAGCTCGCCTTTGGCACGAGCGGGGATGTTACAGAACAAGAATAAGGGAACGAAAACAACTCGAGCAAGGGACAGGGCGACGAGACGTGGAATCGTCATCGAGCGGAGCCCTATCGAGGGGAGGAACGTCCTTCCGCTGTAGTCGCCGACTACGCGTCAGCAGGTCCTGGTAATCCGTCAGCAGATGTCAGCTCACCGTTGAAAAGGAAGAAGTGGATAGCAATAAACGTGGCCGGCTGAAGGATCTTGGGAGGCGACTTCACAACACTGGTGATCGTCGTGGTGATGGGAGGGAAGACGGCCTGGAATCAGCAGGGAATACGGAACAACGGGAAATACGTCGTCCTCACAAGAGTTACAACGAAGACAAACATCACGGCGAACTCGATGCTGAGATTCTTGTTTGCGACGTTCTGAGTGACGCGCACGTCCTTGGCACGATCAGCCGCGCCAGTCGTCCGCGACATGACTGGGGCGAGCACCTCTGTGATGGCAGGGTTCCGGATGAGTCGGTTGAGCGCAAGAAGGCATACGACGACGAAGGCCGCTGCAAGTGCCCACAGGCTGAACGCGGCACCCGTCGACGATTCCTGCTTCTCTGAGGACGACAGCAGGGCGAGCACGACCTGGCTTCCCGATACAAGCACAGCGATGCCTCCCTGGCCGGACATGACGCCCTGCATCTCGCGGCTGCCCCAGAGTGAAGCAAGCGCAATCACCGCACTCTGCAGATAAGAAGTTGCGAGCGCCAGAACAAGGGTGAGTAAGATGAGGAGGGGTAGGAACATCGCGCGTGCGCCAGCACTGCCCTTGGCGAGGGAAGGTACCACTGAGGGAAGGATGGGGTAGGCGAGCACGATGCAGGCTGCAAGGAGAAGGAGAAGAGTCCAGCGGATGCGCCTGATCGGGTTCACCTGCCATCAGCTAGCCCGTGTCAAAGCGTACACTAGTGACCGTCCGTTGCGCAATACCCAAGAACAGGAGGTTGGCGAAGCAGAATGTTGAGCTGAGGTAAGAAGGGAGGCTGCTGCGCAGTGGGCCGTCCTCAATCAGAGAAATGAGGAAGGGGAAGGTGCACATGAGTGCTGCCGTTAGCTGGGAGGAAGGACGGTGTATCTACCGTTCCAGGGAAGGAGGACACCGGCGCCAAGCACCCAGAAGCAGAGGTAGACATGACGTCCTTGGTGGTGACCGGAGAGGCGCGTCCCCTCGCTGTCCGGCGCGTCCGGATCAGTCGTGACGGGCTCATACGCGGCTTGGGGGGAGATGAGGCTCTGTAACCTCTTCTGGATCGTGCTAAGCATTGTGGGTGAATGGGCGATGTCAACATCGCGGAACGGGTCGCGGGTAAGTAGTCTCGTAATGTGGCCCGCCAGAGTGGAGGTCGTGGATTTGGTTCCGGTGGTCTTCGAAGCGCATCCAAGTATACAAGTATACTCACGTTAGCACATACAACACCAAGTAGTCTGCCAATCTATCAAAACTGCTCTACGTCGCCTCGGTTTCCCCTTTCCAGCAGGTCGACTATGGAGTATAACTCGACCCACGAGCCGGGAGGCTCGGCGGCGTCACACATGCCCCTTCAAGGGCCAGCTCCATCAGACCAACTGTCTCACGAGGCAGCAGGTCAATCGGATGCCCAACAGTGAGCTAAAGGGACGTACCCTCTTACTGACACCAGCCCATCTTCCAGCGACCCACCTGAAGGCTCCAAGCCCCCGGAGATTGTCCGCTACAATGCCGCCAACGGACGCAAGTACGTCTACCCCGCCTCGACCGTTCCCAACCCTTCTATTGCCGACCAACCACTCACGACGGTGGACACGACGTTGGGTGAACTCGAACGCCCACATTTTATCCCCATTGACCTCGATTCGCGTGTGGACAGGGCGAGCGTATGGATGAAAACCGTCCCAGGGACAGGTGAGGTCGTCTTCTTCATCCCCGGCTCCTGCTCTGAATGTCTGAGGTTACAGCAACACTGCGACCGTGCGTCACCTGTTTGTGGGCGGTGCCAGAAGCGCGGGGCGAGCTGCACACTCCAGGGGTTCAAACATTTACGGCCGTCGGCGCCACTCCGGGCCCCAAGCGGGAGTGTGGAGAAGGGCAAGGGCCGGGCCAACACCGAGGAAATGGGGGACGAGGGGCGAGGCAAGCGGGTTAAAAAGAAGCGTCGACTGAGCGCTGCCGACGAGATGGACCCCAACACGCTCAACTTTGAAGGGACAGCGATCCGGAAGGCGCGTCCACGCGCGTCCAAGCCGCCACAACTGCCGTCGAGCAGTGCAGGCTACCTCCGTCCTGAAGACATCAACCCCACCCCTGAAGACGAGGCGTACGCAGCGCTGGCTCTACGCGAGGTGCCAGAATTGCCACTGGAGATGTTGCGGGGAAAACCACCGTTCTGGGCACAGCGGCGGCACGCGCTACAGGCTTGCATGGGGACCGACGGTTATGAGCCCTTCATTCGAACTGACGGTGCCTGGGTGGACATGGACAAGAACAAGCTCGCTCGCGGTGTTGTACTGGATGGGGTCCCGCACGAGTCCATGAGTGCTCATTTTTTCGGGGAAGGTGAGCGGGCGGGGACGATTCTTGCCAACATGTACGTTACACCGGCGGAACCAGCTGACAGGAGTGGGAAACCCAGGCGGCGGCGTTGGCTCGTGCAGACGCAGAATAGCGCACATAATTTGACAACGTCTCCACCGGAGGATTTGCCCAGTGGAACCGACAACGCCCAGGGCACACCGCACACCTCCAACGGCATCTCCAACGGGTATACCTCTCCGAACAGGAATGGGCACTGCGACACTCCCGCTCGAGAGAAGCCGGTAGAGGAAGCAGGCGTTCAAGCGCTCCTCGCGGCACACGTCAACAACCGACCCATCTACGTAGCTGTCACTCCTGCATATTCGCACACGCCGTTCAAAGTGACCAAGCCCTATCTCGGCCTCGGGTTGTTTTACGTCGCCGACGCGTGGACTGAGCTCGCGGCTGTCCAAGAAGATGTACCAGAGAGTGACAAGTGTGTCGTCTGGCGCTTCCGTTTCGAGTGGTGCGTAAAGGATCAGCCTGAGCCGTGGTGGTCGCGCAGGGACGAAGGACCTAGGCTTTCCCTCGACGTCAAGTTTTTCGAGCGCGAGCAGGCGCAGAAATTCGAAGACTATTATCTGACGTACACATATCGTGGCGCGACCGAGGGCGTTGATGGCGCACGGTGCGGGGCGTGCAAGCGCCTCTCGTCGAACGTCTACGACAAGCCAGTGTGCCTCAATGAGGAGTGCGTCCGCATGGTGTTGGATGCTCAGGGGCGTCTCCCCTCTCGACAGATGACCGTCTTTGGATGGTTGAACAGTGGTTATCCGCTGGGCACGCTCATCCTTCATGACGTCCAATACGACATGAAGCGCGTCGCTGCCCATGCCCACCTGTGGCGGCCGTGGATCTGCGCGCGCTGCCGCCTCGCCAACGAGCGTCGCGATTGGGCTGGCCCCGTCTGCGAGTGGTGCGCAAACATTGAGTACACTCACCGCAAGGTGTACTCTGCGGAGGTGTTGCACGGGCCGCGCCCCTCGGCGACAGGCGCGCGGGTAGAAGAGGGCTTTGCGAGCTGGGTTTCCGAGGGGGGTCGCACCGCTGCCCTTTTCCCAGACGAGGTCAAGGCCGTGCGCTGGCAGCTACCGTGGGCCGAGGTCGTGCACGTCCTCTCACACGAGGGCGTGGCGCTCGTCCCTAACGCAGTCCTCAAAGGCCTGCAGATCCAAGGGCGCGACGAGGTCCCGTTCCGTCGTCACAATCTGCCCGCCAGCTCGTCCCGACCTACGGACCTGCTTCTTTCGCCATTCTTCACCTACCTCGTCGGCCCTGACGGTGTCCCCTTCATCGCGCACCTTCCAACAGCGACAGGGGTGCCGTGGAGCGAAGCGCCGAAAGTCACCCTCGACGCCATGGACGTCATCAACGAGCGCGCGGGACGCGTCTATCCCGGCGACCCCGAGTTCAACTCGCTCCTACTCTGCACCATTCGCGAGTCGTCCCCGACCATCCCCCTCCAGCCGAACACAACAATAGCTCTTCTGGTCCTAGGTGCCGACTGCACGCTGTACACCCGGCGTGCGCGCCGGCGCGCCGGTGAACTAATCGCGCAGCACGGCGACGTGGTGCTCTTCAAGACCGGCCCAGAGGCCGTCGAGGTCGAAGTCAAGGCGGACGGGTTCGCATTCTTGGGCCTAGCACGGCGGGCGTACGAGACGCTCCCGACCGAAGTCCCCGCCGGCCCACTGACGAGTTGGTACATGGGTCCGTGGCCGCTTGACCGGACTGCGCCGTTGCGGCCTCACCCTGCTTTCGCCGATGGCGGCGAGATCCTGGATAGCGACGAGGAGAGCAAGCAGGTGCAGGAGAAGGGCAAGAAGACGAATGCGGAGTGGGACGAGGAGATCGTGGACGTTGCAGGCATCCTCGCGCCCCCGCTCTTCCGCGGGGTTGAACTCGCTCGACCACGGCCGCCACCGACCGTCCTCAAGGCGCCAGAACATGCACCGCTCCCCCGTCCCAAGGCTGAGCGGAAGGTTGTGGGGACACCTGGTCGTGGGCGTGGCCGGGGCCGTGGACGTGGACGTGGACGTGGGCGTGGTCGGGGCCGGGGCCGGGGCCGGGGCGGATCATCGCGCGCGAGCACGAGCGCCACACCAATGGATGAAGACGAGGAGGGCGAGGAGGAGCTCGATGAGTTTGACGACGAGTCGGATTAATGTACACTGCATGAGATGCGATTGTCATACTACCCATTGGCGTTGCACGAATCGGTGCATAGTTTTGTTTCTATTTGAACCACCCTACTTCTCTACTCGCGGCCGAGCGCGTCAGCCCACACACCGCGTACCATGCCCTCCGCGCGGGCCTCGAGGCCCGCCGCGTTGTCGGGGAAGGCTGCGAACACGTCAGCCTCGATGGCGTCGGCCAGCGGCTCGATGTGCTGTGCGTAGCGGCGCACAAACTCGCGCCACCAGCCCCAGCGCGCGCGCATGGGCCATGCGCCGCTGTCGCCGGCGTCGAGAAGGGCGAGGACCGATTTGAGGCCGGCGCCCTCGCCGCCGTAGGCCCAGGGGAGGAGCTCCTCTGCGAAGCGCCGGACCGTGGCGCTGAACACGCGCTCGAGGCGCTCCGTCTGCACATCGAGCTGGCTCTGCGCCTCCTGCGCCTCGCGGGAGCGCTCGGGCTCGTCGTCCTCGTCTTCCATGCCGACGCCCTCTCCGCGCTCAAGGCGCTCGGCGGCGCGGCGGGCCCGCGCAACCTCGTCCGCCTTTTCGACGGTGCGGAGGCGGCGGCGCTCGCGCACGACGCGGCCGACAACCTTGTCCAGAGTCATGCACAGGAGCTCCCACTTGTCGACGTCGGTCCAGCCGTCCGGGACCGTGTCGCTACCCGGCTGGGCGGCGAAGATCCAGTCGACGACGTCGAGCGGCTCGAGGATGTTATACTGGAGATACTTGTCGATGGTGATCAGACGCATCTGGGACGAGCGGCGCCAGAAGGACCCGATCGCGTCGAGCACGACGCGGCGCGAGGCGTAGTCGTTCGTGACGAAGCGCAGGACCTCCAGGTAGCGCTCGGTTGCGTTGAGGAAATGGGAGAAGGAGCGGTCACCGAGCTTGAGGATAGTTTCCGCGACCATCTTCACGATCGGGGCACGGAGGAGTGAGTCGCCGTCCGGGTTCATGGCATCGGGTAGGTCAGTGATAAAGTTCTTGACCTCGTGCGAAAGTGCCTTGTTCTTCATCCGCCGCAGGAGGTCGACCGCCTCAGCGTGCAAGTCACTACTGGCTGACTCGTACGACCACACCGGGTCAGGCGCTTCTGGTGACACGACCTCGGCGTCCTTGGCGAGCATGGGCTCGGGGAGCGTCTGGAGGATGCGGTCATGATACGCGAGACGGATCTCCTGCTCAACCACTCTCCGCATGAAGGCTCGCCGTGGGTGCGAGGCCGGGAGCTCGAGCTCGGGGACCCACTCTTTCCACATCCACTGGAAGCCAAAGTTTGATAAGTGGATAGCGAACCAGTCGGAAATGCGGTGCGAGACCTCGATGTCGAGGCCGTCCTCACCGAGCTGGGTGAAGAGCCGTCGCACAGCGCGGCCTACTGGCGGCGCGACAGTGGATGGGCTCAGCTTGCACAGCTCAGTGATGACTGAGCCATAGAAGAGTGGGCGATGGGGAGCGTTGGGAAGCGTGCAGAACGTGGAGAGGATGGTGCTCACGACCGACGACTCGAGCGAGTACGTCGATTCTGATTCCTCGGACTTGAATGTTCCCGGCGTGAGATAGCGGGAGATGTTGAGGAGGAAACGCGCGCACTCCTTGCGGTTGACCTCGAAGATGTTGAGCGTGTCGAGCAGGAGGGAGCGGAGGGTCCAGCCGAGCACAGTGTTAGTGGGTGGAACAACGCCTTCATTGAACAGCATGAGACCACCAGTGCGACCCTCGCAGTCCTGCGAGTTCTCCTCATCGACGTCGTACATCTCGGGCGGCATGTTGACTGACGAGATGGCGTATGGGTCCGGCATCGTCGCGCCTTCGGGGATGACGGCGTTCTCTGATGGGCGCGGAAGGACGGCGGGAGCCTGCCACTCGCTGGCGCGGAGCTCGGAGAGTGCCTCCATGAGGTCGGAGAGGGGCTAGTGTTAGCGTGGTCGCCTACAGGCCATCTTACGTCTGCGTATGCCTCCGGCTCCTCGCCCTCAGCCAAGACGGGGGCGAGAGGATTGGCAAGCGAGCGGGTTCCCTTGCGGCCTACAACGAACGTCTCGATGGTGCTCACGATGCTCTCCAGTTCACTGGTGAACGGGCCAACGAGCGCGTGAGCGGACTGCTGTCAGCGCCTTTGCATCGCCCACCCTTGTTCCAGACTTACGCGGATGATACCTTCACCAACAGCGCGTGCGGCACGCTCAGCTCGGTCGCCGCCACCACCGACTTCATTCAGCACAGTCAGGAGGCTCTTGTACGCGTCGAGGAGGGAGCGCGGCTCCACCAACCCAGCCGGCACCAGAAGCGAGAGGAACTGGAGCTGGTGTCAGTCCGGCCATCGCATGTCAACTGACCAAGAGACGAGCATTGAGCCACTCGCGTGCCTCGACGCTGGCGCGGAACGACCGCGCAAGCTCCTCGAGGATTTCGCGCCCGCACTCAGCCTCCTCCCCTCCTTCCTCCTCCTCCTCCCCTTGGACGCGGTACGCGAGATGCAGCAGCAGGGTCACGTAGTGTGCCTGCTTGAACGGCATCTCGGTGATGCCGTATCGGAACCCGTCCATGATGCCAGGCGCGCCCTCGCGCCATCCGCGGCGCAGGACCTTGGCAAGGCGCGGCGGGTCCTCGATGCTGTCAAAGTCCTCGTCGTCTGCATGCTTGATGATCATCTTGCGCATCCGCACCGCAGTCGTTTCAGGAGCCGTGCGCCCACCGCCCCGCTGGCCGCGTCCGCGGTCGTCTGAGGTCAACACATGAGCAAGGTTGGTAACTCACTCCTCCGACCACGGCCGCCTCCATATCCACCACCACCTCCGTAGCCACCACCCGCACCGTATCCTCCGCCATAACCACCCCCACCGCCGCCACCACCACCACCACCGCCGTATTTCCCACCACCGCTTCCGTAGCCACCGCTGAAGCCGTTATAGCTCATCGTGAGAGAGTGGGGAATGATGGCGATACCAACTGTGATCGCAGCCAAGAAAGCAGGAGCGGAGGCAAATTTCGGGGCGGGGAGGCGAGATTGTTTTCGACCTCCACTTTGGTGACCACCAACTGCGGGTGGCTCAGAATTGTCATCCGGAACAACCAGCGATGGGCCCAAAAGCACCAGTCTGCGGTGTCTGCGGAGAGCCGTCCAAGTACCGCTGCTCCGTGTGTCCCGTGCGATAGTGAGCCCGTTCCTTGAGGAGCTAACGACAGCTGCTCGGTGGCGTGCTACAAGACGCACAAGGGTACATCCAGAGCTAGACGGCTGACCGGGCTGACGACAGAGAGTTGCGTGGCTACGTCCGAGGCGGGGCCGGCGCCGTCCCTTGAACCACCATCAGATGACCATCCCGCCCCGGCAGAGCCGGACGTAACTGAGCTCGAGAAACCCACAGAGACCGCGGAACCGGCGGAGCTCAGGCCCATCACGTCTCTCAAGTGGCCGCCAGAGCCCGATCCGATGATCTTCTCCGATCCGCTGCGGCGCGACGACCCGAAACCGCTCCGTCCAGTGGAGCTCGAGCGTATTGGTGCGTCAGAGCCATCGGCTACCGCTCAGCTGGTACATTGGGAGCTGACCCCAGCGACCTCCCAGCCCCTCCGTGACCTTCTGGCGGAGGAGAAGCTCACACGTACCCTGGCTGCACTGGATGCTCTGCCGAGCAAGGCAAGGCACGACGCGCTCGCCCGTTTGCTTGGAGTCGATTCTGAGAGCCTGGCACGCCCTGCTGCAGCTGCGACGCTTGACCGTGGGTCCCCGCCACCGCTGGGTGACCTGCTCTCGGCGGCGGCAAATCCACCAGAGAGGAGGGAGGAGTGGGGCGCGGACGGGTGGTGGCTTGGACAGTCTCCCAACCGAGTGTGGATTGGCGAGGAAGAAAAGCAGCTTGTCAAGCTCTGGGCCGGGATGGTTGTGCGCGAGATTGACGGCGATAGCGATGGTGCATGGGGGAGCGGCAACCTAGAATGGGAGGTCTAGAAGGTCGTTCATGTCATGTACTATTATCTATATCGTAGCTATGAACGGGGGGATGCGTTCACACCGAAGAACCACGACTGGCGCTTTGCACTGGCAGGGCTCTCGTCATGCTGTACCCTTGTGATGGGGTTGGCGAAGGGGTTTGATGGGGCGGCTGTAGCGCCGCCGCCGCCACGCAGCGGCTTGGCGATGCGCGCGTGGTTGAAACTCGCCTGCTCACGCGCCTGCATCTCTGCAAGGCGGGAGCGGAAGCCCTCGATCTGCTGCTCGTACCTCTGGTTCTTCTGAGCCAACCGCGCGTCGGCGTCGTTGAGCAGCTGCTCGAGGTTCTGGATGCGCTCGTTACGCGTGATGAGCTTGCGCTCGGCGACACCGACCTCCTTCTTGAGCTGAGTGTTCTGGTCCACAAGCTGCTTCTGCACCTGGTTGAGAGCGTCGAGATTGTGCTCGAGGAACTCGAGCTTCTTCTGCTGATTGCGAGAGCTGGCCGAGCGAGCGACCACCTTGTACTGCTCGCGCACCTCGTCCAGCTGCATTTCGAGCTCGACGACCTGTGACGTCAGCTCGCCGAAAACATCCATGAGCTTACCTTCTCACACCGGTTCTGGAGGTCCTTCATCAAGCTCTTGCGCACAATCTCAAACTCGGCGTACTGGATGTCGTACTGTTTGCGCTGGCGCTCGAGATCGCGCGCGGCAGTGGCAAACTTCTCGCCGTCTTCGTGCCCAGACGACGCAGCTTCAAGGGCACGATTGAGCTCCTCGTTGCCGAGCTTGTACGTCTCGATCGTGCTCTGCAGGCGGCGGATCTCGCTCGCCGACTTGTCGGCGTGCTCGGTAAGGGCCCTGATCTCCCCCTTGAGCATGTCCTCCTGCGCAGCCCACTTGGCCTCGAGGCGTTCCTTGACCTCGGCAACAGCCAGAGGATCGTTGGACTCGGTAGAGCGAGCCAACAGGTCCTCGTACTCGCGGTTACGCTGGTCGAGGAGCTTCTCAATCTCGGCCTTGCGTTTTGATTGAAGATCAGCATTGTCCTGCGCCAGGCGCAAGCGCTCCTGGTAGTCGCGCATGATGTTCTGGTTCTCGGCAAAGTGGTTGCGCACAAGGTCGCGCAGCTCGGTCGAAATGTGTTCCTGGCCAGAACTCGAATCCTCGACCTTCTTGATGTGCAGACGGAGCTTTTCCCCAGCTGCGTCAAGATTGACGCCGCCCATGTCGATCTTTGCCATCATCTCGTTCAGCATCTCCTGTTTGCGCTTCTCCTTCTCCTCCTCCTTCTCGCGTGACTGGACCTTCTTGCGCTCGTCAATCTCGGCCTTCTGCTCGTCGATCTCGCGCTTGAGATCGGCGACCTGGTCCTTGAACGTGTCGAGTGAAATGGTCTGGTCCTTAATCTCGGTTTCAAGGCGGGCGTTGAGAATGCGGAGCTCGGAGGCGTCGGCAGTCGAAGTCTTGTTCTCCTTCATGAGCGACATCTCCTGCTCCTTGAGGAACGCGACCTCATCCTTGAGCTCGTTGAGGACCTTCTCACGAGCGGCAAGGGCACTCTCACGCTCGGCAAGCTGATCGCTGAGCTCGTTCTCGCGACGCAGAAACTCCTCCTTTTCGTCCTTGTCCAAGACACCAAAGGCTGTTGGCGTGTCCGGCCTCGAGAGCGATGAGGGTGTTGGGCTAGCGGAGACAGTCTTGCGAAGGCTGGCTGTCAGGCCGCTGCTTGCTGACGCCGGCGTCCACTTGTCCTGCTCGACCTTGCCGCCGCTGCGCCACACCTTGACCTCTTCTTCCAGCATGGCAGCATACTCTCGAGACATACCAAGCTCGGCAGTGAGCTTCTTGAGCATCGCGCGGAGCTCTGCAGGAGACAACTCGACGTTGACCCTGGCCTTGTTCCTGATCGACTTGGCACGCATACCAAAGCGCAGTGTCGAGAGAGTCTCTGGCTCGTTGAAGGATGCCGGCGAGCAGTTGATAATGAGGGTCGTGCGCGAGTTACCACCAAGCGACTCTTGCAAAATACGCGTGAGCTTGGAATCGCGGTATGGAATATGTGTTGACTGCCTGTCAGCCGTGGCCACAGAAATGAGAGCTTGCCTTTCCGTCCGTCAGGGCATTAATAACCATGCCGAGCGCTGACAGACTCTTGTTGATCTTCTTGGCCTCCTCGAGTGTCTGACCGGACGCACCGGTCTTGCCGACCTTCTCTGAACCAGCCAAATCAACGAGGTAGAGGTTGCCCGACTTCTGGCTGCCAGTCTCCGTGTTACGCTGATGAACGCCGATGACGAAGATCGAGTGGGATCGCGACGACTCGGCATTCATGTTCGTGGACGAGACCGCGCGGCTGGCACCACCAGCCCGCATGACGTCGAACACCTCGGCTTCCGAAGCGACGTACACATCCGTCACGCCCTTGACGTACACGCCGCGTGCCTTGTCTTCGTGGATCGAGAGGTTGTCGTTGTGAGGGGCGAGCAGGTCCTTGATCTTCTCCATGTAGATTTCCATGTAGCTGACCTTGACGGTGTACTCAATGTTGCTCTCGGCGGCAACAATCGAGGCAAAGATCTGCTCCGTGATGCGGGGGATAAGGCCCTTGAGCGCCGCGTTCTCGATATCCGCGCCCATCATGGCTGCGCGTCAGCATTGCCTTGCAGGACACGTACTGAACGTCTTCCCTGATCCCGTCTGGCCGTAACAGAACAGCGTGCCGTTGAAGCCGGTCATGACATCTGCCATCAGTACTCGTCGCGCCACCACGCACCTTCAACGATTGACTTGACGCCAAAGTCGAAGATGTCCTGTTGTGTCGACTCCTCGTCGAAAACGCGGTCAAAGGTGAAGCCTGTGTATTAGTCTTCTGTCTCCACCGGAATCGGGCTCGCGTGCACGTACCGTCCTTCTCCGGACCAGCTGGGTGTCAGCGCCATCCCAACATTTCGACGTACCGAGCGACCCAGCGCTCTTCATCGCCACTGTAAGAGAGTCGTCGGTGATCGCAACGCATCGCTCAGATTTGGCCTCGGCTTCCATCCGATTCATTGGTCGGAATCTGATGTGAGCGGGGAAGGGAGGGTGGTGATTGCCACTGCACGACGCACCGACACACGACCTGCTGTTAGCTCTGCGGGCTGAGGGATCTATGCACCTTGATATTATTACCAGACGCCATGGTGGTTGCAGTCGTGGACGGCGGTGGTGGGAAAGGTGAGAGAAGATGGGTTGGTCGGAAGATGTGAGGCGAGGACCGCCAGAGGCACTCCGAGAATGAGCAAGCCCAGCTGGGCTAGGTGCGACAGGAGAGGATGCGCCGCACGCCAGGTCTTGTAAGATAGAGCCTGGGGTGTACACAGGCGATGCAAGGTATCGTAAAGGCGAGAGGCAAGTCGAGTGAGATACAGAGCGAGGTGTTAGCGTGACCTCGATCAGAAGTGATGTTACTGTGCTGGGTGGACGTGTTGGACGTGCCGTGCCTCGTGGCAGTAAGGGGTGGTGGGCTGGCGCGTCTGAGCCACCAACACGTGACCCGCCACTTTGGTATTGTCTTGTATTGTTTCCAAACTGTAATTAAAGAATTAGGAACTGTTTTAGACTGTCTCAAATGTCATCTAAGACCTCGGCCTCCGAGTTTTCCCTGGTGACCCGGTCCGCACCTCGTTCCAACATGTTGCCATCTCCCATCTCTTCCTTCCCACCTCCCGCCCTTTTCTTGTGCAGATACGATGTCGCGCGCGTCCAAGGTCTTTTTCACCACGGCCGTTGCCTTTATGGGCGCGACTGTCTACGGCGTCCACTGGCTGCAGGAGCGCGAGTCGGAAGTAAGTCCCAAGCCATGCCTAGCTGACCATAGCAAATGTACCAGGGCGTAATCCGCGATGAGGAGCGAGTGCGCGAAAAGGCACTGAAGCGCGTTCAGCAGCCAGAGGCCGTAGTCGACGACGATTGTGCGACGTGTGTCATCTCCCCGCCACCACAGCTGCTCGAGGCACAGAGCGCCGAACAACGCGCCAAGGAGCGGCAGGCACGCTTGGCCGAGTACGAGGCGCAAAAGGGCCTCGCGATGAGATTGTCAAAGGAGCAGGACGCTCCAGCAGCGCCTGCATCAATGGTTAGCCAGCGACTGGTGTAGCGAGCGCGTGACGCAAGGTGCTCCGTATTCCACTCACCGTTGCAAGTGGAGGAAACCCCGAGATATTTGTCATCAGTCTCGGACACTGTACAAATCAATCCATACACAGCATAGCAACCGCGTCGTTCAGCCCCTCACCTTCACCCTCACTATTCACAGAGGCACACGCGCCCAACTCAACCAGGCGCGTTCAGACACGTTTTAGTAGTCAATGCATTCATCCATTCGTACAGGGAACCCACTCTCTCACCAATCTACGCCTTCCTCACCAATCCTACCTCCGCCTCAGCCACCCAAATTCCCCAGGAAGATGGCAGTTGCTGCGCCAACAAGAGCGACAGTCCCGGAGAGAGCGGCGGATGAACAGATGTAAAAAGAGGAAAAAGAAGGAGAGGCATTACGGAGAACAGGCGACAGGAGCCGCGCGGCAGGTCGTAAAGGAAAAGGCGAGGAGTTTGAGAGGGGGAACATGACAGGCGGGCCAGGTGATACTGCGTCGTAGGTAGGGTATCAGAGCTCAACGCGGAGCAGCTACAGCACAACTATCAGTCGAGGTTGATGCGCATCTGCTCCAACGGGATGGGCACAAAGTCGTCAATGTCGATGCCACGGGAACGCAGCTCGGGCTCGGCGTGTTTGGGGACAAGCTGGTGGATAAGGTCGGGCCGCGTCGACAGCTCCTCCCGCGTGAAGTTGAAGAGCGCGGGCATGTCCTTGCCGTTCGGGAGGCGAGCACCCTCCGTTCGCAGTTCGTCGAAGAACTGGTGCACGAGGGCCTCGGCAGCGCTACATGTTAGATAGAAACCATTTCAATCAACTCACGTGAGGCGAGCAGTGGGGGTGTACTCTAGGAGGTGGGAGATGAGGTCGATGGCATCGGGTGACGTGCGAGGGCGGAACACTTTGGTGAAAGGGTGGGGCTTGATCTGGGGGAATTTGTGCTCCATGTACTGTTAAAGCTGTCAGTCGCGTTCCACGTGTGGTGTGGTGTGTGGTGTGGTGACGATCAGCCTCGAGTCGACAGGCATGACAGACAGAGGGACGCTGACTGCCCATTGTCACTTTAGCCGCCGCCACAACAACACACACAACGTACACTCGAAACGATTGCGACTCACGTTCGGGTTCATGGTCTTGATCTGCTCGCGGGTCGGGGTTCCAAGAACCTTGATGATCTCTACGAGCTGGTCGATGCCAGACTCTCCAGGGAAGAGAGGCTGGCCCAACATGAGCTCGGCCATGACGCATCCAGTGGACCAGATGTCAATGTTGGTGGTGTAGTTGGTTGCGCCAAAGATGAGCTCTGGCGCGCGGTAGTAGCGCGAGCAGATGTAGCTAACGTTTGGCTCGCCGGAAACGAGAATCTTGGCTGAGCCAAAGTCACAGAGCTTCAAAACACCAGTGTTGGGGTTTAAGAGCAAGTTCTGCGGCTTGATGTCACGGTGGCAGATGCCAACCGAGTGGATGTACGCCAACGACCGCAGAAGCTGGTACATGTACAGCTTGACCTGGAGCATTGGGACAATCTGCTTGAGCTTGGTGTAGTAGCGCAGCGAACGGTAAACGGTCTCTGGGACAAACTCGAGCACAAGGTTCAAGTAGACCTCGTCCTTTTTCTGGTTTGTTAGCATACATGATCTTTGAGGCCTCTCGCGCCAGGGACCCACCTTGTCGCCGTTCGAGTAAAAGAATGCCTTCAGGTCGACAACGTTCGGGTGTGAAACAAGGCGCATAATCTGTAGCTCGCGGTTCTTGAACCGCTTGTCCTGCAAGACTTTCTTGATAGCAATCTCCTGTTCTGGGACCTCCGTTCCGTCCGCCATCTTTGTCGCTGTTGGAGTCAGCACCGTTTCTCTGTTTGTTGGGTAACACGCACGCAACATTCTGGCGGCAAAGACGACACCAAAGCTTCCATTGCCGACGACCTTGTAGTTGGTGTAGGTAATCGTCATCTCCTGGCCAGTCTTTCCCTCGTGGGCCGTGACCGTAACAACACGGCTCGGGTCATCGGCTGCGAATGGTCAGTTCGAGTCGAGTCAAGAGCCCATGGAGGGCTGGTTATGACCAGACTCACCCGAAACCCGTACCCCGTTGACGAGGTTGCTCATGTTGGGGGGTGTTGAGGTCTGCGGCAGTGAAGAGTAGGGATCAGAATGAGCACAAGGGCGCCGAATGAAAGGAGGTTTGGGGAGGGGAGGGCGCAGGCATGCGCGGATGCGAGCGAGAAAAGACCCAGAGATGGGAGGACAAGTGCACGTGGGTGGAGCGATGACGCAGCACGGGCGGCGTGGCGGCGGCGAGGCGAGGCGAACAAAGTGGATGCCACAAATGGAGCATGACAGGTAGAGTGCGGGTGGTGGATGCAACGGGGGCGGAGGAAGGTGGATTCGCGTGGTGGAATAGGCGGTGGGAAGTCAGGTGGTCGAGCAGAGGGGGAGGGTTGACGAAATGACGAATGACGGGTGAGCACGGTACAGCGAGTGGTAATGTCAGCACAGGATCAACGCGTCGTGTGTGTAGGGGGGATGGCCAAAGGGAAATGGGGATGGGATCGTGGGCAGTGGTAGAAGGATGTAAGCTCGCGGCGCCGAGTGGAACTTGGGCGGCTGGCCGCTGGCGCAGACGCTGACGCAGGTCCGAGGTGGGGCACGACAGGTGTTTGCCCAACTTGAGCGAGCTATATGGCGGGCGCCGGGCGCCCGGGGTCCGCGGCCTAGCTACCGCGGCGGTAAACAGAGAGAAAGGCGCGAGTGTTGCGCACGGCGCCGGACCAGCACAGCTCGAGGATGAAGGAAGGGTGGATTGTGACGTGACTTTGATCGAGTGGTGCAAGAATGGTGGCGTTGTGTTTAGATGGACGGAGTGAAGATGATGGGGAAGAAGAGATGGGAGGGCGGGATGAACGCACCTGTGCGTCGAGTTGACTCGCTCGGTGTATAGATGTCGAGCGTGGTTGGACGCGTCTGGATGTCGCTGGCGGTTGTTGCCAGAGAGGAGGGGGGAGGTCGCGTGTTGGGTAGTGTTTGATCGACGCAGCGAGAAAGGAACAGGTGAAGAGTGTCTAGGTGTTGCCACTTGAAGAGGGGGAGATGGTTAGAATCAAGTGGTTGATAGAGTTGGATGGATGTGGAGAATGGAAGGAAGGGAAAGGTGGGGAGGAAGCGAGTGGTGGTGTGGATGGGTGCGTTGGTGGAATGGAGGTGCTGATGGAGGTGGACGGTGGATGGTGGGGACCTGCCAGGGCGGGGGGGCGGCAGCTACTTGGCTGGGTACAGCGGTGAGGGGGTGGTGGGTGTCCTGGGTGTGTCCTGGGTGTGTCCTGGGGGTGGTGACTGAGGCTGGGTACGACTATGGTGCACCTATCCTATCGCCCTATGGCCGGCCTATAGTCTACGGCCTATGGTGATAGTCGCGACTGAGTGGGCTGGTTGGCTGAGAGCTTTGGAGGACGACCAGAGGGAGCCCGAGAGAGCGACAATCAAGGCGGAGCGGCCAGAGGTCAGCCGAGGGGTAGACGAGCAGAGGAACAGGGCATCACACGCCAGGTCTCTGGATGACAGTGAGCATGTTCAGGGATGGTTGTCGATGGATCCTGACCACCTGACTCTGTCTGCCCCGGTACAATCCCACTTCGGCCAACCTCCCACCCTGAATCATCCCACCGGCAATTTCCTCTGTGGCACTTGAACCTCCGCCAAGTCTCCATCTCCTTCCCCCCGCTCACATCATCCAGCGGCCCCGCATGTCACTCCGCGCCATAACGGCCCAAAATCCCTAAACGCAGCCGAGGGGCGCCGCCGCTTGTATTCCATACTCTTGTCTGACAAACTGGTGACGAGTATCAGGACCAACACCTCATCTGGCAAACTGCATGCATTTTCGTTTTGGGGTTCCTGAATTAATTTCAATGTGGACCAGCCCAGGCGCACCGACAAGGGGGACAGGGCAGGCAACGAGGACATCTCTGGCGCCGTTTGAGGGGACTCGTGAGCGCTCGAGACTACAAGACACGGTGCTGCCCACGAAACCAACAATAAACATGCTCGGCCGCGTCAGCTTTGGAACCGAGGTACCAAGAGTTGTCACTCGGGTGTCTTGGGTCGGCAACTCGAGCCAGACAACCTAGGCCGCTGGCTGCAGACGAGCGCGCTCCCACGCGCCACGCGATCCTATAGACGGCCCCCACCTACAGAACGTTACTCACGTGCTCTCGAGCGTGCCTTTCTGTTTGATCACTTACGATCGCATGACGTGGGCATTGCAAGGCATGTGCACCAATACCCTATATGTAATTTATCGAAAAGGAGACTTCTTTACAATATCGCATGCTCGACGATGGTATATCAAAGATCTGATCGTACTCAAGTACAAGGGCGCTGACGGCTTGGCAAGCAGAGAGAAACGTTCGTCTTTCGACTTGTTGCACCAACTCTGGCTGAAATCGCGTGGACAAGCACATCCAGCCATCACCTGCCAGTGGTCCGCTATGCTCAGCTGACGGGGACGTGGCGCCAGGGTGCGTGCATCGTTCCGCGCCCAAGTGGGCAACAAAAGTCGGGGAGCGCGTGCTCTCGATCTCAGCGATCCATGCGCAATTGGATGAAATCCAGAAGCTGGTCTTGCGGATCCGCCGAAGTGGGCGATGGAAAGATAGCGGATAGTCCGAACGCCAATGAAGGCCGAGATGTATACACCTTGCCCACAGTCCAGCAATCCCCCTTCTTCATCACGCGATGGCACCTAACAACATCATTCCGTCCAACAGGACGCCGACTGCACCTCAAACATACAATCATACATACATACATTGGGGTGTACAGCTGTGTCGGCTGCATCGGCTGTACGGCCCTTCCGAGCGGTGCTTTGAGAACTTTGCGTCTCGCACTGGCAAGATGCCATCTTGCCACCTAGAGTCCATCATTGATTATACCAGTCGTGTCGCAGAGTCGTGTCGTATATCTCACCCTAAACTGGGAATAGCGACGGGCCCCGTGAGTTGATGGGCACCCTTGCCATCCAGAGTCCAAATACCGGCCATGTCGAAGAGTCGTGTTGAAAGAGTCATGTTGCTTATCTCTCCCTAAACGGGGAGTAGCGACGGGTTGGTGGACCTCCTCACTTGTACTTATCACCCTGCTCCCGCCGCCCCTCTGGGTCAAGGCTGTTGCGCAGCCCCCATAGAGTCTTACTCACAGCCTCACTCGCGCCAATCATCGGCTTGAGCACGGCAATAGGCACAGCGCGAACGACGGTGCGCAGCGGGCCGTCGTCGCCCGCCCTCTCGTACACCTCCATAGGGACGGCTAAGATCGTCTGCGCTGCCGAGTTGATATTGGACGAAAGGCTCACGTAAGCGGCCTTGACGCCCTCGCGCACGTCGGCCGGTTGGTTTCGGTAGCGCGAGTGTTGTCCCTCCTCATCCGAGTCGGCGTCAGAGGCCTCGACTACGAAGCTGTCGCCCATCTTGGGATCCAGCACGCCCTCAGCGCGCTCGAGCACAACCTGCGTGCCTGTGGCGAGCCTTGCGCCGAGCTTCATCATCTCCATCGCCGTGCTTCGGACGAAGCTGTTCGCGCCCCGCTGGACACCGCGCGCGATCCGCCCGTCCTTCCGGTACTGCTCGATCGGGAGGAGGATGAGGTCCGCCACCCCAGAACCGACGTTGACAACAGAACGGATGGGTGACACCCCCGAAATGACGTCAGCGAGCTGGTTAGACTTGACGTCCGGAGTCCAGATGTCTTGCAGCATGTCACCGAGGCGGGCGCCGCCCGTCACACCCGACAGCGTGACGTGTCGGAGTGTCATCTCCGCGCCCTCAAAGTGGAAGAAGTTCATGAGCTCAATGGTGTGCCCCTGTCGGAGGGCCGAGTAGTCGACACGCTTAGGTTTGTAGTCGAGCTTGAGCTCGACGGGGAAGATCTCCACGTACTGGAAGAACGGCTCCGCCTTCGGTTTCGCCTCCTCCACCACTTCCTCGCCTGGAGGCTTGAAGCTGAAGAAGTGCTTCAGGAAGTCGAGCGCGTCCTGGTCGACGTGCAGGCGCAGTGGTAAAATCTTGGCGCGAACACGGATCTCCTCCTCCGTCGACGGCAGGTTAGGCCGCACGTTTGTGATCTCGACGCGCACCATATTCGCGTCTGTCTCGCGAATGTTTCCTCGCGAATCTGCCTTCATTTCCGTCAAGAACTTCTTCCACGTCGACGTCTTGATATGGTCCAAAATCTCGAGGCCCCGGGCCGTCGCGTTAATGCGCGAAGCAATTTCATCGTCCGCACCGTACACGTCAATGTCAGTGCGCAGGCCGTCGATGCTGAACTCGACCTGGCCCTTCTTCGAACGCGTTAGGCGCTTGCCTCGCAAACGCACGTGTGACCTGCGCTGCGTGGGTGCTGAGTGAGCTCCAGCGCCGGGGTCAGGGAAGGTCTGCCAGCTGCTCGCGGTCTCCGACTCGGCCGGTTCGAGATCGAACAATTCCTCGTCAATCGCCGCGATGAGCTGCGTCGAGTCCATGTCCTCACGCCCATCGAAGCCGATGTACACCGAGTTGAAGAGTACCGAGCTCGTCATGTCAACGGACGCGTCGGCCTTCTGCCCTGACGCAAGTAGTTGGCGGATCTTCTCAAGACGCCGGCGCATGGCCTTGATCTCGTCCTCGATCGCCTTACGCGTCTTTTGCCAATCGTATCCGTCATGCAAGAACACCGACAGTGAGCAGTTGTGAACCTGCACGCGCACTTTGCCGATACGAGTTCTGTTGTCAGTTGTCAGCTATCCCACCAACTCACTCGGCACCGTTCTTCATCACTGGAAGTGAATTCCAGTAGTCAGCATCTTCGCCAAAGGGCTCCTGCGTATGGATCTTGATCGTGCCGCCGCCGAGGTCGTTCTGGATGTGAGGTGCTTCGTCTGGTGTCTCCCATGACCTGAGCGACTCGCCAGTGTGGCGGTCAACCGCAGGCGCCTTCGCCCCTGCCGCGTGGTCGAGATAGTCGAGGTTGGTTGGGAGATCGTCGTCTATCATGTCGGCGCCAGAAATGACGTCAGGCTCTTGCCCAAACGCGTTCAGGTCAACCGACGCGAAGACATCGATGGGCTGGTCAAGTGCCATTGTCCGCTTCGAAGGGACCGGAGGCGCGGGCGGAGCGGGGAAGAGCTTCGACATGTCGCCCGCGAGAGCGCCGAGCGTAGCAAACGAATCAGCACACACTGTCACCCGCACGTGGCTGTGCTGCATGTCGACCAGAATTGAGTTCGGTATGCTCGAGCAAATGACCTGGCCGTCCAGAGTCACAAGCTCAACTAGTTGCGCGTAACCCGCCCGTTTCCACGCCTCGAGGGACTTGGAATGGTGCTGCAGCGGTGTCGCAGATTCGCGGTCATCAATGGCCAGGAGATACAGCCCCGACACGCCAATGTCGATCGTATTCTCATCTAACTCGCTTACCAGGGCCGTGCGTACCTCAATCGCTGTCATGACCACAAGGAGAGCCCCGGGCATGGTCGGTGCCGAGAGGTGCAACGAGCAGTCGTGTACGTGCAGCGAGAGGCGTGTCACCTCGCTCGGCACGACGTCCTCGAACACGCCCTCTGGCGTCTTTGCGTACAACGCTAGGTCGTGCACCCACTCGAGATCGCGGGTGACATATACCGTGCTCGCACTCGTCGTAAGGCGAATAACAGTCTCCTTCGTGCGGTCCTCGTGCGTGATTGACGAGAAGCGCAGGTTGATCAATGGCTGCGTGTGTGTACTGTAATTGAGCGACGACGTGCGTCCGAAGAGACGGTGCGGGTGAGATCCGGGCTCTGCAAGGTGGAAGAGGTCCGCGTCCATCGCGGTAAGGGTCACAGATGTCTCTTGCTTGTTCGTGTTGTTCGATTCGAGCTTGACGTCCATGTCCGACGCACGCAAGGATAAAATGCGCTCGATGGCTGTCGAACGTTCAGCCACTCCCTTGACCTTTGGAACTAATAACGCGATCTCGACCTCGCTGGCCGCGAGGCGGAACAACGTGGCCGAGCCGAAATCGTCTTCATCGTCGTAGTCGCCTGAACTTGACGCCGACGACGAGGCCTTGGACCCAAAGAAGCGACTGCCAATCATCTTGAGATCGTCCCTGGGTTTGGGAGTGGAACCGTCCCCAAACGCGCCGTCAAGCCAGTGCGTCATGTCGTCTGCGAAGAACTGCAGACCCTCGACGGTCGGCTGGCGAATCTTGGCCTGGACACAGGGAATCTTGCAAGTCACCGCCTGCGTCTTGACACCAGTCATAGGCGCGATCTCCGAGTGCACGTTCACCATCGGCAGGAGCACACCGTCATCGCCCTCCTCAGGCGCCAATGGCCCTATGAGCACGAAGGCCGATGAGTGTTGCTCTGATTGTAAGCTCTCGCCACCCAGATTGGCCGGTGAACTCACCAGGAACGCGGCTGAAGAGGAGGACAATCTTCTGGAACTCGACATTGATGCCACCAGAAACGTCAGCGCTGGGGTGACGGCGAACATCGGGCTTGTCCTCCACAACACGGACGTTCAGGTCGTGGATGTCAAGTGTGACTATTCCGGAGCGTAAGTGGGCACCATCACCCCATGACCCGCGCCGGTTGGGTGGTGCAGGGCAACGAATGTCGAGTCGGATCATCGGGCAGCGGAGCGTCATGAGCACGTGTGGAGGCAGAGTCACAGACGCTCTGCGCCCAAATAGTGGGTCCTCTACCGGATGGAGCAACGCGGGCGGCCGTGGATTCACATGCGCTGTCGTCGGAGTGGGATGGTCGCTTGACGACCGATCGACCGGCGCGAGGGAACAGAGAAGCGGGAGGAGCCGCTCGACAAGTGAGAGGTCGAGGAAGACGTGTACTGGAAGCAACTGAACGTTTGCCGCTGATGTCAGTTCAGTGAGCAAGACCGCAACTTACGCTCACTGCCATCCATCTCCTTGCTGATTGCAATCGCTGCCGTCGCGGGCTCTGGGCTCGCAACCGCCCCTCCTCGTAGTATTCCCTTACTTCGCGGCCGCACGCGCCATGCCTTCTCAGTGCCTGGCTTCTGTAGACCAGCATTGCGCCAGTCGACACTATCAAAATGGGGGAAGGCGCTTAGGTTCGCTGGGGTGCGACTGTTGGTTGAGAGAAGACCCGACGGTGCACCGGGAGGCAGCTCATATTGCTTGGGGAGGTTGGCGTCGAAGATGAGGACGGGAAAGGTGCCGCCAGGTGGCTCGTCGTCACCACTTTCCGCCGAGGCAAGGTATTCAAATACTGACACGGTCGAGACGGAGAAATTGAGCGCAGCACCTTTCGGCCCCGCTGTCGAGCGGCGACGCGATGACGCCTGCTTCCGCACGGGCCTGCTCAACATGGCGGGTGCGGCGTACACCGCATCTATGTCCTCGAGCTTGAGGCGGAGATGCCCGATCGGGAGGTACACCGACGCAGGGCGCGAGAAGTACTGCTCCACCAGGCGGTCGTACTCGTCGGAGGTTTTGGAGAGGTCGTACACAAGCGAAACGTACAGGCCCTTGACATGGACCTGCGCGTCGAACTTTGGCTGTGCGATGGGCGGGCCAATGTTGGCGGGCGACGGACTGGGTGATCGCGACCCAGGCAGCGCCAGCACGGCCTGAGCGAGGCTGAGGAGGAAGCCGGTGTGTGATGGAAGGAGAGCTGCGGCAATCATGCCCACTGACACGTCGATGCTAATCGAGGGAATCGGGGCCATAGGCGTGTCCACCACACGGGGCATAGCCATTGGCGAGTCCGGGTCACGGGCCCAGCCTCTGGAGCTTGGTGGCATTGTCCTCGCAGTTGTCATGCGCAGCACGATGTCCTCCGTCCCGAGAGAAAGAAGGAGCGTCTCTTCCGGGTCAGAAGATGCAACTGGTGTTGCTGAGCGGCTCGTCCGCGCCGATGCCCTGTTTGGCGGTTCTGTCACTTGGACGCGCTCAGCCGAATCAGTCTTCTCGGCCAGCGGCGACTGGGGTGGTGAGCCGAATGGATCCGCCGGTACTTGTTGGCGCGAAGCCGTTACCGACTGCGCAGCTTCAGGCTCCTCTACAAAGCTGTGGTAAACGCTTCGCCCCGACGCCGTGGACATTGCGCTCTTGAACATGTCGGAGCCTCGTGCACTCTGGAACATGCCCGACCCTTGAGCGCTCTGGAACATGGATGCCGTTGTGCTGCGGAACGAAGCTGCCGTCCGCGTTGGTGGCGCCTGCGTCTGTGGGCCAGGGGAGCTGACGCGAAGGTCTGCCACTGCCTGCGACATGACCATGTCCTGATACTCGTCGTCATCGGACAGCGAGGAGTCGAACGACGAGGTACTCGTCATACGGGACAGAGGGACCTGCTGCACCGGCACCTTCTCCTCCTTGGGAAGAGGAAGGAGGTACACACCGACGGAAGAGAGCGTGACCGCCCGGACAGTCTTCTGGGCACCGGTAACGGTCTCGGGTGTCTCGTCCGCGTAACGCACCTCTTCCAGGCGCAGCTCGAGCACGCCTGCCAAGCTGTCGTGCTCATACCGCAAGCGGAGGCGAATATTGCGGAAACGACACTGAAGGCGCGCCAATATCCGCTCAACGAGCGACGCTAGCACCGTCGTGCTCTCCACCGCGGCGGGGGAGCCGCCACCGTCACTGGACGTAAAGGGAGGAAATGCACCTGGTATCTCGTCGCGTAGTGTGTCGTTCAAGACAAGCGATTCACGGATCGTACGATCGAGCTCGGCACCCTCGAACGCGTCCAATTCGTCGTGCACGAAATCGCCAGCGGCGCTTATCACCGAGCTCGCTAAGTCGATGTGGTGGGGACCTGGTGAACCGGAGCCTCGGCGACCTTTTGTGGATGTAAGGGACACATCCAGAGTGACAGAGTCAACTGTTAACTCGAGAGGGTCGCTCCATAGATTGGGGAACGGCACGCGTGCGGAGATCTTGCCCACGTCGCCACCGGTAACTGTGAAGGGAAGACCTTCGGGGATGAGGGCGTTGATTTCCTGTCGTCAACAGAAGAAGGGGGTGGCGCATACATGGACATTGACTTCGAGGCGCTCTAAATCGATGCGACCTTCACCGAGCTGCGTCTGGATGCGCTCAACGTCGAAGCCGGACGCGAGGAAGAACCTGCCCAAAGCACGTTTTAGGACATAGGAGAGCAAGCGGCGCTGGATGTTTGCGGGGAGGGAGATGGATGGGAGCAAGTTGCTGACTGGAAAGGTCAGGAAGGAGGGGAACCACATGGGTGCAAGATTTGTACGTTGGGCTCCACAGATGCCCTGCCCGCCGTGCTCGAAAGAGTGTGAGGATGCTTCAACTGGTCGTACAGCGTGAGTTAGATAGCAGTGTTGGTGGCGGCATGTGAATGTGGAGGAGCCGGCCCCGATCGCGGGAGCGTATTTACAGGCCTCTCCGGCCCACTCCACCCACGTGATTGTACGTGATTGTCTAGTACAAGTACTCCGTAGATGAGTGCGCTATAACCTCGAGTACTCGATCTGAGGCGTAGAGAGGAAAGGTGGGTATGAGAGACGAAGGCAAACAGATGTATGTGTCAACGTCCATCAGACAGAGGGAGACTATTAGTCAGTCGAGGTGTGGAATGGAAGCATGAGAAGCACCAGGTGGCCACTATTTTGCACAAGGAAGCGTGATACGCTCTTCTGATCGCGCTTCCTGTTTTGTCAGAGCCGTCAGCTTGCGTTGTTCAAGAGATAGAATCTGTTCGAGGTACATCTTGATTCAACATGACACTCTCAGAGTGGAGGTGCGATTCGGACGCCAACGCACGCACGATACCGGAGTTTGGAGAGCACTCCGCCCCACTCTGAATGACGTGCAACTGGAGCCGTCTCCGTTGCCTCAGCCGAAACAGCATCGCCTTCTGTTCAACCACACAGCCAACATGACCCTTCCCATTGCTCCCACAGCAACGTGAACTGAACAGCAATGTCAAGAGCTCACACACAGATGGGATACTATCCAGGATGTCTTCTACCGGAAAGAGGAGATGTACCAGATGGCCTGGAACGTGCCAGACCTGTCCGACTATCTTGTCGCCGTTGGGAAGAACGGCGGGCCGATCGGTACGTGACCTTACAACCTAAACTAACCACAGCACTAATGCGGGATGAGCGCAAGGTCGTGCTCTTGAGCAAGCACACGGCAGGGAAACCCAAGATCCAGGTGTTCACGGCATCCGGTCGACTCATCGCATCCTTGAATGTGCGTCGTCCGTGATCGCACTGACAGCAGTGGGAGCTCTCCCCTCCTATCTTGTTGCATTTTACCGCATCACACCTCGTCGCCCTCTCCGATGAGGGCACATACCGGCTGTACGACCTGTCCTCGCCGGGCGACTACAACCAGTACTCCCTCGGGTCGGAGGTGGCGGACCTGGGCATCGTGAGCGCACACGCGTATGATGACGGGCTCGTAGTCCTCACAGGTGGCCTCCAGTTTGTAGAGGCTCGTGGGTGGCAGGGCGCGCGCGTGAGCCAAATGGCGGACAGTGGGCTCACAGAGGCGCCACACACGTGGACCATTGTGCCGCCTGAGCACTCAATGAGCGGGCACGTCGAGGTTAGTGTGTCTACCGGCTCGACGATCGTAACCCTTGATGCCCTCGAACGCGTTGACCAGCACCTCTCCAAAGGCCCGTTTACACACGTCGCCCTCTCACCCAACGGCCGCTTCTATGGGCTGGTGACGGCGACGGGGCTACTGTGGGTCGTCTCCGCTGACTTTGCACGCAACCTCTCCGAGGTCGAGATCTCATCGATTGCACCACAAGGGAGGAGTGCTCCAGACTGTGTTGAGTGGTGCGGCGACAATGCTGTGGTGCTGTCATTTGGAGGAACGGTTGTCATTGTGGGACCCGGAGGAGATTCGCTCAGGTACGACTACCCCCCGTCGGTCGTGATCAAGGGTGAAGTGGACGCGCTACGCATCATTTCCTCCAGCCTGTGCGAGATGCTACAGAAGGTTCCCGGTGAGCTAAGGGAAAGCAGAAGAGTAGCTAACAACTAAGACCCCTCGCTCGCGGTCTTCCGGCCGGGATCAGACCATCCAGCAGCAGTGTTGTATGACGCATTGGATCACTTCGAGCGCAAGTCGCCGAAGGCTGACGAGGCGATACGGAGTATCCGGCCTGATCTCGCGCGCGCAGTCGACACGTGTATCGAGGCGGCAGGGCAGGAATGGGAAGTGACATGGCAACGGCGATTGCTCAAGGTGAGTGACGGCGACTGACGCATGCACCAGCTGACAAGCCAGGCTGCTCAGTTCGGCCGCGCATTCCTCGACTTGTACAACCCCAACGACTTTGTCTCGATGGCTCAGACACTCAAGGTGCTGAACGCAGTTCGTTATTACGAGATCGGAATCCCCATCACGTACGACCAGTACATGACCGCGGGCCCACCCGCACTGATCACACATCTCTTGACACGGAACCAGCACCTCCAAGCACTGAGGATATCACAGTACCTCGGCCTGAGGCCCGATCCGGTACTAAAGCACTGGGCAGCGGCGCGCATCATGCGCTCCAAGGCCGATCCTCGGGACACCGAGAGCGACGCTGCGCTGTGCGACGCGATTGTGGACAAGTTTGAGAGTGAGGGCGAGAAGGGTGTGAGCTACGCCGAAATTGCCAAAAAGGCGTGGGAGGCTGGACGTGTCCGTCTGGCGACCATGGTGAGCTGGATTATGCTGATCGCAACTGATATCAGCTCTTGGACCACGAGCCGCGGGCAGCAGAGCAGGTGCCACTTCTGCTGCAGATGAAGCAGGACAAGATAGCGCTCGAGAAGGCGGTCGATTCGGGCGACTCTGACCTCGTTTACCACGTCTTGTTGCGATTGCACTCGTCGCTGTCGCCCGGAGACTTCTTCGCTCTGCTGGACGACGGCGCGTCGCCCCAGTTGGCGCCCGCCGTACGACTCCTGCAAATCTATGCACGCGAGAACGACCGCCAACTTCTCCGCGACTTCTACTACCAGGACGACCGGCGAACGGAGACGGCCGCGCTCGACATGGAGGAAGCGGGGCAGGCGACGGTGAGCGGTTTAATGCAACCGCAGCTAACAGCAGACGGTGACGGACCGCATCGAACTCTTACGAGCGGCATCCAAGAGCTTTGGGGAGCACAAAGACCGTACTTTCGAAGCCAAGCAGGCAGACGACGCAGCGCGTCTCCTCGCCCTGCAGGTACAGTACGAGAAGGAGCTCGAGTACAAGTTCGCGTTCCTGGGCCTCTCGGTGTCCGAGACGATGTCGCACCTGCTCGTTGAGGGCCTGAACAAGCGGGCGGAGCACGTGCGCTCGACCTTCAAAGTGCCCGACAAGCGCTTCTGGTGGATCAAGCTCAAGACGCTGGCGGCGACACACAACTGGGAGGGCCTCGAGGCGTTCGCCAAGAGCAAGAAGAGCCCGATCGGGTATGAGCCGTTCGTCGTGAGTAATTTCACCTCAAATCAGATACAAGTGAGAAAGAGCTGATACTAGACACACCTTCTCTCCCTCAACCCCCCGCAACCGTTGCACGCGGCAAGCTACGTGCCCCGCTGCGACGCCAAGGCCCGGCCCGACCTGTACGCCGAATGCGGGCAATGGGGCAAGGCGGCCGAGGCGGCCAAGGAGCGCAACGACAAGGCCAAGCTCGACGAGCTGAAGGGGCGCGCCCCACCGGGCCTGCCCCTGCGCGAGGTCGAGGAGGTGATCCGGCGGCAGAAGTAGTGTTGTAGAGCAGCTAATGGCACACGAGGACAGACACGAGGTGGAGCCGTATGGCGGAGGTGGCTGAGAATGGCCTGACGCAGAATCTGACGCCATAGAAGGCACCACGCAGCTCAGCCGCACAGTCTGCCGACCGAAAACGCAGCCTTGGGATGTGCGCTTCTTGACAGCCCTCATGCCGGATTGCATTTGCCGACAATCGTCCCTGCTCGAACACTTCATGTTTCCTCGTCAAGTCCCCGTCTTCTGACATTAGCTGGCCCGTTAACCCCAATTTCCCTTCAACCCGATGTTGTCAACCGCCTTGCTCCACTTGCCCTGCTCGACTAGCTCGTCTCTCATCAAGATGCTCGGCTCTCTGTCTCTCATCGTATCGCTCACAAGCAGAGATAGCCGCATAATGCCGGGCTCCGCCCAGGTCAGCGCAGGCCGGCTTCTTACTCGCGAGCCGTGTAGCATGGGGATTTGGATACCATCTACGAGATCTCGGTGCTTCGACGGCAGAGGACAGCGTATTGGCGGTATTCCTACTTGAGCTCGCGCACGATCGCCGCCTCCATCGCGCGCACCGTCTCCGGCGGCGTGAAAAGCGACGTCATGACGTACACGACATTCCCGAGGGGCCGCGAGTGGACGCGGAACGCGGGGTCGCCGAGCTGCTGGCCGCGCAGGCGGTCGAGGAATCCTTGGGCGACGTGCGACGCGTAGTCTGCATCAGCCACTTCGGGGACGTACTCACCGGCTTCGGAGTCTTGCAGCTCGATCGCGAGCACGGTGCCCATGGCCATCGCGCCCTTCACTGGGCGCGCGCACGAGACCTCGTCTAGGAAGGCCTTGCGCCAGAACGACCAGCGGGCCGCGCCCCAGTCCTGGCGCGGCGCGGCCCATGTGCCGTCGCGCTCGGCGTCGCCGATCATGCCCAGCGCCTTGAGCGCGACTGCACAGCCGATAGGATTCGCGGTGTAGCTGTGGCCGTGGAGCAGGGCGTCGACCTTGCGGTTGGAGAGGAAGGCGGCGAACACGGACTGCGAAGCTAACGTGGCCGAGAGAGGGAGGAGGCCGCCAGTGAGGATCTTGGCGTACACCGAAATATCTGGGGTGGTGCCGAGCACAGACGCAGCCGAGTGGTACCCGAAGCGGTGGAGGCCCGAGAAGACTGGCGTGAGTGAGCGTGACAGTAGAGAACCCACCCTCGTCGTAGATCACCGGCACACCCTGCCACTCGGACGGGTCGCGCTCCCCGAGCCCAGCGAGCGCCGCGTTATACGCCTCACCGTCAGGCTGGCCGGCAAAGAGGTCTGCACTGGCGCGCACAACGTCCACGAGGCACGCCTGGAAGAGCGGATCCACAAACACCATCCCGCCGGCACCGAGGCATGTCGGCTCGAGCACAAGTGCTCCGAACTGCCGCCCCTCGGCAGCCAGCCGCTCGAGTGTCTCTCGCACGTGCTGGCGGTAGTACGTAGCCAGAGGAGAGGTGCGCCGAGTTTGCAGATCGTACACGTCGGCAAGTGAGGGGAAGCTCATCGCCCACCCATCCGTGGTCGGGTTGGCACCTGGGACTGGTGCCCAAGCATCGGGTGCCGTGGTGGATACAGTGGCCACACCGTCCTGCACCAGCACGGCGGGGGGAGAGAACCAGTGCCCACGGCCCTTGTACCTGTCGTCAGCGCCTTCTTTCAACGTAGTACCAGTCAACGGCCGTGTTGAACGTGCTCGCCGGGGTCGCATCCATGGCGCCAATTGTGTCTCCGTGATAACCCCCACGCAGTCCAATGACGCCAACATCGCCCCCGATCTCGCCCTCCCACCCATACCGCCGCCCTGACGCGCGCAGTGCCATCTTGAGCGCAACCTCGATCCCCGTACTCCCGTTGTCACTGTAGAATACACGGGCAGCCCATCCATCCCCCACAGTGTCGCGGAGCTTCTCGGCCAGCTCCAGGGCTGGCGCATGGGTTCCCGAAGGGAAAAGAACGTGTCCGTACCGCCCCGCCGCGGCGGCAGCCGCCAGCGTCAGCGGCTCGGAGGCGTGCCCATGGCTCTGCGTGAACCAGGAAGCGGCACCATCAAAGTACGGCTCTAGAAGGCTCTCACGTGCTGCTTCCTCCTTTGGCTGTGAGTCGGCCTCGCCTGCCGGCTTGGCATAGTAGGCATCGAAGTGGTCGCCGTGTGCAGAATCAATCACCATCACCTGCTCCTCGCGGTTCACGAGGCCGTGCTGCGTGAACGGCCACCACACACTGTCGAGAGTACGCCTCGGCATTCCGCGGATCTCCTCCACGCGGCGCGCATGTGTGTCCTCGAGGTGTCGCACGGCGGGCCCCACACCACCGCCGCCGTCCTCCTGCCTCCCCTCCCCTTCCACATGGGCGTACCACTCGCCGAGGCGAACCGCGTCTTCGGCCACGCTCCCGCGCCTGTCGGGCGGCCGCGCGATGTCCCAGAACCCGATCCCGCGCTCCTCAAAGTACGGCCGAAGGAAGTCGTCGTTGCGGTAGTAGCTGTCGTGGAGGCACAGCACTGCGGCTACATCGTATCCGCGGAGGAGGAGGGACTCGTAGCTCGCGAGTGTGGTAGAGATGCCGCCGAGGTGGGGCGATGCGACGAGGACGGCGGGGAGGCGGAGGGCACGCAGCGAGCTAGCCTGCGTATGTGGCGGGTGCAGGGCTGGCGAGTGCACTCCGCCGGCGGTCTCGACGAACACGTGACCTTCCGGAGTGGCGGACCGGATATAGTCCTGCACGCCGCGGACGAGGACGTCGTTGCTGGCAGGGAAGGGAAGGTCCGGTGCGAGCTGCGCAGCGAGGTGCGGACTCATCGGCTCCCGGTACTGGTACAAACAGCGAGTGTGTACCAGGTCGGCGTATGGCGCGGTGTGTCGCCGCACGAAGCTTGGGTCAGCCAGGAAAGGGGGGAGCATACGCCTCGTCCGAGTCGGCCTCGGGCCCGGTGCTGACAGGCTTGAGGTAGGAGACGCGAGTGCCGCGGCTCGCGGCGGAGCGGATCAGCGCCGTGGTGAGCAGTGTCTTGCCGACCTGTATTAGCTCTGCTTTGGGGTTACACACATCCGTATTGGCGCCGAAGACCTGGTGCACGCGCAGGTTTGGGAAGAGCATGGGCATGTTGGCGACGGAGGGATGGGATGCCAGTCTGGCCTGTCCTTGAGGAAGGTCCCCACCGGGGCGAAAGGAATGTCTGGGCTGGGGCTGCGGTCCGAAATCTCCTCTCCTATTCGCGCATGAGGAGGACGCGTCAGACACCGGCTCCGATGCCTTGTTAACCGGTTTTGTAGGTCAAATCAGGCAGAGGGAGATGATGCTGATGAACCGGAGCTCGGAGATGTGCTTACAAGACGCATGATGGGATACATTCATTCCGTGAGCGTGTAAAGCATGCATCGAGGCTGGGACGTTGTGAATAGAGTACTTGCCAGGCAGGTGCGGAAAGGTCAGTGGAGGGCCACGTGACTATTGACGTGGCATTAGCTTCCCCCACAGAGTGGTTGTTGTTTGGATTTATCAGGAATGAGGCGCGGCCTAGGCACAGACGGTGGACGCACAACACAACAGAGAACAGACTGCGCCGCACTCCACATCTCAGGCACGGCACCACCCTGCGCCCAACTTCCCCCGCCATCAGCACTGCGCCACCGCCACAGACACGACATCCACAACTCCCAATGTCTCCTTGATTCACAACAACTCTCAGTTCAACCAACATCCTCCTCCGTAACCCCTTGTTTCTCTCTCTTCCTTTTCTTCCTTCCGTCTCTCACTCTCCTCTCTCCACCTTTCGCTTGCCCGTCTCGTTAATCAAAGTCAATCTCTCCTTTCCCATCCTTCCCACCACGTCGGCAACATGGCTGAGAGCTCCGCTCCCTCTGGGCACGAGCGCTCACAGTCCGCCGTCTCCCTCTCGCGTTACTACCACGGCCAGAATGGCCAGCCCCAGGAGGTCGACCTCACCGACCCCTCGCTCGACTTCTGCAATGCTTTCTGGGGCCAGGGCGACCGGGGCTATGAAGTCATCATGACCCGTCTCCGCGGTGCTGCAAAGACGGTAGATGAGCTCAAGGCGTTCTGGAGGGAGCGGTACGTCGCTACAGCACAACCCAAGCTAACGCCAGCGCGGCGATCGAGGAGGATTATGCCAAGCGCCTGAGCAAGCTCGCAAAGATGCCGCTGGGGAACAACGAGATTGGCGATTTGTCCGAGGCACTTCACACTGTCCAAGTGGAAACGGCGGCACAAGCATCTTTCCACCTCCAGATGAGCTCAGAGATCCACACCGCGGTCGAACAGCCCACCGCCGAGTTTGCTGCTCGTCTCACCAGCCTCAAGAAGGGCCAGCAGGCGACCGTTGAGAAGGCGTGGCGCAACAAGGGTCTCCAGGAGGCCCATGTTGCAAAGGTGAGGGTGAAAGCAGGTGCAAGCGCTCATCCCCTAGGCACGTGAGCGGTATGAGAAAGACTGCCTCAAGCTCAACTCGTACACGGCCAACATGCAGCTCGTACAAGGTCGCGAGCGTGATGACCTCGAGAACAAGATGGAAAAGGTCCGCAGAAGCATCCAGAGCGAGGAGCAAGACTTCCGCAACTTTGTCAGAGTTCTCGAGGAGACGAGCGTAAAGTGGGAGAACGAGTGGCGCAGCTTCTGTGACGTTGTGCAGGACCTCGAGGAGGACAGGCTCAGCCTGACCAAGGACGTCGTATGGGCTTACGCCAACTCGGTGTCACAGGTCTGCGTCGAGGATGACAGCGTGAGTTTGCGTGTCGATTATAATCTGAACTGCAGTCATGTGAGCGTATCCGCGAGAAGCTTGAGCAGTTCGAGCCGCCCAACGACGTCGTCTTCTTTGTCAAAGGTTGGGGAACGGGCAGCCAGATCCCAGACCCGCCCCGCTTCATCAACTACGGCATCGGCGAATACCCGACCCAACCGGGCTTCCACCACGCACGGTATCATCGCCAGTCGGACAGGCCTCCGCTCCAGCCTGTACCAAGGTATGTGCCGGAGCCAGAGCCTAAGTCAGCCGCGAGCGTGGCGTCCCCCGCCGCGGCTCCGACGCCGGCAGCTGACGCCGCCCCGCGGTCCCCAGCACCTGCGTCTGTGCCGGCTCTTCAGTCCACGCCTGTGGAGCCTGCAGCTCCGCCTCCTGAGAAGCAAAACGAGTACTTCCCCGAGCTTGCTCCGATTCCGCCTGGTAAGGACACAACCCCGGCGGAGAGCACGCGGGGGGTCCAACTATCCGACTCTGCCTCGCCCCCAGCCTCGTCCACTGGCTACAAGCCGCCCTTTGGCATGCCCGTTCCCGGAATGGCTGCTGCTGGCGGAGCTGTAGCTGGTGCCGCAGCTGCTGCGGGCGCATCTACGTTTGGCAAATCGGGCAGCGGGGTGCAGTCCCCGACGGCGTCGGCCCCCTGGGGCTCGTCGAACCAGGCTGGCCCTCCCAGCCCGAGTGCACGTGACGTGCAGGATCAGGAGGACCCGATGGCGCGCGCTTTGGCCGAACTGCGCCAGAACCCGCCAGGGCCCAACAATGTTCGCCGCGCACCGTCACAGCGTCGCACTGAGTCGATCTACTCGGCTGGCGGCCGCGCCGCGAGTGCTGTGGCGGGCAGCAGCGTTTCGCAGCAACAGCGCTCTCCGTCACCCGCACCAAGCAACCACGCGCGCCAGCAGTCGTACCAATCCCCTCCAGCCGGCGGGCTGGGCGGCCAGGGTGGCAGCGGCCTCATCCCGCCCAGGAAGGGCCACACGGCTGCTCAACTCGCCAAGTCGATGGCCGAATTTGAGAACCGCTCGCAGCACCGCGGCAGTGTCAATTACAACAGCTTTGCCAACGACGTGGTTGGTTCGCATCCTACGTCGCGGCCCACGTCACCGGCACCCAACCGCTCCCCGTCTCCAGCGATGATGCAGCCGCCGACCCAGCCCGCAACGCACATTGCCGATGATGTGGTTCCCCGCTACGGCCAGGCATTCCCGGGTGAGCGCTCGCGTTCGCGGCCGGCTTCGGTATATTCTTCTCACTCGCGCGCCAACTCTGTCGTGAGTGTTGGCGAACAGAACGAGGATGCGGCTCCTCGCGAGGCATTCGCCGGTATTGGTGCTGGCAGTGCGGCTCGCAGCCCTTCGCCGCGTCCTCACAGCTTCCGGGCTCCTTCGATAGGCCCTGCTGCCGACACGCACGGCACGTTAGGGCCTCCCAACCTGGGCATCGCGCTTGACGCGAGTGGCGGTGTTGCTGAAGACTCAATGGCTGAGCAGTACCGCCGGCAGTATCAACAGCAGAGAATGCAGCAGCAGGAGGTCCCGCAGGCGCAGCCGCAGGAGCAGCCCGAGTCAAGGCAGCTCATGCAGTCCGCGCAGTTTAATATGATTCCGACTGAATCGCCCAGCCTGATGCTGCCTTCGCGTAGCGCCCAGTCTCTGTCCGGACAGCAACTGTCTGCTGGTCAACCCCAACAACAGCCTCAACAGCACCATCAGCAACAACAGCAGTATCAGCAACAGCAACAGCAGGCGTACGGCCAGCAACAACAGCATCAGCAGCCGCACCAGTATGACCAGCAGCCCCAAGCGCAGTATGACCAGCAACCCCAGGCGCAGTACGACCAGCAGCCCCAAGTGCAGTACGACCAGTACGGCCGACTGCAGCAGCAGCAGCTCCAGCCGCAAGCGAACCAGCGGCAGTCGTCCTCGGTGGGGTACCAGTACGCCGGGCAGCAGGAGCAGCAGCCGTACCGGCAGCAGTCGCTGTCGGAAGCGGCGGGATACCAGTACAGTGGGCAGCAGCAGCAGCAGCACGCGCCGCAGCACCAGCAGTACCGTTCTGATGTCCCGAACGGTTACAACCAGCATTACGGTGCGACGCAGCCCAACTCGCAGCAGTACCGGTCTCTTTCACCCCAGCCGCAGCACCAGCCGTGGATGGAGGCTGCTTACCAGCCTCCCCAACAGCCCGAGCAGCAAGTGCGTCGGAACACGCCAAGCCCGATTCCTGGGCAGCCTCCCTCGAACCCGGCGCCAACGGGACAGTGGGCAACGGACGGTCGGCCTGTTCTGTTCTGTGCGTCTGCATTCAGCTTGACCCGCTAACCACAGATGTCCGTGCCTTGTTCCCGTACCAGGCGGTGGGCCCATTCGAGTTTGACTTCCAAAAGGACGACATTATCGCCGTCACCAGCACGCCCTCTGACGGCTGGTGGTCGGGTGAGCTTCTTGACGAATCGCGCCGCCAGCCTGGCCGAACTGATTTCCCGTCAAACTTGTGAGTTATCTTACGGAACTCGGGGCTAACACAAGCGCCGAACTGTTCTAAGCGCGTCAGTCCATCTACAAGGCGGAGCCACGAGAGAATGACCTGTTTGTAGTTTCGTCACGTGGGGCCATGAAGCGATGAGATTAATGTGTGCAGTTGGGCGCGAGTGCAGTTGGGCGCGAGTGGTGATGGATTGAGCAGGATGGAGCAAGAGGAAAACCTGGTAAAGGTGAGAACCCGAGCCTGGTGAGCCAAGCTGACGCAAGAGCGAGCTCACGAAACCAGCGACTGTAGCTCTAGTCTAGTTCTAGATCAACCATATGATGACATGAACTTTGGTACATGACGCCAACTCATTGGAGAGGGAGGGGGGGTACAGAGTGGCGCCGGACTGAGGAGCCGGGCGCGCTGCACCCTGCCGGAGTGCGAGTGGAGTGCGACTGGCAGGAGAACGATGCTGGGCGCCGTGATATGTATGCGTGGCGTTCAGCCCCGTCCACGCCACAGGGGGGGAGGACACAGGGGGTGGGTTTGAATGTGTTTCTAACCACTTCTGCCATCTTCGGTTGGCCCTCTCTTTTGCCATGTCCTGTGCCAAGCCTTGTTGCCCAGTCCAGCCGTGCCGACTTGCTGCCCAGTCCGACCGGTAGCCATGCCGACTTGTCACCTGCGATGCCGCCGATTTTCTCTCAGCCTGCTCTTCTCAGTTAGAGCGGGTCGACATGCTGTCACCCGATCAAGTGGCTGGATGACGGTCCATCGTGAGAAGCAGCCCATCCAGCTAGACTTGTGGAGTAACTGGCACATACGCAAGACAACTCTGTAGTCCGAGATATTGGTGCCTCACCACACCTCACCACCTCCACGCTCTTCGAGTTGTTGAGCATGGCCGCATTTCCGGCCTGTTGGATAATATCCGCACGTTCAGCCACTCTTGGATAATTGCCGCACGTTCTTCCGCACTTGCTCCGCACCTCACCATCAGAGACGCGTTCCGAACGTCCCGCACATTGCCTGACCAGGCCCATATCTCGGCCGAGCTAACACCAGTCCAATCCGAAGTTGGCATGTCCAGAAATGAGCGCCGGCGTGTCGGCCCGACACTTTTTTTTTTTTTTTTTTTTTTTCGTGATCGCCTCTCATGATCCATGGCGTGCGGAATGAGTCGGGTTGTGCGCGATCCAGTCCGGAACTGCGAGGTGTATGGATTGTGGCTGCACTTTGGGGCAGGGCTGGCAAGGGCTGGCAAGGGCTGGCAAAGGCTGGCAAGGCAAGGTGAGGGCAAGGGGGGGTAAGCGAGGCAAGGGTCAAGCACGAATGGTGGCACCGCCGGGTGCCTGCCATGTGATACCTCACAGTACCTCAGAGTACCTCTGTACTTCCAGGGCGATCGTGGTACGCGCATGTTGATTTGTTGAGCATCCTAGCATGCATGTATCAGTTCCGCTCCTGGCTTGGGACTGGACGGAAAAGTGAGGAGGCATGGTTGGCGGAGGATTGAGTCGAATGGTAGTTGGAAGCAGGTTTTCGCAGTCTGGGTGATGCTTTGGGCCGGATAGAGCGATTAAGCGTTTGCAAATGGCTATGTGGTGGAGATTCCCTGGGTCGGGGGTATGTATGCAAAGCCACCGTCCAAGTACCAAGCTTTGTCCGTGCCCCCCTTCTATGGGCACCACCCGCCTCACCCAGCAGCTCACCTAAGCCACCCAGCGAGGCCACCCACGGTAGTGGAAACTCTGGTAGCCCTCCCCAGCCAGTCGGCACCAGCCGCCATCACGGCCAGCCCAGACGCCATCCTGCCTTGCTTGCACCACCAAACCCATCCACCACCATCCACCCCATCACCCCCAGCAACCTCCATCCACCACCATCCAACTCGGCTCTCAACCGTTCTCTGACCACCTCACAAAGCATCCATCCACATCCACATCCTCTCCTACCACTCTCAGCACCTCCGCACCCACTTTACCCTTCATCCTATCACCTTGCAACCTTCCCCCCCCCTCCCCGCCACCACCTCGGACCTCCTCACGCCGCGATCCAGCCACCCGCGGCCACACGACCACCTCCCCCCCCCCTCACAAACCCTCCACACCGCTCGGGCACCACGGTCAGCGACCTGTCACCCAGAATATCCGACCTTCAGATGGCGACAAACACCACGCTCTCGCCCACGTCGAGCAGCCAAGCATACCTCTCCTCCCCTCGACTTTTTCGCCCTAGCCGGGCTAGACACCACGTCGCCAGACCACAACCACGACCACAGCTCGCCCGCCGGACTCACGAGCGCTACCCACGACGCTTCCCACGCGTACCCCCACTCACAGCCCCGCTCACAAGGCGGCAACGACTCGCGCACCCCTTCGCAAAAGACCTCGCCAGAGTACCTGCCGCTCGACGACCCGTCGCCGATCGCGCTCGAAGCCCCGTCACGCCCCTCAAGTAGGCAAGGCTACAGAAACCTCGCCATCCAGAGTGGCGCCGCGCGCGGGGACGTGGCTATGGACGTGGACCACTCCCCTGCTGGCCATGGATCCGGTAACGGCGAGCAGCAGCGCGCCCATCGCGCAAACCGCAGCCGGGACAATAGTCGTGCACAAGCACGCGAGACGCCCCTTGAGGCTCACGACTTTATGAACATGGACATGGACAGCGCCGCCTATGACGCTGTCCAGGCTGGTATCCTCCAGCACCAGGTGCGTAGTCTGCACAGTTTTACCTGACCCCAGCTCGAGTCCATCCACATGCAGTCGCCGTTCATTGCGGCCAACAACCCGGGCTCACCATACAATGCCATGGCCCAGATGTTCCTTACGTCCCCCCCTGCACAGTCATCGCAGGGCCAGTTGCCCGACGACCGCCGCCCGATGCACTCGCGGACATACAGCGTGTCCAATGACGCATACGGCGCTCTCACGCCCGGTGCGTCCACCCTAGTGACGAGTAGCCAAAGCTGACGCTCAGGCCCGAGCGGCGACATCCCAGCCGAAATGCGCATGGACATGATGAGCCCGATGCAGCTTGGCACTATGATTGAAGGCAAAGAAACCGTGCGTGCACGGCCTTGAACGCGGCTAACCGCAGTACAATACTGCTGTACCGCTGCTTTCGCCGGCGCTCTCGCACCACAACCCATCCAACTATGCGTCGCCAGTTGTGCACGCGGGCTTTGGTTCGGGTGGCGGGCGTGATTCGACCCATGCCAACCGCGCGGCCCTGGAACAGCTCCAGCTCCAACAGCGCCAGTTCCAGGAGCAGCTCGCCCTGCTCCAGGAACAACAGAGGCAGTTGCAGGTCACAGCAGCAGCTGTCGCTGCTGCATCCGGATCGCGGTATCTCGCTCCCCAGCAGTCGCAATCGCAATCGCAGTCTCAGTCTCAGGCACACTTGCAATCCCAGTCACAGGGGTGGTTAGCCCTCACGCCGGGTGGTATCAGCGGCATGCACTCCACAGGGGCTGTCAGCACGTCTTCTCCCGGCAGTTACTTCTCTCCGCTGACTTCTCCCGCGCTCGAGCCCACTGTCAGCCGGTCCGCCGCGCTGCGTGCGGCTGCACAGCACCTCTCGCCACACCTGCATAGCCAGCAGCAGCGGCGGCCATCGCGCACGCTCTCTGCCCTGTCGTCACCAGCATTGAATCCTGTAGGATCCTCGGGCGGTGCCAACCAGACACTCTCACCTGCGCTCGGTCCACAAAATCCAGAGGTCAACGATCCCGACTACCTCTCCGCATTGCAGGGCATTTTGGATGGCACGTCGGGTTCGAGCGCGGAGGCGAGTGCCACAAGTGCCAATGGCGGATACCACAGCTCGCCGGTGATTGGCCCCAGTCTCTCGTCGCCTGCTGTGGGGTCGAGTGGTGCTGGCCCTCATCGCTCGATGCCTGCCAAGTCACGCCCGTCACCCATGATGAAACCTACGAACCATCGATCCCATGTCCGCGGCGGATCCTCGGTGCCGACATCACCCATGGCGTTCAAGGTGACCGGGAGCGGCAGTGGCTTCCTCCCGCCTGCTGCGATCGATAACCGTGGTGTGCAGTCCCCGACGGTGGGCGGCACATGTTCGCAGACTTCGACGCCCTCGCCCGTCGACCTTGCGCAGATTATGCCCCCGCCGCCGGTCCCGTCGCAGGGCAGACCAAAGATACCCATGACGCCGGCAAGCCTGATGAACTTGAGCAAGGAGTCGTCAGGGTCAGAATCCCCAGAGCAGCCTCTAGCCTCGACCTCTGCGCCTCCGCCAAGAGAGGCTGCCAAGAAGGCGACGAGCGCCCTCGTTCCGTTGCCGCCGAAGCGCGGGAGCCGACTTGTACCCGCGAGCGGGAGCGCAGCTGCCAAGCGTGCCCTGGCGATCCGACCTCCGGGTGTTGGTGTGCGTGCCGCAACCAAGGGCGCGGCTGCCGCTGCTGGGGCGAACGAGCCTGAGACTCGGCGTACATCGCACAAGGCAGCAGAGCAGAAGCGCCGCGATTCGCTCAAGGCTGGCTTTGACGAGCTCCGCCTACTCTTGCCTGCCATCAACACGGAGGCACTGGACCCCGAGTCGGGCGAGCCAATCCCAGGCTCGTCTGCGCCACGCCTGCTCCCAAAATCATCACTTGTGCCCGACGACAACCCGAATCGCGGTGTGAGCAAGGTTGCGCTTCTAAAGTTTTCAAACGAATACATTGTACGACTGCACGACAAGGTCAACAAGCGCGACGAGTACATTGACAAACTTCGTGCCGAGGTGACGCGGCTGCGCCTCGGGGAAGCGGAGGAGGTGCGCGGGGACGAGGGGGAGGACCTGCTCGAGATGGACATGCTCGAGGGCGAAGAGGACGATCTCGGTGACGACAACGAAGAGATGGACGTCGACCTGTCTGCGATGGTGCAGAAGGGCAAGAGCGTGACAAAGTCTCCTGCACTCGGGCCGAGTGGCGGACGGAGGCGAACGAGCACGGCGCGCAGGAAGGGCACAGACGATTAGCATTGGCATGGGCGATTAGGCCTGGACGATTAGAGGCATAGACGGATATAGTAGTGTATTCATGACGACGATGTAATCTTAGAGCGCCGGGGGGGGGGGAGGCTGCAGTGAGCGTGCGTGGGCGATGGTGACTCACCAGTCGAGAGGTGACTGTGAGGCACTGCCCGGTCCGGATCCTCCAGAGTTGCGCAGCTCCAGCTCTCCAGAGTGGGCAACGAGCGCGCCCTCTCGGTTTCTCGTGCCAATCGATGCGGTTCACTGCCATCAGAATGCGACTCATCAACGTACAGATCTCGACAGGTCGCAGTCTTGGCGACGCAAGCGAGCGGCACCGGCCATCTCCGGCGTCGCAACTAGATAAGAGAGTTGTCCAGCATCACATCAGCATCCAGCGTCCAGCATCCAGCACCCTCCCCATCGCCCATCGCCCATCGCCCATCGGCTTCATCCTCCTCCTAGCCCCAACCTCCCAATGCCCACCCAACCCTACAACATCCGGCGCCTCACGTCCCGCACCTCGCCCGACTTTGCCGCCGCGTGCGCCTCCCTCCCCCGCTCCTTTGGGGGGGACCACATCAGCCGCGCGATCAATGGCGGCAATACAGAGCTTGAAGCCGCTCGCCTACGCGCGGCCATTACGACGGCGGTGCTGGATCTCGAGTGCTATGTTGCCGGTGGGGCCGGGGGCGAAGACGACGGCGGGGCTAAAGGTGAACGCGACGGCGTACAGGCCGTCATGCTCGTCAAGCCGCCTGGGATTGCGCATGGGGATTCGTGAGTGCGCAAGTTGGGGAGGGCGTTGGGGCAGGCGTTGGAAAGGGGATAAGAGGACGAGGGATACGAAGACGAGGAATACGAGCGAGGACGGGCCGACTGACCCAGACCCAACGCGAAGGGGGCGCACACGGCGGCCGTAGACGCTCTGATCACCGACGACGCCCTCCGCGACGCCGCGACGACTGTGAGTCAACATGCCCTCCTACACCTCCTACCTCCTAACCCCACCACCCACCCCGGCCATATCTCCGCCCCACCTAACCCGCCACACCTCCGCCACGCCTTCACCACCACATCCTACTCCTACCTCTATCCCACACCCACGCCCCGCTCACGCAGCTCTTCGCGACCTTCCAGGACATCGAGGCCCGCGCCTTTGGCCCCCGCCGCGTCACGGACATGTACTACATCTCGCACCTAGGCGTCGAGGCACCCGCGCGCGGCCGGGGCATCGCGCGCGCGCTCGTGTCCCACGTCATCGACCGCGCCGCCGCGGAGGGCGTGCCGGTGTGCTTGCTCACCATGACTGAGGAGAATGTGGGTTGCAGAGCGGAGAGGAGCACGAGCATGCAGCCGAGCACGGGACGGGGCGAAGGAGCGCGGAGCGGATGTGGAGGAGGGAGTGGGTGTGGAGGAGGGAGCGGGTGTGGAGGAGGAGGGAGAACGGGCACGCGCTGACGCCAGGAAGCACTCTACCGCCGCCTCGGGTTTGTGTCGCACGCGTACCTCGAGGCCGAGATTCGGGGTGTGCCCACGCGCTGGTGGGCAATGAAGACGGTGCCGGCGCCCGTGGCCGTGGAGTAGGACGTAGATGTAGATGTATGTTGTGCTCTCTGCCGTGACTGAAGCGCCTCAACTGCGCCACTCCCACTCATGCCTCTCCCTCCCCCTCCCCCTCCCACCCCACTCATCCATTCACTCTCCCCGCCGCTATCGCAAACATGCATATGATCGGTGCTGGTTGTGCTGCTGCCAGCCGAGCCTACTTGCCCAGCCGCTTGCGGATCGCGCGCGTCGCCTTTCTGCGCTTCTTGTACTTGTGCTTGTTCATCTTCTTCTTGCGCTTGCGCTTCACGCTGTCCATGTGCACGGGGGTGTCGGCGGTGTCGAGACGCGCAAGCAGACCATCGAGGGCGGCAAGAGCGTCCGCGAGCTGGGTGGCGTCAGCCGAGGCCGAGGCCTGAACTGGGGCCGGGGCCGGGGCGCCCATCCGCGCAAGCGCAGCGTCCCATGCGCCCTGGGCGGCCGTCGCATGCCGACCCGCCGCGGCGTCGAGGGCGGACGCCACGTCAAACGTGCCAGCCTGAGCCGGGGCAGAGGCAACGTGGGGCCGGAGCGGCGCGGGCTCGAACAGCGCACTAGGCGCGGGCGGCGCGTCGAACACCCCCGAAGCGGAGGCCAGAGGGAGGGGCATGTGCGATGGCGTGAGTGCCAGGTGCAGGCGCGTCTGGAGGGGCGTGAGGGCTATAGGCTGAAAGCTGTCGGGCGCAGGCTGGGTGGACACGAGGTCGGTGCGCGACAGCACGCCGCGCCGCAGACGCCGGCCGTGGATGGCGGCCGCGGGGGCTGCGCGCGGCGCCGCGACAGCGCACTTGGTGCGCACGGGACGCGGGGAGCGGCCACGCGGCGTGCGCGGGGCCACCTCGGGGAGGGTCGAGTATAGCCTCCGAAACATTGTCGATGGACGAGTTGGACGAGTCGAGTTGGACGAGGTCCTGGAGAGTTCGACACTCATTTCACGACAAAGAATCGGGGGAAAATGCCACGTGGGGTCGGTGGTCACGTGAAGCTCGAAAGTTGAGCTGGGCACCCACCACAACAAATCTGGTTAGCATACACCATGTCTAAGCGGACACACGGACAGATGACAACAACGACGGCGGCGACGGCGACGGCGGACAGCGTGCTCCTCAAGGAGCCTCAAGTGGGTAGCGTCGGTTACGTCGGGATGGGCTGATGCCAGAAACGGTTCTACCGCCAGCGCGCGCATGCGAACGTCTTCAACGACCATGTGCTCGATTACCCGCAGTCCCCGGAGGAGATGGACTGGAGCGTACACTATCCCGCGTACTTCGAGGCAGGGGCGAGCAGGGGCGAGAAGGCTGTGGAGTGGGCCGACGTCGGGTGCGGCTTTGGCGGCCTGCTCATGGCGCTTGCGCCGCAGTTCCCGGACACGCTGATGCTTGGTGAGTTGGCCGGAGGATTTGGAAGGAAGCAGTGGTGATAGAAAGAACTGGGAAGAAGGGGGAAGAGAGCGTAACCGAGTGGAGGGGGTTTGTCACTGCCGCCTGCACGGTCACCCTGCTGAGCTTGCTCTGCTCCTTGCTCTGCTCACACCAGGCATGGAGATCCGCGTCTCGGTGACGCAGTACGTTGCGGACCGCATCGCCCACGCGCGGCAGGTCGAGGCGACCCTCCCAGCAGGTGCACCTGACGCCCGCCCGGGCGGCATGCAGAACGTGAGCGTGATCCGCGCAAACAGCATGAAGCACATGCCCAACTTCTTCGCCAAGGGCCAGCTGTCCAAGGTCTTCTTCCTCTTCCCGGACCCGCACTTCAAGACGCGCAAGCAGAAGGCGCGCATTGTCACCACCGCGCTCTTGGCCGAATATGCCTATGTCCTGCGCCCTGGCGGCATCTGCTACACGGTCACGGATGTGAAGGGTGAGTCTAGGCTCCGGACGGGCGTGGAGGGAGGATTCTGACACAAGACCTGCACGAGTGGATGGCGTCGCATCTCCACAAGCACCCTTTGTTCGAGTACATTCCGACCGAGGAGATGGCGGGCGACCCGATCCTCGAGGCTGCGCGGACGGCAACTGAGGAGGGGCGCAAGGTCGAGCGCAATGGGGGCGACAAGTGGGTGGCGTGCTTCCGTCGCCTGCCGGACCCAGAGGACGACTAGGATGAGGGTGGGTATTGCTGGCAATGCATGTGTACGACCATGGTGTATGGGGTGTATGGGAGGGACAATGGAGTGGGCTGACTCGACTGGACATCCGACCTTGCTCGACGGGACGAGCTGTGGAGCAAATGGCAGCCTGTGCCCCGGTAAGGCGCTGCCGCCGCTACCGCCCTCCTTGGGCCAGACCAGACTGACGCGAGGCCGATGTGTGAGCAGCCCCTTACTTCGAGCGCACCTCTGTTCACACGGTTCTTTGGCTTCCCCTGCGTCCCACGCTGTCTTCATATTTCTGGTTTTCTTCACGTCTTTCCAACCTGGTCTCACTTTCAACTTTCAACCTGCCTCCAACTCAACCATGGCCCCAAGCAGAAACGTCCCCGCAGACCGCTCTGAACAAACCCCTCGAGCCGAGCACTTCCCGCAACTCGCTGAACTCGCCAGCGCCATAGCTGGCGACGGCACGCCCATTCGCCCGGGTTCTCTCGTTGAGGTGGACAGGCAAGGCAGTGGGCGCCGCCACTCGGCTCTCGTGCGTCGGCTGTTTCGCTCAGACGGACGCCCGCAGGCGCACATCCAATGGCTCCGGCGGTCGTATGCAGGCGGTGGATTGTTCCTCAACTCTGCGTGCTCCAATGTCCTGGTCACTTCCGTCCGGCGCAGCGTTGCAGGCGAGGTCCGCTTCGTGGCGGAGCCAGGCGTCTGGCGAGACCCGATCTCGTCTGGGCGCCATTCTCTCCCGCCGTCTGCCAGGGAAAGGGCGGACTATTCGCGACCACGTCATGCGATTCTTGCCTCGCCGCGTAGCGAGTCCGGGACAATGAGCCCCGCGTCGTCAACGATATCAACGGCGCCTTCTTCCGGAAGGGCGGCGTGGAATTCCGCCCCGGCGACGTGGTTTTCTTCGAGGGTGAAGCTGGAAGCGAGTGGACGCCAGGTGTCCTGGGCCGCTCCCACAGTGACCAGGAATGGGGGGTGCGCGTGTGCGGTCGCCAAGTGGATTTACGTGGCCGCCTCTTCTTGCACGAGACAGACCTGTATCTCACAGAGGATGCACGGTTCGTGCCACTCACTTCGATCCAGAAAGCCGCGGGCTTTACCTATCTCAAACTCCTTCCACGCCACGCTGATCACCACCCGCACTCCCTTGTCCCTCTCCCTCACGCCCAGTATCCTCTGCCCAATCCAAACCCAGCGGAGGATCGCAGCCTCAGCGTCCTGCGTCCTCCAGCAGTGGACCTGTACGCTGGTGGTGATGGGATGCTCTTCGGCGTCAACCAGCACTTCCACGTTCAGCATGCCGTTGAGCGGGATGACGCAGCGCACGCGACTTTCCGGGACAACTTCCCTGCTGTGAACATCCACCACTGCACAGTGGGCGATTTCACACAAAGTCCTTCTCGACGGCCGGAGCCGGGAAGCGTGGCCCTCCTCGTGGCTGGGCCCCCATGGTTGGTCCGATGACATGAGAGTTTTTGTAATGAATCCAGTCAAAGTTTCACGCTCGCGAATCGGGTCCGCAAGCTTAACGACGCATCCAACGCCGAGGTGTTCACAGTACTCGTGGAGGTTGCGCGTCTCAAGCCAGACGTATTTCTGCTCGAGAATGTGCCTGGCATCTGCAACCCTTTCCAACAAGGAGGACGCACTGTCAACATCCTCGCGCAAGTAGTGCAGAAGCTCGTCGGAGAGCTTGGGTTAGCTCAACCTCGCTCTTAATTGACAACAGGTACCAAGTGCGCCTCGGCAAGATCAACTCGCGGGACTACGGCTCGCCACAGGACCGCCACCGCATTTTTGTCCTCGCGGGGCGGAGCGGCCTGCCCCTCCCCTCCTGGCCCACTGCCACACATCTGAATCCCAAGCCGAGCACCTTGTCCTTTATGGTTGGCGGCGAGACTGTAGTCCTTGGCAGTAAGGCAACTGGGCCGAGGCGGGCAGTGACAGCCCGCGACGCGATCGGGGACATGCCCAACGCTGCTGGCGGGATCGGTATGTGCCTCCCAACAAGCCAGCTAACACTAGCATTCGATTATGAACACCTTGATTCCCTCACGCTGCCCAGCGGAGCTGTTGGTGTGCCCGACGGCACGCAGTACCGCCGCTCACCCATGACCAGTTACCAGCAGGCTGCACGGGGAGCAGAGGTCGGCGTGCGAGATCATTTTACACAGCATCCCCCAGCTTCTGTGGTGGAACTGTACGTCGTCCCCCACCCAAACTGATCCAGTGTCCTCTCTGCCCCTCGCGCCGATACACCACGCACAGGGCGAGGTGCCAACCTCCGGTGCGATCCCCACGGTGCCGTCCCCACACTCCAGGGCAACCCGTTCCCGGGTGGGAACAGCACGCTCACAATCCATTGGAACGTGCGTCCTGCTTGGCCTGATTCTGCTGACGACAGGCTCACCGTGTCCTGTCGGTGGCGGAGCGCCGACGTGTCCAGGGATTGCCGGACTCGTATGTCCTGCGCGGAAGTGCCAAGGACGTGAGAGACCGTCACTGGAAGGCTAAGCTGACGGTAGAAAGACACCATGCTCGGGAACATGGTTGATGTGCACGTCGCCAGATCCCTGGCAGAGCATATCAAGAGTGAGGTGTTCGCACCGTCCTGGCGCGACTGGGGACGGCCAGCGAGTGACGAGTTCTGGCGCATGTGGCGTGTGGCACACCCAACATGATTACCTAGCTTGGAACTCAAAAACAGGCTAGCCAATGCAAGTGCATACAATGATTACGCGACGTCGACAGCTTCGGTGTCCTTCGCGGGTGTGGCAGGTGTCTCCTCGTTGGCAGGTTCGCTGGATGCGTCCTCCTTGGCAGGTGTGGTAGGTGCTTCTTCCTTGGAGGGTGCTGCGGCTGTTTCTTCGGCGGAGGTAGGCTCGTCTGTGGCCTCCTTGGAAGTCGTGGTGGGCTCCTCCTTCGGAGGAGGGGTTGGGGCCGATGGTGTCTTGGGCTCCGTGGGTTCCGTTGTCTGCGTGGGCTCGGGAGACTTTGGTGTTGGTGAGAGTGTTTTGGATGGTGGTGGCGGTGCGACGCCCTCCTTGTCCTCCTCTTCGCCTTCCTTGCCCTCCTTGGCCTTCTCCTTGTCGTCCTCCATACTCTTCTCCTCATTGTTATCCTCCACAGGCGACTTGCTCATCGGCGAACTCATCGGACTTGGCTCTTTGATTTCGCCCACCTCCCGCCACCCCTTTGACGGCGATCTACTTGCCGCCTTATCCTCAGCTCCCGACCCAGGCGCCTCCTTACCCTCCTCAGTGCCCTTGAACTCTTTACTGTTCTCAACGTCCTCGCTGCCATTGCTGACCGACGTAGTGGGCGCTTCTGGTCCATTACTCGTCTTACGTAGCAGGCCGCGCATGGCGGCCCCAACGTCGCGGCGCGGAAGCGTCTTCTCACGCACGAGCGCCTCGAGCGACGCGGCTGACGAGCCGCTCTCCGCCAGCGGAGCGAGGCGCGCGGCAATAATCGCCGCGTCCTGCTGCATCCTGCCGTCAGCTTGTACTTGTGACGTGCTCACCTCTTCTTCGCCTCCTCAGACTTGAGCTCGACCTTGATGTATTCGTCACCGAGGCGGCTGACGTACGCCGCTATGACTTGGGACATGACGGCCTCGACCGTCGGATTGGCGAGGTACTTGCTCAGAACCTTGTGGAGTGTCGCCGTCTCCTTGACGAGCATGAGGGCATACGAGTGTGGTGCGTCACGAGGCGACGGCTGTTCCCAGTCGATCTCGCGCAGCTCGCCGCAGTGTACTGCGAGGCGGTCTGACATAATGGCGACGAGCTTCGCATGGATCTCCTCCTGGTGATCCTTATAGTCGCGCTTCAGTTTGTCGAACTCGACAAGCATGACAGCCTGGCGCGGGTTCAGGTGACGTCTGATGAACTCGCGTATGTAGGGAATGAGAGCTATGATGACCGAGAGGCTCTGCGAAGCGAGCGCAAGGTGCTTGGCTGTAATGTTCTTGAGGCCGGCAGAACGCATCGCACCGGCGCCCAGTACAAGCTGGCAGATGCGCGAGTTGAAACTGCGCAGGAACTCGATGACGCGCGTCATGACATCGGTCGTGACTAACTCGAGGTTGATCACGATCGCGAGGTACTCGCTCAGCAGCTGGAGCGATTCGGACGTTGCCTTGACGACGCAGAATGTCTTGCCCTCGATTGAGATGAGCTTGGCCGTGCCCGACGACTCGCCGTTACTCGCCCCGTTCGCTTCCCGTGGTGGCACAAAGCACTCGCTCGGGTCGGAGACTGCGGCTTCGACGAGGAGGTCTGCGGCGTGTTGTGTTCCACGTGGTACGTCGACCTGGACCCACGTCTCCTCCTCGACTAAGCGTGCCGAGCGGGTGAGACGTTGCTGGTGATACGCCTGTAAGAAAGCGCGGGCCTGAGCCTGTATGGCACCTCTCAATGTGCCCAAGACGCGCTTCGCGAGTGCCTCACTCTCCGTGACAAACTCCATGGTTTGATTGAAAATCTCGACAAACTCACTAAGCAACAACGATGCGTGTTGCTCTGATCGGGCGGAGACGATGATCGAGGCACGCGTGTTGGCCAGCTCGCACGCAGAGGTGAGGATGTCACCAGGCTCGAACTTGATGCCCTCAGGCGTCCTCGGAGCTAGCTGTGGTCCATCGGATGCGGGTGATAATGTCAAGGCAGTGAGAGTCCTGGGATGTTAGCGACGGCTGGAGGTATGCTCACTTGTTCTCAGCCAGCATTGCCGACATCTCCTCGCCCATCTTCTCGACGAGCTTGATGCGCGACAGCATCGACGAGCACATCTTCTTGCACAGCTCTGTGAACTCGGAGTGAGACATGGCTCGTAGCTTCTGCGCAAGCCCCTGTCCGCCGGCCTCGGTCCCTCGATTTGAAGCGTCGTCCTCCTCACCCTGCGGCACAGGAAGATGCTGTATGTCAGGCCACGTCGCGGTAAATCACCCACCCTTCGCAATCCATCCCGAATGGATGTGGTAACACTTTCTCGCCAGACGCCGGCCAGAGCGTCCGTCTTGCCGCACCGAATGAGGCCGCCGAGCATGGGCCCGATGGAAGTCCGCAACTCGTCCGAGTTGAACTCGGTGTGCTCAGCCTCGGAGAGGATGGATTGCAGGACTGCCAGCAGAGCAGACTCCAGCTGCCCTGTAATGTTCGTGGTGAGGACGGCGATGGATGTTGGCAGATGTGACAGAGCTGGTAGCGTGGTCAGGGGAAGGTGATGATCTTCGCCCTCTCCTTCCAGGGCCTGCGTGCCGTTCCTCTCCCACCATCTCATGACGTCCTCGACGCAGCCGAGAGCGCCGGCCCAGTCACCAGCGTCGGCGAGGTTCTTCGCGAGGCGGATCATCTCGTCAAGCTCAGCGACACGTTTAACGCCGCCCTCGGTTACACGGAGTGAGTGTAGGCGGGACTGTGCGTCGATAATCTCGAGACCCTTGCGCGCCTGCTTGCCCCCGATATCTCTGAGGCCCATCTTGAGACTTGTGATGCGGGTCAGACATGAGCTCGATTCTGAGTTGAGGTCCTGGAGGTTCCCTAGAGCGGAGAAGAACGACGATGACCGCAGCGTGATTTCGTGCACGAGGTGGCGCTCGAGGTTGTCGAGATGAGAGGAGAGCGTTTCCTGCACCGCCTCGTCTGGCGCCTTACCCTTGAAGGGCTCTGCGCTGTCCATGACCTCGGCCCATGTGGACGGGTTGGCAATATCAAAAGCTGGATCGAAGAAGATCTCGGGGATCGTGTCGAGGGATGGCAAATCCTCCTTTGGTGTCTGGACCTTGATGTCGAGTTCTGGTGCCCCATTGACGTTGTTGCTTGAGCCAGAGGCGGCTGCCGCTTGTGATTGCACAAATTGCTCGTACAGCGGCGCAATAGACTTCAGGTACCCGTCGTAGAAACTGGATGGTTGGGGTTTTGGTAGCAATGGGGGCGCACCAAGCGGAGGCAATGGCTTGCGCGAGCTGCGCAATGGGTTGGCGCGCTTGGTCGGGTGGTTGAGAACAGTCGAAATTGCTGTCTGTCAGTGCCGAAAGAATTCAAGCTCACCGTTGAAGCCCCGTTTCTCCACGCCGTCGTCGACATGTGCGTCGATGCCGAGGGTCCAGGACACAATGTTGAGCGAGCTCGCATCTGCTGGTGGTTCCCATACGGCGCCGTCGCCGTATGACGTGTCCATGACACTAGCCGTGCCATCAAACTCGGAGAAGAATGATTCAGACGGAGGAGGTGATGAGGGCACCGGCGTCGAGCCAGACGTGACTGCCCCGCCCGCTGTCGACGGGCCAGCCGCGTTGGCGGTGAGGCCCTGGGTTGTCGGCTTGGACATGGCTGCTGGTGTATGGGCCCCGTAGGCGGGACCTCACGAGCGAGCCAGCGGGAGTTGAGTGAGAATGGGAACCAGCGTGGAGATGGAAGCGGCGGTTGCGGCCGTTGTTTGAAAGATCAAGGCGAGATAACGAGGGACTGTGCGATGCGATGACTGGATCTATGAATCGTCAGGAAGGTCGAGGTGGATGCCAACAACGCGCTGGACCCGGCTGTACGATCAAGCCGCCCATGCTCGCGTGGCATAAATTACGTATTACCAAGTGGCCCTCACGTGCCTAATGTCGTGTGCTTTACGACACTGGCAAGGATACCAGTCGCTGCCAATTTTGGGCGTGAAGGGCGCGGAGACAGCCGAGTCGGAGTATGGAAGATTTGGTCAGGATTTGTGCCAAATCTGGGTGCCGGGATGGCCACCCAACTCGCCAAGCGCCCTCGGGCCACGGGCCCAGCGACTCCGAGAGAAGGGACTGGCTGATGGATTTTTGGAAGAGCGCCTGGGTCGCAACTGTTCTTAGAACTTGTCATGTATCTTCGAGCCTTCCAGCTCTGTTAATCAAACCTCCTCCAAACCCCACACATCTCTCTCCCTACTCTTCTTGTCCTCTCGTCAGGCCAGAAAGGAATCGTTGTCATCAGACAGTGAGCTGGACCGCGCTCTCCTCCCTCTACCACCCATCACTAACCTAAAGTGTGTGGAATTCTTGGTCTCCTTCTTCACGACCCCCTCGCCACCCAGACGGTCCAGGCGGGTACGGAAATGTAAGCAGCGCACGATGCGCAATTACTAACCTCAGCGCTGATGGTCTTTCCCTCCTCCAGCACCGGTGAGTAACAACAACAACAACAACAGCGACCTTCGGATCAACTCGGTCTAACACACAGTGGCCAGGATGCGGCCGGTATCGTAACCTGCGGCTCGGGTGGCCGCTTCTACCAGGTCAAAGCGAATGGCATGGTCCGCGACGTCTTTGACGCGCAGGGCATCGCTGGCCTCAAGGGCTGGATGGGTGTCGGTCACGGTGGGTTGCGTGGGCCCAAGTGGGGCCTTAGTCATCCTAACTCCAGTGCGCTACCCTACCGCGGGCTCTGCCGACCACGCCGAGGCCCAGCCATTCTACGTCAACTCGCCGTACGGCATCACCTTTGCCCATGTAAGTCTGGTGCGGACTGGAACGCGGTCGATTTTTGGGACTCTGGAGATGCTCGGACGATCAGCCAGGATCTCCGAGAGTCCATACGCCCGGTGTAGAGGGGTCTGTGTATCAGAGATTACAGATTGAAGATTACTGACGCCCGTGCAGAACGGCAACCTGATCAACACGGTCGAGCTCCGCCAGTTCCTCGACGCAGACGCGCACCGCCACGTGAACACCGACTCGGACTCGGAGCTCATGCTCAACATCCTTGCCAACAACCTCCAGAAGACCGGCAAGTTCCGTATCAACGAGGAGGACATCTTCACTGCCATTGGCGACCTCATGAAGCAGTGCAAGGGCGCATATGCTTGTGTCGGTATGCTTGCTGGCTTCGGTCTGATTGCGTTCCGTGACCCCAATGGTATCCGTCCGGTCGGCTTCGCCACGCGCAAGGGCGCCAGACTCGGTATCGACTACGTCGTTGCGTCTGAGAGCGTCGCCGCGCAGGCCCTCTCGTTCGAGAACTGGGAGGACATCAAACCTGGAGAGGCCATCATCATAACTCGCGACAAGGGCCTCATCCGCCGCGTTGTTGCGGACCCCGTGCCTTTCGCACCCGACATCTTTGAGCACGTCTACTTTGCGCGCCCCGACTCGACCATTGACGGCATCAGCGTCTACCGTGCCCGTATGGCCATGGGAGAGTACCTCGCCGAGGAGACAAAGCGCGTTCTCGAGAAGCACAATGTCAAGGTCGACGTTGTCATCCCCGTTCCCGACACGTCGCGTGTGTCGGCTCTGCAGCTCTCGCAGCGTCTCGGTATCCCGTACCGTGAGGGCTTTGTGAAGAACCGTTACGTCGGCCGCACTTTCATCATGCCTGGTCAGAGCCAACGCCGCAAGAATGTGCGCCGCAAGCTCAACGCCATGCCCATGGAGTTTGCCGACAAGACCGTCTTACTTGTTGACGACTCGATTGTGCGCGGCACCACCTCGAAGGAGATTGTGCAGATGGCCAAGGACGTCGGTGCCAAGAAGGTCATCTTCGCGTCAGCCGCCCCCGCCATCCGGTACTCGAACGTGTACGGCATCGACATGCCGTCACCCCAGGAGCTCGTCGCCTACGGCCGCACCACCGACGAGATCGCAGAGGAGATCGGCGCCGACCTTGTCATCTACCAGAACCTCGAAGACCTTGTCGAGGCGTGCCGCCAGCTCAACCCTGAGATCAAGCAGTTTGACTGCTCCGTTTTCACGGGCGAGTACGTGACGGGCGGCGTTGACGAGCGTTACCTCGAGCACGTCCAGAGACTGCGCAGCGACAAGGCCAAGGCTAAGAAGGCTGGCATCAAGCTCGAGATGGCCGAGCGCGCGTATGAGAGCGGTTGCTCTGGGCCCATGAACGGCGCCGACTCGCTCATCGGTCTCCCAAACCACTCGCCCAAGCTCGGGCCCAACTCGATGCCCTCCCCACAGGACACTGTTGGCCTGCACAACTCGTGGCACAGCGGCGCATAAGCACACATTGCAACGAGAAACACACTCACGCTTGTGCATAGAAGTCCCTCTCATTTCTTGTTGTTACCATAAATCCTCTCGATGCATCCTGTTGGGACATTGGCATGTTGGGCGGTGGAGCAGAGTTCTTCTGGGCCCTAGTTCTTTTCAGTGGAGGTGACAAAGTGATGAGTGTGGCTTGAATAGCAAGCGATTCGCGCTTGTATCGACACCGCAATGTCCAGTGGGTGTCTTTCCCTTTCAAGTACAGGTGCCAGACGTTGTTTGGGTTAGCGTCGTTACCGACAGCGAAGTGAGCACGAGTCAGTTCTTCCACCTCGGGTTGGCCAACGAAGCATCCCTGCGTCAGCTACCTGCCGACATAGCCGCCTCGGGTACTCCTGTACAAGTGCATGTCGTCCCTTAATCTATTGGAACTCGGGGAGGCAGTGGTCGCCAGGGCCGTACGGCTTTGAGGTCAATGTCGTGAAACCGGCAGAGTTCTCAGCACCGAGACGCTCCGATTGAGGCCCGATCTTGGGCTGCTCGCCGCGCTTAAGCTGGTCAAGGATCTTGACGGTGCTCTCAGGCGTGAGGTCCTCGTAGTAGTCGTCGTTGATCTGCATCACTACACGTTAGCTGTCTCCCGGCCACCGGCTGCACACCGCGACGGCCGACTCACTAGGGGCGTTGGAGCAAGCGCCAAGGCACTCGACCTCGAGGAAGGTGAACATCTTGTCCTTGCTCGACTGGCCCGACGTGAGGCCGAGGTGGCCCTCAATCGCCTCGAGGATCTTGTCCGAACCGCAGCCACCGAGCACGCACGGCGTCGTCGTGCACAGCTGCACAAAGTACTTGCCGACCGGCTCGCGGTTGTACATGGTGTAGAACGAGGCGACCTCGTACACGCGCATAGGCGGCATGTCGAGCGTACGCGCAACCTCGTTCATGGCCGAGAGGCTGACCCAGCCGCCGTTCTGGCGCTGTGCAATGTCAAGCACGGGCATCACCGCCGCCTTCTTGTACTGGGGGGGGTACTTTGCGATCACCTTTGCGATCTCCGTCTTGTTCTCGGGCGTCCACGAGAAGGGGATTGATGCGTTGTTGTGCGCCGAGTCGCGGTGCTGCTGGTTAGCTTTGGCCCAAGTGCGCGCCGAGCTGGGTGGGTGAAAAGGAAGGAGAGGGTACGTCGGAGATCGGGATGTGGTGGGGGGTTGGGTGGGGATCGACGCACCATCATGAGATTGTCTGACCGGCGGGCGGCCGACTTGGTGAATGCCCTGCGGCCGGCGGCGCGCGAGGCCGTGGTGATGACCGAGCGGAGGGACATTGTGGGGTGGAGTGGTGAGCCGGGATGGGGTTGACGGAGACGACGACGGGCGACGGAAGCGCAGACCCAGCGATGGCATGGACTTGGCTCGACATGCATGGCATTGCACCCATCCCGGTTGGCGGACAGACGGCGGATTATTTAAACTACATTTTCCAGCCATTTTGTCCCAATGACCACGTGGAGCTGGGCTTCACCATGGACCAATCAATGTGGGGCCCAGTATATTCCCAAGGCACAGAGAACGACCAAGCGAAGGCGTCTCAGCCAAAGACGTCATTGAACAAGCAGACTGCACCTGGGTCGACTCGTCTCCAGAGGCTGGTCTAGCCTCCCGCTTGAACGTAGAGCTTCCCTTCCTTCCCTCTTCACGTCTCCGACTGTCTCCAGTCCTCACAGCATCCACCAAACCCCCCGCCAACCATGTCCGCGACGTACCGGTCGCTCGGGCGTGCGGCACCCATTGTCGGTGGTCTCGCTGTCGCAGTGTATGCAGGCAAGCTCAACATCCGCAACGACGAAGCCCCGCCTCCCCTTGCCAAGGCCGTGGCGGCGGCGCGTCCAACTACGCTCTTCGGGACTGCCGCGCCCTTTACACCCATCTGCTGGGGCACAAATGAGTACTTGACGCTCTCGCCTGACCCGACCGTCAGGTCCCTCAAGCGGCCTACGCCGATGGCAACACTGGGTGCCACACCTCTACACGACCTCGTAGTTCATGAGAAGTATGGTGCCGCCATCGATGCCAGGGGCGACGTTTGGATGTGGGGCAAAGGTTACGACCCGTCTGGTGAGATTGACCGCTCGCTGCGCGGCAAGGTATGGCTTCGTTAGACGGCGCTGACGGGAGAAACTGCGCAAGCTCGCCGCCGGCCCTGGCAAACTGTTCGGCCTTAGCAAGGGGGGCCGGTTGTATGTCGTCAGTGCCGACCGTTCGTTCCAGAAGGGTCTGGCCAAGAAGCGCGGCTACTGGACCAAGCTCACGACGCGCGACCCAATCGTCGACTTTGTGGAGCTGCAAGCGTCCGAGAAGTTTGGCTGGGGCGAGAAGTGGGAGAGTATTGCCGTCGGGACCCACCACCTCCTGGCGGTGACGAACAAGGGACGCACGTTCTCGCTCCCACTCTCACCCAGCGGTAACACCCATCGTCAGCTCGGCACCAAGCAGATGATTCCCGACGAGTACACCGAGTCGCCGGAGAAGGCGCTCGAGCATGGGCCACCTCTGCCGCCCGAGAGTGACCCGCGCTTCGCCACGACCCTCACGCAGATTCCGGCGCTTGCAGGAATCAAGATCGACCAGGTTGCCGCGAGCGATCGCTCGTCGTTTGTCCGTACAGACGAGGGTCGCGTCCTAGGCTTCGGAGCCAACGACTATGGTCAAATCGGCCTCGGATCCAACTCCACCGTCTCGACCGTCCCTACTCCCGTTGAGATCGTGCTCGCCAAGGGCTACCCAGCTGGCACGTCATTGTGGTGCACCAATGTTACTGCAGGCTCGGCCACAACTATGTTCACGGTCGAACGCGCCACCACCAATGGGCCAAAGGTCTATGAACTCCTCTCCTGTGGCAATGGCCAGAGCGGCTCGCTCGGCACCGGCTCCACGAGCTCGGCGTGCTACGTCCCGACGCGCATCAGAGCGTGAGTTGTGTCGCAGTTCAGTGTTAACGGATAGTCTGAGTGGCATCCAGGAATGTGAGCCTCATATCTCGATGCCAGCTGAACTCAGACTCGGAGAAGTTGCAGGCCCCCATCGGCCTCAACATCCACAAGGTTTCGATCTCGGCTTCGCCGAACACGCACGTCTTTGCTGTCCTTGATACAATCTCGGAGGCGGACGCCAAGGGACTCAAGGACGGCCTCTTCGGGCGCGACGTCATGGTGTGGGGCGGGAACTGTAAGCTATCTCCCCGACGACGCTGATCGCAGTCGAGTACCAGCTTGGCACTGGCAAGAAGTCGGCCTCGGCTGTTCCCCAGCACATGCCATCGCTCATCCCGCACGCGATTGACGAGCTGGTCGCGCAGACCCCCGAGGCCGAGGTATGATGCCCCCAGACTCTGCTGACTGTAGTCATCCCCGATGCCGCTTACCCGCCTCCAGCTGCACACGGCCAAGGCAGACACGTATGACATGCTTGGCAAGCTGATCAAACGCGGCGTCAAGACCGAGGAGACCGTGTTGGCCGGTTACAACTGCTCAGTTCTGTACAACAAGATTGTCAGCTAGTGTCTCGAATACTTCTGCAGGGTATTGTAAGCAGCGCTGGCGGGTTCAAGACAAGACTCACGAACTCTAACTCAATGGCTGAATGGAGTTGTGAGAGGCTGATCCCTGTCCGTTCAGCGGAGAGGTGCACGGGCGCCACCTCGGGGCTGTCACTGATCTGATCAGTAGTGGGAACTGCTTACGGTAACGGCATACAAGTGGCTTGTTCACCAAGTGGGTCGAGTATTCTCGAGTCAGGTGGCCAGCGGTTGACTCTTACCTCGCAATACCCATCTTACCTCGCAATGCCCAACTTTGAACAGACTACTCTGAACAGCTACAACTGTCCCACCTGGTGGTATACTGTGCGGTATCTGCAGATAACAGGCGGGGAAGGCTATCTCTGCATTGCTTGGACTGGCCAAACAGATCCAACTGGGAAATGCTCTGGAATGTGTGATCGACTTTCAGGATTGGCTACCGTCGGCCTTTTCTGTAACGTGAGGCCGAAGAAAAGTGAGATGTTGACTGATCCAGGCGGATGAAGGAGGAACCTTCGTGTTGACGACCATCCGGCACGGTCTGAGACTCTGATGCGGTGCACGCATTTGCCAGTTCTTACATGGGTAGACACACTGAGATCCTGTCAGCGCCGCCATCGCGCATCGCTGAACGGAGGAGCACGACACAGAGCAAGCCCCATCACCTATCGCTGAGCTGGGTTCGGCAAATCCATTCTACCAAACCAGGTGTGAGCTCATTCATGACTGTGTTGACAACGTCGTCACAAGGGAACAGGTGACACAAAGGCTACAGGCCCTACTTCTGACATGTCTCTAGCAGAACCAACGCAGGCAAACATCTCCATAGTCCAGGGTTGCCAGAGACATGCAGTCGGGGATCGAGTCGAATGCACACGGTGACTATCGCCGTGTCCACCATCAACGACGATAACATGTTGGCAGACAGTAACGGCGGGGTACTCCAAGGAGGGTTGAACCTTCACTTCCCCATGATGTGGAGCGATGGCACCCAATGGCTTGCCCGCATCAAGATCAAGTATCGCTGGACTTCCGGCGAACCTAGAACCGAAGCCAGATTGAAGGACGATGTCGACAACGAGTTTGCCAGATTGAAAATGGTCCGCAGGATTCTTGGTGATCTTGTTTACCGATCCTGGCTCCCTGTTACACCGATCCGTGAGTGGTACAGCAGCAGCAGCACGAGTGCCTAACAGAATAACCAACGTCCACCTCATCTTCATTGAGCGGGTAGATGGTGTGGTTGAGGAGGGACACGGCGGGTGGATGGGGAACTGGGGCTGGGTATTCTCCTTCCAGCGGTCCTCGTACTCTAGTGGCTGACGCCGTCCTTGCGACGTTTCCGGACCTCATGAAGAAGGTCGTCTCAGTCTCCTTCTCTGCCATTGGCCATTTCTGGCCAAACCGGGAGGATCCAACCGGGCTGCCAGTCCTTGGTGGTGATGGTCATCCAGACTGGCCGCTTTACAAAACCTTGGCCGAATTTCTTATCCCACAAATCAACACATTCTTCAAGGACCTCCGGGAGGGACGCCGCACCGCCGTTTGCTCTTTCCCCGACATCCTTTACCTCTCTCTTCTTGAGCTTATCGACCTCGTCAAGAATGACCCTGACATGTCAGCACCGGAGCCAATGTATCTCGAGCATGGCAATGGATGGCAGTTCATGTTTGATCCCGAGCGGACGCGTATTAAGTCTGTTCTCGACTGGGAACTGTACGTACATCCCCGTTTCATGGGGTAACACACCAGTTGCCGAACGTTGCCTCTGCCCATCGTCATGGAAGCGCCATTTTTGTGGTTCTGGGATGACCCTTCCATGTGCCATTTCACTCAGGGGGGCACCGTCGAACGACCTGACTCCACTTGAGAAGACTGTCCTTGAGATTTTCCAGAGTGGTGGTCATGATCAACTCGTGTCTGCCTTCATGAAGAGGCGCAAGTATTCCCACGCTTGGCGATCCCTTCACCTCTCTCGCGTGTTGGAGGGGGTTCAACTCCTTCTTCGCCGACAGGCATTCTTGAGAGACGCTGTTGGGGTTGTAATCCGACGGGAAGGCGACTTTGTGACAACCGTGCAACCGGGGAGGAACGACTACACTGCCTTCCTTTACTCGGAATACCGCAAAGACGAGGGCTTCAAGGAGTACATGGATCGCACCGAGGTCTATTGGAAGGTTTGGCGCAGATCAGACGAAGAAATGACTTGGAGTGATGCCGAGCCCGAATATTCGGAGGACGAGGAAGAAGAAGAAGAAGAAGAAGAAGAAGAGCAGGAGGAGACGGAAGAGCACAAAGAGAAGAGACAAGTGGAGGAGGAAGAAAACCAGGACGGGGAAGAGGAGGAAGAGGAAAGCGAAGAGGAGCCAAGGACAGGGGAGGAGATCGAGCTCTACAACGACAAGGGAGAACAGGAGCTGTCGACCGCGGTGGCTACGGGCACGTGGCGATGGCTCACGTGACTACGGAACTGTAGAGTGATGGTAGTCGGCGGCGAGTTGTTCAACATTTGAACCGTTGTGCAATTCTGTTTGGTGTCCATTCATCAAGCTGTTGATGGCTTGCTGCTACCGCCTTGTACAGTTTGTGGCGTAGACGATGATGCAGCGGCCCATGTCCGCCGTGAGACAACGAGCAGTGGGCAAACTAGAGTACTGGCGGGATCAATCAACCACGATAAGATATTGGTTCCGCCACTGACGTCATACCAGCAAGGGCGTAACAAGGCAAGTCTTGGTGATCAAACACCAAAGCCCGGCCGCTATTCGGCTTTGCAACGTTCTCAAGACGACGCCAAGGGAGAGATGACCAACGACAGTGGCCCTGATTTAGTGCTGCAGTACCGGCTGAGAGGAGCCGAACAAGGGTGTTTTGTAGTGAAGGAGGAAGAAAGGCAGGGCCATGTTGTGAAATATTGCCGTTTTGGGCAACGAGTTCCACACGCCTAAGTCAGCTTTCGCAACATGTGATCGACGACAGTCATTAAACTCACCTGTGCTTCTGGTGACCGCTGCCACCGTGGAAAGGCACGTCACTTCTTCTCGGACCCAGGCCGCAGGGAATGACGTCCCACACGTTCCCCTCCGCCAGCCTCGCCTGCCCACCAGGTCATGCCATTGGGTGCGACACAGCGATGAATGGTATAAATACGTGACGTGGAATCCACTCCTCTCCCACAGCCCTCCCAACACAACATTCAAACAATGTCCAACTCGTCTGCCCGCCCTCACAACCCCCCTCCTCGCGCCAAGTCGCTCGGCAACGGCCCCGCCTACTGCCGCCTCGACATTGACGACGTCGCCGTCCTCATGGTCGACCACCAGACGGGCCTCAACTCGCTCGTCCGCGACATTGACCCCGACAAGTTCAAGAACAACGTCCTTGCGCTCTCTGACCTGGCCAAGTACTTCAAGCTCCCGGTCATCCTCACCACCTCGTTCGAGGACGGGCCCAACGGACCCCTCGTTCCCGAGCTCAAGGAGGCCCATCCCGACGCGCCGTACATTGCCCGCCCCGGCCAGATCAACGCGTGGGACAACGAGGACTTTGTCAAGGCCGTCCGTGCGACGGGCAAGAAGCAGCTCCTCATCGCCGGCGTCGTCACCGAGGTCTGTGTCGCCTTCCCCGCCCTCTCGGCACTCGCCGAGGGCTACGAGGTCTTTGTTGTCACCGACGCCTCGGGCACTTTCAACCAGATGACGCGCGATGCCGCCTGGCAGCGCATGCAGAATGCGGGCGCCCAGCTCATGACCTGGTTCGGCACCGCGTGCGAGCTGCACCACCACTGGGGCAACGACATTGAGGGCCTCGGCACGCTCCTCTCGAACCACATCCCCGACTACCGCAACCTCATCAACGGGTACGCGTCGCTCACGGCGCAGGTGCAGGCGCAGGCGAACAAGTAGGTGCGCTCGCTGGTGTGCGCGGGCCAGTGTGCTCGTCTGGTGTAGTCTAGATTGTAAGGATGGCTCTGCAGCCACGTCACCGTCAGATGTACTTTCCGTAACATTCGGCCGCTGCTGCTTGTTTGCACTGACTTGTGCCCGTTGGCAATAACTGACCACTCACTGTCACAGGTCAGTCGACGGGTTACGTAAGGCAAATGCATGACTGTTGCAGGGCATGACAGCAGGAAGCGTTCCAAGTCGATTCTCGTCGAGTCGAGGCTTTGACCGAGTCACCTGACCAGTAGGAGCGGTGACTCACGCTGCTCATCCTGGAGATTAGATTATCAGAGGCACATCGGCCTACCCTGGATTCCAGAACATGTCAGGGGTGGTTTCGAGCACTCATTGACGGCCGCCGATTCTGCGTGGGGACATTGGCTGGGCACGTTCCCGAGCAGGCAATACCGAGCAGACAATAGACAATGCCGAGGAGACAATGCAATCACGGTTCACGAAGCAATGCTCTAGCTGGCCATGTAACAGGTTCAGGCGGAAAAACAGTCCGCAGGGACGAGTGTCAATGTCGTGTTGCCGTCTTCTGGATCCGTGGTGGGCCTGCATCAGGGAGAATGATGTGAGACTACCAACGGTGTTGGATCCGGAACGCAATCACACTACCCAACAATCACTGGTCTCGGTGAGTAACCACACGCAATCACGTGTACCACACAAGACACCTCCGCTGTGGCTCTAGTACATGCTCTTTTACACCACACACACGCCCCCGGGGCTATTAGTACGTGCTCTTCGGCACCAACACACGCCACCGCGCTATTACTACATGTCTAGTGTCTACAAGGTCCAAGTTCTAACCCTCCCGCTCACTCTCTTCCAGCCCGAGCGCGTTGCTGTTCTCCCACCCTTGCCACCCGAGCACGAGGAACGACGCGACGACGAGGCCCGCGCCGAGCAGTGTGAGCGACGTAATGTCGTCCGCGTGCGCGGACGGCACAACCAATGAGCCGACCAGCGCGAATGGGATCGTCAGTGAAAGGCCGATGGTGACGACTGCTGTCAGCGACAATGCCAGACCCGACTCACGCAGCGGCGTTGTCTTGAGCATCGCGAGCACATAGAGGTAGTCGCTCGAGAGCGTGATCAGCATGTTGATCCCGATGATGGTCCATGCAGCCCGTGTTGGCGGTAGCTCAAACGTCTCGATACCCGTGTAGTGCAGTAGCGGGAACGCCGGGGTGAGGAAGATGATGTTGAACAAGCCCGCAAAGCTGACGTCAGCATGGATCCGGCGCACCGCGCATCCCACCGAACACTCACCCAAGCAGCAGCTGCGTGTCCGCGCGCGACTCGTCTCCGATACGGACCTTGAGCAGGATGACGTAGATCGAGTACCACGCCGCGGACAGCAGGGAGAGGAGGTCGCCCCAGATCGGGTGTGTGGGGACGTTGGTGCCGCTCGCATCGATCGTTGCCGACTCTGCAGTCGAGTCCGAGTGAGTAACGAGGATGACACCGATGAAGCTGGTGTTAGGTGACGCCCGGTGCTAGCTCGCTTTACTCACCTGGCAAGAGCCGAGAAGGCCTTGGCGCGGGTAATGTCCTCGACGCCGAACATCCGCCCGAGCGTAAGGGTGAAGAAGCCTAGGATCAGCTGCGATCCAAAGCACTCTACTCACTCGTCGTACTGCTGAGGATCGTGACGCTAGCGACGCTCGCCATTGCTAGTGCAGCGTTGAGACTCCAGTTGGCCAGGAACCACACCGCGCTCCACCAGGCAGCAATCTCTGCCGTCTCGCGGACGCTGAGCTTCTCGAGTGGTGGGTCGGCGATAGTTGTGCCATCCTCGAGATTCTGTACGGTAGATGTCGGCGCCCCGTAGCTGAGCGTGCTACGCGGACTGAGGTTGCCGTTCTCCTCCTGCGGGAGGGGGGAGTACCCGCTGGCCGTCAGCTTGTCGCGCAACCCTAGGCGTACCGGTCCTCGGTCCTCCTCCCTTTACGCCAGTACCGCCACGCCACTGGGAGGAGGTAGAAGGCGAACGATGACGTGTTGAGGTAGGTGATGCTAATGGTCAGAGGAGCTGTCATGAGGCACAACAAAAACGCACAGGAACGGCTTGTTCCACGCGTTGTCGCCTGTCTCGAGGTCGTTTGTGATAAAGTTGGACGCTGTCCAGAGCTTGCGTTAGTGGTGAGCGACAAAGAAACGCACGAGGACGACGCAGAGGAGGAGGCCAATGCCGACGAGGTAGCGACGCGTCGAGGGAAAAAGCCCGGTTGGTCGCCCGAGCTCTGTGGGCATCTTGGAGAGAAGCTCGTCAGACTCCATTTGTGGCGCCCCGACAACGTCGAGGAGAAGGTGGTTGTGCGCAAAGGCGCAACGCGGTGACGGAGAGGTGAAGAATCCCAAGGGAGACAAAGCGATAATGTCGGACGACCGGTGCTCGGGGCGGGACGCGTTGGATTTGGCACCCAGCGATCACACCATCACTCTATCTCCGGCCCGTGCCTGGTTCACCCCTGTTGTAATGCACACAATACGCAGTTTGGAACCATTAGAAGAGCAAGCACATGCAGGGATCCGGTCACGTGACTCGATGTGGAGGTTGACTGGTTGGGCAGCAACACTCAAGCACGCCAGGTGACGTCGAGTGAGCACATCACCTGTGTAACAACATCCGGCCATGGGTATCAAAGACCTCATGAAATGGGTCAAGAGCACTCAGTGAGACCGGCTATCTGCCTGCTAATCCAGTCCTCAGGTTGTGACGCAGTATCCGCAGCGCTGGGCGTCAGCCGCGCTGCGCGGCAAGCGCGTGGCAATGTGAGCATGCCCAAGTCACGCTGACAGCAGCGACGGGACGCTGATGACGAACCGGTTCCATTTCGGGGAGCGCGTAGTGTCGGCCCGCGGCGCGAGCAGTCTCATGGGGTGGTACACGTGCGTGCGTCCCAATCTCGCTGACGCCAGCATGATACGCGAAATGGAGGCGTACGGCGTGCGCCCAATCGCGGTCTGGGACGAGCGCGGTGACCGTGCATGGAAGGCGCCAGAGGTATGCATTCTGGGGACGCGCTAAGACAGGCTCGGCGGCGGCTTGAGACGCGCGCACGCAATCTCGCCCGGCAGAAGCACGAGGGGCGGCGGGGTGCGCGGATGCGGAAACTGCAGGCCACGCTGAGCGCGATGGGCACGATGGGCGTACGCGAGCGGGCGATCATCGGTGCGTGCTGGGACACCGGGTTGCTCGGCACCGAGGTGCTGCCTCTGGAGTCTAAGGCCGAGGAGGTAGAATTCACTGAGAGGGTGCTGGCGACAGCGCTCGCTGTTGGACAGATGGCTGCGCGCATCGCCGAGCTCACGGCGCTGTACGAGGAGTATGTCATCGACTCACAGCCTGTTCTGCGCCCGCCGTCGAGTGAGCACCCGACTGCCGACGCGTTCGAGGAGGAAGAGGAGGAGATCCGGCGCATTGCGGGTGACACTGCTGAGCACGGCAAGGCGGTGGTGGCGGCTGCCGACCTCCTGGCTGACGAGGAGGGCGCTGCGGTCGTTGACGCACGGCTGCGATGCCTCCCGGCAGCCGAGTACACCGAAACGCCGAGGCAGCGCGACCTGTCGGACCGTGAGGCCGAGGTGTTCGACCTCGCCTTCAGGGGCCATGTTGCCCTTGCCCTCCACGAGCTACAGCAGGTCGAGGAACGCATGCCCGGCGTCGCGGACATCTTCGACCGCGCGCTAGCAGCCCCGCTCGAGTCTGACCACGCTGCGTGCCGCGAACTCCTCCGACGCATGGGCGTGCCGATTGTCTTTGCGCACGTGCCCTACGAGGCGGAGGGGTTGTGTGCTGCCATGGCACTGTCGGGCGCCGTCGACTTTGCTGGCACAGAGGACTCGGATGTCGTTGCGTATGGCGTGAGCCTCCGGCCCCCTCAACGTACTGCGCTGACGACAGGCCCCACTTCTCCGCAACCTCTCTCCCGCCAAGGACCCACTCACGCTCGTCGATGGCGGCCGTCTATCCGAGGCCGTACCGCTCACAACGGAGGCGTGGCGCGACTTTTGTGTTCTTCTCGGTACGGACGCGAGCCCGCGCATCCACCTCATCGGGCCCAAGACGGCGTACCGCCTCATCGAAAAGTGCGTCTGCCGGAACCAGAGCTGACTCGAGATGGGGCAGTATCGAGCGTATCCTCGCCCACAATCCAAACGTGGCCGAGCGAGTCGAACCCAATTTTATGGAGCAAGTTGCCAACGCACGGCGCATCTTCACCGAGCTGCCGCCAGTCGAGGGTGTGCCCGACGTACGGGGGGAGCCAGACGAGGCGGTCGCCGCGTGGATGAGTCTGATGGGCGCCAGCATACCCTCCAGGCGGTTGGGGACCCCTGCCGACTCCCAGCGCGAGCTGGAGACGTCAGACCGCGGACTGGACTCGGGCAGTAGCCGAGAGGGTGTGATGGCAAGCGCGGGCGACTTTGGTGCAGAGGTGTGGGAGGGGCCAGAGGTGGGGGAGCCGCCAGCCGCTCCCGCCTGGGAGGAGCGGTGAGCCATGTATGCGTAGCTAGCGCCGTCGCGCTTCCTCGCAACTTTCATCTAGGATAGGTGACGGTTGATGCTGGGATCGTCGCTCGGCTGACCCATTAGAGCTGAGCTGTCCAATCTGACGCGCACAACTCTTGGCGTCTCCCAAAGAAAGTGCTGGCATCGGACTCTGTGTCCAGCCTCATCCAAGCAAGCCGAGCGGCCCGACCCCACCGGACTGGTCCGAGGCCCCTCGTTCCCAAAGTCCCGTCGTCTAGTCATCGAACTGCACGCGCGGTACGCTCTTCGGCGCTAGACGCTGCTGTGCCGCTGACGTGTGTGCGAGCGCTGGGTCGTCGTTGTGATACATTGTTCTGTCAAGCAACCGATCCAATCAATTCAGGTGCTGTAGTAGGGCAAGCTGCTGTGCGATCGACGTCATACACCCTAATGGCTTTACTCACTGTCTTCAATTTCAAGCTGCATCGTTCGCCGCGATCCGTCTGCTTCCCGCGACGGCCTACTCGTGGGGACAAGGCTGCGGCGAGCTCGCATCAGTGCAGTGAGCTCACGTCAGCGAGACTTTAGAGCACATCGGCTTCACGTCAGTCATCCAGCGGCCACGTTGTGCTGCGACAGCAGCCTCCGTCCCTCACACATTGTTCTAACCAGGGCAGTCACGATGTGGCCGTGAACTGAGTTGACGTTGCAGGCTGAAACATCATTCCTTGGTCCTTCGTCTTTGTCGTACGACTTGGCGTAGGCAAGACAACTGTAGAGTACGTGATTTTGGGTTCAAATTCACACCAGCGCACTGTTCGATGTCTGGTCGCTCATTGGTTGACAAGTAGCCCGTCTCATTAGAACTCGATACGCGTCAGTTCTGGAGATGAACAGAGTTCGCAACACACGCAACCTCGTGGGAACTCAAGAACAGTGCCCACCCAAAGAGGAGGGCTGACTTCGGACCTTGGCGGGATCGAGAAGGACGCGACTGATTTGGGGGACGAGGAACAAACCGGTGCGGTGGCTTACCGGGAGCGGCACAGACCTAGTCACCTCGTCAGGAACGGCACGCGCTCAGTTCTTTGCATTTGAGCGTCCCACACCACACACGCAACACCAGGATGTGTCTATCGACGCCGGCGATGTTCTAGATCAGTCCCGCGCACTCGGTATTTTCCTTCACGCGGTAGCCTGCCGGCTAGGGGCCCCGAGGGTTTGTTTACTTTTTTTGGAAGCCCAACACTCAGCTGACACCACGACGCGACGTGACGGCATGTTCACCCGCGCTTGAAAACACTAGTACCGCACTAGCTTGCAAGTCGCATCCGAAGTGGCCTGGGACCGCTTGGCAGGCACGTGCTGATGTCTCGTCGCGCTCAATCACCGTGAGCTGGGTCGCACTCGTTCTGGTGGGATCACGCTCTCAAAATGGAAGCTCAAAGTCGAGGCACTCGTCAAGCTTAACCTTGCCACTTTTCCCCCGTTCAGATCTCTGACCCAAGCTGCCGCTCCTGCCCACCGGGAGGATGTCGAGCGCGTCGTCGATGCACACGAGGTACTGCGGCTCTGTGACGAAGCCGGCTCCGGCAGCGGTAGGAAGCCCGACCCGAATCGCTGCAGGCATGAGCATCCCGATGCCTGTAACTGCTCCTGGAACGCGTTCCTTGATTTCCACTAGATGCAGCACAAACAGTGGCAGCGTGGAGAGATCAACATCCAGCCACGGCGCCACGAGTGAACTTGAGCGGGGTTGTCAAACCGACGGCGACACGGCAGCGACTGCGCTGATACGTGACGTGAGAACGTCGAGTCTGACCCCACAGTTGTTGAGACCCACGCGAGCTGAGTGGGAAGGCTGACATGGTACTGTATGTATTAAACCGGGAAAGCCCCCTTTCCGCGTCTCAACATTGTTCTCTTCCTACCTTCCCCGCCTCACTGCAGACCAATCCCCATCTGCAACCCGAGGCTGACTTTGCTCTCTCTCTCTCTCTCTCTCATCCCTTCCTGTCCCTTTACTCCTGCCTTACTGCTGACAACCACACTCGTTATGACCCTCCTCGCTGTCGCCCGTACAACGCTCATCGCGCTGCTGGCCAGCGGTGTGGCTGCCATGCCCACCATGAAGGGCGATGTCCCTAGACCCGAACAGGTGGAGGCCCCCGGTACACCTTCCCCTTTTGCGAATACCAGCAATGTCGATGGGCCGGTCGGCATGAACAGGATCGCCATGAACTGGCCATACGGCCAGCAGAAGATTCGCGGCGTCAACCTCGGCGGTGTGAGTCTTGCTCGCCTTTCCCACTGACAGCAGTGGCTCGTGCTCGAATCATGGATCACGCCTACGCTCTTCGATCAAACAGGCAACAAAAACATTATCGACGAGTGGACGTTTGGCCAGCTCCAGGACCGTGCCAAGGCCGCTGCCGCGCTCAAGCGCCACTGGGACTCCTGGATCACCGAGGATGACTTCCGTCAGATTGCGGGTGAGTCATTGCTTTACCTTCCTCCTACTTCCCCCACCTGACGATTAGCGGCTGGCCTCAACCATGTCCGCCTCCCCATCGGCTACTGGGCCTATGACACCTCGGCTGGTGAGCCATATCACCAGGGTCAGGCGCCGTACGTTGATCGCGCCGTTGATTGGGCCCGCAAGCACGGCCTCCGGGTCCTCATTGAGCTTCACAGTGCCCCGGGCTCGCAGAACGGCTTCGACAACTCTGGCCGGTATGGCGCTCCCCACTTCCAGGATGATCCTCAGAACGCGGTCCGTCTCAAGAAGGTTGTCAACATTCTCGCCAAGAAGTATGCCAGTATGTTATTCCTCTCGAGTAACACCTGACCAAAAGATGACCAGACCGTTACTGCCCTTGGCCTCTTGAACGAGCCTGCCACCTTCTACGGCCAGAACATCCTCGATTACACCACGCAGTTTTGGCGTGATGGCTACGACACCGCCCGCTGGCCGTGGGCCGAGGAAGGAAACGGAGCCCAGTCGAACCTCCTCATCGTCATCAGTGACGGATTCCAGCCTCTCTCGCACTGGAACAACTTTATGAGCGAGCCCCAGTACACCTCAGTCGCCATTGACACTCACTACTACCAGATCTTCAGCAACGACGAGCTCCGCTGGACATGGCCAGAGCGCCTGCAAAAGGTCTGCAGCAAGCGTGCGCCATACTCTGCCTCCCCTAATAGGCTCATGGTCGGCGAGTGGTCCGTCGCTTCCACCGATTGCGCCAAGTATCTCAACACCCGTAACAAGGGCCACCGGTATGACGGCACGTTTGCGGGCTCTACTCGCATCGGCAGCTGCGCGGACAAAACTGGTGACGGCAACAACTTCTCTTCTCAGTACAAGGACTTTATGCGCCAGTTCTTCGACACCCAGGTTCAGGTTTACGAGAACCACGGTCAGGGCTGGTTCTACTGGACCTGGAAGAACGAGAACGCCGCCGACTGGTCGTACAAGCGTGGCATGGAGTTGGGCTTCATCCCTCGTAACCCCACCAGCTACAAGTACCCCCTTGCCAACACGTGTCGCTAAGTGCCACAACGACACCACACATTCGTTAAATGAGTTCCGTAGTCACAAGTATTGCCCCTCAATTACCTAAATAGCACAAGCAACTTATGCATACAGCGGACTTTACAGTGGACGTGGGGCTCTCCCCACATCTAGTTGATCTCAGCGTTGGTCTCTAACAGCGTCGTGTCGTGGCCCTCGTCGGTCTGGTCCTGAACCCATGTGGAGTCGGTGACGGACCTGGCCATTTTCTCCCGTTCCTCAATCTCGGTTTCGGCGGGCTCACGGTACCCGAGACGAACCTTGTCCCACGGCGTGTCTGACCTCGTCTTCTGGAGCGTCTTGCGCAGCTGCGAGCGCATCGAGATGGGCTTGTAGAACGCGCCCTTGCGCTTCTTACGCTTCGGTTCATCGTCGCCGAACATGTCCTCCTCCTCGTTCTCATCTTCGATGGCCTCCTCGGAGATTGTGATTAGGAACTCGCGCTCCGGAACCATTTGCGACACGACCTCGTACGTGCGTATCCTTTCGTACGTGACGTTGGGGAAGAGTTCGTCGACCTTGTCGTCCTTACCCTCAGCGGAAAGTTCGACAGCCTCGGCCGCCGCCTCGCTGTCGATAGGGTGCTCTTCCAACGCCGACACGCGCGACAGGTCCTCCTCCTTCGGCAGGAAGAAGTCGACCAACGCCTGGTCCTCCTCTACAACGGGGCGGAGCAGTGCGCGGTCGAGGCGCCCGCGCGACGCCTTGGCGGAGGGGTTCTGCGCTGTCGCTGCCGACGGACGCTCGGGGAACTTTAACAAAATATACGAGCTGCTCCACGTGTCGTCGTCGGGAAGCACGTCGTAGGACTAGCGTCAACTCTCACTCTGAGCGAATAGCTCACCTCGACAGCGCGCAGGTGCTTGCGTTTGGGGTGCGGGTGGCGAATCTCGGCCAGCTCCTGCGAATGCAAGTCCAGGAACGACTTCTCGATGGCTGTGATCTGTGCCGCCTCGCTCGCATCCGCCTCCTCCTCCCTTCTGTCAGCTCTTTCCTGCATGTGACATACTGGACTGCTTCAGCAGCGGCGCGGCGGCGCGTCGTCTCCCGGCGCTGGATGTAGGACGAGTTGCGCATCCACGAGACTTCAGGCTTCACAGAGCTCGGTACGGGAGCGCCGTTGGCTGTCTTCGCAAGGATGCGCAGCGGTGCTAGGAGAGCGGCATCCCCCGGCTCGAGCTTGACAGTATCGAGAGTAGGGTTCAGGCTCGCATCGTTGCCGTCCCACACACCGTCGAAGTTGTTCAGATCGATAGGCATGCCCATCTCAGAATCAAGCAGTAGCGGCGCTGGGGCGGCACTCGCCAGTTGGTCAAGGTACGCCGGGTCGCCCAGACGCGAGATGTCCGTCTTGACCTTGATGAGCTTTGACGGGAAGGGTGGATCCGGCAGAGGGTTCTCGAAGCGGACTCTCACGAGGAGGTCCAGCTTCCTGTTGTCAGCTGGTTAGCTTTTCCATGGGCCCACGAGGACTTCTTGGACATGGCGGCTGGATGTGCGGATATGGAGAGATGGTTGTTGAGTGATGTGGTGACATCGAGAGGCCGACGAAAGAAGGTGTGGAAACGATGCCACGTGACATGATCCGGAGCCCCACAACGCGTCACGGTTGAGTGTACTATTTGCCATTGTTGTGACTTCTGAGCTTCACTCTTCCCCGAATCCTATTGCCAAGCTGCCACCCCATGCTCCCCTCACCATGACACAACCACCTCGTGCAAACGAGGACCAAACGGATGTCCAAGATGACCTTCTAGACCAGGTGCTGCGCGAGGGGTTAGCCTCGGGAGGCGGAGGCGACCCGCCAGCCGAGATCCAACGCTCCCACAAGCTCCTCTCAGTGTTGTTCAACCAATGCGTGCTCCGTCCCCCAGAACAGGTCGACCAAACAGCATTAGAGCGGACGCATCTCACGCTCTCGATACTCGCGCGCCAGAGCTCTCAGAACCCTGAGCTGCTGGTGTCCCAGTGGGACGGGAGGCCGTTCTACACCTTCCTCCTCACGCGCCTCGTCATCGCCGCGGCGCAGACCGAGAGGGCCGACACACCCCGCCACGAGCTGGTAGCGGCTTTCGTTGCTGCAGCAGTGCGTGTTCTGCGTACAATGGTGACCGATGTCTCGGACCATGGCGAGACGTACATGCGTGGCCCATCGCGAGTCACCCACGCCCTGCGCGACATGGTGCACTATGTCCGTGGTAGGTCTCTGACAAGGGTTGACCTAAATAACACCAGATTCGTTCGAGCTGAAGGAGACGTCAATGCTCGGACACGACGACATGCCCGCCGATAGGGGCGGAGCGGCGCAGCTTATCGTCCTCAACATCGTGCTCCAGACCCCGGCGCCGTTCGCGAGCGGCGTCCAGCTAGCCGCTGCCCGCGTGCTTTCTGACCTCGCGAGCAGGTTTTCCCATCTGCCTCCCGAAAGGCAGGCGCGATTCGCTGCAGTTGTGACCACGGCCATCCCTCTTGCACCACTGCGTCACGCCCTAGCTCGTGCTGCCGTCGCTGTGGTGCAGTGGCCCGAGATCGACGACGACCCGTGGCAGAAGACGGTTGAAGAGCTCCTGAAGAAAGTCGAGACGGAGGGAGATGCGTCGCTCCATCGAGACGTCTGGCAGGGTCTCTTGCCCTCTCTGTCACTGCCGGATGGGAGTCTGATCCAGCTTGATTCGCGAGTTGGGCGCGCGAAGGTCATGCTCCTCCTACAGCCCGCTGCGCCACATCTCTCCTTTGCCCTCATACACAAGACGCTCCCCAAGAGCTGTCTCGAGCGATGGGCTCAGGACGTCACGTCGGCACATGCCGAGCTGGTCGAACGCCTCGCGCGATACATGGTGCTTCCGCCGCCGACATCACGAAAACGCAAGCATGCGCAGAGCCCTGTCGAAGAACGCGCCCTCACCTTCCTCCGCTCCAAAGTCCCAGAGCTCAAGATCGAGTCGGTTGACAGCCTCCGGCACTCGCTCGCCGCGCTCGAACCCTCGATAGTCCTCAAGCTCTTAGGCACAACGCCGATGATTGCGTGCGCCCTGTGCCAGTGCTCAGACGTACACCACAAGCTGCCGTATAATTTTGTCTGCAAGCTCGTCCAAGACGGCTCTCAGTTGCCAGACGAGCATGCTCGCATGCGCGCTCTCGGTGTCGTGCTCAACCACACGGCCACGGGCCACGTGTCCTTACCTGAGTGGGACGTCGCTCTCGCGCGCGCGTGGAAGGCTTTCTCCTCCTCCGACCGCCGGACACGCATTGCGGCTGGGTGAGGCGCGAACCAGCTGAGTGCTGACGTGCAGCAATTTCCTGTCCGCTACATACCTCACTCTCCTATCCTCCACTGACCCAGACACACAATCCCAAGCAAAGAGGGAGCTGCTGAACCGCATCTCACAATTACTCGGGAAACCCCGCTACGCCATTCTTGAGACCGCGATTCTGCTCCTCGGTGACCTGGGCCGCAACGTGGGCGACGAGCACTTGTACGGTATCCTTGAACTCCTCCTGCAGCAGTTCGGGTCACCAAGCCAGCCCATTCGCGCGATTGTATACACGCAGCTCGTTGACGTTGCGACACACCGTGGCAAACAGCCCTACACGCTGCTCGCACCGTACCTCGATCACGTTGGTGTCCTGCTCGCAGAGTGTCTTGTCCCTCATCCGACGGTTGTGGCGGAGACCATGCAGCTCATCGGCTACAACCGCCAGCCCTTCTTCAGCCACCATCTGGTCCGCAAAGCAGTCGTGCCAGCCCTTGTCCTTGGTCAGAACCGGCCTGCTTTGGATATCCTCGCCACGATCCTAGGTAAAGCGCTGGGGCTCATCCTCATCGACGACGCTGCAGATGTCCTTGCAAAAGTCTTCCTCACTCCCAGCAAGACCAACGCTTCCATTTCATTCCTTGCAAAGGTACTGCGCGAGAGCACGCACGATCCGAATGACTCCACGACCATTGGGCGGTACATCCAAGCCTATCGCGTCAATCTCATTGCCGGCCTAGTTACCGAGCTCGGCGACGAGGATGCCACGAAGCGAGAAGCAGCCAAGGACGCCCTCAGAGTCGTCCAGCGGAAGGATATACTCAGCCCAAGTGACCCAGGCGATCTCGGGTCGTACTTGAAACCGCACATGGTCGGTGCGCTAGCTGAGATGACAGAACAGCTGGTACTAATCCGTTCCCGCGCAGACATTCGGCGCAAGATCGTCCGCAGCCTCGGCGAACTGATCTCTCTTGTTGGCGACTCCATGGCGTCCTTCTCCCCGCAGGTAAGCTCTCGTGCTTAGAGATCTAGCTGAACACAGATCATCGCTAGTCTTCAAAGCACTCTGTGCCAATCCGAGCTTCGGCTGCAGGCTCTGCAGACATGGTACCGCTTTGTCGACCTCATGAAGTACGTCGACGTCGGCCCGTACATTGGCGCCACTGTCGCTGCCTTCGTGGCGGAGTGGCCTAACTTCACGTTCGAGGAGCGTCACGTTGCTGTTTCAATTGTGAAGCTCATCGACGGCAATCATCGACATCTGCAGGCCTTCAAAGACGACATTGTGCTGTTCGACCACATCGATGAGCTCAAGCCATTCCATAATAACCTCCTATCGTATCGCAACAAATGGTCAACGAAGAAATATCTCCGCAAGCTCCTCGAGCGGACGAGTAGCAAGAACATTGCGATCGCAACCGCATCGGTGCGTGAGCTCCGATGGCTCCTGGAGACCCAGGGCGCGGAAGTCATGAAGCTGGCTCGGGGCGACACGTTCGATCCGATCATGGGAAAGCTCGTGCAGTCGCTGCTCAGCACCTCCTCCACCGATGGCGACAGCCAGGAGCTCCGTGACCTCAGCTATGAATGCTTCGGCATCCTTGGCGCTCTCGATCCAGACCGGTTCGTCACACGATCCGACGAGCCCTCTATGACAATCATGTCTAACTTTACCGATCACGAGGAGTCGGTCCAGTTTGCCATTCACCTGATCCGTGACCTTCTGACCACTGCTTTCCGTGCTACCAACGACACCAAGCACCAGAAGACGCTGTCGTTTGCCATCCAGGAGCTACTCAAGTTCTGTGATTTTGGAATCGGTCTCGTTAATGTCGGTTCCCGCGTTCCTCTTCAGGTGCGACAGCGATGGGACAGTTTGGAAAAGGACGTGCTCGAGACTGTCACCCCTTTCCTTGACACCCAGTTCGTGTTGAACAAGGACAAGAAGAGCTCGTTCGAGTACCCGATCTACCCGACTACGCAGACGTACCGTGAGTGGATTCAGGCCTGGACGGTCGACCTCATCGGACGCGTCATGGACTTCCGGTCTGGGGACCGTAACGACGCGCAGACCATCTTCGGGGCGTTTAACACGGAGGCGCATTCTCAAGATGTTGCCGTTGCCAACCACATCCTGCCGCACCTCGTCCTACACGTGCTGTTGTCCGGCAGCGAGTCAATCCGCAGCAAGATCGGGCGCGAGATCGACACTGTGCTGACGGACATCGTGGGTTCCAGCAAGGAGAGCCTAGGCGACAAGCGCACCAGCAGCGCCCATGTCATTTTCAACCTCATGGACCACTTGAGCAAGTGGCTTCGACTTGCTCGCGCAGACAAGAGGCGATCCTCTCACGTACTACCAGTCGAGAAGCTCCTCGCCGGCATAGACACAGAGCTGGCGGCTAATGCGGCCCTCAAGGCGCGCGCATATGCGCGCTCGCTCCGTAACTTTGAAGAGCGCATCATCTACCTCCGTCAACGCAACAAGCAGAGCGATTCCGACCTCCAACCTTACTTTGAGAGCCTGCATGAGATCTACGCCGAGCTAGATGAACCGGACGGGATGGAGGGCGTGTCCACTGCTGTGGTGTCGCCGACCCTCGAGCTGCAGATCCGTGAACACGAGAGCACCGGTCGGTGGGCGTCGGCTCAGAGCTGCTGGGAGTTGCGCTTGCAACCCTCGCCAGATGATCTCAGTCTGAACCTGGGGCTGCTCAAGTGTCTCAAGAATCTCGGTCATTTCGGTGAGCCTGGAAGATGTCACTCGTAGCTGACCTCAGACACGTTGCGAACGCATATCCGCGGCGTTCTCACCCGCCACCCTGAGTGGAGCTCCGAGCTGGCTCAGTTCCAGGCTGAGGGGGCGTGGATGATCGGCGACTGGGAGACGGTCCGCTCGATCTCCAATTCACCACCTATTGCCAAGGTCTTCATGGCTATCCAGTCTGGTGGAAACGTTCCGGAGTCGCTGAAGCTGGCGCGCCGTGATATTGGCTCGTCCATTGCCGCTGGCGATTACTCGAGATCGTACGATTCAATCCTGCAGCTGCACCTCTTGCGCGAGGTGGAGATGATCCACTCTGCTGACCTGGAACTGTCCAGGCCTGTCCAGTTCGCTAACACCCAAAATGCCAATGCCATCAACCAGCGTCGTGTGGACGGCCTGATCGCGTCGTTGGCAGAGCGCTTTGAGACAACACTGCCCTCGTTCCATGCCCGCGAGGAGATTCTCAGCCGTCGGCGTGTCGCGTTTAGTCTCGTCAAAGTGCCACAGCTGCATCCTGAGCTCGGTCAGTCGTGGATCCAGAGCGCCAAGATCGCTCGCAAATCCGGATATGACCACACAGCGTACAGTGCAGCACTCAGAGCGCGTGAAGCAGAGGCCCCCTTTGCGTTCATCGAGCAAGCGAAGCTCACGCGCGCCCATGGTGGTATTCTGAAGGCGCTGCGCGAATTGGAGCAGCCCATTGCCAAGCTCATCCGCGAGTCTGAGCGTGCGGACGTGATCGATCTCACTGGGAACAACCACCATAGGCCCAGGACGGACGAGGACCTCCGACGCGACCGCAGCTTAGCCAAGGTGAGTCTCGTAGCAATCGATGGTGCTTACGCTTAGGCCACTCTCCTCGAGGCCCGGTGGTCACAAGAAGGTGGGCGTAGCGACAAGAACGATATTCTTCTGCGTTTCCGAAAGGCGACCGAGCTTGGGTCTACGTTGGAGTCACCGTTCTTCCACCTCGGCCGATACTACGACATGCTTGCTGCCTCAGAGAAGGACCTCGCTCACATATCGTCCTTCAACAACTTTACGTGTGTCAACTACTTTGAAGCGCTTCAGCGTGGTGTCAAGTACATCTACCAGACAATGCCGCGCCTGCTCACGGTCTGGCTTGATCTCGCCGAGAACAAGGAAATGAAGAAGAAGTGAGAGCTGTCCAGATGCAACTGCTGACTTCCAGCTCGATGGTGCAGAGGAATGTCGAAACCATCACAAACCTCATGGCCCGCTCGAAAGACGTGATCATGCCGTTCCAGTTTCTCACAGCGTTCCCACAGATGATCTCGCGCATCACTCATCCGAACCAGCGCGTGCGAGACACGTTGGTGAAGATCTTAAGCCGAGTTGTACGGGCACACTCGCAGCAAACACTCTGGCAGATCGTTGGCTCGCTGCTGTCCAAACGCAAGGACCGCATCGAGCTCATGGAGTCTATTCTCAATCTCGCTTCGGTGAGTTGTAGCAACTCCACCGTCTTGCTGACTTTAGGGGCCCCAAGATCAGCATGTTTTGCGGCGGCGTATCAAAGATGCTGGGCGCATGGGGAGGCTCCTCCTCCAATTCTCCAATGACAAGCCCGAGTCAACGAGAGTGGCGGAGAGGTCCGTTGCTAACAACTATCCTTATCTGCGGGACGCTTTCCCCTCGACGATGATCCTCCCTCTGCAAGATGCTCTCACCGTTGTGTTGCCATCGGCAGGCTCATCCGCCCTGAGGACCCACAACGCCTTCCCAGACGAACCAGTGACGATTGAAGGTGTGTTTGTATTTTTGCCCAGCAACTGACAGCTAGGTGTCGAGGACAAGGTTGACATCATGCCGTCCCTGCAGCAGCCCAAGAAACTCGTGTTTAAGGGTAGCGATGGCAAGCGGTACCCGTTCCTCTGCAAACCCCACGATGACCTTCGCAAGGACGCGCGTTTGATGGACATGAACTCGATGCTCAACAAGTTCCTCAAATCGACATCCGAGTCCCGTCGCCGTCACCTCTATATCCGCACGTATGCGGTAATGCCGCTCAATGAGGAATGCGGCCTGATCGAGTGGGTGGCGCACACTCACGCTCTCAAGCCGACCCTCGAGAAATTGTACGATCGGCACAAGAAGAAGGTGTACACGCGAGAAATCTACAACAAGCTGGATGCGGCACGCAAAAGCGAGGACAAGGCAACTGCACTCAAAAAGGCGTTCCTTCAAATCGCAGAGCAGTACAAGCCTACTGTGTTTCACGAATGGTTCATGCTCAACTGGCCTGAGCCATCGGCGTGGCTCAGCGCACGCACCAATTACGCGCGCACGCTGGCCGTCATGTCGATGATCGGCTTCGTGCTAGGCCTGGGCGACCGGCACGGCGAGAATATCCTCTTCGATGGCCTGACGGGGGACACTGTGCAGGTCGACCTGAACTGCCTTTTCGACCGCGCCAAAGCGTTCGAGGTACCAGAGCGCGTGCCTTTCCGCCTGACGCAGAACATGGAGGACGCGCTAGGTGTGACGGGGGTCGAGGGTGAGCTCTCCGACTTTAGTCACTGCTGACAGTAGGCGTCTTCCGCAAGGCCGCCGAGATCACGATGGGCATCCTGCGCTCGAACAGCGACTCGATGATGAGTGTGCTCGAGGCGTTCATCCATGACCCGTTGATCGAGTGGACGAAATCGCGGCACAAGTCGAGCACGGAAGTGCGCGCGGCGGCGGACAGGAATCTCGCCCCGATTCAACGCAAGCTGCGTGGCGTTGTGGGCGAGACGGAGCAGACGGTGCCCAACCAAGTCGACGCGCTCATCAAGGAGGCGACAAGTATCCAGAACCTCTCGCTCATGTATGTCGGGTGGGCGGCGTGGCTGTAGGGGCGTGGGTGTGGTGCAGAGCTTCTGAAACTGTATCTCGAGATTGTTGTAGCATAACATATGCAGTGAGTGGGTTAGTTGGGCCAGCTCGGGCGGCCAGCTGGTGACGGTGAATCTTGTGCTGTAATAGGGCATACACATGCTGGGTGTTGGGATGGCTACGGCAGGCGCTGTGAGAGAGAGAGAGGGTGTCACCAAGCCCAGCATCGCTGAACAGCGCTATGTGGACGTTCTTGGCTCATGGCTGGCGGTGCTGTCCACCATTCCCCGAGCCAAGAGAACTCTCCCATCCTGTTGTATGGCCAAGACTTTACCACGACCGCACTTCACAACAAGCTCAGCGACAACGGCAGAGCCGCCTTTTCAAGCCTGGCAGCTCGCAGCTTGCATCTCCTGCCCACGCTGTGCTCTCCTCTGCACCAACCCCACTCGCGCCATCACGCACCCAGACTCCCAGCTCACAAACACACACCTGCATCAGACACAACCCCGCCCGCCCGCCCGTCGTAGTCAGCAATGAAGAACCCACGCCCGCTGTCCCGCGATGCGTAAAGGTAGTACATGCATGCATTACCATGCCCAGCGCCCGACCCCAGCTCTAGCTAACGGTGCACTTAGAACTTGAGCTCGTGGAAGCGGTCGCTCTTGGAGAGGCCCCACGACGCCTTGAGGTACTTGGCGAGGTTGTCGACCTTCTTGACGGCCTCGAGGACGGGGGCGTCAACGGTCTTCTGCTCCGACTTCTTGTCCTCGGGGAAGGCCTTCTTCTCGCCCTTCTCGCCAAAGAACTCGCCCTCCTTGGTCGACTTGGCCGACTTGGCCTTGACGAAGTAGGCGTCGTTGATCGACTCGGGGACCTTGAGGCCCGCGACGTCGACCTTGGTCGAGGTGGCAATGACGTAGGCCTGCGAGACGCGGCGGAGGGGGACACCGTTGAGCCTGGCGTTAGTGGGGTCTTGGCAACTTTGAATATCGTAGAGAAAACCAGAGGACGTTACGCAGTGCTCGGAATCTTTCCCTTCTCACAGGACATTCGGCTACCGCCGCGCAGTAAACTCACTTGAAGGGGCCGGTGACGAGGAGGAGACCCGAGTCGAGCTGCTTAAGGAAGACAACACGACGGCCGGAGAAGCGGCCGGCAAGGAGGATGAGGACGGTGCCGGGAGTGATCGAGGCACGGAGACCGGCCTTGGCGGCGAGCTTGCGAGCCTGCTTGGGCTTGCGAACGTCCTCGGCGGGGTAGTACTTGGACGCCTTGTTGGCGGGGATCACACGCTTCTCGCCGTTGGCCTTGCCGCCAACGGTCTTCTCGACAGTGGCGGGGGCCTCAGCCTTCTTAGCAGGAGCGGCAGTCTTCTTGCCTGCACGTTAGCACTGGTGTTTGGGATTGTAGGCGGCTGGAATGGTAGGCGAGTCTGGATTCGAGTGTTGGGAGAGTCGGTTCTGGACAGGGGACGCGAGAGTTGACGCGCACGGGAACGGGGTTGTGCATCGATGCGCACAGCTGGACAGGGCAGGCCGAAGCAGGTCACGCGGTCGTCTGCTCTCGTCGTGCATTTCGAGAAATGGCTCGAGTACACCGGACCATCACAGATCTCGACACTTGGTCAAGAGACCGCGCACAACTGTTCGACGCCGCCACACATCCCTCCGCTGTTTGCCGTACGCACGCAACCCCTTCCCGCTCCTCGCTCTTGTTCTCGCGATCCCGTCGTCCAACCTCTCCGCCACCCTCGCCATCCGCAACATCCTCCATCCTGGGCCGCGCGGACGCACCCTTGTAGAGACCGCGCTTGGCGGCGACCTGCGAGCGCGACAGACGGCCGACGTGGCGCGAGATCGGGGTAGAGCGGGCCATCTGAGGTCAGCAGCGTCGGCGGCGGCGCGCACTTTTGTGTTGTTGAGGGTTACAGCTCACAGCTCGGCGTACCAACCTCGACATGCACTCGCAGCGAAACTGGCCTCCCCAGGCTGCGGGGTTTGAAATTTCTCCGGGGGTGGCACTGACTTGGCTGCCGATTTTAGTGTCGCGTGGCTAAAATGCGACGGCCGATGAGGAATACGCGGCTTTCGTGCCTGAGTGTAACAGATATCCACTGGCGCCGGCTAAGCGCGTCGCGACGTCATCCGACCTCCAACTTGCGATCTTTGGTTCGAACGTGCTCTCATCCCCGAGTACGATTGCGCACGCCCATCGCCCGTCATGATGCATCCCTCCGAGCCGACGCGCGACCCCAACTTTCCTGCCTGGCTCGATATCCAGCCACTGCACCTCGCCAACACGGCCGCGGCGGAGGGTGCGGACGCGCACGCCCAAGCTGCTGCGATTGGGCGGTATGGCATCGCCGGGCGCGTGTGGGAGGCAAGCGGCCCGCTGGTCGAGTACTTGACCCCTCGTGGATCCCAAATCTTCGACCCGCCCTGCTCGCTCTTCAGCCCCGGGCCCCATCGTGTCCTAGAGCTCGGATCGGGGCAGGCGCTCGCGTCTCTCCATCTCGCCGCGTGCCTCAGCCCAGCCGACACGGTGGTGCTCACCGACCTGCCGAACGTCATGCCCCTATGCCAGAGCAGTATCGATACATGGGCGAGATCGGGCGAGGGGAAGAACGGCGGTGCGCGCGTGGTGGCACGCGCATTGGCGTGGGGCGAGAAGGCCGAGTTGGACGAGTTCCGCCCATTCACGCACATCCTCATGTGCGATCTCGTGAGTCGGCACGCCAGACAAGCTAACTCATCCAGGTCTACTTTCCTCACCTGTACCCACCCCTCCTGCGGACGTTGCTGGAGGTCACAGAGCCTGACGAGATGCCTCACACGGACGTGTTTGGGCCCGAGATCATCCTTGCGTGTGAGTCGGGGCTCCAGAATATGCCAAGTGCTGATTTCAGGGAAGTCGCGCTCGCTCGCGCTTGAGGAGAGCTTCTTTGACTCGTTTGCACGATATTTCCGCATGGAGCCTGTTATGGGTCCTGTTGGCGACGTCAAGCTCTTCTTGTGCCGCCGGTGGCGCGTCACAGAGGAGTGGCAGCTCCCCGACTTGAGCCGCGTGATGAACGGCGCGCCCGGGGTCGTTGTCGGCCGCAGCTTTGGGCTCGCTGAGAGCCTGTTCGCTGAGATGGAGTGGGACTAGGGGGTTCAGCTCACAGAGTCCTCCGCTCCCTCCCCCCAACTTAACCGGCCGGTCTCTGCTGGCTCCACGCGCTCGCCGCATAATCTTCCACTCCTCACACCTATTGACAATGGGTACATTATTGGAGCCTACAATGCTGGGTAATCAGATGGTTGATGACTAGTCGCCGTCTCTTTTGGTGATGCGTCTATAAGAAGTACTCTATCGCCTGTTGTATTAGCCTTGTTCATAGCATGGACTCACTCTAGCCTGCTGCTGCTGTTGCGCTGGCCCGTCACGCTCGTTTTCGGGTGCCGCCTCGAACACGTTGAAGAACCGCTGTCCGCCTGGTGACACCTCCAAGATGCTCGCCATATTACCACATCTGCGGTTAGTTCCCTCTTGAACGGATGGCTCACCGGTAGCAGTAGTTTGGCGCACTCCACACCGTGCTCAACTGGTCGTCGAATAAGACAGAGAAGCCCTCCATGCAGAGCTGGTGCGCGCGAAGCACGTGGTTCATGCCATTGAGCGTCAGGAACTTTTTGACAATTGAACTCCCGAACGTGTACCCAGCCCCTCTGGACGTTAGCCTAGGCGCCGCGAGCTTGGGAGGCCGGGTAGCTCACCTTGGCGAGATGGCGAAGTCTTCCTTCCCTGGATCTGGGTCGGACCACACGAGGTCAGCCATCGGCCCCTCGTGTGGAATCTCGCGGAAGCGGTCGATGACCTTGATCTGGTCGATATGGTGGATGCTGGGACTCAAGCCGCCGTGCACGCAGAAGATGGCGTCGTCAATCACGACTGACAGAGTGAGAAAGTCAAACATGTCTGTAAAGTACTGCCATACGGTCGGTGAGCCGTACTTGCGCGTGCACTCGAGGTAGAAGCCGTATGTCTGCGGTCAGCTGTGCTGGCGACAAGAGGCGCTCAGCCATCCGTTCTTCGGAGCCGTGTTCCTGTAGCAGAGTACGCCGGCCCCTCCCTCATGGGAGTCAGGTATCCTCGGAAGTTCTCATCCTCGCGCCTACAACTGACGTACCTGTGTTACAGCACGACTCTCGTGGTTGCCGCGGATGAGCTGGATGCGTTCTGGATACCGCAACTTGAGACATGTGAGCAGCGAGATCGTCTCGACCGAGTGCAACCCGCGGTCAACATAGTCGCCTGGTGTTAGAATGAGCCGGAGGCCGAGCACATCAGTTCCCCTGGAGCCGGAGCTCGGAGCTAGAAACAATCATCCGGAAACAAGACTCCAGGGTGATGCGAGTCGTTACACTCACCGAGGAAGAGGTAGTTTGTACTGGGCGCAGGACCGCCGATGCGGAAGATCTCAATGAGGTCGTGGAACTGGCCATGGATGTCGCCCACGACCGTGACTGGAGAGCTTACATGCACGACATTGCTTTCGCGCATAAGCACCTCCTTGGTCTTTTCACAGATCTCGCGCAGCAGCGCCTCGCCAAGCAGCTGCTTGTCACGCAGGCGGTCGATGCACGCATCGAGGTCGAAGGGTGCCATGCATGAAGCGGGCGGGGGGGTAGGTGGGCGAGGGGTGGCTTGGCCAGGCGTCGGGGATGGGCTGGGGAGCGGCGAGGGAGGGGAAGAGGAAGGGATATTAGGTGTTGCTGAACGAACGAGACGAGACAAGTCATGGACGACGACTGATGGCAACAGAAGAGTGATGCAACTGTGAGGCTGCTGTGCCTGACTCATCCTTCGCGTGGCAGACGGGCAGTGGCGGAGGCCGAAAGAGCTCGAGGCGCTGAGCAATCGTCCGCACCCAATATTTCTCTGCAAGTCGTGCACGCTTCTTATCACTTCTATACATCGGATCATGCACCTTGCGCGGCGAATGATGCGTGCAGCTGCTTGCTCGAGTTGTTAGTAATTCTTAGCGAAGCGAAAGCTAGCCCCCGAGGCTCGATATTCTTCGGCCGACATCATCGGGTGGCGAAGTGAAGCTGTAGCTCCGACGACGCGCGTTCTCGAGCCCTGCACCTGCAACGGAGTCGTTCGCGCTGCACGCACGGCGCAGCTCCGAGTTGGCGGTATGGTGCCTGCATCAGACGACGCCCTGGCAGCTTGAACACCCGGCAGCTTGAACACGCTGGAACCAGTCCTCTTATCGGGAGGATCCAATAACGTATGACAGCCGTATGCCAGGCACCACCGCTGCATGGCCGACACTCGATTCCAACGTCGGTTGTGGTCCATCGCCACTATACCCTCTCATCCTCCCTCGAGGCCATGGTGCTCGCCGATCTTGGGGCCCGCCTGAACGGTGCCCTCAGCCAGTTTTCACGCTCTTCAAATGTCGATGAGGCGGTGCGTCAGCTAGCGGGAGACTCAAACGAGCTGACAACAGGCCGTCGATGCGCTCCTCAAGGAGCTGTGTGCCGCGCTGCTCGAGTCAGATGTCAATGTCAAGCTCGTCTCCACGCTGAGGAGCAAGGTCAAGGCCAAGGTGGGATACGACTACAGTACGTCCTCTAACGTCAGGTGAAGCGCAGCCTTGAAGAAGCGGAGAAGGCAGGCGGGCGCGAGGTGAACAAGAAGAATGTCGTGCAGAAGGTAAGCGCTGTCCCAACTAGGCTGACATCAGGCGGTGTACGACGAGCTCGTCGCGCTTGTGGACCCCGGGACAGAGCCGTACAAACCTGTCAAGGGCAAGGTGAACGTGATCATGGCCGTCGGTATCCAGGGCGCGGGTAAGACGACGACCTGTACCAAGCTTGCGGTGCACTACCAACGGCGTGGATTCCGGACATGTCTTGTGTGCGCCGACACGTTCCGTGCTGGTGCGTTCGACCAGCTCAAGCAGAACGCAACCAAGGCCAAGATCCCCTTCTACGGCTCGTACACCGAGACGGACCCTGTCGCGATAGCGTCCTTGGGTGTGGAGAAGTTCCGGAAGGAGCGGTTCGACGTGATCATCGTCGACACGTCGGGACGACACAAGCAAGAGAGCGAGCTGTTTGAAGAGATGGTTGCCATCTCGGCCGCCGTCAAGCCCAGCATGACTGTCATGGTGCTCGACGCGAGTATCGGTCAGGCGGCCGAGAGCCAGAGTCGCGCGTTCAAGGACAGCGCCGACTTTGGTGCCATCATCGTGACCAAGCTTGACGGTCACGCCAAGGGTGGTGGTGCCATATCGGCCGTCGCAGCCACCCAGACGCCCATCATCTTCCTCGGCACCGGAGAGCACCTTAACGACCTGGAGCGCTTTGCGCCGCAACCGTTCGTGAGCAAGCTGCTCGGCATGGGCGACATCCAGGGCCTTATGGAGCACATGCAGGACATGGCGCGGGCCAACCCCGACCGCCAGAAGGACCTGGCCAAGAAGCTCGAGCAGGGCAAGTTCAGCATCCGCGACTGGCGTGAGCAGCTGAGCACCATCATGGGCATGGGCTCGTTGTCTAAGATTGCAAGCATGATCCCAGGCCTGCCACAGGGCATGATGGACGGGAATGAGGACGAGGCGGCAGCCAAGCTCAAGCGCATGATCTTCATCACGGACGCGATGCGGACGGACGAGCTGGATTCCGATGGCCTCATCTTCGTAAGCCCGGCCCACTAACAATCTGACAGCAGTTTACGTTTGACAAGACCGGGGCTCCGACGGGACTGAACAAGCGCGCACGCCGCGTCGCACGCGGAAGCGGCACGAGCGTGCGCGAGGTCGAGGAGCTCCTGGCGCAGGCGCGCATGATGGCCGGCATGGCGCGGCAGGCGGGCGGCAAGAACGGGTGGATGAGCGCCATGCAGAAGATGCAGGGCGCGATGGGCGGCAAGCCTCTCGGCCCGAACGGACAGCCGTCGCCAGCCCAGATCGAGGCGATGCGCAAGGCCATGCCGCCCGAGCTGATGCGCAAGCTGCGCGCCGCGGGCCCACAGGGCGCCCAGAAGATGCTCCAGGACATGATGGGAGGAGGTATGGGAGGCATGGGCGGCGCAGGCGACACGGGCGGTATGGACATGGGCGCGATGATGCGCAACATGATGGGTGGGGGTGGTGGCGGCATGCCAAACATGGCCGAGATGCAGGGTGAGTCTTTCCGCGCAAGCTGGGAGCTGCCGAGCGGGCGAGCTGACGGAACAGAGGCGATGAAGTCCATGGGCGGCATGCCTGGTATGGGCGGCGGCGGCATGCCCGACATGTCGCAGATGATGAAGATGATGGGTGGCATGGGCGGCGGGCGCTAAGCCTGTCCCAGTCCCAGCAGAGGTCAGGCGGCTGGTGCTGGCGCGCATCCGCCCGAGCACTGCCTGAACATCCCCCCTCACACAGGTGTAGCGTACCTACCCTATATTGCCGGTATCATAGCATAAACACACCAAACACCATTGCTTGCGTCGCGCGGATAGCTCGCCGCAAGCTGGGAACGCAGTCTCGCGCGCGCCTATACTACCTACCCCGTATCAGCAGCAGAATGCATAACATCAGCCACACTTGGGTCGTCTGAGCTCGCAAGTTGGCACCACACTGATCCCCGTTTGCCAAGCCATCTGTTCACCCCATCCAGGCTTTCCCCACACCTCCGGTCGCGCCAACATTTCGCATCGCTCTTCAGTGGTATAAACGGAGCAGCGCTGGAAGAGAAGATGGCTGCCACACGCAAAGTAGTTAGGGGGGTAAATAGAATAGCAGGCTGTCCGGCGCGGTCGAGGGCATGAGGGACATGAGTGAGGGCATTATGGACATTCCTAGATGGACTTGTGTCGGGGTGTGTTTGCGATTGCGCCGAGCGCCGTCTACTCGTAGCCGGAAGAGTTCTGCTGCGCAAGACGAGCCTCGAGGACCTTGAGGCTGTCCTCCTTGGCAAGAAGCTCCTGGCGCTTGATCTGGATCTCGCGCTGGACCTTGAGTTCGATCTCGCGGAGCTTCTCCTCCTCGCGGCGGAGCTGCTCCTCCTTGAGGCGGACCGACTGGTTGGCCATGTCCTCGGGAAGGAGAGCAGTATCCGCAGCACTACTACCAATTAGCTTCGAAGCGGTTTGTACTCACGTGTCGCCACCAACCGAGCGCGAAAGCTTCTCGGTACGGTAGTTCTCGTAAAGGAAGTCGTGGGTGATCTCCTTGAGGTCGGTCAGGTGGGAGCCGAGGAGTGCCGAGCGGAGACGGCCAAAGTCCGAGTGGTCCGGGTTGTCAACCTCGACAATGCCCCAGGGGTAGCGACGGCCACGGACGGCCTCTCCGCCGATCATGATCTCCTCCTCAGCGCCAACGATAGAAAAGGGAAGGAGGCCGCGGAGCTCCCTGTTGTCCGAGATGGTCTCCTCGTCGTCCTCCTCAGGGTCATAAGGGAAGTTGTACACGGGGATGTTGTAGTACTCGATGTCCTCCATGATCTGGCCACGTCAGTCTCGCGCATCTCGACATCTCGATTGCTGGAAAACTCACGCGCTTCTTGAACGCCTTGAGCTCCGAGGGAGTGAGCGAGTCGGCCTTGCCAATGACTGGGATGACGTTGACGCGCGGCGAGAGGCGACGCATGAGCTCAATGTCCATCTCACGGAGCGCGTGGCCGGTAGGCTGGATAAAGTAGAGAAGGGCGTGAACGCGGTTGTCACGGAAGCGGGGGTTACGCTTGATACGCGACTCCTCGGCGAGAATGTCGTCGTACTGACGCTCAAGGTAGGAGCAAATCTCCTGGAAGCTGGTGAGGGTATGAGCAGAGATGGCGCACTGACACCCACTTGTTCTCGTTGTCAATGCCCTCGCCAAAGCCGGGAGTGTCGACGACAGTCAGGGCGATACGGACACCGTCCTCCTCAAGCTCAAAGTTGACAGGCTTGATCTGGATCTGACGCTCAATGTGGGCCTCGGCAGCCACCTGCTCAGCGACAACGGGGTCGATCTCGGAGCGGGGGTTCTCGGGGTCACGGAGAAGCTCCTGGTAACGGTGCTTGAGGAGCGGCTCCTCGACGAGGGTGTTCACAAAGGTCGTGCGACCAGTGCCAGACGCGCCTGAAGTCAGCTACATTGCCTCCAAAGGAAGGATGGGAAGGCATCCGGCTACCATGTCCACGATGAGGAAGGACCGTGCGCTATCCCGCGCGCGTTCGCGTTGGGCTAGCCTTGATGCGCAGGCGCAAGGAGATACTCACCAACTACCATGATGGTGAGCTGGACACCCTTCTTGGCCTGCTTCCTTCCTCGCGACGCGCGGTAGGCCATGGTTGATGAGAGGACGAGGACGCGTGGAGGTGGTGAGTGGAGATGGAGGCACGGTCCGGCGCGTGAACGTCGGTGTGTGTAAGTGGTTGTTTAGGCGAAAGCGGAGGGGGGTGAGGAGAGCTAGCGGTGGGACGGAGATGAACAGTGGCGGATGTTGCGATGTTCTAGTGTTGGACGGAGTTGGAGGGCCGAGTGATGAAGAGGAAGGACGATGTTGCTGTGAGGAAGGGCTTGGGTGGGGACGTGGTGTGAGAGAGTGTGGGGGGTGTGGCCGCCTGGGCCTGAGTATGGACCGACGGGGCGCGAGTCGTGTCTGGCGTCTGGAGAGAGTATGAGGGTGAGGGGACGACGGGAAGGGGGTTTGCACCTGGCCGTACCTGGACCACGACCGATGGCCCATGGGCTTTGGCCCAGCTGGAGCTAAACCAGTGAGGTTTATTGTGCCAATGTCCAATGTGTCCAGGGTGCACCGTCCCAGGCATTTTCCCCTCGCATCCCTCCACGTCCCGTTCCAACAGCGCGTTTTTATTCGATCCTCCCCTTGACACGTGATTTCTCGCGTGGCCATCTTTCGTCCCTGTCACTCTTTGTCGCATGAAACACCAACTAATGGACATGCTCCCAATCTCCGTCGTTCCACGCACCTGGCCAACATCCAGGTCGCCATCACCATCATCGTTGATCGTCATTGCATCGTCAATCGAGTCGCCAGACGGCCACCAAGCCTGCAAACATGTCTCGTCCGACAACTCCGGGGGCGTTTCATCTACGTCGTACCCCTCTCCCACAGAGCGGAGCTGGGTCCAGGACGGGAACACCTCTCGCACCCAAACCCGTCATCTCGCTCGAGGATTGGGAGGCGCGCGCACCACTCTCCGACGACGAGGTTCAGAGCATTACCCTTGTCAAGGAACACTTCGGGGAACGCCCATTACCCGAAAAAGTGAGGTCCACTCTCGACTTCTAGTTGGAGCTGACAACAGTTCTCCCAAGCTGATGCGTCACGACCGGGGACCCCACGCAACAGGCAGGTCGATCGGATAACGCACTCGCGGACTGGGAGCGCGAGTGGGCCACCAACATCACCTGGCACACCTGTTCCGTCGGGTCTATCTCAAGGCCCACTGCACCCCCTCGCAATCGTTACTCCTCAGGAGTTCCACGACCACTTCGCCGCGCTGGCTCTGTCTGCCGAACACGAGCAGGACAGTCTGTATCGGGAACACCTGGCGGAAATCTCAGGTCTGAGAGACAAGTGCGATGGGCTCATCGATCTGCTCCGAGAGGGCGAGGGCCAAGTGGGCGACATGCTCAAGGCGCTCGAATACGTCGAGGAACGCAGCGAGAACTTGCGCAGCGCATGCGAGGACCTGTTGGAGGAGCAGGTGAGTCCCCTGCTCGCCTACCCAACAGTCATAGCTGACACCAGACGCATCTCCTGACGCACACCTCCGAGATTGCGCACCGGTTAGGATACTTCACCTTCCTTGACACGGCGCAACGCATGCTGAACAATCCCGGAAACGAGCTGGTGCTGCACCCTGACTTCTTGCCCATGGTGCAGCGGCTGGACGAGTGCATCAGCTACCTTGGAGAGAATGTAAGGTGTGCGATAACAATCTGTCAGCTGACATTAGCGCGACTTCAAGGATTCCGAGCTGTATCTAATCCGCTACCAGCAGTGCATGGTGCGCAGCATGACGCTCATCCGCCTCCACTTTATCGCGGCGATCAAGGCTCTTGGAATGGAAATTGGGAAGCGCGTTGGCGACAAGTCACAGTCCGAGACGGTCATGCGCGGTCTGATATACAACCGGTTCTCGTCCCTCTCGGCATCGTTGCGACCACTCATTGCCGAGCTCGAACAGCGCATCAGCGCCAACAAGGACGACCTGCCGTTGATCCTGGCCGATTGCCACACCGCCTACGTTTCGGTGCGGCAAGCTTTGGTGGGCCCGCGCGTCGCTGAGGAGATTGCAAGACTCGACCCGATGCACAGCGAGCTCGTCGACCTCACTCGCGCCGGGTGCAGCTATTTGAAGCAGACGTGCCAGGACGAGTTTGACTTGTTCAAGCTGTTCTTCTTCTCGGGCGAGGCGCAGCTGTACGGCTTCCTTGAGGGTCTCTGCGACCACCTGTATGACCACATTCGACCGCGCATCTTGCACGAGTCTTCTCTCACTGTCCTCCAGGAGGTCTGCACCGTGCTGCAGGCTCTGATGGTGCAGGACATCGGCGACGACGACGATCCGGACGAGGCTCTGATATTCACTCCATCGACAATAGGCGGCGCCTCTCCAATGATGGACCGCGACGACTACTTCACCGGCTTCTCGCCAATTAGCCCAAAGCTAAGTCTGCGCCGCATAAGCACCGCCCGCTCCTCGGCCTCTGGCACACGAGGAAGCTCGTACGCACAGACGCCCATTCCCCGTAAGCGCAGGAAGCCTCTAACGCGACTACACACCGAGATCCTCCTCAAGATGGTTCTTCAGGATGCGCAGACTCGCCTTGTCTTCCGCGCCCAGGCTCTCATCCAGTCCGACGTGCAGTACTACGCTGCGAAGACTGGCGATCTCGACTACCCCGAAAAGCTTCAGTCTGAACGTGAGTGCATAGTGATGCGTGTCCTGATATCGCAGCTGCTGGCCAGCCACTTGTCCGGAGAACGGTCAACCTTTCGCTGGATGACGACGACGACGACGAACCCGCGCTCTTATCATTGCCACCACCTGAGGCGCAGGAGACGTGGTACCCCACCTTACGGACGACACTCTCTGTGCTTTCGTGTCTTTACACGTACATTGACGTGAGTGTCAGAGATGGTCTGTTGCTGATATTTTCAGGAGGTCGTCTTCGTGGATCTCGCCCAGGAGGCCGTGTTGACCTGCCGTCGCTCGTTGTCAGCGGCAGCAGACATGGTAGGCGCCAAGAAAGACAAGGCGGTGGACGGGCGTCTCTTCCTCGTGCGGCACCTCCTCATATTGAAGGAAATGACGGGGGGATTAGATCTTGGCCGTGCGAGTCGGCACAGGGACTGGCACGGGATGACCGACTTCCTGCGTGCGCTCATGCAGAATGTCTCGTCTCTTGTTGGGTATGGCCGGGGGACGGCCCGTGGCGACTTTGCTCCAGATGCCAAGACGGTGAGTTCTTGTGGCGGGAGTGGCTGACATGCAGGATCTTGACAAGGAGCTGAAGCGCGCATGTGAGGACCTCATAGAGCGGTGTACTCGAGCCGCGACTGCGCCCCTTCGCATCTTCATCGACCGGTGCACAGCGCACCTGTCGGGGAACAATGGAAAGCTGGCAGAGCAGGAGTGGGCCAAACCTGCGGCTGTGACTGCAGTGCACGACGAGTTCCGGAAGACGGCGGAGGAGGAGCTTGTGCGTTTCCGGCGCGAGCTCATGCTGTACCTCCAGGACGAGGAGACTGTGCGCGTGCTCATCCCGCCGGCGCAGATGAGCATTGTGGACACGTACCGCCACTTCCACGATCTTGTGCGGTCAGAGTACGACTTTTCGACTGCGGCTGCGCTGAGCACACCATCGGCCGTGTCCGCGCAGCTCGAGGCGCCCCTGGGAGGTTAGTCGCCTCGCTATCACCGGTCTCGACGTGCTCGGCGCGAGGGCGGCAAGCAACGTCATTAGACATGTTTGATCTCCCGCCTAGGATTGATATTTTGGTCGTGTGTGCGGCACTGGCGCTGTGTTTGAACACGGCCATTGTGATGATTGTGGGCAGCCAGGCCAGGGCGAGGACAGGGACGGCCTGGATTTCGAAGACAAGTGAGATTCGAAATAGAATGTATCAGATGATTGGTGGGATTATAGCTGGTCAGGGCCCCCCCCTCCCGGGGCCACGCCTCCAGGGCGGACAGTGTTGTGCGGTAATCAACAAGCTTGGGCATGTGATTGGACAAGCACCGTCAGCTGCCAGGGCCGGGGTAAGGGTATCTGAGCGGCAAGTGTTGGGGTGACGTGCCACCGATCACTCGCAGCGAGAAAGAAGGGCGGACAAGGCGGCGATTAGGAACCGCTCGGCTTGTTAATGGACAATGGTAAACCATCATCCCTCGTCTAAGCCGGGATTGATCTCGCGTCCAGTCGGCTGTCAGCTGCCCACGTCTTATAAATCCCCTCCAGGCTCACACGCAGCTCCATCTCCCCCCAGTCTCCCCGCAGTCTCCCCCTACAACAATCTCCCACAGTCCCACGCTCCAACTCACACAACAGCTCCACTCCCCCACAGCTCTCCCCCAACCGCTCCTCATTACTACACCAGCCTGCCCGCCAGCGGCATCGCCACCGCCCACCATTTCGTCCTCATCTACCCAGACCGGCGCCCCCGCCACCGCCACTCCGCAGACCAAGATGCCGTCTCAGCCCATCGCCATCGGTGCCCAGGACGCCTCTGCTCCACGTAGCACCCCGGACGTCGGCCTCTCCCAGTCAGCTGGCGGCCTGTTTGGCAAGTGGAACGCATTCTCGATGAACAGCACCCAGACCACATCGCCCAAGGACAACTTTGACGCGCACGTGGCCGACGAGTTTGGCGACATCGGTGACTTGCGCCAGCGTGGCTGGGCTGCCGCACAGCAGCGTGGCACCCGCCGCGCCATGAGCATGAGCATGAGCCCAACCGCAGTGTCGGGCTTCAGCCCCATGAGCCCGCCTCAGGCGAACGCGCTTCGCGACAACCTCTCGCGTGGCGAGGGCGCCCTCCGCCGCCTCTCTCTTGGCGGCTTTGGCAAGGTATGTCTGCCCACCTTCCTTACCTCTACCTTCCCCCTGGCCTTGCCCACTGCAGATCCGCACGGCTAGGGCCAGGGCCGGCCCGTGCACTGCTGAGAGACGGTCACCCATCTCCACCTCATCTCCACACTCACACCGTCCCATCGCGCACATCGCTGACACCAGCCGACACCGATGCCGATGGCACCGGCGCAGCCCGCGGTCCCAGCCCCGCCGGTGGCACAGTCGGCTCCGCGACCGGAGCCTATGCTTGCGCCACCCGCGCGGCCTGCCGACAGGCCCGTGGGCCATGGCCGCCGCCGCTTCTCCGAGTCGAGCGGTCGTCGCCGCGGTGTCAGCCCCGTGAGCTTCTCTCTGTCGCTCTCCCCAAGCTCCCCCTTCTGACGTGACAGATGGGCGAGCGCATTTTGCGTGACCACCTCTCCTAAGACCACCAAGCTGCAAAACGCAAAGTTGTATCCGAGGGGCAAACAGTCTCTCGCAATTCTCCATCCGCCGTCGTCATCTTGTCCACACGGGTCCTCCACCTCCCACGGATCCCACCATCGACCGATTATCCGTTGTCCATTGCCACCATCACACCACCATCACACCACCATCCACACAACCACATTGAGCGCAGCGTAGCCAGAGAGTCACGAAGGCAGTCAGAAGGAATCGAACAGAAAGAAGCGAGCGAAGAAGAGAGATGAAGAAGCAAACGAAGAGCACGAAAAATCACAAATATGAGAGAACAAAGCTAAGCGTGACCAGACTCGTCGGCGTTGTACTGTGCCGCTCGGCCGGAGAATGTAGGCTGAAGCGAGCGCGTGTATGCATCAGTTTGAGAGCAGCTGCAGGCAGCGGGTATTCGCACCGGCTCGACGGCGGGGACCGTCGGCTGCCATGAGGCCACGAGGCCATGGCCACGCAGCCGCTCGGCAATCGGTGCACGATAAGCAAGAGTAAGGCACCCGTCCCGGAGATTGCAGAGTCAAGTATACAACCCACCGCTGCCTTTGGCGGTGGGTCTCTTCCAGGTCACCCAGCGGGCAATCCACAAGGACTACACTGCTCGGTAACACTTGGACCCAAGGCAGTCGAACTGCGCTGTTGGACCTCAGCTGGGATCCCAACCAGATTACTAACCATGTCGTACTACTCACTCTCAAATCGCCAACTCACACTCGTATCAACAACTCACTCTCATACTAGCAACTCACGCTCATACTCTCGACAACCAACCTGGGCCAACACCTGCCAACGGCGCCTGCTGCAACGGAACTGCCTCTGCCAAACTGCCAACTGCCAAACTGCACAGCTGGCATTAAAACGCAAGGGCTGGATGAGGAAGCAAGGTCCAACTGGCTGCGCCAGCCAAAACCCATCTAGATGTCTATGATACAGTACACTACTTCTCGGTGGACGGCAGGCACGGGGTGTTGCTCCCGCCCTTCTCGCTCCGACTCGCCACACCGCTCACAGCCCCGCTGCCCACCGCGCTGGCCGCTGCGCTGCGCGCCTCCTTCCTCGTGTCCCTGGCCTCGCGCCATCGCTTGCCGCGGTACGAGACGAGCACGAGCGTCGCGCACGACATGCCGAGCACGCCGGTGAAGAGGGTGTACAGCCCGCCGTCGCCGATCGCGTTCTGGATCGGGATGGCGACCTGGCTCATGACGCACGCCACCGCGCCGCGCATAAACGAGTTGCACGCCACGGCACTCGCCGGGCGGCCTGGGTTCGAGTCGACGAGATACGCGAGCGTGGATGAGTACACGAACAGCAGCGCGAAGCCGGCGAGGAAGAGGCCGACGACCGGGCCCGCGATTGACACCTTCGCGTCCGCCGTCCACGCGTAGATGAGGTACGCGGCGAGGAGGACGGGCATGGCGGGCATGGTGCATTTCAGGCGCATCTCGGGCTCGGGAACGCCCCCGTTGCGCGCGGTCAGGCGGCGCAGCGCGTAGTCGCTGTACCGGCCGCCGACGACTGAGCCGACCACGTTGCCCATCCCGAAGGAGAGGAGGACTACGCCGATGATCAGCGGGTTGTAGCTGTAGGGCGCGCGGGCGAAGGTCACGCTCGCAGTGTACGTTGTCGTGTACTGTACCGCAAAGAGGAGGCCGGAGGCGAGGAGGACGGCGGCGTTCGTCGGCGAGCGGAAGATGGAGACTGTGGTCGGGAGCGGGTTGAGGTCGACGAAAGAGGGGCTGGAGCCGCGCTCCCGCATCCCGAGGCTGGCGCGGAGACGCGCGATAAAGGACGGTTGGGCGGGCACAAGCGCAGCCTCAGCGTCGTACTCTTCGATCGGCGTCATGTTCCCGGGCGTAGGCGGGTTCGTCGCGGCCGGCGTGGTGGCTGTGCTGGCGAGTCCTCTTGCGCGCTTGCGCTCTCGCTTGGCCTCGCGCTTCTCCGCGATGGCCTGTGCTTTGAGCTGGCGCCGGAGCGCGGCTTGCACTGCTTTTTGGTATACCCTGCTTCGTTCGCGGCGCCACGTATCGGGGAAGAAGCAGAATGCCACGGTCATGAGAAACGCGAACACAGCCAGGAAGTACATGGTCGAGCGCCAGCCGTAGGCGTTGCCGAGCGCGCCGCCGATGAGCGGACCAAGCGTCGGCCCCAGCATCGGCATGCCGTAGAACCAGCCGAGGCGGCGGCCGCGCTCGCGCACCTCGTACATGTCCGCAAGGCTGCCGGCGCCCGAGGACACGACGGCCGACGAACCTACCGCCTGCAGGATGCGCATGCCAATAAGCACGGGCATCGTGGGTGCGCGCCCAGCACCGACCGAACCCCCGGTATACAGCACGAACGAAGTGATGTACACGGGCTGGCGTCAGCAAACAAAGCATGACGAGTTTACCTTTCGCCCGACGATCTCGGCGACGGTCGTCCACACGAGCGGGATGCCGCCCTGGAAGCTGATGTCAGCCACGTTAGTCACGTTGCGATCGCGTACAGGATGTAGAGGGAGAGACTGAGGCCGATCTGCGTCTGCGATGCGCCTAGATCAGCCGCGACCTCGTCCAGTACCGGGTTGTAGACGCTTGGGCTGATCATGGGCCCCAGCACTGCGATAGTCATGAGCGCCAGCACAAAGTTCTTCTTCCGGGCGCTCCACTCGCGCGGGTCGTCGTCCACTGGTGCGTGCTCGATGTCTACTACCGGTCGGGGCTCGGGCTCGGACCCGGACTCGATCTCGGGATCCTCAAAATGCGCATGCAGAGAGTGTGCAGACATGATCGGCTCGAGGGGCACGTGATCTATGTCGGTCTCGGAGCGGCGCTGACGGGATAGCGCGCGCACGAGCGTGTCGTCGCGGTCGGTTGTGTTGGACATGGTTGTGTGTTCTGCATTGGCGGAGCGCCTGTATGGTTAAATCCGGGGAGGACGTCGCTCGCTTTTGGGTTCGCAGTCGTTATTTTAAGAGTGGTACAACCATCTTCATCTCAAGGCCTGTCACGGATGGCAAAGAATCTTCGGCGGAGGCCGACACTCGCTTGGAGGTACTCGAGTCCGGCTCGGAAACCTGCCAATCACCGAGTCGACCCCGAGTCAGATGTTTCGGGTTATCGGCAAATTCTCGGACTGCTGCATCTACTTGAGATCAAGCAGCCAGATGAATCATCAACAGGTCTGTCGGCTTTCGGACTGCTTTTGCTCGTCCCCCTCGCCTCATGCCGAAAAATCATTCTAGCGCGGACGGCGTCACGGCCGTGGCCCTTGCTGATACCAAACTCACATGTGATCCTGACATGGAGGTGTCCGTGTCGATTCCCGATTGACGCTCTGGCATTGATAACTCCACAGACCTCTCGTGTCAACAGCCTAGTCCCATTTCGCTTCTATTTTTATCCGAGCACCATCTCGACATGCAGCTGGTAGGTATTGATGTCGTTGAAGTGGCGGATCCGAGTCTCACGAGCCTCCAGCGAAGCCTGATGTCAGCCGCCGACGGCACGCTCTTACTGGTGACAACTGGCGGGCTTCTGACACACGTGTGCTCCGCTTGCCTTTCTTCGCCTTACGTTTCCGCTTGTTGTCCTCTTCACTGCCACCACTGTCGCCACTATCGCTATCCTCGTCGCTCAGCTCGCTCGGCAACCTCCAATGCTGGCCTTCACCTCGGAACACCCTGTACAGGCGTTCCCCACGCCACCTGGGAACCTGAGGAAGCTGTCGAGGTGGCGAAGAAATCTGCGGCGACGGCATATGTGGTTCCGCGTTGGACCTCCTCGAATCACGCGTGGAAGGCGTGGAGAACTTGATCGAGCTGACAGGTCGAAGGCGCCGACGCCGCTTCTTGCGTTCTTCCGACGACGGGTTGCCATTATACTGACATGGTTCGTATCCTGGGTTCAGCTTGACGCACCCATTGAAGCTTACCGATCGTCATGCCGCGCGTTGTGGCGAAGCCCCACTTATCGGAAGTTGGTGCACGTGGGCGAGACACACCGCTCCGAGCCTGGTCAACCCATGTCCGAATATTCTGCCACTCTGTGTCCGTTGGACACCCATGCTGACTGAGACTGTCGTGTGAAAGCAGATCCAGCAGAGATGAGGGAGCAAGCTGTCGCGGGTATTCTAGCTCTTCAAGCCCCAGGTTACTGTGTGGCGGATCCTCAATGTTGAGCGACGATTGGATGGCAAATGGCGTTTTGAGTGGGGACCAGGATGGAGACGCATGTGAACGCCCGTCCTCTACCTCGTCTCTGTCTTGTGGTTTGGGGAGCTCATCGTCACTGCAGTCCTGGAATTCGACCTCTTTGAGGAGCTCGGTCCCGGTGAGAAGCGCCGAGCTGGAACGCGGATCGGGTGTGTCCAGGCGTTGGTGAGTCAAAAAAAGGTAAGAGTGGCGGGCCAACACAGTGTCTTCAGATACGTCTGAGCAAGGTAAGACGCGCCTGGGTGAGGAAGGTGGGAGCTCCAAACGAAGTGGGCTGCCTGGTCTGCGTGGTGGACGCTCATGTCAGCTCGTACCATACGAGGCTCACCTTTCGGGCCAAGCGCACAAGCGGGTGAGCAATGTCAGCCGTGCGGAGCCATGACGGGCGGATTGGAGTGCCGCTCGAGCCAGAGCGCAGGCGCCCCGGTGGTGAGTCGACGAGGCAGCGCGCAGGGCTGGGGCGCGGTGTGGGTGACTCGGATCCAATCAGCATTGTGTTCTCAAGACGGAAAGGAAGATGTGGGAAGAGATTAAGTATCAAGATGGGAGATGGTTTGAACAGAACGAGGGGCGCAGAAACTGTAGCTGCACCTTCCTCGCTCCGTTTGGTCAGTCAATTCTAGCCACGCCAGGCAGTCATTACATGAAAAATCTATACTCATCATGGACTAATGCTGAAGTTGTTGTACCACACATACCCGTACCACGCCGCAAGAGCCAGCAGCGCGCGCCCGAGGGGAAGCATGACGATAGAAGCGATCCAGATCGTGCCACACGCTGGACCCTGGGTAAGCTGGCGGGATCGTTTCCAGAGCTCACCTGCTCCATGACCATGAGATACGACGCGCGGTTGATGAGCCAGATGACGCGTGTCGATGCAGCGATGCTCGCGACCGTCACGAGGAACTGACACAGCTTGGATTTCCCGATGTGCCGGTTAGCTGGGTCAGTTGTATCACGCGTACGGGCCCACTGTAGAACACGATCACGCCAAGGGCTGGTTTCAGCGCGTTCTAGCCGTAGCTTACTGAGGAGAGCAAAAGCGTAGTTCTTGAAGTAGTAAATTGGTCGCCGCTCGACTGCATACGTTTGGTTACTCAGGCTGTGTGAGCGCAGGCCGGCGATAGACTCACATGTCCAGGAGCAGGAAGAGGAAGGAGAAGGGAATCGTGTAGACCATCGAGTCGAAGAACTCGTCCCACCACGCCTCGACAGCACGCTCCTCAGTTGTGCGGTCATCCTCCTCCTCTTCCTCTTCAGGACTCGGATCCATAACGACTGGGGCAGGGAGGTCCTCCATGCCTCCCTCGGTAAAGGTCACGCCCGCCGCACGCAAGTCGTCTTCATCCAGATCGATGAGCGGCTTGCCGCCGCCCGCGATCTCCGAGGGGCGGATGAACAGCTTCGTATCACCACGCTTCCCTTTCTTACCCTTGCGCTGGCGAGGCGGTTCGGGGTTGATCGCGTCGAGGCGGGCCATGTTCGTGTGGGGTGGGACGTTGAGATGAGATTTCGGTCGAGGTGGAGGTGACGCGGCAGGATGTAGAAGTATCTGCGGAGCAATTCAGCTCCGCTGCCCGATACGGATAAACCTCATCTGTATCCAAGATGTGTCTGTCCTCACCGCTAACACGCAGTACGGCAACAGATCAACATTACGCCCATGTGGAAACCCTAGCGATGTCACTCTCCGAGCCGACTGCGACGCTCAAGCATAACGCAATCATCGTACAGACGTCATGCATCAAGTTGCACATATTAAGCCTTGCTGGCTGATAGATGGCATAGTCTGCCCAGCGGCGTGCCAGCCACGCCGCGTCCCGGAATCTGCAATGGATAATGTGGGCATATAGAGCCGCAAACAGTACGCCCTGCACCTGTTGTCTAAATCTAGACCCCATTAGAGGGAGGTTGTGTCGAGAGAAAGCTGTGGCCGAACTTTGCCGCTTGCCGTCGTTTTGGTCGGTGAAGGGCCCGGCGACATCCGGTCAAACTCATTCAGCTGGGTATGGGAGTTTTGCGCAGAGTGCGCGAACGGCGTACCGCCTTGTGTGCCCGTGTACGAGCCAGCGCGAGAGAGGGATGGGACTGGGACGAAGGGCCGGGGCGGCGCTTCTGAACCGCTCGAGCGGCGTGAGCCTGGGCGTGACCCAAGGCCGGCGAGAAGGTTGATGACGCTCGAGGTGCGCGATGGCGCCTGCGGCTCGCCGAGGATTGGTGCACTCGTTGGGATGGGCGAGCCTGGAGCGACGGCCACAGTCTTGCGCGTGGGCGGGGCGTCGGGGATCGAAGGTGAGTTGTACAAGAACGTGGCGGCAAGCACGACGCAAGCACCAGCAACAAACGAGAACGTGATAGGGTAGTTGAACAGAGCCACCGAAGCGAGGAACGAAATGATGATGGACAATGAGGTAGCAAAGCCCTTCCTGTATCCGTAAGCGAATGAATCAAACTCTGCTGCGGCCCCACTCACATGATGTTGTCGCTGTATCGAATAACGATAGCTGTGATCAAACCACCAAAGGTCTGGGTGAGGACAGTGCCGATCGCCCAGCCGTTGAAGTTGGCAAACTTGGAGGCGACGTTGCCGAACCACGACATGTTAGGCGAGTGGCCGGTGAAGAGGATCGGTACAAGGGCCGGGATGAGCGAGAAGAGCGACAGTTGGGTGTTGCGGACCCAGAGGTCAGGCGTGCCCGAGCTTGTGCCCGACTTGAGCAAGACCTCGAAGTAGACGCCCGCGAGGCCCGAGGTCAGGCAGGCCATGGTGACGGCCACGAAGCCACGGAAAGGGCGCATGGTGGCAGGCAGCGTGGCAGTAGCAGCGTCAACGGCGCGCGAGACAACCTTGTCAGCCTCCGGCAGCTCGTCGCGCAGCGAGATCTTGCTGTGAGACGACGCGCTTGCGGCGTGGCCAGGGGCGGCCGTCGATTGCAGCTGCACGATGCCGACGCCGAGGGCGAGCATGACTAGTGCACACCACTTGGCGCGGCTCAATCGCTTGCCAAGCATGAGGACGGAGAAAAAGGCGGTGGTGAGAATCTTCATCTGGTACGTGACCTGGAAAGTGGCAACATCGAGGTTGGAAGCGGCGACGTATTGCAGGTTGTTCTGAATGACGTACAGGATGGCGGGTATGGCAAGCTTGTAGCAATCACCCGACAGGACCGCGCGGCGCAGTGTTCCCAGACGGTTGGCTTTGAACATGGTAAAGCCAGTCTGCACAGGCCGGTTCCGTGACTCCTTCTGTGTTGCCTGGGCTGACATGTCGTTGTCGATACGCTTAAGCGCAACCAGGGTCGAGATGGCGCCCTTGAGCAGCTCGTTGAACAGGACAGCTGCGGCTGCAGAGTACGTCTTGTTTGGAGCCGTCGCTATCCGCGAATAGTGCATGATAATCGTGAGGAATGCATTTTGAAGCGCGAGAGTGATAAGGCTGACCTGATTAGCATCCAGTTTTGCATGATCGATGCCATTCCAGGCAGCACAATTGCACTCACGAGATCCACTTGAGCTCGATGCCAAACAGCTTGGGTGGTCCTTGTTCACGTGCCGCAGGCGTGGTCGCTGGCACATACGCCGGCGCTTTCTCGTCGATTCGTACAGTCGGTGCTTGCCGAGCAAGGGAGGGGACGTTGGGCGCAGTGTCGTTGCGGTGCGCCTGCGCGATCGCATCTAGGGACGGAGCACTGTACGCTGCAGCACCTCCGGGCGAGACCGGTGGAGACGAGGTAGCGCTCAGCGCCCTGTATTCGTGAAGGGACGGCGTGTTGGAAAAAGAAGGGGAGGTAGGCAAAGAAGTAAGGCTTTGTCAGTGAGCGTCGCACACTGGCAAGGTCGCTTTTGACAAAGTGTGGTGCGGGCTGAAAGGTTGGAAGAAGAGACAGATGCGATGGGGGGTGAGATTAAGAGGGCTGGTTGGACGCGTGTGGAGCACAGGCATACTGCAAACAGAGCAGGTTCGAGCGCGCGGTAAGAGAGAGCAAGAGAGGAAGAGAGAGGCAGGGAGAGAGCGAGGGGGAGAGAGAGGGAGAGAGAGGGAGAGAAAGCGAGAGGGGAAAGAGGGGGAAAGAGGGTATGAGGCGCATGGTGCTGGCAGCGCATGGATAGTCCAAGGACCTGGCATCGTCCTCAGGCTGCTTCGGGCCTTGTTTGGTGCCCTCGAGGCGCAAGGCGCGTTTCGACGTGTCAATGCAGAAGGAATGGAGTGCACAGACCCGGCGTCCGCCCTGCCATCTGCCACCATCCGTACTTGTTGCGCTTCTGATGCTGTGCAGATTGGACTGGCTGGGATTTGGGACGCAACAATAACAAGACCGACTGCTCAGTGCCCCCCTGAGACATTCCTCCCAAAGGGAGATGTTGTGGTGACACCGGGTGTAATGGTCAAGAGGTATGATGACCGAGGTGAGACACGAGTAGAAGTGGAATCTGCAACAGAGTCGAATGTGTAGGTGAGAAACATGAGAAGGAGGAAATGCCAGTCGTGATGGAAACAGAAGAGCTGGTCATCCCACAACCATTCTCCAGCAGGCAAAGCGCAGCGGACAGGGGGGTAATCGATTTGGGTGCATCTGCACGTCGGGTGGCGCCCTCACCTTCCTCGACCTCCCCCCTGAGCTACTAGGCCCTGACTCGCAATCCATCTGGCAAATCCCATCTGCTTTCCAGCTTGCACCTTCGAGCCCATCCTCATCCTTCCTCCCAACCTCTAGACCGCTCTCGGCCTATCATTGCCAACACCAAAGCCCACTCTTTGCCTTTCAAGTTCAACCAAGCCAATCGCCCAAGCAAACACACTTTCCCAGCGACCTTGCGAGTGTACTCACCTAGACAACCTGCGCTTTGGACGGGTGACTCCCATCTCACGGCCACCCGAGACGAGTCCAACCACTTCAGAGTCACGGTTGCCGCCCATGACAAGCGCGCCATCCTCTGTTTCGAGTTCGGCATAGCGGCTTGAAGCGCTGGGCGGGGGAACCCCACCAGGACGGCGGAATGGTCCTGACCGCCCGAGCGGCGATATCGGCGTGGTGGGCATGCCGCAAGAGGATGGAAGGGTGATTTGCTCGATGATGGCGGATGGATCGAGGATGCAAGAAATGACGAGGGGTTTGGGGGGCGAGTGGTGAGACTCAGTTGGGGCCGTTCCTGGGTACTATGATCGTGGAAGATTGAATGTGGTGGTCCGGCGCTGTAAACGACGATTCGAGGACGATGAAAGGACTGAACGTAGGTAGCCAAAGATGGCGGATTAGAATTAGGCCACTGGCGCTTGAGCGTGGTGTGGAGGAATGAGTGATGTTGGTCGGTGACTTGATGGGCGTGCGTAGGTAATGGGAGCAACACTGTGGGCCTATTGCTTGAGTCTGGCTTAACAGTTGCGTGTGCGCGTGGACGAGGGTGGAGTTTGACTGGCGAATGTCTGGATTGTGGTTGGCAAATGGCCAATGCTTTGGCTGGGTGAATTCTACCAAACAGCTGGAGCCTTTGGTGGCCGGGTCGCTTGGCAGAGTGGTGACGGATTTGATTCAAACTTTCGTTCGAGACCCCTAAGGCCTAAGGGGCAGAGCGCCCAGCGGGGACAGAGTGTCAGGCAATGAGGGCAGGGGGCGTATAAGACAGGGGCAGCCGGCGGGAGATGTCAACAAACAACAAGTTTGCGATAGGATCCAATCACTTGTCTGAAAGCTTGGATTGGCACGCGCGGTGTTTTGAACGAGGGCGACTGTGCGTGAGCGAGTGGGAGTGGGATGTGAACGGGAGTGCTTGCAAGGGAAGGAAGACGTTTGGTTGTGAGCTTGAGGAAAGTAAAGTGGGGGGACTGGGTGTGGAATGCAGGGATAACAGTAATGGTCAGGGTGTCTGACCGACGACATGGCTCCCTTGGTTCCCGGACCTAACATGCCGATATGTTGCAATGCGCCCATAAAGAGTGTGGCACTCCAGAGTGAGTCCCCCCTAAGGAGTGGCTACCGGTGTACTGCTCTATCATACCTGGCTACTCAGCGGTGACCGATTTGCAGTTTCAACGGCACTGCCACGTCTACGGCCAATGTGTCAACGTGTCAACGTGTGAGCGTCGGTCAGCATTGGGTCTGAATGACTTGGGTTGCCCTATCCAGCTTTTGCCTGGCGCAAAGGTGCGTTCAGGCCGGCCCTTAAACCCTTAAATTTTGGACTCCATGGTGTTGCTTGTCCATTACAAAGTCGGATGACCATGCTCCTTGTCCCTGGGTCCCTTATCATGTGCCTGACCCCATGTCCTCGGTCATTCGCTTTTCCGGGCAATAGGCAATAGGCTACTGGCTCTCCTCTCATTTACCTGATGCTCGTCCAATCCAATAGCTACAAGCGTCTACGCCCCCTTGCCCTGCCCGTCCTGCATGTCCTGCATGTCCTGCATGTCCTGCATGTCCTGCATGTCCTGCATGTCCTGCATGTCCTGCATGTCCTGCCGGCCCTGAAAGGACCAGCTGATGCAACACCACTCCTTGCAACTCCCGTCTCCCTCTGCGCCATCCTGCTTGCCGCAGACTCATTTGCCAAGGGCATTTTCTTACTGCGCACCGTGCCTGAAGGGTCATTAGCACAGCCTTGCTCATTTGATACTAGAAATCGGCACAAGGCCTCCGTTCAGAGATTAGATCCGCAGGCCCGTAATCAGAGTCCCTCTAACACATTACAGGACACGCCGTAGGCGGTAGGCAGTGTTTGCCGAGGACAGTGTACAAACCTGGGCACATCGAGTGAGCATTATACAGTCCAGATCAGCTTGGCCAAGATCCAGATCGTCCAGACGCCCCTCGTCACAGTCAGTACGTCGCCAAGGTGCCGATAGCAATCGAGCACCAGCAAGTGGGCAAATCAAAGGGCCAGCGCGCAGTCGAGCGCGGCCGTGTCGTACCCATGTACCGTTTGCGGCGAGTGTCACTCTCACAAGCTGTTTGCGCTCTTGGGCCAACGACGGTGGCGGCGGTCTGGGCTCGTTCGCACCTTCGACCCCCTTGTGGCAGGCTCAGCACTGACCCTTGGGCCTTGGGACACCTGTCGTTTGAGTTGTTTTTGCACCGAGTTGCCTTACAGTCGACGCCACAGTTTAGGGTCGACTTGTTCTCTTTCCTCGTCTCGGATTTTTGCCACACACTGACGCACGGACTTGCCACTCCGAGGCGGCAGTGATGAACCGTGCTTGTCCGATAATTAACAGGTGCACCCGTAATTAATTCCACGCCATTTGTGTCTGCGGAGTCAAATGCACGTGGCTCAATTTGCTCCACCAGCCAACTGGGGTTAGCTCCTTTCCAACTCGAGTCGTGATATGATGTGCGCGGTATTGCACGGTTAATACGGACAAATTCGGGAATACCTCCACTGTGCCATATCCAAGAGTTCTAGTAGCTAGTCGCCAGCTATTACCAGCGGGCCGTGCTTGTCCGAATCGGCCTCGTTTATCCTGCCAATCTCAGGTTCCTCCACTCGCCGGGCAGTTGGGCCCTTCCGCAGGCAGCGTGTGGCACAATTCCCACTTGTGAACATCTCGCCTCTCCTCCACCTTCTCCACCCCCTTCACCTTCTCCAGCCTCTAGCTGCTCTCCTACCTCCCAGCCTTCCATCTGGGTCGCTCAAGCTCCCTCTGTATCTGAAAACGACAAAAGTCTGACATCTCAAGTTGGACCCAACGCACGACTGACACGTCCTCCGCCCCCTTTCCCTTCCCCCACATTCCTCTAAGACAAGGCCCGAGCTGCACCCACGTTTCTCCCTAAACTATCCAACCAACCTAGACTCGTGTTACCCATTCCACTATGAAGATCACGGACAAGCTCCTCGCTGCTGAGCGTGAGGGACGCCCGTTCTGGAGCTTCGAGTACTTCCCCCCGCGCACTGCGCAGGTACGTTCGAGGTGGCGGCCGAACACCTGGCCGAGTCGCGAGGCCGAGTTCAATGTTGGCTGACGTGTAGGGCCTGCAGAACCTCTTTGACCGTATCGAGCGCATGCGCAACCTCGGCCCCGAGTTCATCGACATTACTTGGGGTGCAGGCGGCAAGAATGCCGACCTGACCTCGTCGCTCGTCGAGGTGTGCCAGGGAACCCTTGGCATCGAGACGTGTATGCACCTCACGTGTACCGAGAGTGAGTAAAGGCGGATTGTCCTCACAACGCCACATCCGAGCCCATTCAGCGGTGGGGCAGCGGGTCGCTGTTCTCTGTGTAACAGCCGGTCCATGAGGGTGTGATTCTTTGGGTTGTGTGCTGACGCCGCAGTGCCTAAGGAAAAGGTTGAGTGGGCGCTCAAGCAGGCCAAGGCCGCCGGATGTCAGAACATCCTTGCGATGCGCGGCGACCCCGTTGCGGGCTCCGACGTTTGGGAGCCCACGCCTGGTGGCTTCATGCACGCGGTCGACCTCGTCCGCTACATCCACAAGCACTACCCAGACGATTTCTGCGTTGCAGTCGCCGGCTTCCCCCAAGGCCACCCCGAGACGCCTCTTACGCCTGAGGGCAAGCACCAGGAGATGCTCTGGCTTAAGGAGAAGGTCGACGCCGGTGCCGACTTCATCTTCACCCAGATGTTCTACGACGTCAATATCTTTTTCCAGTGGGTCAAGGACGTGCGCTCGTATGGCATCACTGTTCCTATCGTGCCCGGCATCATGCCCATCCAGAACTGGCAGAAGTTCCAGACTTGGGTCAAGCGCGAGAACATTGTGGTGCCCCCCGAGTGGTACGACATCCTTCTGCCTGTGCAGACCGACGACGAGCAGGTGCGTGCTAGAGGCACCAAGCTCGTGGCAGAGATGTGCCGTGCTATCCTTGACAACCAGGAGGCTGGCGTCAAGGGTCTCCACGTTTACACCCTCAACCTCGAGAAAGGCGCCCGCATGCTTCTCGAGGAGCTCGACATGACGCCCCGCCGCGAGCAGGTGATGCCCCTTCCTTGGCGTCCATCCCTCACTCCTTCGCGCCGTTCCGAGACAATCCGGCCCATCTTCTGGGCCAACCGTGTGCAGTCGTATCTGTCGCGCACCAGTGACTGGGACGAGTTTCCCAATGGTCGTTGGGGTGACTCACGCTCTCCCGCTTACGGCGACCTTGACGGTTACCCTGTCGCCATCGGCACCAATGTGAGTCGCTCCTCTCTTAATTGTCCAGCTATACTGATAGCGACAGCCCACGGTGGCGCTCGAGCTCTGGGGCGCTCCTCAGACCCGCGAGGAGGTCAACCAGCTATTTGCCAAATTCTGTCGCGGCGAAATCAAGAAGCTCCCCTGGTCACAGAACGGCGCGTCGTCCGAGACGTCGGTGATTACCGAGCAGCTCGCAAAGATGAACGAACGCGGCTATTTGACGATCAACTCGCAGCCCGCGGTCGACGGCGCCCGCTCGGACGACAAGATGCACGGCTGGGGACCGGCTGGTGGATATGTGTACCAGAAGGCGTACCTTGAGTTCTTTGTTAAGCCCGAGCTTCTCAGCCTGCTCATCCGCCGCATCGAGAAGGACCCGCGCATCACCTATTACGCTGTCAACAAGCAGGGTGACCTGCGCACGAACACGCACTCGGAGGGCCCCAACGCCGTGACATGGGGTGTCTTCCCCGGCAAGGAGATTATCCAGCCGACGATTGTCGAGGCCGTCTCCTTCATCGCGTGGAAGGACGAGGCGTTCGAGCTTGGCTGCCAGTGGGCCAACTTGTACCCCGAGGACTCACCGTCGCGCGCCCTGATCCGCAACATCATGGAGACCAGTTACCTTGTCAACATTGTCGCGAACGACTTCAAGGACGGCATGGCTATATTCGAGCCCTTCCAGCTCGACCAGCCGGTCGCGAACGGCGCCTAAGCGCCATAGAACCTGCGGATCCAACCCCGCTCATCACGAACTCGGCCGCAGATCCAACCCTGCTGTATCCATAGTCTCAGTCACATAAAACGCACGGGCGGCGCGGATCCAACCCCCACCGCCGGTGAGAACACGCACCTGTGGATCCAACCCCACAGCTCCCATTCCCACACGACACACCCAGATTTACATATTCGTTGTATCGTCCTCAACGGACGAGCCGTTCAACCCGGCCGATACCGGGCTCAACCCATACCTCTCACATTATACCCACTGCAAGGATTCCCCCGGCCCCGCGGCATGCCGCGCAGAGGTCGTACAGGAGAGGTTCAACTCCTCGCAAAGGCAACATACGCAAAATAACGACATGCATTGATTGAGACTGTGTGGATTTGAGGAGGAGATGACTTGGTCGAGAAGTGTGGTTAGCTGGTTGAGCTCGTCACCTGGATTCCCGAGCGGGCGGTTGTGCATGGAGGGTACGCAGTGCGCTCTCCTTGCGCACTTGCTTGCTGAAACTGACCTGAATGCTCTGGTGGCTCGCTCTGGTTCCTGTACCATCCTGCTCCACATCACCTAACCTGACCCAGACATACCCACTCGCGCAACCCCTTCCACCATCTCATCTGCCATGTTTGCGGATGTATGCATATGTCACAGCTACTCTATCCCGCGGCGCCTACCGCCGCGGGCACGGCACGAGCCCCCAGCCCAGCCCGCGCACACTACGCTTGAATGCCGGCTTGGGCTCACGCGGCGACGCGCACCTGGCGCGACTTGGGCACCCACGCCTGCGGTTTCCGCTGGTCGGGCTTTGCGTCCTTCTTCCCCTCGTCCTCCTTGCGGCGGGGAGAGGGCAGGGGCGCGGCGCGGATGGTGTTGAACACGCGCTGTGCGTGCTCTGCGTTGCGGATGAAGAAGCCCGCGTAGCGACGGTGAGCCGTCGTCTCCTCGACGTGCACCATCGCGCCGTCGACGGTAAAGTCGAGGTTGTTCGTGACGATGCGGTCGCCGTCGAGGAGCGAGCCGTCGCCGGCATGCTTGCCGTACGTGCGCGATGCGGCTTTGAGGACCATGAGTTGCTCGAGGACCTCCTCCTCGGCGTCGCCGCCTGTCTCGAGGAACGCGGCGAGCTTAGCGGCGTCAATCGACGTGTACAGCTTGAGGAGGTTGCGGACGTTGCTGACACCGCGGACGGCGAGCACATCGGAGAGGAACAGGTCGAGGTGGCGCTGCGTCGCGTCGGGAGGCGGCGACGCCATCCACTCCTGCAGCGCGTCCTGGTCCTCGTACGGGGGAGGGTTGACTGAGAGGTACTTGGGGCACGCCTGGAGGAAGAGCTCCTTGTACACCTCGAGTGCCTCGTCGCCGCCCCGCTGCAGCGTCTGCAGCTGGTCGCCGTAGTGCTCCTTGACGTTGGACATGATGCTGTCGTCCGTCGGGCCGGGCGAGAGCGTCGTGCAGATCGCAAGGAGTGCGTACATGCGCTCGCTCGTCTTGGTGATCGAGCCATACTGGTAACTCCTGGTGTGGTACTGCTTCATGCGCAGGAAGAAGATGAGGACGTTGATAAACGTCTTGACGGCGTCGGGCCACCGGCCGAGCGCCATGTACGCGCACCCGACGTGGTAGTAGGTCGTGACGTGACAGGCCGTGATGCGGGTCAGGAAGGCCGAGCTCGAGAGCTCGACGTTCTCCATGGTCTGGAGGGCGAGCGTCGGGTCACCAAGGAGAACGTGCACGCGCAGCAGGCAGATGAGGGAGAAGTAGCCCAAGTTGCGGTACAGCGGCTTGGAGCCATACTCGCCAGCAATCTCGGCGACCTCATCGGGGCTCTTGCCGGCCTTCTCGGCCTGGAGCTGCTCGTTGATCTGCGACTTCTGCACAAGCGAGTAAAGAACATTGAGGACGGAGTAGCACGACCAGATCTGGCTCGCCTCGGCAAGCATGTCGAGCTCGTCCTCGTTCTTGGTCTTGGCGTTGGCACGCCACTGGGCAAACGACTGGAACTGGTACACAAACTCGTCGAGCATGTCCCACAGCCACTGGATCGGCAGGTCGAGGGGCACCGGCCCGTCCGAGTTTAGCAAGTAGTTGAACAGCTCACAGATGTTCTCGTACGACTGGAAGCGGTCGTCGATCGTCGGCTGCAGGCGCGCATAGACGTGGCGGAAGTAGAGCTCGCGGTAGAGGGTCAGGAACACCTGGTCGTTCTGGACAAGGGGGGCGATGAGCTCGGCCTCGGGCCACTCGGCGTGCTGGTAGTACGCCTGGCGTCAGCTTCCATCGCACTCGAAACATGTTCCAATATTCCAATGCTCCTCACCTGAGTGAGCTTGTTCCAGCCGCTCTCGTACATGTTGGTGATGGTGGGGAGGTCGTTCTCAAGGATAGCCTGGTGGAAGAGCACGAGGAACTGCCGTCAGCACAGCTTGGTAGAGACGCGTCAACGTACGCGCTTGACGTCCTCGGGAATCGCCTCGAGCGCCTGCGCCTGGTCCTTCTCGGCAGCCGCGAGTTGCTGGGCGTATGCGTGCTTCTCGAGTTCCTGGAGACGGCGGTAGCTCTCCTCGTTGGTGTAGCCCTGCTCGCCGCCGTACTGGGGCACAGCGAGCGACGAGAGGAGCTCATCCTCCTCGGGCTCGTAGAACGCTGTTGGGTCGGCCATCGTGGCTTGCGGAGGGTCGCGTTGGGGAAGGAAAGCGGGTCGAAGGGAAAAAGGAGAGGGGGCCGTACGCGGGTGCTGCGGAGTGGCCTTTTTGGTCTCTGCGGAGTGGCGGCGCAGACGGTTGGTGCTGGGTGCTACGGCGGCGACGGCGAGGACAATGGCGAGCGCAAAAGTCCACCGCTGCAGGTCTGGGCGGCAATTGCGGAGAAACAGAGTGTGGCAACGTGGTTTTCGCGTGGTGACCCTAGTAACATTATGTTATTGATATTTGACCAGATCCTAACTACGTCAACTGTCTCGCGTTTGTACGGAAGATCTATCGTGTACAAATACAACATGTGCATGGAAACTGTGGGGACTACGGCGCACTGACTACGACGCACTGCTTTCAGACGTTTCCCCACACATGGTCCAGGTATAATACACCCCGAGGGACCGGTATGGGCGCCATGCCTGCGTCAGCGCTTCCATCTCCTCGGGAAGGAGGTAAACGCCACCCCTGCTGTCAGCTACACCTTAATAGGACGCACTTGGCTTTCTTGCCTGCTAGCCTTGAGCGAAGCGTGGCTATAGAGAGGCCGTCTGGGAGCGGGGCGGCGCGATGCGCGCAGTGCTCCGTCCAGTCGTTCGGGTTTGTGAAGATTGAGTTGGACTGTGTTCTCGGGAGATCAGGGTTAGTGTTCGCGCTCGGGGTTGTGAGGGGTGGAGCAGGTGTTGAGGGGAACTTGGTCGGTGTCTGGAAAGAAGACTTGGTTGGTGTCACCGGTACATCGTTCAGGAGCGTGGCTGTCGAGTCGCTTGGACCCAGGCGTTTAGTCTCTTTTTTGATCTCGGCATTGGTTGGGGAGGACTCTGGATTGGTCTCGGCGTCGGTTTGAGTGGACTCTGCCTTGGGTGTAGGAGTTGGCGGTTCCAGGGGTGTCGCGCTCGCAGACTTCTTAGGTGTCTTGGGGGTTTTGGGCGCAGGCGGTGGCAGTGCATTGTGGGCGGCAAGGGCCCAGCGTAACAAGCCCTTCTGGACACCCAGGTCGCCAACTGGAAGAATGTCAGGCCGCCGCAGTGTAAAGATGAGGAACATGTCGATAGTCCAGCGCCCGATTCCGCGCACAGCGATTAGCGCTTCGGCAATCTCAGAGTCCGTGCCGTTGGTGAGGAGGTCGTTGGTAAGACGGCCCGCCACAAAGTCTTGGGCGAGGCCGATTACTGGGTTTGTCAATTTGCATGCCTTTGCTTTCTTTCGTCTCCCGACTAACCGTATTCAGCTTTGCGCATACTGAATCCTGTGACCTTGAGCGCCTGCACTTCGGCTTTAGAGACCTGCTCAGCCGTTGGGAACGGCCCTTCTTCCTTGTGACTGTTGACCTCCTCCATCGGCCCACAGAAGAGCTCTACAAACCGCTTGGTGATGGTCTTGGCTGCCTTCCAGGACACCTGCTGTCCAATGATGCTCGTGACGAGGGTGCGGAACGGGTCAATTGTGGTTTGGACAAGTTCCTTGGGACCATGGTCCCCTGCTCCTTCGGCCGTACTAGCAGCAACGGTAGCAGCTGCACCCGCCGCCGGCTGTAACGCTGCGGCTTCAACGAAGGGGCGGCAGGGAATGCGTTCGAAGAGGGGCGTGAAGCGCCGATCGACGGTGGTGAGATGCGTGATGGCGTCTGACAGGCGGAAGGGTGGCGGTGGAGTGCGAGGCAAGGAGGGGTCGCGAGTAGGAGGCGCAGCAGCCTTCTTCTTCGCGGTGCGGCGCTTCTTGGGCGGAGGGGCTTCCTCGGCATCTTGGATCGGGGCGGCTCCCACAGCAGGCGCAGCAGAGGCCGGATCCTTCTTGGTGGTGCGGCGTTTCTTGGGCAACGGGGTTTGAGTTAGGGCCCCTTCCTCGACAGCTGCGACTGGGTCGGCAGTGACAACATCCGCGTTTGAGACAACACGCGGTGCCGACATTCCAGATGAGGCACGCACCGAGGCGCGAGTTACACGAGCTAGGCTGGCAGCGGCAGCTCTCGGTGGCATTGTTTCGTCCGTGTTAGTTGGTGAGTGGGTGAGTGAGCAATGCCGGCCGGGGGTTGGTTGAGCAGAAGACGTTGGAGGATGACGGATGAGTCAACCGCTCGGCTAGCTCGGCTGCTGGCGTCGGTGTCATAACTTGCAACGTCGGCCAATTTCCAAGCAGAATGCGAAAAAGGCAGGAGCTGTGGGGACCCCAGTGAGAGATCGGCGCAGTCGGGCCCTACAGGTCTGGATGAAAAACGAAACGCCAGGCACAATAGTGGCTGTAAGCGGCAACCAGGTTCCGATGCGGAAAGGAAGGGCGGAGGAAGCGAGCGCAGGGCGGGCCAGCGCTCTTTTGCCACTGACTGGCTGGACTAACCCCCCCCCCCCTAATGATTTTGTCGTTAGCCGATTAACCGGTTACCTGGGAACAGATGGATCAGTGCTCGAGTGCATCAGTGCACGACCTGTCACTGTCAGTCTCGTCTTCCTCTCCATCCCTCTCATTCTCCTTTCTTGTCGCCATACTCCCTATTCTCCATCCTCCTCCCCCCGAATCCGAGCATGCCCCGCCCACAATGATCATGACAAGAGGACAGTACGAGGACCCCCTCCTCCATCCACTTCAACACGCACCATTCGAGGTCTGTATTCCCCCTCGTCCGCTCCGGCCACTCAAGCGAATGCGCTCGCCCAACCCCAGCCCAAGTCCGAGTCCAGGCCCCAAGCCCCCAAGCCACGACCTCTCCTCCCGCCCTCGTTCTCCACCACGCCCCCTTCCGCGCCCCCGCACCCCACCTCGCCTCTCCCTCCCCCTCCCCCTCTCGCCACCTTCGGCCACCGACCCCATCCCCCTCCCGTCCCCGCGCTCCCCCTTCCTTCCCATCACCACGCTGGGAAACATGACCTGTTCCCACTGCGGGCTAGCATACCCCAACCCCGAAATTGACGCGTACACACCCGACGAGCTCGAACAGCTCGACTTCCTACATGCACTTGGCAACTGGGCGTGGGACGCCAAATGTGTAGGTTCCAGACATTGAAGGGCATGCAAGCCGCTGACAAATAGGCCAGGCGGCTCGCCAGGCTACGCGCCCCTTTTGAACGACTGCACCGAACACGTCCGACCTTTGCTGAGGCGGTGGGGGCGGCCGCGCGCAACGGGATCAACGCGTTTGCCGTCCAGCTCATCGCACGCGTGGAGGCGCAGCAATGCCGCATCAATGAGAACCTGAACAGTCTCAAAGTGAGTGACGCAAGTTAGCGGGCTGTTTGGCGCGGACGGAAGGTGTGAGATAGGTGGGGGAAGGAGGGCTCGCTAGTCTGGAACTACACAGAACGCCCAGCATGCCGAGTTGGAATAAATGGCAACGGCCAGTACAATGGCTGGAGAAAGATCAGGTCACGCCCAGTGGCGTGGGAAAATGTGGAGACGATAGGCCATGGCGGGGTGTGCGATAAGCACAGGCGCGGGATAAGCTGACACCAGCTGCACATTATCTGCAACCTGCACGGGCACGACGGCGCACGCGCCTCAGAGGCGTGGGAACATTGGCTCCGCAATCGCACGCCATGGGCAAACGACACGTTGACAGCCATGACTGTGAGTCGTTGGGTCGTCAAACGAGCACGGGGCGTGCGGAGCCGACGACAAGAATGGGCTTGTGAATGGAGAATATTGCTCCAGGCACGGCCCGAGTCTGTCCTCGGTGATCCGCTCTGGCTCTCGGCTATCTGGCCCATTCCAGTATTCCATTCGAGTTGCGCTAACACCAGGAAAGCGCTCTCGGCGACCCAGCTGCCATGGCACTAGAGCTGTTCCGTGACGTGCTGCGCGATCTCGGCGAGGACGAGGTGGGATCGCTGCCGACTGTGCCGACTGTACCTCCCTCGCCTACGTCTACCCGATGAACTGTCAGTTACCGGTCCTGAGCTGCAAAACTGCACCAGGGATCGGCACTCTCTGGCCAACAACCGGTCCGCGCTCTCTCATCTACCGACGCCATTACCCACCAGCCACAAACGCCAAACATTACATTATCGCATCATCATCATCATCCCTTCATATTGCACGCTGGCACGCACATGTACTTATCCGACATCGCGTGCCTTCAGTTCAACTGGCCCTCGAACATCACTACGCTCCCACCTAATACCTGTATGAAGGAGACATGTTACATTGGCAAAGTGTTATCAATCGTATTTGTACAACAGAGTAGTATGCTAGTGTTGAATCAACCAGCGTATGACATGCCTTGAGAAAGGAGATTGTGCGCGTGATATGTGCACAGAAGTGGCGCCGCCACTACGTCGATGGCGCCGAGTTCCACAATCGGGGCCGCAGCCCACGGCAACTCCGTCGCGTTGCCAAACCGAGGTGTCGGCTATTTTGCTCCGGTGGTCTCAAGGGTCCGGCGCAGTGCGGCGCGTTCCTTGTCGCGCACGCTGGGGCTCTCGCTCGCCTTGCGCATGAACTGGAAGGGTACCAAGGGCGATCCTGGGCCTGGGCTCTTCTCGGGCGACAGCGATGCCGCACGAAGGGGCAGCGGAGTCGTGGCGTGGGCCACTGGTGAGGTGGATTGAGTGGGCAAGCTAGCGCGGATGGGAGTTCCCGGTACGAAAGATGACGCTGACGATGTGGCGCGCTTGAGGCTCGCGCTCGTGATTGCAACCGGAGTCGGGTTCCAGTCGGGAGACGGGTCAGTCGCCTCAATCTCGTCGGCGAAGTGCGACAGCAGGTAGCGTGTGAGCTCGCACCACCCGCCTCCCACGCGAACCATGACTGTCTTGGATTCTAAAATGCGGCAGAAGCACATGCGCGCGCGGGTGCCGTAGCCGATCCAGTACCGGCCCGACTGGTCCTTCCACTTGTCTGGCGACAGGCTACCAGCTGGAACGATAGGAACCCTCATCTACTGTTAGTTCTGAACGGGTTTGAAAGCTCACGTCTAATTCCTTGAGGACCTCCTGCACAGCCGTGTCTAGAATGCTCTTCTTGCGCGGCGCGGCGAGGTCCGGCTTGAGCGAGCCCGAAGCCCAACCCGGTGGCTCGCTGCCGAACCGCGTGCGGGAGCGTGTAGGTGTCGGTGCCTCAGCAAGGCTAGCAAGGTTGGAAGCCGAGCTTGTGGAACGTGATATGCGGCTAGCGGACCTTGAGGCAGACAGCTTGAACGGAACCGGCACGGTCGGCGTCATGACTTGGGGAATGGGTCTGCTTGGCATGCGTATGCTGCTCGGGAGGCTGCTTCGTGGACGGGGCATGGTCTTGGGTGTCGAGGGCACATTGTCCAAGGAAGGGCGAGTGCGTCTAACACGGGCCTGCGCCGTGTCCGAGAGAACACGGCTCGGTGTTGGCGTACCGCGGTCTTGGCCTGCTGTTGCGAACATAGATGTGGTCCTGGTACGCCGGGCAGCTGGGTTCGAGGGCAGACGGGGTTTTGCCCGTCGATTGGAAGCGGTCGCTGAACTCTCAGGAGTGGAACTACCAGCAACCGAATCATCCTCGGCAACTGCACGTAATTCCTTCCAAGTGTTAGAAACACGGCGCCTCTCCAACGCGACCCGCGAGTCGCCGAGATGTGGAAGAGAGAGGTTTTGCAGAGTGTCAACCGCAGCTTGTGCCTCGCTCTCGGCCGCCCGCCTGGCTTCGGGCCCCGCTCCCGCGTCGACAGTGTCAAGGAGACGGCTGAAGGCCTCGTCACACACGGTTGCCGCGTCAGAGACCTCTGCAAGGCCCTCCAAATCTGGGACTAGGGACCCCTGGCTCGCGACCTTGTCAAGCAATTTATCGAGTTCTGGCGAGTTGGGCTGTGCACGAGCAATGGACCGCGCCTTGTTCGCAATCGTAGTGAAGGCCTTGGTGAGCTGCTTGGCCTCGGAGGAGTTAGGCAGACGCCGTCGTTTGGGTGTAGCGCGAAGCTGGGCAGATGACGGGTGGACGATGGCCTCGAGGTCTAGGGCATCAAGACCGCCAGATAACGACTGGACCTTCGTAGCCACCTGCTCTGGCGTGCGGGGAGTATTGCTGATGGTGTCACCGACTGGTGTAGCAGAGCGCGCTAGCAGTGACTGCGCGACAACGTCCTCGAGCTGCCGCTGCCACTTCTCCGCCTTTGTAATCTGCCGGAGAGCCGCTTCTCGCGTCCGATCCGCCGACGAGAAGATGTCTGCTGCTTTGCACATGTCTACGTCCACCGATGCCTCCGCACCGAGAACATCGTTGAGTTTGGCAACGAGAGTCTGCACGGTCGCAGCGTGTTTGCCGATGGCCTCCGCGCCTGTGCGGACGCTCTCCACAGCGTGCTCGTGGCGCGAAGTCGAGTTGTCGTCGTTGAGGTGGCCGAGCTCATTCATCAAACGGCTGAGGGTGGTCTGGAGCTTCTCCTTTGCTGTCTCCAATGACTCAGTCGCACTGCGCACAGGAGCGGTCCAGCGCTCGTACGCGAGGCGACCGTGCTCACTCGAGAGACGTGCCATGGAGGCCATGACGCGGGCCGATTGGTGGTTGACCTCACTGCGCACGCGTTTATCGACGGCGACGAGGTCCGGCATGGTTGACATGAACCCCGAAGGCTCTCCTACGCGGTCGACAGGCGTTAACGGCGGTGTCAAAGGACCACTGGACGCTTTTTTCTCAGCATCCGACGACCATGCAGAAGAGGACGGCTCTTGCCCCGATACAAGTCCGACTCGCGGGATGATGTTGTCATTCCACTCAGTCACACGCTTGCGCAGGCCCGCAAGGATGGCATCGGACGCAGCCGGTGTGGCCTCTGGCAGACTGTCGACGGCGGTCTCAAGCTGCTCAACGAGCCGGTTCGCCTCGTCCAGCAAATCGCGGACTGTCTTCGCCTGCGCAGACACGCGCTGGAACACATCCAGCTCGTGGCAGGCTTCAGCCATACTGTCTCTAGTCCGCTTGAACGTCGATTCCAAGGGCGGGATCGCATCCGAAGTGAAAGGCATCGCACGGAGTCGTGTCATGTCATTGTCGAGCTCGGTGGCGCGCTCCTTGAGGGCGGTGAGATCGTCACTTAGTGTGGTAGGTAGTTCCGGTGGCGAACAAGGAGACCATGCAGCCAAGTTGATTCCGCGGACGACTTCTGATCGCAAGGCGGTTAATCCGCCCGAGATTTCCTCGTTCGCCTCCCGGAGGTTGAGGACGAGTGGAAGAGCATCAGCATCACCACGCACACGGTTGGCGAGCTCGGCACATTGCTTGCCGAGTACAATGAGGTCCTGCGAGTCGTCATCTACCAGTGGCCCAAGATCGTCAGGGACGCCGCCCGGAGGCAAGTGGGGCTTGACTGCCATGGACGAACTTGACAGCGCTTTGCGGTATTGCATGACGGCCAGGACAGTGGTCTCGTGGGCGTCGGTGGCAGCTCTTGTCGCCATGTCGCCATCGTCGGTCCACGAAGTGATGTTCTGCAACCACTCGGAATGGTCGCCGCCGTCTAAGGCCACGCCACCGATGGTTGGTCGGGGAGCGGTGTCTGACCCAATCTCTAGCTGACGGATCGCCTGCTGCAGATGTTCACGGAGCACTTGCACTCTAGCGTGCTGCGCTTGCAGAGCCTCCCTGGCTCTGAGGAGCTGGCTATAATACGCGAGCAGCTTGTCACCAAGGTCCAAGTCGACCTCCGCGTCGCTGCGAGCCTCACTCAAGGCAGCGAAGACGGCCTCGTTATGGTCGTCCTTGCTCGGGAATGCGCCATGGGATGGCATCGGGAACGACTCGGCGTCCAAGGGCGGGGGAAGAGCCGAGTTTGCTTCGCCAAACATCTGCTGTAGCGTCGCATACTTGTGGCTCGTGGGGACCTGAGACAGAGCGCTCTTGATGTCAATCAAGAATTCAGACCCAGCCTTGGCCGCACGTGCCGATCGCGAGAAGTGGTCGTGGCCCTTGCGGCACTGCTGCTCGAACAAGGTGCACCACACCACTTTGTTGCCAATGTCTGTGGCTCTAGTCTCGAGTTCTTCTTGGAGATCAATCAGGGCATCGGGAATGGCATGCTGGCCGTCCTCTTCAAGAGGACCATCAGCGCCGCCAAGGTCTTTGAGACGGCCAGCTTGGTCGATCATCTTGTCGAGGATTGCACCACTACGCTTGACCAGGTTGTACTGCAGATTGCGGTGCCTCGTCTGCAGTCCAACCAGCTGTGAGCGGAGGATCGAGATGTGCAGTGCGGATCGGGGCACATTGTGTGGCTTTGTCGGGGATCCGGGAAGCTTTGTGGGTGAGAGGGTTCGGGCTGGAGAGCGAGGGCTGGCGGTGGATCCCAGGGGCGGTGTCATGGGAGCGACTGCGTCCTCCGGGAGAGATTGTTGTGACGTCGACTGGGGAATCTTGGGTGAGGGCGGCAGCTGTGCCGAGCTGCGCCTCCGTCGAGGTTCCCATCGGGGTGCAGTGGTCGCACCCGGCAGCCACGCCTGGGCTTCGGTCACAACATGGTCGATATCGTCCGCAACGCTCTCGGTCTCACGTCGGACCTCATACCGCAGGTCGTCCCAACGCAGGCGGAGGGACGTGAGCTCAAGTATCGACCCGCGGTTGCGCAAGACCGCAAGCAGCTGGTCGATGAGCAGAATTAGGTCGAGAGTGACCTCGACGAGATCTGTGGATGGCTGCGTAAGGGGGACGCGAGTAATTTCTGGGGAGGTGTCAGAACAGCATATCCCCTTTGCACAGACGACGGAATGTAGACTTACGGCGTGTCTTGTCCTTCATGCGTTCCATGTCACCGTCGTCAAAGCGCTCAACCTCATCCACGAGCGCGTTCCGCTCGTTGACCCATGCAGCGAGCTGAGCTTTATTTGGCAATCGCCATGGAGACGATTCCGCGCCAGCGCGGACATAGCCTGCCGTGCTTCCTGGGTCTGGCACGAGAACCGGGTGAACGAAGGGGTATACAGGCGCTAGGGCCTTGAGAGACTGAGGGTGTGAGCTCATTGTTCGGGCGTCCAGTAGATGCCAGACCTACCTCGAGCTTGCCCTCAAACCACCTGCGCTTCTCGACGAACGCGAGCAGTTCCTGCTGGTCGGCGTAGGATAAGTCCTGTCGCCTAGGTTTCGTGTAGGTTGTTTCTCCGTTCATGTTGGGAGCAACGAGAGCTGGGGCTAGATGACTAGCATCACTGAGAGAGAATGTGCAGTGAGGTATCGAACAGGGGTGGTGGTGAAGAGTAAGAGTATGGTGGTGGGAAAGGAGCGTGCGTGGGGTGTGCGGGTGATGAGTGTAGGTGACAAGGTGGGAATGTGTTGGGTCGGTTGAGAATCTGGGGCAAGCAACCTGGAAAGGGAGAAGGAGGACGAGGGGGATGATGACGAGGACGAGGGAGGAAGAGAGAAGAGTCAAAGGAGGACGAGTGATCAAAGCAATGCGATGCGTGTGAAATGAGACGTGAGACCGACAAGTGGATTGATCCAAAGCTCGGATCACCTGCCTTCCTCCCTCCCACAGCGTCATGGGTCACGTGTAGACTTGTTGCTTGAATTCAATTCAAACATTTCTAACCCATTAGTTGATTAGTCGTATATCGACGTACAGTCAACAAAACAAGCACTGCGTCGCGTACACGGCCGAGGTCCGCATAAACTATCAGGCGTTCGATGCCGAGCGCAAGCCGACCTACCACATACTCACACATCACTCTACTCTGGTCTCACAAACTCCTGCACAGTGCCATGTCCAACTCATAGCTCTGGCCATGCTCCGACACTCCTTCAGGCTCCCCATTACCCCCGCGGTGCTGGCTCGCTCCCCCTGGCCATCGCCCAACGCTGTTGCGTCATTGTCGCTATCCTCTCACGGACCCTCAACCCGGGCCCCCCAGCGCCAAAGCTATATTCTTTTGCTCAATGGAAAGCTGAAAGCCGATGATGCTCAGCGGATACAGTCCCATTGGCTGCGTAGCCTGGCCTCGGTTAGCATTATGCCCACAGATTGTGGGCCAAGCTGCCGCGCTTTGGGGACGAGTCGACAAAGCGCGTCTCGGCTTCTTGGAGCCGGATCGTACCGTGTACAAGCTCCAGTTTATCGGCATTTGCCGCAGCTACAGGTGATACGCGCATTTCATGCGACGTCGCGGCGTCAAGCCCTCCCGCTACTACCTGCGTTGGGCGCCATTATCAAGGTATGAAGCACCAAGTTGGCAAACAATCGCTCATGCGCAAGGGCAGCACGTTGCTCACGTTAGCAACAGCCCTGTCCAGAGTGCTCCTCTCGTTCTTACCCATCGGGGCGCTGGCCATGTTCCGGTTCCGGCGGCCCGTGAACTGGCTAGCCAAGGACAAGCGAATCCCAAAGGCGTCGCCCGACGCGGACGAGTTCTGGAAGATGTGGTGCGATGGGGAGAAGGGCATCTCTCTGACACAGGCCGATGCGATCTCGCTGGTCGAGGCGCCAGAAACTCCAAACGGGGGCCTCATCTCACCCGATGGCCGGATAGCCTACGCTCTCCCGATGCGCCCGGCCACACGTGAGAAATGGCGCGACAAGCAGCCGACAAAGCCTGAGGACGTTGACGAGAATACCCGTGCCCACGCCAAGTGGGTCAAGAGAATGGCGGCTAGCTTGCGCCGCGGGTACTTCTTCCTGCCGCCTCTCCCGCCTGTGAGCGTACGATTCTACAACGAGCTCTCAACCAAGGAGCAGCACCAAGTCGACGCATTGCGACAGTACTGGACGAGTCTGCGAATGTTCAAGGACCGACTATACCTCTCGCGGTGGGTTGTCACGTTACTCGTCTTTGGCCCTGTGCTCCTCCTTCTTGGTGTGTGGGTGACTGCACTGGAACGCGTGCCTCTCACGGGGCGCTGGCGGCTAATCCTCCTCACAGCAGATGAGGAGGAGGCCATCGCCGAAAGTCTCGAGGGCGCAAACTGGTACAAGAGCGTCATCAACCTGCTCTCAACGTCCGAGAAGCCTGCGCCACCCATTGTGCCATTGAATGACTGGCGATGGCAGTGGGTGCAGAGTACGCTGCGGCGCCTCGAGGTCGGCGTGGTGGCTGCCGTTGAGCGCCACGACGGTGGAGAGATGGCTCGGCCTATCGACGCCCACGAGGACAGCATCTGGCCCCCGCCGTCCAAGTACCCTCTACGGCCGCGGACGCGCGCCTCGGCGCGTCTTCACGCACGGTTACCCGGAAGCACAAAGGACGCAGGGAGCGAGGACACGGAAATCGGACCGCCGTACAACATCATGCTCATGGAGGCACCGGACCGCAACTCGTTCTCGTACGGATTCGGGGGCAAGAGTGCCGGTGGTATCGTCATTTTCACAGGCCTCTTGGACGAGATCCTTGCGAACAACAAAGCGCCCGAGTCTGAGGCACCGCCACCCAAGTCCAGAGGATTCTTCGATAGACTGTTCTCGGCAGCACCGCCACCACAGACGCATACTCCGCCGACCAACGAGCAGACGCTCCACCTGGCTTTAGTGCTTGCGCACGAGGCGGGGCACCTCCTGCTCTCGCACCATCTTGAGACCCTGTCTCAACAGCAGGTGTTGTGGCCGTCAATACTTGGGCTGCAGATCGACATTATCCGCGCCGTCATCTGGCCGTTCACAATCTTCTTGGGGCCGGCGGTTAACGACGCGCTGGCCAGCCTCGGTCGCACAACAGCCGAGGAGATGAAGGAGCGCTTCGGGCACGTCGGTTTTGAGCAGCAGCACGAACACGAAGCGGATCTCGTCGGCCTGAGGTGGGTCTTGTGAGGAATGATCTGACGCCCAGAGTGTTGGCACACGCAAACTTTGATCCGCGCAAGGCGGTGGACAAGTTTGCGGACAGCGTTGCGTCGCTCGAGGAGTTTGGCAAGGACGAGGGCTCGCTTCTCGACTCGATCAAGCTGTGGAGATGGTCCAGCCACCCGTCGCCAGCGGAGAGGACGGACGCGATGCGCGCCGAGCTGGACGAGTGGGCCGAGTACGACAAGAAGGAGCGGAAGAAGCTGGGCAAGATGCTGCTGCAGGCGAGAGTTGGCGAGGACGAGGAGGCGTCGCATGTATAATGCGGAGGAGAGAGCGTTCTTGGGCTGTAGAAGCGTCATAGACTCTTAGTGTACCTGTCGTCATTACTCGCTGTTCAACCCAAGTCAGGTGCGGTCGTGTGAGCTGAGTTGGTGGTGGAGGTTGTCCAGCTGTACACAGTGTGGGATTATCCGGTGCCTTGCCAAGCCAGACTCCGATCGGACAGGAGCCGCGTATTGCCGAGGGCAGCGCGCTTGCTTGACTGGCGAGCACTCACGGCGAGCACTCGCAGCGAGCACGGCGCTTGTAGCATTGACGACGGCCTTGGGGCCGAAGAAATCAAAGCAATGTAGCCTGTACAGAAGCGGGTGGAAAGTCCGCGGAGGTTGGCGGACAGTTGGACGACGCAGGCCGGGAGGTGAGGGAGAGACTGGGAGGGAGTGTAAATGAATCAATTCCCGCGCACGTCGCGGCCATGTCCTCCTCGGATTCCTAGCTCTTTAGCGTTCGACAATCCGCGACCAGGAACATGATTGCATGCACGATGCGGGGTAGGATTGTGTCCAGGATGCCCTCGGCGCTTAGACGGGAAACGTGAGCCGAGTTGTGTTCGCCGACTGGGTTTCCTGAAGTGTTTTAGTTCTAACACGCAAAGCAACATGGTTAACACGGGCCGATAGGAGGGTTGACCAGTCTCGTGTTGTCTTGTGAGGCAGTGGACCAGACAAGCGCCGGCAGGTCAGGCAGCGACACGCGATCAACAAGTGGTATCGGGAACGCCGGGAAAACGACGAACAAAGAGCGGCGTATCTCTCAGGAGCAGCGAGGCCGGAGCCAAGAGCCAGGAGGGTCCAGGTTCTTATATGCATCTGCATCTTCCTTGGATTCTCCAGCTAGGCTCTGAATGACTTGCTCGGAATTCCCATCCAGGCCAAACAAAACATCGGCATTGTCGCAGTCTATCTCCGCCAGCCAGCGTCAAGTACCTGAGATTGCGGTCCAGCCCCAGCTAAGCGCTCTTTGTCCCAGCCGCCTATCTCCCGACTCATGAACCGGCCCAGCTCCGGCCCAGCTCCAGTCCAGCTCAACAAAGCCAGGACAGGAGTCATAAGTATACCGACGCTGCTCTTTCTCTCCCAGCTTGCCCACAAACACCATGTCGCAGAAGGTTGTCATCATCGGTTCCGGTATGTCTTGCTGTTGAGCCACTCCACGCAGTCCTGTCTGATGGGTGCGGGCGAATGTGGCGCTGTGCGGTTTTTTGAGCATGCGGTAGAAGCAAGCACTGACATCAGGCGTGTTCGGCATGTCCACCGCCCTCTGGATGCTCCAGACGGAGAAGGACAAGTACGACGTCACGATCCTTGAAAAGTGCGAGACTGTGCCGGCCCCCGATGCCGCGTCGACTGGTGAGTAGACACGGGCTGCGAGTCGCAGTTGGTGAGGTGTGGCGGCGCGAAGCGAGGTGTGGCCGACCGAGTACCGCGCATGCGTTCAAGTGTTCCGCTTAGCATGTCGGCTGGGCGTTCGAGCCCAATTCCTTGAGCCTAGCGAAGAGCCTGGGAGGACTGAAGGCCGTGGTGACAACCCTCGGCCCTCGACCACTCGCTGCACGGACGGCGGTCCTCGGTGGCCCGAATCAACTCCCTGGCCACCCTCTCAGACCGCCGGGAAAGCAACCGCTGACAACGGCAGACATCAACAAGATCATCCGCGCTGGCGACTACGCCGATCCCGAGCTGTCGGCGCTCTCGGTCGAGGCCGTTGAGATGTGGAAGCGCCCCGAGTGGGAGGGATGCTACCACGAGAGCGGCGTCATGTGCCTCTCGGGCTCGGACCCGCGAGGCACTCAGTACGTCCAGGAGTCGTTCAAGAACTGCGAGACGCTCAACCTCGAGCCGCGGGCGAAGAAGAGCAGCGCCGAGATCAAGGGCGTCTTCCCACCCGAGCTCGTGACCGGCGAGTTCCCCGACCGCGTTGGCTACCACAACGTGACTGGCGGCTGGGCCGAGTCTGGGCGGTCGATCGAGATTGGCCTGCGCCGCGTAAAGGAGCTGGGCGGCAAGATTATTGCCGGCGCCGAGGCTGTGTCGTTCCAGAAGACCAAGGACGGCAAGACGGTCACGGGCGTTGTCCTCAAGGACGGGAGGGTCATCCCTGCCGACCTGGTTGTCGTCGCCGCCGGCGCGTGGACGCCTAGCCTCCTCGAGAGCCCGGCTGTTGCGGCTCGCCTGCCGCCCGTCGTGGCGACGGGCCAGACTGTCTGCATTATCCAGCTTACGCCTGAGGAGGCAGCGATCCAGTCCAAGGTCCCCGTCGTCTTCAACCTCGACAACGGGTTCTACATCTTCCCCCCCACCGCCGACGGCCAGGTCAAGATGGCCATCCACAACAAGGGGTGGACGTCGTCTCTCGGCCCCAGCGCGTTCGGCCGCAACATCTCGGTCCCGCGCACCAAGCTCTCGGCCGACGCCGACTTGGGCACGCTCCCGGCCGAGGCGGTGCACACCATCCGCGCTCACCTGCGCGACCACTACCCCGAGCTGGCCAAGAAGCCGTTCTCCGAGGTCCGCATGTGCTGGTACTGCGACACGGTGACTGGCGACTGGCTCGTCGACTACCACCCCGACTACACCAACCTCTTTGTCATGACCGGTTGCTCGGGCCACGCGTTCAAGTTTGCGCCCAACCTCGGTCGCGAGATGCTGGCCCTCATTGAGCGCCGGCCGACCCAGTTCACGGACCGGTTCTCCTTTGCGCCCACCCACCCCCACGGTGCCGACTACCGCGGCGGCGAGATCCGCGAGATCAACCTCAAGGAGCTCGCTGGCCCGACCGACCTCCTCCCGTACGGCCGCCCATCCCGTCTGTAAGATTGCATAGTTTTGGTTCTTGTCTGTACGAGCTCTGGGTTCGAGATGCATTGCGTAACGAATACCGTGAGGGGTGAGGGGTTGGTGGCCAATCGTTAGAAATGATCCGATCAGGAGCAGGCAAAAGTGCTTGTGTGCGGAATGTGGCCGTGCGCTCAACACTCTTCTGATCGAGGCCATTGATCCCCTCGCGCTCTCGTCATCACCCATTCACTCGTTATCCATCGCTCTTTCACTCGTCCAGTCTTTACGGACACCATGTCCACGGCCACGACCACGACCAACCCCGTTGCGGCGCTCTTCGCCTGGCTGTGGTTCCAAATCCTGACCTTTGTCCACTCCGGCTGGATGTTCGTCCCCTGGGTCCGTCCGCATTGGCACCTTGAGAACATGGCCGACCAGCGAGATCGGGTGAGCGCCTCTTTCCGTGTCATTTGCTGATAGCAGGTCGTCGTGATCACAGGCGGTAACAGTGGTACCGGATACGCAACGGCTTCCGCTTACTACACACGCGGCGCGCGCGTCCTCCTCCTCTGCCGATCGGCGGAGCGTGCCGCGACGGCCGTCGCTGATCTCAAGCGCGGCGGGGTCGCCAACGTCCTTTCCCAGATGGAGTACTCTCCAGTAGACGACAAGCATGCTGGCACTGTCGAGTACATCCCATGCGACCTCGGCGACCTCCACTCTGTCCACGAGGCCGCCCGCATGATCGCAGAGCGAGTGGACCGTGTCGATGTGCTGTTTGCCAATGCCGGGGTTCTGGGAATGAGCGGGCACACGAAGCAGGGTTATCCTCTCCAGTTCGGTACTAATGTGGGTTTGAGATTCAAGGTGGCCAAGCTGATGCCAGGTGCTTGGGCACCAGCGCCTCATCTCCCTCCTCCTCCCCCTCCTCCGCAAGCCGCGGCCCCGGCCAGCGCGCGTCATCTCCATCGCTTCCGCCGCGCACATCACCGCTCCTCCGGGCGGGGTCGACTATGCCGCTCTCGACAAGGGAGCAACACGTGATGCGTTGCTCGAGTACGGCGAGAGCAAGTGGGGCAATGTCGCGCTGGCAAAGTATGTACATGCGCACTACGGTCCTACTTGTGAGGACGGCGTGTGCAGCGTCCCCGCTCCAGGCGAGATCTTCTCCATCGCTGTGCATCCAGGCATCGTGTCGACCAACCTGTTTATGCACTTCCAAACGGCCAAGTGGTTGAGCCACACGCTCACGTGGGCGCTCAAGCTTGTCATGTCCACGGCATCAATAGGCTCTCTCAACCAGATTTGGGCCGCCGAGGTCGCTGACTCGGCAGCGCGCGAGCTGAGCGGCGGGTACGTATGGTGCTTCCAGGAGCGAGGCATAGAGCGGGCCGACCTTGTCGGCGCGGCGGGTGCCCAGGCCGGGGACAAGCTCTGGACATGGTGCGAAGCCCAGGCGGCGCGCCAGGAGTAGGACTGCACTTGTTCATGTCTGGTACGCGGATCGGACTTTTGGGCTTCCGGAGAATGATGCCGCACTGGCTCAGGCTGGCCGTAACGGAAAACAGATGGAGCCAGATTTCAAGGTGCGACTGTAGCCACGAGGCTCATAAGCCGCAAGTAATGGTGTACTGAGCTGCAGGGCCCCGGGCGCTGCTTCTTATCGCCTGATTTGCTAGTCATGGGCGGGTGGACGGCGTCTCCGTCACGCCAGCGGGCGTGGGGAGTCGTTGACATGAGACTCACTCGGGCCCGAGGGCGTCGCGATACGCGAGAAAGACGACTGATTCATTGGGAAGCAACGGCCGATAGAACTAGGCCTAACCGGGACAGGCAGGGGCCGCGTGGGCAACCACAAACAGCGCACAGGCTGCCCACCGCGGGCGGCATTGTTTTAGACGACACGCGACGACGTGTGTGATCGTCGTGTGGGATGGTAGCGCCATATGACCGTCAGGACCCTGTCGACGTCGCTCGCGATGGACGTCGCGACGCCTAGATTAGATCATGGGTCGGAAGATAGGGAAGAGATTGGTCGCAGGAGGCCGATGGCCGGGGTGTTCGTGCGACTGCCTTGTGATTGGCAACTGGAATATCCGAGCTGTGAGCAGAATGGCCGACCAAAGTGGACCTTGAAGCTTGTGCCTCTGTGTCGAGGTCACGAGGATGGGCACCGCGGACCGGTGTCTGGATCGTGGGAGAATGGTGGCTGCGTAGGTGGCACCGGGATGACGAAGAGTCGTCATGTGCGGAATGTCACATGCCACTCTGAATCCCAACACAGTGGGCGGACAACGCGAGCCATTCTAGCCCCGCGGGACTCTCTCTCTCACGCCCGCCTATATAACAGCAGCCGATGCCTCCCCACCACCCAAGGCATAACTCATCATCATGTTCGCCCGCTCAGCACGTACCCTCGCAACCGCCTCGCGCGCTCCTGTTCTCAACAACTCTGCTGTCGCTGGTCGCCGCTGGACCTCCATCGAGCACCGTAACGGCAAATCCAAGCTTGTGAGTTTGCCACTGGACGTGGCAAGGCGATGTGCAAGGCCGCCCACTCCGCCACGCGTACGCGCACTCGCAGCTGACCGCAGATCTACCGCTTTGGCATGAAGGGTGTGTATTGAACCCCCCCCCCCCTCTCTCGCAGAACCGCCGGCTGTGGTCGTTACTGGTACCCTGCGGTACAGGTCCATCACTCGAGCCAACCAGATCGCGAGGATGGCGCTCACACAAACAGACATCCCAGTCGAGCTCTACCCTCTCGGCTTTGTCGTCAGCATGGGTCTCGTCGGTGGTGTTATCGGTACGTACCCTGTCGAATGCGTGGATGATGCTGATCCATTTTAGCTATTGGTCGTCACTGTGAGTATCGAGCAATCCACGTCGTTCACAGACTGCTTCACCCGAGGTGATATCCCAACTGGGTCACTCGTGTCGCCGGCATCACAACCGCCTAATCGTCACCATCTTGCAATACTTGTGCTAACGCCTCCACAGTTGCGATTGACAGCGAACTGCGTCTCCACCGGCAAGGATCCTCGCCCAATATCAACAAGCATTAGTGTGGGCAGACTAGAAACATCAGAAGAGCCACACAGTGTTGTGGCGACAGATATGGAAAAGAAGGAAAGGATTCAGAAGTCTCCCAAGGACGCGCATTAGTGTTCCAGATGAAATTGATGTCTATCACTTGAGAGACGCCACAAAGGCTGAGCGCTGTGGCGTGGGCGAGGATACACCAAGAACGAGGCGGACCTTAGGCGGGAAATGCGAGCCAAGTGTTGGTCGACAATTCACGCACGTTTGTGAGTTGCCGTCCCCTTCTTGGCTTGAGAGTCTGTAAATAACGGTCTGTAACAGGTCGTCGCTTCTCGCCCACAGGGAAGAGCTGGGGCGAGATGAGACGAAGGATGCACCAGTCCAGGCAAGGATCTGTGCAACCACAACGGATGACGCGAACAACCGTCCTGGATACATAGATATGGCAGGGGTGTGCGTTTTGACCTCGTGCACCAGTTCTTACTCCCTCTCTTCATCACCAGCTCCGCTGATCCAGCTTGATTCTCAACGCGGGTAGTGTGCCAGTTGCACAATGACAACGTTCAAGTGCGAGACGGCGCAGGAGGTGAGAGTTCCCGGTTTCGTTACTCATTTGACTGACCCGATTTGTGACTGCTAACGACAGATTGGGATGGTGAGCGTATCGACGGCATCCATGCGGGTGCTGGAGTGCGCGCTCCGGGCTCACACGTAGGCGCTCGAGCAAACTGATCTTCAAGATGCTTCATCCATCCAAGATGCTGTAGTGGCGGTCAAAACGTACGCGTTGGCCAAGATACGAAAATCAAAGTCAGATTTCGTGGGACAACCAGGTGGCAAAGTGAGCCTAGTGCCCAGCCAGCGTATTGATAGCAGTTGGAAGTTCTCGAGCGCAAGGTAAGTTTGCGCCACACCCTGCGGCACTGTCTGTCCGCCTCAGCCCGGCTAGACAGGGGTGCCGTAGGGTTCGCAACCAGGTAGACCAAGGGCTGGGCCAGTTTCGGCGTTCTTGCGTTCAGCCCACTCCGTTAAACTGGGTCACGTTCCATGGTGACCCCAAACATGGGTACCCGGCGGTTACTGGCGTTGAGACCGACTTTTTCCGTCGGGGCGTGCCCAGGGGCGTGACGACGCCGTCAAAACCGGCCACGACGTTACGTTGGGTAACCGGGCTGACCCTTAACCCCGCGTGATGTTCTCCATGACGTTGGTCTGGCAGCATCTGGACCCGAACGGCGTAAACTCCGAGCTGACCGAGGCAGTATGGCAATGTGGGGTATCACGACATCTTCTATCTCGTCCGCCTAGAGCTCCAGTTCCCCCCTAGCACTGTACCCTTACCCCACCCTTCGCCCTCTGTGGCGCGCCGCCTCAAAGTGGCGGACTACCCCTTCTGGGATAACCAGCGGATGTCACCGCCCCACCGCCCCGCAAGTATAAGTAGTGGGAGCACAGGCAGCACACAGACTGCGAGACCCCCAAGGGCCCACGACAACAGCACCGCGACGTTTTCACCCCCAATCTCGGCGCGCACAGCGTTCAAGGTCCCAGGCGCTTTGTTGGCCATCGAACACCTCCCCAGCCAGTCTAGGAATCTGACTGTGTCGAGCCGCACCGCACTCAAGGTCCCAGGCGCCCTACTCAACCCTCCAACTGGATCTAACGACATGCCCTTCAAATCGAGAAAGGCTGGCAAGGCTACGAACCGGGGGTTCGGAAACCCCTTCGCGGCGATGTACGCGACCGCCGCCTCAGTCCCCGCCAGCATCGCCGTGGCTACCGATACAAGGTTGCACGGGCATCGTAACACTCCCCAAAGGTCGGCAAAGGCAAAGGCGAAGGATAGTGAGGCGGAGGACCCGGCAGAGAAGGATCCCGTATCGACGTGCGATGTCTCAGTCAGTCACACTTTGACAAAGTCTGTGCACGACAAGCCGGCAGAGGTCACGCGAGCTGGACAATTCTCATCAGACCCGCCTCTATTGGAGCGCCACGTGCCCTCGCTATTGCGGACCCCAGCCCCATTACAGGACTCCCGTCCCGAGAGCGGATTACTGCCCAACAACCCCTCTATCCTGTCCATGAGGTACGGGGACAAGAAGCAGCCGTTCATGACACCTCCTGTTCCCGGCACAGTCGACGGCGGCAGTGACTACTACGGGTACTGGCCTGACTATTCGTTCGGGGCCGGCAAGCACTTGTCTGAGTCGCACACGCGCTCGTTTGGAGAGGAAGACGACACCATTCGCCAGCTGTTCAACGCTCTCCCGGTAGAGGCACAGGCGCTTGCGTACGCGCGGCTGGGCCAGCAGCGGGATCGCGAGCGGCGGATCGCAGCGAAGCGACAGCAGGCGGTGATGTGCGAGCAGGAAGCCGAAGCCTGCATCGAGCACGAGCTACGCGAGAAGGAGCGCACGAGGGTCGAGCGCGAGAGGGTTGCGCAACGCGTTTTGGACCGTTGCAAGCTGGAAAGGCCAGATTGTGGAGAGCACGACGCCTACGATGGCGCTTCCTTCTCCAGTTCGCCCAGTTGCACAGTACCGCCCGTTGGAACCCGCCAACAATCGGCCGACACTGCATCGCTCCAACGCCAGACCTCGCACCAGCGTCGTGTGTCCCTTCCCCGGCGCAGACTCTCACCACAAGAGGAGCTCGAGGCGCAGATCGCCCAACTTATCGAGGCACAGACGCTCCCCCCTCGGCCACCCCGCGCTCCAGCTCCATCTCGCCGCCAGAGCATGCGAGGGCCCCTGCCAGACTCTCCCACGGTTTTCCCTCTCTACGACGGCCCACCACGGGCCCTCTCTGACCCTGCAGCACCGCGTGCCTTTGTCCCGCCCCGTCCAGCACATGGGCCGGACCCCGCCTGGCCGCCACGGGCCAGGAACACGTCGGCGAGCTACTCGCCAGATCTGCCGACCAGCAGCTCTGAGCGTGCTGGGCTGTCGTCCTTGGTGTCGACGCCGCGGACCAGGGCCGCAGGTGGCGATGTAGAGGTACGTGCCGCGATCGCCGCCAAGATCAAGGCGCTCCAGGAGGCCCTCGAAACCCTGGACGTGAACGCGGACGGCGATGTGCCCGAGATCACGGGGCCCGAGCTCTCAATGCCGAAGCGGGCCGCCATCTACTCCTTGAACACCACCCCCGCCCATTCGCCCACCGCTATCACCTCCAACGCGGCGCGCGAGCCGAGCCCTGAGGACCCCCTCTCCGGTCCGGACACCTCTTTCGGCTGGATGCAGGAGGTCCCCGAGTGGCTCCAGCCCCAGGCAGCGGGCACAGAAGACAGCTCGACGCGCACTGTGGGCACGGGGAAGCACTCACGCCGCACGTCCATGCACTCGCCGCAGAGCTCACAGTCAATCCCCACTCCCCGGGCTGGGCTACACAGTACCCTGCGTCCCAGAGCTGTCAGGCCCGACGATATCCTCGGGCTCGACGAGGCCCTACACCCTCGCGCCACGCCTACGGGCCCGGCCGGCCAGCTGCCCGGGGCAGGCGAGCGCGACACTAGTTCGGAGGGCGACCATGTAGACTACGACCGGCGGACACTGCCCAGCCCGCCGCCAGAGTACGCCACTATCGGCCCAGACTTCTCGGTTCGTCTTCCACCCGTGCCGGTGGATATGAACGGGCTTTTCTAACGTATAGATGACAGGTTTCAGGTAGGATCTCGCAGGATTACAGTTTAGAATGTTGTATAGGGTTATTTTTGGTATGCATAGCTTCAGAAGCGGGCGGCAGGGAATGTGCTTGAGGCCATACCCAGAGCAAGTCGTATGAACACGCCAAAGAGTTCTCTGACTTGCTTTTTGTTCAACATGCCCGGTAAAGCGAGGGGTGCCACGGCTCAGTTGAAGCCGGACAGTAGTGCTACGGCTGTGTGGCGCGCCACACGGCCATGGCCGGCCACATCCGGTGTGCCTGTGTGACCTCCACCAACACAACCGGGACACAGAGACGCCGTAACCTCGGATTGCTTATCCATGCTCCGCACACCTCCGCTTCGGCTCAGGCCAGTCGCCGCCAGACTCTACGCCGCCATGCATACCAGGCGCAAGGACACGGAGCCAATACCGGCGGGGAGGTGGGTGCTGCCTCCAACATCCCAGGCCACTCTGACGCCAGCGTCGTGCTGATCTCGCCCACAAACGAAGTGCTCATGCTGCACCGTGTGCGCACGGCCTCGGCGTTTCCGTCCGCGCACGTCTTCCCCGGCGGCAAGGTGACGCCGGTGCTAGACGGGCCCGTGCACGCGCCCCCCGACCCGCGACGGCACCTCGACAGCAAGACGTACCGGCTGTGCGCGCTCCGCGAGACGTTTGAGGAGAGTGGCGTCCTGCTCGCCAGGGACTCGCGGACGGGGCGCCTGCTCGACCTGCCGACCAGTACGCGCAAAGAAATGCGTGCAGCTGTTCACAGCGAGCGCGTCAAGTTCACCGACTGGCTCGCGGAGCTCGGCGCCGAGCCCGAGCTCGGTGAGTCTACTCTAGTCTCCCGCCAAGCTGACGCAGACGCACTCATCCCCTTCACGCGCTGGATCACTCCGCCCGGCTTCCCCAGGCGTTTCTCCGTCCAGATGTACATCTACCTCTTGCCGCTCGACTATGACGGGCCCCTGGATCCCGAGGACGACGGGGGCCTCGAGCACACCGAGGCTGAGATGGCGCCGCCGGGCGTGTGGCTCGCGCGCGCGCTCGCAGGCGACGTAACTCTGTACGAGCCGCAGGCGTTCATCCTCGCCTTGCTCGCCCAGTTCCTCACAGGGCCGGGAGACTATGCGGCACAGCGCGCCGCGCTCAGCTCGTGGCTCTGGCGCTTTCCCACGGGCAAGACGGAGCACTTTACGGCCCGCATTCCGTGGGCGGACAAGGTGTTCTGTCCCGTGTCCGTCGGCACCACGGCCAGCGGGAAGGAGGTGCTCACGATGGAGCCCGCGGGCCCAGAGCTCGAGGGACAGGGACGAGGTGGGGACTATGACCGCGTAGTGCTCGTCAACAACTGGGTGACGAGCTCTCGAAATATCGAGGTGCGAATGCGCGACGAGCTTGAGACACAGTGAACGTGGGGTTTGGTACATATGCAAACATCTTTTGATCGCGTCTCGACTGTGCCTCGGCTCCGGTCCAGGTACACTGTCCGTTCACAGCGCGTTCATGAAGATTCTGCAGCAGACTATTTCTGGCTGCATGGGCCGTGGTTCACTCTGCCTTCGTATGCAGGCTCGGAGCCGCCTGTGTCTCATGCCGAATTCTGCTGTTAATCTAGCAGGAGTTTGACTCCGTGTGGGGACCCCATTGCCGCTCACAGATTTCGAGCCGGTCGTTATAGAAAAACAATCATTGCCTCATCTCCATCCACCATGCCCAAGCCAACGTCCAAAGCTAGAGCGGTGCCGGCCAAGTCCGCTCCCCCGAAGAAGAAGTCCAAGCTCACCAGGCCTCCACCTAGTTCGAGCTCAAGCTCGGGCTCGGGCTCCGGCAGCGACACCGACGGCGACGGTGAGGATGACCGCGCAGCGATGCTGGCCGCGCTCGAGGCGCACAGCCGCTCGATGTTCGGCTTTGACACACCTGCCGAGACCTCGGCGCAGGGTGCTTCTCGATCCGCGTCTGAATCCGAGTCCGGTTCCGAGCCGGATGTGGAGGAGGACTACGACGACGAGTTCGACGACGGGTGGGGGCAGGGAGACGCCTTCGTCACGGACAGCGAGGACGGCATGGACTTTGACGGTGGGTCTGGGTGTGGCGGTGCTGACGGCAGCTATGATGAGCAGTGCAAAAAAATCCAAGAAGGCAAAGGGGAAGGACGGGGGCAAGGGCAAGGCCAAGGCCAAGGAGAAGACGACGGAGGCTCAGCCGACACCTGCACGCGCACCTGTCGAGGTCGTGTTCGCCGAGACTGGGAGGTCGTCCGTTGCCGTCTCCAAGGCGGAGAAGCGTGCTTTCCTCACCGGAAACTCGGCCAAGATCATGGGCCTGCAGCCTGAGGAGCAGCCGGGTTCTGGCAAGCGGAAGCGCAAGGAGGCCGACGAGGAAGAACAGTGAGCCGATACGCTATGCGGCTAACGCCAGATCAAACGAGCGCCTCGACAAGACGCTGCATGACATGCTCCTGAACTCGCTCCTCCCATCCGCGGCACAGGATGCAGCCTCGCGTCCCGTCGACAAGCGCTCCGCCATGTCCGGCCGCCTGCTCGAGCTCGCCAACTACTCGCTCCCAGGCGAGGGCGAGGGCGTCGTGCGCGGTGCTAGCCTTTCCTCCCACCCGGCACATGTGCGCACGGGCCTTATCCACGCCAAGCAGCGGCGGGCTGAGTCGGCGCGCGCAGAGAGTGAGGCAGCCGGCTCGTGGGTCAAGGGCAAGGGCGGGTTGGGGGATCTGGGGCGCCGCGGCGCGGGATCCAAGGGCAAGGAACGCGAGGTGCGGACGTTCGGCACGACGTCGAAGAAGAAGGGGATGGACGGGAGCAAGAAGGAGCGCGCAATGGGCCTCGGCATGGGGGTCGGTAAGTTTGACAAGGGTGCTCTGCGTATCGACGAGGGCACCATTGCGCGCATCAACAACAGTGGCAAGGGTGGGGGCAAGAAGAAGGGGGGGTGGTAAGAAGGGCATGCGGGGGTGGTAGGAAGGGCACGCGGGGTTGGTAGAGAGGACAGTCTAGATGCATTACCAGAGCTACGAGTGGAACAGCTTGTCTGCCTTGGCAAACGAGTCGATGATGAGCTGGTGGTCCTCGAGCTGGGGGGAGGCCTGAGACGACGATGGCGCCGATGGGCGCGACGTCGCAGCCTGCAAGCCAGATTGGGAAGGCTGGGGTTAGCAGATCCAGACACTGGCTCACCGCCGCCATGGCACGCGTATTCAGGCCAGTTGAGGCGGTTCTGCTCGGGAGTCTGGCCCTTGGCTGCGATCTCGCGGCCTTTGCGCAGGCTCGAGACGTTGAAGCGCTTGACGACGTTGAACTTGCCGCGCACCCAGAGCCTAGAATTAGCTCTTGTTCTGGCTTGGGGCCCGTGTGCCGAGCCGCCGAGCCACCAGCTACAGTAGCTCTATCATGCCCAGCAGTTAATCAAACAGAGTCCAGAGCTCTTGGCCCTTTTGGGCCAATCGGTCCCAAGTCTCAAGTGCGCAACTTACCAGTTGTCAGGCCCGACGGTGGGTGACCGCCCGACCGCACACGAGAACAAGGTGTGGCCCGTAAACGTCTCGATGTGGATGACGATGCCGCTGTCGGCTGCGTGCTTGCCTGCCGCCCTCGCCTCCAGGAAGTTTTCGCGCACGGCATTGCCCACTTGCCATGCAATGTCGCCGTCAAACTTGCGGAAACGGAGCACGGCCTCCTGCTGCGCGACGATGGCAGCGATCTGGGCGCTCACCTCGGGCGACAGCCCAGAAGCGTCAAACGAGTTGACGTGACCAACAGCGTGGATCGGGTGTGCCATTGTGAGAGCAGCTGGGAGGGGAGACAAGTGGACATGGTGGGGTGGTATCAGAGGACCCAAATATATTGAAATCATGGCCGGTGTTGGTGGGGACGGTGTTGGTACTGTACCTGGCGGCAACGTCATGGCACGTGGGTGACCGGGATCCATGTTCCGCTTGCTTGATCGGCCTGTTGCGGCCTGTTGTGGCGTGTTGTGTTTGCTCCATTCGTCGTCGTCGTCGTCGTCAGCATAGTAGGTCGCTGCGGGTTAGTGATGTGGTGATGAGCTGACAAGCTGACCTGCTGATGAATGAGAGATAATGGGCGACAGAGCGGGTCGTGTGGAGAATGCGGGGTGTGTGGGGCGTGTGGCTTGTCCGCGAGGGGGTGATTGATCTACCAGTGTTGGCTTCTGATCTATTATCCCTCTGTTATCCCCTTTGTCCTAAAACCTATAGGAGAGTCTAATTATTCGTTGACAAGGGAGAGACCGAGGACGCGCTCTCTCTCTCTCTCTCACTCGCAGTCCACTCGCACTCTGCACAGACACTTGTCCAGCCATCCGTCACCCTCGTCTGTCGCCCTGGCTATTACTACCACTCACTCTTTCTCTTCCTCTCACATTCTCACACTTACCCATTCCACCTTCCTTTGACAATGCCCCATAGAGACTTCTCCTCCCTCGTCGAGGCTCGCGCCTACACTTACGGCGAGGCAAAGGGGATGCGTTCGGCGCTGGCCCTCCTCCGTGCTGAGCAGTCTTTCGTGAGTCCGCCTGACGGGAAACTCCGCTGCTGAGCAAGACGGAGGCATGACTCCCCAACCTGTTTCCGTTGCTCGCACTCCACTGATCCTTCTCGCGAACCTTCCCTCGCCCCCCCCCCAGGCACATCGCGCTGACTGCTTGCTAACACCAGCTCACCGCCGTCCACTCCCACCCTGCCTGGGCTGTAATCCTCTCCAACATTGTCGGCAAGGCAAAGGGGCTCGAAGCCGCCGCCGGGCGCATGCGGTGCCACTGCGGCCACCCGCAGCACGAGCTGTGCCGCTGCCCTGCAGCCAAGGGGAGCGTGGCCACTGGCAACGCCAGCATCTCGACTGGCGCTGCAAAGGACGTCGTCAGCTTCACGACTGGGGTGGCCAAAGGCAACATTTGCTTCTCAACGGTGGCTGCCAGGAGCAATGGCAGCTTTACCACAGCCGCAACTAAGGGCACCGTTGGCCTGGCGACAGGTGCGACCCTGATCCGCTCGCCGTCGCTCGTGTCGATCTCCTCGACAGGTTCGAGCTCGAGTTCAAGTTCGAGTTCCAGCTCAGATTCAAGTTCCAGTTCCAGTTCCTCGAGTGGATCTGATTCTCACAGCTCGTCAGACTCGAGCTCGACGTCTCGCACTCACGAGAAGAATGACAGTATGAGTTTGATCATAGATGACCTCCCTCCTGGTCCCAACGGTCTCAGTGTCAAGCCCGTCAAGGACAGTAAGGCTAAGAGCAAGGACGGAAAGGGCAAGTCCAAGAAAGGGAAGAGCAGCAAGGCTGGAAAGCAGGGCAAGGGCTGCAAGGAAGGCACTAAGACAATCATTCTCGGCCTTGAGCACGATGTTCCTCGTAATGTGCTCATTCCGGGACCTAACGAGACCGTCGCCGTCCGGGGCACGGGGCACAGCATCCAGAATGCCGATGTCTCCGTTAGCACTGGCGTGTCCGTCGCGCTAGGGGGCTCGATGGGAGCCGTTGGCCCTAGCATCGCCTTCAAGCATGGCGAGCACGGCGAAGTCACTAGCGTCCTAGGACCTAGCACCCACCAGTCCCACGCCGTTTCTGTGACGCCCAAGCCGATGGCTCCCAACGACCACGAGACGTTCGGCGTCGAAGGCCACGCCGCTGGTATCACGGGATTCACGCATCATCGTAACGACAGCGTGCTGTCGAGCGCCTCGGTCGACCTAGAGGACTGGGAACCCTACATTCGCGTCCCTACGAGAGTCGCGTACCCTCGTTCCACCGTAGCTCCGGTATCGTCTGTCACGTCATCTCCAGTCGCGCCCAAATACCCTGACATTCATCCCATCATCCCCGACCACACTGGTGCCCCAGTGCTCAGCGTACCGCCTACCCCTGTCGCTGGTGGGTTCATCCCCACCCCGCTGGCCCCGCCTTGCACCCCGTCTCCTTGTCCGGAGAACGGTGGTTCTTCCAGCCCGCCCAGTTCGTCTAGCTCGGTGTCATCCAAGTCTGACACGGACAAATTGTGGTCGAACACTTCCGCTGCCAAACCTGCTCTTCCAGATGTGCTCGGCTCTGTTGCCATGGCCCTTCCTGACAAGCTTCATGCCCCTGCCGCGCTTCAGACGTCCGGTGGTGCTGAGATATTCAAGAAGATTGCTGCACAGGGTATTTCCTTGATTCAGAAGTACACCGGCGAGAACTCCGAGAAGGCGACTGTAGAGGTGGTGCAGAACGTTGGCATCTACGGAGCCGACTACAAGCCACCCGGAGCTCCAGGTTCGTACGTCCACCCCGGCTACGGCATACACCCGTCACCGTCAACCGTGCCGGCCGCGCTCCCGTCCCAGCCCGTGCCGGTGTCCACTGGTGAGCTGGTAGTGCACTCACCTGGGCCTGCTGCCGTCCCACCAGCCCCCCTTCCCACCGCTTCGTCTCACTCGACACTGCAACATGATCCGGCTACCGTACCACCAGCACAGATTCACGACAGTGCCCAGCTTCATGGCTGTGCCCAGCTTCTCGGCAGTGCTCAGCTTCACAGCGGAGCTCACGTTCATAGCGGCGCTCAAGTTCACACCAGCGCCGGGGTTCACACCAGTGCCGAGGTTCACACCAGCGCCCAAGCTCACACCGGCGCCCGCCCATCTCCCGGTCTCGTCCACGTTGCCGCAAGCTACTCGCCACACCTCGCCTCGCGCCCGCCGATGGACGCGCCGACTCTCGGCAACTCGCACTTCTATCAGGTTGCTGACGGGAACTTGTACGAAATGGCGCTCGCGCACCCGCTTCCGCCTTCCCATTCCTCTGGTGCCAGCACTGTCGACGACGAGCCGCTCGATGACGTACTGGAGCGCCTGACATTCGAGGAGCAGCAGTACATCGCGTCTCTGTTCTCCGGGAATGAGGACCCGAGCCGCGCCCACCACGTCCTCTCCGACCAAGCTTTGCATATAATCTCGTCTATGTCGCATAGCCGCTTCCACCAGTCGGCGAAGGTGGAGACTGAGGACGAGTGTGACGTTGTGGAGGACGTGGAGGAGAAGGAGGTGCCCAAGGGGAACAAGCCCAAAGACAAAAAGAAGAGAAAGACCAACACGAACCGCAAGCCCAAGAGAGAGAGAGTCGCGGCTTTCCATGAGGCCCCCATGGCCCACGAGCGGCCACCCGCATCCGCTCCTTGCTCCCCTCCCGCTGCAGCTCCTTACGCTTCTCCCCTTCCCCCCGCGCATCTGCGCCAGCCCTGGCGCCGAGCACGTCTACCCCCCCCCAAGTGGGCGGCAGCACCACTTTGTCGCACTCCAGCGCACGACCAGTCCCCCCACCCTCTTCTCCCTCGTGCCGTGACGGCCGGTAACTCACCGTGCGCCCCGCCGCTCAATATTCAGCGTTGCAACTCGACGCCACCTCACTGTCTCCCTACGCCGCCGCAAACGGCGTACCCTCACCCGCACCCGCACCCGCACCCGCACCCACACCCACACCCGCACCCTCATCTGCACACCCAGGAGCCCGGATGCGTATGCGAGCGCCGCTCGTCTGTAGTGTCGTCGACGTTGTCGGTTTGTTCGAACCACTCTGCCAACAGTTATCATAGTCGCCACTCTGCTAGCAGCCACGACAGCCACAAAAGCCACCACAGTCACCACAGTCGCGACAGCCACTGCAGCAACCACGGGCCCTTTGGAGTTTACGGTGCTGTGCGTACCAGTGCCCGGATCGCTCATGCGATTGCCCACGCTTGCTCGGATACGCATGGTGACCCTCAGGCGCTTTGCAGTTGCACTCTTTGAGCGCCGCCGCAATCTGATGGCCGACGACGGCAATAAGTGGGGAGGGAGTTGTGGGAAGTGAGATGGATGTTGAATAACAGGGCGTGACGGCAGGAATCGTAAGGAAATAAGAGATAAACGAGCGGATGACGCCCAACATGATGCAATGTGAAGTGAGATGTGAAATGCGACCGGTAGTGGTGCGGGACGCACAGAGCCACCCTCGTCGTCAGTGTCCGTGTCAGTGTCCGTATCACCGTCGGCGTCAGCGTCAGTGCATACCCCACACCTTGCCCTGGCCCGCTCTGCCCCGCCTGGGCCGACCTGGTCCGGGCCCGCCGACGTCACCCGCCGCCGCGACGCAACGAGATATGCTTCGATGCATGCCTGCCGGCGTATACTACATGCGGAGTCCAGTGTCCGTGAAATGGAATCGTATCAAACAAGGGCGGCAACGTCTTCGGGCCGGCCAATCGCGCCCGAGCGCTCAAGGTTTTTGCCCACAACAAAGCCAAGGCCCTCGCCACCATACGAGGCGTCGGGGGTGACCTCGACCTCGACGCCGTCGGCGATGCAAGCACCCGCGGCAAGCAACCAGCGGCGGTGCTGGGAGAGGAGGTCGCGGCGGCTCGTCTCGGGCGAGTCCGACTTGGACCCAGGTGCGTTCTTGAGGCCGCTAAACTCCTCGGCGCGGTCGACTTCGAGCACGCTCAGCTCCTGCACAAAGGGGAAGACGTCGAAGATGAACATCTCGAGCTTCATGCCGTTGGGCTCGCTGGGGCTGAGCTGCTCGCCGGTGGCAAGGTCGACGTGAGGGATCTTCTTGCGCGCAATGTGGAATACCATCTTGCGCTCCATCGCCTCGACCGTGTCGAGGAAGGAAGTCGTGTAGAAGTGGTTGGCAATGTTGGCAGCCCAGAACGCGAGGTTGCCGTTGGCGTCACGCAGCTCGGCCTTGGCGGCTGGAAGCTCCGAGTACTCGATGACACCGTATGCGTTGCCGCGCTTGGCGATGACGCCGACGCTCTCAGTGGGGATCGTCTTGCGGACGACCTTGGCGCCGCACTCGGCCTCGCGCTCAATGCAGCAGCCAACAAAGACGGGGTCGGCAACCTTGACGAGGCAGTTGTCGACGCAGTATGCGTGGATGTACTTGATCCCGCGGGCGTGCAGGTCCGACAGCACAGTCATGTCCGTGTTCGAGTTGACGGGGCGGCGGAGGGCAGCGTACAACCCGCCGTTGCCGTCGGGCGCGGTGAACACCTTGCAGGGGCTGGCGAGGAGGAGCTTGCCGTCGTTTGAGAGGGCGGGGAGGACACCTGGGGTTAGTGGGGGACGTCGGTACAGCTTCTCCGTGAGGAGGCCCTGGTGGCGGTGGCTGGTGATGACAGTGAACGAAAACAGATAGCACCGCCACATACCCGCACAGCTCCATTGCCACGTCGCGACTCACCCTGCTCAAAGAAGACAATGTCGTTGGGGTCGAGACCAAAGTAGTTCATCTCCGCAAAGTACGCCTCGGTGACGGGCCGCGTTGGCCCCGAGGTCATCACGTACCAGCGCAGGCGGACGTCCTTGGGGTCCTTGCCGACGTGAGCGGCAGCAAGGGCCTGGAGCTTGCGAATACGGCCGGCCTGGTACGCGAACAGGCTCTTGGAGGAGGGAAGGTTGAGGTCGTACATGCCCTTGGGGTTGGGGGAGCCGAGGCGGCTTCCCTGCCCGCCGGCGAGGAGGAGGACGGCAACAGTGCCGTCGGCAATGGCGCGGAGGCCCATGTCGCGCCACCGCTCGGCCTCGGGGGAGTACGAGGACGCGACTGCTTCTTCGGGGAGCGGGCGAGCCTCCTCGGGCTGGGGAGATGGGGAGCGGGAGATGTCCTTGCCGACCAGAGGCGGAGCGAGGCCGTCGGCAGTGGGGGGCGCCTCGGCGGCCATGGCGTTGCGGTAGATCCTGTTGACGCGGGCGACGTCGATACCAGCGAGCTGGGTGGCGAGAGCGTCCTGCTCGGCGGCGCTGAGCTTGTCCCAGAAAGTGAAGACGTGGCCCTGGCCGGCGTCCTCGTACGTCTTGCGGAGGGTCTCGATCGACGCGGCGTGTCCGTTACCATTGCCGTTGGCATGGCCGTTTGCGTGGCCGTTTGCGTGTCCGTTGGGGACGGTCATGATTATCTAGATGTAGTGGGGGAAGGAGAGTTGTTCAAGCTGTAATTATGGAGTGGTTGGTGTAAAGAGAGCAACAGAACGGGTCGGTGCAGATCGTGGACAGAGTTGGCGCCAAGTCGGATTACACGGATCACACATAAACAGGGCGTGTCCCGACCCAGGGCCCAGGGGCACCGGTGGTTCAAGGGAAGAATAATAACGGTTACTTGTATTGTCCTTGGGGTTTTAGACTTGTCCCACTGGCCTAATCGAACAAATCTCTGGTGCACCATCACATCAGAGCCAGCCAAGCCGAATAGGACACCAAGTTGGCCATTCGACGTCGGGCTGCATGAGCGCTTTTGTGAGCCGAGCAGTTGGTGGGAGCCGAGTATGGCCTGAGCCAGCATTTGGCTGTGCGCCGAGTACCATTCACCATCCGCGTCTGCAATCGCCAGCATCGCATCAGCTGTGCTGCAAGCGGCACCTCAAACCACGCTCCAGCCCTGGATCCTGTGATCAGGGCCCGGAAACTCATTGCTTGGCAAGGCACCGCGCTCTATCTCCACTAATCAGTCTCACTCCAATCCTATTGCTTGTATGTTAAAGCTTAGCAGATAAAAAAAACAGTTGAGATTTGACCGTGGGCCAAGCTCAGGGTACGAGCCCAGTTACACGGTCCGTCAACACGTCTACACGCGTCCACGCGCCACGCACCGCGCGCCACGCATCCCGCAACGCTCCATGCGCGCACTCACCACGTATCGCGCACGCACATATTGCTCACAACGTAAGGAATGCCATGGGACACCACTGGACATGGAGACGAAATACGCAACATGGAATGCCGATAGGAGCCGATAGAAGAATACAGAGGGAATTTCAGGCGTGGAGGTAAACTAGATGTCGTCATCGAATGTGTCGTGGTTCTCGTTCCCACGGCGCCGGGGGGTGATGTCAAGGCCACGCTCAGACTCGGTGCGGTGCAGCAGGCGCTCGAGCAGGTCCTCGATCCGTTGCTGCCGCGCCTCTACCGAGGCGAGCTGGGCTTCGACAGAGTGCGTGTCCATCCGGTTCTCGGTGTGTGTGGTGGGGTGCGACTCGATGCTCTCCAGGAGCTCGGACGCCGTTTTGGGATGTTTGTTGGTACTGTGGGCTTGCGCCTTGAGGTGCGGGGAGGGATGGGGCACGACCCTTGTCGAGCCTGTGCCACTCGCACGAACAACGGCAGGAGATGAATGCGAAGCTCCGTTCCCACGCGGAGCTGGGCCGTGGGGCCGCACCACCTTCTTCGGGAAGGGTATGAGCGCCAGAGAGGAGGTAGGTGATGGAGGCGCAGGTGCAGATGCAAGCACAGGCGAAGACTTGAGGCCACTCGCGTAACTCTTCACCTCCTCCACCGCGGCGCCCAGTGCTGGGCTGCTCAGCGCTGGGCTTCTCGTCGCGGGGCTCTTGATAGAGGGTGTCTTCGAAACTGGAGTGCTGTCCTTGGAAGCCTCGGCGATTGGAGTCATGGATCTAGGCGACACCAGCTCGTCCTCAAGCGTCACTCCGCGTCTGACTCCAGGCGAAGGTGGCGCGTGGGTGGCTGGTTTTGACACAAGCTCAGTGAGCTCGGCGTCCTTACGCGCTGGCGGACTTGGCATAGACGCTCTGCGTAATTGGGTTGCGGACGGAAGGTCACCAAACTTGATCAGAGTAGTGCGGGTTTTGGACTTGTCCTCGTCACCGCCAGGGAATGGAACCCTTGCACCCCCAAGTTCTCCCTTCGGCTTCGCAGGGGAACCGCTTCGCTTCGGTGTCACCGCAGGAGTAGCCACCTCTTCGATCGGGTCTACAGCATGACGCTGGGACAAAGTTTTCCATGAGAGACTGTCGTTGATGTTGAAGGCGCTGTGGCTTGCCGAATGCTCAGACACGTTGGATGGAGAGCTGTCCTTCCTCTCGTTGGAAAGCGAAGTCCGGGAACGACGAGGAGGCGACGAGTAGTTACCCAGTGTCGATGTAATAGGCAGCGAACCGACAGCCAGAGTCGAACGCCGCATGAGGCCGTCATCACGGGTGTAGATCCGCGCCAGCGGGCTAGGGCCATTCAAGACGCCACTGTTACGGCGGAGTCGCGGTAGTGGAGCCGTCGAAACAGAATGTGACAGTTGTGAACCGCCAAACGAACGGCGCCGCTCCACGCGCGGGACATGAGGCGAGCTCTGGCTGGGGATACGTTGGTGATGGGCAGGATGTCCTGCAACGGGCGGGAACGTTTCCCCAGACGGTGACAATGCGATAATACCACCGCTTCCGGTAACCAACCCTGCGTCGAGTGCAATGGTCTCCTCCTCGTCGCTCTCGTCTTCAATTTCATCGTCGAAGACGTCATCGTCGAGCTCCCAGCTCTTGTATACGTCGCCGTACTCGCGCTCAAGCTCGAACACGGCCGAGATGTCCATCCGAGCTCCGACCAGGCCCTCGGCTGACGATGTAAGCTAGAATCAGAAGGATTCAACTTACTAGCAATCGACAGGCGCCCGAGGTAACGGTCGCACAAGTCGCCCAACTGCTCCCACCATGACGGGTCGTGATTGAACTTTTGGCGATCGTAGACTGCGATCGCAAGGAGAACTGGAGCATTAGTGAGGCGGATCATGAAGACTGCGGTCAGCAAAAAACACATTAGTAATTTACTCACCGTTGACCTTGTGGAACCAGCGAGGGCTGAGGATGAATCCGAGAGGGTAGAGGATGGCCAGCGCGATGAGGTTGAATGGGAGTTGGTAGCTGAACACCATGTCCGCTTTGACGCCTTCAATCGTGGCGACAGCCTTGCGGAACATGGATTCGGCGGAAGCGTCGGCGTTGATGGCGGAGAATGTGTTTCCGAGCACGGCGACACAGACGACCGTCAGGAGAGTGTTTGAGAGGAAACCATACGTCGCCATAAGAATAGGCCCAAGGTAGGGGTGGAACTTGTCTGCTATCAGCAGCCTTCACACCATTCACTCACGAGATTCTTCAAAGCCCGTTGCGTCGAGGCCGAAGAAGACCTCGAGCAGCCACCAGCAGATCAGGTTCAAGCCAATGGACCCGTTGAGAGTGCGGAGCGCGTAGATGAATCCCAAAAAGCAGAAGATTCCAACACTCATGAGAACTGGAGTCAGATCAGGTCGGAGCTGGACCAACAGAAGAACTCGGCGAGCATGGAGCGGATGCTGAGGACCATCAAGTTGTTGGCTAGTGTCATGAACACTAGACGGGGGAACATGAGCACGGCGCCTGTACGTGAGCACTTGACCGACGACGGCACGCACCGATTGCTAGCAGGTCCGTGCCGAACTCTAACGCGGTTTCGTTGTGCCGTACTGTCCCCAGTACACGCGCACCGAGGTAAATCATGAAAATGAGCACGAATCCCAAGTCGAACCCGTTGACCATGGAACTGGCGAAGACTGGCATTAGGCCACCGTTCAGTTGCCCGTCTCTCACCCTTTAGCCCGTGCTCGCGGATGGCCGCGAGTTTATCCAAGGAGAATGCGAGGGCATACACGATGAACACCTTCTCAAACGTGTTGATGTACCCTGGGTCGAGCCTCTCAATAGTGAGGCAGTAAAGGACGAAGAGTATGGCAAAGTTGGCATACTCGAGGATGGCGCGATACTTGGGCACCTTGAGACGGTAGTGGTCGAGGAAGGGTGCCTTGTGGGGGTTGTAGAGCTGGATCGGGCGCTTCTTGTAGTTGTCTTGGATGAGTGCGTGCGTGTTGAGTGCAGTGTAGACAATCTTGCCAGACCAGATGCCCTCTGGTGTGAGCGGGAAAGGACAAGGGTTACGCACCGATGACCTTTTGACACGACGGTGAGCGAATAAACGCCTTGCTCTGCGAGATAATCGCCATCTTCATCAGCTCTGTTGCACAGACCTCACCTCAAGTGCGGTCCCGGTGTCATCCAGCACGTCGTCCCCACCGTCCTCCTTGGCGCCGCGAATGACCTCCTCCGGGGCCCCACGAAACATGGGCCAGGGCGTAAGCAGCACGGTCGCGAGCGCGAGCGACCTCTCGCTCCACCCGCGCAGTACACGCGAGGCAATGATCTCACACAGCTTGGCGCGCGAGGTGCTCAGCGTCGCTATCGTGATTTGGTTCGAGTCCGTCATGAATTGCACCTTGTTCAGGAGGAGGCAGAAGACTGCGTGAGCCGGGTCATTGGGGCTGACCCGGGTCTGGGTCGCCGAGGGTACACCGAAGGCGGGCACTCACCGACACTGGGGTTGCGGAGGGCGAGGTACTTTTCGCACAGGGGTCTGATGATGGTGTACGTCGAGTCGGGCGCGACGAGCTGGTCGTACGTGAGCGGCGTGTCTGGTGTCAAGTGGGTCTTGGGGAGGCGTACCGATGTGCGCGACAATGTCGACTCGGATCTCGTGGATGAGGGGGTATACTGACACCTGGAGTCAATTGCGTGCTCAAAGGACTTCTCTCTGGTAAGATCATCTGGCGGTGGGGAAGCAGACCTGGGTGGGTGGGAAGTCGTCGGTGAGCAGTGGAGGCATTGTCGAGCAAGGTCGGCAACACTCACCGCAGTGCAGAACTCCTCGCCAAACTCGTCGTCCTGGCCGCGCGACATGCTGCGAGACGCGGCGTGGTGGAAGCTGTGCTGGTAGTCTGGATGGTTGCGGTGGGAATATCGCGGCCGCGCGTCAGGACGAGGTGTGCGCCGAGGACATTTGGGATCCAGGATGGAATCGTTTGTTAATAAAGGTGGAGTTGGGTGGCAATCCGCTACAGTGGTGCCTGATTCACGGATATAGATATAGTCCGCTTCGGCTGCGGTTAACGCGCGACTTGCAGAGGCAGGACTTGGTTGCTCATGGTCGGTGTCTGCACTCATCGCACCGTTAAAGTGATGAGATTGTGGGCGACGAGCTCGTGGGCGATGGGATCGTGGTGTGAAGAATTGCTTGGTGTACAAAAGATGGACATGACACCATGTGCCATGTGGCTTGCGCACGTTTCACAAGCCCATGCCTCCAATTCCCTACAGGTCAGTCCTCCTGATGCATAATTCCTGGCTGGTGGCTGTCACTCACAGCTCAGGCTCGATCCCTGCACTGTACGCGTCAACGGCAATGCATCTGTTTGTATGTAAGGGATACGGTTTGCTGCTGCGAGGCGCAAAGATAATTACCATGGTCTGACTGTGCGCGGAAATGTGCCTTGTGTTTTGGAGAGAGAGAGAGAGAGCGAGAGACAGAGAGAGAGAGAATACAGAAGACGGGTTTAAGCGGGAACTCGGCCCCAACTGCTCTCGCCGCGGGGCGATCGCGTGGGCTCCTCCTCTTCTTTGACTGACCCGTTGACAGCAGGGCCGTTGGTGCCGTTCGCACCGTTGGTCCCGTTCGAGTACGTACGCGGGGGCGAACGTGAACGTCCACGTGCGGCGGGTGAGCCTTCCCTCGACGTAGCACCGCGCGCCTCGGCACCACGGGTGGGAGGACGGTCGGCATCCGGCGCATCGGCTGGGGGTTGGTCACCTTCCCGCGGAGGGGCAGGGCCACCACCGCTGTGTGGAGACCACGCCGGGCGCTTCTCAACTGGAAGCTCTTCGCCGGGCCGCGACTCGGGCGTGCGCTTGCCGAGGTGGGAGGACGACGGGCGCGGAGGGTAAGGCGGGTAGCCCTCGTGCTGAGGAGGAGGAGGAGGTGGTGGTGGAGGAGGAGGAGGATACGGGAAACGGGGGTCACGGTGGTAGTCGCGTGGGTCGCGTGGGTCGCGAGGATCCCGAGGATCTCGGAGGTCTCGGGGGTCTCGGGGGTCTCGAGGGTCTCGGAGGTCTCGTGGGTCTCGGGGATCACGAGGGTCGCGGTCAGGTGAGATGGGGTGCCCACGGGGGTCTACACGGGGGTCTCTCATCAGCGGAGGATAGTCACGAGGGTGAGGCATATAGCGGGGGTAAGGATGAGGTGACATCATTGCTGCGTAGTATCGAGCAGCGTACTCGCGATCGTCGAGACGAGGCGGAGGGCCTTCACGGGGATCCCGAGGGTCGCGGAGGTCATGGGTTTCGCGAGGGTCACGGGGCCCATCACGAGCGTCGCGAGGAGGTTCGCGACCACGAGATTCACGAGGAGGCTCGTTTGGGTCACCACCCTCGCGAGGGTCACGTGGCTCGGGTGGCTCCCGGGGCTCGCGCGAGTCGGCCCTTGGGTCCCGTACTTCACCGGGTGGTCTACGGTCCTCACCGGGTGGACCTCTCGCGCGGTCGCGGTCATAGAACCTGTCTCTATCGTCAAAGCGATAATCAGGAGGTGGCATGTGCGATGGAGGGTAGTCGCGAGGGTGGTGGTGGTAGTAGGGCCGGTACCGGTCATAATACGGGTCTAGGTGTGGATACATGTCGTACGGGAAAGGCGGGCGGTCATACATGTCGTATCGTGGGTACGGGGGGTATCTGCGGTCGTGCATACCACCGGGAGATTCTGGCGGCCGGCCGTCGGGACCGGGTGGCAAGGGTGGGTAAGCGGATGGCGATGGAGGCCGATACATGTCTGGAGTGGGCGGGTAGGGTGCAGCCGTTGCAGTTACCGGTGTTCCAGGTCCTGCAGGGAAGTGGTGTGGGGGTGCATGTGAGCGTGCTGGGGAAGGAGGCTGAAGAGAAGGGGAAGGGAGACGTGGGGCAGTGGTGCGACGCGAATTGTAGTCGTCTCGCCGGGTTTCCCAGTCTGGCCAGATGCCCGGAGTAATCTTGATGGATGCAAGGTTGGGAAGCTGGTGAGGCAGGGGGAGTGGGTTGGCGCCATCGCCTTGAGGGTTGCGCTTGGACGAATAGGCGACGACGTGGAACTTTTTAATCTTTCCAGTGACGGGGTGTGTCATGCTGGTCGAGTACGTCTGCTTGACCAGTGGTTCCGGGCGGCGAGGAGGGGTTCCATTCGAGGACTCGCGGCCGTTTGGATAGTATTGGCTAAATGTCGGGGAATCGGGGCGCGAGGGAGGGGGTGATAAGGAATCTGATGATCTAAAGAGTGTTAGACGTGTCATGCTCACAACAGCAAGGAAAATCGGGAAAAGTGACTGGTGATCGGGCCCAGCGGCCATGATGATGGCATGCGCCCGATGTGGACACGGATAGATCCGATTTTCCTCTCGGTCCTTGACTGCACGACTCACTCTGTGTAGACAAGAAAGCCTCCGCCACCGACACGGGATGCGCCCCAACGGCGGCCGTCCGTCCAGCGACGCATGTTGGTCTCTTCTTCTTCCCACACCCAGACGGTGCCAGGACGAATCATTGCACGCTCATGTCCGGTGAGACGGCGTGTCACGCGCGGGACTAGGCCGAGTCGCACTGCTTCGAGAATGTGGATACTGTAGTTAGCGACATGAACCAAAGGGCGGGGATGGGGTCCGAGAATTTCGGCGTCTGTGAGGGTCGTGGTTCCTGGTTGACGGGGGTGGGTCCTGCGTCATGGCAACAGTGACAACTCACGCATCGGCGGGCGATTTCAATGCACAGATGGCAGCGGGCTGCTGTGTAGAGCCCGAGGGATACATTGTCATTGCAAGTGGGCGAGGGAAGGCGGGACGTCTAGTGAGGGGTAGACGAATGTTGTTATCCAGACTGGGGATGTCACGTGGGTGAACGCTGACTGATGAGGTTTGATTTCAGTTGACGCTTGAGGTGTGGTCGCTCGGGAGAATGACCGAGGTGGCGACGTTTGCAGACCTGAGCGTATGCGATGGATGCGTCTGGGGTAGATGTGCGTAGTCTGTGTATGATGGGGCGCCGACTGTTTTGGTAGGAGAGATCTCTTTTTTCAGAGAGGGGGGGGGGGGATTGGATCGGGAGTCAAGCAATAAGCTTGAATCAAAGCCTGCCTGCGTGGCCAGTGGGGGGTTTGAAAGAGGATGATGCCGCCCCCAGGGAAAGTGAATTAGAGAGTAGAGGAATACAAATGGGAACGTGTTGTGGAACAGGTGGCAAGTGGCGAGTGAGGTGAGATGGATGGGTGATGGGGAGGAAGACGATGTGGATGACGATGCTATCGATGTTGACTGTGACTGGCAAGAGGAAGGAGGGAAGGAGGGAGGAATGATCAAGAGTGAGAGGCTGTCGAGTGTCAAATCTCCCAAAGTGTGCTCTCAAGTTCTCACACGCACCGGGGGGGGGGCCGGCCAGAGTCAAGGTGAGGCCATGTCAGGGTAAATCTACTCCAAGATCGTTTAAGGGTAAATATTCGGCCAGGGCCATTACCAGGGCCCACAGGGGGGGCGGGGGAACCGAGGTCCTCGAGGGACGGTAACCACTCAGCAACCCAAGATACCCAGGGTACCACCCAGTCGGTCGTCGAGTCTAGCTAGATCCAACCGTCAGCTGCCCTCTGTTTACACACCGACCATGTGTTATATCACTGTTGTGTAGAGAGGTAGATGAGATCATGTGTCGCATGTGTCGCATGTGTCGCATGTGCACTCTAACGGTTACTGCTGCGCAACCATGTGCTGTGCATGTTGTTTAAACGATGATGCGCACGCGTGGCTTTTTAATGACGCCCGATGACGATGTGCCCATGGTCTGTGTTTTTTAGACAGGCGCAGCGGCATGTGGTGCTTAGCGCAGTTTGGGTGCATGCCCTCACAGGGCCCAGATCGGTCCGAGGCAGCGTACGAGCGAGGGCTATTGTGTGCGCTGTAGCAACAACTTGTTGCGTTTTCCCTGTATTTGCTTGGCCACAATGAGGGACGGCACACGCAGTCCAAAGATGGATTCTAGTCGGACGAGGATATCGAGGGAACATGCATCAGGCCAAAGGCATGCTGCCAATCTGACCCTGTGGCTTGGACTGGAGCACTCTGCTCCACCCAGAGTGCTTGGCCACTTTGCAACTTTGCTTCCGTCGGGCAACCCGGTAGAGCACCGCCTCAGCCGACGCTTGTGACCACCGAGGCCTTTGCCGCCTTGAAACTCTTGGCTGTCTTTGCCGTTGGATTCATCAATGTCGTCCCGCTCTGGGTTTAAATTCCTCCAAGCATGCTCCACCATTCTCCAACACTGACTCGTGACAGCTTGTGACCCCGACTCGGCCGGTTCAAATCAGGCGAATAGCCTCTCGCCGGGCCCCTGGAGCCAAGCAGGGTTGTTTCAATCACCGCAGCACCCTGCAGCCAGAACCATGACCTCGGATGCATAAGAACAATGGCGCAAACACCTTGATGGGTGTCGGGCATCTTTGGACCGACATTGACTCCTATGCGGGACTGACGGACAGCGTGGCGTCGGCGTCGGCAGGGGCTAGTGTCGGCAGAGAGGTCGGGCAAACCAAGCTCAGATCTGGGTAGACGTCTCGCGGTCGCACGCAAGGGCAGCTATTCCTAATCAGTCCAATCGCAGTGCAGTGCCATGTCGAGCCAGTCTATTCCAGTCTGTCGCAGCAGTCTATTCGCAGTCGGTCTATCGCAACCAGTCTATTCCAGTCTACAACGACTCTAGGGATGGGTGAGATCAGAGTTTGGAACAGCGGCTCGGGCGATAGGGATGGGCGGACCGCGGACCGCGGATGGTTCGGGAGGGCCCCTAACCGGCAGTGAAGACGGCTTGCGCCTTGTGCAACCTCGATTGGATGCATGCCCAAAGCCGATTAGGGCGGGGGTAGTGCGCGTTAGGCATGAATAAGTGCACGGCCATAGCAGTTGAATACAAAACAGCGGAGGAAACAGCCAGCGAGCACAGCTTTGGAGAGTGGACACTGTGACTGATGCGTGACTGGCCATGTGTCGGCAACGTCAACGTTAACGACGTTAGCCCCAAGACGAAACGGAGCCGTACCTTGGCCCTGGTCGCAGTCGTCCACTCTGTGCAAAGCAGGGATCTTTTCAAATGCATACCCCCTGAAGGGTGTTGAGGGCCAGGGACAAGAGTAACCTTTTTTGAAGTGGATCTAGACACGGCGCACAAGGTTAACAAGCACCCGCCTTTGGCCCGCCTCTCCCTCGCCTTGGGATGGCAAGCCGCAGTCGAGCGCCGTCCCAAACTAGCGCAGTAAACTCTGGCTCCTTACGGCACGCCTGCCCCCCGTGTCCTTTCTCCCAGTTGGTCTATATCATTCTCACTTTGGCATCTCGACCTCGACACTCCTGGCTACGTCACCGACGGAACCGGTCCGTGGTGTGACTTTGAAAGCAACAATACAAGCTGTGCGAGCAACGCACGCACGCAACGCAAGCTACCCAAGCCGAAACCGCCAAACAAGCGTAGCCGGCCCTGGCCGGATCCGATCCGATTGCGCAGGCACTGGGCACGCGCGGTCGTGGGCGGGCAGCGGGCAGCGGGCAGCGCGCCGCGGACACGAGGCCGATCATGTGTTCTGCCCGCTCCGCTGCATGCGTCCACATACTGGTGCCTTGTCTTGTTTGCTTGCGTGTTTGCTCGCCTGTTCGCTGGCCTGTTCGCTTTCTTGTATGGCTAGTCTGCTTGTCATTGCTAGCCATGGCTGGTGTGCTATTTTGATTTTGTCATGTTGCCATTTAGCAATTATACTGGCACATGGAACGAAGCGGGAATTCCGCAAGCCCCAGATGGCTCCTGGCTCCTGGCTACTGGCTCCTGGCTCGGGCTTTGCACATGGCATCACTGCCATCTCTCTGCACCCGAAGCATTCCACCAATTCACAATCCATCCACCAATCCACCAGCGTCATCGTCGACGTCGCTGTAAACGTGGCATGTAACGTCGTCGTGCGCCACAGCTCGCGGTTGCAACCACAGTCTGTAACAGAGCCTGTTTTACAAAGCTTGATGCACGGGGTGACGGCCTTTGCCATGCCAGCTGCCAGAGTGCCAATGCCAGCCAGTGCCAACCAGTGCCAGCCAATGCAAGGTGCAAAGTGCAAACTGCCAAGTTGACCATATTTCCACTTCCAGTGCAAAGTTCCCATTCAAAGTGACCAGTAGGCTCTCAAGTGACCAATGCCAGCCAGTGACCAGCCCAATTCACCAGACTAGCACTCGATTCCCAGTACCCGCCATGCCCGCGAATCTCTTCCACTCCAAGTGACTATAATTTCCAAGCCCAAGCCCAAACCCCCACACCCGTTCCAGTTCGGTAATATTAGTCGTCTCAGCGTGCCTGCGATTCCGGAGGCGGGCACGCTACCGAGACGCGCCACAGGCCGACCAAAGCACGGAACCGATGTATCAACCAAAGCACACGCACGCACCAAAGCGAGCCGCACACACGCACACGCACTCGCGGAACCGAGCAAGCGAACAATTAGAGCCAATCATGGTTACTGGCTACGCATGCATGCAGAAAATGCCCGATTGGTCTAGTAGGCTCAACTCGTGCTCCTGCTCGTGCTCGTACGCATCTTACGCATCCTGGTCCTGCACATCCTGCACACCGCTGTACGCCTCGAGCTTCTGGCCCGCGCCGTCCCAGTCGAGCGTGCCGGCCACAAGCTCAGCCGCGACAGCGATCACATCGTCAATCTTGCCGATGAGCTGGGCCGTCGTGTCACGCTCGCGCAGCGTGATCGTGCCGTTTTGCAGTGCTGCCGTCAGTTTCAAACCGTCAAGGCCCGAGGCACCCCGGCCCCGGCCTGGCTCAGGCAGGCACAAGCGCCCAAGCCAGTCCAATCCTAGAGACTTACTCGCAAAGTCGACCGTGCAGCCAAACGGCGTGCCGAGCTCGTCGTTGCGCGCATACTTCTTGCCGATGGACGCGCCCGAGTCGTCGACGCGCGACGCGATGCCGTACTTGCGCAGCTTGCGCGCTGGCGTCAGCACCTCTTAGCCCCGACAGCCCGACACCTCGACACCCGCACTCACTCAGCTCGTGAATCACCTCGGTGAGCTTGGGGTCGTTGGAAATAGCGACAATCAGCACCTTGATCGGCGCGACGAGGACCGGGAACGAGAGCACGCCACGCGCCTTGTCCTGCTCGCGTGCCCAATACGAGTGCTCGAGAAGCGAGTACAGGATCCGGCCGATGCCAAACGACGGCTCGATGACGTTGGGCACAAACTCGCGGACGTGCTCGACAACCGTCTTGGGCTCGATCGACACCAGGTCGGACGTGATCTCGTAGCTCTTGCCGTCCGAGCACTTGACCTTGCTCTTTCCGTCCTTTGCGAGCTCGTCCTTGATGCACTGCAGGCGTTCCTTGTCAGACGAGAGGAGAGTCTCCTTGATCGTCCCGGCGTCCTTCTTGAATGCAATGCCAAACTTCTTGTTGTCAAAGACGCACTCGAGCTTCTCGACCGTGATCGGATGCTCGCGGCGCTGCTGCACGCGCAGCGGTGTCTTTGTGCGCGCCTGGTGCACTGACAGGTCGTACGCCGACCGGTCCGCGCAGCCCACACACTCGATCCAGCCGTACGAAGACTGGATCTCAAAGTCCCAGCAGTCGGTCGCGTAGTGCGCCATTTCGTTGGCCATGTGCTGTCGGAGGCGCATGCGCTTGGGGTCAATTCCAATCTTGGTCAGGAACAACTGCGTGCGTGCAAGGAAGTAGCCGAGCGTCTCGTTGTCCACAATGCCCTGTGCCACCGCGTCCCCAATCGCCATGAAGACAGTGTCCGACTTGCCCTCCATCTGCACATCCTTGGGGAGGAGCGCAAGCACAATGTCCTTGACCTCGTTGAAACGCGCGTGCTTCTTGTCCGCCGGGTCGACAAAGTGCTCAATCTCGGCCATGGTAAACTCGCGCACACGCAGCAGGCCCTGGCGGGGCGAGATCTCGTTGCGGAACGACTTGCCAATCTGAGCCGATGCAAATGGCACGCGTCCGTTGTTGAACTCGAGCAGGCGCGCAAAGTTGACAAAGTGGCCCTGCGCAGTCTCGGGCCGGAGGTAACCCTTGATGTGGCCCGTCGGGCCAATGTTGGACTCGAACATGAGGTTGAACTCGACGGGCTCGGTGAGCTCGTTGTCCGTGCTGGGGTTGGTGATCTTGTGCTTCTTGATCAGCTCGTACAGGTCGGCGCCCGTGTAGTTGTCAATCTGCGCGAGCACATGCTCGTACTCGGCAACAACCTCGTCCTCGAGCTTGACCGCCGTGCTCTTGACCTTGGACTTCTTCTTCTTCTTCTTCTCGTCCTCGTCCTTGGCCGCGTTCGGGTCCTCCTTGACGCCACGCGCCTCTTTGTCGCCCTTGAGGCGCGCCTCGAGGACAGCCTCGACCAGGTGGTCGGCACGGTAGATCTCGCCCGTCTTGACGTCCTTGGTCATCCAGTCAGTGAACCTGACGTCAGCAATGTCTCAAGGCCGTCTCACTTGTCGACGTGGCCCGACGTCTTGAGCACGTCCGAGAGGGTCAGCATCGTCGTGTCGAGCTCGAGCATGTCCTCCTCGATGATGTAGTGCTTGCGCCATGCGTCGAGGATGTTGGCCTGGAGCGACGAGCCCGTCGGCCCGTAGTCGTACAGGCCAGCGACACCGCCGTAGATCTCGAAAGCGGGCGCATAGAAGAACCGGCGCGCGAGGACGGCGTCCAGGTTGGTCTTGTCAAAGGCGTGCGCCGTCCGGTTGACGACTGGTGCGGGGGCCATGGCGGAAGTCGCTTGGGTGTAAACGGGGGTGGAGTAGGGACGGGCGAGCGGTTTCGTGAGCGTCGCAACGAGCGGGGAGAGCGTTCTTGTCCAGGAGCTGCTGTGAAGACGGCTTATGGGCATAGACGACGGCGGGGAAGAGCGTGCGATGGATGTGCTTGATCGCGCGTGTTGAGTCGATTCTTTCCAAATGATCGACCCGTGCTTGGCAGCTGGCCCCCGGTGGCCCACGGCAACTCGGAGCTGGAAACAATGTCCGGCTCGCTCGGCTGTGATAAGCACCGACTTTTTTTTTTAGGAGGAATTGGGGGAGCCGAGGGCAAAAATACACGTGTAAGTTAGGCTTGCGGCCTCCTCCACTCGCCAAGTCATGTCCAACAACAATAATCTGAGACTGCGCGAGTGAGCCGTCTCTCATCTCCATCGCATCACTGCTCTCGCCATGGCCGTCCACAAACACATGCGCCCTTTGCGCATGGGGGAATCACAGTGGATATTCGACACACACGCTCTGGAGAAGACGCCTTCCCGGGATGCAGGCATATCCCAGGAACAGGAGCTCGACTCGCGCAGGCAGACCATCTTCTTTATGCGGTCGCTGTGGCTTCGAGTTGCTGCGTATGTTGCATCTGTGACATCCTGCTCACGTCAGAAAACTGCACGACACAGATCCCGAGGTCACACCGGGTAAGGCCGTGTTGACCCTCGCTGCCATCCTCGTCCACCGCTTCTATATGCGCCGCTCGTTCACCGATTTCTCCCCAAAGGTGCAGTAGGTGCTGACGGCGCTGACGGAAGACGGTAGCTCCGATAATCCTGTTCCTCGCATCCAAGGTCGAGGAGGCACCACTCAAGCTGCGGCATATCATCAACGCCTCACTCGCAAAGTTTGAGCCTGGGGCACCAGTCTGGGAGCCCTCGAGCAACGAGGACGTGAGTGTGAGTATAGTTCTGGATCTTCTGACAGTAGCCTCAACCGCTAGAGTACCGGCGGTGGGAGAAGGACATCCTCGCAACCGAGGAGGTTGTCGTCGAAACGCTGTGCTTTGACTTTGCCGTCGACCAGCCGTGGCCCATCCTCCGTGCCGCAGTTCGTGGCATCGACAGCCTGTGGGCCGGCGAGGAGGGAGAACAGTCTAACGGGACGAGCGCACACCGTGCTACTGAGCAAGTCATCAACGAGCTCGGGTGGGCCATGCTCAACGAGGGATACCTCGCACCACTTCCTGTGCTGTACAGACCAGAATACAGCGCCTTCGCCGTGTTCACGCTCATCCTCGCAATGGTCGAGGAGATGCGATTGGACGACGCGACGGCAGCCGCCACCGAATTCGCAGGGCGCTTCGGCCTCGACATTCCCTGGAGGGAGTCAGTGGAACCCAGCAGCGACGGAAACAGCGGAGATGAGGCTAAAGCAAAAGGTCAGTCTTGAGGATGTGCGCGAGCTAACTCTAGGCGCCATTTCCCAGTACATCCAGTTCTGCCAACAGGGAATCATTGACAGGGAACTGGCGCAGTTCATCGACGTGAGCAATGGCGGCTAGCTGAGCTGACCTCAGACAACACCCAGCAGCCGTGAAAAGCACATACGCAGGTTCAAGCTCGAGGGCGAGGCCAACGGGAATCGCAGGCCGAACGGTGGCGCCCTCTAACCATCCAACCATCCATGTAGCAACAATGTCCGCATCCGCATCATGTCATGTCATAGCATAGTATACAGTGGAGAGTCGCGAGTCTAGGCTACACACCAACTTACACACCGATCGAGGCAAGCCAGCGTCGTGGTCCCTCGACGGCGGCGCGGGCTCGGCCACCAGGCGTGACGAGCATGGACGGCATGAGAGGGTTGGCGCTGGCTGCACTCGCCTTGCGGTTCCGTTGCGCCGCTTGTGCTTCCGTCAGCGTGCCTCTCACAAGATACTCACTGCAGAGGTTGATCTCGCTAATGTTGGTCTCCAGCACGAGACCGCCCTGAATGATCTCATCGAGGACGTACTGCACATCGTCAAAGTGGAAGATGAGGTCGAGCTCGCACACGTTCTCAAACGCCCGATCCAAGCTCTCCACAAACACCTGGATCAGGTCGAGGATGCCGAGCTCACTCTCTGCCCCGTCAACTACGAAGACAAAGTAGAGCGTGGCGTAGTGGCGGTATATGACGCGTGTGTCGTCGCCCTCCTTGCCCGACGCAGAAGGAGAGGGAAAGACGAGCTCGGGCGCATCGAGAAAGTTGCAAACGCCAGCAGGGCGGTCTGAGATGAGACTGAAGATCTGCGAGATGAGTGCCTGTTGCTGCACGACCGAGACGGGCGCGTAGAACTTGGACAGGCGCGCCTTGCCTTTCGTCAGCTCCGCCGGGAGGGGGGGGGAAAAACGTACCATGCGTGTTGAAGATGAGGACGGCGCGAATCATGGCGCCTCTACTCTGCTGTGGAGTATCCGGTAGAAGGAAGGCGAAGGCGGCAACATCCGTCACGATCTCTTGCTTGACATTCGGCTCGTCATGGCACCAACAGAGTGTCGGAGTTGGGGCGGCGCCCGTGTCAGAGTTGGCCACGTGTTTAATGACGTGTACAACAGAGCAGGGAATGACGGCTGAATAGAATTTTGAAGGCCGTCCTGTGAATTTTCCCAACCGGCAGAAATTGTCGTATCACATGCAGCCCCCTGTCTCAGCCCAGGTGGAGGTTACGAGCCTGGGTGGCGTTTATTAGGGACTATGAGGGGCTATTAGGGAAGAATAGCCTGTGCCTGAGGCCATGGGGTAGGACTTGGTTGCAAGATCTGTGCTGGGTGGAGGGGTTGGCGTCAGCGCGTTACAGCCGCCACCTGCGCACCCCCCCCCCTCCCCTTCTTCAACTTTTTTGAACAGTCAGACATCTCACATATCATCTTTCCACCTCAACACTCTTTCTCATCCCCAGTGGGTCCATCAACACGCGAGGACTCCAACATGGACGTAAGTTGACTAGCTCTCTACCGCACCGTGTATGCAGCTCACCCCAGCCCGCATTCGTTCAAAATCTTCACCAGCTCCTCGAGGGCACCATCGCGCCTGACACCAACGTGATCAAGCAGGTATGTCACAAACTCTGGCTCCCAAACTCACGCTAACCAACAGGCGACGACCCAACTCAACACTCAGTACTACAAGAACCCAGAGTGCATTCCCGCCCTCTATGAGATTGCTGCCAGCAGCCAGAACCAGGCGGTGAGTGCGGGAGGAGCGTGGAACAAATTCTTTCCATAGTCACGCAGCGCGCGGGCCATCAGGGCTCACCAAGAGCTGTGATGGGCTGCGGCCACGAAATGGACACAGATGCTGACGCACACAGATCCGCCAGCTTGCCGCCGTCGAGCTCCGCAAGAGGGTGAGCACTGGCAATGGCAAACTCTGGACCGCGTGCCCCGAGCCAGTCCGTGCCCAGATCAAGGCCAACATCCTCGCCCGCCTCACCCAGGAGCCTACGTGAGTAGCTAAAATTGCCCCAAGAGGGCGCCGGGCGTGCCAAGTAACAAGCGCTGACGTCTAGCCGTATTGTGCGCCACGCCCTTGCCCAGACCGTTGCTGCAGTTGCCGAGAACGAGCTCTCGGTCCAACCCCCGCAGTGGCCCGACCTTGTTCCAGGATTGTACCAGGCCGTTCAGTCCGGTGACCAGCTCCACCGTGAGACAGGCATCTTCGTTCTCTTCGCCCTCCTTGACACTGTTCTCGAGTCCATGCCCGAGCAGCTCCCCGCCCTCTTTGACATCTTCTCCAAGACCCTCCACGACCCCCAGTCTGGTGATGTTCGTATGACCACCGTCCGCGCCCTCGCGAAGGTGGCCGAGAACATCACTCCCGACGAGAAGCACGATGTCAAGGCATTCCAGGAGCTGATTGTCCCCATGCTCAAGGTCCTTGAGCAGGCTATCAAGGACGACGACGACGAGGCCGTGCGCCACGGCTTCGACGTCTTTGAGACCCTCCTCATCTTGGACGCGCCCCTCGTGTCCAAGCACGTCGCTGAGCTCGTTCAGTTCTTCCTCGGTGCTGCTGCCAACGCCGAGGTCGACGAGACGATGCGTTGCGGTGCCCTCAACGTCCTTGCCTGGACTATCCGTTACAAGAAGTCCAAGGTCCAGGCTCTTGGCCTCGCCAAGCCCATTGTCGAGGGCCTCCTACCCATTGGTATGGAGGAGGACCCAGAGGATGTCGACGAGGACTCTCCGTCGCGCCTTGCCTTCCGCTGCCTTGACACCCTCTCCCAGTCCCTGCCTCCTCAGCAGGTCTTCCCTGTTCTTTCCCAGCAGCTCCAGGTCTACATGGCCGGCAACCCGCAGATGCGCAAGTCGGCTCTCATGGCCTTTGGTGTTTCCGTCGAGGGCTGCTCCGAGTACATCCGTCCCCACATCGACCAGCTCTGGCCCGTCATCGAGGGCGGTCTCCAGGACCAGGAGCTCATTGTCCGCAAGGCCGCGTGCATTGCCCTCGGCTGCCTCTGCGAATGGCTCTCGGAGGAGTGCGCTACCCGCCACGGCACCATCGTGCCGATCCTCTTCGACCTCATCGTGGACCCTGCCACTCAGAAGAACGCCTGCACTTGCCTTGACTCGTACCTCGAGATTCTCGGCGACGACATTGTAAACTACCTCCCCCTCCTCATGGAGCGTCTTCTGATCCTCTTGGAGAACGGACCCATCCCTGTCAAGATCACCGTCACCGGTGCCATTGGCTCGGCTGCCCACGCCGCCAAGGACAAGTTCCGCCCCTACTTTGAGCAGACTATCCAGCGCCTCGTTCCCTTCATCGGCTTATCGGGCTCGGACGACGAGAGCGACCTCCGCGGCGTCGCCACCGACACCATCGGCACCATTGCCGAGGCCGTTGGTGCCGAGCTCTTCCGCCCCTACTTCGAGAGCATGATGAAGGCGTCGTTTGAGGCCCTCACCATCGACAACACTCGTCTCCGCGAGTCGTCGTTCATTTTCTTCGGCGTCATGGCTCAGGTCTTTGAGGGCGAGTTTGCCGTCTACCTTCCCCAGTGTGTGCCCGCTCTCGTTGCCTCGTGCCAGCAGAGCGAGTCTGCGGACGAGTTCCTTGACGAGGCTGAGGGTGGTGAGGGTGCCGCTAGAGTCGCTGCCGAGGCCTTTGCCACTGGCCTTGGCGGTGCCGGCAAGGGCGTTGCCACTATCGCCGACGACGAGGATGAGGAGGAGATCGACCTTGATGTCCTTGACCAGATGTTCTCGCGTGTCAACTCGGCCATCGCCATCGAGAAGGAGGTTGCTGCCGACACCATTGGTGAGCTCTTCAACGCCACCAAGTCGGCCTTCCTGCCTTTCATCGAGGAGACCATGAAGGTCCTCATCGACCTCCTTGAGCACTACTACGAGGGTATCCGCAAGGCTGCTATGGGTGCGCTCTTCCAGTTCATCAAGACTGTTTACGAGCTCTCCAACCCTCAGGACTGGGTTGCGGGTGCCGAGATCAAGGTGCCCCTCCACGGCGACGTCAAGAAGCTCGTTGACCACATCCTTCCTCACATCTTCGACGCCTGGAAGGTCGAGGACGACAAGTGCGTACATTTCTGTTTTTCCCCACCCCTCCTAAATGATGATAATCATAACTCAGCTCACTCCGAGCGCAAAGCGCATAAGAGGCTACTATATTTTTATTCTGATTCCTCCTTTTTCTCTCTTTTTACATAATTGAGAGTTGAAAGCTGACACTACAGGTCGGTTGTCATCCTGCTCTGCTCCGAGCTCGCCGACACCATGCAGAAATGTGGCCCAGCTGTCGTCGAGGGCCGCCTCGACGAGATTGCCAAGCTCACCATCGAGATCCTCGAGAAGAAGTCGTTCTGTCAGCAGGACCCCGATGGAGACGACGAGGGTGTTGGAGAGGACGGCGAGTCATCCGAGTACGAGTCGATGCTCATCTCGAACGCTGCCGATGTCTTTGGCGCCATGGCAGCTGTTCTTGGCTCTGACTTTGGCCAGGCGTTCAACACCGTCCTCCCCCTCATCTCGCAGTACGCGCAGCCCAAGCGCATCTCTTCTGAGCGCTCGATGGCCATTGGGTCGCTAGGCGAGATCATTGTTGGCCTCAAGGGCGGCGTCACTCCGTTCACCAACCAGGTGCTCCAGGTCATCTCCCGCGGAATGCAAGACGAGGAGCCAGACGTCCGCTCCAACTCGGCGTTTGCGGCTGGTGTCCTCATCCAGAACTCGGAGGAGGACCTGTCGCAGCACTACTCTGCGCTCGTTGGTGTTCTCGGCCACTTCTTCCAGGTGCCTGAGCACTCTGCCCCTGCCGTGTTCAATGCACGCGACAACGCTGCCGGCGCTCTCGGCCGCATGATCGTCAAGAACCCCGCAGCGGCTCCTCTCGATCAGATTGTTCCCTTGATGGTCTCGTGCATGCCCCTGCAGTTTGACCCGATCGAGAACCGCGCCGTTTACAGCGCCATCTTTACCCTCTTCCGCAACCAGCCCGCCACTCTCGAGGCACACCTTGACCACCTGCTCCACGCGTTCGCCTACAACCTTTCTGCGGCACACGCCGACGACCTTACCGACGAGACGCGCGCCGAGCTCGTGGCCCTGGTCGAGCACCTCAAGCGGAGCGTGCCGGACAAGGTCGCGGCTGCTGGCCTCTAATGCTCGGGGTCTGTTGTTTCTTTTAGTAGGCCGCGCGTGGCGCCCACGGTCACGCGCCACGAGTTTAATGTCGGCAGCACTCCCTCCGGGCTGGCTTGCTTTGCAAGATATGTGCGAATACCATCATACCATCCATAGTCTTTTCACCCATGTAGACCTGCATGTTCCGCGACCGAGACAAGGGTGGAGAGTGAAGAGTGAGGAGAGAGGAGAGAGGAGGAAGCCGGATGTAAGAAAAGCACTGCGGGTGGCAATGATGGAAGTTCTACAATCATGTCGCGCGACTTGACTGACCCAACAAGTCCTACTGGGTGTTTTAAGCCAGCTGGCTTGACAAACAATGCAGAATGATACAAGTACATAAGAACTCTCTACCTAATGCTCCTCTGGCCCCGGCGCGCCCCGCCTCCCGGCCGTGGAGAGGCACCCTTCGACGACCTGGAGCAGGTGGCTGTTCTCCAGCGCGGCCTGCACGCGCTCCTTGTCGTTGAGCTGCTTGTTAACCGCGTGTTCCGACTGATGACTGCCGGGCTTGATACGAATATCGACACGGTACCGGCGCGGCAGGGCGCGGAGGAGGCGGACGCGGAGCGAGAGGCCTTGGGTTAGCGCAATGAGCGACGTGAGGGTCCCAGTTTTCTGCTCGCTCCAATTCGCTCGCTGCTCTCTTCAGCACACTTACCAATCAGTGTTGACATTGAGCAGTGCGGGATCGTCGGGGTCACGTAGACAAGGACGCGGTTGCCGACGACGTGGATGTCTTCGCGACTCACAACGCGCAGTTGTTCCAGGCTGACGGGGTGTTCGGGGTCCGTGACACTGCGAAGGAGATCTGGGTCAGCATGTTCCTACGTACGGTTCAGTCGGTGGCGGGGTGAAGTGAGATGGGACCAGTCGTAGTGGTCAGCCGGCCTGATTGGGAGGGCTACGCATCTCATCTCACTCTAGCCCACGCCACCCAACCTGGCCAGGTTGTCAACTCGAGGGCAGCTGACTCACCAAACACCTCTTGCGCATCAATCTCTTCTGCCTCCTCGGCGCTCGATTCCTCACTATCATACGCCTCGTACGCCTCGCCCCAAACACCTTGGGCGCGGTGTGCGGCCTGCGTGGCAAAAATCGTCGGCGCAGCGTTATCAAGTGGGCGCGACATTTGGGTGGTGAAAGCGGTGGAAATGTGGAGATGGTGGACAGGGTGGAGGTCACATGGCCAGAGCGAAAGAGCGAAACAAAGTAGCGTGGCTGGACAGGGATGGACTGGGGACAAGGGCCAGTAAATCGAGGCTCTGATTCGCCCGTGCCGCCTCACCGTAAAGGTCCGAGCTAACCCCGATTCGTTCTCTTCATCGCCCACACCACTCATCACAATGTCTGAGGAGAAGTGAGTACGCCGCTGCTGGCTGTGTGCGCAGCATGCGCAGACTACAGCCGCACACTTGGACGGACGAGAAGAGCAGCGCTGACCCCAGGACCTACACCGTACGTCCTTGACGCTTGGCTTCGGATTGGACACTGACCTGGCAGCTCCAGACCGCTGGCTTCGAGTATGTTCCCATCCATGAAGATTGCTGACGGCAGCGCCCGGTTCCCCAACCAGAACCAGACCAAGCACTGGTATGCACGCCTGGAGATGCTGCGAGTGATGAGCTGACCACAATCGATTCTGACTCCCGGGGTTGGACCACATTCCCTCGTCCATTTGACTTCGCCCCCTTGCTCTTCACCTTGCTCTTTGTCTGCCCTTCTGCGCCACATCGCCTCACTCTTCCAACTGCAGCTGGGTACGTTGTCCGGAAAAACGATTGCGGCAAAACAACTAACAACCCCACAGCAGAACTTTGTCGACTTCCACAAGTGCGTCAACGCCAAGGGAGAGGAGTTCGCCCCGTGCCAGCAGTTCAAGCGCGCGTACCAGTCGCTCTGCCCTAGTGAGTAGCATTGGCGATTATGAGGAGGACGAGACCACTTGGCGAGACACGGATGAGGCCTGACCAACTGGGAATCAACTAGGCTGTGGTGCGGCTGGTAGCTGGGCCTTTCGAAGCTTGGGCAAACGGGATTGTAGGATCCGGCGTCCCTGGCGTCAAAATGGTGCTGTCTCCCGACTGCCAGAGTGTGAACACCAACGCTGGCTCGTGCACAGCGGGAATGGGCACTGTGACGCCGGACCGCCATCTAGAGATCCAGTCTCAATTATTTCTTTCCGCGGCGCACCGGCCTCACTCTGCCCCACTCCAAACCTCTTCCATCCAGTCACACCGCTAACCCCCCCCAGACGAGTGGGTCGCAAAGTGGGACGACCAGGTCGAGAACGGCACTTTCCCCGCCTCGCTCGAGCCTTAGAAGTGCATGTCTGTAGCTGCATGAAATCAAAGCTGCGAAAAGCAAGCGGTTAACAAACAATCAAACCCTTGGTTGCATCCAAGTTGTAGTCGTAGTCGTACTCCACAGCGTCGTCACAAGGCGCCCTCCTCTGTCTGCTCTCTGATTACATCTACTACTGCGCCTGCGCAGCTCCATCTTCGTCCTCGTCCTCCTCCTCCACAAAGATCTCCTGGTACTTCTCCAGGATGGTTTCAATGGCCTGTCGTCAGCCAGCAGCCTAACTCGGACAACTCACCTTGCACTGATAGCTCATGTCTTCGAGCCTTAGTCCACCCTCTTCAGGCGGCGCGCCGAGCAGTGTCGGGCCAAAGACAATAGACAAGTTGGACGCCGACATCTGGTTGACGCCCTCGTGACGGCGGACCTTGTCCAAGTGGCCCATGAAGTACTTGAGCGTTGCGTAATTCGGGTCGGGAAGGTCATTGACTTGTTCGTGCAGTCTGATGTGCCGTAGACGGTCAATGTCCTTCTTGGCGGCCTCGATGAAACCGTGGTACAGACCGTACGTGAGAAGCGGCTCAGGCAGCTCGCGGAACCATAACTTGAGAGCACCAGACACCTCATTGATATCCGAGCTCCACGCCTCGTCCATTATGTCCACGCCGTCAATGTCTACACTGTCAGTGACTGCAATGTGCTGGTGCACTTACCCTTGTCGAGCGCGTTCTTGAGGGCCGTCACCTTGGACGTGGTGCCCGATAACCGGTAGATGCCGACCGAGTCGAGACCTGTTTCATTAGCGCGTGCCCTCAAACACCAAGGAAGCATCCACGCACCATACGCTTCGATCGCTTCAGCACACTTGACGACCACCTTGGGCACTTCTGTGCCGTCGCGCGCCAGTTGGTCGCCGAGGTCCACGCCAAACGTGGCCCCCGAGTTTGCGGGAACGCCCGGGCTGACATACATGTCGGCGGTGGAAGCGGGCGACGTTCCAGTCTGAGGTGGTGGCTGCGGCAGGTTGCCGTTGCCGTTCGAAATGGGTGGTAACTGGGGTGGTGCTTGGGACACCAGAGACGAGTGAGCTGAGGGTGGCTGCTGCAGCTGTGGGATCTGCTGCGGCGCTGGCTGCTGCTGCTGGTGTTGCTGTTGTTGTTGCTGTTGTTGCTGCTGTTGGAGATGAGCCACTGCTGGCACCTGTTGTTAGCCCGATGCGCGGCGTGCAACCCACGTAGCCTTCGTCGTACGGTCCCTCGCGGCGGGGCCCTCTTGGTGTGTTGCGGGCGACAGAGTAATTCTGCATGTACGCCTTGAAATCGGAACGGTTGTCAATCAAGTCGAAGATGGCCTTCATACCCGCTGTAACGCCGTCAGCACGTTGCCCCGCTCGCCCTTGTGTGATCGACTCACCATCTTCCGGGTCGCGCGGGCTCAGGAGTGTGCCCTCAGACACCACAGTTGACTCGTACATGTACGCGTAGCGTGTGAGATGGTACTGCATACCGTTGTCGAGCTCATCCGCACAGTCCTTGAGCGCCTGAGACGTCAGTTGACACCACGCACGCCTGAAAGTCAACTCACGCGAACAATCCTCGGCAACTGGTGGTTGAAGTACTCCTGGCGCAGCGCCTGGCTTTCCAAGCAGGCCTTGCGGAAAGCCTCGCTCGTCGACGCCATGCGCGCACGCACGTCGTCCTCGTGCTTGGCCATCTGGGCTGGGTTCTTGCCCTTGAACAGACCCTTGGTCATCGCCTTGCCAATGCCCTTCTTGCCACTAGATTGGGAGACGCCGTTACCCGCCGCTGCGCTCGCTGCATTGGCTGAGCGCATTCCTGCGTCACGGAAGCTCTCTCCTTCCTTGGCCACGAGGATGCGCTCCAGTTCCTCGGCCGTCTGATCAAAGCGCCCCTTGGCCTTGTCCATGACCGTTTCGGAGTCCTGCAAGATGTTCTGCAGCCGCGTGCCGTTGTCCTTGTGCTGCAGTCAGCCGCGCTCCAGCAGGTATCCAGCTCACCTGCTTGCGCTGCCGCTCTCCCTCCCGGCCGAGGGCGAACATCTCTTCGCTCATCTCATACAACCGCTGTGAGAACCGTAAGCGATTTTGAGCCAACTGCTCTTGCAAGCGCAGAGCTGCCTGGTACGAGGCAACAAACGAGCCCGCCTTGCAGTCGGCCTTGCCGTACACTTCGTTCGAGGTGCGAGCGACCTCTGTGAGTCCGCGCGAGTACTTTTCCTCGACGTCTGCGCGTTGCCTGAAGAAGATTCCGACTTGCTTCGCATGTTAGTCACGGCGGTGTATGCAGTCACTCACCTTGCACGTCGCGATGCTCTGTTTTATTCGGTCCGCGAGAAGAGGCAGAGCACACTGTGGTCAGCCGTGTGCGCGTTTCATGCAAGGCGATGTGACTCACATCCATGTCGCAGAGTCCGCGGAGGATGCCCTCGTCAAAGCCGATGGGCTCATCCTTGCCCTCGAGGCGCGACGAGGTTGACATCCGACGCGGGCCCGATTGTCCCGGGCCAGGGGTGGGCACCGCGCTCGAACCTCCCGACAGCTGGTCTGGAGGTGAGGTCATGCCAGCCCCATTCGAGGACGAGGACGCGTGCATGGCGATTGATGGCGGGGTGGGTTGTCCGGAATTCTGAGGTCCTATTGTTGTTAGCTGGGTTTTGCACAAACACGGCGAGGAGAAAGGATGGTAAGGCATCGTGGGCGCGTGGTCGAGTGTCTGAGAGGGGCGGAGCCGGCGTACGTAACCGTAACAACAACGCACCTGGGTCTCCACCGTATCCCGCGGATCCGTAGCGGGGCCGATACTCGAGGTCAGACCCGGCGTAAACGCCGTCGTGGTAGTTGTCCATGCCAACGTTTGATCAATGCCGATTCAAGCGAGCGGCGTGCCAGACGACGTGATGGAGTGCTGGCGGTGTAGAGTGAAGTGGAGGAAGGTGTGGAAGGTGTGGCCGTGTTGGCTTGCCGCAGAGGGACCAGACGGGCGCGTACGGGCAAAGGGGTTAATGTTTGAGGGCCAAACTGCACGGCCGCGATATTAGACAGAGTTTGAGGAATAAGGGGCGGCAGTCTGAACGTGTTGCGCTGGAGCGCAGCAGTACCGCAGCGGGCTAGGTTGTGTTGTAGGCCTCTGTGACCAGGAGAGTAATTTGTACAGTGCTTGTGTTGTTGTTGTTGTTGTTGTTGTTGTTGTTGTTGGTGTTGTTGCAGTGTGTCTGGGCAAAGGTCTGGATGGCGATTGAAGCAGTTGTGAACTGCGTGGTTGGCGCAACCGCTGGAAGAAGGCGATGGCAACTGCCTGTCCTGGAGCGCATTACACTGCAATCGGGTAATATCCTAATGCTTAATACAACCCTGAATTTTGTTAGTCACATAGTCACAACAAACCGTCCCTGGGGGAGGACTAATTGAGCCTTCCTAAACGAGACTAATCCGCAAATGGGCGCTACCTCTCTCCAAGACGCGTTCAACCGGTCGGCTAAGGGGGTACAGGGACGACGCGTAACTTGGACTAGACCTTTGCCGGGTACCGCTCCGCTTCCATCATCCGACTACCTGCCGTCCTCGCCGTCTGTCCCAATCCAGGCCCGATCAAAATCTCCTTCTAGCCTGTGTTGAGCCGACTTGCTAATAGAGTTACCATCTGGCTCTACTCCCTCGTCATGTGGCGTTTACCCGGGTTCGGCATATACACTTGACCCTGCGCTTCCCGAGCCTGCATCACCTTGTCCGCCACATCGGGGCCAACTGGTGACACAAGTCTTACATCTCTTCAGTGGCAAGTGCCTTCCCGTCAACCTAGCCCCAGCATCCCGTCTTGATCCGTTCCCCTGTTCACACGCGATCCACATGTCATCCTGCGGTATCTGGGCCGTTGGTTATACAAGACTTGGTACCAGCTCAAACTCCCATGTCCCACAGGGCGGTGATGAGACAAGGCCACGTGGGCCCCAGTATTCGCCGATATGTTGCTTCCAGGGCGCACTGTGCTGGATCTCTACGACGTCAATGTACACATCCTTCGTCACTCGGCCTCGACTAGCCTCCGTTCAGCGGGCTATACTTATACCCCGTCTCTCACTCTCTCCCCCTTCCACGCTCCTTTACTCTCTTCCCTCCCTCCTCACTCACGATGCAGGTTCCCCCCCTCTCCCCCGTAATCTACTGCCTCCTCGCGCTGCCCATCCTCGCGCTCCTCCTACGCGCCCGCCACGGTCCTAGCCGCGAAAAGGTCATCAAGCCCACCGAGGAGCGTGTCCTCCTCCTCGGCGCCTCCTCTGGTGTTGGCAAGGATCTCGCGCTCGCCTACGCCAAGCGCGGTGCCAAGATGTGAGCCTTGTGAAACCATTCAGCTGACAGAAGCGCCCTCGTCGCACGTAGAGCAGCTGCCCTTGAGACTGTCAAGGACGAGTGTCTTGCCCTCGGACTCGCCGCCGACCGCATCCTTGTCATCCCTGCCGATATCCGTTCCCCTCCCGATCTCGTCGCGGTCCGCGACACCATTGTGAAAAGTGAGCTGCATAAAGTTAGGTAACAACTGACCTCTGCCTGGGCCGGCCTTGACACACTTCACATTCTTGCAGGCGTGCCCTCGACTCGCACATTGCTTCAGATCGCGGGTGTCGACCTCATTCCCGAACCACGTCCAACGGGCCCTCATCCCCGACTGGTGCCTGCCGAGGATCTGGCCTGGGTCGGCCCCGGCGGTGCTTACAACTCGGCGACCTCGCTCCCTACTTGTGCTGGCCTCGAGGCACTTTCGGCCGAGGCGCGTGCCTGCTCCGAGATCAATTTTGTCGGCACCGTGCTCGCTCTTGCGGCATTCATTCCTGTCCTGACCGTGAGCTCGGCTTGTCCTGCTGTGCATCACCTCTCGTCCGTAGCAGCCACTATCGCGGCTCCCAGACGCTGCATCTACAGCGCGACCAAGGCTGCCGCGTTCATGGCGGTTGAGAGCGCCCGTGTGGAGTGCGAGGGCGCGGGTATCCGCTTCTTATGTGAGTTCAACTGACGAAATATTGCTAATCAGCTCTCCTCCCCGGTACGATTGACAACGAGTTCCGCACAAAGACGGCATTCGCGACCAGTGGGGGTAACTGCGAGGTCCAGGCAGGCGTCAAGGCCGGGTGGACCGAAAAGCTCCTCCTCCCGCCCAAGAAGGTCGTTGACACGATCCTTTCCCAGCTCGCCCTCCCGACTGCTCCCTACCCCGTCATTCCGTACCCTCCTTTCTCGTGGGTGTCGGGCCTTTGCGTGCCCCCCAAGTCCCAGTTCTACCTTCCGTTCACGTACAAACTGGTTACGCTGCTGAACCTCACCCCGCTCGGATACATGTACGTCGAGCCCAGAGCCCGCCAGAAGTACGGTTTACGCCCATGAGGAGTGGCTGCAGACAGCGCGCCCAGTTGGTCTAGGCTGGTTTACCCAAGTAGTTGTCGGGCTTGGTGACGCTGCATCTCTCGGTAACAGATTGTGTATATATGGTTTAATCATGCCAGCAGTTGATAAGTGGCGCGTAGTGCCACTTGTGTCTTATCACTGATGTCATGATTCTGCCGGCATGACTATCCAGGGAGGAGCGTCCATCTGGAAGCACCACCGCCTGCGGAACTGCACCAACCAACATCTAAATACACGCTGCGGCCAGGCAGAGAACAGCCCATTGTCTGCTGCGAGGCGGGAAAAGCGACATTGGCATCCCAGAGCGAAAAGCAGAATGTCGGATTCCTCCATGCGGGACGCAGTCTGAATCTAATCAGGCGGAATGATTATCCACCAGGTGGTCCCGGTCCTATCTCGAGCTGTTGTCGCACTCAACTCTCGCCCACCGTCGCTTTCTGATCCTTTCCCGCGTAAAAGACACTTGGCCATGTCTTTGGTTGCCAGAGTACAACGCGTTCGACAGGGCTTACACCACTGACCCGGCAACGTTTAGCACCATGATCCGGCGCTAGCCGGTTCGGCTGATGGAAGACTGGGTATACAAGCTGATCTGTGGAGCGCGGTTTCCCCTCAACCTGCCATCTAACATGAGTGACCCCACCTTGGAGAAGAACACACATGCAGCCCACGAGCCAACACTCAAGCGCTCGATCGGGCTCGTCGGCATCATCGGTCTCGGCTTGTCGATCGTCAACGGCTGGGTTGCCATGTCGTCTACAATCGTCATTGGGCTGGGTCAAGGCGGCGCGCCTCTGATCCTGTACGGAATCATCGGTACGACGGCAGTCAACGTCTTCCTGATTCTCACGATTGCCGAGCTTGCCAGTGCATACCCCACCGCCGGAGGGCAGTACGTCTGGAGCGCAATCTTGTCCAAGCTCTCTCAGTCATCTTCTGAGACAGATGGCAAGGTTCGCCGGTACCCCCTCTCCTTCATTGTTGGCTGGGCGACGGTATACGAGTGGATTGTGATCGTGACCGCGGTCGCTATCATCTGCTCACAAACCGTCTTCGGCCTCGTGACGACCTTCAACCCCGGCTTTGAGGTGCAGAGGTGGCAGGTCTTCCTGATCCTCTTCCTGGTGAACACAAATGCGGCCATCGCCAACATCTTCTTCACAGCGCGCATGCGTGGCATCGGTACCTTCTTTCTCTTTTTCTCGACAACCGTCTACGTCGCGATCCTGATCACGGTCCCCGCGACCGCGCCGACGCACCAGTCCTCCTCCTTTGTGTGGACGCAGTGGCAAAACGCAATAGGCTGGGACAACAAGTTTGTGGTCGCTGCCACAGGCCTCGTCAACCCCGGTTTTATCTGGAGTGGCCTCGACGGTGCCGTCCACATCGCCGAGGATTGCCTGAACCCTGCGCGCGTGGTGCCAATGGCGCTCTTCAGCTCGATCGGCATCGGTTTCATCACCGCCTTCTCCTTCTCCATCGCTCTCCTCTACTCGGTCCAGGACATTGACGCTGCCGCCGCTGCCGAGCTCCCGTTCCTCACGATTATCGTCCAGGCAACCGGCTCCCGCGCCGCCGGCGCAGTCTTCATGACCTGCTTCCTGGCCGTCGTATCCCTAATGACGAACAGTATTCAAATGGCATCGTCCCGCCTCATCTGGAGCTTTGCGCGCGACAACGCACTCCCATTCTCCACCGCCCTTAGCCACGTCCACCCTCGCCTGCGCGTACCCGTCCTTCCCGTGATCGTGTCCTGGGCAGGCGTGACCATCCTCGGGTGCTTGTACATCGCCTCGGACACGGTTTACAACAGCATCATCTCGTGCTGCATCATCCTCCAGAACTTTTCGTTTGCCATTGTCGCAACACAGCTCCTCTTCCGCAAGAGGAAGTTTAACGAGAACAGATGGCTCAAGCTTGGGGCTTTGGGGTGGGTCGCTAATATTATCACCATTATTTGGTTTCTTTTCACCACTGTCATGTGGTTGTTCCCCCTCGAGCCCCACCCGACTGGCTCGACGATGAGTGAGTCCTGCAGAGTTGAGGGAGGAGAGCGCTGATGATCAGACTACTCTGTCGCCGTGCTCGGGGCCATGGCAATCATCGCTGCCCTCGACTGGGTGTTCTACGCTCGCAAGCACTTCCGTGGACCAAGTGAGGCAACGATGGTGGCAATCGAGGACGAGATTCCCTATGAGGTCAAGGGAGAGGTGGAGCATGTCGCGCCGGTCAACTGAGACAACCTCGAACCAGTTTTATCTACTAGAGCACATGTAATGGGATCAGTTGGATGGCGGGCCTCTTAGATATCTATCTGTGACATGGACTAAACAACGCGCGCCACCGGGTATCTTACTACTTGGCAGACTTAGACCTTGAGGCCACCCACGTCGGGCATGTCGTCCTTCTCGATGAGCTTGGTGACCTTGCCGATCGCAATCTGGTGTGAGCTTGTCCTCGACTCCTTTCCAACTCGACAGCGGACTCATCCCGAGCGCCAAGTAGACCTAGATCCGGATCCGGATCTACTCGGTAACCGCCGTTCCGGGTAAACACTCACTGTTTTCCCCTGGTCACGCAGCGTGAACCGGCCGAGCATCTTATAGTCCTGCCAGCGCTCGATGCAGAGCGGCGCGTTCGTCTCGATGAGTACAGACACAAGCATGCCGACCTTGGCAAACTGAGGCGGCTTCTTGGACTTGCGGCGCGTCTTCTTGTCGTAGTAGTGGAGCAGGGCCTGGGGTCAGAGCGAGTCATCATGGCCAGTTGAACACAATACAGCTAGCTCGACGCGCAACACCGCGGCTTTTCGTTACTCACAGAGAGCGTGACCTCCTCGGTGGCAGTGTGCACGTGCAGCACACAGGTGTAGCCCGAGGTGATAATGTTCTGGGTCTCAATGATGGACAGGTCCGCCTTGAACGACGTAACAGCCTTGACTGGCTTCTGGGGCGACGTGAGGACATAGCCAGGCTGGACCTCGTCGTCGTTGATGCCACGGATACGCATGCGGATGTTGTCACCGCAGAACGCGACGTCGAGCTCATCGCCCGTCTCGGTGTAGATGGCAGCCACCTCAACGGATCGCTTGTTAGGCATGAGAAGGAGCCCGTCGCCCTTGCGCACGCGACCCGACTCGATCTTGCCCATGACCATTGTGCCGAGCTCGTTGAACTTCTCCGATACAGGAAGCATGAAGGGCGCGTTAACGTCGCGGTCCAACACCTCCATGTCGTCGAGGTACTCGAGGAGCGACGGACCCTCGTACCACGGCGCGGTCTTCTTGTCGACCCTGTCCTTCATGTTCTGGCCCATCTGCGCCGACACGGGGATGAACGTCAGGTCCGTCTTGGGGTTGAAGCCCACGGCCTTGAGGAAGGGAGTAATCTTGCTCTTGATCTCCTCGAAGCGGGCCTTGTCCCACTGCACGGTCGGGTCGTCCATCTTGTTGACGACGAGGATGAGCTTGTTGATGCCGTTGTTCTTGATGAGCATGGCGTGCTCGCGGGTCTGGCCGTCGCGCTCGAAACCAGTCTCAAACTCTCCCTTACGTGCCGACAGAACAAGCAGGGCGACGTCGGCCTGCGCAGCACCCTGGATCATGTTGGGCACAAACGTCTTGTGGCCCGGGGCGTCGAGGATCGTGTACCGCCGCTTCTCCGACTCAAAGTACGAGCGACCGACCTCGATCGTCTTGCCCTGTGCGCGCTCCTCCTTGTTCTGGTCGAGCGCCCACGACAGGTACCAGTTCTCACGGCCGGCCGCCTTGGCCTCCTGCCCCAGCTTGTCAAGTGTGCGCTTGTCGACCGCACCAGTGAGCACCATGAGCTGGCCACCCATGGTCGACTTGCCGGCGTCGACGTGGCCTGTGAAGATGATGTTCAGGTGCGACTTGACGTTCGGGTCAGCCTCCTCGGTACCGTACAGGTCTCGGAGCGCCTCCTGACCTGCAGCTGCCATCTCCTTATGAACCGCGTCGGCATCGTTCTTGGCCGAGGCCTTGGAGAAGTTGGGGGTCGAGGTTCCGCTGGCAGCAGCAGACGAAGGAGCAGTGACAGCGGCAGCCTTGACAGCAGGCGCTTCAGTTGTTACTTCAGCCTTGGGCTCGGGGGTCTCAGCCTTGGCCTCCGGGGCAGGCGTGGAAGGCTTGGAGGGCGTCGCCGACTTGGACTCGTCAGCCTTCTTACCGATGGAGATGGCCTGCTTGGGGCCGTCGCCACCGATCTTGAGTGAAGCGGCGGGCTTGGCTCCGCCGATACTCAGGCTCGGAGCCGTCTTGGCTCCGCCACCGATCTTGAGGCTCGGAGAAGCCTTCGCGCCACCGATGCTGAGGCTGGGTGTGGCCTTGGGTGCGCCACCGCCGATGCTGAGGCTGGGGGCCGCCTTGGGTGCGCCGCCGCCAATGCTCAAGCTGGGAGCCGCCTTGGGCGCATCACCGAACGACGGCGGCTGGAACCCCTGCCGCGCAGGAGGCTGGTACGCCCGCTGCTGGGGCTGGTAGGCCTGCTGCCCCTGGTACCCGCCTTGCTGGTATCCACCCTGCTGGTACTGGGAGTACTGTCCATAACCACCCTGTTGGTATCCACCCTGCGGCTGACCGTAGGGGGCGCCGCCGTACGCGGCGTACTGGTCGTGCGGCTGCTGCTGGCCCTGCTGGCCTTGCTGCTGGGATCTGGGGACAAAGGTCTGGCCGGGACGGAACTCGAAGGCGTTCGGGTTGTATGGTGGCTGCCCAGACATGATGTGGTCTGGTTTTTAGGTGAGAGAGGAGGGGAGAGGGGGATGACGAGGAGAGGAAAAGAGGTGATGGCGATGGACAAGCCAGTACGACCATCACGACGTCTTGTCTGCCCAGACCGACCCCACAGCGGGACCGCCAAATCTCCACTTGGAAGTGATAAGCCCTGAGAAAAATGACGTGGGGTGACGGATTTCAGAAACGATTCCCTTGCCTCCACCCACCATCAGATCACCACTGCGGCCTTGGATCTTTGCGCGGGCTCGTCGACTCGTCCAAAAACAAGTGCATGCTCCTGCTCGCACGGCACCGCTTCCCATTCTTCACTCCCCGCATCACCTTCAGTCGCGCCATGTCCGACATTGCCCAGTTCGTCGCGGCGGCCCAGAAGGCCGACCCCGCCCTCGCCGGTGACCAGGCCCTCGTCCAGAAGGCTGAGAAGGAGACTGAGCCTCTCGTCAGCGACCTCAAGGTACGCTCGCGTGTGACTGTCGACTAACACTCAGGCGCTCAACTCCAAGCTTCTCCCTCTCACGTATCTTGTTGGCAACGCGCCCTCGACGGCTGATGTCTCGCTGTACGCTCGCCTCAACCCCGTGATGGTATGTCCTCGTCCTTTCTCGACCAGTGGCTGACCTTAGGCGTCCGCACCCGCGACCCAGCACCCCGAGCTCCCTGCGGTCCTCCGCTACTTCCTTCACATCCAGGAGCAGACTGGCGTCAAGGCTGCGCAGAAGGAGCTCCCCAACGCGTTCCCCCCAGTCGACATTGACGTCAACTCGCTTCCCCCTGCCGTGCGCGTCGCACCCCCTCCCAAGGTCAAGAAGGAGAAGAAGGACAAGGACGGTGTCGCTGCAGAGGGCAAGAAGGACAAGAAGGCCGACAAGGCTGAGAAGAAGGCCAAGGGCGAGAAGAAGGACGCGCCCGCTGCTGCCGCTGCTGCTGCCGAAGGCGCGCCCAAGGAGGGCAAGAAGAAGGAGAAGAAGGAAAAGGCACCCAAGACGCCAACTGCCCCTGCGACGCCTGCTATTCCGATGCCCTCGATGATCGACCTGCGCGTCGGCAAGGTCCTGGACGTCAAGCGCCACCCGGACGCGGACAGCCTGTACGTCGAGACCATTGACGTTGGAGAGGCCGAGCCGCGCACCGTCTGCTCCGGTCTCGTCAAGTTTATGAGCGAGGAGGAGATCCAGGGCGCGAGTGTCATCGTCGTGTGCAACCTCAAGCCCGTGACGATGCGCGGCGTCAAGTCGTTTGCGATGCTGCTTTGCGCGAGCGAGAAGGGCGCCGACGGCGAGAAGGGTGGTGTCGAGTTTGTCCTCCCGCCCGCGGGAAGTGTTCCCGGCGAGCGCGTCTACTTTGAGGGCGAGCAGTACGAGAACCAGAAGGCTGAGGGGCAGCTCAACCCCAAGAAGAAGGTGTTTGAGACTATCCAGCCCAACTTTTCGACGCTCGACAACCTCGAGGCTGTCTGGACCGACCCCGAGACCAAGTCGGTCCACCGGATCCGCACCAAGGACGGCGTGTGCAAGGCCAAGTCGTTCAAGGGCGCCTCGCTTTCGTAGACGTAGAGTGTTACATGTTGTCTGCATTGGCCTCGATAGTAGCGGGCAAGCGAGCGAGCCGATGGACCGTGATCCGCGAGAGAGTGTGCGCCAAGGAAAGTGTTTGTTTGATTTATTGGCGCCACACTCAACCCAGCAACCTGCCCAAGCCCAAATACAAGCACATACATACAGACAACTTGTCTAGAAACCTACTCGAGGACGGGCACAGGCGGCTTGAACTGGCCGAAGCCCTTGGCCTCATAAAGCAGCTCGGTGCGGATGACAATCTTGCCGCCGGCCGGACCGACCGCGCTACCCTCATGCAAGAGGGAGCCCTCGGTATCGCCATGGGCTAAAGTCAGCTCAATCCGAACGCAACTTACGGAAACACAACACTGCCCCCTGGATAGGCCGGACACTAGTGGCGTCCATAACGCCCATCTCGTTTGAGGGCATGAAGAATGTCGTGCACCCCGTGTCCTCTGGGATGTCGCTGTTGAGATAAACCAGTAGCGTATAACGGCTCCAGAGTGGGTCATCGGCCGGCTGAGAGTCGTGCAGATACTCGCCCGTCTCGCTGAGCCCGGCAGCGGGCCACGCACCATCAATGTGCGGCCGGTAGAGCTGGTTCTCGGTATACTCGTATACGCGGAACCGAGCGTTGATTCCGCGCACGTTTCCAATCGCATTGGGACCGGCAGGCGCGGTGGGATTCACAAACGGCAGAATCTGCGAGTAAAAGTGGTCGAGGAAATCCTTGTCGGCCAGCCAGACAAAGTTGCGAGCGAGGATGGACGTCTTCAACAATGCGGACCCCTCGGCCGCCTGATCCTTCTCAAATCCGATCGCAGAGGCTGCCTGGACGATCTGCAGGCACTCGTCGGGCGTGAACACATCCAGGATGATAAAAGCTCCTGGTACGCCTGGGACCTCCATCTTGCTTGGAGTACGCCTCTCTGCAGAAGGGGTGAGACGGATAGTGCCACGCTCCGAGTGGTACACGGTCGAATCGTACAGGTTGGGAGGGCGGCGGTCTGCACCACGGATAAAGTTGACCGGCCTGAAACCGGGATGCTCCTTCTTCTCCAGCTTGTCGGCAGGAAGGAGGGTGCCTGCGCGCATGCGCTCCCAGATGGGAATCTCGCCCCCCTCCTTGCCAAGATACGGCCTCGCAAGCCAGATATTCGATTTACGTACGTGGTCGTCGGCGTTGGTGCTTTCGCCAGCGGGAACGACACCTGGAGTGTGGTTGGCAATGCGCAAGATCATATCGAGGCAGCGCAGGGCCTCTGGGTCGCCTGGAGATCCGTCGGCGCCAGAGGTCGCATCACATTCGCGCACCCAGCGCTGTAACGCGCCGAGCTTGGGCGGAAGGCGGCGGGTATACATCTCGTACAGGAGCACAAGGGCATCTGTGAACCGGTAGTCCTTGAGTGCTGCTGAGATGCGCGAGGTCAGGGAGGAACCGATCGTAGCTCCGTCCACCAGGACCCGGTGTAGCTCGTACACCGCCCGCTTGAGATCCTTCATCTCTTTCCCGGCCAGGGCAGATGGGTTGTCGGCGAGCGTGCGGAGGACGAAGACCGCGCTGTCCACTTCCTCGGGGAGGAGGAGAGCGTCGCTGTCGCTCTCGGGCGGGGTTGGAGCCTGGACGGAGACAGGTTTCGCCACTTTGGAGGGCACGCCGACAGGCGCGGCGTTGGTGCGCTTGCGCTTCTTGGCCTGGTTCTTCGCCATGGTGTTTGTATGATGTCGTTGAAATGGGATTTATTTCGGCCAGCTTGGGTATGCCAAAGAATAATTTCGGTGGCAATCAGGCGGAAGTTGCCGGTGCGGGGTCGGGCAGTTGCGCAGAGTGCGCCAACGGTTTTGGCGGCATGTCATGCCTCGCAGGCGGCACGCCAAGTGCTTCGAGGCCTACTTGGAACCTGAGGCTGCACATACGCACACCAAACGACTGCTCTCATCCACACACGCCCAAAGTAAACCATCCATCATCACGTTATGTGCATTTCGACCAGCGAGCTGGTCAAGTTCGTAGGTAATAGAGTAAGGGTCGTTAGGTGCGAAGGGGTTGATCGCAAAGGCCCGGGGTATAGTGTGCAGATGGGGAGGAAAGGCCTGGCTAGTGCACAGGCAAGAATAATGGGGTAAGGGACACATAGGCTGGGCGTACGCGAGAGACGATGCCGGACAGAGCAAGCTTACTTGCCGAGACCGAACCGCTTTTTCTGGGCTGTCAGCTCCTGCAATCCGCAGCGGGTACTCACCGAGCCCTTCTCGGGCGTGAGCGGACGACCGCTCTCGATACGCCGCTTCTTGTCGTCGAGCTCGAGACGCTGCTTCTCGAGTGCCTCCTTCATCTCGCGGTGGCGAGCGTAGAGCTCCTCCTCGGACTGTTTGAGCTTCTGCTCCTTCTCCTGTACCTTCTGCTGGAACACCATCTTCATCTCCATCTCCATCTTCTTCAGCTTGGCCTCGTGCATCGCACGCTCCTCGGCCTGCTTGGCGGCGGGGCTGGAGTCAGTTTCTTTGCAGTTTCAACACTCACTTGGTCTCCTTGAAGACGCTCTCGTCCTGGGCGACGCCCATGGCCTGCAGCTTCTCCGTGCGGTACCGCTCGTAGAGAATGTCGTTGGTGTGCTCGCGGAGCTCCTCCATGTGAGTGCGGACGAGCATCTGGCGGAGCTTGACAAAGTCGCAGTGCTGCTCGTTGTCGACCTCGATGACACCCCACGGGTACTCGCGGCCACGGACCTGGCGGCCGTCCGGGGATGAGACAATGTGGTCGGAACCAACAACAGCGAAGGGGATCTTGGAGATAATCTCGTGGTTCTCCTGGATAGTCTCGTCGTCATCGCGCTCGTACGAGGGTGGCTGGAAGATGTTGATGCCGTGGTACTGAATGTCTGCTAGGATGCGGCGTTTGAAGAGGTCAACCTCCTCCTCGGTAAGGGTGTCGGCCTTGGCAATGACCGGAATAAGGTTGACCTTGTCGTGAAGCTGCTTCATAAACTCAATGTCGATTGGTTTGAGGGCGTGGCCAGTGGGCTGGATGAAGTAGATGCAAGCGTGCACACGGTTGTCGGTCATCTTGAGACGGTTTACGCGATTCTCCTGTTCGAGGTAGGCATCGTAACGTGCCTCAATGTTCTCAAGAATGGGCTTCCAGCTGGGGGAGTTAGATAGGAAGTGGACGTCTCGACTCACCACTCGTCGTTGTTGACAAAGTCGCCGAAACCAGGAGTATCAACGACGGTGAGCTTGAGGCGGACACCGTTCTCCTCGATCTCTGAGCCACGTTAGCACATGAAGGAAGGTGCGCGAAAAGAGCAGTGGGGGAAGGAAAGTGGTCTTGCCATGGCAGGCCACCACTCACCAGCGTTGATGCTCTCAATCTGCACCGTCCTGCCGCGGTCGGCTCCGGGCTCGGGAATGACCTTTGGCTGGTAAAGCGTGTCCTCAAAGAGGGTGTTGATCAGAGTCGACTTGCCGAGACCAGACTCGCCTGCAGTTAGCACGGACCTTGTCGGGCGCGCGCGGGCCGCGCGCCGAGGTGTACGATGAGGACGCACCGACAACCATAGCCACAAACTGGAAGCCGCGCCTGGACGTGTTAGCATTGTACATTGGGGGACCTTGTGCAGGCCCAGTCGATGCGCGTGCTCAACGCGTCGTGCACGCGTGGACGACGCGTCGGAGCGATGGAGAGCAATCGGCAAAGGCCCGCGCGGCAAGCTCACCTGACACTACGGCGGTGGACCTGGTTGGGGAGGTTGGAGAAGCCGACCCAGGACGCGAGCGTCTTGCGGATCACGTTGATGCCAGCTGCTGCACCATTAGTGGAGGTGGCATCGCCGTTGGTCGAGCCTGGGGCGGGGGAGACATGGCCGTTGACGGGAACAGGGGAGAGGCCAGCATCGCCGTAGGCTGCCTGGTCGGGCTGCTGGTCGGAGACGCCGTTGGCGGGGTCGTAGGCGTACTGCTCGGCCATTGTAATGTTGGATTAGAGCAGAAAAGGTGTGATGGAGATGGAGGAAGAAGGAGGGGAAGGCAGCGAACGAGCGACGTGGGACGGTGGGAGGTGGGATGGACGTGGTGGTTGGTGATGGAGGGTGCGTCGTACCGTCGTGTGGTGCCAGCGAGTGCGGGAAGCCGAGTCCAGGGCGTTCCTTTGGCTTGAGTGAAGGTTGGGTGGTATCGTTGTGTTGGCTGAAGGCATTTGCCCCGGGGGGGAGGGAGGCTAAAGGGACAAGGGCTCATGGTTGAGGGAAGGTGGCCTGGGTCTCTGTACCACGAGCGATTCCACCCAAGCCCAGCCACAACGCATTCCCGTCCAGCCAAAGCTCAGCTTTGGCCGGTCAGCCGTCGCCCAGCCAAAAGACCCGTCCCACCCAAAGACCCTCAGTTTCCCCTGGGACCTGATACAGCGTCTCGTCGCGTGAACGCGCAGGTACATGCAATTCCCCCATTGGTCAAAGCAGGGCTCGAACAAGTTGTGCTCTCTCAAGCTCATCTGTAAACTCATTACAGCCCCAGCGGGATCAAACAGGCCCCTCCCCTTGTACACGTCATTTACAGTTGATTATAATTCACTATATACAACTGCATATCATTGTTCTATACACCAATCACAGTATCTTGCCATACTCAGCAATCATGGCCGGATCCACGTGGCCTAATTCATATCCCCGGCGGTGGTTGCGATGTGGCATCCCAACTCGAGTTCCAGTTCAGACGACTGAGCCTCATCCGGCCAACTGGGCGACAATTCCAGAGCCGTCAACAACATCCACTCGGCACCCAATTCCACCTTTCCCCGGCCTCGCACGGCCTCCCGACGGCAGCAGCATTGCGGGATTACCCCTTCCCTCCAACTCACTAGCCGCCGCCCCTCTGTCCTTGCCTGCTCGCCATGCGTCTCACACCAGAGGTGCGTCACCTCTGCAGCTCTTACTGATCCCAGTTTGTGTCTAATACACATTCGGTTAGTTGACCTCGCCAACTGACCATGTGACTGGGTACTAACCGCAGCATCTGAATCCGCTCAAGGAGCGTGAGCTTGACCTACGGGGTGAGTTGTGTGCGCCTGCCCCGCAATCTGTTGTAGCTGCAGACTGACGATAGGACTTGCCATTCCTGTCATTGAGAACTTGGCATCACACCAGGGGACATACGACACGCTCAATTTGACGGACAACTCGCTCACCGTCCTGGGCAACATTCCTCAAGGTTAGCTCTCGGCGTCGTGTCCAACTGACACTAGCGCACCGGTTGCATACGATCCATGCCGGGCAGAACCAGATCTCGTCCATTTCCCCCGCGCTCGCTATTAACGTGGGTCTTGCAGATGTAATTCAAGCTGACAGCAGCTTCCCAACCTGACGACGCTTGTGCTGAGTGACAATGCGATCACGTCTCTCTCCACCCTCCTCCCCTTGGCCGACACGCAGCTCGGCTACCTCTCCTTGCGAGGGAATCCTGTGACGGCAGCCGAGCACTACCGCGAGTTTGTGATCTGGAAGGTTGGGCGGGGAAAGCTGCACGTGCTCGACTTTGAGCGCGTAAAGGACACGGAGCGCGCGCGCGCAAAGGAGTTGTTCGAGGACAGCTCTGGTGCGCCAAACGAGCTCGCGCGCAAACTCTCGACATCCACAGCGGGAGTAAGCGGAGCGGCGTTGGCGGCAGCAAAGGCCAAGGGCGGACTGAAGGGGCGCCTGATGACGGCCGAGGAGAAGAAGCGCGTCGTCGAGGCGCTCACGAGCGCCACCACCGCGGCCGAGGTGCGCAAGCTCGAGCGCATGCTCGCGGACGGGCTGATACCCGAGGGCGGCATGGAGGCTGTTGTGATCGAGGCATGAGGCGCGGATAGGGTAGAGTGGGATGCTGCTGGAGCAGTGTATTAGTGCGTATTTGCACATAGACCGGTCATGTTACAAGACTAGCATTTGTACGCATACTATCTAGGTGCTCGATGCCTTTGTGCGGAAGCGCAAGGCCGTGCCGCGCCTTGCTGCGTTCTGTTGGCACAGATCACAGCCTGGCACGGTGTGCGTCCTCCCGCGCTTGGCCCTAGGCGCCTTCAGTCTTGAGGCACTCGGTCAGCCAAGCAGCGAGGTCCTTGAGCTCCTCATTGCAAGAGCTGTGGCCCATCCCCGGATAGCTGCGGAACACGAGGCCCGGGCGGGCAAAAACGGTGCCGGCCGGCTGCTCCTCGAACCCGAGGCGCTTGAGGAGGTCGATAGACTGACGCCCGTACTGGTACGGCACAATCTCGTCCTCGCGCCCATGCCCCCAGAAGAGGGGATAATCCTTTGCGTCCTTGCGCGCCATGCCCTCGATCTTGTGCGCGAGCGGGACCCAAGTCGAGAGCGACACATACCCTGCAAGCTTGCGCTTGGAGAGGAGCTGGGAGACGACTGCGATTGCGCCTCCCTGGCTAAAGCCGCCTAGGACGATGCGGTTCTCAGGGATGCCGGCGTCCACTTCGGCTTGGATGAGCTTGTCAACCGCCTCGACGGCGGCGAGGATGCCTGCCTCGTCCTCGGGGCGCGGGGTGACGGTGCGGTCGAACGTGATCACGTCAAACCAGCCTGGCATACGGTAGCCTGTGGTCAGTGCGAGCAATAGAGAGCGCGACCGAGGTCAGGAGGGGTTACTTACCGCCGTTGACTGTGATTGGGATTGTGGGCGCGTGAGGCAGGATCCACTTTACGTTGGGGAGCTGCGACCAGAGCATCTTGGCGACGGGGAGCCAGCCGTTGCCTATTGTCAGCACTTGTCTGGGACCACGCACCAGTGTCACCGAGACCGTGTAGGAAGATGACGGTGGCGGTGTGCGCGTCCTTGGACGCCATGCGGAGGTGCTTGAGCGGGGCGGACATCTCGACTGCGATGGGGCGCAAGAGCTGGGTGGGAGAGGGATTGGCGGAGGTGGAAGTGGGAGTGGGTGAAGAGGGAGACAAGAAGAACAGCAAGGTGGCCAGGAAAGAGGCGGCCAGGACGAGCTTGTAGACCAGCCGAATGGTTGCCGTTGGAGTCTGGTGGATGGTCAAATTGCTAGTTGGACGCAGCGGGAGTCTCGAGGCCCGTTGACACCGGAGCTAAAACAAGGCCGGGTTTTGGTACATTTAACATTACCCCGTCGTCATCGTAACACATCCGCCGAGCCGCTGTTCCCCGCTGTTCCGCCGAGCCGCCTGCCGCGCGGCTGCTTTCCCAACCGCAAGCAACAGTTGTAGGATTCATTCCAACATCGCCAAAGAATCAAAGAGAATAAAAAGGCGGACTGTAGGAGCCCGGAAAGAAATCACAGTCCATGAAGAGCAAAAAGAGATACAAGTGTGCGCAAGGCGCCAGCGCTAGAGAGCAAGGGCAAAGGCGGCAACACCGGCAACGAGGCCAACAGCTGGGACGGCTGCGCGGGAGAGCGCGCTCGAGGCGGGGAGGTTGCCGCCGGCCTCGGAGACGATGGCGCCGGTGAACGAGTCACCGCACACAGTCTTGATGCCGTTCCAGAGGCCGCTCTGGCCGCCGAGGATGGCCGAGTTGCCGAGACCGGGGCCGTAGCCGATGGCGTTCTCGTACTTGATGTAGTTGACCATGATCTGACGAGTGCACGAGGTGCAGAGCTGGCCCTGGCTCATGTCGGGCTGGAGGAAGAGGAAGGGGAGGTTGGTAGTGCGGTACGTGGTCGCGTTGGGGGTCACGACAGAGGCAAACGACTGGGACGAGGCGCGCTTGGAAAGACCGGCAATGTTGTAGAGGTAGTCGGCGGCGCTGTTGGCAATCGAGGCGACAACGTTAACCGACGAGGCGAACGACTTGGAGCCGGAGGGACCGGGGTTGGCACCGGCGCCGGCCTTGCGGATCGAGGTGACGCAGAACGCCTGCGAGGCAGAGTCGACCGAGCAGACGGCGCCCTTGAGCGGCGTGAAGACGTAGAGAACGTCGTAGAGCTCGGCGACCTGGGAGTTGCCAGCGTCAATCTCGGAACGGCACGCGCTGTAAAAGTCGTTGAGCTTTCCGACAACGTAGGACTGGTCGCAGCCCGATGCGGAGCACATGGTCTTGAGCGCCGAGTTGAGGTCGCTCGTCGATGGGTTCTTGCCCGAGACGGGCGAGAACGAGTTTGTGGCCTGGATCAGGGGGTTGATGCATGTCTGGAGGGCCTGGTCCGAGTTGAGCGCCTCGAGGAACGTCGTGCACCCAGATGAGATGCCCGCGGGGATGAGGGACGACTGCGGTCAGCCGAGTGGTTGCGTGGGTGCGGGATTGATTGCAGTGATTCTAGAAACGACTACTGCTATAACCGAGCAGAGGGACCGAGTGGCTCTGTGAGGTTTGTGTACCGCGTGGGGTAACGCGGCGAGATCTGACAAGCTGATGAACGGGATCGAGAAAACGTCGGCATACTACAGAGGCAATGGACAGTGAACGCCGGCGGTACGACGGGCAACAGAGCAGTGGGCCTGATGGCCACCGGTGATGGCAACACGACCACCGTTGCCTAGTTGTCCTGCGCTGAGGCCTTGCCACGCTTCGGTCCAGCCCCCCTCCCCCACCTGGCGCATCCCAGCTGGGCGCCTCCTGTTAAACATCCAGACAACCTTCCATTGCGTCGATTGCAACACTGTCTGCAACTAGGAACGGAGATGGAAACTCACAGAGGCACCAAAGGCCGTTGAGGCGAGGATGAGCGCGGCGGCGGAGAACTTCATGGTCCAAGGAAAGCGGAAGGATTTATAGAAAGGTAGGGATTCGCGCTGCGAGTAGGAACAATGAGCGGTTGTAACGTCGACGGAGAGAGGTCGATGTTGTTCGACGCAGACCAAGTCGATGAGATGGACCGATGTAGATGAGGTAGTGAGCGTGTAAAAGAGGGTACTGATGAGGGGTTTGTCGAAACGAGGATGAGATGAGAGTGGTCTCCAACGTGCTTTGGCCGACGCTCTGGCTCAGGGAATCAGAACGGGGTTTGTTCAGCATGCGCATTAGCCCTGAGTAATGCCTTGTCAGACGGGTAACTAAGACGAGCGCCCTGAGTGTTTAGACGCCGTTTGGCCCAGACAATAGTCGGGGTCAGGGATCCCGGGCTAGAATTAGAATACCGTTCAAGGCAGTAGGGCCCGGCATAGGAATCCGGCCCGAAGGCGCGTGTTCGTGTCGAGCCCCTTGAGCCAGAATCCAACCGCGGCCTTACGACTGAGCCATGCCGACATCCGCCTTGAGTCAAAGCACCCCAGATTCCCCCCTCCTGCAACTGTTGCTTCTAATTTCGTACCTCTGCTCCATGCTCTCCGCCTCTCCAGCTTTGGGAATGCATACATAATAAAGGCACGAGCCGCATCTCCGTTTCACTACCAGGATGCGATGACAAACACAACCAAAACAAACACAGGACCCATCGCGTCTGAGGCTGTGGGTATCTAGATGGGGGGCCAACTAAGTCGGTCGCGTGTAAAATCCGGCCCCCCCCCCCCCCAACAAGCCCTGCTGGATTCATTACCAGTTCCAATGCGGATCGGTGCCTCCGCCCCGCCAGCGGAAGATGACATCCAGATGACAAGTTGAACGCCCTCGGTCGTCCCCCTTCTCTCCAGTCGTCCTCATTCACACTTTCTCTCTCATTCCCATCATGGGCAACGGTGAACGCAGACGGCGCATGCCGCGTGTCTACCTCATCCGGCACGGTGAGTTTCACCATTGCCATAACTGACATCAGGCGAGACCGAGTGGTCGATCAATGGTGAGTAACCTATTGAACGGTGAGTATGACTGACCCCAGGTCGCCACGTACGTTTCCTTCAACCTGCCTTCCTTGCCTCCACGTCTTCCTGGGACCCGAGCCTTCCGCGTCCTTCCCTTCCTCCCGTCCGACGCCTCTGTGCTAACCTCAGACCGGCACGACCGACATCCCCCTGACCAAGAACGGGGAGGAGATGGTGCGCGCGATGGGGCCGCGCATCGTCGGCGCTGACAAGTTAATTGACCCTGCGCATATCCGGCACATCATCGTCTCGCCACGCACGCGCGCGCAGGTTACCTCGCGCCTGCTGTTCGACAACAACATGCCCTCCGAGTGCTCCTGGTCCACAGAACCCGACATTGCGGAATGGGACTATGGCGCATACGAGGGCCTACTCACCAAGGACATCCGGAAGGAGCGGCCTGGATGGGACATCTGGCGCGACGGATGTCCCCCCGGCAATGGGACGCCTGGAGAATCGCCAGACCAGATGACGGAGCGCGTTGATCGCGTCATTGCGCGTATTCGCGCTCTGCACAACAAGGCCGAGTGTGCTTCTGATGACGAGGTCGATTACTCGGACGTCATTCTTTTCAGCCATGGCCACTTTACCAGGTCGTTTATTGCGCGTTGGTGCCAGCTCCCCATTCAGGCCGGGTACAACTTCTCCTCGGATGCTGGCGGCGTGAGTTGTGCGGGAGGGGAGGAACGCTAGCGAGAGTGACTGACGGCAGCTCGCCATGCTCGGATATCAGCACATGTCGTTGAAGGAGCCTTGTGAGCTGATGGATCTGCAAACAGCTGACGACAGCGCTCCTCGGCCTCAACTGGTACACCGAGTACCAGATGAAGACGGTCAGGTAGTGACAGACCCCCATGTCGATACTCGATTGCTTGGGCTCAACCCTAGTACATACACTGTCCTGTGGCGTACTCATTCGCTCCGCAGCCCGTCCGAGGCACAGATGCTTTGCATGTGTTATGATACAGTAGTCGGAAATGAATGGGTATGATATGATAGGTACATTGCACTCTCACACTCCGGCTCCGACTCGGCGGCAACGACAGCTACCTCCCGAGGGCCCCAAAACTAGTCATCCTCGTCTGACGAGTCGCCCTTGTGGTCAATAAACTGGCCTGGCGGAATGTCAAACTCAAAGTCCTCGTCGTCGTCGTCGTCGTCGGCGTCGTCGACCTTGTCATCGATCTTGTCGTCGACCTTGTCGTCCCTGTCATCCTCGTCCGGCATGCTCTGGAGCTCGTACTCCTCGCCGGCATCCAGACGCCGAATCGCATCCATGTTGATGCGGCTCGAAAACTTCTTGGTGCTCGCAAAGTTGTCAATCGCCTCACGCGCGCTCGCGAACGGCGCTGTCCGCTTCTGCCGCTTCGAGCTCTTGCGGGGCGGGCGACCTGCGCGCTTCTGTTCTGCAGCCTCGGCCAGAGCTGCCTTCTTGATCTGCCGCTCCTTGTCCTCTTCAAGCCAGCGGGCGTTGTGCGAGAGCCACATGCGTGCGCGCGCTGCCTGTTCCACATCCTCCATCACGTAAATGTTCTCGAGCTCGTCATCATCAATGTCACTCAGGGTCTCGTGGACGCTCTGCTTGGCCTCGTACTCGCGCTTGTGATGGGCCCACTGGACACGCCGCATCTCCGAAATAACGTCCTTGGGCTCACGGCCGCGAAGCCAGCGCTCGATGCGTGCCGCCTTTTCCCCCGCTGTCGCGTAGAGCAGATCGCCCTCGTCGCCGAAGATATTTGCCTCAATGTACGCGTACACCGCCTCCTTGTCGTCCCACGAGGGCGTCTCTGGCAGGTCCTTGAATCCGCCCGAGGCAGCGGCCAGCTCTTCTTCCTTGGCGTCCCCCTTGTCGTCGGCATCGTCATCGTATTCGTCCGCGTCGGCTACCAGCTCGTCCAGCTCATCCTCGTCGTCGTCCCCCCCAACCGCCTTGACGCCGCGGAATAAACGCCGGCGTTCAATACGGCGTTCGTTACGCGCCAGTTCGCTGTCGTCTCCAGCCTTTTGGATATCGCCGACGTAGTCCTCCTTTGAGAGCTCCTCGAGGTTTGTGTCCTCCTCGCCCTCATCTGCATCCTCACCTATGTCGAGCGTGACTTGGGCTAGTGCAGCGTCAGCTGCAGCATCACCACTGGGAGCGACAACTTCTGTGCCCTTGGGAGCGACGCAACGGCGTTTCTGTGGCGTACCGGACGGCGTGACGGGGGTTGGAGTGCGGCTGCTCGCCCGGCTACTCGCACGCGTGTTGGGCTTGATGCTGTTCTCCTCAAACGCCGTGTCGCGGCGGCGCTTGCGTTCTTCACGCGCACGCTGTTCCTTCACGACTGGTGGGAGCTCATCCTTGTTGACGGCTTCCAGCTCAGCGTCTGTCATCGAACGCCATTCGGCGACGCTCTTGGACGCCATCGCCGTCTGCGCAAACTCCTGGAGGCGCTTCTTGATCGTCTGCGGCGACACCTTGACGACCTGAGCAACCTCCTCCGGGGTGCGGAGGAAGTCGTTCATGCGCGACGCTATGACTAGACAGGCGCCACAAATTCCAGCGGGCCGGCGACCAGCCGTCATCCAGTCGGCTTTGAACCGCTTGACGAGGCGCGACGCCTCACGCGCAACCATCGTCGCCTTGTTCCCAAAGTCGAGGCGGTTCGCAAAGCGAATGTTGTACACAGCCGGGTCAATCTCTGGAAGAACCTGGTCCAGATTGAGCGCGGCGCGGAGCTTTAGGTACGTTGCGCCGAGCTCGTACACATTGATCTGATGTCAGCAGTGCCAATTGTGGGTTCAAGGTTACCTGCAGGCGCTCGCTAAAGTCGATGAGCATCAGGGCATCCTTCTCGAAGCGGGAGTAAAGGTATATGCAGGATGCAACGACATAGTCGGTGCGACGGCCGCGGTTGAACTTGTTGTCGACGGCGAGAGAGTAGAAGCGCTGAGAGCCACGCTGGACCGAGGGGAGGATGCCCATCTGGTTACAGATCATCTGAATGCGCTTCCGACCTGGGTATCAGGGGTGCCACACACGTAAAGCACGCACCTTCCTCCTTGATGTTCTCGGACGTGGGACCGATGCCTCGGAAGGTATTGATACCCGCTGTCCGTCAGCGCTGCTTCTCAGCCGCCGTCCGCAGCAACGTACTCGAGGTGTTAGACACAAATGTGCCCTGTACATGCATACGGCCGCCAGCACCTTCGGTGAATCCGACCTCGGATACGAGGATGTCTTTCTCGAGCTCGAGACCGCATGACTGGCACCTCGCCGTTTAGCGCCGCTCAGACACAGGCGTGGTACGTACAGCACAACGCCCAGCGCGTAGTCGGTCGCAATCTCCCTGCTGCCGCAGGACGGGCACTGCTTCTAGACGTCAGCCACGTCTTGGGAGAGGATAGGGCCCGTGCTTACCGGAGGGGCCATCTTTGCGTGCCAAATACGAATTGGTAGCCGCTGTGAGGAAGACGGGCAAAAAGCGGAGGCCTTGCGGCTCTTGCTGAGCCTCTGCGGGTGTTGGGGCTTGCGGCGTGAGTGATGACCTGGCGTTTGAAAGATAAGAGATAGCGATTAGTGGTGGATGGGAGGCAAGGTTGAGGCTGTGGATGGTGTACGAGAGGTGCGCGACGGCAAGATTTCAAGAGGCAGGGTGACAGAACGCGAGTTGTTTTGGCTGCGAGGGGTATGAGTCGAACAGTCGAACGCCCTCGCAAGGCAACATTAGCGCCCAAGGGTGGCAATTTCACGCCCTTAACCGCAAGGATAAGCGCGAATTTACGCATTCAAACTCGAGTTCTGTCAACATTTCGTTCACATTAATCGAATTAGGAAATCCACGTGGTCATCATGTGCCTGAGAAGCCTCATTTGATTCGCCCTCACGCTCACCAGTGTACAGCGTCCCAACCTTCCTCGCGTCGCTCTACACTCAAAACACGCGTCTCATCCTCTCACAATGGGCCGCCTCTCCAGCACCGAGGCCGTCCTCGGTCCAGAGCTCTTCAAAACGGTTCGCGAGACGCCCGTCCTCGTTGTTGGCTCTGGTGGTATCGGGTGCGAGCTCCGTAAGTGACTCACTTCAGGCGTGTCTGACGCCCAGTCAAGAACCTTGTGCTCGTAGGCTTCGAGAACATAGAGATCGTGCGTACCCCGACCCTCCACGTTCTCACACCAGATCGACCTCGACACAATCGACCTGTCCAACCTCAACCGCCAGTTCCTCTTCCGCAAGCCCGACATTTCCAAGCCCAAGTCGATCGTTGCCGCAGCCACTGCCCGCCACTTCAACCCTTCCTCGGGCATCAAGATCCACGCCCGCCACGGCAACATCAAGGAGTTTGAGAATGATGTTGTGTGGATCAAGCAGTTTGGTGTCGTCATGAGCGCGCTCGACAACATGGGTGAGAGCTCGTATGCTGCTAGAGCTGACACCAGACGCGCGACGACACATCAACAAGCTCAGTCTCGCAGCGCAAGTCCCGCTCATCGAGTCGGGCACGGCAGGCTACCTAGGCCAGGCTAATCCGATCATCAAGGTGGGCTTGGATACATTTGTGATGAGCTGACGGCAGGGCCGAACCGTCTGCTACGATTGCGTCACGCGACCGCCTCCAAAGTCCTTTCCGGTCTGCACAATCCGCTCGACACCCAGTGAGCCTATCCACTGCATCGTGTGGGGCAAGACGTACCTCTTCAGGTAGGTTCACCTGTCCGTAATCCAGCTGACCTGCCAGCAAGCTGTTTGGCGAGGACGATGAAGCCCTCGATGAGGAGGAGCTGGACAAGGCCAAGGCTGACGGCGAGAACGGTCAGTCTCATTTAGTCGCCCGTGCTGATGTTCAGCGGAAGAGATTGAAAACTTGAAGAAGGAGGCTGAGGCCTTCCGGCAAGTGCGGCGGATGCTGGGCGAGGAAGACGGGCCACAGCGCGTGTTCAAAAAGGTGAGCTGACAGATATTTTTAATGTGCTGACACCAGGTCTTTTTCGACGATATCAACCGACTGCTGTCGATGGAGGACATGTGGACTCGTCCTGGTCGCGTGAAGCCCGTCGCGCTCGACTACGATAAGATTATGGCCGGCAAGTTTGTTCCTCCTCCACAGCGTCAGGCTCCCGCCAAGGGGCCTGCAGCCAACGGTTCCGCTGCACCAGTCCAGAGTCCAATTCCACGCAAGGCCCACGGAGCGACGCTCAAGGACCAGAAGGAGCTCACCACCAAGGAGAACCTCGAGCTGTTCCTAAGCAGCTGTCAGCGTCTCTCCGCCCGCGCAATAGCGCACCCGGATGTGGTCCTGTCGTTTGACAAGGACGATGATGACACGCTCGACTTTGTCACTGCTGTTGCCAACCTCCGCGCAACTGCGTATGGCATCCCTACCCGCACTCGTTTCCAGGTCAAGGGTGCGTTAGCTAGCATCATGTCGTATAAGCTGACAACAGAAATGGCTGGCAACATCATCCCGGCAATTGCTACTACCAACGCGATCGTTGCCGGCCTCGTTGTGATGAAGGCGCTCGCAGTGCTCAAGGACCAGGCCACGTTGAACCAATCCTTCCTTCGCCAGTCTACAAACTGGCCGATCAAGAACAGTGACATGGACAAGCCCAACCCAGCATGTGCTGTGTGTAACGACATCTACATCCCGCTGAAGGTCGACTTGCAGAAGCTCACGCTGGGCAAGTTCGTCGAAGAGATCGTGCAGGGATGGCTCAAGCCGGCTGTCGCTGGTGACGATGACTACGAGGTCACCATCATGGAGGGAGGCCGTCTGCTTTCAGACCCGGACTTTGACGATAACTTTGGGCGGACACTGGCCGACCTCGGCGTCACGCGTGGCCAGTACCTCACGGTTGCGGACGAGGACAGCGTCTTCTGCCGAGTCCACTTCTGCATCACAGCGCCAGAAGAAAATTCGGATAAGAGGTACACCCTGCCGGAGTCGGTGCCAGAAGTGCCAAAGCGCCCCACACCTGCTGCGGCGCTGTCTGACGCAGACGACGATGAGATTGTTATGGCTGACAGTGCTCCCCCTCTCGAGCCAACAAGGGCCAAGCGCTCTGGCCCACATGACTCCGAGACGCCAGCCAAGAAGCAGAAGATGGGGTTGGATGAGGCAGACGCGATCGAGATTCAGTAGACAGTAGATGTAGCAGTAGAGCGAGCCATCAGATGCAAATGTAGTCACTTCCTCCATCTATGACGCATACTCTAGGTGAGCCCGCCGTACGCCATGTCGACGAGGCCATGCCAGTCCCATTCCTCGGGCTTCTCGCGGAAGTCGCGCAACGCCTGCTTGCGCTTCAAGCGCTCCTCCTTGGCCTTGGCAGTTTCATTTGGCGGCGCAATATCAGAACAGTAGAAGCGCTGGAGGGCGAGGGAGAGGAGCTGAGCGTCCTGCTGGGTGAGGAGGTATCCGGGGTTATTCACGGCGCCCGGCGGCCCGCCAGCGGTCTGTGCGCTAATCTCTCCGCGCATGAGCACGAGGCCATGGCTGTCCGCGAGGTCGGGATAATGCGTGAGCACGAGGTACGGCTGAGCCCATTCACCAGCCTGCTTGAACTCCTCGAGCGGGGTAAAGATCACGCTGGTAACGGGCGGAAGTGGCGCAGGCGGCTTGCCATCAGCGAGAGGAGGCGCAGCCGGGGGCGCATGGAACAGCCACTGGAGGTAGAACATCTCGAAGGCATCTGGAGCGCCGTCCTTGCCTTCGCGCGGAAGGGGGAGCACGAAGAACGGGTCGCTCTTTGCGACCTTGAGCATATCCGTGTACGTCTCCTTCGGGAGCGTCGCAGACAGATAGCTCCCCGCCAACGTCGGGTGGGTGGTGTGGTACGTGTTCCAGATGGCCGCGACCTGCGTTTGGTCGTGCGGCGTCATCAGGATGAGCGGCAGGTTGATCACACTCGAAAGCGGCTTGACGCCCGTCGTGTCCCGGTCTGGGTTGGCCGCGCGGGCCGCTGCCTTCTTCTCCGCAAAGGCGGTGTCTTTAGCGTCCTTGGCTTCGGCAAGGATACGCTCCTGCTCAAGACGGTCGCGCTCAGCACGCTCGCGCTCTTCTTGGCGGTACTGCTCAGCCTTGCGCTTGGCAAGGATCGAGGGGACGACCTTCTTCGTCTTGAGGGCATCGAGGTTGGCCACGCCCTCACTGGAGTCAGCGGTCAAGCTGGGACACGGTAGGCTATATTGTCCAGTTTGGGAGATAGGGAACACTCACGACTCGACCTTCTGCTTGAGCTTGTCGCCGTACTTGGCCTCAAACTCCTTCCGTTTGCGCTCGACGGCTTCACGCGGAGTTAGGCTCTCCTCGAGCTTCTTGATGATATCGTCCGCGCGCGTGGATGACGCAGAAAATGCGCGCGCGGGCACAGCGGGCAATCTAGCGCGAGGGAGGCGGGCAAGAGTGCTTCGGAGCATGACGGTGTGATGTGAACGCTCTTCGGGGTGCCTCGCTCGCTGTCATTGCGACAGTGCACGACGGCCGACTTTTTGCTTCCGCTTCCGCCTCTCGCCTCCGCCTCCACTTCACAACAACAGCTCGGGCCGGATGGCTGCTATTCCAACTCCGGCCTCCTTCCCTACGCCGTCCGCCAGAGGCCGCTCGACAAGATGACTTCACAAGCACAGCTCCTTCCATCGCTTTACGCCCTCCTCCCCGCTGAGCAACTCGAGCTCATGCTCGCGCGCCTCTCCAACATCGCCATCAATGTCGAGCCTTATCACGTCCGCGACGGGGTGTACTCCAACATGCATCCCGTGATTCCGGGTCACCACCGAACCCTGCGACTAAGGGGCCGTAAGCGCCGCCGTCGCCGTACGAAAGGGACACCCCGCTGGGCAGGAGGCCTCGAGGACGAAGTCGTTGACCGGTGGGAGTACTCTCTCGCGTGGATGAGCCCACCGCTCCAGGGGCGCGAATATGCCGACATGCGTGTGCAGGCGTGTATTGCGCTCGAGGTGGCGGGGTTGAGTACACGTGACGATATCGAGGAGTATGTCGAGGGGCTGGGATTTGAGTGAGTCGCGACTGTTGAGAGCTCGGTCGGGTTTGAGGTGACCATTTCCGGCTGCCTCGAGTTTCCGACCACGGGTCACCCAATTCTACCAACGAGCTGACCCCAGACATGTGCATAGCTCGACACGCGTCGGGCATCTCTTCTCCCTCCCCATCCCAGGATATACCACAACGCTCCACCTCACAGTCACGCGAGTGCTTGGGGACGACGCGGCACCCGCCAAAACGGCTGAACCGTACTTTGTGCAACTGACACCGGCGCTCCCTGTCAGCACGACGGCGGAGCGTGGTCTCCTCACGCTCCAGGACGCAATGCGGGTCATGCAGGACGCGGCCGGGCAGATTGAGGGCCTCAAGTGGGAGACAGGGCAGGAGAGGGGCATCGCGCAGACGAAGCGATAGTGTATGACAGTAGACCCATGTGGTAGCATGTGCATGATAGCGAGTACGAGTGTTACAGGAGCTTGCCGCTGAAGAGGGCCTGACCGCTGAGGCGCTATTGACAAGCGATTGTGATGCCAATCGTCATTCCTTGGTGCACTCTCCCACGGTGGCCAAATGTTTGGCCATCAGCGGGCAAAGGCTCAATCACCATATCTTCTCGACTCTTCTTCATCAGCAACACGCCCTGCATGAGCCCAACCACTTGACACCACGATGAGCGATGCGCAGCTTCGGGGGTCCGACAAGGTCCGCCTAGAACCCGCGCAACCGGCGCGGCCCAAAGAGGACAGGGACTCGGACCTAGAGAGCGACCCGACCGATATTGACGAGGATGAGTAGGAGCCAGTGTATGTCATCGGTAAGCCATACCCCTCGTCTTTGATGTCCCTATCCTGGCCACGATTTGTGCTGGGATGGGCTGGTGTGCACTTCGTAACGTTACAAAATATAGGGAAACACCCTTGTAGCGCCACGGCCAAGCCCACGGACGGTAGACTGGTGACGTTGCGGCTACTGTTCGTCTCAATGCCAGTTGAACGGCAGGGAGCCGCCATGCCAGGAGTAGCAGCTGATGTCAGATGCTATCTGCTGGGCGGAGTATAAGGACTCGACATTCGAACGTCCCGATGGAGGTGTTGGTTGGGTGAGCATGAGCATCTGCTGCGGAGGAATGTCCTGAGGGATTACATGGCTGACAGCAGCACTACTATGTCATGGTGAACACCATTCATGGGTTAGCTAACAACAGTGGCAAGGCTACCTCAAGGCTGGTTCAGACACGTACGCGGCGCCCCTTGCAACGCTGATCGTAGGATTGAGCTCCGCGACTCGTTCTTGGACGACCCGGATGATGTGAACGAGAGATCACCAGCGCTCTTAGAGTGAGTGGCGGCTCCCATTACTGCACCGATAGGAGACAATCCCAACACGTACTGTGGTTTGAACTCATGCCGACGACAGGTTCTGGAAGTCTGTCCGGGGCAAGAGAGTGCGGGAGGACAAGGACGAGCCAGGAGGCAAGATTGGAGAGATTCGGTTTGCGTCTGACGACTTGTTGCGTATGTCCATGTCAGCGTGTGCACTGATTGCCAGGCCGCAAGTTCAAGGAGTCGAACCCCAGGCGCAGCTTCGCCGCGTACAAGAGGCGCATAAAGGAGCTCAAGAAGGCGAGAAAGGACGGCTTTGACCGGGCGCAAGTCCGCAAGGGCGATTCTGACTACTACATTAGAAGGAAACGGAAAGCCCAGCGCGAATCGGAAAAGGAGACTGCAAAAAAAGCGACTACCCAGGTCATCCCGAAGCGAGACCGCGCGCCGGAGCCTGTTCATTACCACAGCCAGCTGTCCGCAATCCCACCTCACCTCCACAGCCCATACGGCCACAACCGCAACAGGCCCCATCGCCTGCCCAGCCCGTGCAGCCTGACTACCAGGCGGGGAGGTTGAATCATCCCCAGGCGCCTCTCGCTTGCCAGCGGCCTACATCATCGCAACGAAACTCTCAGGCCATAGGCACAGGCTCAGTGCTTGATCAGCAAAATGAGAAGCGCCGTGATGCTGACGGGCTGCTCTCTCGGCTGGGCAGCTAGCCTCACTCGCACCTGCTCAGCCAGCTGCCTCACCTTCAGGCTCTTCCATCCCTCTGGCCGCTTCTCCCACCACGCACACAGCTACAGCGGCCGAGGTTCCAGCGCTCTCAGCAGACAAGCCCGAGGGCCCGTCCTTGTCTATCACCACCAAAAGCGTTAAAGCTGGACCTTCTCGCGCACTCGCCACCAGTGCATCTCCCGGGACCTCAGTTTCCGCTGCACCAGTGACTGCATTGGTACGGCCCAAGCGCGCTGTTTCTCTCGACTTGTCCAACCGACCAAAGTACCAGCAGCCGAGCCGGATCCAGTTGATCGACCTACCGGTGGACCCCACCCGTAACCCGTCTGTGCGTAAGCTGTCGAAAGATGGCCGACCTTCTGTGGTCCAGGTGTCGTCCACTGACCCGCCTCCTGTGCCTCTGTCAGCATCTACACCCATTCGTCCTCCCAGCACTGCACAGCCCCCTATCTCCCAACCAACGCCAGCCTCTCAGGCTTCAGCCCCAGGCCCGGCGTCAGCTCTTCCGGCCCCAGTCCCACCACCCGCGCCAGCTCCTCGTCGGACATGGGCTTCTCGACCGCAACCTCCTCCACAGCGCCCTCCGAGTGGACAGCAATCCGGAACCTCTCCTACCTGGCCGGGCAGCGCGCCGCGCCGGCGCGGCTCAATCGGCAGTGTGTCCCCATACGCCGCCTACGGACACAGTAACCGGTCACCGTATCAGGGCGGCAGGTCACCGTATCAGGGTGGTATGTCACCCGTGAGGGACGGTAGGTCTCCCAAAGCCGCTGTAGGCTTTGGTCGAGCGTCTCCAGACTCTCCTGGCCCAAGCCGGCGTCAAAACTCGCCACCTGGCCCTCGCTCAACGTCACAACGAGGATCGGTCTCTGGGTCACGCCAGCAAGAGCCGCATCCACAAGCACCGACACCGGTGCCACAGGCCCAGCAGCTGTCTCCTCCCCCACTCTCAGCTGTACGCGAGAGTGGTTCATACAAGGCTAGACGCGAGAGTGGTTCATACGAGGCTAGACGCAACCCTCGACTCCGTCGGGGAGTGGCTGCCACAGCGACTGCACAGCCAACCACGACACAGCAACCGCAGACATCTCTTGCTAAGGTGCAACTACCTCTCACTCGCAGTCCACCTCTGTGCACCCTTCGCGCAGCACCTGTCAATGTGCGCCCAGATACCACTCCCAAGGGCCCTGTCGACTTGGCCTTCTACAGTGGCTGGTCGCGCGAGAAGTCATTTCTGCTGGGGAAGCACGTCAACCCGCAGCACACTTATCTGTTCCATGAGGTCGACCAGGGTTGCCTGGAGAGCTTGTTGATTGAAGGTGCCGAGATCATCGAGTGGGCGTTTGTCGAAGCACCAGAGTCGGAGATGTGGGTCAGCCTAGAAAGAACAATGGAGCGAAGAAAAGTGAGTCGCGACTACCGTTCGCGCTGACAATGCCAGGTACTCGTGTTTTTCGACGAGGTTCGAGCCGAGAATCACCCAGTTTCTTCGCACAACATCCTCATGATGACACGCGCAGACGAATCGAGGATCGATGTTGCTGCCGACCTGAACGGGTGGAAACTGGATCAGCTCTCTTATGTCGCTTTCCTCGTCAAGGTCCCCCTGGTGTCAAATGACAAAGTTGCCAACCTACCCAACCCCGTGAGACCGTTTCCCCCAAAGCAGACGCTAGCTACGTCGACACCAAGGCGTCTCGACAGCATAGCTTCAAGCTTTGGTTTCGACGACAACGCGGCTTCCCAGTTGGGTTCGGAGAAGACGTTGAGCGTCATCCCTGCCGATTTCCGCACGACTGTGCTGTACCAAGAGATCATCGCCACCGCCAACCGATGCGGTATCAGGCCGGGTACGGACGTGCCCGAAACGGCCCTAGTGCTCAACGGCGCGTTCTCCTCTGCGACCACGAATAGCATGTTCCGACGAACCCTCACCAAGCAAACGGGTTACATGTCCATCGGCGCAGACCTCTACTCGCCAATTTCATATTGGCAACTGCGGCCCATCTGGGAGACGGGTGGGCTGGTGACGTTTTCGCCCACCTTCTTCTTGTTCCAGCATCGCACTCTGGCTGACATTATGAAAGTAATCCGCTCCGCCCCCAACTGGGCAGCTTACATCACGCCAACTACGCTACTCTATGTCGACAAGGCTATTGAACAGGCAAAGGGATTCAACCCCGTTGCCTCCTTTGCCGCACTCACACATGCTCTCTTCCTGGACGACAATCAACGCCGAATCGGCGGTGAGATGTCGTCCGACACTAGCGGCATCGTCGTATCGTCGGCACCGCCGATGCCAGTGTCCAGATCGTCATGTGAACGGTGGCTCGACTGGCTGGGCAAGATCTTCGACTGCACCGACCACACGATGCTGCTCAAACTTTGCCGCCAGTGGACGCGCATCTTTCACCACGATGAGGCCGAGCTTGGGACCGATGAGGTCGAGAAGATCAGCATGGGTGACTTGATCAAGATGCGCAACATGCCCCACAGTGTCCTTTACCGCCGTTGCATCTACGTGGGGAGCATCAAGGAGGAGCAGAAGCGCGAGGGGGTAGCAAACGGCATCGACGTCATCTCGCCCGACGAGTTTTTCTCGACTTTTATGGGCTCTGTATAAGGTGAGTCTGCGCAATGATGTCCACGTAAAAGGTGTGAGCCAAGAACATGTGGGACCCGCAGGAGCGTCATATTGCAGCGCCTGTGCCAGAGGAATGGCACAGGTGTGTAAAGGCGGACGTACAGTCTGCCCGGAATTTGATCTCCCCGCCGCGAGGTGGTGGGGGGCCAAAGGCCCGGGCGTACAGCGCGGCTCGTTGCATTGCAGAGAGCTGCACTCTGGGTTCAGGCCTGCCGCTTGGCCTCGAGTCACGGTCATGTGGGGAACCCTGAGGGATAAGCTGCGTCGAAACAGCGCGAGCCCAGAGACATGGTCTCGTGCGAGGGTTGACGCGCACAATTGGCCACAACTGGCCGAGGAATCCGATGGCTGGGTCACGCACTTGGTTAGGAGCCCAACATGATGTATCAGAACTGAGCGCTAACGACTCTAGACTGGCTCCGGGGAGCCAAACACTGCTTTACTAGGGACAAGGTAGTCGGCGGAGCGAGGCAGGATCCATTCAACAAGAGCCGTGCCACTGGATGACACACGTTGGCGGGATGGTCTCCATGTCCACACGATAAGCGCCTCTGGACGAGGACCGCGCTGGCGAGACGATTCAGAGACGATGGATGCGGGTTGGATGAAGAAGCGGTGGCGTCCACCGACTGTTGAAGGCCCAGATGCAAGCGCGCATCCAGCTAGAGTGGGGCAGTAATCTTGACGAAATTGACTTTCTTGTAGCGCTTAGCAAAAAAATGACGAGGAGTGGGGCAGAAGATGGACGAGAAGTAAAGATTACCTTGTCATGAGCTGGGTTGGGGCTGCACAGGCTACTGTTAGCAGTCCGGCGTCACCGAAGGACTCGGGGACAGGCTGTGTCGTGATACACCAACTCTTTACATTTATTAGGCAAGCTGTGGCTTGCTAGCTCCAGCTGCAGATTGCGCAATTGTGCATGCATTCATTTCTTGGGGTTGACATGGTGTCATGCCCGATTTCGCCACCCAAGGCGTCACCCCTCGGCCTCGGTCGGTTACTGCCTTACCTAACATCCGTGGAAAGCCCAGGGCTCCTGCGGCAAACGGGTTTTTCCGTCTCCTTTAACCGCTCGTTTTCTTGCGACTTGCATCTCTTGATAAACCTCTTTGTCGTACTCCTTGCCCAACATCTCTCCTCTAATCCGCAACTCTCTGCGGCGCGCATCAGTACTCCCAGCACTTGCCCGCCCAATCCGTCCCGCTCGCTTCGCCCGCTCAATCCACACCGCTCAGCCCACCCAGTCGGCTACCCCTACGCGTCTGGCTCCCCTCTCGTCTCTCGACAGCAAACAAAACACCCCGACCAACATGGCGTACATCCCCGCGATCCCGAGCACCAACGGCCCGCGCTCGACCAAGAAGCACTCTGGTGCTGTCATCATCGGCTCGGGTCCCGCCGGCCACACCGCCGCCATCTACCTTGCTCGTGCCAACCTCAACCCCGTCCTCTACGAGGGCATGCTTGCCAACGGGTAAGTGCTGATGCCCGAGGCTCATTGTACCGCGCTTGGTCAGACGGCCGTTGCGCAAGGCGATGCCGTACCCGGCGATATATGCCTTGGGCGTCTAGGAACACGCCATTGACAACCTCGGCTCCACTCCCTGGCGCTCTCCCAGCCAAAACTCGTCATCAGGCGCTGACAGACAGCTTCGCCCCCGGAGGTCAGCTCACCACCACCACCGACGTTGAGAACTTTCCTGGTTTCCCCGAGGGCATCACCGGACCCAACCTCATGGACAAATTCCGCGCCCAGTCCGAGCGCTTCGGCACCGAGATCATTACCGAGACCGTCGCCAGGGTCGACCTCTCCCTGCGCCCTTTCAAGTACTGGGTTGAGGGCGAGGAGGAGGACCACGAGTTCCTCACCGCTGACTCGTGAGTCGACCGCTTTAGCAGCACTGGGCTTGTGTGGAATGAGATTTCTCAATCTGCAACATGACGTGATATCTGGAATCCAGAGGAGCAACCGGCTAACCCACAGTATCATCATGGCTACCGGTGCGTCGGCCAAGCGGATGAACCTTCCGGGCGAGGAGACGTACTGGCAGAGCGGTATCTCGGCCTGCGCTGTCTGCGACGGTGCGGTTCCCATCTTCCGTAACAAGCCCCTGGCCGTTATCGGCGGTGGTGACTCGGCTGCCGAGGAGGCCATGTACCTGACCAAGTACGCGTCACACGTGTACGTGCTGGTGCGCCGTGACGAGCTCCGTGCGTCCAAGATCATGGCCAAGCGTCTGCTTGCGCACCCAAAGGTCACTGTCGTGTGGAACACGGTCGCGACTGAGGCGTGCGGTGACGGTGAGCTTCTCCAGAGCCTCAAGGTGCGCAACGTCAAGACCAACGAGGCTTCCGACCTCCAGGTTAATGGTCTCTTTTACGCCATTGGCCACATCCCGGCGACCGAGCTCGTCAAGGGCCAGGTGGCGACCGACGAGGATGGTTACATCATCACCGTCCCGGGCACGGCGCAGACCTCGGTCGTTGGCGTGTTCGCCGCCGGCGACGTCCAGGACAAGCGTTACCGCCAGGCCATTACCTCTGCCGGCTCTGGGTGTATGGCTGCCCTTGAGGCTGAGCGCCTCTTGGCAGAGGAGGAGGACGCTGCCCACGCCGCCACCCCTGCCGCCGTTTCCAACGGCCATTAGATACCTATAGAGAGATGTATGAGTGCAGCTGTACCGAGAATGTGCGGATGACTAGGTTTTCTTTTCAGTCTCTACACGCATACCAGGCTTCGGGGGATCCCAGAGTCGGAGGAGATACAGAAAGCCCATTTTGAAATGGATGATTAGAAGAGGCCGAGTCGACAGCCAAATGGGGATCTTTAGGGAGTGGGGCAGGATGGAGACGTCATTGGAAAAAAGTTGCTGCCGTCGCCGCACAAATGAGCTCATTCCGTCATCATCATCCAACCTCGACTCTATTATACCATGCCGGCCGTCTCGTTCTCGTACACTCTCGACCCCCCGGCCGGTATCGCCGCGCCTGGTCAGCCCTCTGCTGGCGAGCACAGCTTCCCCATTACTCCCGGCGTAGGGCGCTCCAAGACCGAGGCGTACTACACTGCCGCCTCGGCCGCACTCAAGGTCGCCCAAGCCGAGGCCAACGAGGTCTTCACCGCGTGGAAGGACGCGGTGGGCGACGCCGAGAAGCACAAGGAGAACACTGGCAATGTCGGCAAGGGACAGGGCAAGGCTGCGCGCATGATGGCGGCAAACAAGGCAGCCGAGGCGGCTTTCGATGCCCAGGAGGACGAGGACGAGGATGAGGATGGGGTCGACCTTTCTGAGGCGGGCGCTTGTGAGTCACCTTGTGTTTGACATGCAGCTGAGGATAGGAATACATTGCGTAGTGGATACGTGCCGGTCGATTAAGGCTCTGTGTGCTTTTATCGGCCCTGCCTGACCAATGGGACATGCCGACTTGATATGGCCCAAGCCGGCCTCGAGGTCGATGAAAGCCAACACCGAGATAAATGTTGCTCGATACAGGCTCTAGTAGGGGGGGGGGGGGGCAGTCTGAGGAGCACATGTAGATTATAGATTGTATTGTCGCTAGAAATATGCAAAGTACAAATTGATTACTTTCGGCTGTGCTCGGCCCCACGGCGGACAGTCCACAGCGGCGTGGAGGCCCGTCGCGTCGCGTCGTGTCGCGTCTCGTCCGCCCTTTGCCCGCCTCGGTGGTGGATAGCTTGATCACGCAGGCACTCTTGACACGGCGTCGGGGTCGAGGACGACTGGAGACTGGGCCCAGGGTTGCATTGGCGGAATAAGCGGGGCAGGCTGATTGGCAGTGGTAAGCGGGTTGTAGCCGCGGGTTGGTGATCCGATCCTGACAAGAGCCTCGGAACAGCCGCCAAACTCGCCTGGGTGTGCTGCCTGATGCGTACGCCAGCAGCCAGCAGCTGCGCTCGCAGCTCCTCCCAGCCGGACCGAGGGCCTATGGGGTCAACGGAGAAATCAGTCTGGGGTGGATCCAGACGGTCGTAGCCGCTGCTGGTAGATGGCCCCGCTTAACGCGCCAATCGACAACCTCGAGCTCGATTTGGCCCCAGCCTCCCCCGCGCCCGCGGTCGGGAATGAATATATAGCCCACCTTGGCATGCTCTCCTCTCCTCAGCTCTTCTCTCCTGCCCCCAGTCTCCGTCCAAATCTCCAGAATGTCTGCCCTCGCTGCTCTCCGCCCCCTCGCCCGCGCCTCGGTCGCCCGCACCGCCGCCGTCCGCACCATGGCCTCGTCCTCCAGTGAGCATCCACCCCCCCCCCCCCTCCCTCACCTGCCCACCTGGTTCACCGCTGACATGCCAGAGTTCCCCACTTACAACTGGGAGGACCCCCTCTGCATGAACGAGCTTCTCACCGACGAGGAGCTGGCTGTCCAGTGAGTAGCGAAATGTACCAGGTCCCAAGACATGTGCAGTCTCGCTCCCCTAGACAAGGCTAACAGTACAGGGAGACTGCCCGCAACTACGCCCAGGCCGAGCTCCTTCCCCGCGTCACCGAGGGCTACCGCAACGTGAGTGACTAGCCAGAATCCCTGACTGACGCGCGCAGGAGACCTTTGACAAGGACATTATGACCGGCATGGGTGAGCTCGGTCTCCTCGGCCCCACCATTGAGGGCTACGGCTGCGCCGGTGTCTCCAACGTCGCCTACGGCCTCATCGCCCGCGAGGTCGAGCGCATCGACTCGGGCTACCGCTCCATGATGTCGGTCCAGTCGTCGCTCGTCATGCACCCCATCAACGAGTTTGGCTCCGAAGCCCAGAAGGAAAAGTACCTCCCCAAGCTCGCCAAGGGCGAGTTCATCGGCGCCTTTGGCCTCACCGAGCCCAACCACGGCTCGGACCCCGCTGGCATGGAGACCACTGCCACCAAGACCAAGGACGGGTGGGTCCTCAACGGCTCCAAGACCTGGATCTCGAACGCTCCCGAGGCCGACGTCTTCGTCATCTGGGCCCGTGAGGTCATCGACGGCCAGAAGGGCAAGATCCGTGGCTTTGTCGCCGAGAAGGGTATGGAGGGTCTCTCGGCCCCCAAGATTGCCAACAAGCTCGCGCTCCGCGCCTCAGTCACCGGCTCCATCTTCATGGACAACGTCCAGCTCGGCGAGGACGGCCTCCTCCCCAAGTCGGGTGGCCTTGGCTCGCCCTTCTCGTGCCTCAACTCGGCCCGCTACGGTATTTCGTGGGGTGTCATGGGTGCTCTTGAGGACTCGATCGCGCGTGCTCGCGACTACTCGCTCGAGCGCAAGCAGTTCGGCCGCCCCCTCGCCTCGTTCCAGCTTGTCCAGAAGAAGCTTGTTGACGCCCACGCCACCGCCACCCTCGGCCTCCTCGGCTCGCTCCAGCTCGGCCGCCTCAAGGACCAGGACGGCGAGTGGTGCCCGGACATGATCTCCCTCATGAAGCGCAACAACTGCGGCAACGCTCTCCAGCAGGTCCGTGTCCTCCTCGACATCTTTGGCGGCAACGCGTGCTCGGACGAGTACCACGTCGGCCGCCACGAGGCCAACCTCCAGGTGTGCAACACTTACGAGGGAACCTACGACATCCACGGCCTCATCCTCGGCAAGGCCATGACCGGCATTCCGGCTTTTGCCAACTAGACTAGACTGTGTCCGTTTGTGTGTCTCGTCGCTCCATCTCAATAGTCGTGTCTAGCTTTTGGGCTGTGGGTCATGTATAAGTACTACTTTGATCTGTGGTAATCGGTGCAGGTTGGCCGAGTGGGCCAGAGAGTTGCGCAATGGTCTACACCTTGTCTCCATGTGGTCTACATCTACACAGCTGCTGACAAGGTGCTCGCAAGGACGCAAGGCAGACTAGAGTTGGAGCAGAGATGCATCGATAGTAGAACGGACTCTGCGCAATACAAGCACAAGGACAACAACTGTGGCTAAAACTCTCCCACGGTGGTCACAACGGCCGGATTCAGGCACGCACGCGCCTCGTGCCTCCTTGTGCCGACCGTCGCCGAAAGGTCGAGAATGTCCAGACCACCTCAACAGCCATCACGCCATGGCCCTCCTCCGTCCCAGGCTCGGCCTGGGTCTGTCGAGTCGCGCCTCTGTGGCTCCACCCTCGTGTGCGCTCTCTGTTCCAGCACGAGGTATCCGAACGGGCTCGTCCCCAGCGCTCGCCCGAGGCATCCGTACCGGCTCGCCGCCCCGGCGCGCCTCGGATCCCGACGAGGACCAAGGTCCAGTCATTGCGCTTGACGGCCCGCCTCCCTCTCCTCCGCTTCCTCGGTCTCCTCTCGCCCCTCCTCTTTCTTCTTGTCAACCTCTCCCTCCTTCTCGGCCTCCTCCGCCATTAGAAACGGCCCCAGAGACCCGACCGTATTCCTACACTCATGGGTATTCTGGCAGGTCCGAGGCGAGCTATGATGCGCCCAGATACACATCCCACGATGCGCCTCGATACGACCAACCTCACGATGTACCCAGATACGACGCGCCTCGCTACGACGCATTCCGCCACGACGCACCGCGCCATGAGACATCCCACCACAGCGCCCCTCACTACGACACGGCCTCTCACCCACCCTACAGCGCCAGCTACGAACATGTCCAGCTCGAACGGGATAGCGAGGTCACTGCACCTACAGACGTCCGCGTCAAAGTAGAGGGCGCACCGCGTGACGAGGACAGCTCTGGCAAGCCTATCGAGGCGCCCATCCTGCTCTCTGCCGATGCGCCGCCTGAGCCAGTCCCCCGGATCGCTCCGCCTTCTCCATCACCTTGCGACGGCCGCGAACCTCCAAAGCCTTCGGACTCTACCAAGTCCTCCGCGGCCTCGGACGCAACGGCCTCCAAAGAAGAGTGGGAGCGCAAGTACGAGGAATTGCAGGCGGCGTATAGTAGGAAGATGGGCGAGGTGCGCGCAAAAGTGGAAGAGAGGAAGAAGAAGTTGGCCGTGCAGACGGGCCAGACACTCTCCATGGTTGGCAAAAAGGTCAACGAGGTGACGGGATACCGCGAGGTGGAGCGCCTCAAGCAGAGTGTCAAGGACCGGGGTGAGCATTATCTCTCAGCTCAATCTGACAGCAGAATCCGAAATCAGAGAAGGACGGGCGACTGTGCGCGAGGCCAAGAAGGCGTACGAAGACGCAGTCGCCACTCTCTCGACCACGCAGCAGAGCGTCAATGCCCTGTTGGAGAGAAAGCACTCTTGGAGCGACCAGGACGTAGCGACATTTACCAAGCTCGTGCGCTCGGACCACGCCAGCCGTGCGGCAGTCACAAACACTAGCGACGCGCTCAAGAATGCCGAGATGTCTGTCGACAAGGCCTTTACGGCCCTCATGCAGTCCATCCTCGAGCGGTACCACGAGGAGCAGGTGTGGAGCGACAAGATCCGCTCCGTGAGCACCTGGGCGCAAGTTGCCGCTCTCGTGGCCAACTTGATCGTGTTTATGAGTGCGATCGCTTTCATTGAGCCATGGAAGCGCCGCCGTCTCGTACAGGGCCTCGAGGAGCGCGTGAGCGGCATGATGACCTCGGTTGAAGACGAGATCCACAGCTTGACGGACAAGATTGGCGAGCTGGACAACAAGATCTCAGCGGCCGCTGTGACAGCAGCAACCACCATGCCGGCCGTGGTCGCGGACGTGCGCGCGGGCGGAGAAGCCGTGGGCGAGGGCGAGGCTGCGCTGGCGCACGAGTCGGCGGCGCAGGCCGACGCGGTCGCAGATCTGGTCAACAGCCTCCTTGCAGACGCTCTCGACTTGGACTCGGACTCTGACTCTGCAGAGACCGAGTCGGACATTTCCCATTACCCAGCGCGGGCGATAAACTGGACGATGGACCAGCTGGGCCACATCGCCCCGCCAAGCCGCGAGCGCGACCTGGCCGCGGCCGGTGTCCTGGGCGCCGTAGCGGGCGCCGTGGTCATCGGGATGTGCTCGCTCGCCGCGAGCCTGTTCAAGTCATAACACAAGCACGACCACTCATAGAATCATGCACAGCATTAGCATTAGGACTGACGGGCTTGTTATTCCCGGTGCAGGACCAACTCCGATCACGTGGTTTTGCCCGTGTCCTGGCTCACGGGAATCGGAGACCGGTCCGGTCCCCCGCGGCAACTGCAGGCAATCTCTTAATCAACATTGCATCGCGCTCTTGGCTCCATTCTCTCACAAGCTCACGCGCTCTTCGCTCCATTCTCTCACAAGCTCACGCGCTCTTCGCTCCACTCTCTCACAAGCTCACGAAATGTCCGACTACACGACCGCCAAGCCGCTGCTGATTGTCGTGATGGTGAGTCCTGACCGGGTGATGGTGAGCTGACGACAGGGCCCGGCGTCGTGGTGAGTGCACGAGTACGTGGGCGGCACGAGTCTTTCACAGAGTTGGCTGGCGTGGAGGTGCTCCTCGTGATCATCTCTTGGTTGCTGTCCTTGCCATCACTCCAACTGCCATCAGCTACCCCAACCCATCCCAGTATCCCAATCAACACCGGCCAACACTGGCCACCCCAATCAACACCGGTCAACCCCAGCCCACCCCAATCAACACCGGTCAACCCCAGTCACTACCTCCTGCATTCCGTCCGCCTTGCCCATCCCGTCTCCCCCTCTCCCTCTCCCTCCTCCTCCTGCAACACCCTCTCTCCCCCTCCCCCCCCACTGACACCCCCACTGACACCAGTGGAAAATCGACGATCGGCCAGAACCTCGCGCGCGACCTCGGTATCGACTTTCTGGACGGCGACGCGCTCCACCCCGCCGCCAACGTCGCCAAGATGAGCGCCGGTAACCCACTGGACGACGCCGACCGCCTGCCCTGGCTCCAGATCATCCGAGACACGGGCATCCGCGAGTGCCACGCCGCCTGGGAACGGGGAGACGGCCGTGAGCAGCAAGTGCAGGACGGCAAGCTCGGCCGCCCGGCGTGTGTCATCGCGTGCTCGGCACTGAAAAAGTCGTACCGGGATATTCTACGGGGGGAGGCGGCGACCGTTCCGGAGGACAAGGTGGGGTGACTCGTCCCCAGCCTCGCTCACCGCAGCCCACCATGAAGACCATCTTTGTATACTGCAACGGCTCACCGGAGCTGCTTGCACAGCGCATCGCGGCGCGCAAGGGGCACTTTATGAAGCCGCAGATGCTTGCGTCCCAGCTCGCGACACTCGAGGACCCCACGGGCGAGCCGGGCGTCGTCGACGTCGACATCTCCGCCGAGCCCGACGAGGTGTCCCGGCGCGCGCTGAGCGGCACACGCCAAGTGGTGGCTGACATGGCTGCGCGCGGCGAGTGATGGCAGGTCGCTGTTTTTCTTGTACTGTTTCTCCTGGAATCATATGCATTCGCTTGGGCTTGGGCGTGGACATGGCGTGGACCGCGGGTGCTTTGTGGGTCGGTGATGGAATCCAATTTCCGAGCCCGAAATTCCATTCCGGCCCGGAGAGCCGACACTGACCACCGCCCAACCTACCATGCCGCCCCGCTCCGTCGCCGTCGTCGGTGGCGGCCTGTCCGGTCTCACCGCCGCGTACCGCCTTGCGCAGTCTGGCGCGCGGGTGACACTCCTAGACCCCGCCCCGCGCCTAGGCGGCTGGACGCAGACACAGACGTACCCCGTCTCCTACGACCGCGACGGCGTACACCACACCGGGACCGTGTCGCTCGAGTTTGGCCCCCGCTCCATCCGTCCCCGCGGCGGGCTAGGCGCCCCTGCCATGCTACAGCTCGTACGCCCGCTCTCGCGCACCCCTAACGCCAGATCCACGACGTGGGCCTCGCGGACGCCATCGTCCCGATCCCCAACAACCACCCCGCCGCGAAGCACCGGTACATCTACGATCCCGAGCGCGGCCTCTCCGCCGCTCCCACCTCTCCCCTCGCCCTGCTTGACCCGCGCACTCCGCCTGCGATCCGGGCGCTCCTGCTCGCCGTGGCGCGTGAGCCGTTCCGCCGCGCGCCCCCGCCCACCGGCGACGAGAGCGTGGCGTCCTTTTTCGAGCGCCGCTTCGGGCCGCGCGCAGCACGCACAGCCTCCGCCTTTGTCCACGGCATCTACGCCGCTGACCCCGCAGCCCTCTCTCTCCGCTCAGCTTTTGGGGCACTGTACGCCGCCGAGCAGCGTGCCGGCAGCGTCGTTCGGGGCCTCTTCCGCACGCCGGTGGACGAGGCTGAAGCTGCGGCGTGGCACGCCCTCGGAGAGATAGGGAAAGAGCGCGAGGGGTGGAACATGTACGCCCTGCGAGGTGGGATGGGACGCCTGACGCACGCGCTTGAAGAGGGCGCCCGCGCACTCGGCGTTGACGTCCGCCGAGCCGCTGTCCTCGGCCTCACGCCTGATCAGCGCGCCCGACGCGTAAACGTTGACACGAGCTATGGTCCTCTTCGCGTCGACCACGTCGTCGCAGCCCTCCCACCCCGCCGCCTACATCGCTTACTCACCGAGGTACGGCTTCCCCACCTCCTAGCGAACTCGTCGACGACCGTCGGTGTCGTCAACGTCGTCCTCCCCCTTCCTGCCTCTGCGGTTCATCCTCCCGGATTCGGATACTTGATCCCGCGCGGCGGCCCGAATCCAGAGGGCGCGCTCGGCGTCGTCTTCGACACCACAGCACTCCCTGGCACAGACCCCGGCGAACTGGATGTGACAAAACTGACAGTCATGCTTGGTGGGCCACATTGGAACTCTTACGGCGGTAGGGAACCTGCGCATGACGACGAGCTAGCTCCCCTCGCCCTTTCGCATCTCGCCCGCGTGTTCCCACACGTTACTGTACCCCCGATTCTCGTCGTGCCCAGGCTTAATCAAGAGTGTATTCCTACTTATGCGCCGGGGCATGGAGACCGGCTCCGGGAGATTCATCAAGCTATTATCACCGGGGGGTGGGCCGGCCGGCTAAGTGTCGTCGGGGCGGGGTATGGCGGCGTGAGCGTTAATGACTGTGTCCTTGGCGCCGAGATGGTCGCGGCGGGCCTGGCTGGTGGCCAAGTCACAGGACTCGAGCGATGGGCCGACTGGGAGTAGCATCCTGCATCGCATTGTAGTTGTTGCATTGCATACATCTCAACTCGTACGGTCTGGGTGATTGGGCCGGCGGAAGCATTTCATGTCCTCGACATCCCGACGCTCCTTGTCGTTACACACTCCACGAAAATGGCCGACAAACAGGAGCAGGTCGTGCGCGCACCCGATGAGGGGACGTCTGTTGAGGTGAGTGCTGCGTGTGGCGCAGTGTGGGCTGGGATGCGCCGGGAGGAGGGGGGAGGAAAGATATCCCGGTCTTGCCATGGTGGGCCTTCTCCGCCCTCTGCCGACTCTGGCTGTGACGCTAGTGGATCTCTGGTCCCCGGTCATCGTACTTGTCACCGGTCGCTTCCTCTCTCCTGCCTGGCACAACCCACTCTACTTTTCTCTTGCACATCCCACTCCGCTCTGCTTTTCTCTTGCACATCCCAGTACGCTCCCTATGACCCGCTCAGCGCAACCCACCCGGCACCACAACCACCCCGTTCGATGACACGCTCACCCAGTTTGCCCCGTCCCTCCTCCAGCGCCTTATGACGCCACGCAGCGCAGCGCCCTCGACGGACGACCTGGTGCGCGAGCGCCTGGCGGCCGAGAGTGCGGCGCTGCGACAGAAGGAGGCAGAGATCCTTGGCTCGATCAGCGCCGCGCTCGAGAAGGAGAACCTCGACCGCGAGAAGCCGGGCATGTCATCCGAGGTGCTTGGGCACGACATTGAGGCCGTGCGCGAGAAGATTGAGCGCATGGAGAAGGACAAGAAGAACCTCGAGACGCCCGAGCTCGCCAGGGCGCGTGCCGAGGTTGTTGCTTGCTACACGTGAGTGCGGCGGGTGCGCGGAGGGCAAGAGGGCATGAGCGGGTGGGAGAGGGGAGAGCGGCCGAGCGAGGTGGGAAGAGGAGGCACATGTCTGGAGATGGGATCGGGGCAGGCGAGAGACGACGGAGGGACGGAGCTGCAGGAGAGGGATCAGGCGGTGGACCCGCACGGTGTCTACTGCACCCGGTCTACTGCACGCAGTCTTACCCAGGCTCCTCAGCATTGCTTCCCCGCACGTGCAACCGCTCACACCAGCAACAAGCCCCAGCGCCCACTCGACTGCTGGCGCGAGGTCGACGCGTTCAAGGCGCAGGTCTCCAAGCTCGAGCAGCAGTTTGTCAAGTCGCTCCACTAGTAGATAAAGGATGCATAGGCATGCGTAGATGGGCGGGGTACCGGGGGAAAGGAGGGGCCAAGACCAAGGTGGGCGGGGAGGGAGACGGAGCAGGAGGGAGACGGGAGGGAGACGGAGCGGGGAGGGAGACGGAGCGGGGAGAGAATGGAGCAAAAGGACGAGTACATGGATGTGAGCAGGACCGAGGAATAGTCCAGTTGGAAACTGCAAACGTGCTCTCCGTCGCTGTGCCGCTTTCCAGGACCGGTCACTTTTATCCTCTACGGCTTGTCGGAGGGCTGATCGGCGATTTCAACCGACACCACAGAGGTTTCGACTTGACTCGTCTCCAACCGCCACCCACCACCCATCATGTCTTTCCTACGTCTCCGCCTCGCCCTCCGCCCGGCCTCCTCTCTCCGCGTACTCTCTCCCCACGCCCACCGCGCCCTCTCCACCACCGGCCCCACGGCGCGCGACTTCAACCGCCCCGCGCCGCCCCCCCTCCCTGCCGCTGAGCAGGCCGAGTTTGAGCGGCTGCAAAAGGCGGCCGAAGTCGCCGTCCCCGAAGGGCTGGAGGACGCGACCCCCGACGAGCTCATCGAGGCGCTGGGGCAGGAGGTCCACCGTGACGCGCGGCCGGTCGCGACGTCGTTTGAGGGCGACACGAACCCTGATACTGGCGAGGTGGGGGGTCCGAAGCGCGATCCGTTCCAGGCGACCAACGAGGACTGGGCTTTTGGAGGCCGGGTTACGGTGAGTTTGGGGAGAGAGGGAGAAGAGGGAGAAGAGGGAAAAGAGGTTGGAGAGGAGAGCAGATTGGGAGACTCGGAGAGGGTACAATGGCGTGGATGGCCAATGTGTACGAGGCCGGTGTGCGAGGCCGAGGTGGAGAGAGATGCAGAACAAGCGTCTACATGCTCATCTTCTCCGTTCTTTGCTCGGTAGACGTCACCAGGATCAGAGAGATGGCCCGCATAGCTGACACCAGGACTTTTAAATCCCAAACACTCTGCGCAGCGACTTGCAGCGCCCAAGTCGCTGCACAACCCTCCCTGCTGCTCTCCCCTGTATCCTCTCTCCATGATAAATTGGTACATGCTGCTACGCTGCTGCTCTACACATCACTCTAGGCCGCCGCCGCCACCGTAGGCGTCGTGCTTGGCGACGGCTGCTCAGCCGCGAGCTTGGCCGCCGCCGCCGCCGCCTCGGCCTCAATCTTGCCGAACGGGTCGTCGGACGACAGGTCGAGCTCGTGCACCCCGTTCTTGTCGATGATGATGCAGTTGAAGTTGAACCTGACGGTCAAGCCTGGAGTCAGCTGGTCGTCCAGAACAAGAATCCTGCCCGCCATGCAGCCTGTCGCCCCCAATCGCACTCACGAATGCCAACCTCGGCGATGCACTTCTTCAGCACCTCCAGCCCCTGGCGGCGGTCACATCCCTCGGTCCACCACTTGTCCATCGTGCTCAACGCGACGAGCTGACCAAAGCCGTGCGCAGCGTACGGCACAACTGCCTTGGTGCCGAGGTAGTCGATCCAGTACAGGTGGGGCTGGTCCGTGGTCGTGTCGTACCCGCCAAGGAGGAGGTTGACAGCGTACGGACTGCGCGAGCGGAGGGAATCGGCGAGTGAGCGGCGGATCCACGCGCTGGCCGCGTGCGGCAAGAGTGCACTGTTGTGCCGGATATGGTAGAGGCGGACGTTGCGCTCGATAAAGTCGGCAAAGTTGTTCGTGTCCCCCGGCTCACCGCCGTACGCCATCGCCAGGTGCGGGCCGAGGGTCTTGAGCTTGTTCTCGTCCGACTTGAACTGAAGAATTGAACGGCCCGCCGACATGTCCGATGCAAGGAGGACAAAGTCCTTGCCTGTGGTTGGGCGCGTGGTATGCGGGAATGGTGGGAGAGAGGGAGGGAGGACGAACGCGGAAGGCGAGGTACGTCACAGCGCGCGAGTCGGGCGATTGTGAGCAAGGGCGCGCGCGTCAGCACATGATACGGCTGTGAAAATCTCGGCACTCACCGCTGATGCCAAATGAGCACTCCATGGCTGCAAGGATGTAGAGTGGAAGAGGTGTAGAGAGAGAGAGAGTGCTGTTAGTGGTGAGCAGCGACCGACTGGCTGATTGTCGTCAGCGTTGACGGTTGCGCGTCTGGGGAATAAGAGGGATCATTTAAGCTCCCGGACAACATCGCATGGCAGTCACGTGGGCGCTGTTGTGGATTTTGGATCCAGCCTGGGATCCTTCAATTTGCCGCCCAACAGTCCTTCTACGACTCCATCAAGACTCCATCGCTGCCAGTAACCGGGTGCAGCAGACAGACCATCAATCCAAAACGAACAGACAACCTCTACTGGTCCTTTAGGCCCATCTAGAAATCAACCATGTCGCGGCCCGAGGAAATCGCGCCGCCCCAAGTGGTGAGCAGGGCCAGATGGCTTTCGGCCGCAGCTGACAGCAGTTCTATGGCGACGTCGAGGCCAAGAAGTACACGGGCAAGTGAGTGCTCTAAGCACATATCCTAGACTGGGGGTGTGAGCTGCAGTGCTCTCAAACCCGTCTTGCTGCAGCTGCGCGCGACTCCCTCCCCCCCCCCGCACCACCACTAACCTCAGCACCCGCGTGCAGAACATCCAGGCGCAGATGACAGACCGTGCGCTCGAGCTCCTCCAACTTCCTCCCGGAGAGTCGCAGTTCCTCCTCGACATTGGGTGTGGAAGCGGCCTTAGCGGCGAGATCCTGGACGAGGACGGACACATCTGGGTCGGCGTCGACATTGCACCCAGCATGCTCGGTGAGCTAATTGGCGCCGAATCTAGCTGACAGACAGAGGTCGCAATTGAGCGCGAGGTCGAGGGCGACCTCTTCCTGCAGGACATTGGGCAGGGCTTCGGCTTCCGGCCAGGAACCTTTGACGGTGCCATCTCGATCTCGGTGCTGCAGTGGCTGCTCAACGCCGACTCGAACACCCACTCGCCACCGCAGCGCCTCACGCGCTTTTTCACGACCCTCCACTCGGCGCTTAAGAACCCGTCACGCGCCGTTTTCCAGTTCTACCCCAACTCGGACGACCAGGTGCAGCTGATCACGCAGTGCGCACAGCGGGCCGGTTTCGGCGGCGGCATCGTCGTCGACTACCCCAACTCGAGGAAGGCGCGCAAAATGTACCTCTGCCTCATGGTCGGCCAGCAGGAGATCCCGAAGGGCCTGGACGGCGACATCGAGGTCGACGATGGTGAACGTCGCAAGTCGATCCAGAACGAGCGGCGCAGGAAGCGCGAGGCGTCCCGCAAGAAGCTCAAGGGGACAAAGGGGCTCACCGGCAAGGAATGGGTGCTCAAGAAGAAGGAGCTGTACCGCACGCGCGGCAAGGAGGCGTACGTACCAATGGGCCGCGACGTGATACAGAACGGAGAGCTGACGCCAGGGTGCCCCGAGACTCCAAGTACACTGCGCGCAAGCGTCGTGTGCAGTTTTGATCAGTGTCGTTGTGTCTGTACTACTACCCGGCTATGCATGTGTCTCGAGGCTGGCGCTGCTTGGAAATCCGATGCGGAACGGATGGCGGCATTGCGGACCTCCACTTCCGTGTGGTCATGATCCGTGCCTGAACAAGATAGTTTCGGGTCGCCGGCCGATATTTGCTTTCAGCCGGGCGCGTCGTGACTCGCTCGAGCAGTCCATCGCCCATCAACATGCCAGAGGTGCACAGCCCGACCTTCCAGCGGGCGCTACTGGTGAGTGACTCACCCCTCTCTGTCGTCTGAGACGTGTGTGTTCTCCAACTCCCCCCCCCAATGGCCGTTTTGCAGGCCCAACCAACCGCCTATTGGCGAGGAGACCGGCCTCTGGCGAGCCCGAGCAACTAACACCAGTCCGGTGCCGCCTCCGGGCTCGCGGTGGACCTCATGTTCTTCCCGCTGGACACAGTCAAGACGCGCATCCAAAGCGCCAAGGGGTTTTGGGCCTCCGGCGGCTTCCGCGGCGTCTACTCTGGCGTCGGCAGCGTCGGCATGGGCAGCGCACCCGGCGGTGAGTTCCATGTGCTAAATGGGACTGACGCCAGCCGCGGCCTTCTTCGTAACCTATGAGGAGCTGAAGAAACACGTACCCCACTACCTCCCCGACAATAGTCCTGGCCTGACGCACATGCTCTCCGCGTCCGGCGGCGAGTTTGTGTCCTGCCTCATCCGGGTGCCGACCGAGGTCGTGAAGAGCCGGACCCAGACGTCTGCGTACGGCTCATCGTCGTCGCTCACAACGGCGTTGAGTGTGTTGAAACACGACGGCGTGCGCGGCTTCTACCGCGGTTTCGGGATTACCATCGCTCGCGAGATTCCGTTCACTTCCATCCAGTTCCCACTTTACGAGTGGCTCAAGCGCACGCTGTCTAGGAATTATTTGGAGGGGAAGAGGCCCAACTCGGCCGAGGCGGCTGTGTGTGGTAGCATTGCGGGCGGCGTCGCGGCCGCGCTGACTACGCCGCTCGACGTCGTCAAGACCCGGGTTATGCTCGAGGCGCGTGGGGCCGGCGGGGAGCGGAGCCCGAGTGTGCTGTCCTTCCCGGGCCGGCTGCTGGGGATTGCGAGGGACGAGGGCGTCAGTGCCCTGTTTAGAGGGTGGGTGCCACGGACTATTGCTATCGGGGCTGGAGGGGCCGTGTTCCTTGGTATTTACGACTTCTGCGCCAACTTTGGACGGGAGCGCGCCGAGGGGGAGAGTCTTGCATAGATGTAAGGGTTTAGAGGCAGGATACGGCCGCTGGCTGCTGGCGACGACGGCCAGTAATTGCGCTACTGGCTACTTTTCACGCCCACTGACTCTGGGCAGGAACCCGTCTCACATCTCACAGTGCAATATTGCTACATCTATGCTCAATACACTATGCGACGACGACAGTCCGGCCCACAGGCACAGTACTGAACGCGTCCTCGCTCACACCGAGCTTGGTGCGCGCCTTTGCCAGGTCAATGGGTGGCATGTTGTACGGCTCGTCCGACATGATCCACGTGCCCCAGTGTACGCCGATGCTCTTCTTTGCGCCCAGGTTGAGAGCCATGCGCACGGCACCCTCGGGGTCCGTGTGCTGCAGGTGCATGTGCCAGCGCGGTTCGTACGACCCGATCGGGATGGCGGCAAGGTCGATCGGCCCCAGGACGCGGCCCACAGCCTCATACAGGCTGGGCGAATAGCCCGTGTCGCCGAGGTGGATGAACGAGCGCGGTGTGTCCGTATCGCTCTTGACGTGGAAAGCTGACCAGAGAGTTGCATTCGTGTCCGTCGGCGACCGAGCCGACCAGTGCTGCCATCAGCCTGTATACCCATAACACTCACCATGACTGGCACCGCCGTGATCGTGTATGTCCGGTCCGGCTCTCCCGGCCGCTGCAGAGTATGCGTGCTCTCCTGCCACCAATCGAGCTCCGTCACGCGGGTAACCCCGAGACTGCGCAAAAAGTCACCGGCGCCCATCGGCAGAATCCATTCACAGCTGTCGCCGAGCTCGACCACCGCTTGCGGGTCCAGGTGGTCGTAGTGGCAGGCGTTAGCCAGGTCATGTCTGTCAAGCTCACTTGTGGGAGACGAGCACGAGATCGACTCGCTTCAGGTCACCGTAGGTGCACGGTGCAGGACGGATACGTTGCGGTGCGAGTGTTGACGGGATCGTGCGGTCCTGAAGCGCCGGGTCGGTGAGGATGGCCAGCTTGTCCAGTGTGACGTAGGTGGTCGACTGACCCATCTGCGGTCAGACAGAAACCCAAGAGATAGGTAGAGAAGAAGATCTGGCCATCCTGTGACAAGATATGCCCATGCCACAGTGCGGATTAACGACGGCAGCGCGGATTCATTTGGCCCATGCTTCGGTACCTCCGACTCACCCAGGTGATTGTAAGCTTGTCCGTAATGTCGATGTCAGCGCCGCCTTGGTGGGTGCGGTGGCGCCTTGCCAGAGCTGGGAGAATAATCTCTTCACTGGTGTGTCCCGCGCCGTGGCTGTTGGAACGTGTGTTTGCATCTCCGTTTGCATCTCCACTGGCGTGTCCGTTTGCTTGCTCGTTTGCATGCCTGTTGCCGTGTCCATTGGAATAGCAAGCATGCCCGTTCTCCGTCCCCTCGTCATCGGTCGACACAGGGATGTGCACTCTTGCGTCCTTGCCGTACAGCAGCGCGAAATCAGGCGCCTCAATCGGCAAGTCGGGGATGGGGCGCTCCACAGGCAGGTCGCCATTAAAGTAAAACAGCTTACCGTTGATGGTCGACAGGATGACCTTCCACAAAGCCCATTCCTGCCGTCAGCTCCTCGGTCACGTCCTTACATGACGCACCCAGGCACCCTGCTCGCGCCACTCGATATAGGGGTTCCAGTAGCGCCCCGCAAAGCGGAGACTTGAGAAACGCTTCTTGATAGCTGCCTTCTCTTCCTCGCTCGCTGGCTCGTCCGCAGCCCCAAGCTTCTGAAGGGTCGCGCCGAGTTCCTTGTTACGCGAGCGGATGTGCAAGCGCCGCAGCGTGTCCGTGTATGCTTGCGTTAGAAAGAAGAGAGATTACGCACCATAGTATCCAAGCCAGACGCCGGCCCAAGCGAGCGGGAGGACGACGGCCGCGCGCCGCAGCATCGCCATCATGGTGAAGTGTGGAGTCAAGAAGAGCCCAAGTGGAAACCAGAGTGGCGAAGCGCGTGCCTGGGTGTGGAGTCAAAAACAAATACCAAGTGGGTCCGACCAGCAACTGCCTCCTGATCGCGACAACACCCCAACTTGTAGGGGTCGAGGAGAAGGATATCGAGCCAAGCACAGATGGCCCGAGGCCGCTGACGCGTCGACGTGAAAAGTTGGACACAGTGTCTCTCTGCGTCGGCTGTCTATCGCGCTGCCCAAAGTTTCTGTGCGCCACACGCACCGTGCCTTCTGGCATACGTCGTCAGATTCAACTTCACCATCGCCCACCACACACAAAATGCGCCCAAACCTGGCCGACGAGCTTGTCCCGGTCCCCCATCCCACCGAACAAGGAGGGCTCCAGGCGCTCACCGCCGCGCTCAGGCGCTCCGCGTCCGTCGCAGTCATTCTCGTCTTTCTTCTCGCGACCGTGTTCTACATCCTCACTGAGCCCGAGCATAGCCCGCGGGCCGAGGCTGCGCACATGCTCCGCCGGTGGCTGTCTCGCGGGGACGAGGTCATCATCGCGATCAAGGCAGATCGATAGCGCCCTCGCCTGGTGTAGAGGTGCATCCACACTGGAATCGGCAATTGGTATCGACGCTGGAGCACGTGTCATCTGCAACGCGCCGCCTACAACGTGACTGAGGATACGCAGTCCCAGCCGCGTCCCAGCCGCAAATCGCGTCGACAACAAGCGACCACAGCACGGAGCAGGGACGACCGAGCGTGGGCTGACGTGCATTCCACATGCATAGCATCAACTGTTGGCAGACTTGACTTGCACCCCGCCGCACAGGCAAGACGCACGTTGTACCCCATGTAGCCATGTCAATAGAGTCTCGGTCCCTCGCCATACCTGCCCCTCCCCTGGGCCCAGGCCAGCGTCCAGCATCCCGACGACCTGTGCAACGGTGATATGCATATGCTGTAGAGCTCTACTCCTCCTGGCTGCCCACGCCAAACATGCCCTTGACGCTCTCCCAGAGCTTGTCGTCACCCTGTTTCCGCAGCCGCTCCTCGACCTCGTCACGCGTGAGCCACGCCCAGTTCGAGTAGCCCGACTCCTTGGTCGGCTGAGGCTCGCCGGCAAGGATGTGCGAGCGGAGGAAGAAGTTCTGATGTGAGCTAATGTACTTGCCATTTTATAGCTATCCGCTTGATACCCCACTCACCCTTTCCTTGTCGTTGCTCACAAGGCCAACAGGCTTGCGCGACACGAGCCAAGTGTCCATGCCGTTCCCGTTAAGCTGACCCTTCACGCCCGTAACACGCGCGGTGACAGCCTCATCGAGCCCCTCTCCAGGCTGCAGTGACGTGCCGGGGAACGTCCACTTGCCCTTGGACTGCACCAGGCAGAACACCTCCTCTTCGGGGAAGCGCTCGAGGGAGCGGTCGCCGCGCGCCTCGTCCTCCTTCTCCCAGTGGTCACGCGACTTCTCCTCAATCGGTGGCTCAGGTTGCACCTCACCAAGCTCGGGCTTTGGCCCCGCAACCTTGGCGCCGTAGTACTTCTCCTCAACGGCGTGCTCGGACTCGAGGAAACGCCGCAGCGCAAGCGAACCAGGCTTGAAGTAAAAGTCGGTTGGGACGGGGTTGGACAACGCGTGCCGCAGCTTGGACTGGTAGTCGTAGTAGGCCTTGGCGAACGGCTTGGGCGTCGGCGTCAGGAGCGCATGCCGGGACAAGAGGACCGAGGCGGTAATGGGGGGAGGCTTGGTGGTAGCCGTTGCAAGGCCCCGGCTGAGGACTGGCGTTAGCAGAGCCACGCATGTTATAACTGTGACGGGCTCACCTTGCCTGGAAGGCCCTGACCTGGACGAAGCGAACATGGTGACGCGGAGTGAGACGGTGCCGGTTGCGAAACGATCTCACGGAGGTGAAGATGGACGTTGGGCCGTACTTTTGCCTCGGAGACGGGAGCTTTTGGCAGGGGGAAAGTGGAGGATGTTATGTAATTCCACGTTATTCGCCACCAAAGATTTGGAGCAGACTGTTGTTGGATGTGCTCTTGGGGGACAGGTCTGGTCGTCACCATCAACACCTTGCTCAACGCCGCTTTATACTCTCCCGTCGACCTATTCACCATCACCCTGCACAGTCTCCTTCCAAGGGGAAGTGAAGTGCTGCGGTCGTTGGCCCCCAAAGTCGCGAAACCTACTACCTTCTCCTCCCCCCCCGGCTTGGACGTCCTTCAACGCTTCCATCCCACACCATCCCCAAAGCAACCGGGCTCCCACTCTGTCACAGGTTCCTCACACTGTCCAAGCCTCAAACCTCGCATCCCCAGTGGGAAGACGGTTCTGCCGCACTGGCCCCAGCCCGATCACAAGTCTCTCGCCCACCTTCCCCGGATTCCGTCGACGCCCACGACGGAGAAGACACAGCGTCGACCAGCCCTGTCCCAAGCCCCCCACCAGGCGCTGCCTCAGATATCCTCAATCCGGATTCGTCCAGGCAGCAGACAGGCCATTCCTCTCCCTCTCTTCCAGACCGACCTCGAGCAGCTGGCCCCGCAGTCCCCAACCAACATGGCACCGAAGAAGGTGACCCCGGCCAATGCGCCCCAGGCACACGTACCATCCGAGTTTGCGGCATTCGTCGAGACGATGACCAAAGCGCTCGAGGCTGGGACTTCCCACGCTGCAGAGTTCCCTGACAAGTCGGACATGATGTTCCACCGCACTCTGGACCGCAAGTTTGCCAAGGGCATCGATGCGTCGGGCGAGCGTGTGCTCAAGCTCGCCGACAGCCTCCTTCAGCTCACTGTCGATAGTCAACCAAAAGCTAAAAGCGCGCCAAGCGTTAAACCCCGGCGCAAGCTGGTCGATCAGGACGACGTGATCGACAGCTTCCAGTCAACGGTTGTTGATCACGTCGACTCGCTGCTCGAGGACGCGGACACGTATATCGACGAGGCGAATGGGGCGCGGAAGAAAGCGGCGATTGACGTCAAGCCCAACTCCCAGGCGATGAAGAACGTGAGTCACCGGGGGGGCCATTGCTGACATGTAGCTGCCAGGCCCGGCCCGCGAGGGCAGGCTCTCCACGAACCTGCGCCTCGACGTTGGCATCGAGAAGCCCCAGCTCTTGTTCGCTGACCCCGTTGATAACTCGTTCGACTGCCCGCCATGGAAACCGACCCTGACCGAGAAGGCCCACGCTATGGTGCCCCTGGACTTTATCCCGGGGTCTGACGAAGACGAGCCCTTCGTTGACGACGGCACACCGAGTGCGCGTGCCCGATACGAGAGGCGCGTGAGAGCTCGTCAACACCCGTACTACTTTGAGACTCGCCACCTACCCTACCCCACGTCAATGTTCTTGGAGCGCGATCCCATCATGCCCAAGTCTTTCGATGATACGCCGTTCGAGTTTGTCAACACGCCCGAAAGCCTCGCGGATCTCACCGAGGTGCTTCTCAAGTCCAAGGAAATTGCAGTCGATCTTGAACACCACAACACTCGCTCCTATTACGGCTTCACCTGCTTGATGCAGATTAGCACCCGCGAGCAAGACTGGGTGGTAGATACCCTTGCCTTGCGTTCAGAACTCCGAGAGCACAAGCTGGGCGGTGTCATGGCTGACCCCTCCATCATTAAGGTGTTTCACGGTGCTGACTCGGACATTGTCTGGCTGGAACAGGACTTTGACATCTACGTCGTAAACCTGTTCGACACTTTCCACGCCGCCAAGACTCTCGACTTCCCTAAAATGTCACTCGGCAGTTTGCTTGAGCTATACTGCGACTTCCAGGCCGACAAGAAGTACCAGGTGGCCGACTGGCGTATCCGTCCATTGCCGAAAGAGATGCTGTTTTACGCTCGTGCCGATACTCACTTCCTCCTCTATGTCTACGACCGTCTCCGCAACGCCCTCATCGTGCGCTCGTCGCGAACACCGTCGCCAGCGGCAGAGGGGCCAGAAGGGTCAGATGGTGCTAGTGGTGCATCCACACCCAAGCCCAACCCACAGAGCGGCATCCGGCGTGTCCTCGACCTCTCCGCGGAGACTTCACTCAGGCTCTACTCCCGAGAAACCTACAATCCGGAGACTGGCGTTGGACAGTTTGGCTGGCAGAGCATGGCGAAGAAGCTTGGAAAGGCTAGCGCTATGAAACAGCAGCCAGGATTCGTCTTAAAGCGTCTTCACCGCTGGCGTGACACCCTCGCCCGTGAGCTTGACGAAAGCCCTCAGTGAGTACCATGCCGTCTCAAGGCTCATCCCAGTTTTATCTTCCCTAATCACACTGTCATATTCCTTGCTCAGTCGCCACCTTCTCGACCCGAGGTGTTGTCTCGTGTTCTTGGCAAGCAGGCTCCTAATCTCCTACCCCGTCTCGGCGAGATCCTCGACGTTATCGCGGCTGGTGTTGAGGACTTCCGCCTCGCATCAAAGGACTCGGGCAGCGCGGCCGAGCCGGTGCTCAGTACCAACGGCATGCAGCCTCAGCCTTCGGGCAAACACCCGATCCTGCAGAAGCACTCGCACTCCACTCCTCTCTCATCAGCAGCTACTGAGTTCCGTCCAGCTGTGTCGCAACCGCCTGCGCCCAAGCGCTTGAAGCCAGACACCACCGTCGATGTCTGGGCTAGCCTAATGGGGCGCAAGAAGCCACAAGCAGAAAAGCAGCAACAGAGTTCAACTCTGTTCGGCACGACGCTCCGCACGATAACATCTCCCACACCGGCCTCGACAGCCGCTTCCGCTGCGTCATCTGCACTTTTCGGTCATACACTTGCAACCAAGGCACCCTCCGCGAGCACCAGCCGCCAGGAATCGCCAGGCTTTGCATCGGTACAGTCTACGATTCATTCTTCGCTGGAAAAGCCACGAGTTGAGGTTCCCACAATGGAGGCCGCGGTGTTCAACCAAACCGCTGAACCCGAAACGGTCGCGTTTGTGCCGCCGAGAGAACGGAAAATTCCAAATGCCGAGCCGAGCTCGACCTCTGCTTCCAGTGGCAAAGGCAAGGGTAAGGCGACGACAGCCGCCGACTCTGCCGCTCTCTCGGAGGCAGCACCAAAGGCTGGTCCTACTGTTGATTCAGACGGTGTGGTTGCTGTGCGCAAGAAGAACCGTAAGAAGGAACTGGCCAAGCCGGCGTCGATGTCTGCGCCTGAATCAGCCGAGGGATCACCTGCACCTGGGACGAAGTCGAAGAAGAAGATTAACGCGAGCGATATCCCTGTCTTTGATTATGCGGCCGAGGGCAACTTGCTCGACCAGCCCGCTTCGTCGTCCGAGTTCAAGGCTGCGAGGAAGAACAAGAAGAAGGACAAGCCCAAGGCTAGGAAGGGTGGTAAGTCGTGTCCATGTTTGCATTTGAAGCTGATGGGTTAGCATCGTCCACTTCGGGCAACCGTCGGCCTCTTGTGAATCCCAGCGAGCCGAAGAGCGGCAACAAGTCTGGTACATTCATGAGCTGAGCCCGGCATGCATTTTAGAATAGAGATGCAATCCACAGCTGGTAAGCGACAGCTACATTGAGCATCCGTGTAGAACCATGCTATCCTCAACTCTCTCTGGCAGGGGCGCGAGTGTGGGGCAATAGTCGAGTTGTTCGGCCAGGCTCTCTCATCCACGCAAAGGCGAATGGAAAAGAATTGGTTCCGTCAGCCAGTGTCAGGTCTGGGAGCCATCCAGGAGCAGGACATTTGAAAGCAAGACATGGATCGAATAGACATTGAATAGCGGAGAGCAGAAGAGCAGTGGGGGTTGAAACGGTCGACTGAGAGAGAGAGAGAGATGACGAACGCGGGAGCGGGGATTGAGTGCTGAATGGATCCATCCTTGCAACCTCCACTGTTCCAGTCCACCCCCCAGCTGACACTGCACGCGTTGGCATCATCTCTTGTTCATTCTCACCCTTCCTCACTTTCTCATCACTATACAACCCCCACAATCACCTGCACAATGGCGGCGGAGGACAATGCTATCGTTGACAACGCCCTCCAACACCTCGGGAGCGTACCCCAGCGCCTCGATCACTACGTCTCTCCATCAGACCGCCAGCAACCAGAGTCAGCCAATTATGACACTCTCGGCTCCAAGTTGTCTACGTCTGCCCCAATGTCTAAAAAGCGTGTCACCGCCGGCAGCTGTGACAGTCAAGGCAAGAAGCCCAAGAAGACGCGCCAAACTCGTGAGTTGTGCAGAAACAGGATCGGAAAGCACGACCCGAATTCGGAGCTGGAGCATACATGTGGACATGACTGACGCCAGAATCATGCGATGGTAGGTCACCCACACAGCGACCCATATGCGCTACAGCTTGGCCAACGTAGATACTGATGCGCCGCCAGCGTGCCGTGCGCGAAAGTACGTCGAGTAGCGGCGACACATTCGTTGACCGCCAGGGTGAAATGCGACAGACCACCACCAGGTTCCTCAAGTGCAAGCGACGGCCCAACAAAGGACATGTGCACGCACTGCCGGCAGCTCGGCATGACTTGTGAGCTAATTGATCCCTGGGCGACCGAGCTGACTGTAGGCACGTTCGAGTATAAGCCCAAGAAGCGGGGACCCCCCAACATGTGCGCAAGAGTGCGGCGAGGCTGACTCTAGGTACCTGAAGCGCATGCAGGCGCTCATGCCCAAGGACAAACGACCCAGATACTCACCAACGTCTGGAAATGGGCGGTGGGAAGATGAGATGCTGGTAGGCCCAGGACCTGGAACCCTCGCAAGCCAAGAAGCATCGCACATGGGGAGACGCGACACCGACGACTGGACTAATTTAGGACGCGGGTTCACAGCACCGGACCAGCACGACATCCTCGGCACTGCAAGGGCCAACGGGTATTCCCTGTCACCGAGCTTTCTATCGTCTCACGAGTCTTCAGACGACCGTGCGTTGTACCCAGGATGCAATCCTCCTCAACCGCTACGAGATCCATTGGCGACGACGATTGTCAATCCCATCGAGGCGATTCTTCCACGGCATCTCCTGTACAACATCATCGATGTGTATTTCGACAACGTCTACTGTCTTATCCCATGCGTGCACAAGCCGACGTTTATGCGCGACTTGTATGCGCGGCGCGAGGAGCAGCCTGGCCAGGAGGAGTTTGTCGCGCACGTTTTTTCGATCGTGGAGGCGACGCTCATGCAAATGCCAGGCCTGGTTGTCGGCATGTCGGTAGGCGACGTGCAAGTACTCCTTGAAGACGCGAATAGGGTGGTCCAGCGGTACCTCGTACGCGATTTCAAAGAACTCACCGTGACTCGCTGCATCATCTACTACTTCCACGCAATTGCGCGCAACCACCTCTCAAACAAGCTACTCACAGCGATCAACGACGGGGCAAACTTTATGCTTTCGTTGAAATTGCGGCTACATGAGGAGGCGGGTTACAAGGACCTTAACCCCATTGAGCGTGAACTACGCAAGCGCATTTTCTGGCTCCAGTACGGTGCGGACAAGACGCTTGCCGCCTTGGACATCCGCATATGCATCTTCCACGAGATTGACTGTGGCGACGTTACACTTCCGTCATCTCTGGACGACGAATATCTCACTGAAGAGGCCTATCTTGAGCAGCCACCAGGTGAGACGCCTGTACTCGCAGGGTTCTATTACATCTCCAAGTTGTTCCGCCTTCTTGGACAAGTGTTGGACAAACGCAAGCGCGACCGCGTCAAGCCTCCTCAAGGGCTCATGCTGCAGATGCGCATCAGCGAGGTCGACACGATCTTACACCAAGTATTGACTCTCATGGACAACAGTCCCGAGGTGCTGCGCTTGAACATGGATGGTTCTCCCATCACTCGGATGCGGCACGTTGAGGAGCGGTGGAACGCGCACATCAACGCCGACTTCAGACAGCTTCTCCACGACCGTGGCGCGCGTCACACCAACATGGACACATTCCTTGTCCAACAGGCCAACATCTACGTGACCCAGCAGATGGTCCGCTACATCATTCTGCAGTACTCGGAGGATCTGGCTGTGCTGCAAGAAAACGAGGGTGCGCAGGGTGAGTCACCCGGCGACATTACCTTTGGCCACCCCACCCGTCGTCCTGCGCTCAGCGAGATGGAGAAGGATAATATTGTCAGCGACCTGCTCGTCATCCTGTCCAGGATCCCCCTCGAAGTCATTGCCATCAACTCCGTCTCACTGGTCGCCAAGGTGCGCTACGTTGCCAGCACGCTGCTTGACGTGCTGCAAAGTGAGCCGCCCGATCCGAGTGACATCCCTCAGCTCATGCGCTCGTCGGAACGCGCGGCGCGTGCGCAGGGATATCTGTGGGACTTTTTGCGCATCCTGACCGACATCGAGAACCTATCTGTCTTGCCAGATAGCCCCGACTTCAGAGGCGCAATGGAATAGACTGTGCGTAGCGATGTAGCATGGATACAGTAGTGCATGGTAAAAGTACAGTCCTGGAGTGTTATCGACCGGGCTGCGAGCTCGATTGTTGTCACGCAGCAGTTAGCGCCGGAACAGCGGCTTGCGCGCCCGAAGGCCTGTTGACGAGCTCTGTGCCCCAGTACCGGTCGGTGCGCTCAGCAGACCCTGTTCCTGCAACCGCACTCGCGCCATCTGGAGGTGGTACGGCTGCAATGGGCCAGTGGGATGCGCTGTATGTGGTTGAATCTCACGTGCAGTCTCGACGACGTCGGCGACAAAGATCTTGAGCAGACCAGCCAGCACTGGCTGAATGTTCTTCGGGACGTGCTGGTCGTACATGTCGCGGTTGAGCTAGAGTTAGCTGGAACAACCGCGGAGCATGTACCTTGTTGACAGCAGCGCGGGGGATGACCGTTCCACGGAACGCATCAAAGCGCCGCCCCTGCTCTTCATCGAGGACGCCGCGGAGAAGCCTAGTGTGAGTCTCGCCCTGTTCCCTACAATTCTCGTGAGGTCACACGCACAAAGTCTCGTCTCGCCGCCGCTTCGCCGCCTGCTTTACATCGACCGCAACCTGGCCAGCGATGTCTTCGTCTTCTTCATCCTCGCCCTCTCCGTCTTCCTTGCGTGCCGCCTCCCCTCCCTCTCCAGCAGCGACCAAGTCCTCGGCCGAGATCTCGAGCTCGGCGTCGCTGTCCAGGTCCCTCTCCTTGTCGTCCTTCTTGTCCTTCTTGGGCCTCTTGCGCTTCTTCTCCTTTCGTGGGCTCTTGGCCGCTATGGGGACGGCGAGCGCAGCGGAGCCGGAAGGCAGGGCGAGTGCCATGGTGAATGGATGGGAGTGGGATAGAGTTGTGGAGTGTTGGGACCATCAAGTTGCCACCCAACCACAGTGCACCGTGGGAAACCAGTTGACGCGACTTGCTTTCGACGCGTCTCGTAATGTTCCTTCACCCATCTCATTATCAGCAATGGCAGGCGTCACAAAGGAGGAGCTGGACGCCATCTTCGCCACTGTGGATGCGGCTGAGAATGCTGATAGAGCGCTCAACTCGTGCGATGACGACTCGGACTACGACATGCCCAAACCCCTTCCTCCAACTCAACCAATGCGCCCAGCCCTAGCACCAGCCTCCCTTCCCCTCCGTGCGCCACTGCGTGCTGCTCCCTCCAACCGTGCCATGGCCGAGTCGGGGCGCGGAGGACGTATGGCATACTCCACCAACAAGGGGGCAGGGGACGCGCACTATTTCATGGTACAATGGTGAGCTCGCCAGCAGAGGGAAGCTCACCACTGGCGCAAGCCGCAGCAGAAGAAGGTATGCTGAATCAGAGAAGAGAGGTAGAGGTGCTGACGCTCTCTCTTTCTTGATGCAGCACAGTAAGTCGCCTTCCTTGCCTCGCTCACGCTTACTCAGAAACATGGGATGGTGACGCATTTATCAAAGTCGAGGGGAGCCGGGTGACCATGATCTCTGAGGAAGGCAAGCAGTGAGCTGGTCCATTGCCAGGATGCTCATTCCAGCATGGCGACGACGTCGCTCATCGGTGGTCTTCCTGGGCCGGGTTCTGAGATGCGCGTCGGTCAGATGGACTGCGAGGTCGACCGTGCCGTGTCGTATGATGAGTGAATTTGATCCCTGGACCTGCTGACACCAGATATAACCGCGCTACAAGTTGTCTCAACAAACCTATGAATGCGCCGCTCAACTCGATGGCCAACCCGACGTCGCGTCTCGGTGGCACGCCGAATCCGCCCAAGGCCCCGATTGCTAACGGACGGGGGCTGACCTCGGGGGCGACACAAGTCAACCCCATCAACCGACCGTTCACTCCGGTCAGGCCGACGACTGGTCTGTCAAGAACGACAAGAACACCTTCCTCGGTCCCACCTTTGTCCCACTTTGCAGCAGCTGCCGATAGACCGACGCCGCAGTCCGCACAGTCGTTCTACGGCCAGCCGGCCAAGCCTGCGCGGAAGATCTTCATCGGAGACCGGAACAGCAAGGAGCGCGAAGCGTGGGGTGGCGCACTGCATGACCCTAAAGCTCCCGGCGCACTTGTCCTACCACGGCCCCCAGAGTCGGAGGCGAAGCGCATGTGGGTCCATGAAACCTTCTTCAGCTGCGCTAACTGCAGGGGTGTTGCTATTAACGACGTTGTTGTTGACCCTGCTATTGGAGAGAAACTGCGCGACCACCAGCGCGAAGGCGTGTCGGTGAGCTACTATGGTGCAACAATAAGCTCACACAGTTCATGTACCGCTGCGCCATGGGCATGACAGGAGCCAACGGGACGGGATGTATCCTCGCAGACGAGATGGGTCTTGGCAAAACGCTGCAGACGATCGCACTAATCCACACTCTTCTTAGCAAGTTACCCAGAGAAAGAAGGCTGACCAGATAGAACAGTCGCCGTGGTCTAATGAGTCCAAGGTGTGAGTGGCTGCTGTCGTCGTCGATCAATTGCTGATGTGCAGGATTGGGAAAGCCCTGGTCGTCTGCCCCGTGTCGCTCGTCAACAACTGGGCGCAGGAGTTCAAGAAATGGTGCGTCTCAACTCAATGCCTGCTAACGACCAGGACTCGAGGAGACATCACAGTCGTCCCCGTTGGTGACAAAGAGGACGTGCGTACCGCTGCCTTCGTGAGTGCATCTGGCCTTCATTGCTGACCAGCAGCCCACGAATCCCGGCCTGCACGTCATGATTATCGGTTACGAGAAGGTGAGCTATTGTTCGCCATGATAACTAACAGCCAGCTTCGAAAGTACATGTATGCCCACTTATGTCTCCTGCTGACATGCTAGCAACAAGATCAAGTACTGCCAGCCTCCTATCGGCCTAATTGTCTGCGATGAGGGACATCGTCTCAAGTCCAAGGACAACAAGACTACCAAGATGTTCGACGAGCTCTCCTGCACGCGCCGCATTCGTAAGTCCTCACTCGGCCCCCGCTCACCTAGTCCTGACAGGTACGCCCGTTCAGAATGATCTTGGCGAATATTGGGCAATGGTAGGTGATCTTGAGGCCACCTGCTGATGACTGGCCGACTTCGCTTGCCCGGGGGTCTTTGGCAGATACTCGGCTTTCTCGCGGCAGTTTGAGAAGCCCATCCTTAAGGCGCGAACGCCTAACTGCAGTAAGAAGGATGCCGATGTCGGCCTGGAACGGAGCGAGCAGGTGAAGTTATGTTGCGTTATGGTACCTAACTCCCAGCTCAAGGAGCTCTCACTCGAGTTCGTGCTGCGTCGCACCTCAGAAGTACTGACCAACTTCCTCCCCCCGAAGTGTGAGTCGACCAGCGAAAAACACTTCTCTAACCTCAGCCGAGTACGTGCTCTTCGTTGCACCCTCAAAGCTGCAGTTGGAGGTCTTCCGTCGTCTCCTAGGAGGGCCACGAGATGTGACAACCATGCTTCGCAGCATGAGCAGTACGCAGAGCCTGGCAACGAGTAAGTCGTGGGGTTGGACGCGACTGACTGGCCAGTTGACCTGCTCCGCAAAGTGGCAAACTCGCCAACGGTATGTTGGCGCGTACCTCCCTTGCTAACGTCCAGCTTCTCCGCAAGAAGGAGGACGGAAGCCGCGATGAGGATGCGCTCGACCTGGTGCAGTCCGCTCTCTCTGTCATCCCTCCAAAGACAAGGACAGTTGACGCAACTATCAGCGGTGGGCATGATATGCGTCGCGTCAACTAACCACGCAGGCAAGTTGACGGTCCTCGAGAACATCCTTAGCTCCGTTGCGTATGCGCGCACAGAGAAGATCGTGGTTGTCTCAAGCTGGACGACAACACTGAACCTCATCCAGGACCTCTGCATTCGGCATCGGTATGACTTCCTCCGCCTCGATGGAAGCACACCGCAGAAGCAGCGCCAAGAGCTTGTTGACCGGTTCAACCGCGGCTCTGTCCAGGACAGCATGGTCTTCCTTCTCAGTGCCAAGGCGGGTGGCGTCGGTCTGAACCTCATTGGGTGAGTTTGCAGCGGTTGGAAGTGCTGACACTGCAGAGCATCGCGCTTGGTTCTCTTTGATAGCGACTGGTAAGCTGAGTGAAACCGGCTACTGACCGCCCCAGGAACCCCTCTACAGACCTCCAAGCCATGGCTCGCATCCATCGGTATGTCTGCTCTACGGAGTTGGATCTGAGCTGACGGCAGTGACGGCCAGAAGAAGCCGGTGTTCATCTACCGCCTGTTGACCGTGAATACGATTGATGAGAAGATCTACCAGGTGAGCCAGCCTAGACCCTGTTCGCTTGCTGACATGCACAGCGCCAGATCACGAAGATGGGCCTCTCTGACCAGATGTTGGGAGACGGCGGCGGCCAAAAGGCTGCCAAGGACTGTGGGCCGCACCCAAACAATGCTCAGCTGACATTAGCCTTCTCGTTTGAGGAACTGCGCGACATCTTCACCGTCAGTCTGCATACTGACGGTTGTGGAACCCGTGAGTGTCTGGCACAGCACAACTGACGCCAGACGACCTGCTGGGCTGTGACTGCGGTGGCAAGGGTGGTGTCAAGTTGAAGGGGTCTGAGGAGCCTGATACTCCGGATGTGCACAGCGACAGCAGCTCGGGCGACGAGGCCAAGGCGGGCTTTATCAGCGCCTCGCAGTTCGATTCGGAGCCGGTGAGTCGGCGTGCATGTCCCAACTAACTCCTCACAGACGGCCAAGATGGTGCGGAAGGTCGGTTGAGTTTATTGAGCCACAACTTACCTCAGGCCAACAGGGCACAGGCAGACAAGCTCGCCGCGCTCAAGGAGTGGGCACACGTTGACGCGTTTGATAGCGCGTCGGTTGGCGGTATCAAGGACGACCTCCTGTACAACCTCCTCCGTGAAGCGCAGAAGGTTGATGAGGCCAAGGCCAAGAAGGCCGGGAATACGGAACGGCCCACCAAGAAGCTCCGCACCGCCGACAGCTGCAGCAGTAGTCGAGTTAGCTCCCCATCTGTTGACACGGCTGGGGCATCGCCCGCTCCTGAGAGCGACGGTAGCGACCTCGATGATAGTGACGAGGAGGCTGTGCGCGTGCCTGCCCGCCGCAAGACGCGACCGCGCGCCAGCCGGACAACGGCTGCAGTGGACATGGGCATCGACCACGTGAAGAAGCACAATCTCCACACGATCGCGGCCGACGGAGGCGTCGGGCGCATCTTGTACGTGTTCGAGAAGGAGTCAAGCGCACGCATATAGTACGATTGTAGCATTAGCATAGACTTTGCATCATCCACAGCACTGTACAAATGCACACATGTCAGTAGAGGGTGAGCGCCCATGAAGACGGGTAATTGTAGAGAAAATGGTGAATGCCATGCTGATGCTACCTACAACCGCGCCTTCTTGATGAGCTCGTCGACCTTTGCGAGCTTGGCTGCCTCGTCTGCCTCTTTCCTCTTGGACTTGGACTTTTGGGCCGCGATGAGGTTTTGGGCGTTCTTGGTGGCAAGGCCGACGTAGACCGACTTTTCGGGAAGGCCGGGGTAGTCTGGGCGGTTGTCGAGCGACTGGATAAAGTAGCTCTTGCGCTTGGAGAAGGGCTTGCCGTGGCGGATGATGACGACGTCGCCGAGGAGGGCGGCTGGGGTGAGCCATACGGCCTCTTCTCACTCGGTGCCGAGCACACACTTACACTCCTTCTCGTCGTGCACAAGCATCTTGGTCTCCTTCTGGATACGCTTGAGCAGCTTGGCGTGCTCAAAGTACCGGGGCACCGAGACGGTCACGGTCTTGCTCATCGCGCCGGTCTTGGTGACGATCCCGTAGAGGCTGTGGGACATGGCGGGCAGGAGGCTGGGGGGAGAGGCGGAAGCGAAGGAGTGGCTTTGCGGTGTCGCTCGCGGCGTCGTCGGATTGGTGGCGTGCGGCCCGGAGACGGAGACGGAGACGGAGACTGTTGTCGCGAGATCGAGGTCGATGCCGAAACCGGGGCAAAAGTCGAGCCCGGAGCGGAGATGAGTGTCTCTCCGCAAATGCTCCCTTTCGCCACCCACGCGTCACAGGCTCGGGATTTACTCCCGTGGGGCCAGGGGGTTAACCCTTGGGGGGGGGTTCAGTCCGACGGCGAACACATCGTCACTGATACCCTCGGCGACGTCGACATCTTCGACCTCTTGCTTTCTATCCAAACACTCGCCCTCGTCCTCTACACCGCTCGGACCTGGCACCAGAGTCGCCAGCCAAGTGGATTGCCAGCGACAGATCTGGCGGAATTGACACCCCAAGTCCGCGTCTGCCCTACGCCCTCCGCCACCGGCCTCGTGACCTCGCACACTAGCGTTGCCTCGCATCGATCAGGTCTTGCCATTGCTTCTCTCACTTCTCGTCACCCGCCTTGCCTCTTTGTTCTTTTCCTCCGTTCTGAACAACGACACAGTCTAACCCAACCATCCGATCGTTGGACGAGCCTATCCTCTGTCCATCCAGGCGTCGTCTTGTCACGCCCACTCGCAACTGCAACAGCTCTCCACTCGTCGCCGTCTGAGACTCGTGTCTTGGACAAACTCTACCCGATAACGAAACACGACTCGAGATGACCTTGATTCCGCCCGGCGCCAAACTGGGTACGTATCCTCCTCTCGTGCCGCCTGCGCGCAGACCTCTGGAACCCATCTCCTCCTGCCCCTGCGACGTGTGTAGAGTCGCGGCCCACATGATCCTGTTTCTCCATTCTCCCCATTCCTGTCTCACACATGATCCCGAAGCCCTCTCCCACCGCACGCTATGCGTGTCCACGTACGCCTTCTCCCTCTCCATCTTCGCGCACCTCGTCTGCATCCCCACGGCTTGCGCCACGCTCCCGCGCGAACTCATGCCTCGCTTCTTATCCGTTCCCTCTGGCCCCACCTTGCCACCCCTTCCCGCACCTTCATCCGCTCACTCTAGCGCCTGTTGATCTCCCGCCGCCGCCGCCCGCGGCAGACCCCCGCGAGCCTGAGGGTCCGCGCCGCGTGTCTAGAGCTCATGGCCGCGCAAAGTCACCGTACAGCAGTCGCGCCAACTCGCCCACGCGCGTGCGTGCCGACTCGGGCAGCCCGCCCCCGTTGCTTTCACCCAAGCCCCGTAACGCGTCCGGACAGGCGCCAATAGGCAAGCACGGACCTGTGCATCTCTCGCGGCCCAGCTCTCCAAGCAGTATCCACTCGAGCGGGAGCGCGATCTTTGAGCGCGACATTGAGATGCCGTCCGCGCAGAGCCTCAGCACGCTCGGCCACAAGGGAAGTCGCGTGTTCCACCACCCGCACGGCTCGACACTCGAGCACACAGTCCCCGCTGTCCTCGACGACGCAGTCGAGGCGCTCACTGCTTCGGGCCCAGATAGCATAGGCGAACTCGAGATTGAGGCACCCGCGTCGGCGATTGGCACCGCGCGCTCGGGCTCCGCCACCCTCTCCCCGGCGCTGCGCTCGCGCGTTGCGTCTATGCCCTTGAATGCCAGCCGGTCGCCCTCTCCCGAGTCGAGCCCGCACTCGCCCCATGCGCCGCCTCTCTCGCTGGTCGCTGCGGCGCTTGCACCCCATATTCAGACGAAGAGCCCCACGACGATGTCGCCGACGACCATTGACATCTCTCAAAGCATGCCGGACTCGCCAACTCAGATGTACCACGGCAAGCACCGGCCCGCCCCGCTGCGGCACGTTTTCACGGAACCCCAGCTGCCTGGCGGGTGGGCATTCATGGACGAGGACGCGACAGGCGCAACGGCTATCAGGAGCGAGAGCAATAGCGGCGCCTTGACTCCCATGCCGACTGCGCTCCCCTCGCACCTGACGCCGACCAAGGAGAAGCGCCGCGTCAGTTTCATCTCGTACAACGACCTGCTGCTGAGCGTCCCGACCGCCGTCACGTCCCTGGACGATATTACGACTGGCAATCATGCGCCCGACCACCTCCCGGGCACCGTGTCGCCAAGCGTTCCCTCGCGTTCGCCCGTCATAGCCGCGAGCCCCCTCGCGGGCCCCGTTATGCCGGACGCGCTGCGCCCGCTCGGCGGCAGTGTGCTCGAGGGCGAGTGGCAGCGCGAAGGTCTAGGCAAGGGCCTCGAGCAGCGCCTCGAGGACCTTGCGTTCCACGACAAGGTCGCAACTACTGAACAGAAGGTTTAATGAAATGGCCCCAGTAAGCCCCCCCGGATCGAATAGTCATATACCCCCCCCTTGGGAGAGTGTCTGCGAGATAAAATGTTTGGTATAATTAATGGTGCGCGTAGATGTGCGTGTGAATGCGATGGATACAATGGTGCTAGTGTACAGCTGTCTAGTGCCTTGTGTGGCGTAAACGTCTTGAGTTATCGTAGTCTCGTTGGTGGTCTAACGTAATCGGGTGTCTGGGTGCTGGGAACGAGGTGCTCGAGCTCGTCGGGGGTTGCCGTCCCGTCGATGCGCAGGCTGCGCCTGCTCACGATTCGTGACATGCGGCTCGATTGCCGTCGGATCCGCTTGACCGGTGGGACAGGGACGGCCTCCTCGTCGAGACCGGGAACCGCACGCGTGTTGGACAGCCGGACGTCCTTTGTGAGGAAGAGGCAAACGAAGGGCGGGATGAGAGCGACAGCAATGGCCCAAGACTGGAGTGTGAGCAATGTGACGCGGTCATCAGAAGACTAGGGCGTACTCACCACCAGCCGGTGCATGACGGAGCGGTATGCGCCGATGGCACCGAGGCGGATCGGGTCGTCAATAGGATACTGGACGATGTCGGTGATGCTCCCGAACAGCTCGTCGAGTAGCGTCTGGTTGGCTGTCGGGACGTGTTCGGCCAGGTCGGACGGCATGTACGTGTTCCAGATACTGGTCGCTGCGGCGGAGCCGACACTGTTCCCGACCTCGGAGAGGAGGAGGGTCATCGCGGTGACGGTGGCTACGTCTGCGCTCGCGACGGCGGCCTGCGCTCCGACCTGGGCAGCGATGCCGGCAAAGCCGCCACCGAGGCCCTGCAGGACCTGGCAGAGGACGAGTTCAAATGTCGTGCCGTCGGCGCTACGCGCGCGCAGCATGATCCCGACGCCGAGGAGGCGGACGAGGAGGCCGGCGAAGAGCATCCACTTGAACCGGCGGGTTGCGTACATGATCGCGCCGGCTACGATGCCGAAGACGGTGATGCTGAAGGCGTGCGTGTAGACAAAGTAAGCGACTGTCTTGAGGCCCCAGTCCTCGGTGACGAGGATGAACGAGTAGAGATACGTGTACTGGAGGTAGAAGGAGGTGAAGTCGAAGAAGCCTATGAGGCATGCACTGAGGATCGGTGTGCGGCCCAACCAGCGCATGGGGAACACGGGGTGAGTCGGGACGCGCCATTCGTAGGCTAGGAAGACGACGAAGAGCGCGACGCCTAGGACGCCCATCGCAATCTGATGTCAGCTACGCGCGCGTAGGACGGACGTACCAGAGTGTTGTGGTCCCAGTTGTTGTCGGGGGCGGGGACGATGCCGAGGGGCACGAGGATGAGGGTCAGGCTCGCGGCGACGAGGACTAGCCCCATAAAGTCCATGTCGGCCGCTGCGGCGCGCAGGTTGGCTATCCCATATCCGACGTGGGTTCGCGACTTGCCTTGCGCGAGGAGGGCGGCGATAAGGGGCGCCAACATTGCCGGAACAACCACCGCAAACTGGACATATCCCTTGCGCCAATCGGGGAGGACGCGGCTGGCAATCTCGGCGCTCACGAAGATGTTGATGAGGAAGGGCGCGCTGACTAGTCCGCCGACTAGTCCGCGCCATCGCAGAGAGGTCATGTCCGCAATGACGATTTGGAGGAGCATCTGGAGGCCCGTGTATCCGAACGCATAGAAGATGTTGCCGACCGCAATGGTGGAGATGCTGTATGCAGAGGCCATCGTGAGCTGATGTCAGCTAGAACTCGGGAACAGAGGCAGAGACAGGGGCAACGCACGTAGCCGATGAGGTAGAGGGCGGCGACGGCAAGAAAAGCCTCGCCGCGCCCGCAGACATCAGCAATTTTGGCCATGAATGGCTTGCCGACGGCAATGATGATGGCTTGCACTGTCCCAATCGTGCCGGCTGACGAGTGGTGGTGCACCGCCGAGGTTCTGGAGTCAGTGGCGAACGTTGGAGCCTTGGGAGACTCACGCAAACGACAGGTATTGGTACGTCGTCATGCCTGCTATCAGCGCCTGGAGGTGTTTTGAGACACACCGTCCAACGAGTAGATGTAGGCTGCGAGGGCGAGGCCGAGAAACACGAGCCAGCGGTTGCCGCTGACTGCCTCATCCTCGCTCTCGTACTCGGCCTCGGCCTCGCTCTCCGAGTCAGAGTGGCCTGGTGTTGGCGGTGGTAGTGGTTGCGTGCGGGTCATCGTGGGTGAAGGGGCCGAGAGGGCGGATGGTCTGCGATGCCTGCCAACCATGGCAGTTATAAGACGAGCTGGGCAGAAGCGACGTCGCTCCAGTCCGGGGTGACCCGGGGTGATCCAGTTGGTTATCTGATAGCATTGTCCACTCACGTGCACGTGGACGCCGCACGGAGTTTCCGGCCTGTCCGTGAGAATGTTGTTAACATCTCCCAGCCGTGTGTTGCTGCAGTTCACCATCCGCCATGGTCCGCTTCAAGTACCGCCACCTCCTCGTCGAGTTTCTCGATCCCACATCCCTCTCACCCCTCCCTTCCGACCCGCTTCCCAGCGCCGAAGAAGTAGAGGGCGAAGAGTGGGAGGGCGAGGAGGAGCTGGCGCGCATACCGGACCTGCCCTTCGTTTTGCCCCTCAACCCCACCGAGCCGCTGTTAGGAGGCGAGGGTGCTGGCGCAGTCTACAAGGCTGTGCGTGCCATGTGCCAGAGCGTATTCGGAGACGAGGGGTGGGGCCGGGTGTCGAGTAGTTTCAAGGGTGAGTGCGAGTGGTCGCTTCAAGTGGGGCTCAGAGCGCAGGCCTGGAGAGGGGCTCTGAGAGACAGAGCTGGAGTGCGGCTCTGAAGCAGAATCGGCGAAACAGCTCCAGAAGAATAAGAGCAGGTTATCGCTAGCTGGAGACTGTGTCGCAGCTGATGCCAGTGTCCTACCATTCCTCTCTCACCACTCTCACAATCCTCCGCGTCGCGCGACCACACTACCGCCTCCTCTGGGCTGCTATTACTCTCCTCACCAGCGTCGGAGGCGTCGCTGTGCTGCCACGTGTCGTGGCAGTCAGCGGAACCATCAAGAAGCTCCAGGCGGCCGCGATCGTGCATCACCGCCGCGTGACGGCGGCCGCTGTTGCAACCCTACTGAAGCAAGGTGAGTTGGCTTTTGATGAGCTGAGGCGGCTGGCTGAAGCTGACTCCAGGCACCAAGGGCGAGGCTGACAAGGAGGCGCTCGAGAAGCGCTGGGCGGTCGAGCGCGACGAGATGGCACGGCTAGAGGCACCAGAATAGTTGTATGCATATGGTTCCAACAGTGTACAACACCTTTGTTTTACAATCACTTAATTGTGACACTCCGCATACACTGCTCGACGTGTCGCAGGCGCTCGATACGCGGGTCCTGAGTTGCGGCGAGCCGGCCGCTGCTGATTAGGCTGACACCGCGCGCGTCGCGCACAAGCTTGAGTGCGGCGCACGTCTCTTCGACAATGTCGTCTGGTGTCAGCTGTGAATGAAATGGCCTCCCAGCTCGACGCACCGTATCGCTCCTCCTGCTTGCCCATCTTGGCAATGTCCAACTCGAGCTCTCGTGCGACTTTCTTCAGCAGTTGGAAGCTAGCGTCAGTGCGCCATGGTAATCGTATGAGCGAAATATGGCGATAAAACACTCACCGCCTGTCTCCAACCTCAGTCCGACCCCAGTGCTCGAGTACCCCCTCTGCTAATGAGCCGGTCTCAAAGCTCAGCCGCAATGCCTCACGGAGCTTTTGGATTGCCGCCTGGCGCCCTGCCGCATCTGGTACAGTACTGCGACTGGTAGTCTCAGGCACGGCCGCAGGCGGGGCTGTTGGAGCCTCGGCGAATTGGCTAAACTGAGAGGGGCCAGGGAGGAACAATGCCTCCTGCGCTCGAGGTACACGAGATGGGATGGACGCCGTTGTGGTAGGCGTGTCGAGAAACGGCGTCTTAAACTGCGACGCAATCTTGGTCCGCTTCCGAGGCACACCGCTGTTGTAGAACGACAGCGGTCCTCCCTCCCTCGCTGGTGTGACGCCCTTGAACGTATCCTCGCGCGCCTTACGCTTCTTCTGGGCATACTCTGGTGTGCGCTCGTCGCCAAGGATGACAACGGCACCTGTCATCCCTTCGTCAGCGACTTGGTCTATTGTCTGCAAGCGGTTAGGCCGCAGGATATTTGCTTGAGGTGTGGTAAAGAGAGCCTTGGGAAATCCGGACGCTCCCTCTCGTGGCAACGGCGTGGCGAACGTGTTCCGCACAGGCGTCGCCAAGGGGTTTTGTCCTCGGAAAGAAATCCGCGAGGCCGGTGTTCTCAATGGCGTCGGAGGCTCGTTCTCCGTTAGCCACTGCTCCGTGAAGCCGTCGTCAAAGTTCGGATCCCCGGCTGGCAAGACATCCTTGAGTGGGGAGGCGTTGGAGATTCCACTCATGGGCAACAAAGCTGAAGAGGCGTGCAGCATGGTCAGTGAGTTTCTCGGCTGCGCGCTCAGAGCAAAATACTCTGGCGAGGGCTCCAGTGGGGCAGGCTGGATGATGGGCGACGCGATTTCGCAGTCCTCGTTGAGTCCCATTGCACGGTAATACACGCCGTTGCGGTTGGAGCAGGTCTGACGTCAGCTCACACGCTGGATCACTTACGTCGCACATGCCGTTGCAGTATTTCTCTTTGACCTGCGGAGTGTCCTCCTTGATCTCCTCGCCGAAAAAGCAACAGATTGCAAGGTGACGACAACGAGAGATGGATTCGGCATAGTGCTGCAGCTGCCGTGGTCAGCAAGATCTCTTTGAATCAGCCTACCGCTTTGAAGCTGTTGACCATGCGCAGTTTGCCCCGTTCCACCGTTGCCTGATCAACTCCATTCTTCTTCCCACTTTCGGCTTCCTTGGTGATCAAGCCGCGCAAATACTTGGCATCCTCACGCGCTTGGAGTCAGAACGGGATTGCGGGCATTGCAGCTCACCATAGTAGAGGATGCAGCGAGACATCTGGGAATCAGCGCTACTGCAATTAGTTACCACTCACGTGTCCATCTCGACCTGCGCGGCCTGTCTCCTGGTAGTACCCTGTCGTCAGTGTCATCTGTGTTTAGAGCTCACCTTCAAAGGACTTGGGCATGTCGTAGTGCACGACGTACCGGACGTGCGGCTGGTCTACACCCATCCCGAAGGCGATGGTAGCAACGATACATTCCACTCGGCCATCTTTCCAGTCGTCGAGCGCCTCGTTGCGCTTGTGCGTTGACAATTTGGCGTGGAAGGGCAAGGCAGAGATGCCAGCGGCACAGAGCGCGTCGGCGACGGTATGACACTGGATGAGCTTGGTACGCGAGGCAGCTCACGCTGGCAGTGAAACGACAGTACACCAGACCCGAGATGCACGGGACGTCTACATTGTGACGTGCGTTGATGTCCTCAGCCTCGCGCCTGAACGAGCGAACAAACTTGATGATGTCGTCGACCGTGTCACCCTGCCGGTGCCAGCCGCTCATGTGCCGCACCTCGTAGAAGAGGTTCTTGCGGTTGAACGGCTCGACCCATTGAGCGAGGCCCTGGCTCGATGTCTTGGGCATGTTGAGAATTGTGAGCATGTCGCTGCGAACGTCGCTAGTGGCCGACGCGGTGAGCGCCGTGATGGGAACGTTCGGGTAACGCATACGGAAGTCACCAAGCTTGCGATAAGTCTGAACGTCAGTTGAGGGATGGGAAAAAGCTGACTGGACGAAATGTCGAACCCCATTCCTGTGGTCAGTAACCCCTTGCGAGGACACATACATCGATAACGTGAGCCTCAAGGTCAGCTTACAAGACTTGAACAGGCTTACCTCATCAACAACCAGCCGCACAATCTGCTTTTGGCGGTACGCGACGTCAAAGTCTGTAGTATACTTTGGACTGAATAGCGTCTCCGGTGTCACATAGAGGAGCCGTAATTGTGGGTGTCCAAGTCTGAGCTGTCTCTTGATCTGTCGCAGTCAGCTTGCCAATCAGGTGCGAGCCTACTTGCTTGATCTCCTTGGCATCGGTCTTCTCGCTCAGTTGAAAGGCCTGGATGCCCTTGAATCGCAAGCTTGAGACCTGGTCCCGCATTAGAGCTAACCAGTCAGCTTGTAATAGCTTGGAAACCCACCAAGGAGAGGGGACACTACGATTGTGATCCCGTACTCGATTGTCACGGCTGGAACCTGAAAGCACACCCTGGTATCAGCTCGTCACATCTGGCAAGCTCGCGATTTGCCCAGGCCAGTGGGTGCAACGACGAGAAGATCGCATCCGCGGAGCGCGTGGAGACAGATGTCTAGCTGCGGGCCCCGGAAGTCGGGGTGGCCCCAATACTTCTGGAGCGTACGGCGGAGGGCGGCTTGGCTCTCGGTCGCAGATGGTATGCGATTGAATTCGCGTGGGCGAAAGTTGTTACGTTGGTGCTTGAGTGAGAATACTGAGCAGAGAGGACGTACTTGAGATCCTAGCTGGCATGGATAGGTCGAGGGAAGTGGTGTCGCTGGTGGCAACGGGAAAACCGTCAGGTTTGACGGCTCGCCATTAACCACCATGGTGTCAAGGATGGACAAGAAGCGGGGAGACTTGAGATGCGAGTTGGTCTGGGAGGGAGGTGAGTCAACAACCGAAAGCAGTCACGTGCCCATTAGCGGACACCAAGGTAACGTTTCTAATAACGCCTAATGACGTGATTGTGACACGGATTACAGTGAGCGGTGCGGACGCGACGGGCGGGAAAGCAGGAATTGCCACCCAACTGGTCGTCTCAGGGCGGAATGACGACTAATGTACGATAGCTCGCTAACGCACACTGGCCCCGTCAACACCCCGACGCCACTCACTCGACTCATCATCGCTCCATCTCTCCATCTCTTATCATCTCTTGATAAGAGCCGCGTCTCCTCGCCTCCGTCGCACAGCATCCCACACCCGCTCTCCGGGCAACTGCCGCAGTTCGATAAGGTGGCGATAGGATCGCACCGCTTCCTTCGGCTCGCCTCGCGCTTCCGCCATTGCGGCCCACCTCGCTCTTGAGTCGTACATGGACATGGACCCCAGAGAGATCGGACACAGTTCCTCAGCGGAGGTACCACAATCCACGACCGCACCACCACCAGTATCGCCAGGAACAACAACAATGCCGCCCGACCCGTCACCTGTACCGACCGCGAATACAACGCGGCCAGCGATGCCAGAGTCCCCATTCATGAGCGAGCCAGAGATGGCGGAACGTACCTCAACGCCTACAGGACCACGGCCCGACACAGACTCGACACATGTCATAGGTGATGGCAGCATCCGCTCCGCGCACTTGGCGCCGCCCGAGCGGCAAGGTACCGCGCGCCCAAGGGATTATCAACGCTCTCCGAGAATGGGCGAGGCCGTGCATGACCAGAAGTTATCTGAGATGGGGTCGGTAAGATTGTATCCCGTGCAGTCTGACGCAAGATCTCCATGGGCACGTCCGCGCTCATCAAGGCGCTCAGGGCGATGAGGCTGGAGGCGGACGAATCGTCCATGTCGTCAGATGAGGAGGCCGAGTCGAAGAGCCTCCCACCGCATCGCCCGAATAGTGGGTTGTCCAGTGTTTGCGACCTAACCCCAGTTTCACCCCTGCACTCGTCGCTGCTGACGCTTCGGCCCATGGCGCCCGTTACCGAGGGCGAGTACAGCAGCATACGGTCTCGAGCCACCTCGCAGAGTCCACCTAGCAGCGCCCGCAGCCCTCTTCAGAGCGCCCTTACCTCACCCCACAGTCCCGAGTCGCGCAGTCACAAGCTGGCATTCCCGTACAAGGAGAATATGACCCCACGGCGCGCACTCGGATCGAGCATTACCAAACTCGAGGACCAATACGCACCCTCGAGTCCTGAGTTGGCAAGCGACAAACTACTGGGGGAAGAGCACATCACACCTACTGAGACGTTGAAGGAGATCGAAACGGATACTGTTGAACCGGCTGAACAATTGGGGGAGATCAAATCGGGCACTGTTGAAGCGACTGAACATTTGGAGGTGATTCAGGAATCCCCTATCGGGAGGCCGGAGCGAGGCCACCTTGCGGTCGAGCGCGAGAGCACTCCGCAAATGCTGCAGAGTGTGTTCGGTCTCGAAGAACAGGAAGAGCTCATCGAAGAAATGCAGTGCTGGTTGATCGCCTCTGACAGTGAGCTTTTACACTTTTTTCTCCAAGCTTACTGCAGTGCTCCATGGCTACATGTATCTCACGCGCCAGCACATTTGCTTCTTCGCCAAGGTTGGAGAGACTGAGAACGACAAGACGATCAAGAGCGGGCCCCTGTGGAAGAAGGCCAGCCGGACCAAGATTCTCCACAGATTCTGGGTAACCCTGAAGAACGATGTTTTGTCGTGGTACGGCGGTCCAAACGTTAGTTGTTGTGCTTTGACCGATGGCTGAAAGCAGGACCCATTCTTTCCCAAAGGCAATGTGTCACTACAGTACGCACTGAGCTGTGATCTTGTGGATGAGTCTCGCTTCAAGGTCAGACTGCCAGAGCGCAACTACACGTTCCAGGGGGATTCCTCAGCCAACGCCGAAGAATGGGTACGCGTCATCCAGAAGTCTATCGTCAAGCTGCAGAACGAGGGACAGGCTGTGAAACTCATCATTCCATGGGAGGCAGTGTACGAAGTGGAGAGAAGTCCCACGCTCGAGTTTGCCGAGACTATCGAGGTCAGTTCAAACTTGCGGAGACGTAAACTGACAGGCAGATCAAGGTGGTTAATAGCGAGGATGCCATGTCGCTGGACAGCTACTTCTTCGCCTCTTTCCCAGACAACGACTACGCATATGACCTCCTCCAGACGCTTCTACGCGAGCGGCCTGTTTCGCAATTGCCGCCGCCTGCTGTGACAAGTCCTGAACCCGCCGACCGTAAGCGCGATTCGGGCTCTAGGTTCAGTTTGGCGAACCTGAGCTCGGCGCTGCCAATTTCCATCCCCAGGTTCAGCGGTGCCAAGAACGATTCTGATCGCGATCGCGTCCCAATAGCTGCCCCACGGGTTCTCGATCTCCCTGACTCCGGAACAGAATCGGTTGTGCATCATAGCGAGGACGACTCCGAAAGGAGCGAGGACGACGAAGCAAAGCGACGCAGCGAGGGATATCCCCCACGGCCGTCTGGGCAACCGCCGCCTGGCATGACACCCACCCCGTCTGGATGGGCAGCTACCGACTGGATCCGACGCGGATCCGCGCAACTGTTCGGCACGTCTCCAGGATCCCGGCCTCCTCCGCCCAGCCGCAGAGTCACCCGCAAGGGATCTGTGACCGAGGTCGTTGAGAACTATGCCATTGACAGCACAGACGAAAGCGAGAGTGATCAAGTCGGCTCAGGCGGGAGACGCTCGCTACCTAGGGTCGTGAGCACGGCTACAGAGGTACCTGTCCCGACTCATGAGGACTCTGTTGCCAAACAGTTCCACAAGACCTTTGCGCTGCCGGAGAAGGAGGTCCTCATTGACCGTAGGTTGATATGAAGGGAAAGGGCACTCACGCAGACATGTCGGGGCGCCTGTACCGCGTCCTACCTGTGTCTGGGCGATTCTTCGTTTCGACCAACTACTTTTGTTTCAGATCGTCTGGGCTCCTCAGCAAGACCAGGGTGGGCTGGCGTTCGCCTGGTATAACTGACGACAGATGATCGTCCCAATCAGCCAGCTCTATGGCATGAAGGCGCAGAAGGCGTTCAACTTCGGGTACCATGGCCTGGTTATCATCATCAAGGGGCACGAGGAGCTGTTCCTCGAGTTCCACTCTGCGGAGAGACGCGACGAGCTGATGAAGCTCCTCGAGGAGAGGATGGATGATGTCCGCGAGGCCAGTCAGGCAATGAAGGCTATCGAGACCGCCCGGGACGACGCGGCTGCTTCCGCTGGCGACAAAGATAGCAGTCCGGAGCCGGAGGCGACGGCCGACTCAATGTTCCAGTCGACCACCAGCTCGTTCTTAGAGTTTAAGCCCCAGCCCATGACCATTGTGTGCCTCACAATCGGAAGCCGGGGTGACGTGCAGCCGTACATTGCGCTGTGCAAGGGACTGCAAGCGGAAGGGCACACGTGCCGCATCGCGACTCACGCTGAGTACAAGGCGTGGGTGGAGGGAGTAGGTGTACCGACAAGGCGGTGCTGACCATAGCACGGTATTGGCTTTGCCTCAGTTGGCGGTGACCCCGCCAAGCTCATGGAACTGTGTGTCGACAACGGCATGTTCACAATCTCCTTCCTCAAGGAGGGCCTGCAGATGGTAGCTTTCTGATCTAAATGAGCTGACAGCAGTTCCGCGGCTGGTTAGACGAACTTCTGAACGAGGCGTGGCAGGGCTGCCAGGGCGCAGACCTGCTCATTGAGTCTCCCAGCGCCATGGCTGGCATTCATATCGCTGAGGCGCTGCGCATCCCGTACTACCGAGCGTTCACGATGCCGTGGACACGCACACGTTCGTACCCGCAGGCATTTGCCGTTCCGGAGCACAAGCGTGGCGGGAGCTACAATTACATGACATATGTCATGTTTGATAACGTCTTCTGGCGCGCGATCTCTGGGCAGATCAACTATTGGCGCAAGAACGTGCTCAAGATCGACTCCACGTCGTTCGACAAGATGGGCCAGGACAAGGTGCCATTCTTATACAACTTCTCGCCTACCGTGGTCCCTCCTCCGCTGGACTTTCCAGAATGGGTCCACGTCACTGGCTACTGGTTCCTGGACAATGCGGACGGGAAGAAGGACTGGAAGCCGCCTGACGGCATCGTCGAGTTTATCGACAACGCTCACGTTCGGGGCAAGAAGGTTGTGTACATTGGCTTTGGCTCCATCGTTGTCTCGGACCCGCACGAGATGACGCGCTGCGTCGTACAGGGCGTGGTGGACTCTGGCGTTTGTGCGATTCTGAGCAAGGGGTGGTCGGACCGTGGGAGCCGGGGGAAGCACCACCATCACGTAGAGGCCGACTCGACGTCAGATGGCGCGGACGGTGTCGAGTTCCCGCCAGAGATCTTCTCCGTCGACGCTATTGACCACTCTTGGTTATTCCCGCGTGTCGACGCCGCGTGCCACCACGGCGGCGCGGGCACGACGGGTGCGTCACTACGTGCAGGCATCCCGACGATCATCAAGCCCTTCTTCGGTGACCAGTTCTTCTGGGCCGAGCGTGTAGAGTCCCTTGGCGTCGGCACTGGCCTCAGACATCTGACATACGAAGGTCTTGCTACAGCTCTCGTGGAAGCCACGACGAACGAGCGGCAGATCGCGAAAGCCAAGGTCGTCGGTGAGGCGATCCGCAACGAGGACGGCGTCCAGCGGGCCATTGAGGCAATTTACCGTGACCTCGAGTACGCGCGCTCTCTAATCCCGCCTGTCGAGGAACACTCTTCCACCCGGGCCCGACTCTCGTTCTCCTTGTCCCGTACAGAGTCGCGCCGTCGTGACAGCTCGCACGCCCACTCGCGCTGCACTAGCCACACACACTCTCGCACATCGAGCCTAGGCGACCTCTTCGCTCACTCGCTCTCGCGCACACGCAGCACGGAGGGCATGCGCTCCGACGAGAGCTGGAGTGTCGTCAGTGAGGCTGGGGCGAGCCAGCCCACCTCGCCTCGCTTGGAGCACAGCAGCGACTCGGACGAACACCACAGTCGCACCGCCATGGTCGGCAGCCTGGTCGGCCACATCAGCTCGGCCATCACCCGCTCCGAGTCTCGCAAGTAGACCCGACCCCACCTGTCTGTATCCCACCACTGTAGCCTCTGGGTATCCACCCACCACACGTCACCGCAGCCCATCCGTGGTATCGGCGCATTGAAGCCCACTCCGCATCCGCCCGTATCACTGGGTATCCGTATGCATGCTGCCGCTCTACTAGTTTGCCTCGTTCTTCTGCTTGACGAGTTCCTTCATGCGGCGCACGTAGCTGCTGTCAGCTCTGAGAGCAGTCGACGTACTCGTCGTACTGGCACTTTTCATAGACGTGCCTCTCGTCCTCGCACTTCCATGGCAGGTAGTCGGTCTTGTGGCGGCAGATGTTGAGGGGGATGAGGAGGCTGGGGTCAGCGTGGGCGTGGGGTTGGGATGTTGTTGGAGGAGGGGAGGGGTTGGTTGACGAGGGCCGAGGCATGGTCGAGCGAGACCTGATCGAACGAGGCCGCGCCGTTCCATCCGGTCGGCACCTAGCCAGAATGGATACACAGCCCAATCGCCGCGCACGCATGAGCCCGAACCCGAGGCGCCGTAGGTCTCGCGGGTCCCGGCCTGTCCTTTGCCTTCTCCGGCCCGATCCGTCTGGTCAGCCATGGTCGAGCGTGCCACTAGGACACTGGACGCTGGACAAGCTAGACGCTGGACTAGCTCAGCCAAGCCCGTCGCAAGCTCATCGGTCAAGCTGAGACGCAAGAGGTCAAGCCAATCACAAGCCAAGCAAGCTCAGAGACAAGCTCATGGCAAACCGGAGAACCGAACGACAAAGTGGTGAGGCACCTATGCAGCGGGATGGCATGAGGAGGGACGGTGGGACATGACATGTTGTTGGACGGAGGATGGAGGGAAGGAGGGACGAGGGACGGGGGACAGAGCGCAGCGCACGCACGAGGAGCACTGGTCACGCCAGCCTAGGGGGAGGTGGTTCGCCTTCATCTCGGTCTCGGAGGCGGTGGTCGACGCGGCCATTGTGCTGGGGTGGCTGTGCTGGGGTGGGTCGGCGATGTCGAACTCGAGTGTCCTGGTAGGCCAGACCATGCAAGGTGCCATGTGAGCGGGGAAGGGGGAGCGGAGGCAGATTGGGATGGCGGTGTTAGGCGGTCTGGGCCGTGTGGCGGTATTCCGTCATTTGGTGCATGTCGCCAGCCTGACGGGCATGCATGCATGAGATTCAAGTGGGAGCACCGAGCGCACGAGTCCTCTGGCAAGTGAGCTGGTTGCTAATGGAGGACGCGCCCCTCCTTGCTCGGCACTCAATGATGCATCGTCTGTGGTCCGCGACGAGATCTACGCGTTTGTACAAGACTCTAGTGTGCGACATGGCACGGTTACTAGTGAGAGTGGTTCGAGACCTCGTCACCCTCGGCGACGTTGCCGAGGCCGGGAGTACGGGACTGGCTGGGCGGGCAGCACGTGTCGGCAGCGCACTGCTCGGGCGGGCAGCGGATGAGGCATGCGTTGCCCTCGTCGTCAGAGTCCGAAACGGCCTTGGAGGGGTCGTAGAACTCTGGCTGGATCGTGACGCTGTGGATGCCGTGCTGGTGCAGCTCCTCGCGGATGTTGTTCGCAACCTCCATGTAGTCCTTGTCAGGTTCGATCAGGACGTGGACGGACGCAACAGTGGTCGTCTCGGAGAGCTGCCACACGTGCAGGTCGTGGACGCTCACGACGCCGTCGACGTTATTGATCGAATCGCGGACCGAATCGAGCGAGACGTGCTCTGGCACACCCTGCATCAGGATCTTGGACGCCGAGCGCACAAGCGGCATGGCCGAGCTGAAGATGATGCAGGTGATGAGCAGCGACACCGCCGGGTCAAAGTACAGTGACCACTTCTTGCCCTCGAAACTGGCGTTAGACGGGTTGCCGGTAGCCCGGCCGACTCACTGCCAGATGACGAGACCGGCCGAGATGACACCGATATTACCAAGGCTTGAACGTTAGCTGGATCGGCCAAAGGTGACTCACGCATCGCCAACAACGTGCAGGAAGACACCACGCATGTTCATCGACCCATGAGAGTGACCGCTAGTCGGCGCCTTCTTGACCTGCTTGTTTCCGTGATCATGGCCGTTGCCGCGCTCGGCGGCGTCAACGTTGGGTGCATGCTGAGAGGGAGGGATGGTCTTGGGGGACACAGGCTCGTCGACGGCCGTGTTGTCAGTCGAAGGTGTAGACGAGGACGCGGCAGCCTCACGCGGCGGCGGCGCAATGGTCTCATTGGTTCCGGGCTGAGGGGCCTTGAGAGCAGTAAGAGGCCGCGAGCGGCGTCTATTGACGCTCGACGAAGCGGTGAAACTCTCGCCCTCGTAGGACGCGCCTTGGCGCGCAGCCTCGATGATCTGAGCGCGCGTCTCGGCCGGGTGCTGGTAAGGGAATGTGAGGCTGTCAGACCTGCGACGCTGAATCGACGTCGCCTCAGAGTAGAGAGGCTCGTCATCGTCAGTCGGAAGTGCAATAGCGCCGTGGTCGTGCGTGTGGCCATGAGCCCCGTGACCATGCCCGTGGTCTGTTATTAGCGCAGGAGCGGCGCATGTACTCACCGTGGAAGAGGAACAGCCCGACAATGTTGCTGAGGAGACCTGCCGAGCCGACGCCCACAATGAGCTTGGGGTTGGTGATCTCTGACTGTCAGCCGGTTTGATGACAGATACGCACCAGGCGGAGAGATGAGGCGGCCCACGGCCTCGACGCCGATGGACGCACACAGCGCAATCAGGAAGACGCCGTTGATCAGCGCACCAAGAATTTCAGCACGTTGCCAGCCATAGCTGTTGGCCGAGCTCGATGGGCTCGTGGCGAGCTTGATCGTGTACAGTGCGACGATAAGAGAGAGAACATCGCTAACGTCAGCCTCGCGGGGGAGGTAGCGTACTTGAGCATGTGGAACGAGTCCGCAACCAGCGCGAGCGAGCCAACGGCATATCCGACAATCAGCTCCTGCGTGTCAGCCAGTGGATCAACTCATGGACGCACGAGGAAGAAGAAGGCTGTGTCGATGACCAAGAGGGTGATGATCCTCGCCTCTCTAGAAAGACCCATGGTGGCTGTTGGTGATGACTGGTGGCTTGGATTGAGGCTTTTGAGGGGTGGCTGGTCGGACGGACGAGACCGGTTAGTGGTGGGGCCCTGCGGAGCGGTGGGTGGCGACGCTGGCGGAGGCTGATGTGGTGGCAGCGAGGGGGAGGGGAAGAACGTTGTCGGCCTGCTTTACCTGTCGAGATAGGCCTTGTCGTCTTGCGTCTTGGCAGGTAGTTGAGGTAGTTGTCAAGAGGAGAGTGGTGACGGGCTCGATTGGGGCGTCGGCAGACAGGTTGACTGAGAGTCGCTGTGACGCACCGCATACTATTGTTCGCTGTTGCCGAGTTCCCACTTGTATTGCTGACTGATTAGCCCCATTAGAACCCCATTAGGAAGATGCTCCAATGTTCCTCCACCGCTTTCAACAATGTCCTGAACTGAATCATCCAAAGTCTGGGCAGGACCAAAGGTCACGTGACTGATCCTCCACGTGTCCCTCGCGTGCTGGGCACGGGTCACGTGAGCAGTGTTTCACCTGGCGTGCCTGCTGTATTTGCTTTCAATGCTTGGGTCTAGTGCCGATCTATTACAAGTTGAGAACGCGTCCACTAGACTACCTCACTCGCTCGCTGCCTTTTGAGTTTGTACTCTGGGCTTGTTTCCAACACCCTCGCCATCCTGTTCAACAAACCGCTCTGGCCCTCTTCCTCTCACCATCCTGCTCCTTTCACTTCGAACACGTCCCTTTCTCATTCTCAACAACGCGCCCCCATCCGCGTTCACTTCACCTTCCAACCATCTCACCCTTCCTCTCTCGTCTTCAACTAGCCACTTCCACCCCGCCCTTAGAGCGAAAGCGTCGAGATGGCGCGCGTGCCCATCGCAATCTGCCCCAAGGACATCCCGCCTCTCCCAACCGAGCCTCATCCCCACCCATCCCCACTTCAGCAACTCGTTGGTCACACTGTCTCCAAGACCGACTATGATGCTGTATGCGTACCTCTCGCTAATGGGTTGTGGCAGGATCGGTGGGAGCGCCTCTGCCTCCGTCCTGTCGGCATGGAGGACGACGACGACAACGGCTCCCTGCAAGATCGCGCGGCTGACGTAGATCGCGACGCAGACCTCTTCCGCCGCGAACCAAGCCTGTTCCGCCACGAGTGCAACATCACGCGGCTAGAAGAGAGTCAGAGCCTTATCGCGCTCGCGAGCGACTGGCTCGAACTCGATTCCCCAGACGAGGGTATCCGCTTTGACTCTGAACTGGTACGTGGAGCTGAAGCGGGGAGCCGGATTCCCTTCACATCTTGGCTTAACGGGCTTGGGCCCACCTACGCAGTGGCGCATCCCGCCAAGGCCAGTCGCTGACGTACAGGGCCTCCGTGCCGAGATGCAACACGCGCTCTACCTCTCTCTATCGGTGCTTGTTGTACCGGCACCAAACCTTGCGAATCGCGACTTCCTACCCTCGTACGCGCGTGCAATTTCCAACCTGCTTCAGATGGGCGGCCCGTCAGCGTACACGCAGGTGTCGATCCGCATTCCCGTTTCTGATCCACTTGAAATCATTGGACAAGGTCCAGCACCTCCGAACGGGAACAGCGAGCGACACCACCGGCGGTCGCTATCGCTATCGTCCCGGCCATCAAGCATGCATCAGCACCAGATGAGCATTGGGCAGCTAAGCGCCATTACGGGCGGGGCCGACGACGTCAACGGCTCAGCACCGGTGAGCCGTGTCGCCAGCCAGGCGAGCTCGAACATGCCGCAGCGCACCGTCACACACAGTGCGATCCAGGGTGATCCCAGTTCTACATGGGAGATGTGGGACTGCATTCGCTCGTTGTGTGGATACCACCCGCGGTTGAGCGTTAGTGAGTCATGCTGTCAACAAACGCCAGTGGCGTCAACATGCGCCACTGATGTCAACAACACTGCCGCTGACTCCAGCACTCGACCTCAGCAACCCACTGCCACCCAGCCAGGGCGCGATTGCGCGTTGGGCAGCCGAGCCCGTCAAACACATCTGGCTGCCCGCAGGCAGCTTCATCCCCAATGCCAAGGGTTACCCTGTGCTGAGCAAAGCAACACAGGCTTTCATCCGCGGGCTGAGCAAGCACCAGCCAACGTTCATGCTTTCGGGCACAACTGATGCGAGGCACCCAAGTGGAGGGCAGAACGCGTACCTACAATATCTGCGGCACATCACATCCCAGACCAGCGGGTCGGCATACATCTCGCCACAGGGGCCTGCTGAGATCGCAGGCGGCTATGGAGACTATCTCCAGGCTCCTTTACAGCCACTCGCCGACGACCTGGGGAGCGCAACGTACGACGTCTTCGAGAGCGACCCAGTCAAATACCATCAGTACGAGGAGGCTGTGTTCCAGTGTGTGATGGACGAGGAGCGGCAGCCATCAGGGGGAGAACCATTCGTCATCGTCGTCGCAGGTGCCGGTCGCGGGCCATTAGTGGCCGCGACCTTGCGCGCATTGGACCGCGCCCAGTGCGACGCGCGCGCGTGTACGCTGTCGAGAAGAACGCGGCCGCGTTCACGACGCTACAAGAGCGCAAAGCGCTAGAGTGGGGGGGATGTTGTTGAGATCCTTTTCGGGGATATGCGCACTCTCCCAGTGCCCGAGCTGGCAGACATCCTGGTTTCTGAGCTTTTGGGAAGCTTTGGCGATAACGAGTTGAGCCCAGAGTGCATCGATGGCGCGACGCGCTTCCTGAAACGTATGTCCTCCTCACGACCATACTAACATCAGCCGGCGCCGTGTCCATTCCCACCTCCTACACTGCCCACCTCGCTCCGATCGCCAGCTCCAAACTGCATCACGATGTGACGTCGCGCAGTGCAACTGCCGCGGAGATCCCCTACGTTGTCATGATGCAGCAGGCCAACATTCTGTCTGGGGAAACGCCGGGCATGAGCGGGCGCTGTGGCGAGCGCATCCAACACTGTTGGCAGTGGGAGCACCCGCGCTGGGACCTAATGCTCGACGAAGCCGGCCTGCCCCTCACCAACGGCCACAACACGCGCTCAGCGACGTGCACGTTCCATATCCCGCACGCGTCTCCGTGCCACGGCTTTGCAGGGTACTTTGAGGCACACCTGTACGGCAACGTCGGCCTGTCGATCCACCCCGACACGATCGCGCGAGTGTCCCCCGAGCTCTTCAGCTGGTTCCCCATTTTCTTCCCCCTCAAGAGCCCGCTGTATCTCCCGTCTGGCGCTGAGCTCGAGGTCAATATCTGGCGCCTCACAGACCAGAAATCCAAGAAGGTGTGGTACGAGTGGAGCGCCGAGGCGTACCTGCCCACGGTGCCACAGTTTGGTGGCACTCCCAGCGGGAGCATGCACATGGGCATGCGGTATGGGTCGGGGCACATGAATGCGGACGCGCAACACTCGCCGCGGGTGCAGCTCCGCGACGGGCAGGAAATCGGGCGCGTCAAGATTGGCCAGACAGAGCTGCACAACGCGGGGGGCAAACACTATTCTATTGGGCTCTAATCTGACATACTATCCTACTACATATCCATTCCAACATAGAGACACGGCTTGATATTATATATCATCGAGTAGAGATGCGAGATCTGTACAGTACTGTCGATGCATGGCATGGTGATGATTACGGATGCGGAGTGAGCTCGTGACAACGTGAGATGCCATATGAGTGGCTGATCTGGGGTGAGGTAGTCGAAACGCAAGGACGTGAGTGCGGCCTAGTCATGTCAACGCCCTGCTCCATGCGTGGCTGATGAACAGTAAATACAGAGTACAGACAACCGGTGGAGATTACATGAGCATGGCGTGTGTGCGTGCCTTTGAAGCAGCTCCTTTGTCAGTTGAGGGAAACATTAGATCAATAAGGCTCGGAGACTGATAGAGCACGGACACGACACACGCCATTGTCTGACGCCGGCTTCGGGAGCTGGCTCGTCGACATTGGGGGGTTAGGGCATGGAACGCGCGCCGGTCCGACGCACGCCAAGCTGGGGAGGTGGACTGGGAGGCGGTGGGGTAGTAGCGCAGCTTAGACAGGGACGGCCTGTACAATCGACCGCTGGACCCGCTCGGCGAGGGTGGGCTCGGGAGGTGGCGTTGCGTTGAGCCGAATGGGGCGCTTGAATGTGGTGAAGCTCGTAACTCACGGCATTCACGCTTAACGACTGGGTGCAGTGTAGGGGAGGATGTGAGTTCTCAGGCGAGGTCTTCGGGACCGAGCGGTGGGGTTGCACAGGTTTGGGGAGGTGGGTCGCGTGGTTCCAACTGGCAACACTGACCAGGGGCGGGGCCAGGTCCATGGATGTGTCGCACTGAGTCAGGCGGGGCCCGACCACGGTGGTCGGATGACAGGAGGCTCGGTCGGGGTTGCGAAAAGCGGTCGGGGGGATGACGCAGCGAATCGCCGGGTTGGGTTAAGCCCGAGGATGGTGGGACCAGCAGCGAGGACGGTGCTTCGCGATGGTTGGCGTCGAAGAGATTCCAGCGCTCTTCGAGCTTGGTCTCACGAGTTGCCTTCTGCGGCGGAGTGGCCTGGCCGCGCTGGGACATCCCTAGCAGGTACTCGGTCATGTTCAACCCCGAGAACTTGTCACCCTGAAGCAGGTCGATTTCCCGTAGAGGGCGGCGTGTACTCTGGGTGGGACACTTGGGGCCCGAACCCTGGTGGCCGAACTGCTCAATGTCGTCAGGTTGAGAGGATGAGCAAGACATCGGCTGCGCCATCTCATGGAGGGCATCGGTGAGCATAAACCCTTCGATCTCGGTCGTCGAAACGAAGAACCCCTCCCCGTTGTCCATGATGACGGGGATGCGGTCATCCTCGGAGACCTTTTCGGGTTCCGACGTGTGTTCCTCGGCCTCGAAATCTGGGGAGGCATCCTGTTCCCCCTTCCAGAGGTGGAGAGCTGGCCGGTTGTACCGAGTCGGCGGCGCCGGTTGGGTGCCCTGCGACCACTGGGAGATTCGCTGAGAGGCAATCAGAGCCGGGCAGCGGCGGCTTCCGGGAGGCTCTCCAGTGTGGACAGAGTGCAGTGCTCGGGAGACCTTGTCAGAGCTGATTGCCCGGTCAATGATCTCTGCAGGCGAGGGGCTACCCGCCGAGGGAACGCTTGCAGTGGCGGTGACAAGCGGCAATGGCGGATACGCAGGGCCACCAGGAGCAGCGTTCGCCCGGCCAGCAGCACATCCACGAATGGGTTGCAGAAGTAGGGGTCCATGGGTGCTGTGGCGGTAACGATTATCAGGTGCCAGGGGTGGGACCTGGGTCCACCCGCATTGAGTGCTGAGTTCAATTCTCTCGTCAGGCTCGTTTCTCGGATGAACGATGCGAGGGTCGCTGGGCCTACCTATGGCACGGGCACGGCCACCATGGGGGCCAAGCCGTCGGTTGAGCCGCCCGCCAGTGTCGAAAGCAGTGCGGTGGCCAGCCCTAACCAGATGTGAGTCGGCAGGGAAGGTCTTGGCGCCTTTGAGCTGGTACCCCTCCCGCAGCTCCTGCACTGTGATTCGGTCTATGGGTCTGAGAGGCTCAAGCATCTGGCGCCTGGGAGGACCACGTCGAGTTCGACGGCGGCGAGGAGGTTCCTTGCTCTTTGGTTTCTTGTGATTCTTAGCACTTGGTGGTCAGATGACCCGATAAGGAAACCCACCCTCCGTAGGTAACCTCGCGCCGAGTCTGAGTGAATCTGAGTCGGTGGCGATTGTCTTCCCCTAGTAGGGCAGGTAAAACGCCTCGGAAATCATGTGAGACAGAGGGCTGGTAGTCACGTCTGGTGCGTGGTGGTACGACGTAGTTGTGCTCTTTACGAAGGGAGGTCAGGGGATGTAGCGGGCGACCATAGCCGTAGAGCTGTGACGAGCTATGAGCCTGGGGAGAGTCGGCGGCGAAGACATGCTGGTGTTAGTTGTTGCAGCTTCTCGCCAGTTCACCTTATTGTGCACGCCGGACTTGGCTTTATTCTCATAGTCGTCAACCCTCGTCCGTTGGCGCCTAAACCCCGCACGCTTGAGCTCGCCGCACTGCCCGTAGAGGTCCGCTTTGTAACTGGGTTCCCTCTCGTTGTCTAGGTCAGAGGCAATACTCTCACTTGGTGTCCGGAGGCTGAGGTCTGGCTCAGAATTTCCCTGGCCGCCATGCTCGACTCCAACGTTCTACTGAGTCAAGCGGACACATTTCGGCTGCCGGAAGTTGGCGGGCTCTTGGACGACCGTGTCCGCCTGTTGGACCAACGCCTCGTCGTCGAGAAGAGGGGTGTGCGACTCAGATGAGCCCCTGTGTTGAGCCGTCATGGGTTGCTGGCTGGCCCTGGTGGAGAGCAGACGCGAGTTGTACACAGTCTGGCTGAGCTGGCACTCCTTTTGTTGCCTTTTGGAATGCGTGAAGCGCACACGAGCCGAGTAGGTTTGGTTCCAACGCACGTGTGTTGGCGTGGAGGGCAGCGGGGGTGGAGAATGAGGGATTGGGAGCTCGCCGAGTACCTTGCGAGTAGTCATGGCGCTTTGGCCCTCAGAATGTGATGTGCAGAAGCTGTTTCGTAAAGGAAAGAGTCGGGGAAAGTGGCTGATATTCTCGCCGCCTGAGCTTGGGGTCATTTGGGACGAGGGAGGATGGGAAGCATGGCCTCTATCCTGCGTGATACTTGAGTCGCTCTCTACCTCTTCATCGTCCGCTTTCAAGGCAGGCAGGACATGAGGGACAACCTGCTTCCCGAGCCCGCGGTCTTCGTCTGATACTTGTGAGGCCGAGGGAAGGAAGAGCTGACAACCCTGGTCAACAGAAACCTCGGCAAACATCATGAGTGAGTGAGGCGACAGCTGGTTGCTGCCCCAGTGAGATGTCTGTGGGAACGAAGGTGAGAAAGGTGTCGCGGCTGGTGGGGAGGGGTTTGGTAGTGGGGCCCGCCTGACGGATGACGTAGGGAGGGGGGCTGGCGCCATGAGAGGCGGGGTGACCTCGGTTTCAGGCAGTGAGCTGTCTGCACGTCAGTGGGAACGTTCTGTAAGAGATGCGGACTCGCCTTCCTCGTCACCAGTCTCGCGCCACAACCCCAAGTCATCCCAGTATCCTTCCTCGGGCTGGGCGAGGGAGCGCCTCGGCTCTGTGGTCTTGTTGGCGCCTGTGCGAACTTTGCGGGTGACACCCTTGGCCTTGCCTTTGCGCTTGGACTGGGATAAGCGAGGACTGGGAGAGGCGGACAGGCATGATGAGTTGGAGGGTTAGTGGAGGCGCAAGTGGGGTAGGTGTGTGGAGGTGATGAGGTGAGAGAGGAGATGAGCTGCGTTAGGCAAAAGTAAGAAAGAGGAGATGGAGAAGATGAAGAGTGAGTGATGAAGTATGAGCGATGAAATGTGAGTGAAGAAGGCTGGGTGTTAGTGTAATGGAGAAGACGAGAGAGGACAAGTGGAGTGAAGAAGGGTGTTGGTGTGAACGGAGAAGACGGAGGACGAGCCGGGCTCAGAGGAAGGCCATGTTGTACATCGTCCTTTCTCTCAGCCGCAGGTGTTAACAGCACAGGATCGCAAGCCCGTACTCAACTGGGGTGGGTGCTCCAGTCTCCACCTCTACGGTCGCCAACAGACCAGAGCAGGATATCCGGAGCTACGGTGCAACATACACTCTGCAGCCACACCTCCCCGCGCGCCTATCCACCAGCGTCCCCGCCACCCCCTCCCGACAGTCAGTGCCCGTTTAGAGTTACGGGGTGTCGTATGCTCTGGCGCCGGACGTTAGTGTGGACTGGTCGACCAGGTCCCCGCCTGTATCGCCCAGTTCTTGGCCTCGACCGATCGACCAGCCTTTAGCGCGGGTGTGTCGACCAGTCCTTGGCCCGAACACTGGAAACCTGGAGGAAACCTTGAGGAAACCTGAAACGCGACTTTACAGCAGTCGTTTCAAACCAGTTCCGAGTTGCGGGTTTCAGGTTCCAGGTGGTCTAGTGGTCCAGGTGCCTCGCCCAGAACTCGAGCGCCAGTCACTATGCCGGCACGCCACCATGCCGAGACATTTGTGAGTGCGGACGTAAGAAGCATTACGAGGAATACAGTTTGCCGGGCTTACGAGGATTACGGAGATTACGAGCATTGCAGAATTACGAGGAATCGAGGATTACAGGGTTTTCGAGCTTTATGGGCCTTGTGGGGATTCGAGGCTTACGAGGAGGACCTGGGGGCCGGTCACGATGAAGATGATGGGAACTGGAGTTTATGAGGAGGACTGGGGTTACGAGAATAGGGATGGCACTGATCATGCCATTGCTATCATCAGGAGAATGCCGCCGAGGTTGAGGTGCGGTGTGCGGAGGTGGCAGGTGCCGAGGGGCGGAGGGCGGAGAGCGGAGGTGACGGCGGCCGGAGCTGGAATAATGGCGTCGGTGACCACGCTCTCGTTAAGCATCCGCCCGAAACGGGGGATCTGTGTGTCTCGCTGAAATGGCGCATCTCGCGTCGCTCCAACTATGCCCTGCTGTCTCGGTAGAACATGAGGTCAAGAGAATGCGCCAGTGGAGCCTGTGATCAGAGAATGGGTCCTGGGCTGAGATCAAGAGAATACGCTAATAGAGCATATGATTAGAGAATAAGCGATGAGTTGAGATGAGAGAATGCCTCGCTGGTAGAGCATGAGAGCAGAGAATGGTTCATGGCTGAGATCATAGAATAGGTCGTGGGCGGCAGTCGGAGACGGAGGCCGCAGTCAGAGATGGACCATGGCCGGCCGGTTTCGAGGGAATGAGTGGAAATAACGAGGGCGGTGAAACTGCAGGAGCTCCGCCATCGGTGGCTAGGCCTGCATTAGACTCTGAAACTCATGTCAAACGGCCATTCGCGACTTGGGTGCGGGTTGTAGAGTATGCCGCAACCGAGGTCGAGACTCGTCGGCCTTGTTCTGGCACCCGCGGCTCGTGTACATCACTCTAGTGATGTTTGGTATATTCGCCTCCAGACGTATGTGCCCACCGTTTTTATGGAAGCTTGTCGCGCTGGATTATGAGCCTATAGCAAGCTCCCTGCCCAGTCTCAGTGCCGCCCATCGCACACATATCGCGAAATACTAGTAGTACATCCAATATACCTATGACAAATAACGGTCGGATTCCAGGTCCTCCTGCACATGATGTTAAGCTACAATCGACTGGCGCGGGCCAACGGCGGCCGCGGCCTTGGCCATGTATGCCGCCGCAGTGTCATCAGCACCGGCGGCGGCTACGGCGTCGACGAGGAGCGTTGACGAATAGCTCCCATGCGCAGTGTGGTACGCGCTCCTCTGCTGCTGCTCCTCGATAGACTTGGCAGAGGTCGGCGTCGCGATCGGGGTCATCGACGTGCCAGGGCTCGTCTTACACGTCGACCAGCTGGGCGCCTTGCGCACGCGGCGCGAGGGAGCTGAGCGGCTCGAACCCGACGAGTCGCTCGCCGAGTCGCGGTAGTAGTCGTACCCGGCCCCGTCCCCAGGCGTACGCAGCTGCTCGACCAGGTCTGGGTCCGGCGAGCTGAGTTCGCCAGAGCTAGAGGGAGGCAACGGGAAGTTGACCGTGTGGTTGATGACCAGACTGAGGCTGTCGCTCGAGTTGGTCAGGTTGTCAATGTTGACGGGGATCGAGTTGCGGCCGCCGCGCGCGCTCCTGGTGATATCCTGAAGGACTGCAGGTGGCTCGGCACTCAGGCTCTCGCTGCGCGCAGTGAGCGAGGTGAGAGTCGCCGAGATGGCGCGGTCGCGTTGCACAGCCGGGCTGACGGGGCCAGTGTCGTTCGTCGAGCGACGACGAGGCGAGATAGGCGACTCCTGGATGTCGGCCAGCGACATGCCGCCGCCGCCGTTGTTGGTCGTCTGGCTGCTGATGTCGAGCGCGAGACTGAGCGTCGAGCCGCCAAACTTGTGTAGCATTGGCGTCGAGTAAGAGCCGGGGAGTGCCCAGTGCAGCGACGGCGGATGCTCGACCGAGTCGGGAGGGCGGGGGAAAACAGACCCCAAGCCTGGGCGCTGCTTGCTCTGCGACGTGAGCCTCCGCAAGCTCGTGCGACTAAGGCGACGGTCAGCCCTAACGTCGGCCATGTTGTCCTCGTCGCCCAAGCGGGCTGGCGTGGCCGCACCTGGCGTCCACGATGTGCGACGTGGATGACTCAGGTTGGGCGATGGGTTGGACGACGACGCGCTGGCGCGGCCAAAAGTGTCCGCAACGGTGCTTGGCGACAGGTTGATCATGCTCTCGACGACGTGTCTCGAGACGCGGTAGCCGCGCTTGTCGACGTTGGCAGAGAGCTTGGACGGCGCCTTGGTGGCCAGGCCAAGGTCCTGGCCGCCGCCGTCCTCGGCCCGATAGGAGAGGCTCCATAACCGCGAGCGTTGGCGCGGGGCGGCGGCAACACCACTTCCCTTGTGGCCTACTGAGCGGGGAGGCGGGAGGAGCGATGCGCGAGTGGGAGTGGTCGGAAGAGGCTGCTCTGAGAGGTAACTTCGTGGCGACTCGGGAGCCGGGGACGCAGCGGCGGCAGGTGGCCTGATATGCGGCGCAGTGTTGCCCTTGTTGCCGTTGGACGGAACAGGATTGTTGGCCTTGCGGCCACGGCTGAGAACGTTCTTGATCCGACACAGAAACGTTGCGTTTGGCTTGCCCGACTCATGCCCGGACTCGTTCAAGGGCAACCTACGCTCCGTCGCCTGCGGAGGCGAGCCGTGCACTGTGTCTAGCTTGGGCGCCTGCGACACGACATGGGCGGGACGTGTTGCCTGCTGTGTCTGGAGCGGCCGGGGGTCGTCATCACCAAAGGTTGCAGTCCGCTGGAGTGGTGGACGACCCGAGCCCGAGCCCGAATGCTCCTCCTCCTCTTCTTCTTCTTCAACCTCGACAAGGGTGGTTGGCGGCGGCAAGATCGGGGGTCGCCATGTTGGCATGTTGGTGCCTTTCAGGGATCCATTTTCAACCACAGGGCGGGGTGGCGGAATGCCAGGTGAGATGAGTAGGCCGCTGCCAGCGAGGTGACTCTCGGATCGAGCGTATGCCATCCTGAGCAGGGGGTGCTCGTGGCTGGGCGAAGGGAAGAATGATGGTTGAGAAGTTGAAGCGGATGGAATGACTGGTTGCGAACTAGCAGCTGCTCTGTCCTTTTGATGGGACAGCTCGAGCGGATGTGGACGGGCCTTGTTGCGGACAAGTCCACCCATGCTGTGCCGTGCAAACGTCTTGGTCTTTGGCGTACCGGGCCCTGGCCCACCGAGGCCCGAGCTCTGGCCGGAGGGGTTGGTCAACGTCGCCGTCGCGGTGGGCGAACGCGCAGCCAGAGGAGGCACGGTCGTGCTCGCTCTGCGCTTGTCGTGGCGGCCCAGGTCGACCATGGACCCAAAGTGGAGTCTGCTGCGGTTGACCCAGCTTGGCCTGTTTTTGGCAGCAGAGCTCGCATTGGCTCGTGTTTCAGATGATTGAGGGGTGTAATGGGCCAGGGCTGGTGACCCTTCTTGAGGTGAAGCAATGTTCTTCTGTGACATGAACAGGTTACGCCGAGAACGCCACCATTTGGCGTTAGGGTCAGTCGGTGGCGCCACCAACGCTGGCGTCGGGCCATTTGCCATTGCAGACGTCGCCGGCGCCGAGGCAGGCTCATTCCACAGTGCGAGCGGGTCGTCTTGAGCCTGACACTGCTGCTCGGGCTTGTTGCGCTTAAACCACCGTCTTTTAGGGGTTGGGGTGGCTCCGCCTGCCCAGCCGTCTCCGAGAGCGACGACACCACGCGTGGAGCGCAGAGCCGCATCGACGGGGGCACGGTGCCCAAACTGGTACGTGTCCATTTCCTGCTGGTCACCGTCGTGGTCATCCTCGTAGTCCGAGTCGTGTTCGTCCCCAAGGTCACGCACGACAGGCCAGTCTGGTCGGCCGGTGTCTCCGACAAAGGTTGGGAGGCCGAGGCCTACTGGCTGCTGGTTGCCGGCGGCAACAATAGATGGTTGTGCAGGCGCACTCTTGTCGACATAAGGTTGGGTTGGTGGCGGTCGCTCTGCTTGGACGGGGGGTAGGGAAGTGGTCGAGGATGATGGTGACGCAAAGTCGTGCTGTGCGGCCGAGCCGCCGCGGTCCATGTCGTCTGCTGGAAGGGCATCCATGGACACCCTGCTTCGTGAGGCAGCGCCACCCATTGCAATGGCCCGAATGCAAGTCGGATGGACGTGGTCGAGGGCGGAGGGTGGGGCGAGCAAGGTGGAGTCGGGTCGTCCAAACCTGGTCTGCCGGTGGCTGGTGCCGGTGGATGAGAGCATGTTGTCGTCGTCCTGTCCCGACCAGATGGGCTGGTGGTTGTCGCTAACGGCTTTGGGGGTCAGCGTGTGCTGCCTAGCGTGCTGATTCTTGGACCCAACCGAGGATCTCGGTGACTGACATGCCGTATGGCCCTCGGGTAGGGCTAAGACGGGAAGGAGGTCAGGGGATGGAGAGTACTTACTGGATCCACCTCTTGAATGCCGCGATGTGTTGGTGGTCGTTGGGGCCATGGCAGAGCGTGTCGTGTTGCTGCGTTCCGTCGTGACTGTCAACGATATTTTGTTCATGCTGATGGGAAAGAGGAGGAATGTGTTGAAATGGCCGTGCACTGTGCTCTGCGCGGATCGCCAAATGGACACGGCAGGTGCAGTTTAGCACGAGTACTGGTTCGTGGTGGGCCGACGCGTTTTGTAGCAGGTGTCTGCCACTGGTGTGTTTGGGGAGTGTTGCCGAGGTGAGGAGGCCGAGTTGAGCAAGGCTGAGTGAGATTGTGAGAGAGGAAAGAGAGAAAGATAGAGTAGGAGAGGAATGGCAAAGAGTCGAGAAGGATACAAGATGATCTGGGGGAGGGACAGTGGTCGCGGTTGGCCGGTGAGAGTGGTAAGGAGGAGGAGGAGAGAACCAGGAGATTGGGGAGGGAGTGGGCTCAAGCCGAGGAGGATGAGGACGACAGATGGCGGCGGAGAGAGCGCAGAGCAGAACCGAGGAGTAAACTGATCCAGCTTAACGATCCGATCGCGCGCCTGGGAGGGGGGAGGAGAGCAACGGCGGGGATTCTGGCGCTGTTGGATTCTTACTAGATGCACAAATTCCCTCGCTCCCTTGCCCTGTCCATCTTCAACCCCTGTCTTACACCTTCCCCTTGGACAAGGGATCAACAGGGGCCCGTAGGGAACAGGGTCGCAGGGCAGCCAGGGGACCCAAGGTGTCAGGGTTCGTCGGTGGGAACGCGCTTACCCAACGGTGGCTATTCCTATTGCCTCAGGGTCCTCTTCCTTACCTGCAGCTTACCTGCACATTACTCGCTCGATCACCCTGTTCTGGGCCTGTGCACGCTGCCTGTGCGCACTGTGGCGTGTGGCGCCAATTACGCCACGATGCAGAGAGCACCAACCACCACGCAACACCAGGGCAGCGGCCTCTCTCCCAGTCGCATCAAGAGAAACAGAGGTCCATCTGGCGCACCAGCGGGCTACGGGACTCGGGCTACAGAATTACTCGGGATGCATATCTCCATTCCCTCCGTTCACCCGCTGCCGCACTCATCCGCCACCGCATGCACTGTAGATCCTCGCCGCTAGGTGTGGCGCCTACTCGTCATCTCGTCGCCAATATTGACGAGACATTAGCCAAGCGTAGCCAAGGCGTAGCGATAGAACGCACCAACGAATTCCCATCCTCTTCTAGCTCGCGTCAACGAATTCCCGTGCTCTCCAACTCGGCCTAGTGCTGAATTCTTCAGCCGCGAGCTACATGTCGTTCTATGGCGTTCTGGACCAGAGCTAAACAAAACCAGGCATGCATTGCTAGCCCGTGGAACGCGTCCCGCGCCGATGGTAGGTGTGCAGACCGAGCAACAAGGCAAACTTGGTTCCTTGCGCGTAATCAACATCCAGCGCCACGCCCGCCCGCGGCCCGCCGTGCCGTGGCGCTTGTCCTACCGCCCCCCAGCCGTTCCTACACCACCAATATGCATAGAGTTGGAACCTTGCGATCCTGCTTGCTTGTCAGTTTGGGCGCTCGACAATTCGGGCCTTTGACGGCTCGTGAGCTTGTCAGCTCGTCAGCTCCCAGATCCTGACTAGATCCTGGGTGGGCTGCCCGGTGGCAGCCGACGGCCCACCACCTGCGACCACCCAGAGATGGTGGAATGCAACGCGTCGACTGCATGGCAGTCGCACCCGCCCTGGACCCTGCATACCGCGTACCGCTGTCCCGCCTGGCAAGGCGAGTATGACCGCATAATGTCGATGGAATGGCCTCGATGACCGCATCGCGTTCATCGACACTTGCGCAGATTGTTCCACGGGACAGACGGTACACTGCGATGCGTTGTATTCTACAGAAAACAGTGTACGAGGACGGTGCGGACGTGTACAGAGGACAGGACTGCCAAGTGCTCGACGGTACACTGCAGCACAATACAGTGCAGCACACAAGCACACTCAGTCCAGCATCATACAGACAGTACAATCGTACACACAGTCCAGCACACCACTCCACAGTCCAGTCAAGCACACACCACAGCACGCACAGTATCCCTCGTTCCTCGTACCTGGCCCCACATAGAAAAGGAACGGCGTCGACGCCGCGACGAAATCCAGTTCTGGTGAACCTTGTCTGTTTAATCCCGGCTCCACTGCTCGAGAGTATCCGAGTGCTCGTCGTTAATCAGGTGAGCGCAAAGTGAGCAGAGTTAGTGCGTGCCGAATGAATCAGATTGCACGTGCGTGCCGTGTGCCGAATCCGAGTGCTGTCTGCCAAGCCGTGCGTTGTATCCATCGTGTCTGCCGAGTCCTGTCAGTCCTCCAGTCCTGCAAGTCCTGTCGTCTGAGAGTCTGACAAAGTGGATGGCAGATGACAGATGTAAGATTGTGAGGCTGTACCTGCGCTTGTCCTTTCACGAGACTGGCCCAGCCCAAGATTACAGACCTGGTGGCCGCACATCAGACCGGAAGCACTCCAAACAAGGCCAAGAGGGTACCCAGACGTACACCGTATCATCGTTGGACAGGCCTACCATCTCCCGCCCTCAGCTCAGCTTGTGCCTCTTCTGCTCCAACCCGTCTCCAGTCTCCCTACTGGCACGCTTGGCCCGCACTCCTGGCACTCATGGCAGCGAGGCAAGAAGCAAGTCTACAGATCAGTCTGTACAAATCTCTACTCCAGTCTACCAGACCACCGGTTCACGCCGAGGTCATCGGTCCACCCATAGATCCATCCATTGGTCACCGCGGCCATCGCCCAACGGCGTAAATTCGCCGGCCTAATCACTTCCCTGCTCAAGGGGGGGACATCCCACATTTAGATCCCGTTCATTTGGATCGACCACCCTAGGCCACCCCCCAGGAATCACAAGTTCCGGAGACTTGCCTCCCCAGTCCCAAGCTCACCCGATCATCCTGAGACTTTCCCCCGAGCCTCCCACCGATTTGAGCTCACAATGCCACCCAGCCGCCCGGTCTCGTGACCACTGGCCGCTCCGGCTGTCGCGGAGCTTGTCGGATGAAACGCTGCTAATGGCCGTATTTGGACCATTTCAATTCCGGCCCCGTCCATCCCTCATTCCGCGGAGCGATGCCAAGAGTAAGGTAACAGGTACTTGTGCCCTCTTTCGACTTGCCGCACGCAGAAGAGTACGCAGCTGTCTCAGGTCAGCGCCCGTGAGCGAGCCGCCGTTACTTGCACCTAGCTGGCACACACCTGACCGGGTCCAGAATTTCGTCTCATATATCCCGTCCCTACCAAACGGTCCCAGCACACTTGTGCATACCTCCGACACGCTGCGCCATCTTCGGCGGTATGGGGCCGCTACTCCAGCAGCCAGAACAACTCCAGCCCCGTTTAGAAGCGAGGGCCACTCGGCGGCCCAGGCTGCGCAAGTGCCATCCGCCCAGAAGCCGCCGCCGCCGCGGCCCGCTGGACCGGTGCACTTGTACCCGCGCCGACCTGGTAGGCATACGAACTCAGGTTGGACAGCGTTGCTCCAGTTCTGCTTCCAGTCGCAACATTAGATGTCAGGGTCCTGAGGTATCAGCTTCTTCCCTGCAAATGAGTCAATTCAGTCACACGTCAGCCCGTCGACCCGCCCGCTTCCACATACTCCGCATCCTGCCGCCCCCCACTCACCATCGGGCGGGTGCCGGAGCATTAGGCGCCTCCTGAGCTCGGTGATCCTGCACAAAATTTGTGGTAACTCCAAGGATTTTGGTACCATACAACTTAATATCAGCGTGGTCCCCTTGCGCAGACGAGTGCGACGAGTAGCACCAACGTACGTCTGCCTGTTTCCGCGACAGGCCCTCGACACTGTACAGCGCTGGCATGTCTGTGGTCAGAATGTCTCCAAGAGCAACCCTACTAGACGGCATCATCGCCGCAATAGTCTGCAACGTTTCATCAGGGAGTTGCAGGGCCTTCTTTAAGTTCAGCGCTTGGTGACATCCCACAAACTCACCTTGGCACGGAGTTTGCGCAATCCATTCAAGCATTGCTCAGACGCACTCTCCGCTCCAGCTCCTGAACGCCGAGGCCGCTTGGAACGGTTCGCATTCACACGTTCGACAACCTTGATCCCACTGCTTTCCCTGTTGTCGGCGTCCTCAATGGAATCCAAGTCGGGGTCATCGTCACTCCCGACAAAGTCTTGCTGGTCCTCTAGGACCTCCTGGCGAGACCGCTTCCGTGCCAAAGCCGTATTATTTTTGCTCGTCCTTTTTCTTTGTGCCAGAGGGACGAGGCGCGCCACACCATCCAACGAGTTACCGGCGGCAGCTGCTTTGCTAGCGCGAGCCTTCTTTGGAGACGCCTCGCGAAAGTCCATCGACAGCTTCCTGTTTCCGTTCAAGAATGCATTGGCCTCTTTGCCCAGCTGCAGCGGCGTCAGATATGACTTTTGGGGTTTATGTGTATGCAGACAGGAACCACAGGCACGCGTGCCAAGCTCACTCACCTTTAGGTACGTGTTATTCCACCCTGCGCCGTTCGTGGTATGGAATTCCTCGAGAGCGCGCTCGAGCAAGAGGTTCTGAGTGAGGCGCTCAGCCTCTGTGCGGTCCCAATCTTTGCCAACACCAAAATGAGGGTTCTGGCCCAAACATTTGTCCGAGTTTCCGTTGGTGCCACGGAAACAGTCAACGGCGTTGAGGAGGGTGATCCGATCTCTGGAACCGAATTCCTTCATCATCGTGAGCACCAACTTGGCCGCATCCGTGACGTCCTTGACCTGAATCTTGCTCTTGTCGGGATCGGCGCACACGTCGCAGGTTTGTTGGCACTTGGCTGCGTCAAACTCCTCGTTAAAGAAAGCCAGGACCTGGCTGCGACGACAGTCCGTCTTGTTGTTGCAGAACCGAAGGACCTCGCGTAAAGCGTTCTTCTGCCGTTCCCTCTGTTGAGCATTGAGCTCCTGGTCACGGTCGATAAGCTGCATGACTGTCTTGGAGTCGCCGTAGCTGTAGACTACGTGGGTTAGCAGGGCCACGCTCATCACTCACAGAGGATACAGCTTGCTGGATCTCCGTCCCGTCCAGCGCGGCCCGTTTCTTGGTAATATCCCTCAAGGGACCGCGGGAGCGAGTGGTGAATCACGTCTGCGACAATGAGCATCTCCGCCACGGTCAGCACTTACATCGCACGTCCGGTTTGTCAATGCCCATGCCAAACGCGATCTGCAGGTTAGCCAGATGCTCACAAACAGGGTACGAACTGTTGCCACAATCACTGCAAACTTGTGGTCTTGCCACCCTTCCTGCACTTTGCGACGGTCGCCCTTGGACATGCCGGCGTGGTAATGCCACGCCTGGATACCGTGGCTCGTTCTCAGCTCACTCGCTAGGACTTCGCACTTCTCGCGCGATGAGCAGTAGATGATGCCGCTAGCACCGGGCGGTTGAACCGCAATGAACGAAGCGATTTCGTTCATGACCTTCTTCTGCTTGGGTCGAACCTCGTAGTAGAGATTGGGGCGGTTGAAGGACTGCTGGATCTGGACACAATTGTGGATACCGAGGACATTCTTGATATCCGCTTGTACTTTTTCTGCGGCAGTGGCCGTTAGGGCCATAATGGGAACGTTGGGGTAGTCTTTGCGTAAGAGGTCCAGCCGGAGATCTGTCGTTAGCCACAGTAACCCAGTAATGCTTACAGTCGTCGCGGAACTGGACGTCAGCACAACAAACTTTTGTCGAAACCCACGTCATGTCCCCACGCGCTCACACAGTGAGCCTCGTCAACAACGAACCGAGCAAGACGGTTGCGACTGATCAGATCGCGAATAATCCCCTTGATGCGGCCTCCTTTACTCATCATCTCAGGCGTGACGTACACGACTTTGGTGTTCGGCTCAGGTTGGGAGAGCTCAGCGTGAGCGATGTGCTTATCGCCCGCGGTCATGTCGCCTGTGTAGGCAATCGCAGGGACGCCGCGCTTGGCCAGGTGGCGCGTCTGGTCGTTGATCAGAGAGATCAGAGGCGAGATGACGAAGGTGACTCCCCTGGACTTGCCCATGACGCAGATTGCTGGCAGTTGATCTAGGAAATTAGTGTGTCCCAGCTACGTATCTCACATGTCAAACTCTTGCCACCACCCGTTGGCATGAGGACGAACACTGGCGGTCAGCAGCGGGCTCTGGGAAGAGCAGGAGCACTTGCCATCCTTTCCTGCCATAGTCGCATCGATGGCGTCCTCCTGGTTAGTACGGAACATGTTGATCTTGAACACTTGGCGCAGTTTCTGGTGAATTTCTACGCTCCAGCCGTGCTTCCGGCGCGGTTTGACGATTGACCGAGGTGTAAGCCCAGGTTGTGGAGGTCGTGCTCGTGTCGGCTTCGGGTCATTGGGGGAAGACCTAGATGCGGCACGCTGCACAGCTCGGCTCGTAGAGCCTTCAACACGAATGGATCGTTCTGGGGACCGGGGTGGCGAAGAGTCGAGCATGTGGACGTCGACATCATTGAACTCAGCGAGAGCAGCGGCGCGGTCCACAACAACACCTGACGAAGCTTTCCGCAATGGTGGTGCCGTGCGACGGGTTGGGGTCTTAGGAAGGTCCTCGGGAGGCCCATCCCAGTCACCTTCCTCGGCCATTTCGATATCCCTCTCATCAATGTCTGGAGGAGGGCTGCTGTCTGGCACCAGCATGCGCCGCGAGGGCCCGGCCTCTGGCTGAGGCCGTGCATTCGGGACCAGAGGTCGGGATATTGGATTTAATGGGAGGCCAGGGTGGTTGCGGGGAGGATGTGTGGGCGTGAGGATTTGGGACCTGCTCGCATTGCTGCTGGACGGAGCTTGGGAGTCACGGGCCGCTAGTGCAGTCTTGATCTCTGCTATGCGTGAGGTAAGCAGATTGCTGAGAGTGAGCTAGATAACGGGCACCAGCTCACATCTGTGCCTTGATGAGGTCGGCGTCTTCCCCGATGAGTTCTGGGTCTGGGTCGCCTTCCAGCAACCTCTCCCTCTTCTCCATGAGGGCCATCTTGCTCTCCATCTGCTTGATGAGCATGGCGTTGATCGTCTCAATGGGGAGCTGACGTGAGCAGGTGTACAGCGGAACGTGTTCACATACCTGATCCAGCTTGGGGCTGTAAGTTTGTGCAGGCACACTGCTCTGCGACGTGTCGAACCCGATCCGCGCAGGTGCGGACGCAGCGACAGCTGGGGAAGGTTGGCTCGTTAGCGCCGTCCGCCCCATCGGCGCCGACTGCGGAGGGATCTTGACGACTGTTGTCAGCGTTTTGTCGAGACGATAGCAAACTCACACTCGCCTTCCTTCATCCCCGAGAGGTCAGGTGCACGAGCGAGCTGGAACACGGGCTACCGTCAGTTTATTATCCTCAAAGAGCTCACCTTGGCGGCAGGCGCGAGTGCTGTAGGCGTGTAGGACGACACGCTGTTACGCAGCGAGTCGAGGTTGTTTCTCGGGGCCAGTGGTGCCATAGTGAGGGGTGGACGGAGAAGGAGTGTGTGTGCGGCTAGGGGCAGTGCATGTGGCCGGAATGATTGCAATGCAGATGCAAAGTCAGACGCGAAGTGTCAGTTGGGTGGCAATTGCCTGCCGGTTGACGTGACTCGGAACCAAACATCCGCCCCGGGCCCAGCGCGTGCCGGCGTTATCGGTGTGGCGCCGGCGGCACAAGAGAGAGATAACAACAGTTGTCACCGCAAAGACCATCTCTACCACACCATGCACCTCACGCGCCGGGCAATGCGCGTGGCGCCACGATCGCTGGCCACCGCGCCAGCATGGAGGTGTTATGCTTCGTCTCCAGAACCCAGAAAATCCGCACGGCCAGCGGCTGCAGCAGCTCCAGCATCCCCAGCGGCTCCCGCACCGCCAGCACCAAAAGCGCCGCTAGCACCAAAAGCGTCAAAAGTACCGAAGGCGCCAAAGAAGCCCGCACCCGCTCCGGCCAAGGACAAGGACAAGAAGGAGGCGCCGTTGTACAACTTCAACACGTCGTTGACTTATGATGCAGTCGCTGATCCCGAGGTATGTTTGCTAGACAGCTGGGCTGATGCCAGGTGGGCAACTATCGCCGGGTGACGGCGTCCGAGCTGGCCAACTTCCGCGAGCCGCCAACAAAAGTGCGGATGCTTGTGCGCGACTTTATCGACGACAGCTTGTACAATGTGAGTTGTGTCTGCGTGCTCGTGCGTGCTCGGCGCCTTGGCTAACCTCAGCCACACTACGGATACTTTAGCAAGAACGTGTCCATCTTCACACCCCCCGACGAGAAGGGGTATGACTTCGGGTCCTTCCGGGACCAGAACGAGTTCCAGGAGCGCGTCGCCGAGCGCTATGAGAGCGAGTACGGGGCCGAAAACGGGCTCGGGCGGCAAGTGTGGCACACGCCCACCGAGCTCTTCAAGCCGCACTACGCGCGCGCGCTCACAGCCGCCATGGTCAGCGCGTACAAGCTCAATCACTACCCGCACGACTTTGTGATCTACGAGGTCGGTGCGGGCAACGGCACGTTCATGGTCGACGCGCTCACCTTCTTGAAGGAGGAGTATCCGGACATCTTTGCGCGGACCAAGTACCGCATCGTGGAGATTTCGGGTGCCCTCGCCAAGATCCAGCGGGCGCGCGCAGAGGCGGCCGGCTTCACCAACGTCGAGGTCATCAACGAGGACGTGTTCAAATGGGAAGGGGGGAGCTCGGAGCCGTGCTACGTGGTTGCGTGCGAGGTGTTTGACAACTTTTCGCACGACATGATAAGGTACGACATGGGCACGCTCGAGCCCATGCAGGCGAGTGTAGCGATCGACGCGCGCGGCGACTTCAGCGTCTTCTACGAGCCCCTGCATGACCCCCTGCTCCGGCGCGTGCTCGCGTACCGCCGCCTCCTGCCGCCCAGCGCGTCGACGCAGCCGCCGCTCAGCAAGCCGCTCCTCGCCTCGTCAACGCTGCGCAAGGTCTACGCCCAGATCCCGTTCGCCCCCAACCTCTCCCCGCCAGAGTTTGTGCCCACCAAGGCGGTTGCGTTCCTCGAGCGCCTGCGCGACCAGCTTCCCAACCACCGCCTGCTTGTTGCAGACTTTGACACGCTTCCAGACGCTGTCGCTGGCCGCAATGGGCCCGTGGTGCAGACGCGCTACGGCGGGACCATGGTGCCGTGCGAGACGTTCCTCGTCAAGCAGGGTTACTTTGACATCTTCTTCCCGACTGACTTTGAGCTTCTGCGCGACACGTACTCGCTTATCATGAACTCGCCGTCGAGGCGCGCAACCGACGGAAACGGCAAGGGACGCGGCAAGATCTCAAACGACTTCTTCACGGGAGTACGCGGGTTCCGGCGGCGTGCTATCAATGTTTACTCGCAGGGCGAGTTTGTGATGAAGTACGGGGGACGAGAGGCGATCAAGGCGACGACGACGCGCGACGGAACGAGCCTCGTGCTCAGCATGTACCACAACACCAAGGTCCTCTTTTAAGAGCAGCACAGCATAGGCATAGCATAGATAACAATGTATGGTCCCGAAGCATTCATATACATCGTTAGGGCGGTATCAAACGTGACTGGAAACATAAGCGAAGAGCGAGGAGGGGCCCGGGGCTGGCCGCCAATGAGTTTGAGTGTGTGTGGGGGGAGGGTAATAATTACAATCAAAGCTACGGGGTCATGGGCTTGTACAACTAGATGCGCGGGCGATCAGACGCGTCCGCCGCGCCGACGAACGCCGAGGACTACGCCTTTACGCGCCGTGGTATGTGACGGCTCGTACGGGAGAAACTCGTCATCGACAATCTCGATCACGTCGACGATCGGCACGAAGCGACGCTCGTAGCTGGCCGAGACAGGCCGAGGGCGCTGCTGGCTCGCGGACGACGACCTCTGGAGCGGAAGCGATTGGCGGTGAGTTTGGGGCGAGCGGTCCTCGTTCGAAGTTGAAGGGGAGTGGCGCTTAGATTTGGAGCGCCCTGTCTTGCGACGGCGCGACGGCGGCCGGAGAATGAGGTTGGAAAGGATGCGCCCGGCCCAGCCGAAGGTGACGCCGAGGAACGCGCCTGCGGCCACGACAGCCGCGACAAACACGTAGACTGGATAGAGCAACGAGAGGAAGTTCTTGACAACGGTGAGCGGGCCGATGACAAACGTGCGCGTGAGCAGGCGGAGTGTCGAGGTGAAGGGGTGAAGGATTGCGGCGATGATGGTGACGAGGAGGTTGAGACCGTTGAGGAGGAAAGGGAAGGGAATGGCGATGAGCGTGATTAAGATGTAGAGCGGATAGACGAGGCACGCGAGGACCCAGCGCCAGGTAGAGGACGCCTCGGCAGGCGCAAGCGGCGTGGGTATTGCGTACGGCAACTGGTACTGGGGCGCAGGGGAGCTGTTACGCTCATAAGTTGGCTGAGCAGTGAACCGTGGCGAGCTTTTGGGACTGTCGAGGAAGTCAGTGTCGTCTGCGCGTGTGAGGATCTGCCACACGACGTAGACGAAGACGACGTATACTGAGGTGAGCGCGCGCAGCGAGCCGCAGCAGCAGCAAGGTGGGAGGAGGGGGGAAGGAGGGAAGGAGGGAAGGACGGCGTGGTGATGTGCGCGTGAGGGGGGAAGGCGGCATAAAGGACGGGTAAGAGGGTGGGGCAGTGGGCGGGGCAGTGAGCCCAAGGGGCCAAAGTCGCGCCGTGGGACTCACGGACAACGGTGATGGGCTTCATCGGCTCCTCCTTGCGGACCTGTGTCTGGGCAACTGGCTTCTTCTCCTTGTCCTCTGGCCCCTCCTCCCGATCACTAATATACCCCTTCTCGCTCATAAACCCAAGGGGTCGTATGGAATCGGTGGAGCGGCGCCGTGCACGCTGGCGCGGCGTGGACGACCCGCCGACTGTAGACGATGCCACTGGCATTAGTGCGTTGACGGGCGTGGGCGTACTAGGTGTTGGTTGGACAGTGCAAGTGGACAGCGCAAGTGGGAAGGGAAGTGGAAAGTGGAAGTAGAATGAGTAAGTGAAGGATCCGGAAGGGGAGGGAAGGCAGAACGCGTCGCTCAAGACCGAGGTCCGGAATGCACGGGCGTGGTTTTGATGGTTAAGAAATGAATACGTACAGTATTTTCTTTCTTCAGCCCAAGTCGTGGCGTGACCAAACAGACCTCTGTCACTCAGTCCACGCGTTACGCGGATTCATCTTTCCGCCCAGAACATGTCTGACTCAAGCATCGCCGTGCAGCTGCTAGTCAGCTCTGCCAGTCAGTTCTGCCAGTTGCATAATGCTAGCCCTTATAGATTTACTCTGCGACCTGCGAGGATGAGACGCGAGCGCGAATGGGTGGAGAAGTGGACACGCATCCTAGAAATAGCCGTCCCGCCTGCGCGCCCGCCCAACGGTCCGAGGTGAGACATCTTGGCTGCAGGTCCTGCAACAAGCGCGGAATCCCCTGGCATACGGAGGGGAGAGGAGACTTGGAGAACGGGTGCACGGGCGGAGGGGAGAGACATGAGAATGGGGCCACAGACCTATCCCCAGGCGCAGCCGTGCATGCTTCGTGGTCATCAGCTTCAACTTGCATCACCCCTTTCCGTGTCCGCTTGAAATGCCTGCATGATTGCTGTTCGAAACTCGTGCGATGTGGAGGGACGTTGCTACATTCTTCGCTTTTCTACATCTGTCATCTCCGGCTGGGTTGCGCCTAGACCTCCTCGCTGGACTCGGTCTTGGGCATGTGGTACAGACGCGCATTCGCCCACGCGCCGACCATCGAGCTGTTGTCAGTTTCGTTCCAGTGTCAACTCACTCAATGCAAGACATGATGGTCCACTTGCGGTTCTCGGCCTCGGGGAACACGAGCGAACGGTCAGAGTAGAAGACCTCGTCGTCGACCTCCTCCTTGTGGCGGGGGAGGCAGTGCATGAACTTCCAACCCTTGTTGGCGCCGTGCTGGCGAGCCATGTCCATCGTGATCTGGTACCCCTCGAACGCCTTGAGGCGGGCAGCCGTCTCGTCCTCCTGGCCCATGGAAATCCACGTGTCCGTGATCAGGATGTCAGCGTCCTTGACGGCCACCGCTGGGTCGTTGGTGTACGTGATCATGTCGGCGACACCCTGCGCCTTGAGCGTTTCCTGGACGCGGGGGTCGATCGCGTCGTAGCCCTTGGGCGCGGCGAGGGCAAAGTGCATCCCGAAACGGGGGAGGGTGACGAGCAACTCGTTGGAGATGTTGTTCGAGTCGCCGACCCACGCCATCTTCTTGCCGTGCAGGGCACCGGCAATGTCGACATTGTTGCGCACCCACATCCGCATCCAGTGGTACCGGTTCCGGCTGCTCATCGCCTGCTCGGGCAGCACGAACGGGCCATGGGCCTCCTCGACGAGCGTCAGGATGTCGGCGAGGATCTGCGTAGGGTGGTACAGGTCTGAGAGCGCGTTGATGACGGGGACGCCGGCGTGTTTGGCGAGCGTCTCAACCTCCTCGTGCTTGGCAACACGGGCCATGATGCCGTCCACCATCGAGCCGATGACCTTTGCGCTGTCGTACAAGCTCTCGTTGACGCCGAGCTGGATGTCGTCGCGGCCGAGGAACATGGCCACACCAGCAAGGCTACTCGTCGCCGTCTCAGTCGCGACACGAGTACGCGTGCTGCGCTTGGAGAAGATCATGGCCATTGAGCGCTCCTTCATGCTCTCCCCGAGAAAGCGCGGGCCAAAGTTCTTGTGCACGAGTTTGAGGGTGAGTGCACCCTCGACAAGCGCAGTGATCTCATCGACAGACCGGTCTGCCAGGGTCAGCAGCACGGGTGCCGTCTCCGGCGTCCGCTTCGCGATCACAGGGTACGGAATGGCGAAGCCCCCATCGTCTCCAAAGCGCTTTGGCGGGCCGCCGCGACGGCGGTTCTGGTCAAAGGGACGGTTCGGGCGGTCACCGTAGGAGCTGCTCTCGCGCTCGCTGTGGTCGAAGGAGCGGTTCTGGCGCTCACCACGGTCGCCGTAAGAACGGTTCTCGCGGTCACCGTAGGAGCGGGCTGAGCGGTCGCCGTAAGACGGACGGTCATACGCGTAGCCGCGCTTGGGAGCAGCAGCGGCCGCACGCGCAATCGCCGTTGTGGGGCGCGCGAGGGGAGTACGGGAGAGCGAGAGCATGGTAGATGGGGAATGATCGGATGTTGGATTCCAAACTTGGTGGACTTTTGGACGAGTCGATGACCTCCACTTGGCATCCACGTCATTTTCTCCACTCCTATCACCACCGAAAGTTGCCCTCCCCTCTTTGCGACGTTGCGAAGTTGAGCTCCGATCAAGTCCATCTACATCGACTTAGCTGCGATCGCTCGACTCGTCGTCCACTGCTCCAATCTCGTCTCAGCCCTTCGTTGACGTTTTACCCCTCTGCCGCCGCCACCATGCGCCCCTCTCTCGCCGCCCTCAACCCGACGCACTACCTCATCACCCTCGTGCGCTCCCCGCGCGGCCTCCCGCCCGCATCTGCAGCCACAGTCGCGTCTATGGGCTTGTCGCGCCTGCATCAGAGCGTCGTGCAGCCTATCAGCCCCACGGTGGCCGGTAAAATCTTGCGCATCAAGGAGCTCGTTACTGTTCGCAACGTGTCTGAGGAGGAGGGGCTGGCGGCTTGCGCCCGCAGGCGTCCCGAGGGCGCCGGCGTCGAGCCGACCGGCCGCGCTTATGGAGGGAGCAAGCGTGCCCAGTAACTCTCGAGAGCAGGAGAAGATTGCAGAAAGTGAGATTGCAGAGAAAAAGATGAAGAGGAGCCGAGCTGACTACAGTATACCCACCTAGCATAGTACCATGCATTCGCTTTTCACAAACACTTGGCGTTTTGTCGGTTCATGGCGCTGAATTGTCCCGCTGTATTGGGAGGAAGAAGCCGACCACAACTTGTTCAGACTCGCTTGGAGACATGTATCGTCTCTAGCGCCACTCTCCGCGTGATGATTGCCGCCCTCGCTTCTCCCCGCGCCCTGCTTCCCACTCTCAATTCGTGTTGACCTTGCTTCCACATGGCTCCCACCCCTGGTTACACCCATCTCCAACCCGACCTCGGGACCCGCTCCGCGCGCGACCCACCCTGCGTGTCTAATATTCATACCCAGTCGAATCAGTACAGTACATCACCGAGTAGGAGCGTGTAAGAAGGATATTACCATAACACAGCGTCACCATGTCTGCGGGTGGAGAGTCATGCGGGCCACAGACAGGTCCCTGCGCTGCGTCGTGTCTATATAGGCCGGGAAGCAGCTGCTGCTTAGCAGCAGCCGCCCTGGTTGCTCTGGGGCTTGCTGTCCGTGACGTTGACGCGGCTGCTAGCAGTGGCGGCATTCTCTGCTTGGGGCTGCGAGTCGATGAGGCGTGTCTTGATGTCTCTGTGTTGTCAGACCAGTCCATACCAGAGCCTCACCTAGCAAGGGTAAAGAAGGCATCCTCGACACCCTCGTTCGCCTTGGCACTTGTCTCAATGAAGCGCAGCCCAAACTCGTCGGCGAGCGCCTTGCCCTGCTCGAGCGTGACAGCGCGCTTCTCGTCCCAGTCGCACTTGTTGCCCACGAGGATCTTGTTGACTCCGGCCGACGCGTGCTGCTCAATCTGCGCGTGCCAGGTGCGCACGTCTGCATGTCAGCACGTCCGGCGTAGCGCGCACTGTTAAAGCTCTTCTCGTCGGTCACGTCGTACACGATCAGGATACCCATCGCACCGCGGTAGTATGCGGTGGTAATGGTGCGGAAACGCTCCTGGCCAGCCGTGTCCCACTGGTTGTCAGCGCAGCTAAATGGGGGGCGCACAATCTGGAGCTTGATGCGCTTGCCATCGAGCTCGATCGTCCGGATCTTGCTGCACGGTGTCAGCGCTCTGTGCAGTGTATGTGCAGGGAAGGCGCGCTGGGCGCGCCGTGTCATAGCAGCAGCGCGCCCGCACGTTCACTTCTCTGTTTGTCTACGCACAAGTCAATGCCGATGGTGGTGATGAACGACGGAGTCCACGAGTCGTCGCAGAAGCGCAGAAGGAGACACGACTTGCCGACACCTGGTACGTCAGTAAAGCATCATCGATCAGGGATGTTGCTCAGTGCTCACCCGAGTCGCCGATGAGGAGGAGCTTGATGAGGCTGGGGTAAGCGACCTGCTATCGCGCGAGGTGCGGGAGACGCACAAATCGTAGTGAGGGCCGGCCATGGTGAAAGTGAGGCCGGACGCGAATGTGGTGTTAAGGGCAGATGGAGTGAAGTGAAGACGTGTTGCGGAAGATTGCAAGTTGCTGAGCGCGGCAGGGGTGTTTACGTGACGTGTAGACGTGTAGGCGTAGGGGTCCCCGGGTCAATAGGGGAGAGTGGGGAAATAGGAATGGGCGAGATGGGAAAGAATCGAGGCGAGGATAGCTAGAAGGGAGGTTGATTCGATTTGAGAGATGCCAAGATGAGGATGAGGTTGAGTGGCGCAAATGGGGAAAGTCCAAGATGGTGTTGTTGGATGCTGCCGAGGGCCGGTCGTGGCTGGCGGGGGTGCAAGTAATCGACGACGTAATGGCCAAATGAGCCTAATGGCCTCATGACTTGTTGCGCTCTGTGGCCTGCCCCGGTCCCTCCTCGCTCGCTCCCTCCCTCTGCAGCGCAGACATCCCTTACAACCCCTCCGCGCGCAGCCTGCTCGCATTGCAGTGCATTGCATCAGCTTCTGGCCCATCGCTCACTTGGCAGCGTCAGAACGTACGACTAGGGTGACGAAAGGTCCACGTGAAGCCCCCGCCACCATGGGTGACCCTGAGGGGACCATCCACCTCCACGCCGTCACTCCACGGCGATATCTCGGCTTCCTCATACCCACGTGATGTGGCACTCTCTATCATCACCCTCCGATTTCTGACACCACCAACAACAATCCAACACCTCAGCATCCACAAACAACAACCTTCCCCCAGCCTTCACTCCAACGATGCAGTCATCCACGTATGGAGGGCCAGCACGGCCTCCAGCTACCGCCACCCTCTCCTCCATCCTCGCAAAGGCCAACTCGCTCAACAATGTCGACTACGACCCCGAGCTGCCCCAGATCCGCTTCAACATTGACGACATTGAGCGCATGAGTGAGGTAGCCGCAGGCAAAGGCAAACGCTCCAAAGCAACGGCAGCAGAGGGGCACACACTCCTCTCCAACCTCGGCGTCAACACGTCGCGCATCAGCCATGAGATTGCGCAGCTTTCTGCGACCGAGCCCAGCCGCCCCAAGCGGCGTAAGCAGGGGGGTCATCTTGCTCCGCTCGGCGACCTCGGGCCATCGTATGCGGTCGGCGACACGGACGTCGCTGCATGGGGCCGCAACTGGCACGAGATGGTGATCCTGAGCGGGATCGAGGTGCAGCGGCAGAAGACGGTCAAGGGTTTCCAAGACCAGTCCAAAGAGCGCATGCGCTCGAGCTGGGAGACCGAGAAGAGCCGTGTGCTCCAGGACGAGCTGGGCGTTACAGATGATGAGCTTACTCGTGCCACAAGCGGGTCATCGTCGGTGGTGGGGTCAAGCACCCTCGGCCGCTCCGGCCTCAGCGCGAGCACACGGCGCTTCCCTCTCGCCAAGTCGACACTGGGCAAGAGCACGGCGGGCGAGCGCGAAGGCGGTATGGCCATGCACAACAAGGCGATCAAGTACGACAAGGTTGTGACTACGCTCAACCAGCGCCGCCTGCGGCGTGAGCCATATGAACTGTGCCAGGCGTTCGAGGCGACGGTCAAGAACGACACCGTGAGTCGATCCCAAGACAAGCGCTGATGTAGAAATATCCGATGCTCCCCAAGGGGTACCACATCCTCGCGTACATGACCCAGGAGTCGTCGTTGCGCGAGGCTGAGTTTGGGGTCGGGCCGAGCACCGCCGAGCCGGTCCTCGAGCGGCAGTATGCGCAGGCCTACCTCTCACCGCGCGGGAGCAACGCCAGCATCGCTCTCAACGGCCGCCTGGTGAGCGGTGCTAGAGCCTACCTCGAGCGCGACTTTGAGGACTTTATCGACGCTACGATCGCCAAGAACCCTAAGGAGGCTAACCTTGGTGGCGTGCCAGGCATAGCCAACAAGGTGCGCGCGTTTGTCGACGTGACGTTGCGCTCCAAGGAGCAGCAAGATCGTTTCAACCCGCAGACGATAGACGGCATCAAGCTCTGGGCCCACCTCTACTACCTCCTGCGGTCAGGACACCCATCTGAGGCACTCGCCCTAGTGGAGGACCACGTGCACAGCTTTACAGACGACTGGTCGTTCCCGAGCGCGTTCAAGGCGTACCTCGGCTCGCCTGAGCGCCGCATTCCTAAGAACCTCCGCGATCAGCTGTTTGCAGACTTTAACGCGCGCATCCGCTCAAACCCCAAGGCCGACCAGTTCAAGTTTGCGTTGTACAAGCTCGTCGGGCGGCTTGACATCCAGCGAAAGACAGCCAAGGTGGCCGTTACGACCGAGGACTGGATGTGGCTCCAGCTCTGTCTCACGCGCGAGAACAAGGACGGCGACGCGCCCCAGGAGCAGTACGACGTTGCGGACCTCGGCAACCTCGTACTCAAGTACGGCAACGAGAAGTTTGACAGCAGTGGCTCCAAGCCGTTCCTGTGGTTCAGCCTGCTGCTCCTCACAGCGCAGTTTGAGCGCGCCGTGGCATACCTGTACTCCAAGCCGCAGCTCAGGGCGGACGCGGTGCACTTTGCCATTGCGCTGCAGTACTATGGCCTGTTGCGTGTGCCGCGAGCGGACGAGATTGATATCTGTAAGTTGACGCATCGATTCAATCTGATAGCAGTGACGGGAACGGACAGTGACGAACCGGCGCTCAACTTTGCGCGCGTTATCCAGGTGTACATCGGGCCGTTCCACAAGGTCGAGGCGCAGGGCGCGCTGCAGTACGCGTACCTCATTGCGCTGGCATCGGATGCCCCAGCCCCGACTGGGCCGGAGCAGCGGCAGTTGGCTCTCGACCTTGTTCGCGAGATCGTCATTGGATCGCGAGACTGGGGCAAGCTACTTGGTAGTGTGCGCGCAGACGGGTCAAAGGAGCCGGGCATCATCGAGCGGGACCTTGACCTGCTGCGGCTCGGCAGCGAGAAGGACTACATCCGCGAGGTTGTGCTCGCGGCAGCGGACCAGGCAGCGCACGACGGTTCTTTAACCAACTCGGTGGAGCTGTACCACCTCGCTGGTGACTACGACAAGGTCGTGTACGCGGTGAACCGTGCTCTGGGCCACTCGTTAAGCCAGCCCGGTGCGCCCATCGCGGAACAGGCCACCCTATCTGGGGCGTTTGGCGGCGTCTCGGACGTGGAGGGGTTGGCGGCACGCGTGCACGACGTCTACGCCAACGACTTTGCCAGGCGTTCCCGCGTCTCGAGCCAGAACTGGGACACGCTCGAGATTCTGCTCAAGCTCAAGGCGGGTTTGGGCCAATACGCAGCTGGCCGGCCAGACCTCGCTCTGGACACGTTCAGGAGCACGGACCTGCTCCCGCTCGACAACGACACGACGAGCATTGCACGCTACGCGGCCAATTTCAACCGCATGCTCGACCAGCCGGTCGTCAGCAACCTCGACGACGTGATTGTCACGACGATGAAGTGTCTGCATCGCCTGAGCCAGCAGCTCAAGGAGAGCCCGTACGGCGATCACGGGCGGATGGAGGCGCTGAGCTCGCTCAAGCACCAGGCGCAGTGTCTCATCCAGTTTGCGAGCACGCTGCGACTGCGCCTCGGCCCGGACGTGTACCGCCAACTGTCGAGCATGAGTGCGTTCTTCTAGGCTGCGGTGTGTGAGAGGGGTGACAGAGGGTGTCTTATGCATTCATTCATACTCTACAAGCAACAATATATACAGCCATGTACGGCATTTGTCTGTGGTTACTCGTCTCTCACAGCTCGGGCCTATCTCGGCCGATGCCCATGCTATCCAAGTCGTGCTGCCTGCGAGGCGCTAGAGCTTTGCCTTCCACACCTCGACGGGCGGCTTCCATCCGCGCGGACGGAGGAGGAGCGTCGCGGGCGCGGTGCCAAACTCGACGGGCAGCGCGATCCCGAGCTCGTGCACGCAGATAGTGCGGATCATGGTGTAGTGATGGATCGCGTGGAGCGCGCAGAACCATAGCTGGGGTCAGACTGGGCGTGGGTGTGGGCGTGGGCGTGGGTGTGGGGTGTGAGACAGGAAGGGGTGGGACAGAAGGAATGAACCGGAAGAGGGCAGGAAGTGGGCAGGACTGATCGAGTGAAAGAGGGTTGGTGTTGATCACCGGCTGCCTGGTAGCCGACAGACAACGTCTGCTGCGCCGTACGACGCAGCTTCCCGCGCGCGATAATGCCCGCTTCCCACACGTCGCACACTGGTACCCGGATTCCTCGCGTCGTGCCATCCCTTCCCACCTCCAGCCCCGTCTCCTAGCTCCGGGCCCTCCCGCGTCCGCCCGCCGAAGCCGCTCACCTCACGTGCCAGCGTAGAACGCATGCACTGCTGGCTGGGCGTGACCGCCAGCACCTCGACCTCGCGGGCGAGCCCGGCTGCGTTGCCGAGCATGCCGCGCAGGCCGGCGCGCACCTTGCCCATCGCGGCGCGGCAGGCGTCGAGGTCGCGCGCGACCGCCTCGCGCGAGCGCGGCAGGAGGATGTCGTAGTCTACCACTGGTGTCGTGTCCTTACAGGCCTGCGCGTGACCGTGGTAGCCGGGGTCCTCTCCATGGCCGTGATACCCCGGGCCGTGATACTCCGGGTCCACGGCGGCGAGTAGGGCATCAAACGTCTCGGCGACGTGGCGGAAGTGCTTACCGACGCTTCCGCCTGGTATGAGCAGAGACATGTGGGTGAGCTGCGCGTCGTCCTCTAGGGCGGCGAGGAGGTCGAGGCCCGCGTCGAGAAGCGCGAGCGACGTGTGCACGAGCGCGAGCGGGTCGTCGGACGCCGTGGCGTGGCTCAGGTGGTCTATGGCGGGTGAGCGCTGCGTGGCTGCACTGGGGCTGGTCGGACGCTGGGTCAGCGGTACCGCGCACGCGCACGTCTTACCGTCATGGCGAGATGGTGCGTCACATCTGATCTGATTCAAAGTGCTTAAGTATGTTCGGTATAGCCGCGCCCGGCGCCACTACCCCATGGGGAAGGATGGAATCACGTGATTCGACATGCTCAGCCGCCATAAAAATCGCCCGCAACCGCATCCTCATCTTCTTCTCGAGTTAAATTGTTACGGTCCCGTATTATTGTGTGTGCTGCGTGCGCCTACGCGCTGCTCATCTACAATAGGACCCAGAGGGACGGCAGGATTATTTTGCCGGTCCACGCTGCAGTGCGTGTACCGGCCTGGGTCCTGCCTACATTGTGTAGTCTAGTTATAGTGTATGAATGGTCTGCTTGGAGCTGCTTGGGGCTGTCGTGTGCTGTGGTGGCGGGCTGTCGTGTGCTGCAGTGCTGCGCCTTGTGCAGTTGTGTTGCTCGTTGTCGTGCTGCTAGCGAGATGGACTGGGTTGATGTTTCACTGCTAGAATGCGAGTGAAAAGTTCCTTTGTTGACGCGGAAGAAAACCTCCACCATCACATCACCATACTCACCGTCATGGCCACGTTCGACCGACGCCGCATCCCAGCGCCCGAGACCTCGCGGCCGCGCGCCGTATCGCTCGCGGGACCGTCGCGCACACGCGCCCACGACGAGCCGCGGCCGCTATGTGAGCACCAGCTGACACCGCGTCGCTGGCACCGGAGAGGCCGCTGACACCAGTCATCAAGACGGGCCTCGTGACGCAGGCCAACGGGAGCGCGTACGTCGAGGCGGACGGCGTCAAGATTGCGTGTTCTGCGTGCGTCGTGGTCTGGCAGAGCTGATGCAAGGTTCGGGCCGCGCCAGCGCCCCCCGCCGTTCACGAGCTCGGGCACGCTCAACGTCGAGGTCAAGTTTGCGCCGTTTGCGAGCTGCGTGCGGCGCGCGCCGCTGCGTGTGAGTTGGGCCGAGTGTCGAGCCAGCGCTCTTCAAGTCTAGACCGAGGCTGGCACCGAGTCTAGCTGGCCTGCAAGACTGGCCCCAAGTTCAGACCGGCTCCTCACCCACCCTCCCCCCTCCAACACCCCCTCGCTCACACCAGGACACAGAGCCCATCTCGCACGCAGCTGTGCTCACGACCCTCCTCCAGCCTGCCGTCCACCTGCACCTCCTGCCCAAGCTTGCGGTCGACGTGCACGTCTACGTGCTCGAGGGTGACAGCGACGCGGGCGTGCTGGCCGCCGGGCTGAGCGCGGCGTGTGCGGCCCTCGCGGACGCGGGTATCCCGCTCGCTGCACTCGCAGTGGGAAGCAGTGTTGTGAGTGTGTGGGGGGGTGTGGGACTGCGAGCTGGCCTCAACCCGCCGTGCCAGTGCCAGTGCCCTCCCAGGCCGAGGCCCGAGCCGCCCGTGCCCAGCGTGAGCCGAGAGCTGACGATAGGCTCTGCCCTCCCCCTCATCCCCGGGGCCCTCTCTCTCGCCCTCCTCGGCCCTTCTCGACCCGTCGGGCCCCGAGTGCTCGGCGGCCAGCGCAGTGCTCACGCTCGGCGCGATGCCGGCGCTTGGCCGCGCGACGGGGTTGCACATGACTGGCGAGGCGGACGTGGACGCTGTGTGTGGGGTGAGTGCGCCCAGCAGTCCCAGAATGATGCTCACGCTAGATGGTCGAGGTGGCTCTGGGCGGCGCGGGCGCTGCGCACACGGCTGTCGCGCAGGCGCTGCTTGAAGCTGCGTAGCTTCTGTACAAGTGACATATACTCCCTACATCTCGGACGCATAATGACTACGCATCATGATGCATCGCATATGACGCATCGCATAACTACGCATCGCGATGCATTGCATACGACAAGTTTACTAGACAACGCATCACACTATGCAAATACTAGACAACCATGCATATCGACACCCTACACAATCTCCCATGCCAGCTCGCGCCCGGCCCAGAAGGGCACGACCTCGGTCCCGAAGCCGGCGAGCGTGGCGGGCACCCTGAACGGCGTCGCGGGGCGGCGGAGCGTGACCTCGGCCTTCTCGGCGGCGGGGATGTTGTAGAACTTGCGCCCGTGGTCGCTCACGAAGCCCTGGAGGCGGTCCAACGCGCCGAAGCCCTCAAGCAGCGTAGCTACCAGCGGGAGGAGGTACGGGGACGTGTAGCAGCCGGCCGCGCAGGCGTGCAGTTCGCCGCCCGTGACGGAGGGCATCTTGGACGCGGTGGGGTGCGGCGCTGAGTCTGAGCCCAGGAAGAACTTGGGCGAGCCGGAGGACACGGCGGCCTGAAGCGCGCGCCGGTCGCGCGGCTCCTTCGCGAGCGGCTTGCAAAAGTGGTGGGGCTGCGGGGCCACCGTGTCGATTGTCAGCCACAGGTGGTGGGCGGTGATCGTGCATGCGACGTTTGGGCCCAGGGAGAGGACGCAGTCAACGGCCTCGGCGGTTGTCGCGTGCTCGAGCACGATGCGGAGGGCAGGGAAGTCGGCCGCGAGCTGGCGCAGGTGGCCGAGGAAGTGCTTCTCGGCGTTGAGGACGGAGATGTTCTGCAGTCAGAGTAAAGTAGGTGTCAGAGAAAGATACCTTCTCGTCGTCGGACGGCACCTCGCCGTGCAGGTTGAGCACCATGCCCTCCTCCTCCATCGCCTTGAAGACGGGGTAGTACACGCCGTAGTCCTCGATGCCCGAGGCCGAGTTGGTCGTCACACCGCGCGGGTAGCTCTTGACGCCTGGGTCAGGCTGTTCTAACGGGGCAAGCTATTCTGTCGGGGCACAAGCGCATGCGCCAACTCACCACGCACACCCGCCTTGGCCGCCTTGCGGATCTCGTCCGGCGTCACTTCGGGGTGGAGGTAGAGCGTCATGAGCCACTCAACATCGGGAGCGAGCGCCTCCAGCGTGCGCTGGTACGCGAGCACGTCGTCAGTGCGCGTGAGGGGCGGGACCAGGTTGGGCATGACGTACGCCGTGCGCATGCCGCCCTGCGCGACGTGCGGCGTGACGAGCTCGGACATGGCGCCCTGGCGGACGTGGACGTGGAAGCTGGGGTCAGGGCTGGACAGGACGACTCACTCGGCCGGCGCAGGCAGGGTGATGGTGGATGGTGTCGGCATGGTGGGAGGTGGAGAGTCAGAAATCCGAGGAGAGTGAAATCTACTGGGTGGGTGGACAGTCGGAAATACTTGGGTGGTGTGTCCGAAATGTACTTGGTGGAGGGCTTTTGGGAGCTGCAATACAATAGGCAATACAATTTGAGGCAATAGAATTTGGAGGAATTGTACAATGTACACTTGAAGGAATAAAGGAACGGGCCAGAAGAGCTTAGTCGACTCTGGATAATCTTAATGCATGAATGCCCCTAGCTTATTTGTTTATTGCTTAAGAAGGAGTGACGTCAGTAAGACCGAGCCAAGTCAAGGCCGCCGCCAAGTTCATTAACTGTTTCCTCAAGACTGCACCTACCTTACACTCTACCATGACAGACAAGGTCGCCGAGAACGTCGATGCCGTGGGTCCTCTCGAGAGCTGGCTGATGTTCAGCACCGCGAGCTGCTCCTCAGCATCCAGGCAGTGGACTATGCGCCGCCCACTCTCGCCCAGGTCCAGAAACAGCTGGAAATGAGCAAAAAGGAGCTGGCGCAGGAAAAGCGCGACATCGCGGCCCTCGAAGCGAGCACGTGAGTTGGGTTGACACCCTCCACGACCTCCAGCTGACAGCAGCAAGAAGGAGTTCAAAGACTGGCAGGACATCCAGCAGCGCACGTACAAGCGCGTGTGGACCAAGATCAAGCATCCAAACTCGCACAAGGAGCGCCTGACCACCCTCGAGTCCAAGGAGGAGAAGGAGTACGTCGACGCCCTCGCGAAAGAGCAGGGGAGCAAGGCTCGCATCGAGTTGCTCGAGACGCAGATCGCCGACCTTTCCACCCAGGTCAAGAACCTCGAGCCCTACGCAACCGAGCACAAGCGTCTAACCCGCCAGCTCGCGCAGCTGTATGCGCACGTCTTCGACGGCCCCACGCCCGAGTATCCCGAGGAGGACGCGGCCGAGGAGCGGTACCGCGATGCGGTGGAGCGCTTTGACAAGGTGCGTACATTGCGTCTTGCGTAGTGCTAACGGCAGCTCCAGGGCGAGATCACGAACGAGAAACGCGCGCAGGAGCTGCTCCGCACCGCACTCGTGTGTCTGCGGAACGCGAAGGCAGCGACACACAATGCCGAGCGGTACTCGACGTGGGACACGTTTGGGGGCGGCACCATGTCGGATATGATGGAGCGGTCTGAGCTCGCCAAGGCGCAGCGCTGGGCCGACCAGGCGTACTTGCTCCTCTCGCAGGCGCAGCAGCTGCAGCCGGCGATCCGCGGCTTTGGGCGTATCCAGATGCCGCAGGGGTGAGTTGGCGGTGGGGCAACGGTGAAGTGGGCAGGAGTAGGGAGGGAAGAACAGGGTTGATCGCAGCAACATCATGAGCGACGTCTTCTTCGATAACCCGTTCACCGACTATGCGTTCCATAGGAAGATCCAGGCAGCAATCGGCCGGCTCCAGACTGGCATTAACCAGCTCGCAGACGTGACGCGCCAGAGCCAGGCGCATCTCGACGGCCTGATGCGAGACGGGCGGGAGCGCGCGGTGATCCTCGAGAGCTCACGCAGTGCGCTCGACGAGATGCGCAAGAACATTATGATGCGGGCGGGCGGGGTCGCGCCTCCAACGTATGCTGAGAACGAGGACGTGCCAGAGTACAGGCCCTAGACTCAGAGTACTTGAGTAGGGATACGGCGGAGCTAATACACTGATACTTGTAGGAGCTCGGGTTGCTGATGTCATAATGCCATGTGAGATGGATGGACAGACGAACATGCAATCAGTCACATTCTGGAGGTGACCATGCCAGCCTGGTGAGCTACAGTACAGATCATAACCACCTTACAGTGGGCCGTCACGCTCACCGCGCTCGAAGCGCCCCTCGTCAAAGTATCGTGCATGCTAGTGTCAGCCTGTAGCCATCCAAACCCGGACTCACGATGGTCCGCCCGCCAAAAAACCGCCCTTCGAGGGCCTTGATAGTGCGCCACGCGCCCGCCATGCCCGAGAACACGACAAAGACGCGCAGGCATCCCTCGCCCTCAACAGGCGGCTCAGTGAGATGGAGTACGACGCGCTCCACGATCCCGTGCTTGCCCGCCTCGGCACTAATGTCGTCCGCGAGCGTTTCATCGATGTCATCCTCCGACTCAACTGTGTTGAGGAGGAGCACGACGCGGCTCGCCTCGCCGTGTTTTTCAACCTCTGCCTCGCGTGCTGCAGACGACGACGCGTCGACAATACGTCCGCGCGCGTTCGGAGCCTGCACCCAGCGCCCGTTGGCCTTGGCAACGCGCGCCTTGGCTGCCGCACGCTTGCTGAGTTTCGTGGTGGGTGCGACGTGCTCGGCCGAGAGTGCCTCCGTGATGCCGTCGCCGCGGGCACCGAGACCTGTCCCGTCCTTGTGACCCCACTTGCGCATCATCCGTTCGGCAAACGTGCCAGAGGTACTGCTGTCAGCGGGTAAACTGGTCTTAGCGGGGACGTACTCTTCCTCCTCCTGTTCCTTGGGAGCCGGCGGCGCCATCCCAAACTTGGCCGCGATGGCCATGGCGGCGGCGCGTTTTGCCTCGAGCTCCTTCGCGTATGCGTCGTCCACAGGTGCCGTTGGTGGTGGGCCTGCGGGTACTGGTGGTCGACCAATTGGTGGTGGAAAGGGGGGTGTGGGCAGTGCTGCATCTTGTGGCCTGGTGGGCGGCATCGGTGGCATAGGAGGCGGTGGGAACGGCGGTGCACCGTCTGGCCGGACTGGTGGCGGGAAGGGGGGTCGCACAGATGTGGGCGGGTGAGGCGGACGGGGTGGGAGGGCAGCTGGTAGTCTCGGAGGGGGAGGAGGAGGAGCGGCGGGCGCAGGAGGTGGTCGTGGCAGACTGGACCCAGCCTGGGACATGGCTGCGCGGCGAGCATATGCGTCGTCGCCAGTGGCACTCATAGCCACCCGCCTAGCGTACGCGTCGTCACCAGTCGCACTCTTCGCCACGCGCTGGGCGTATGCGTCCTCTCCTGAGCCCATTGCAGCGCGGCGGCCAGAAGCGTCCGCCGCGCTTGGGGGAGGTGTCCTCTCCCTGTGGTAAGGGTTCGCGGCAGGCGGTACGCTGCTGGCAGCATACTCTTTCGGCGGCGCCCAGAGGCGCGGCGCATCACGGCGCGGTGTATCACTTTCGCTTGACGATTCACCACGCTCGAGCCTCACACGCGCACGGTAAGCCTGGTACTCGCCCAGATCGTTTGGCTGGGATGGATCGTACGGCTCGTCGGGGTCGAACGCATGGTAGACGCGGCGTTTCTGGTATTAGCATTCCAGGTAGATACGTGCCTCAGACCTACCTTCTTCTTCTTCTTGCGCTGTGCATCGGGGCGGCGCTTTGGTGCCAGTGTCATAGCCGGCGCGCGGGGTTCGTTCTCCTTGTCCTTCTCGCTGTCCGCTTCTTCAGGCGGAGGGGGAGGGGCGGGGATCACGGGCGCGGCGGTGATCACGGGCGCGGCAGAGTAGGTGGCCTTCGGCGGGGGCTTCTTAGCGCGCGGCGCGAACTGAAGAGCGGCACGGCTTGGTGGGGATGGTGGTTTCTTGGGGCCCGAGAGGGAAGCCGGTGGTGGTGCAGGCGCAGGCGGTGCAGCCGGTACCGGGGTGGAGATGGATAGAGCGGGGACCGTAGGCGCGGACGGACCCGCTGCCACGACCTCGGCCGACTCAGCGGCGAGGGACTTTGCCTTGTCGCTAGTAAAGCTGATGCCCGCGAACAGCGACATGGGATGATGGGTTTTGTTGTGGTGGAGGAAGGCGGAATTTGGACGTCACCTACACTGACAGGCGTTCCGAGGAACGCAAGCTCAATTAGCTTCTATCATCCTACACATCACCGCGATGCCACCAAAACGCGCGCGCAAGTCGAACGCGTCTACGCCGGCGCCAGCCGCCGACGAGCCAGTGCGTATAACCCGGGCGACGCGCTCGCGTCATTCCCAGTCCCAGCCCCAGTCCCAAGTCCCCCAAGTCTCCCAAGCTCCTCTCCTCCGTGAAACCCCTTCCCATTGTGTTCCCCAAGTTACCCAAGCTCCCCCTCGCGTCCGCTTCAAAGTCCCCTCAGTGTCTCCAGACTCTACTCCCAGTGCTCCTGTTCCTCAATCCCAAGCCCATGCCACCCAAGTCCAAGTCTCACACCAGCTCCCCGCCGACCGCCTCAACTACGCCGAGACTCCGCGCCCCTTCAAGTCACGCAACTTTGTATCCAAGCTGCCACAACGCACAGCATCTGCAGCAACTACAGGATTCAAGCGCACAGTCAAGCAGATTCTTACACTCGAGCGCGAGCGTGTCGGCGGAGGCGACGGGTTCCTCAGCGCCGCCCAGACTGCGGCCAAGGCGAGGGGCGAGCCGATCGAGCCAGTTAAGAAGAAGAAGAAGGAGAACCCCGTTGGCAAGAAGAAGATGCCTCGCCGCAGCGGAGTTAGTACGCCTATGACCCTTGACGACGAGAGCGTTATGAGCGGCACGACGACGCCGTATGAGGATGACGAGGACGGGGACGTCGAGGCTCTTGAGGGGGGAAAGGAGGTCATTACTTGTGAGTGTGGGGAAACGGGTGAAGGAAGACAGAGAAGACGAGCGGCGGGGTGAGGACGAGGCTTGCTAGGACCCTGCCGGCACACGGCGGTCTGGCACTCGTTGGTACCGTCGACTGTTTCGCTTGTTCATGGCTGATTCCAGACCACACTCCCTCTGCTCCCCCTTCCTTATTCCCAGCGAAAAAGTACTGTGACATCACGGGCCTGCACGCAGCCTACACCGACCCCCGCACCAAGCTACGCTACAAGGGCATCGAGGTCTGGGGCATCGTGCGCAATCTCGTGAGCTGTCTGCCTCTCTCAACAGCTGACAACAGGGGCCAGGCGTGGACCAGTCATACCTCTCGCTGCGCGGCGCGCAAACCTCGCTCAAGTAATACTTACAATTCGTGTACCATAGTCGTCGACCATATCCAGCCGCAGGGTATCCATCCCACGTGCCATCATTGTATATATCTAGGATGGGGTGTCCATATCGCTTCTCCAGCCTGTGTGGCCCCCCAACTCTGCAGTAACTCAGGTCGGCAGCTACTTGCCGTCCTTGCTGTTCTTGCTCTCCTCCTTCTTGACAAGTTCCTCAACGACCTTTTGTGCTTTCTCAAAGTTGGCCTGGGCCGCGGGCTTGGAGGCGTTCTCAATCGCGATGGCCTGGCCGATAGCGGCCTCCTGTAGGTCCTTGGATGCCTGCTCGACCTTCTTAGCGGCAGCCGAGGCCGCGTCGGACGCCACCAGCTCAGGGTGCTTCTTCTCGCGACCACCCATGTACCAGTAGTTGAACCAGCGGATACACTGCACCGATTGCGCTGCAGAGTTGGTCATGTGGCACGCGAAGAGAAGGTAGTTGCGTGGCTTGACCTGCCATGCGAAGCGCATAAAGATACCCCTGGGGTCAGTTGCTGGGGAGCCAGCAGGGCGACAAGGGGAAAAGGCGGGGGAAGGGGGAGGGGGAGGATCAGATTTATGGGAGCGGAATCGAGCGGGGCGTCAAGTCCGACATCCGCGGATGTGGCCAGAGTCATTAAAGTCGACGTGGAGACAATGCAGTAACGACGTGGACACTCGTACGCGCGAAGCACTGCGATAGATGCTGGCCGGCGCGAGGGCGGCGGCGCACAGCCGACTCGGTGTATGACAGGGTACGCCCAGCCGGCCGCCGGAGGCTGATGACCCACCGACTACATCGCCAGTCGTGACACAACCAATTCACCCCGCTCCTTGACGCAGACTCACGAGTAGATGGCAAGGGTAGGGCTCATGACGCCCGAGATGACCTCCTCATCCTTGTTGATAACGTCGGCGATGGCGGCAAGTGGGAGACCCCAGTTAGCGACCTGATGTCAGCCTTGTTTGCTGGTGCGCAGCGCGTGCAGCGCCTGCTGGCGCCACTGTAGCGTCTGCCAGCTGGGCCGCGCTCGGAGCGACACTCACGGGTCCCCAGAAATGGGTGCCTATTGTCAGCCACTCGACGGATCTCGACAACGGAATCGGCGGTGCTGGGCCTAACTAGTTGACCCTCGCTCAACTCACTGAAGAAGTACTTGCGCGCGTCGGGCGACTTGAGCCAGTGCGTGAACCGATTGAAGGTACTGCTGTCAGTGCCGGGGGCCGTTGCCGGCGGCAGTTGTCCACGCACCCAGATCTGGCGTTAGCGCTGTGCCCTTGCACCGCTATTGGGTATCACAGCCCGGATGGTACACTCACGCGGCTGCCATGGTTTGTTTTGTTCAGTGGTGGTGCGGAGATGGCGAGATGGCGAGATGGGCAAGTCGCTGGATGCCTCGACCGAGTCGAGAGTTGGTCACCCGGCGAACGGAGCGGATGGGGAATGAAGTGCCGTGTGGGGGTGCCACACACCTAACGCCGCGGAGTCGGTTTATCCGCTGGGCCCCGCCTCCACCGAGAGGTGGAATGGACATGATGCGTGTTGCATGCATGGTTCTACCGCTTGTGACGAGTGATGACTGAAGGGGAATGGAGAGTACAGAGAGTATAGAGACTGAACAGATGGCACGGATGGAGGAGGGCTGGATCCAAGGAACCACTTCTAACGCCATGAAACCGATGCAACAGAGCTGCAGATTGCTGCCGAATGGCCGAGATGGCCTGCGCCTGTGGTCGCCTGGGGACAGGGCGTGTGTGTCTGGGATGCTCCGTCGAGAACAATGGCGAGTGAAGAGTGCCCAGCGCCCGGGAAATGTTGCTTGCACACCTTGAGCACTGAGGAGAAATGCATCACAGTGGCGCCGGGGCGACGGCCGCCCTCATGAAGCTAAACACGAGCGGCGACTGATATACCAAGCAACGGCCAAAGCAAACGATGAAATGCACTGAACCAGTTTGCAACGGTCGCGACCGGGTTGGTTGAGGTTGCCAAGGGGATAAAGTAAACAAGGGAGAGAGCTTGTTTGTAATGACCAGAGCGGCTAGCTGGTGACAGGATGGGGTGGAGGCTAGACATTGCCCCAGCTTGCCCAAGTACGACGCGACCAGTGCAACAACCACAAACAGACAGACAGACGCGACTCTTGGCGCCCCGTGCCCACAGCCTACCTTGCTCTTTCCGCGCCTTTGTTCCAGTCCCCAGCCGGCATGGTTGTCAGCGTCAGAGTAGTTAACTAGCACAACCATGCGCCATCAGATATTCATCTCGTTTTGCTACGCTTAGTTGATCTTGAGGAGCTCAACCTCAAACTTGAGGGTCGACGCGGGCTGGTGTCAGACATGTCCATGTCCATATACAGCTGACGCCAACCGGGCAAAACCGCCAGGCAGTGACTCACGGGGATGACGGGGGGGTAGCCGCGGGCGCCGTAGCCGAAGTCGGGGCTGACGGTGAGGACAGCCTTCTCGCCGACCGAGAGCTGGGGGACACCCTCGTCCCAGCCCTGCGGTTAGCGTTGTCCTGTTATCTCGCTCTCGAGTTTCGAGAGCTCTCGGAGACACTCACCTTGATGACCTGCCCGACGCCGATGACGCACTGGAACGGCGAGTTGCGGTCGCGCGACGAGTCGAACTTGGAGCCGTCGGTGAGGGTGCCGACGTCTATTTGTCAGTCCAACAATCCAATGCCGACGAAGCTTGCAAGATGGTACTCACAGTGAATGGTGACCTTGTCACCCTTCTTGGGGAAGGTCTTGCCGTCGCCGCCGCCGAGACGCTGTTGTCAGCCGTGTCCTGTGCTATGCAAAGAGGTATACTGACCTGAATTTCAACACCCATGATGCGAGAAGTGGAGTGGAAGTTACGGAGAGAAGAGGAGAGAGGAGTGCGGAGAGTGCGGATGGTACGGAGGGAAAGCATTTGGACAGATGATAAATACACACGCTGACGGCAAGGACAGGCCAACTGGATCCTGCCGCCCAGGTCTCAGTAGAACCCTCAAATTCCAGCAACGTCTATTGCCTTTCTTGCCTCATCCACGCCATCCACCCAGACGCGGGGTCAAGAACCCTCAAATGTGGCTACCTCCACCGGGCTTTCATCTCATGACGTTGTGGCGCCATCTAATCTTCTCTCTGCCTCGCCTCTCCTAATATGGCCTCTGCCGCTCGCCGTTGCCTTGTCACGCACCCTGCTGCGCTTCAACATGCAGCCGTGAAGCCTGCAGCCTCATCCCCAACGGCACCGTTCCCCGTCGTTAGGGCCCCAAAGCATCAATCACACGCGAATTGATGCTCGACGCCAGTTCAGTTCCCACACGCACCCGCTCGACTCACCCGTGCCATGTGTCATAGGTGGTCCACCGCCAGGTGAACGTGTTTGGTGCTATTGCGTTATGCATGCTGAGCGGCTAGAGCAGCAGCGCGACACAACAATTCGTTTCACACGTGCACATGTCTTGTGCGCTCCCGTGCGCGAGACACGTTTCACATGCGATACATATTGCCTACCTCGGCTAGAGGTCTATTCCACAGTGATGGACACCATTCGCACCTCGTCCAGCGGCCGGTCGTTCTTGTCCGTTGCGACGTTCTCGATCGAGTGGACTACTTCGAGCCCGCCTGTTGCGCGCCCAAAGACACTGCAGTCAGTACTCTGTCACAGCACAGTTCAACGCGATCGAACGGGTCAGATGTTGCCAGCTCTCAACAAGCTGTCAATGCTGCAAAGCTGAGCTGGGCATGGATGGGCCTTGAGATCCCAGGCATTATGCCGCTCTTGGTTACAGGCTCTAGGCGCTTGGTTACATTCTCCAGCTCCAAGCGCTAGCCCACTCACGTATGTTTCCCGTCCAGGTGCGGCGTCGCGACCGTGGTGATGAAGAACTGTGAGGCGTTCGTGTTGGGCCCCGCGTTCGCCGACGACAGCGTGTATGCACGGTCGTGCTTGGCAAGAGGCGAGATCTCGTCCTCAAACTCGCCGCCCCAGATCGACTCGCCACCCATGCCCGTCCCGGATGGGTCGCCGCCCTGAAGCATCTGCTGTCAGCCTTCATGTAACGTGTTGCCGATGACAGAGATGGAGTCCATAAACGCGGCCGGCCCTGATGCCAGTTGGACGACCTGTGCCGCCTCGCACTCACAAACTTCTTGATGACGCGGTGGAAGATGACGTTGTTGTAATATCCATTCCGTGCGTGCGTGATAAAGTTCTCGACCGTCTTGGGTGCGAGATGCGGGAAGAGCTTGATGTGAATGTCGCCCATATTGGTGTGGATCGTGGCTGCGGTGGGAAGTGCCTTCTTGGCCGGCTGCTCAGCGACAACGACGTGGTCCTCGGCCGTCGGGCGCTCGTTGTATACATCGCGGTCAGTCGACTCTTCCACCGCCCCACGCCCGAACATGTAAAAGCGCGCCTTGTTAAGCGCAGTGCAGAAGAGGGTCGGGTCGCGAGTGGCTTTCTCCTGCAAAAGGGGATTGGCGGAAGCGGCCATTGCGAGGGTCTGTATCTGCTTGCCGGGCGCGCCCTGGAAGAGGGCGAGGTTGAGGAAGCGCAGGCTCTCGTCCTTGCCGATGACGCGGACAACCTTGTTCGTGACTGTGTTCACCACTAATGTCAGCTTCCCAAGGAAGAGCTGGAGATGACGAGGAATCCATACCTTTGATGCCCAGCAGCGTCGCGTAGATGAGCATGTTCCCGCTCTCGTCCCACACAGCGTTGGCCGTCCTCAGAGCGCCGCCTGGGCCAGAGTAGTCACGGTCGAGCTCGCGCTCTATCGCAAGTCGCCGTCCAAAGTCCATATCCTCGAGCTTGAACACTGCCGTGCCGGCCTGCTGCATCTCACTCGCTGCCTCGAGGCTTTCGTCATACGTCCGGTTCAGTTTGCCCGTGAGCGTGTTGAATATGTGCACCTTGCGGTCTGGGAGGGCGACTGCGCTAAAGTGCTTCTGATCCGGTGAGAGGGTGATTGATGCCGCAATCGTCCGCGTCTTCTTGAACTGGAAGAGGTCCGTCGCACTCTTGTACTGCCACATCCCAGGGATGGACGGCACGCCGCCCCATGGCTCAGATGGCTGCCAGTACTCGACGAAGCCGGCCTCGTCGGCAGAAATGACGACATCGTACTTGGACGCAAGCTGCAGTTAGCCTAGCCGTAGAAAGACGACCGCATACTCACAACCATGAGATGCACTGGCGCACGGTGCATCTTGTCCAGCACATGGAGTGGGGTGACTCCGTCTCCACGTCCGTCGTATATCCTGATCGCCGCACTCTTCTCGTCGCTCACAGCGAGGAGCGCCTGCGCCGCCCCTGGCGCATACACCCAGCACACCGCTTTAGGGGAGAACCCGAATTTCAGAATGTTGATCATGTCAAAGTTGATGATGTCGAAGACACGTCCCTCGCCGTTGGCACTGATAGTTGCACACATTTTACCATCATCGGACACTGCGAGCCCGACAACGGACGACAGCGAAGTGCGGAAGTGCTTGACGAACTCGATGCCACTGTCCTGTTTCTTCCAGATCTTGAGGTGCCCATCGATAGAGGTCGTGATTAGATAGCCTGTCCTACTGTCAGCTGAACCCCTACTGCAACGCCCCTTGTTCTCTGCGTTAGGAGAAGCACACATCCACTCACTTCGTCATCGCCACATAGTTGAGGGTGTCGCGGTGCATGAACGACTTGTAGTACCGGTCTGCGTCTGGGAGGTGCTCGAGGTATAGCCGCTCGTGGGGGAGGACCGCTCGGCGTTTCTTGCGTACACCACCCCCGTTTACAACCTCTGGCACCGGCATCGGGCCTGTTGTCAGTTCAAGTTGCTCGTACAGCCTCGACTCACCAATCTCGTCGTCTGAATCGTCATCTCCAGGTGGTGCTGGGCCTGGTGACGCAGACTCTGACACTTCATTGCGCGCACGTTTCCCTAGAGTGGCGCGCTCGTCTTCGGACATGCTAGTTGGATGAGAGATTGGTGACACTGAATGGATGAAGGAGACTTGGCACAACAAGAGCAGCCTGACTTATCTGTCACGTGACGTGGTGTCTCCTCCGAACCTCCACCCCACTCCTCGGTCGCGTACATCCAGTGATTCGTAACTACCTGCGTAATTCCGGGCCTTCGCTTCTCGTCAACATGAGACATCGCTCCTGGAATGAGAACACTTCACAACTTAGCACCACCACTACAGCGTTCGAAACTGTCCATACCCTCCTCTTCACTTCTAAATCGTACATTCCATTTCTCCCTTTGGATCCAAGATCCCCCACACCTTTTTTCCCCTATCGAACACATGGACGCGAAGGAGGGCGTGGGAGAGTGTAATGTGAAAGTCGGTGCGTGGTGTAGAGACGAGACATTGCAAGCAGGCGGAGTGGGGAGGGGCGAGAAACGCGCAGGCGCACGTGGGTGCACCCCGACATGTGCGTGCGCGTGTGTGTACAGCGATGCCCTCGGCCTCGCCGCGTGAATTGAGTGTGTGAGTGTCGGAGTTGAATACAGTAACGCCCGTAGGCCGAAAATACAGGCCCATAGAACCAAGTCACCGCTCGCACGAGCCGTCTAATAGCTCTGCGCGGTCGGGTTGTTTGGTGGCGACTGGTGATTCTGTAAGCTCCTGCGCTTCGACTTGGTCATCTCCTTCTTGAGCGCCGCGCCGTCGAGGGGCTTTAACAGCTCAAACGAACACAAGAGGTCCTCGGATACGGACATGACAGCGCCAAAGTTGTCGAACTCGCCACAGTAACTTGGCATTAGCATGTGATCAGAAGAAGAAGAAGAAGAATGGAAGGCAGTCATAAGAGCGTAACCGACAGATGATCACACGGATCAATCCGCGACGGCTCCCAACCTCCCGGTGCGACTCACTTAGGGGCAGAGAATACGGTCACCAGTGTGCGATCGTTGTAGAACTCGTAACCGTCCTCGACGACCATGTGCGCACGACAGATGAGGTCCATGTCGTGGGTGGCGAGGAACGCATTGATAACGCTCTTGCCATAGCAGAACGAGACGCCTCGCTCATTGTCCTCCCAGTCCAGTGCCGTGTCGGACGGGTCAGACCACACAAGATCGTTCAGCAGACCATAGTCTGGGACGTCCGTGGGGCGTTGGATGCGACGGATGTCATCCATCGATTGAAGGCTTGGGCTGAGGCCTCCGTGCACACAGAAGATTTTGCTCGCGACTATCGAAGCGATCGGAAGGGCATTGAAGACATCGATGAACGTCTTCCAGGTCTTGATATTGGTGCGGCGCTTGCACTCGTCATAGAAGCCGTACACGCGCGTGACGTTTGCGCACTCGTGGTTGCCACGCAGTAGGAAGAAGTTCTCGGGGTACTTGATCTTGTAGCATAGCAGCAGTAGGATCGTCTCGAGAGATTGCTTGCCGCGGTCAACGTAGTCGCCAAGGAACAAGTAGTTGGCCTGCGGGGGGAAACCGCACATCTCGAACATGCGGATGAGGTCGGCGTACTGCCCGTGAACATCGCCAACGATCTTGACAGGGGGGCTCAGCTCGATGAGGGTCGGTTGGGAGAGGAAGATTTCACGTGCAGCCGCACAGACAGCTGCAATCTCTGCGTTCTTGAGAGGCGGCGACTTGGTCACCTTGCCACTGTAGCCTGCCTCAAGGAGACGACTGATCATACTGTCAACATCAAGGCCCACTGTTGACGCCGCGGTAACGCTGGTGCGGCTAACGGTCTGGGTTAACGCGTCGACAGGTGACAGCGAGGCGCCAGAGTTGGAGTGCGCGTGGCCTGGAGGTGGGGACGCACGGCCAGACGGAGGAGGGGAGCTGCCCAGGTGCCCGGCGCCGCGGGTAGAAACGGGTGTGGTGGGAGTAGGGGTAGCACCGCTGTCGCCGCCCGGTGCACTTGTGGTCTTGCTGACGGCTGCGTCTTGTTGCACTGGCCGCGGACCGTTCGCACTGTGCAGAGTCAGCTAAGAAAACCTATGTGCGTGGGCGTGTTAGCGGCCAAGCAAAAAGGCGGCGCGACCAAATGTTCGCTAGCCGCGGGTGGGAGCAGTGAGAGAGATGGGCGAGAGACTAACCTCTTGTTGTTCCTTGCCTCCGCGCCGGGCCCAGACAGCTTTGTCGCCGCAAGCGAGTCCGCGAGATCATTTGCGGTGAGCTCTTTGGACCGCGTTCGGCCCATCTTCTTAGACGGCGAGTTGCCCATGGTGAAGAGGTGTTGTGGGAGAAACTGTGGTCGGTTGAAAAAGGGGAGGTCGTAACGTGAAGGGTGGTGGCGAGAAGGGGGGTCTCGCTTGGTCAGGCAGTGGACCGATGGGTCAGGTCGCGTGTGGGGTATGGATTTGAGGGAGGTTACGGGAGGATGCGCAAGTCAAGTGGTGCAGTTGAACGAAGTGACAATGGCGAGTATGGACAAAGGATGGTAGGTGAAAAGGAGGCAGGTGCGAGTGATACAGCTGGGGATCCGGGGGTAAAGATGAGCACGAGGGAGAGACGACAGCTGGCGGCAAGCGGCGGTCACACAAGGCGATGATGGGCTGGGTGGGCAAGCTTGTGGCGAGGGAAGAGTATATATGTGGGAGGTTTAGGGAGGAAGGTTGAGAGAGTGTCTGTGTGTAACGTGTTGTGGTTGACGGCGACAGGAGGGATAGAGGGGTGTAGAGTGACGTAGAGTTGGGCGATGTGTAAGGGAGGATGGATGGGGAGCAAGCAGTGCTTGGTGAGGGTGAGGGTGGGGGTGGGGGGCTAGTGTGGGATGGCCGTGGCTGGGGTATGGCACTCAGTATGGCTGGATGGGGCTGGGCCCTGCCTAGCCTGTGGTTGGTCGAGATGATCCAACACTTTACCTGCACTGTATCCACTCTGCCCACCCTGCCCTCCTTCATCTTTGCTTGCTCTGGCTGTCCTTGGCCAGCACTCTTGGACCCCGTGCCTCTTGCCTCCTGCCTCCAGCTCCTGCTTCTTGACTCGCAATCGATACCCAGAGGCACACGGACACCAACCAACGACGGTCACCACCTAACGGGAAAACTTCAGGGCTCGTCCTCTTGCTCGTGCTCCTGATCCTGCCTCTCCTCAGACTCCATCCACACCAATACCCCTTCGATTGCTTGTCCGCCATTAACCCAACCCAATACCTGCTTCAAACATTTCATTGTATCGAGTATATTACCAAAACCAGCACTCGCCCCGGTCTGAGGTTTAGACTATCCTGGGAGCCCTGAGGCGCGCCGTTCTAGACATGGCCACTGTCCCGGCCATGACTGTTTCCCTCAAACTTTTGCTCATTAATGTCAGTCGGACAGGCCAAGACGTATGCCATCCGTCTGTGGTTCTCTGTGGGATTGAGCGACGACATATATATCCAACGAGGGGCTTGCAGAGAATGAGCCACAGGATGTATGCCTATCACCAGATCCCCAGTCCTTGTGGTGTCCATTCAGAGCGACAAGCACCGACACCGAAGCAGCGACGTTGGTTAATTAACTCGTGTGCTCCTTGGCAGGGGCCACAGTAGTCCGCAGCTGTCCTCTAGGAACCCGTGATCAGCAAACGAGCGCGCTCTCGACACTTTGTCAGTCGAGATCTCGGCCAGACACCGTGATCATCGTCGTGCGGACTGCCCACCTTGGCCGCCAGGAGTCGCGCACCCCACTCTGCCTTCCCCATGGGGCCGGGTCATGTGGACAGAAAGAAATGTGATCGACCGCGTCGCTGCATGACACGGGAGCGCGGGCGCACCAACATAGTTGAGAGGCTGGCTGCGCGTCTGCGCGTCTGCGTGTCTACATACGTGTCCAAATATCAACGTGTGTCAAGCACCCTGGCAGCCACAAGCTGCGCAAATTACGAGGTGCGACTAGTGCACGTGTAACAAGCCTGGTCTGGTCTGGAGCCTCAAAGTTCGTCAAGGCACAGCAGCTAAAACAAGTCGACCAAGTCAGATTAACTGTTGTATGGCATGTCACTATATCTAGGTGAGGCATCTACCAGCTGCTGGCTGAAGGGGGGTTACTATGCCGCCTTCACTGTAATCGCCTCGGCTCCAAACCACGTCGCTCACGTCACCCACGACGAATCCGGGCCGACCTCGGGTTCGGCCAGGTCGGGCAGTAAGGGCGCTGCACGGGCACGTATTTGCGGCTGACCTCACTAATCGCCACCTTCCCCGCATTCCCCACACCCCCACCGCCGTCGTGTCCACCGCCACCTGCGTACCGCGCATCCCACCATCCAGTCATTGATTCGCGCCTTCTCCTTCCCATCCTCACATCTCTCCTCTCCCCCTTCACTCTTTACCTCACTCTTTGTTCTCTCCACATACATCGCCGCAAGTCAAGCTTTACGATGCCCTCCAAGGTCCACGTCTCGGACCATCCGCTCATTTCCACACAGCTGACAAGGCTGCGGCTGCATGACCTGCCGCCTGCCGAGTTCCGCCATGGTGTCAAGGCCATTTCGTGAGTGTTACTGGGGGAAAAAGCGCTGTCCGTTGCGATAGCGATCGATCGTAGAGCTGACTGTGCCCTCGCTCATTCACTCACTCCAATGGCCACCAACCCTTCGTCACCTTCCCTCCTGCTCTACTCACATCTCCTCTTATCAATACATTCATAAGGACAGTTCGATGCTCATGTACGAGGCAGCACGTGACGTGCCCCTCGCCGACGTGCCCGATGTGAGTGGTGACCCCTACCTTCCTTCTCGCCACTTTGTTAGGTATCTCTGGCTTTCTCCACTCACCACCTTCCTCGTCCATCGTACCAGCCATGAGGGTTCTCGAGCAACCTAGTTCAGCCAGTGTTAGAGATGTCGCTCACATCAGCTTCGCTCCCCCATTGCGGCGTTCACAGGCAAGGCGATCGGCACCCGAATCGGTCTCTCGCCCATTCTTCGTGCGGGAATTGGCATGACTGACGCCGCCCTGGAGGTCTTTCCGGAGGCGACTGTCCTGCATCTCGGCCTCTTCCGTGACAAGACGACGCTTCAGGCGATTGAGTGAGTGGGTGGTAGTTGGCGGTGACTATCACACCCGGCACTCGGCTGTAGAACCAATCCAAAAAACGTAGCTGGATCCAGCTGGTCACCTCAAGTCGTAAGCCCAAACGGCGCTCACACCAGGTATTACTCCAAGCTCCCTCGTGAGCCCACGGCGGACCTTGTATATGTCCTCGACCGTGAGATAGCTATAACGTTTGATTTGCGCTGATCCTAGCCCTTGTCGCGACTGGTGGCACCGCAGTCGCTGCCATTGGCATGCTAACCGAGTGGGGCCTCGCCCCGTCGCAGATCAAGCTCGTCAGCGTCCTCGGCTCCAAAGTCGGCGTCGAGCATGTCACTACAGAGTTCCCAGACGTCGAGGTGAGCCGTCGTGGCCTCGAACCCGGCTCATATCAGGTCTTCATCGGCGCTATCGACTCCGAGCTTACTGACAAGGGATACATCTCACCCGGCCTTGGTGATGCCGGCGACCGGATGTTCAACACCTAATCGTACACATTGATCCATGGGCATTAGAATAGGTAATAAGATGCACAGTAGATATGTCACAGGCCGGTTTTGCGCCGACGCAGGCCACGGGCGAGATGGTCCCTCGACACCTTCCAGGGCTCGATCCGTTCGCTCCTCTTCTTCCCGCCCTCGGTGTCTGACACATCCGAGCCAAGTGGCGTCGAAGGCCTGTCGTACCGGCCCAGCGAATGGGAACGACGGCCACGCGTGATCCACCCCTGCCAGCCGCGAGTCGATCCAGTGCCAACGTACATCACGACACGATCGCGAGCCTTGCCGATCAGGCCGTCACCGTGGCCTGCGTCCGCGTCCCAATGCAATCCCGTTGTCACGCCGTCTAGTCTCAGCTCAGTCTGCTCTCCTCATCTTCGCTCTGCCACTCACTTCGCTCCAAGTACCGTCGCGCACGTGTGGCGTCCACGATGACGTCCTCACCGCCAAGGAAGATGGCGGAGCGGCTCACCTCACGCGCGTTTGGGATCTCCTCCACGAACAGCGTGTTATCGCACCAGTTGAAGTGCCGTTGGATGTAATTGGCAATGCCAACTTCACTGGCGACGAAGTAGTACAGCCCTAGTTCGATGGCCTTGGTCGGCTTTCGGTAAACGAAATTGAAGCAGACGTCTGATGTCAGCTTGTATAAGCGGACTGTGAGCTGGGGCAGCTCGCAGAGATTCCTGGTCACTGGGCCTGCCTGGGCTCGCTTCTCGCTGTCTCACTCACCTCCTTCCCACAGACTAAACACGACGGGGTCGACAAAGCAACTGCGCCGCACCATCTCAGGTGCGTCCTTGAGCACCCAGCCATGGTGCACGCTCCCGTTCGAATGCGACAACAAACTAATGCCGCCACGGCCTTTTGGCCCGTCATCGCCTGGCTCGAAGAAGCCCCACCGCGCACAGGCGCCGCGCATCATTGCGACGAGCTGGGGCCGAGTCCACGGTTTCAGGTAGCGGGAGTCGAAGATGCCCTGTGCAGTGTGGTACGCGATCGGCACGAGCAACGGGTGAGTCGGAAGGGAGACGATGAGGTGATTGATGAGAAGGTGGTTCTGGAGGAGACCGAAGCCGAGGCCGTGGAGGTACACGACGGGGACAGCGTTGCGTTCCGTGCGGCCCTTCTCAGGCGTCCATCCCGGTGGGATGCGGAGGAGATAGCTACGGTCAGCTGGAGTAACAGAAACGAGGTATGCGTACTCAATCTCGCCCTCCCGGTACAGCTGTACCTCACGCGACGGATAGAGCTGCGTTCTGAGCAGCCAGTTGACGCTGTTCGCGACCGCGTAGACGACGAAGGGACGGGAGACCACGTTGACTCTGTCAAGCGTCAGGCGACAGATTTGGACGCTGGACCGGCCTGGAGGGAACTTGCCGCCCGTACGTGCCTCGAGCATCGTTAACGTCCTATCGAGGAAGCGGTTCTTCTTAGGCTGCGCGCGGACCGCCTCGAGCGGCTCGTTGAAGGTGCTCCAAGCAAGCCATGTGAGGACGTCTTCGGCGCAGATGCTGTCCCATGCCGCGTGGTGGAACCTGGTGTGAGCGGAGGCGGCCAGACAGCGCGAGTGGATGCGGCGTGCAGACTGGTTACCTGCGTGATGACGATGTAGCATTCGAAGTAGTGGGGCGGTCCTGACCCACTAGTACGCTCCAGACTCACCAAGTCCTGAGGTGTTCCCGAAACTCGACCGCGAGGGGGTCATCATGCGCCAACATATGCGGGTTCCCCCTCTCGTCGAACAGCGGATCCTCCTCCTCGCTCGGGTCCATATACTGCTCCGCGATGTCGAGCGTATCAGCCGCGGCAGAATATAGGCGTCCGCGCTTCCTCCTCTCAACGGTGGGAGGACCATTCTGGCCAGTATTGAGAGTCTCGCCAGCGACACCGTTCTCGGCCGGCGTTGCCAATGCAAGAGGCGGCGCGTCGCGCGGCGCCGCGCGGTCCCTCACATACCGGTTGGCGGAGGGACTGTACGCCAGCCCGGCGTGCAGGACGCGGAGGAAGAGATCGCTCAGGTCTTCAGGCTTGATAGCACTCGGCGGCGCGACGGGCTGCACGCGCCGGGCGAGGACCTGGTAGTACACTCCAAAGATGGCTTCCACGAGGGCCCAGATCGCGACGACCGCGGATACAAAGCCGGAAGTGCCGGGCAGAAGATGCCCACGGAGGGCGAACCAGATTAGGTATACACTACGTCAGCTGGGAGGGGAGGGAGACGTACTATGATAACGGGGTTACGGACCACACTGCCACACAGATTAGGAGAACGAGGTAGTAGCCCGGCGTCTTGGTGTAGGTCGGGGAAGAGCGGGGGTAGATTGTAGGTGGGAGGGCCGGGAGCTTGTCGCCGCTGTCAGAGAACATGGGTAAGGAAGAGGAAGAAGTAAAGAAGAAGGAAAAAAGAGGAAAAGAGGCTGTATAGGGAAGCGAAAGGAACGGGAAATGAGGAGGAGGCAAGAAAAAGTGTAAAGAGCGTGGACTCGAGAGTTGCAGTTAGATAAGACGAGATGAGAAGGAAAGTGATTGGAGCGACCGGCGGCTGGCTGAAATCTCGGATAACCTGGACAGAACGAGACGCGTGGACCCGTCGATCATTTACAGGCACAAGGGTTGACGTAATCCTACGGGAAACCGACGCGTTCAAAGCCCGCACCCTGCGCACGTGCTTTGTGTTCCTCGGCCTGCGTCGCCCATCACGCTCTCGAGGCCACAACATGCAGAATATACATACACTCGTGCTCTGCGTTCCTAGTCAAACTCGTCTACACACCCGCGCGCACACGCTCAGTCGTCCAGTCGGGCACCATGCTGCCCACTGCCCACCCGCGCTTCCGCTTACCAGCCAACGCACCCCTCGCCATTCCAGGGCGCAGCTCGTCAATGTCTAAACCCACTGCTGCCATCGCGGCACCAAGCTCGTCACGTTCACGCTCCAGCGCGGCTCGATACTCCTCTCCACGGCTAACAGATTCGCTGACACGCGCGTCGTAATCCTCACGCACGATCTCAGGCGCCGATGTCTTTAACACGCTGGTGTTAACAAGAAGCATTGAGAAGCGAGGATAAATGAAACTCACCCAGCCAAGGAACCCCCGACCCATGCCACGACGGGCGGCGCCCATCTTGGAGCAGTTCCTCCACATGCGTTCGCTGCGCCATCAAACGGCGCGGGGTCGTTGATGATTGCGAGCCGCTTCGAAAGGCCATGAAGCTCGGCGTATGGCTTTTGCAACCGCCGGCGCCAAGACGCAACCTCGGCAAGCGGGTCGGCAAAGTCCAGCAGAACGTCCTCAGCAGGGATACTGCAGAGGAGCTCGTTGCGCAGCCGGGGAATGAAGCCGGGGAGGGAGGCGGTGCCGCCCGTTACGAGGATAGATGAGACCATGTCTGGCCTAAGATCGACGGGGAGCTGCTGTCAGTTCGTGCACCAACCACAAGCTCACCCTCTCGAGCGCGTGGAGGATTAATTCGGCCACGGAGTCGTCCTCGTCCGGCCCGTCGCCAAAGAGCACCTCGGCGCCACGCTGGCGGAGCCACCCTGGCACGACAAGACGTCCACACGCGCCCATCCCGCGGGCTGGAGGGATTGACATGGACCAGTCGTTCGCTTGCGAAGAGTCACCATATCTCGCTGCCACCCTGTCGAGGAGCTCCTCGTTCTCCATGTCCGGCACCGGCAACGTGGGCTGGTAGCTGCTGATGTCTATTGGGTCTGGAGGTGGTGAGGACGGTGCGGACTGCTCAGCGAAGCACGCCTCGGTGATTACGCGCTCAACGAGTTGATCTGTCAACAGGCTGAGGGCCGGCGGGGACAATTGGGGAGGCGTTCCGCCACGTGTAGGCGGCTGGTACCGTCCGAACCGACGTAGAAGCGCGCGGAGGCGGGTGTAGAGCGTGCGGCCCGCGACCGGACTCGAGCGCGCGAAACAGTAAAGCGGCCGTGAGCAGAAGACCTGCTGTTAGCTATTACCAAACTATGCAGCTCACAGGAGTAACGGTGGTCTCGAGCCAGCCGACGTCAACGACGAGGCCCGTGGCTCTGCCGCTGGCTGCCAGAGCGAGAATGGAGCTGGGCGTAAAAGCGACGCTCGGACACTTTAAGTTGTCAAACAGAGTGGCTGTAATGAGCTCCTTGATGTAGGTCGGGAGGAAGGTATTCTCCACAACAATGACCTTCCGCTGCTTGCCGTCGGTAAGGAGGTGTCTGGGCTCAGCGGCGTCCGTGCCAGGCTCACTTGTGGAAAGTATCGCGCAGTCGTTTCTGTATGCGGACCTGCACTAGACGGCGGGCCTCGGGGACATTCCCGTGCGCGCCGGCCGTTGAGGAAAGGTCGAGGTCCCAGATCTCAGTCGATCGGTTCCGGTCGCCAGAGTCGGGCGCGAAGAAGCATGCGCGCGGGTCGGGCTCTCCAGAGAACCCGGCCTTCCATACACGGGAACCAGGACTGCTGTCAGATGTGCTAGGGACTATTTCACTCAATGACAATGCGGTCGTCGTGGCCGTATAACGACTGCCGCCGCGCCGCCTGTCGTCAGCTCAAGCCCAAGTAGGCGAATGAGGACACACAGCTTGTGCAGGCGAACCAATACGACGACTGGAGACCGATTCCTGACGCTTGGGCGTCTTTGTCGGCGAGGGTGGCGCGGCCTGGCCTTGCGACATGGCCACTGGTTTGATTGAAAGTGTGGAATGCAATGCTGGGTTGGAACGGCATTGACTGGGTCGCATCACGCGTCGGATTTGGTTCCGTGATACATACACAGAAACATAGCGGTTTCGACCTTGAACGGGGTTTCAATGACTGCAGGTCCGTCTGTGAGGACGCAGCAGCCTGCGTCTCTGACTACACGTACCTCTCAAGTGATGGACAAGGGTTGTATACATCAGCATGGAACTACAACTGTGCGGTTATTACAGGCGAGGACGGAGGGTGATGTGGTGTGTATGGTCTGGAGAATTATGTGGCAATACGTGTTGTGTGACGTAGTGCTCTGATAGTACCTTCAAATGACCAAGTGCTTGCGTTGATTGAAAAGACCGGCCAAGCTCCAGCTCTCTGGCGTTAGGCGCTGCTGAAGATGAGCGGGATAAAGCAAGTGTGTCTGCAGGCCTTGACCTCATGGCCAGCCACCCGGCCCAATCACCGCAAACATGAAAAAGATGCCCCCACTCAGAATCGAACTGAGGGCTAGAGATTATGAGACTCACGTGTTACCATTACACCATAGGGGCCTGTAGAGGTACGAAAAGAGCAGGGTGATTTCTGTCACGTGACACTGCCTGGTCGTTGAGAGTGAGAGGCCATTTGACAAAGGGCCCGGGATTTGGCAACTGGTTGCTCGCATACTGTGGTTGGGTCTGGTAAGCCATTCCCCCCTGTCGCTAGACGAGGTTCGACTGTCTGGGTAGAAGGCTCGATATCGAAGAGTGGACAGTTGTCATCAATCATCAATCAGGAGAGGATGCCGACCAGAATAGGCACAGTCTGCTAGTGCAGGGAACCCGCTCGATATGCTCCCACGAAACCCGTGCCAAGCAAGACCATCTATTTGGGCTGCGGATAGATTCTCCGAGTCGGCCAGATCAGATGGGTGGACGACCGCATAATAACATTTGGAGGCGGGGCTCACACAGAAGGTGGTCTGCACTGTCAAGATGTTGTGCACGTCCCCTTGACGACTGGTGCCGAACAGAGAGCGTATGAAATGAGCCGATGAACGAACGGAAGGAGGAGGTCTGGAGCTACAGTGCGAATTAGGCCGAGCCACACAACAGGCGCCCAAAATGTCTCCGTTCACCCCAGCACACCTCACCCCTCTCTGGCCACTCTCACAACATTCCGCCATAAGGCCGCCACCATCGAGCTCACGATCAGTCAACACACAATCAATCGCAATCCGTTTCTTACCACATCTCCACAATGGCACCAGTCGACCCCAATGAGGCCGGGCCCTCGGACAAGAATAAGGCCAAGTTCAACTGGAAGAATGGCCCACCAAGCTGCAAGGAGTGTGTCCGACTAAAGTTGAAGGTGAGATCCGTTTCGGAGGGAAACTAGTGGCTCCCATCCGAGCCTGCGTCCCGAGACGGAGACACAATTGTCAGCTTCTCACGCCAGTGTTCACGCTCATGGCCATGCACCAGCTGCGTGCGTCGCGGATGCGCCAATATTTGCCCGTCGGGCACCATGCCAGGCAGGTGGGCTCGATCACTGCTTTGGCAGCTGATGCCAGGACCACCAAGGACCAGGCCATGGTGGCCAAGCTGCAGAGGGAGAACGAGAAACTACGCCAGCAGATCGAGCATATGCAAGCTCAGTCACAGGGGCAAGGCTATGACTGGGGAAGGAGCGCGCCAAACGCGGCCTCGGTGAGTTCAGGCATCGGGGTACGGAAATGTGAACGAGGGTGCGGTGTGCGAGGAGGGCCGTGCGCGCCGGGTTCCCCAGCATGAATGTTGCGAGGTCGGGCTGACCAGTCAGGAATCACCTGAAGCGAATCGGCCGCGCGAGTACGCGCCGTTCTCGGCTGCGCCAGAGCACACGTCACATGTGTCCAAGGGCCAGCGAGATGACAACTTCCTCGACACAGCTTCTGGGCCCGGGCCAGGTATGCTTGAAGAAGGACGCGAGGGCGAAAAGTACCTTGGCAGGGGGGCTGGGACACTGTTTGTTTGCGAAGACGACGAGGTAAGTCCTGTGTTGATAAGAGTGAAAATCTCCGCTGACCGGAAAGTCTAGCAACCCAACGCTTGTCTTCCCTATCATGGCCAGTGATCGCGCCGTTCTGGCGGGGGTCCACGAGCTCTTTCCTTCGGTTGAGCAGGCGCACGAGTTGCTGCAAGTCTATGGTGAACACTTGACTGTGTTTGCTCGGGATGCTGACATCAGACGACGAAGTCGAGTGGATGTACCGGCCAGCTGACCGGCCTGCTGTGAGCGCAGTCCTCGAGTCGATCTACGGCGCGCCATCCTTGAAAGAGCAGATACATCATGTGCCACCACACCGATTAGCGTCGGTGCTGATGGTCTTCGCACTGGGTCTCTCATTCTCAGGCCGACCGATGACCCAGACTATCCCGCTCTTCAACGCAGCGAGTGCGCTCCTCTGCGTTCCGGAACGCCACTTCATGGTACGACACTCGTTAGCCAGCGTCGAGACCCTGCACATGATGGTCTCGTATCTCCTCGGTCTGCCTCATTCCGATGGGCCAAAGGCAGCGTGGCAGATTCTGGGCCTCTGTGTGCGCACAGCCGGGAGTATCGGTCTGCACCGTGACAGCGCGCAATGGGGGCTGTCTACTGAGCAACAGGCTCTGCGAGCGCAGCTGTGGTGGGAGTGCGTTACTTACGACATCCTCCAGTGCCTCAACTTTGGCCGACCATATTCTACCCCGCGTCAGCTGTACGACGCTCCGATGCCTGAAATGCCACCCGACTCTGGGGCGACCCCTCATGATTCCGTCTTCCATGTCTTCAAGTACCGCCTCGGTCAGGCGTTCGTACATATAGCTGACTATCTTGCCAACTCGGAACTGCCTGATTACTCGACGGTGATGCGCATCGACGCAGAGCTGCGCCGCGTTGAGGCTGGTGCTCCGGCATGGCTAAGGTGGTCGGACTTTGGCGAGGATGGCAGCCAGTCCAACAAGCTGAACAGAAAACACTGTATCCAGCAGCACTCGGCGACCATGTTCTTCAATAAAGGACTGTTGAGTGAGTGGAACTAATGGGCTGGCTGACACCGAGTGCTCCACCGACCATCATTCTTCAAGGCTGTCTCAGCAGGTACGGAACCGCTTTTAGGCCAGTATGCCGCATCGTTCACAACATGTGTGACGTCGGCACGAAAACACACGCGTCTTATTGCGTCCCTGTTGAAGAAGTGTCCACGGGCGGCCTACGGGTGGTGGTACTGGGTCTGTGAGTCGTATGTCGTTCTTGTCCTGACGCAGTCCATGCGTACACTGCCGCCGTGATTCAGTATACGGTCTTGCGAAGAGTGCCGGACAGCATGATGGCTGATGACGTGCGCGCCGACTTCCAGGCTTCACACGACATTATCGAGCAGATGGCGGAGCACTCTGGGGTGGCGCGACGAGCTCTGCCGATGCTGGAGCAGCTGTATAGCCGTATCCAGCAGTCTCATCCCAAGCGGCGACAGACGTCGTCTTCAGAGACGCCAGATGCGCCAACGGAAGTGTCATCGACGTTCGATCCCACACTAGACTCATTGTTGACGTGAGCACTCTCTGGACATCATAGAGCGCCGCTGATCCTCCAGGACGAACAACTTCTTCGATCCCACACAATACCGGGCCGCGGCGCCGGCGTCGATGGACGGACTTCTCGGCTTTGAGTACCCAGTGTCTAACGGGCATGAGCCGCTCGCCGACCCCTTGATCCAAACACTGTGAGTTTGAGGAAATAGCCGAGGACATGACGGAGTGCAATTGGTGTTCCGACAACCTCGAAGCTCGATCACAAGCTATGTTTAGACACTCTTATCTATTCCCGCTAACGTTAGGTTGTACTGGAACGTGATTGCCAACAACGAGCAGCACGCTCCGGAGTTTGGGGGGCCTCCATCCGCTGCGCCACATCTGTGAACAGGGTGGACGGCGCGGTGCAGGGGTGAAGGAGCATGGTTAGTCAAGTGTACATTATGTCACATGTCGCACAGGTGGGCGATGGGCATTTCATGAGCACATTGCAGCCGTTGAGTGGTTGACGACAAACGTGAAAGGAGTGCTTCCTGAATTTGAAGACTGGACTGGCCCGGAGATCACTGACGACCAGTAGCGATGTCCACAAAGTCATTAATCCCTCCAAACCTTTGGCAAAAAACTGTCAAGACAGGGAATGGGACTGGAGAACGACCGCCACCTGTCTGTGAAGGCACGCAAATTACGGCTAAATCGGAGGGACTCCGACGAATCAGTGCGGCTGTCGTCGACATGGTGCCGACGACCAACGGAACGGCGGCGGTGTGCGATTCGATGCCGTTCAAAAGGAAACCGGCTAACGAACTGACCGAGAGGAGTTGGCAGCGTTACGCGCATGTGAACGTTGTGCCTGGCCTGGCAGCATGATGTACAGGTACGCACTGCCTGTCGGCCGACCTCAGCACTGAGCCAGTTGATGAATACTGGCTGTTCCGCTCTAGGTTGAAGTCTGGAGCTCAAGGCTATACCAGCCATTGGTCATTGTGGGTCTTGGGATGGCTCTCCTTCCCAGCCGCTCATCATCCGTGATCCCTTGCCGTGACGTCTTCGGCAGCCATACTATAGGGCAGGTCTGGCGTAGCAGGGCGATAAGTCGGGCGGCCCGCCATTCCCCAGTCATGTGGGGTTCGGGGAGTTGATATCCGACTGAATCCCTACTTTGGCAACAAGCTGCACGTGTCCAGGTCTAGCCATGCGGGGTCCCCTCCCCCAGCTCGGCAGAGTACTCCGCAGCTGTGGAATGAATATGTGGACTGATGGCTTTTGGCGAGCGGCTGACTCGCCTGTTCCGATCGGCGAAGCCGAGTTGACCACTCCGATTTTGTCGACAACCCAGGACTCAGCGCTCGGCGTTTGTTAATTTTGGAACGCGAGCACAGAGGCGGATCGATGACGGCCCGCAATGGCCCCCTCGCGGCGCCCGACAGCCATGATTGCGACGCATATGCACGGAACCTGTCACGTGTGAACCCCTGGGGCCCAGTGGAGGTGGGGCCCTGTACAGGGTGACAGGGTGTGGGGAAAGCGGCTCCCCGCCGCAGAGGCATTGTCGGATCGGATGGCCCCTATCACTCAATCGCTAATGCTTGCCACTAACTGGTGACGAGTTGGGACCGGCATTCATCTTACGCCAGCCAGCAAGCTGATGCCGTCTCCTACCTAGGCTGGTATACCTCTTGGCCTCTGAGAATGCTATAAGAAGGGCCCACCTAAGCGTCAGCCACTTCATACCACTCCAAGACCAAGCCGACATGTCCCCCACCAACACCAACACTTGCAACTCGACGAACGATGTGGGATACATGGCGGCCGGTGATGTCGAGAAGGGCCGGACTGGTTACCTCGAACGCGCGGTCACGCCTGGTGGCCATCCTGTCGACTACTCGCAACCTGCCATCCCCGTCCAGCACCGCAGGTTCGGTAACCCGATCCCCATTGGCCTCATCGCGTTCTCAATGGCGTTCCTCATGACTGGTCTACTCACTCTCGGTGTCCGCGGCATTAAAGCGCCCATCGGTGTGCTTTCTTCTCTCAGTGAGTCTCTTCCTGCCCTGATGGGTGCCGCCACTGACAGTAGTGTTTTTTGTTGGCATCACCCAGACTCTTGTCGGCTGGTTCGAGATGTTCATTGGAAACACCTTCTCGTGAGTGTCGCCGCGAGCATTCTAGTCAGGCCCATCTCGACTGCCACAATTTCCCACTCTCGACTCACGCTGACGCTAGTGCTACCATCTTCTGCGCATTCGGCGGCTTCTGCTTCTCATACGTCGGTTTCTTCCTGCCTTCTATGGGCATCGTCGATGCCTTCACGGACAAGGCCACTGGCGAAGTCTCACCCGACTTCGCCAACTCTATCGGTGTCTTCCTCGCCATCTGGGCCGGCATCACCTTCCTCTTCCTACTCGCTGCTCTCCGTTCGTCGGTAGCAATCATCCTGGTCCTCTTCATGGCGATGATGGCCTTTGTGTTCCTCGCCGCGGTCCAGTTCACCGGCGGCGCACCGGGTGTCACCAAGGCCGCCGGCGCATTCTGCCTCATGGACGCCGCTTGCGGGTTCTATGCGGCCATGGCCGGATACTGGACGCCTGACACGACCTACGCTTTCATCCGGTGCGACCCCATCGACCTGTCGCCCAAGGACTAAGCCCATCTCAGAAGGATACGCAATCGGCAACGAAAATCAAAAGCAATCAAGTACTGTGGAGATAGAGGATTTTTGCAAGTCAGTCGAGAGTGGAGCGCAGCAGATCGGAATGTGGGAGAGGAGCAGGCAGTTGTGGCATCGAAGCCAACGCCACGCCCGGCACCCGTGCCATGATTGGGTCGTGTATTACTACAGTTACTACAACTTTTCCAATGCATAGTTGACTATCCTTAAATAACTTGGGAAGTAGCGTGTTTAGATTGCGCACCTGTTGCAACTTGGGGGCGGCGCTGTGTCCATCCACTGCTAGCCGTCGATCACTCTACAACGTTCCCAATATTCCTTAACAGGCTTAGAATAACCTCGGCGCCGCACAAATGCCGATCTACCGTGTTGGTCGATGTACCGTCGGGCATTACATGTCCTAGAGCGTCCGAGACCAGAGCTCGAATCAAAGAACAGTTGGTTGACTTGAGGTTGGGTGTGGCTGGAAGGCGGGTGTCCCGACGAGCGTTAGGTTCCCACACGTCTGCCAGGACAATAGCAACTCAACTCACTCGGAAAAGTCTCGGTATCAGACAGCGGTCCGCATGAACCGAACCGCACTGGATTTCGGGGAAGGCCGGTCACATGACCGCAACCTGCTGTTTAGTAGCCGAAGCCAACCACCGGTCCGGCGATGGCCATGAGAATGTGGGGTATACCTCACCCCACACTGGATCTCCCCTCTCTGTCACACACACAAGATGACAAGCAACGTCACCCGCACACCGAACGGCAAGGTTGCGATTGTGACCGGTGCGGCTCAAGGTATTGGCGCCGCAATCGCGGAACGGCTCGCCCGCGATGGTTTCGATGTTGTGATTGCAGACTTGAAAAGCGCGGATGCCAAGGCCGCGGCTGTGGCCAAGGAGTGCGAGGCGGCGGGGGCTCGGGTTGCTGTGATTCCGGTAGACGTGCGATCTGAGGGGGATGTGACGGCACTGGTCTCAGGGACCGTCGACAAGCTCGGACGCGTTGACGGTGAGTCCGATCCCGTCCCAGATGTCGGGAGGGATGGCTGAACCCAGTGATGGTCGCCAACGCCGGCATCGGACCACCCGTCGAATTCCTCGAGACGACCACCCAGACAATGAACGACATGTGGGAGATCAACATCCGCGGCGTCATGTACTGTTACCAGGCCGCCGCACGGCAGATGATCAAGCAGGGCGACGGTGGGCGGCTGATCGCCGCATCATCCATCGCTGGACTGACTGGTTTCCCTCAACTGGGCATGTATTCGGCGTCCAAGTTTGCAGTACGGGGACTGAACCAATGTGCCGCTGCTGAACTGGGCAAATACGGTATCACCTGCAACACGTACAACCCTGGAGTAGTGCAGACCGAAATGTGGACTGGTCTGGACAAGTTCTACTCGGGTAAAGCGGGTGCCCCCAACGGCTCAGCATTGGCTACCGTGAGCCCAGCAGAGGCTTGGCTGACGGCAGCAAGCGGCTGCAAACCCTTTGGGACGGAACACGAACGCGACAGAGGTTGCCAATTCCGTGTCGTGAGTTGCGAATGAACCTGCCTGACCCCAGCTTCCTTGCCGGTCCAGATGCGACGTACATCTCGGGCGCGAGTCTGTGTATCTCGGTGGGTTTGGGAGGGGCCATACTGACGCAAGGGTGGTATGCAGATGCACTAGAAGGGATGCGAGAAGTGCCAGTGTTCTAGCCTGTCATGTATCGTCGCTAGCCTTGAATGGCACCAGTGGCGGACTTGTTAACAACCAGGCAGGCATGACAGCACCTCACGTGGCACTGCCACACAACAGACAAGGAATGAGAGGCGCGGCACAATGGTCGGAGGGTCCCGATGCACCTTGACAGTGAACCGCAGTAACCGGCTATCTATGTAAACCTGTCATGGACGCCACTCCGATTGCTTTTCGGATCGGGTCTGTCATATCTCGGGAAATGGTTGCTAAAATGTCGCAGAGGTGTCAGACCCGTGTAGTAGATGAAATCGGTGGTCGGGACCTCCGTCGATCGTGGCGCAGCCCGTCCTCTGTGCCGAAATGTGGGGTACAGTATCAACCGTGGTCCGTGCTTGAGCGTCAATGGCTGCCAACTGTCTCCAGACGTGGGCCAGCCAGGCTGGCCTCGCTGACGCAGCGCCAATCCGTGAGTGCCACATGCGATGCCGGTGGTAGCAGCTCGAACTGGCCGTCGGTGTTGCTCAGGGGGGCTTCGATGGCGGTGCTTGTAGGTATTCATGGAAGGAAGTGGGATATGTACTGTATTGTAGGTAGACCTCTCGCTGGACTTTGAACAACATGCGGGGTTTGGAAATAGATTATCCAGAGGATGCCACAGCCCCCGTCCTCCGTACTTAGCCACTCTCGAGACCTCTGCAGCAACCTCACCCGCCACCACACAGAACGGCCAGATATCTCTTCGTTCAAAAATAGGCCTGCCATCCAGGAGAGAGGCCAAAAACGAGCGCCCTGCCGGAGTCGAACCGACGATCTTGGCCAGACCGGGAACCGGAAGACCACGCCTTAGCCTCTTGGCCAAGAGCGCCTCGTCGAAAAGCTTTGGTGTTGGATCTAGGTAGATGCCGTGGGGCTTACACTACGCCAGATGCTTCCCGTGGCTGCAGGCCTGTGTACGAGGATGCAGCGGGAAGGTGTGCAACGGGGTTGCAGATGAGTGATGATGTGAATGCAGAAAGTAGACTACTGAAGGTGCAAGTAATCTACGGTGAGGGGGGCGTCGGTCACGTGACTGTGACCGGGTAGCCGCCTGGGTAGTTGGCGGATTCAACATTTGGGCAGCGCTCTGCTATGTGCCGTCAAATGGGCCAAACGTCGCCACAAGACGATTGTTAAGTATGACGGATAGCGCAATGCATAAACAACTAATCCGGGACCTGTAAAGTTGACTATAACGGCTACAAGGTTACTGCCGTGTGTGTGGCACTGAACCACATGTCAACACTCCCCTCAACGTGTACATGTCTGGCAGAGGTACAGGTTGGTAAGACAGGTGGTCACATACGAGAGCGGGGAGGACGTGTCGGATCAAATAGACCAAGGGCCTTGGAGTATGCCGTGTGGCGGGGACCGGCAAGGGGCTTGGTAAGGATGTCGGCGTACTGATGTTCAGTGCGGACATGATGCAGGGTAACCGTCTCATCGGCGATACGCTCGCGGATGATGTGATGCTTTACAGCAATGTGCTTTGCCTGGCCGTGAGCAACTGGGTTGTGGGCGAGGCGAATGGCCGACTGGTTGTCAACTTGGAACCTAGTCGGGAGCAGCCGGGGGAGGCAGCACAGCTCCATATAGAGCTTGCGAAGCCAGACGACTTCGCGGACTGCTTCGGCGGTTGCAACATACTCTGCTTCCATGGTGGAAGCCGAGACAGTGCGCTGGCGGCGAGAACACCAGGAGACCAGGCCACTGAACATGAAGATGGCGTAGCCGGTGGTGGAGCGGCGAGTGAGGTGGTCACCGGCCCAGTCGGCGTCGACATAGGCAACGAAGGGCAGTTCAATAGACCTGCGGAGTGCCGGCTGGGGATGGCCACCTAGAAGGAGTGACAGGTGGCGGGTCTGGAACAGGTGGTAGACCACGCGGAGTCCAAGATCGTAATGCTGCTGGGTGGGTGCATGACAGAAGCGGCCGAGAAAGCCGGCGGCGAAGGAGACATCAGGACGGGTGCACACAGCCAGCCATAGGATCTTGCCGACAAGTTCCTGATAGCGCTGTCGGAAGGCAGGGTTGACGGCGTCCACAGGTTCAGCAGGGCTGAAGGGGAGGCCGGCGGTGGGAAGCGGTGCATGCTTGCCACCATAATTCTTCTGGAGGGGGAGGCCCTTGGTGATGGACTCAATGTAGGCAGTCTGGGAGATGCGGACTTGCTTGAGGTCACGCTTGCGGTCGACACGGATGCCCAAGATGTGGGCAACGGGGCCAAGGTCGGTGATCTTCCAGAAACTGGCGAGCTGCTTGACAAGGCCATCAGCCTCGGTAGCAGTGCGAGTTGCGATGAGGATGTCGTCAACGTAGGCAAGGAGGAAAGCGACCGGAGATCCTTGCTTGTTCTTGAGGACATACATGCCCCAGTCGGCGGAGCAGCGGGAGAAGCCAATCTTCTCGAGGGCGGAACTTAGTTCGAACCACCAGGCTCGGCCTGACTGTTTAAGACCGTAAATTGTCTTGTGGAGACGGAGACAATTTGCGTTGGCATTCTTGGGAGCGAGGCCAGAGGGGAAGGCCAGGTAGAGGTCGACATCAAGAGAGCCATTGAGGTAGGCCCCCTCGACATCTATCTGGCGGACCACGAGATCGAGGGTGCCGACGAGAGAGAGGAGGAGACGAAGCGAGATAAGGCGCCCGACAGGGGCAAAAGTCTCCTCAAAGTCGACACCAGGTACTTGGGAGAGCAGGTCGCTGCTTTCCTCCCGACCTTTTGTGCCAACCTGCCTACTATGGACGAACTCTTAACCTACGATGGCCACTACCCAGGGCTTCTTGCCTCTGCCGCTGCCGAAGCCGCCGAGGCCGACCCCCTTACCATTCAAGAAGCTGCCGCCACATCAGAGTTGCCCCAGTGGTATGCCGCCATCCTAGCCGAAGTCAACAATCTCGACACCAGGTACTTGGGAGAAGCCACGGGCAACCAGACGGGCCTTGTACTTGACAATGTTGCCGGTAGCATCCCGCTTGCGCTTCAGCACCCACTTGGAGCTGATAGTCTTGCGCCCAGGTGGCAAGACGGCCTCGGACCAAGTCCCTTTGGTCTCGAGATTGTTGACTTCGGCTAGGATGGCGGCATACCACTGGGGCCACTCTGATGTGGCGGCAGCTTCTTGAATGGTAAGGGGGTCGGCCTCGGCGGCTTCGGCAGCGGCAGAGGCAAGGAGCCCTGGGTAGTGGCCATCGTAGGTTAAGAGTTCGTCCATAGTAGGCAGGTTAGCACAAAAGGTCGGGAGGAAAGCAGCGACCTGCTCCCCTGTGGCATGTTCCTCTGCTGCCTCATCCAGGACAGGGATTTCCGCCTCTGGACCTGGAACCTTTGGCAAGGGTTCCATGATGGAATGGCCGGCGGCCCTGCGGATGTCCGAGACTGTCATGATGACACCGGTGGACTCACGGCGCACTTGCCAAGTAGATGAGTGGGTGTCCCGCATGAGGACACGAGCCTTGAAAGCACGCATGGTGCTTAGAGAAGCCTTCGACTGGGTGGCGTACCTCACAGCATAGCAGATCTCGCCAAACTGCCACATGGTGGCGAAGGTGGGCTTGCGGTGGAACATGATCTCCCAGGCGGTGCGTCCGTCTTCACAGAGGGTGGTGGAGTTGAGTACGTTGCAGGCGTGGCGGGCTGCCCAGTCCCACCAGGCGTGATCGAAGGCAGAGCCATCCAGGAGGGCCCGTACCAGTTCGCCAACTGTACGGTTGAGACGCTCGGCGACACCATTGTGCTCATGGATGTACGGCGCCGAGGTGTGGTGGATGATGCCCTTCCACTTGTACCATTGATTGGAGGCATCGTTGACAAACTCCGTGCCACGGTCTGTTCGAACGACCTTGACAGGGATCCCCGACTGTGTCTCGATGAAACGGATCTGGTCCTTGATCTCGGCAAGGACCTTGTCCGCCTTCTTGTCCTCAAGAGCGATCACGCATCTGTAGCGGGTGTAATCGGTGGCTACTCCGAGCCAGTAAACGGAGCCAAGGCGAGAAGGTGCGAGAGGGCCTTTGAGGTCAAAATGGACAACTTCTCCCTTTGCTGACCCACGCAGAGGTTTCCCCAAGCGGGGAAAGCGAGTGGAACGGGCGGCTAAGCAGTTGTCGCAGTGCTCGATGGTGAAGGGGTCGGTAGAGGCTTCCTCATGCGTCATGCCGATGTCCGGGAGGATGTTGGACCTGATGATGTCCAACAGGGAGGTGCGTCCAAGGTGCCCAAGCCGTTTGTGGATGCGGAACAAAGGTGAGTCAAAGGGCGAAGCAGGTTGGTCGTCCTCCTGGGCCGCAAGCTGTGCTTCCTGAAGAAGGCAGGGGCGGCCTGTCGGCGTCTCAGTAAGGGGGAAGGTGACACCATTGCGAACAAGTTGCTTGTTGGCGAGGTCCAGCAACCAGCCTTGAGAGCGGAGCTGAGGGGTGGCAAGGATGTTGTCGGTGGTGTCGGGACAATGGTAGACATCCTTGATGATCTCCGAGCCTCCAGGGCCATGGATGACAAGAGATCCCAGCTGGGTGGCAGTCATGGTGAAGCGGGTGCCAGCCAGCTTGAAGTTACGAGGGTGGCTGAGCTCCTTGACGTCGGAGAGGAGGTCAGCGTTACCCACTATGTTGTGGGTAGCACCACTGTCGATGAGGAGCGTGGTTGTGGTGACAGGGTCGGCATTGAGGGCGACCTCAGCGAGTTCGGCGACTTGACCAGGCTCGTGATCGAGAGCGGTGATGGCAGAAACAGAGCCTCCATTCACCGAAAGAATGGAAGCGGCGGCAGCAGCAGCAGAGGGCTGCTGAGGTGCGGCGGGCCTCTGAGGGGTGCCGCGGCGCCTGGCACCACATGCTTCCATGCGGTGACCCTTCTTCTGGCACCAGAAGCAGGTGATGTTCCGATCAGGGTTAGGCTGACCAGGCCTCTTGTGGGTGCTCTTCCTCTTAGGAGGGGGCTTTGTAGCCGCGTCCTTGCTGAAGATAACAGCCACACCATCCTCCCCTAGGAGGGCCCTGCCACGACTGGCATGGTGGAAGAGGCGGTCGGCCTTCTCCTCGTAGACACGAGTGAGAGTCTCCCATTCGCGCTCATCTTCGGGATTTGACCGGAAGCGCGTCGTGATGCTGTCCTCCAGCTCGGGAGGAAGGGAGAGAAGGAAAAGCTCACACTTGTAGTCCTCTGAGAGGTCGTATCCAATGCGTCGGAGCTCGGTAGCCAACTCGGAGAACTTGTCGTGGTGGTCCTGCATACGTTCAAACGTAATGGGGGCGACCAGGTTGAGGTTCATGAGTCGGGCATGGACGTGGGCTCGACGTTCAGAGGTGTTAGAACGATAGCGGTAGACGATGGAGTCGTACATGTTACTCGAGGACCATTGATGTTCTATGTCGTCGTGTATCTTGTCCGAGACCGTAATCAGGAGGGCGGCTCGGGCGCGGCGCTCCTTACGTTCCCAAAGCTCCCAGGTTGCGAGCTGGGCAGCATCCAGTACAAGGTGTGGGTCCTCTGCGATGTTGGCACTAATGGCAAGGCCCATAGGTGGGGCCACTCCAGCGTACTGGCCATGGGGACGGATGGCTTCAAGGACAGCCATGTTGTCGTCGACGTTGGGGATACGGCGAAACGGTTCATTGACAGACCCTTCCAGATGTCCGAGGGCTCCCTTGTCTAGGAGGTAGGCTCGTATGGCTCGGTTCCAGGCGTTAAAGTTCTTCATACCTGTAAGGCGTGGAACGACCTTGAGGGCCCCGGAGACAGAGTCGTCGGACATGTCGTATTAGACTTGGTAGCTAATGTGGAAAAGAAGAAGTGGTTGGGTCTGTGGATAAGAGGGGCAAACTTGCAGGCTCTTATGTCTGTCGGAGGAAGGCTCGTGCGTTGCTGGCGTCTGGGGACAAGGCAGAGGCGAGCAAGGCAGCGAGTAGCAGGTTAGGGACTTCCAGCGCAAGGAAGTGGCCAACAGAGGGCTTGAGAGCGCTCAAAGGAGGCAGCCCGATGCTGTCGGTGCTTGGCGAGAGATCGGGGTGCTTCTATACTGGGATCCGAGAGTGTCCCGTGAGGTGTCTGGGGGCCTGTTGGGTACCGTCCAAGGTAGGGGCAGACACGTCTGGCGATATGATCGGGCTTGGCAACAGATCTGGGTTGCGAAGCATGGGCAGGCACACTGCGGTGCGTGGCCGAAGTGTGACCGAGGAGGGCAGAGGCGACCAGCCTACGATGTTTGAGGGTGGTGGCGTCTGGCCTGCTGGTACAACACAGGTTGAGGAGGGCGGAAGGCGTCTGACAAAGAACAGAGGCGGCTGGGCTCGTCAATGATGGTCAATCTGATAGTGAGCATCTATCTAGCAGTCGTAGTGTCTTGAGGTCTCTTGCGGTTGGTGGCCAGGTTGACAGGTTGTCGGTGGACACCATAGGCAGAGGAGCTCAAGAGAGGTAACTACTCGAAGGTAATGTAGTGTCGTAAGACTGCACAATGCACTCCCTCCGTCGTCCTTGTCGTGCTCTCCCCGAACGGCCGAAAATCAGAGAAGCGTGGACTCTCAAAGCCATTCTGAGGGAGAGCAGCGGTGTTGCCTCGTTAGTCGGCGGCGGCGAGGCGCCGCGGGCGCGATATCGGTCGGCAGGTAAACGACTCTTAATCTGTTGAGTATGACGGATAGTGCAATGCATAAACAACTAATCCGGGACCTGTAAAGTTGACTATAACGGCTACAAGGTTACTGCCGTGTGTGTGGCACTGAACCACATGTCAACAACGATGACCTGGCTGGTGCTCTCACGTCTATCTGGCGGCTTATCTTATGCATGCATGCACTTGCACCTAGATGTTCTGAATAGTCTGTTTGCCGTTCCAACTCCGTGTCCCTAATCGGTCCTCCAAGGCTGGTTGAAGTGCATGCAGGGATGGAGCCACGTGATCGGCGTTATCGCCCATTTTATATTTCCACCCACATCACAATACCCCCTGGTACGTCGCAACACTGGAGAAGGTATCCTCTCTGGCCTAATTGGCTAAGATCATGTGTAGTATCTGTTCTTAATGCTGTGAGAAGCATTACAGCCCTACGGGGCTTTCTTCTCTAGCAATTTTTCCTAGCCCGGCGTCTCCTCTGTGCTTGCACATGAGCGCCACGATGTCGCTGGCTCTACACTATCGCCTTCAGATGTCAGGGTACCACATTATCTTTTGCATTTTGGTACTGGGTGTGAATAGGAAGCGGAGTGTGGGCCGACCTTCGTTGTCCAAGTAGCCCGGTGGCCCCCAGCTGTCACTCGCACCGCAATGACCGGCATCTGCGTGATAGAGTGTGGCCGGACATCGATATGCTGAGCGTCCACACTCATCCAAGTGCTTAGGTTGCCCATCCATCAAAGAAGGTTCAGAGGAAATGGGACTAACGTTCATGGCGCAAAGGGCGTGGAACGTATGCCAATTTCCTGGCTCAGTCGATACCAAAGAGCGGATGCGCAGCCATAGCCACTGCACCTCTTGGGTGGCCCGCCATCCCATTGCGCTCGTTGCCTCACTGCCAGAGAGAACGAGAGATAATCACGCAACCGAGGACGAGGTCTATACAGATAACGTCCACACGAGTTGATATTCCGCTGCTCTCCAAACCTGCCACCTCCCACGCCTTGTGGCAGTGTCGGTGAAGAGACACAACTCTAGCACCCGAAAACGATCACCGTACAGCATTCCGCAACACGGCGCCTGCAGCGCTGATGGCCATCGGCCACACGAACCGGTGCTGAATGTCCTGCGCCGCATGGATGGAGGCCGCCGGTGCCTGTCGTTGAGCCAGTTTTCTGAGGATCATGACGCGGTGGACGAAGCCGAGGAACAGCCTGTAAGCGTGTTGCGGGAGATGGGCGTAAACAACGCGCGTCCACAGGTTGCGACGGTTTACGAGGGTTGGGGTGACGGGCGTTGCTTTTGTATACTTGGAGGATCTACAGTGGGGCCACGAGCGCATGATGGCGCGACCGTTCACGCACGTTGGCTCGTGAGCAGCTTTGTCCGTCTCGTGGTGGATGTTGCAAGATTGGGCAGCGGCGTCTTCCAAGAAGTCGCAGGCTATTGCGTAGGCTGTCCGCCTATGCCCATATGCGACGTTCAACCACGCCGTGTGCAACCCCAACTAGTCCAAGGGGTCCCAATCAGTAATCGAAGCCCGCCTGTAGTACTAGTGTGTACCCAACTATGACATGTAACCTCTACCTATGCCTACTCGTCGTCGTCTGACCCGGCAGCGGGTGTCGAAGGAGGCGACGGCGCAGCCGGTGCCATTTGCTCGTCATCGTCCTCGTCGTCCGAGTCCTCGATGACTGCTTTGGACTTGAACTGCTTTCCCCGTCTCGTACCAGTATCCTCCTCCTCGTCCGGGTCGCCGCGCCGACTCTTCTTAGATTTCTGGGGGTTAGTATCAGGTCCGCACGTCAGATTCAGAGCTCAAATTGCCCCGTGGAGCTCAGCCGATAGCACGGTTCGTCGTCTCTTGCCGCCATACCACACTCTGTGCAGCCCGCTGACACCGTCGGTTTTCCATCCTCGGTTCTCGGTCCTCCTTCCTCTGCCCCCGGACCCTCGCCTCGCTACGCTCGACCTCACTTTCCTATGCCGGGCCCACGACGCTAGAACTCACCTTCGCACGTGATGCTGCAAGTCGCGCCTGCGCACGCCGCCGTCCGGCCTCGGGGTCGTCGTCCGCACCACTCAGGGGTGCGCTCTCGCCCCTGTCCTCCTCCTCCTCGTCCGACTCGTCCTTCCTCTTCTTCTTCTTCCCGCCCTTCTTGCCCTTCTTGCGGGGCCGCTCCTCGCCGTCTTCGACAATACCATCGGTGTCCTTGCGCCGCTTGCGCTGCTCGACGCGCTCGGCCTTGCGCTCCTCCTCCTCGCGGATCTGAGCGCTCAGCTGCTCGTGGAATGCACGCGCCTCCTCACGAGCCTTGCGCCGCTGCTCCGTGATCTCGGCGGCGCGCGCCTCGATCTCATTCTGTCGCGCCGCCGACGCAGCGGTGATGCGCTCCTGCTCAGCCGCACGCATGCGGCGTGCTTCTTCCACACGAGCCGCCGCTTCGCTCTCGAACTCCTCCTGCGTTGCGATCGCCTCGGGACCCTTGCGCACCAGGCTCTCGCCGTAGCGTGCACGGTGGTCCGCCACCTCGGGGTCGTACGGGAGCGGGCGGGTCTTGTCGTCTGCCAGCGCACGGAATATGCCCACAGCCTCAGTGGCACGTTTTAATGCCAACTTGAGTTCGTCGAGCAGACGCCGCGAAGGCTCAAGGCCGAGCATGATCTCCGCCGCCTTCTGCTGGATCATTGCAATGTTGTAGAGGATCGCCCGGTCGCTGGGCTGCAGATGCATGGCCCGTTGCGCATAGTGCAGCGCCTGTCCCATAGCGGAGAAGTTGGTCTCCTTGTTCGCGTACGAGAACCACGCGCGGCACAGGTAGAGTAGGATAGGAACATTTCGCCCATTGGCCGCACTCAGTGCAGATCCATACGCCTCAATCGCGCGCTCCTCCTCACCACGGATGAAGTAGCAGTGGCCGATGTTGACGTTGACCGCACCCTCGGGCAGCGAGTCTTTGATACGACCGAGTACTGAGAGCGCCTGGCCCGCAAGACGCGTGCGATTCTTCATCTCTTCAACGCTTCCTGGGGTTGACTGGAGCGCCTTGGGAGTGAGCGTGTCCTCGGCCAGAGCGATCACCAGGCCTTGAGCTGCAACGGCGTTCGTCGGGTCGACACTCAGTGCACGCTCGTAAGCCTCGGCACTGCGGAGGTATTGCTTGGACCGTTCCGCAACGTCCTGTTGTGATTTGGCCTCGCGTCCAAGGTTGAAGTGCAACCAGCCCAGCGCGGTATATGTGTACACGTCGTGGCGCTCGTGCTTGAGTGTTTGCGACGTGAACTGCAGCGCTTCCTTGTACGACCCAAGGGAGATGAGGAAGTTTGTGTAGGCCGACCGCAAGGTGACGTTCGTCTCGTCGGCACGCAGGCACTCTTTCAAGTAGTTGTGTGCGTCGACGTTGCGACCAGCAGTGCGTGCGATGACAGCCAGCCGGGCCTTGGACTCCATATGCTCAGGGTGCTGGCCCAGTACGTCCCTGTACCACTGCTGTGCCTTGACGATGTCGCCACCTTGTTCACAAGCCCGTCCGAGGTCGTATGCCAACACGGTTTTGAGCTCGTCGGCCTCCTTCCCGGTTGCACTCGTCAGACGCTGCAGCGCCTCGAGGAACATGCTCTCCGCACTCTCACTCTCGCCCTGCAAAGCGTACAGTGACGCCAAGTTGGTCGAGAGGCGCACGGTGCCGTAGTCGGCTGACTTGTGGCGCACCTGCGACTCTGCTTGTGTGTCCTCTCCGTCGTCCGACTCAGCCTCCGCCCTGATCTGAATAGCGGTCTGGTACGAGGTGATCGCCTTCTCGATGCTCTCCTCCTGCCACAGCTTCGCAAGCTCAACAAAAGCATCTGCGTCATAGGCCACGCCTCGCAGCTTGGCCCAGTCTTCCTCCGTCTCGGCGTTGGACACGAGATTCTGCACTTCACCGAGCATGGTCCGCGCAGACTTGAGGTTGCGCTCTGCCTCGTCTGCCGGCATTCCCAAATGAGGGTACGCCAGCAGGGACGCATGCAGGACTGTGAACTCGAGGGGGCCCTTGCCGTTCAAGCGCTTCGCTGTCTGTTCCACAAAGTTAAGCGCCTCACGAAGATTGCCGTTCTTGATGGCGATTTGGGCGAGGGTCAACTCGGCCATAACGTTGACAGTGTTGGGGTCCTCGGTTTTGGCAGCCCCAATGTAACGTGCTGCGTCAGTGAGCTCGCCAGCGATGAATCCAAGGCGACCACGCTCCGAGTTGGCCAGCACTGAATGGCGTCTATTGTCTGAGTACTGGATCGCGCGTTCGGCCAGTTTGGATGCCAGCTCGACCTTGCGACCCAGGGTGCAGACGGCAGCGAGAGCCAGGGCCGCAGCCGAACTCTTGTTGTTGAGACGGAACGCTGCTGACACTTTGTCTACGCCCTGAGACTCGAATGCAACACGTTCTGGCAAAGAGACTGATGGGTCTCGCGCGAGATTGAGTGCAGACAAGCCCAGAAGGAGGGGTGGTGCCCACGATGTTGGGTCCTGGGTGTTAGTGACCGATGCTTGGGTCTGGACACTCACTCTTCGTTGGGCACGCTCCCACGCCGCTTGCGCGCGCTCCTTGTCGCCGAGGACATAGGCGCAAAGTCCAATACCGATCCTTGGATCAGGCTGGACGTCTGGACTGAGGCTCAGGATCTTCTGGTACGTCGCGAGAGCCGTGTCATGTTCTCGCCGGGCGAACTGCAACCGCGCTTGGGTTAACAGTGCAGCAACGTTGTTCGGCTGCCTATTCAACAACCTGTCGACAAGCGGAGATGCGACGCCCGGCTGTCCCCGAGCAAGGTAGAGGATGACTTGTGTCAGCGCCCGTCTGCAAGGAACGTACTTTTACCCATGGCGACACTGACTGGCTCGTCCTCAGACCCAGTGCCAAAGCTGCGCAGTGCCTCATCGGCACGGTTAAAGTTGGCTGTTGCCTCAGTGTAGTGGTACTCCTTGGTGCGGATGTTCCCAGGAAGCAAATCGTGCTTGGCATTCTGCAACACCGTCTTGGGCGCAGCGCGCGACTGCGCGAGGTGAAGGTGGCCAAGCATGGCGTGCAAGTTCACAAGAGCCATGTGGTCAGGCTGTCGCCCACCCCCAAAGACTGGCGTTAGCCACGCCTGGCAGCTCCCTTACACTTGATGCCCCTCCGAATCAGGTCCTCGGCGCGCTTCCAGCGCCCACAGCGCCAGTGCTCGCGCGCAACTGCCGTCCAGTCCTTACACTCAGCCTGGTAGTCGGCCAGGAGGTCTGGGATGACCTCAGCACTCTCGTCATCTCCCAAATCCTTGAAATTGATCTCGGTCTGGTAGCTGCCGACCGTTCCGACAATGGTAATGGAGCCCTCGGACGGCTGCTGTGCGGCCATCGCGTGCGTACTGCTGGCCGGAGACGAGGGGGCTGAAGGGATAGACTGGCTGGTGGATGGAGTGCGCTGTCGCTGTGGATGTGGGCTGCGGTTTTGAGATGGATGAAGGTGTTGTTGTGCGCTGGGTTCAGCAGTTGATTTCGAAACGATCGCCTCAGGTGACATAACTGTGGTTCCAGGTGCTGGCTGGATTAGGCATGCATGCTTGGCAAAATAGGTCCATGTTCGACCACGTGTCCAACTGCGCCTAACTCTTTGTTTCGAGTTCAAGTATGTCCCGGTTTCTCGTGTTGTACCTGCAAGTCAGGTGTGCGTGCCAGGTGGCCCAGGTGGCCAAAGTGCAAGTGGAGGCCCAATGTGTAGCCCAAGAAAGGTCGAGTCAAAAATCCCAACACGAGTGAGCGTCCTTCGATCGTGTCTACCCCGCCATCGCTGCATCACACCTTGCCACTCCCACAGCACTCTACTCTCTATCACAGTCAACAGATATTGGTTGGCTAGCTGTCCGAAAGAGGTGTATATGATCACGCGCCATATCCTCGCGGCACGTCTCCCTCTCCTTTCATACCGCTTCCAACTGCTCGCAGCAAGGGCCTCTGCTCGACGCTCCATCCCTCTCCACCTTGCCCCACTTTCCCACTCTTTCCACACCACAACCACTCACAAAATGTCTGAAGCCGCCGGTGCTCAGCCCGCCGTGGGCAACGCTGCGCCCCAGCAGCAGCAAAAGCAGCAGCAGCCCAAGCAGAAGCAGCAGCAGCAGGGCAAGAAGAGCGACAAGAAGGACAAGAAGGGTGGCGGCGCCGTCACCGAGCTGAACCCGCCTCCTGAGTGGTTTGCGGACCGCATCAAGATCTTTGACGAGTACATGGCCAAATACAATGACTTTGTCGCCAAGCAGCCTCGTTCTCCTATCACCATCACGCTCCCTGATGGTAAGCAGATCGAGGGCACGGCATGGGAGACCACGCCCATGGACATCGCCAAGGGCATCTCGACGTCGCTGGCCGACCGCATCGTCATTGCCAAGGTCGACAACCAGGAACTGTGGGACCTCACCCGCCCGCTCGAGAAGAGCGTCTCGCTCGCCCTCCTCGACTTCGACTCACCTCAGAACGACTACGAGGCGCGCCAGGTCTTCTGGCACTCGTCCGCCCACGTTATGGGTGAGGCATGTGAACGCTCGTTTGAGGGGTGCTGCCTTGGCTACGGCCCTCCCCTCCCCGAGGGTGGCTTCTTCTACGACATGAACCTTGCCAACGAGAAGACGATTGGTCCCGAGGACTACAAGCAGATTGAGGAGATCTCAAAGAAGGCTGTCAAGGAGAAGCAGAAGTTTGAGCGCCTCTCCCTTCCCAAGGAGGTCCTTTTGGAGATGTTCAAGGTGCGTGCTGCTTGTGCCGATCAAACCAGGTGGCTGCTTGTGTTGAGTCGAAGTCTGGATCTGAGACATGTTGTCGTTGTCCGAGTCCACCATTCACTCACCCCCACTAGCACCGTCTTGCCGCTCTTCTTTACCATGCGTCTCTGGACCTCTTGCTCACACACAGTACAACAAGTACAAGCAGCACTACATCAACGAGAAGGTCCCTGACGGCACGGAGTCGACCGTCTACCGCTGTGGTCCTCTCATCGACCTGTGCCTTGGTCCCCACGTCCCCCACACGGGGCGTATTAAGTCGCTCGCCGTTACGAAGAACTCGTCGTCCTACTTCCTTGGTGACAAGGACAACGACTCGTTCCAGCGTGTGTACGGCATGTCGTTCCCGGACTCGAAGCAGATGACCGAGTGGAAGAAGCTCCAGGAGGAGGCAGCCAAACGCGACCACCGCAAGATTGGTCTCCACCAGGAGCTCTTCTTCTTCTCCGACCTTAGCCCCGGTTCGCCATTCATGCTCCCCCACGGCATGCGCATCTACAACGCGCTGATGAAGTTTGTGCGCGAGGAGTACCACAAGCGCGGGTTCGTTGAGGTCGGCACGCCGAACATGTTCAACTCGAAGCTCTGGCAGACGTCAGGCCACTGGGAGCACTACAGCAAGGACATGTTCGTGCTCAAGGTTGAGGAGGAGCAGTTTGCTCTCAAGCCCATGAACTGCCCGGGCCACTGCGTTGCGTTTGACCACCGCGAGCGCTCGTATAAGGAGCTGCCGCTCCGCATGGCTGAGTTTGGTGTCCTGCATCGCAACGAGGCGTCTGGTGCCCTTTCTGGCATGACTCGTGTGAGGCGATTCGTACAGGACGACGCGCACATCTTCTGCACTGTCGACCAGATCGGCGATGAGCTGATTGGCGCCATCGAGTTCCTCGACGCCATTTACAAGCCGTTTGGCTTCGACTACAAGGTCGGCCTGTCTACGCGTAACCCCGAAAAGTGGATGGGAGACCTCGAGGTGTGGAACAAGGCCGAAGCGTCGCTCAAGGACGTGCTCGAGGCCAAGATGCCTGGCAAGTGGCATATTAACGAGGGCGACGCGGCGTTCTACGGCCCCAAGCTTGACTTTGACCTCACGGACGCTCTCGGCCGCAAGTGGCAGTGCGGCACGATCCAGCTCGACTTCCAGCTCCCCGAGCGCTTCAACCTCTCATACCGTGGCCCCGAGCAGCCCAACGCCGAAGGCGGGGGCAACTTCCACCGTCCCGTCATGATCCACCGCGCCATTCTTGGTTCGATCGAGCGCTTCCTTGCCATTATCACTGAGAACTGTGCTGGTCGCTGGCCGTTCTGGCTTTCGCCTCGCCAGGTTGTCGTCATTCCCGTCGCTGCTCTGTACCGCGACTACGCGGTCAAGGTCGCCAAGGCCTTCTCGGACGCAGACATCTACGCCGAGGCCGACCTGTCTGACAACACGCTCAACAAGAAGATCCGCAATGCCCAGACGCAGCAGTGGAACTACATCATGGTCGTTGGCCAGGACGAGCTCGACGCGGGCGCTGTTAACATCCGCAACCGTGACGACGAGGTGCAGGGCCGCGAGGAGACGGTCAAGCTTGAAGACGCTATTACCAACCTCGTCAGGCTGAAGGCTGAGCGCCAGGCCATCCCAAAGCGTGCGTAAACTGTTAGATGGGTGTAGATTATGCATGCGGCTATATTAGGCATGAGCAGAAGTGCGCGAGCTGTGGTCTAGATCCAAAAAACGTATATCAGTGTGGCAGCAAAGACTGCGTTGGCCGAGCACTCTCGCTGGTCATAGGAAGTCAAGCCAATAAGTATACATGTATGGTGACTATCTATGGACGCCCTACTCCTCCGCTGGAGGCTCCTCGGCCGTCATCTTGCCGAGGAGCTTCCAGTTCTTGGCATACGTCGGCTTGTAGATGCGGATGACACCCTCGTCGTCCGACGTAGTAAGCGTCGTGCCAGTGGCGTTCCATTCGACCACGCCAACCCGCGGCCCCTTGGGGAACTCGGCGACCGTCTCCGCCGACCAGCTCTTGGCGCCCTCATCGTCATCCGAAGGCGCTTCCGCGCGCCAGATTCGCACAGTGCCGTCGCGGGCGCCAGTAGCAATGAGGTGGTAGCTGCGTCCGCAGGATGGAGCCCACGAAATTGCGGTGAGGGGGCTGATGCCGGGTGGGCGGAGGTTGATGAGGGCGGTTGGCGTGTCATCAAGCTGGATAATCCGTGCGACTGGCGAGTTGCCAGCAAACACTGCCACGACGCTGCCCCACCACTTCTCCTTGCACCACGATAGAGCCCACCCACCAGTCGCAGCCTCGGCAGGCGTCGCGCCCTGCGTCTCAGGCACGTCATCGCTCGCGAGGCTTGGGACGTGGACGTCGTGTGCGAGCGACCAGTCATTCAGGTCCGGGTCAAGTGACGTGTGCACCCGCAGATGGCTATCTGTTGAGATGCTCGCCACGCGTAGCCCATACGCGGGGTTGGGTGGGGCGAACTCGACAGACCGCACGCTCCCTTTTGCACCGGAGAGAGTTCCGCGCTCAACCCACTTTGCCGGGCCGCCGGACCCCGCCTGTGCAACCTGCTCCTCCCAGATACGCACGGTGCGGTCGTGACTGCACGAGGCGAGTAACACACCGTGGATTGGATGGGCGAACGAGAGGTGCAGGATCGGTGCGTCATGCGCCTTGAGTAAGCGCGGAAGGTCAAGTTGGCGAACGCCATGAGCTCACCTTCCACTCCGTCTCCAATTCCCATGTATCGTCTGGAAGCTTGTGGAAGAGCTTGATCTTGTGGTCGGCGGAGCACGTCGCCACTGCGGCTGTTAGTATGGCACAGGTGGAGATGCCTATAGCGTCACCTACACCTCTCGCCGTAGAAGTCGTACGCTGCGTCTGTGTGTTAGTTGCGCTGTTTAGCCTAATTGGGCCAGCACTCACGCGTAACGAGGTCGGCGTGGCCTGTTGGGATAAGACTCGTTTGGAGCATGCTGCTGGCGATGGTTGTGGCCTTTGATGATGGGTCGCAAGTCGCCACAACATCGAACACAAAGGGGCGTCTGGGAATTGCGGGGCCACCTTGGCAATTTCCGAAATCACCGTCTGGGATTGGAAGCCTAATTAGTTACAGGCACGCTTGGAATGACTTAGGCGCGCCGCAACGTGGCTCGACCTCCACGCTGGCTGGTAGCGTCACCACTGCGAGAACGCTACAGGCGCCCTCCTCGCTGCTTGCTGGCTGCTGCTCATCAACACTCCCATCGCACTCCCCTTACATATCTCCACTCTCTCTCCCCCAGCGCAAAACCCTTCTCGGACCTCGGCCCCCTCACCGCCCTCCGTCTTTACACAGGGCACTCTGGGCACGATGAATGTTCAAGAAGTCCACCTTCCCCAGGGTTGGGAAGCCCGATGGTGCGTCTTCTGCTTTGCGCAGAACGACGCGTATGCTACACCACCTCGACGCGCGCAGGCCTGGACAATGCTCCATTGACGCGATTGCTGACTGCGCAGGGATACGGGCTCCAACCAGTATGTGTATTACAGTGCGTATCCTCGGCCTACGTCAACAACAGGCTGCTGCTGATGTTTTAGACACCGAGACCGGTCAGACGCAGTGGGAAGTCCCCACACGGCCAGTGTACGGCAGCGGTGGTGGAGTCCCCACCACGGCCTCGCCTCCTCCCTCGGGGGGACACCACCAGTCCAAGCGTCGACAGTACCCCACTGCCCAGATGCAGCAGGTGTACGGGTCGGGCGCAGCTCAGCAGCCAGCATATGACGCCAGCGCAGCGTATGGGCAGCAGCAGGCACAGGCGGCCTACCCAGGCCAGGCGCAGATGTCGCAGCCCCAGTTCATCACTCCTGGAATGGAGGGCCAGCCGCAACAGCTGCAGCAGCCTGCGTACGGGCAGCAGTCGGGCTTTGGTGGCGCGTACGGGCAGCAGCAGCCCGTTGAAAAGATGGCGAACCAGTTCCAGAATCTCCACGTTGGGCAGCAGCAGCCTTACGGAGCGCAGCAGGGAGGATACGTTGAACCAAAGCAACAGCACCCCGTCCACACCGTCAATCTGATTGGCATGCAGCCTGACGTGCGCGGCCTCGACGCGCCGCCTCCGCCGGCGCTTCTCCCCCCGAATGCCGCTGTCGTCCAGTCGCCCCACGTCATCCCGGACCCCTCCTACCAGCGCTGCACGCTCGCGGCGATGCCTACAACCCAGTCGCTCCTCAACAAGTCCAAGCTACCGCTTGCACTTGTCATGGCGCCGTACAGATCGTACCGTGAGTCTGACGGCGACGATCCCGTGCAGGTTGTCACCGACTCGGTCATTGCCCGCTGTCGTCGCTGCCGTGTATACATCAACCCCTTCGTCACCTTCACCGAGGGCGGCAACCGGTGGAAATGCTGCATGTGTGGCCTGAGCAACGAAGTGCCGCAGCTCTTTGACTGGGACTCTGTTGAGAACAAGCCTGCCGACCGCTGGGCCCGCAAGGAACTCAACCACTCGGTAGTCGAGTTCGTTGCGCCCACCGAGTACATGGTCCGCCCACCCCAACCTCCCGTGTACTGCTTCGTCATCGATGTGAGCCAGCCTGCGATCCAGTCGGGTATGGTCGCAACGGCTGCCCGCGCTATCCTCGAGTCGCTGGACAATATCCCGAACCAGGACCAGCGCACGAAGATTGCGTTCATCGCTGTCTCCACCTCTCTTCACTTCTTCTCCCTTCCCGCGGGCGACGATGCGGAGGCGTCCATGCTTGTTGTGTCGGACCTGTCGGATGTCTTCCTGCCGAAGCCGGTGGACCTGCTGGTCAACCTCACCGAATCGCGGCCGGCCATCGAGAACCTGCTTGGCAAGCTTAGCGACATGTTCCAGGAGTCGCATGTCGTAGGCAATGCCCTCGGCTCCGCCCTGCAGGCTGCCCACGAGCTCATCGGCAAGATTGGCGGTAAGATCGTGTGTCTATCTGCCAGCCTGCCGACACTTGGCACCGGTGCGCTCAAGCCTCGCGACGACCCCAAGCTGCTTGGCACGAGCAAGGAGGGATCGCTGCTACAAGCCGCCAACAGCTTCTACAAAACGTTCGCGATTGAGTGTTCCAAGTCACAGGTTTCCGTCGACATGTTCCTCACCTCCTCGGCCTACACGGATGTCGCAACACTCTCTTGTCTGCCTCGCTACACTGCCGGCCAAACGTACCTCTACCCCGGCTTCAACGCGTCGCGCAGCGAGGACGCGATCAAGTTCGCGACCGAGTTCGGCAAGGTGCTCGCAAGTCCCATTGGCCTGGAGGCTGTCATTCGTGTGCGCGCGTCGCGCGGCATTCGCATGTCCGCGTTCCACGGCAACTTCTTCATCCGCTCGACCGACCTGCTCGCGCTCCCTGTTCTGCCCCAGGACCAGAACTACGTGATCGAGCTGCAACTCGAGGAAGACCTCAAGCAGCCATTTGTGGTGCTGCAGACGGCTATCCTACACACGACATGCTACGGCGAGCGTCGCATCCGCGTCATCACGCAAGCGCTTCCCACGACCGACACGATTGCGCAACTGTACGCCTCGGCCGACCAGCTCGCGATCATGTCATTCCTTGCCAACAAGGCGGTGGAGAAGATCCAGTCCAACTCGACGCTCGATGACGCACGCAATCTTGTCACCAACCGCCTCAGTGAGATGCTCGCGGTGTACAAGAACCAGGTTGCAGGGTCTGCCGGTGCGTCAGCGCAGCTGGCTTGCCCGGCCAACCTTTCCTTGCTGCCATTGCTCTGCTGCGGGCTCGTCAAGCACGTCGGCCTTCGCGAGGGTGCGACGATCCCTCCAGACCTGCGTGCGTACGCACACGATCTGCTCTCGACGCTGCCCACTCAGTCGCTTGTGCCGTACATCCACGCACGCTTCTACAGCTTGCACAACATGCCACCGGAGGCGGGTACGATCGGCGAGGAGGGCGTCACCATGCCGCCCGCACTCAACCTCACGTCAGAGCGGCTCGAGCGGCACGGTCTCTTCCTCATCGAGGATGGGCAGAACATGTTCCTGTGGGTCGGTCAGGAGGCCGTCCCCCGTCTCATCGAGGACGTCTTTGGCCTGCCATCCTACGCCGAGCTGCAGGGCGGCAAGGCCACCCTCCCGGTGCTCGACAACAAGTTCAACCAGCGCGTCAACGCGATTATTGCAAAGACTCGCGAGCTCCGCCGTGGCGTATACCGGCCCACGCTGTATATCGTCAAGTCGGATGCCGAGCCGGCGCTGCGCTCGTGGGCGCTCAGCCTGCTCATCGAGGACCGCATGGACCACATGAGCAGCTACGCTCAGTACCTCACGCGCGTGAAGAGCAAGATCAACGGATCGTAGGAGATAGACAGGGCACGCATGTCATGGATACCATTGCTTCGACCTGAGCGACGTGGGACATGAGCGCGTGCGGCCGTCATGACACGGAGGGTTCCAGGCGCCCGGGGTAAACGCAAATGTCAGCGGTGCGGAGTTCTGCTGCCTTGGACAAGGGGAATGGGCTCTGGCCCTCATCGGCTGATGCGAGAACCAACGCGCCTGCTGGCAGTCGTGTTCCGGCTGGAGCCGGATTGACCACTTAGAGTCGGGCAGTCAGGGTCGGGTATTTATGGGCAGTCGCGGCAGAACGCGGCCAATGTCGGTTGAAGCAATGGTGGGCAATATGGTCAGCGCGGCCAGTTGAGTTCATGCGTCGGTGGGCGCACTGGCTTGGTGCTATAACTAGAAGTCATCCTCGCCGCATTCCGCTCTCACCGTCCTTCGTAGCCCACTGTCCCATACACAATGTCTGACCCCAACCGCTACACCATGCCCGTCCCCGGCCAGGCGCCGCCCCCACCGTTCCTCTGTGAGTTTTCGACCATGTTTGCTCTGGGGGACCGTCGTGTGGACATATCATACTCTCACACCGGCTCGTGCGCTGCAGCTGCTGGAATTGTCGGACACATTCCGCTCCCGCCCACAAACTTCCCCCGGCTGTGCTGCGCTCTCTCCTGCCCCTCCTTCTCCCCACTGACCCAAGCCTCGGCGATCGTGTCCAACGGCATGGTGTACACCTCTGGTGCGCTCGGCATGGGCTCCGACGGCAAGATGATCGAGGGGCCCATTGAGAACCGCGTCACCAAAATCATGGACAATCTCGAGGCTGTCCTCCAAGCGCATGGCTCCGGTCTCCAGCATGTAGTCAAGGCGCTCATCTTTGTAAGACTATCTGCCTCTTCAGCTAGACCTAACTCCAGATCACCGACTACAAGAACTTTGACGCCATCAACAAGGTGTACACTGCTCGCATGCCTGTTCCCCCACCAGCACGCAGCTGTATCGGAGCAGCTACTCTGCCAATGGGCACCGACGTTGAGATCGAGGTAATTGCTCGCGTTCCTGGTGCCAAACTCTAAGGTGATGTAGTGAGGTATTGTTGGGGAGATGCAACTGCCGATTGGATGTTTACAATCACGGGTACTTGAATCTGCCGACCTAATGCCCGATCTCCTTATACAGCTTGCCTCTGACCACGCTTCTGCCGAAGCCGTGCGTTAAAGTACCTCCGTGAGCTAGTTCAGACCTCGGTGATGGCTGAATCATAACGGATAATGGGGGGGGGGGGGTGGGAAGGGGGAAAGGATGGAATAGCAGAGCACCTGTTTACACGTACGAAGCCTCACGCGTTACCGAGTCCAGAATAACCGCCATGCCAAGCACACCTGCTCCGAGACCCGCCTCGTTCGTCCCGACGCGGGCAACCACTCCGGACATGTCTCGGACTGCAAATACGGTACCGCCCAACACTCCGAACCTGGCACAGAGCATCTCCGTCGCGTTAGCTTCAATAAGGAAGCCAACGCTGGATCCAATGAGGCCGCACAGCAGGCCAGCACCGAGCGCGCCCTCGCGAAATCTTGGAGTCTGGTGTCAGTCTGTCCACTGTTTGAGTCACATGAAACGCAGCCGCGGCAAGTCCAGCAAACACGGCAGCACCAGCGACGAGAGCCACGAAAGCGGTCCTAATTGCCCATCCCCAGCCAAGTAGGGCAAGGGCCGCACCGATTGCCGCCCCTTCCACTACGCCGAGGAGAAGGAGAGTGGCTGCGCCGAGTAGACCGCGCGGGCGGCAGAAGAGCAAAAGCGCGAAGAGAACGGTATACAGGACCGGCGCGGCCAGTGTCGCCATGGCTGGGAGGACACCGAAGCCCCCTCCAAGCAGGCTGGGGCTGAATACGAACACGCCACCAGCGGCCAGCAGCAGTCGGAGGCAGGTGAGGGCCAGGATGTGTGTTCTGATGGTATCCTCGTCTTGGTGATGTTGGTGATGTTGAAGAGGGGCACGAGGTGCCATCAGCTGAGGATATGAGGCGGTTGTGCCTGGCGTTGTGTGTGGCAATCGAGTGCGAGGACGCGGCAAGGGATGACAAGCGAAACGGAAAAGATGGCGTTCGGTGTCGCATCAGCATGGAGGGAGCTTCTAGGGCCACGCTGGCCCCGGTCTGTGCACCCCACACAACGCCACTTGTGGACAAAGGTCACTGCGGGGCTTGAACGAGCTCTCCCAGCCATCCCCAGCCACTCCGAGCCATACGCGCTCGACTTGTTGCTGCCATGTCGGCGCCACAAAGTCACGGGGTACACGCTTCCCCTTACCGGCACCACTGCACGCGCCGCCTCCCTCCGGAACTATCCTTCTCCCACTGCTCTGCTCATCCTGCTCTGCCTCTTCCAGCCTACCCCTTCTGTTCACCCTCGCTAGACGGGCTCCGAACCCCGAAACACTCATGACCCGTCGCGCCCGGTATTCCGCCCTCAATCACCAGCTGCCTGCCAAACACGCAGGACGCCATATCCCTATACCTCCTGATGAAACCCACGATATCAGTGACTGACATACATACCTGTCGTTTATGACTGTGCGGTATATGACCTTCACGATCCCCGCTCACTTCACCGTCAGCTCCCCGCAATCACAGACACTCACCACTTGCACACCATGAGCAAGGATACCAGACCGAAGCAAAAGCACACCAAAACAAAGGCGAGAAACCGGTCCAGACGCCCGGATGCGCGATCACGGCGTGGCGCGCGCTCGTCGAGCTCGCCCGAGAGCGACCTCCTCGAGACACCTCCGCCTCCCCCCGCGCGCCCAATAGAGCTTGTGGGCGAGGATGACACCCCCCTTTTGCCCGTCGACGAAAAGGCCGCACCGGTAGACATTGTCGCCATCCTCCCACCCGTCCGACCTCCAGGCCGGCGACCAGGCCCAGTATGCGAGGCGCGCACTGTACATCTCTGCCCGTCCCAGCTGACCCAGTGCACGTCCTTCTTCTTTGCCGGACACCTGGATAACAACACCCAGTGGCAGCTTCTGCACCAGGCCCTCGTGACGTACATGTACGAGCTGAACAGTGAGTCATCGTCGCTCTCACCTACGTTGTACTGACACCCTACTTCCTTTGGCGTCTTCGATTGCTTTACACTCCAGTGTCCCCACAGCTCGCATGGCACAATCACCGCACAGGCGAGTTTCGCGGCACAAAGCAAAAGTACACAATACTCAATGTCGTTACGGGCTCGACGTGGACCAACGTCTTCGAGAAGGACATGGAGGGCCTCATCCGCCTGGTGTGGCAGGGCGGAGATCGGCGGTGAGTCTGCCCAACCTCCAGAAAGGCTGGTCAGTTGACGGCAGGATCGAGGTGCATCGCTCCGCATACGAGTAGGCCGTCGCTCGCAGGGAGTAGGCACGTGCGGTGGCGGATGGTGGCTGTGGCTGTTTGTGATTACAAACTGTAGTGTTGTATTCGGTCTGTGTCGGTATTGGGCGCCATGTAGCTAGCGGTCCATGTGTCCCAGCTTCTCGTTCTGGTCTGGTCCCTGCGATTGCGATTCTTTTTCCACTTCTCTTGGCCCTGCACCTACCATGTTCCGCTCGCTATTCGCCGATAGGAATGAGCGAGCTGTCACGACACACCCAAACATCCCGTCGGCCACGGGAAACCAGGCATCTCAAGAGGGACCTGCACCAACAGCCGGTCATGGCGCACAGACCGGGGCACGCTCCCTTCCGCTCGGTTCGGGTAGCAGGCCAGGTGATGAGGGAACAGCGGGGAGCTGGGGGATGGGCCTTTGCGCGCTTCTGCTCGTCCACGCAACCATCCAGCCCTTGAAACCCAATGCATGCTCACAGTATCCTAAGCTTCTTGGTTCATGATGATGACCTTGATCTCGTTCCCGCCCTCGACAGCTTCAAACGCCTCCTGGGACTGCGACAGGGGGAATGTGCGTGAAATGAGTGGCTTGAGATCGACTGCACCTCGGCGGAGCAGGTCCAGCGCATGTGGGAAACACGGCGCCGTGTACCGCGTGATGCCCTTGACGTCAATCTCCTTGTTGGTCACAGCGAGGGTCGGGAACGCCATCGTCTGGTAGTGGCCGAGGCCAACAGCGAGGTCTTGGTCAGCCGCATCCTCAGGTAACTCACATGTCGCGCCCTGCCGGGCGATGGCGATGCCGAGGAGCCCGGCGTCCTCGGCACCGCTGGCCTCGATGACCCGGTCGACGCCGTCCGAGTCAAGCCCCGCTTCAGCGATATACTGCGCCGCCCGGACCTTTGCTGCCTCGAACTTGATATCCCCGACTGGGGTTTCGTGGCCATCCCCGTTGGCCGCGCCGTTAGCCTCGATGAACAGGTCGTGGACAAGGAAGACGTTGTCAAATACACGCGCCCCTCCCGAGACGTATCCTTCCGCAAACGCCACGCGCTTCGGGTTAATGTCGAAGCCTACTACCTTGCTGACACCATATGCCCTGCACACCGCTGCAGCGATCAGCCCGATCGGCCCGCACCCCATCACGGCAACAGTCTGGTGTGCGCGGATGTCTGCGCGGATGCCGATCGCCACGCCCACCGCGAGCGGCTGCACGCTCCCGGCCTCCTCCCAGCTCAGACCTTCTGGGAGATGGGGAGCCATGTCGGCAGGGAGAGCGAAGAACTTGGATAGCGATCCGACGCTTCCGGGAGCGCCGCAGTAGCGTGCGTTAAGGCAGATGTTGATGCGGCCGATCTTGCAGTTCGAGCAGCGGCGGCATGGGAGACCCGGCTCGACTGAGGCATTAGCAAGGGGTGGATGAGTGGACTGTGAACTCACTCGCAACGCGGTCGCCCACCTGGTGCGTCGTAACCATGTCACCAACGGCAATGACCTCGCCTGCACTCTCGTGTCCCATTACCAGTGGCTCAAGGACAGGGCGTCCGCCTACCCCCCCCGCGCTGAAGTTGTGCAGATCTGACCCGCAGATACCCGAGGCGATGACCCGCACGAGGACGCCGTCAGGCTGCAGGACGGGCAGGGGACGTGGCTCGACACTGATCGTGTGCTTCTTGACGAGCACGGTCGAGAGGTTGGGAGGGAGGTCCAGAGCCACAACCTGGGGCGGGTTAGTCTTGATTAGGTGGTGGAAGTTGGTCATGGTGATCGCAAGAGAAGAGGAGATGGTCGGGAGAAGAGATGAGGCCAAGTGATGTGATCAGACGGGCAGAGAGACTGAATGGAGTCTGGGACAAAGATACTATCACGGCAAGCGGCCCGAGATTCCGGCACGTCTCATTCCGTGAGTTGCCGCGCTGCCGCTCCGCGTCCGGGCGGCTGGCTCGGACGTGGCCATCCGCGGAGCTCACCCGCTTAAATCACCGGACAGGCAGCACATTCACAACATGCATCGCGCTTCACCACATCTAGAAATCAACCTTGGGTATCTCGAACAGCACGAAGTCGTAGTACTCCTGTTCCATCACGTTGGCCCATTCTCCCACCATGTCGTCGCTCTGCACCTCCTTGGTCGCCTTGTCCCTACCCGTCGCAAGGTAGTTGAACCGCGCGGAGAGCTGCTTGAGCGTCTTGATCGCTGTCTTGGGCTCAGGCTGTGTGTCAGGGTGGGTGCACGGTATCTCGCAGCTCTATGCGGTGACATACCTTGACAATGACGCCCGCATACTCTGCGGGCAAACCGTAGCGCAGCACACTCTCGACAAACATGCGCACCGTCTTAAGGTGCGCCAGCAGCTGGTAAGCCTCGGAGAAGTTTATCCGCGTGAGGCGCAGCAACTCGGTCTGGTGTCAGCGGCGCCTACGGACGTACGCACCCAAAGCTCCTTCTCCTCCTGCTCGAGCCTGGCTAGCTCCTTCTTCTGGTTCTCAAGCCCCTCGTCGTCCCACTTGAAATCGCGCACGATGTACCTGGAATCAGCCGTACGCCCACAAACCAGCTTACTTGTGCTCGCGCGACTTGTGCACAAAGTCGTCGTGTACCTTCTTGAAGATGGTGACAGTCACTAGGACAAAGTCGTTGTCCTTGGCAAGCTCCCTGGGTGGACAAGATCAAGGCAATGTCACAGGGAAACGGAATGGAGACGGAGAAGGAGTTGGGATGAAAGGCCACGGCGGTATCAAGAGGTGTTGACATGGTGGAGGTGGAGGCGAGTGTCAGCATCGTTCTCATCGGACACCACTGCGCCGGAGAGCAACTCACTGCGAGCTACGTGGGACGACCATGTTAGAAAGGCGCTCGTACGTGTTGAACCACTCCTTGACGCTGTTCCTGCATGTCAGCACATCGCTCTGGTCACAATCATCATTCTTGGACGTTCACTCCATCTCCCACGCGCCCATCTTACTTACTTCGGCACAGCAACGAGCAACGTCTCGAGGAACTCTGAGTTCTCGACAATATCACCCTTCTTGACGACATCCATCAGTGAACGCTGCGACAGGTTGCCCAGCTGTTTCCGCTGAAGGGTGTTGAGCGCGCCCTTGGCGAGGTTGTAAGACTGGGCCTTTGCCTTCTGCGTCGTCTCAACCGTGTGCATCTCGCTCACGAGAGACGCCAGGACGTCGCCGATCTTGCCATCCTCTCCCCAGCGCCCCTTATCCCAACGCCATGGCGTGGGACCATGCGGGTCGGGCATGAGGTACTCCTCAACGGGGCGGTCGTTCACGCGTGCGTGCTGCGCGAGGCGTGACTTGTCGTCGCCTACAAGCGAGCGCAGTTGGTCGAGCAGCTTGGACACGACGCTCGTGAAAGACGCGTCGAACTTGGGCAGCTGGTCCGAGATCGTCAGCAGTGACGAGAGTGTTCCAGCCTGTCGTCAGCGGGGAAGATGGGCTGCTTACCTTGAGCTCTGGAATTGTCCAACCACCACAGTCAGTGTTGCCGCCTGTCGCACGGCGGACATCGTCGAGGACCGACGTCGGGTCACCGTCGTGCAAGGGAACCGAAATGAGCCAGTAGGAGAGATCAGACGGCATGCTGTAGGTGCCGCAGTGGTGGACGGCGCGATCGCGATGGCAGTGGATCTGGTGAACCGACGGTGACGGCTCTGTATGGTGACGACACAAGTGGGGAAGGTGCGGGAGCAAATTCCCAAAGGCGCGCCTACTTGCCATGGCGATTGGATAGGCGTAGAAACCACGTGACCATCCAGGCTCGAGGCCTCTGCCCTCGAGATGCACTCAAGGGTCAGGCGATCTGCAAGCCTCTTCGTCATCCATTGCTCATTGCTCCTTGTTCATCTTTCAACAATGTTTAGGCCCCTCCTCGCCGCGGCCCGCGCGACCGCTCGCTCCGTGCCCCCCGCGGCTGCGCCTTCCCGACGGGTCGGGCTGCAGGCGTTGCGCCGCCCTTTGTCGTCCACCTCGCGCCGCACTGTCGAGTATCGGCGCTTTGACAACCGGAACCGCTCGTCAGGGCAGGCAAACTCGTCGGAGAATGTCATGAACTATGTGCGGCGCCGGGTCGGCGGTGACCGCGGCATGGTGATCTACGGGGTTCTGATCGGTGGTGCTGTGATATACTACGTTGCCCAGTGCGTTGTCGCTGAGCGAGAAGGAAGCAAAGGAAGGATGCGCTGACAGCAGCCTCGAGCGGGTGCCAGTCACAAAACGGCTGAGGTTCATGGACTGCTCGCGGGCGCAGGAAGAGGAGGTGAGTGCCAGCCAGAATGTTGAGAAGGATGCGTGCAGTGCCATTGTGGTGTGACTATACGGCCGTGGTGGGCTGCGGCGGAGGAAAGAGTTTTGGCCCAGCTTGTCTGACCGAGGAGATGGCCGAGCTTTTTTGGGCGGTGTAACATGAAAGTGGAGGGGTGCGGAATCGAGGCGGAGTAACTAACGCAAGATTGGCCAGGCCACTTTCTCTGAAACCATGGCTCAGTTCCAGGGCAAGCTCTTGCCTCCCGACCATCCCGTTACGAGGCGTGTCCGTGACATCGCAAAGCGCATCGTAGAGCGCAACAACCTTGGCATGGTCAAGGAGGGTCACAACCTGAGCAGCATTGAGGATGTGCTCAGCGCGTGGCTCGGGGGAGGTATGGAGAGCGCGGATAACATCTCCGCGACCCAGGAGGGGAACGAGAATGCCGAGTGGGAGGTGAGTTATCAAGACTTCATCCCCGTCTGTGCGTCGCTGAAGGCAGGTGTACGTCGTCGACGACCCCAAGACGATGAACGCATTCGTGATTCCCGGTATGTGCCAGAGGGATGATCGAGTTGTGGCATGCATCGGAACCCAAAATCCGGTGATATTGAAGCTGATAACAGGCGGCAAGATCTTCGTGTTCACGGGCATCCTACAGGTGTCAGCCAACGATAGCGGGCTGGCGACCGTAATGGGCCACGAAATTTCGCACGTTGTCGCACGCCATGGTGCCGAGCGTATGAGCTACATGAAGGTGCTGTTTGGCGTCAGCTTCATCCTTGAGACTCTCGGCTTGGATGTAGGCTTGACACGTGCGCTCGTCACCCTCATGCTCCAGCTGCCAAACTCGCGAACGAGTGAGACTGAGGCGGACGAAATTGGTCTCCGCCTCATGGCCAAGGCATGCTACGACCCTTCAGAGGCGCCCAAGGTGTGGGAGCGGATGAGCGAGATGGGCGGTGGGGGCGGCAGCATCGACATCCTTAGCACTCACCCGGCGAACCGGAAGCGCATCAAGGCGGGTTGTTTGAATTACATGAGCTGACGACAGGCGTTAGAGAAGGAGCTGCCGATGGCTAACGACATTGTCGCGGCCAACTGCGGCAGCGTAGTTGACAATAAGGCGGGCTTCGACCAGGCTTCTGGCAACTGGTCCAGGTACGGTTAGGCGATAGGCCGGATATTGCGGACGTACAACTGCATAGTGTCCATGGCCTATGCAACACTGCATGATGTGGCGTGCGCGCTGTGGCCTGAGCGATGTGGTGACTACCCTGTCAGCTGGTGACAATTCTGGAGATCGCCTAAACCCTCCGTAAACAAGAGATAATCGGCCGATAGATGATTCTGTTGCGGAACGAACTTTGATAATTACACATTTCTTATTGTCAGTCAGAATCGTCAACGTCATCTAGTCGTGTTTTTCCGAAGTTTAGCAGACATCAGTCCGAGTCGGTGCTGACGTCGAGCCGCAGCGGCCCTTCTGATGTTGTACTATCCGTATCAAGCATGGCCTTCGACGCAGCCCACCACGACGCCGCCAGCACACGCGACGGGCACATCCCGCACGCGCTGCACCCCGATGACCCAGCCGTCGCCGCCACCGAAACAGGCGGGCCGGGCACCTCCCCTGGTGACCTAGAAAAGCCCCACGAGTACCGCTACGAGACCATCAAGGGCTTCTTCCTGCAGACCGAGGGGCCAAAGCAAGTCGACTTTGACGTTCTCGTAAGGACCCAACAGTGCACCGGTGTGATGCTGACACCATTCAACGGCCATCTGCCTACGCACCACTGCACTCTCCTGCCTGAAAAGCTCGCCCGCTCGTTCGGCCTCCTCGATACCTCGCCAGAACGGTGGACCAACCTCCGCGCGGCCGTGTCGGAACTCCAGCGCTCTGCGGAGGAGGGTGTCACGTACAAGGTCCTCTTCCTTGGTCGGCATGGGCAGGGGTGGCACAACTTTGCGGCTTCCAAGTATGGACACGATGTGAGTGCACTGCTGTGGGGAAGGAAGACGCCGAGTTGCCGTCCTGCGCACGTTTTGGGGAGGCGTGTTGCGTTGGGGAATGCGGCGGTATCTTGCGGCGTGCCTGCCTTTCACGTTGTCAATTGGCCCTCTGGCGTCTTGCGCGTTTTACTATACCTGCAGCGTGATAAATGTGGCGACGCAGCAATGAGCGGATAGAGATCAGGCCTGGACGCGCTCGCGGCGATACGTTGCTCGGTCATCGCTGAATCTCGGTGCCGCTCGCCACGGTGACTAACCCAGGGTTGCTGCGGCAGAGTCGGCGGACGCACCACTTACATACTAACTCCAGCCGTGGGAAGCACACTACACGTATATGACGACGGACGGCGAGCTCACGTGGGGCCCAGACCCGGAGCTCACGGAGCTGGGCCACGAGCAGGCACGCACTGTCCGCCGAGCATGGGGCCGCGAGGTGGAAGCCGGTGCGCCCATCGACGACATGACCTGGTTCGTGTCGCCGCTCACGCGCACGTGCCAGACTTTTCTCGACTCGTGGGAGGGGCTGTACTCGTCGCCTGAGGTCTGGGAGGTGAGTCGGCAACAGACATGGCTGACATCAGGACTGGCGCGAGATCTACGGGGCACACACCTGTGACAGGCGGAGCCCGCGGACATATATCGCAGAGCGCTTCCCCATGATGCAGATCGAGGAGGCGATGACCGAGGACGACGAACTGTGGCGCGCTGACGAGCGCGAGACCGACCAGCACATGCAGATGCGGATGCGGCGGGCCATGGACCGGGTCATGGCGAACAACTACCGCACTTGTACGTTTTGTGCCAGAGGGTGAACTGACCCCAGACATTAGCGTCACTGCGCACTCGGCCATCCTCCGTAACCTCCTTCCGGTCCTTGGTCACCAGCCATACCCGCTGGCCACGGGCGAGATGATCCCCGTCGTTGTCAAGGCGACACGGTTGCGGAAAGCGTGACTGTGACCCAAGTCAATTCGAACCTTTATCACTACTTACTCCATGCATAGCTCTTTGTTTCTTCATGTTACAGCCTACAAGTTATTGCTCTAGCGCAACTCTACATGGCGTGTCGGCTCGGGTCCAGAGCTCATCCTCGCAACGCGCATCGCCAGCGTCGCCTTCACAGCGCGATGGTCGCTCCACCGCCCCCGCCATCCGTCGATATCCCCCTCCTCAATCCAGTTATCCAGACACGCATACTGGGTAAAAACCCACCCCCCGCGCGCAACGTCCGTGCCCTTCTTCGCGCCCTCGTCCGCGGCAGCCATGATGAGGTCGATGCGCTGTGTTTCTGTGAGCCCCGGCGCGGTGAAGCCCGTCCACGTCATCTCTGGGCCGTATGGCCGGCTCTGGGCATCGTATCCTGGCCGCCGCTCAGCCAGGTGGGTATACGCGTCCAGAAAAGTGAAGCTCGGCTGTTTGAGGGGAGCAAAAGAGACGATGTTCTTGTACCCGTCCTCGTCCGGGGGCGAGTTGAAGTCGCCGAACAGGAGGACGGGTGCCTTGGGCCCTTTGCCCACCATCTTGGTCTCGAGCTCGACGGCCTCGACCCACTCCCGAATCGCCGTGCGGATGAGCAGACTACTCTTTGCGCGCGCAACCAGACCCTGGTCGTCGTAGTGCGTGCACACCGCATGTACGAGGTGGCCGCCGAGTCTATCTTTGAGGGTAAGGAAGGTCGCGATGCGCGTCTGGCTCTGCTGTCAGCTCTGCTCCTCACATCGGGCGCACCGCGTCCCAGCCCACCGACCCTGGCTTCTCGGGCCGCGAGCTCAGCCACATAGTCTTCCACTGGACGCGCTCAAAGCGCTGCCTGCCGTCAGCCCCTCCCTCCAAGACCCTACTTGTCGTAGAAAATGGGCGAGTACTCGCCGGCCTCGATGCCGTCGTCGCGGCCCACGCCAACGTGAGCGAATCGCGCTCCAAGGAGTATCGCGAGGTCCTTGAGCTGCGAGACGTAGACTTCCTGCCGTCAGCTCCTATCTGTAATAGACGATACCTGGAACCCGATGATGTCGAGCTCACCAGTGCTCAGGAGGGCGTCCACAAGCCGACTCCGCCGCACAGCCCAAGGGTGCTCGCGGTACGGGTTCTTGTGGCACGTGTCCGACGTCTTGTCCCAGAAACGTGGCTTCTTGGGGTTGACCGCGCCGTGTTTCGGGATCGGAACGGGGTCGTGCCGCAGCCCGTCGAAGCGGACGTTGACGGTTGCGACGTGGATGTCGCGCGGGTGGGCTGTCATCTCGGACGCAGAGAGGAAGAGCTGGGGCGCGTCGAGGTCGGGTTGGAGGACGCCCATCGGTCTGGTGTCTGGAGTCTAGAGGAGTGCAATGGTCGATGCGGTCAGCCGGCTACGGTAGTGCACTGCACACGCGTGCTTGGGGTTGTCACAAGATGGAAAGCACATGACCTCATCCCACGTTGTTGCCGACGCCTATCGTATATCCCGAGTATATCCCCATGACAGTTGAGTAACCCAGGATGTTTCACAACACCTCACCTCTGGCTCAGTTCTCAGTTACCTTCCTCACCTCAACACATGCTTTTAACCAAGGATCATGCCTCAACATGATAGCGAGGGCGCCGACACTGCAGCCTATCCCTACCTTCAAGGTCTCAACCCCGCACAGTTGAAAGGCAGGCAGTTATCCCTTCTCGCTAACAGCAGCCGTCACTGCGCCGCCCGATGTTCCGCTTCAGATCCTGGCGGGTCCGGGTTCGGGAAAGACACGAGTGCTTACTTCACGTGTAGCGCATCTTGTTAAGTGTCATGGGATGTCTCCACGGACCATCACTGCTGTGACATTCACGAACAAGGCTGCGAAAGAGATGCGGAAACGGCTTCAGACTCTCCTCGGTCAAGCCGAGTCGTCACGACTCGTGGTTGGTGAGCATTTTCCCTTACCAGCTGACAGAAGGTACCTTCCACGCAACATGTGTGAAGTACCTGAGGCGATATGGTTCTCGTATCGGGTTAGACAGCAACTTCGCCATTGGCGATACCGACGACTGGTGAGCTTGGATCTGATCCGTGTACGGCTGCTGACCGCAGCAAGAAGATCGTGGCGAGGCTGTTGAAGGAGAGGAAGGACGAGTTGGAGGCTAAACGGATAGACCTGAACGAAGGTGCGGTGCTTAGCCAAATCTCAAAGGCCAAAGCCAAGGGCGAAACGCCAGACAGAATGGCGATCCGCGCTGCCCAGGACAATGTCGAGACAAGCACGCTGGCGGTAATTGCGGAGCTGTATAGCGAGTACGAGATGGCACTGCGGGATGCCGCTGCCCTGGACTTTGACGATCTCCTCCTCTTTGGCCTGCGGCTGTTTCGCGAGCAGCCAGACATCCTCAAATCGTGCACCCACATTCTCGTCGACGAGTTTCAGGCGAGATTCTATCTCTGAGGAGACAAAGCTGACAACAGGATACCAATACGACGCAGTATGAGCTCATGAAATGCTTCGCCAAGTCTCATGGTGGCGTCAGTGTTGTCGGCGACCCAGATCAGTCAATTTATGGGTGGCGCTCTGCGGGTGAGGTATGCAAGACATCTTGAAGCTCATGTCAGAAGTTCAGAACCTCGGCAAGATGACCAAGGAATTTAAGAATGTCAAGGCCATCTACCTTGAGGAGAATTATCGCTCCACCGGTGCGATCCTCGATGCCTCTCTCTCCATTGTCTCGCAAGGTAGGTATGCCTTCGTTTTCTGCCCTAACGCGCAGACAAGACCCGAATCGCCAAGAACTTGTACACATCCCATCCGAAAAGTACGACTGTGACCTTCAAGATGTTGGCCTCGTCGGTAGTCGAGGCAAGTTTTATCGCGACGGAGATCAAGCGGCTCGTGGCGTTTTCTGGCGGCGTACTCAACTACGACGACTTTGCCATCCTTCGTGAGTCCCATTCCCCCGCCAAGCTAACCCAGTTCGCTACAATGCCCTCTCGCGTGTTCTCGAAGCCGCGCTGCAGAAGGAGGGGATCCCGAGTCGCGTCATTGGCGGCCACAAGTTCTTTGAGCGCATGGAGGTCAAGGATCTGCTTGCATACCTTCAGCTAGCGGACAATCCCAACTTCACGGTAAGGCCCTGTACCAGGCGTTACTGATTGTCAGCCTGCATTCATGCGTGTTATCAACACCCCGCGGCGTGGCATCGGAACCAAGGTTATCTCTAGTTCATACTTCAGAAGGCTGACTGTCACAGTCTGTTGCCGACCTCGTCGCTTCAGCAAAGAAGATGAACGTTCCGCCTATGGCTCTGTGTGAAGACATCGTTGACGGCGCGAAACTCCCTGCCGGTATCAAGCCCGCGATGAAGAAGAACATCGCCTCGTTCGTCGGTGTAGTCCGTAAACTGCGTCGAGCAGCTGTAAAAGTAAGCTGAAGCTACATGGCCAAGCTGATAGCCCAGGGAACGGGCGTCGACGGCCTTATTGATCTCGTTATCAGGCAGCTGCAGTATAATCAGTACCTCATGTCTACCCAGCAAGACTTCGACCAACGACTGGAGAACATCCAGGAATTGGCATGTGTCTTGGGAAGGTTGGACTGACTCGGTGCAGATCAACTACAGTGTTGTTATGTCGGAGGAATTCGACAAGCAAGTGGACGCGGAGGACGGCTTCGTCTCTGCGAAAATGGTAAGGTCCCCATCACTAGATGCCGAGCCCCCATTACATGCCATGTTTCGCGATGGACGTGGCTCGTCACGGAGTCGCTCTGCGTCTCTCGTACCCAAGAACAATCAACGGAAATCAGGCCGAGCGCGAGTCAAAGTTGAAAACGACGTTGTTGAGATTCTGTCCAGTGATGAAGAGCTCGACGAGCCTAGTCCGCAACCTGACGCTACCAAGCGCGAAGATAACAAGACGTGCTTTGTTATGTGAATACCAGCTGACGGCAGCATGACCCCTTTGCGATTCTTTCTACAGAAGTCGATGCTGTCAACGGACACCGAGGCTGACGACAAGGACGACCATGTTCCCGTGAGTCTGACTCTGATTGGCCTCATTGACCGCTCAGAGAGTGACGCTCTCCACCGTCCATGCATCGAAGGGCCTTGAATGGCCTGTTGTCTTTATCCCAGCAGGTAAGACTACTGCATTGCATCGGGCTCACCTCTAGTCGAGCAGGGCACTTTCCCGTCGCACCGCTGCATCGAGGAGCACGAGATTGATGAGGAGCGGCGCCTGCTTTATGTTGGCATGACTCGTGCCCAACTCTTCCTTGTAAGTGATTGACATATTTCCCTGACCGCAGACCTTGACTCGCGCACAATACCGCATGTTTGGTGGAGAGGAGCAGGAGCGTCACATAAGCGAGTTTGCTGCCACGTCCTTGCGCAAGGAACCAGTGCGTCTGATGCAGATGATAGTCAGCTGACTCACAGCCTGTCTTCACTAGTACCCACCCTGAAGTCGATGTCGACGTCCGCAAGCACATCTCCCGGATGCTCGGCCGCCTTATGCCTGACGAAGAGGCGACCAAGGAGATGATCATGAAGCATGTCCGAGCGGCGCCACCACTGAGTACATGGGACGTGCCGGCACCAGGTAGAAAGGGACACGGCATGTACGGCGCAAGGAAGGAAACAGGGGTGGGTCGCGCGTCCGACTACTGGAAATCGGACGTGGACGACTACGCCCTGCCCCCGATGGGGGGTGACGCGCCCACCACTCGTCCCGCCTTCTTCTCGAGCGCCAAGAGCCTGTCTCAGTGGCAAGCACCTGCGGCGCCCAAGCCACCAGTTCAGCGGCTCGAGTCGTCGAACAAGAACCTCCCTTTTGGGCCGCTACCGTTCACCTTTGCCGGAGAACAGGCTGCGCGCCCCGACGCAACGCTCAGCTCGTTTGCGTCCGCTGGGAGCTCGTCATTGGCGGCAATGAAGGCGCTCGGGTTGCCAGACGACACTCCCGGATCTGCGCCCAGGACAGGTGGGCCAAGCATCCCGCTCGCGCGTGGCACGAAGCGGCTCGGCATGGGGCGCCCTGCGCCTTGGGGATCCAAGAAGGCCAAGCAGTAGTGCTGTCAATGTTGTGTCATTGTTGTTGTACTGTTCATTGTCAAACGATAAATGGATGACACTCTCCTGGACCTTATCGTGCAAGCTCGTCGTTGAGCTACATGTCGTTGCTACAGGACGATGAGGCATGGTGGCAAATGTTGCTGTGGCCCTCCAGGCTCGGTCTCGGCTGAAACCGACGGATGTGTCATGCCGCCCAGGGCGGGCTGAGGAGTGTCCAATGACGAGTGCCCTGTGCGGACCATCGTGCGAACATCAGCGGCGAGATCAGATCTGGTGATCAGATCTGGGGCCTTTGCCACCCAGAGCGCTTTGGCAGGACGGAAGGAATGAGCGGATCGCACGACTAACAAGTCGTCGTTCTTTGCGCGCTGGCGTGCTCGCTCGCTCGTTGCTCGCTTCGCCGTTTGATGATGATACATATGGACCAGAGAGACTGGGTGGCCGGCGTGTCCCGGCGGCCGCCCATGTGAAAGAAGCCTATACACGCTCGCTCTCGCGTACACACACCCCTACGTGCTCGCTATGCCGCAATCGTGGCGCGGCCCCTGTTTGGCGCTGTGCTCGGCCGCGAGACTTGCGTCAAATGCGCCACCAGAAAGACCGGAACCACAGCTGTTTACACGCGTCAAGTATGATCTTAGATCTCGATGTCCTCATCGACACGGCGGGCGAGAGCGCTAGTCTTGACAGGGGACGAGCCAAACGACGCGTGGTGCTGGATTGGGTAGGACGACGGAGGCATGCACTCGCGCAGCGTACCCGGCGGAGAGGTGCGAGCACCACTGTGTGTCAGTGTACTGCACAAGCAAGCCTCGTGCTCATGTCGTGGTGTGACCTGCGTTTCGGATTGGGTTACGACCTGGCCATGGCCAGTCACTTTTGGCCCAGACGCCAAGGGACAACAACGCTCAACTCACCTCTCGGAGCCTCGCCGTTGATGAGAACCGGGAATGATCATGGGCTCGTTGGGGGCCTGCATGCCGACACCGACGACAGCGGCTGACGCGCGGCGGTTCATAAGAGCCTCCTGGCCACTTTGACCCAGGGGGAACGGGATCGGCTGGCCGGTTGGAGAGGACGAGATGTGTCCGTTCGAGGGAGGCGACGCGTGAGGAAGGCTGAGGTGAGCGTTCGATCACTACAACCACCAGGACATACCCTTCCGGAGTGGGGATGGCGGTCCCCAGAGGCTGAGCAGGCGAGACACCCGCCTTGGACATCATGTAGTCGCCCGAATCAAAGTACTTGCGTTCCTGCGACGAGTCAGAAGGTTAAACACAAAGGGCGTAGTGAACGGGGGAACCCGACCGACTGCGTGGGGGGCGCAACAGCGTCGTACGCCGGCTGGCCAACGTCGGAGCATGCCCACCAGTCGCAATGTAACGCACCTTGTTGATTTTGCTTAGAACGCTCTTCTGGGGAACCTTGCCATACATCCTGAACGCTTTCTGGTCGTCTGCGCTCATGGACTGTGAATGTCAGCAACCTTGTCTCGGCTAGGGGCGTATTCGGGGCGCAAAGAGAATACACACCGAGACGTCCAGCTTGTTCTGGGCATGTTAGCTTGCTTGGGCATAGGCGGGTGGCCGTTGTGTGCGACCGCAGCGAACTCACCATCTTGTGGGGGTTCATAGTTGCTGGTTGACAAGAGGTTGGTTAGGAGGGGGGACCGGATGGGGAAGGCCGAGAAAGACGGAGGGGGAAGGGAGAGGAGCGAGTTGGAGGAGGCGTCTCGCTCTTAAGCGCGCTAGAGCTTTGACAACGAGGGAGACAGGTGTGGTCGGGGCCACGGAGATTGAAGACAATGTCAAGGGTCTCGAAATGGGAGCGTTACGAAGGACAAGGTTGAATGGGTACGGTGGTGTTCGGCAATTTGACCCAGGAAGGTGATGCGGAGGGATGAGAGATGTTGGTTTGTTCAAGGACGGAAAGCGGGACGCCCAGCAGTTGCGGATCCTATGGGTGGAGTGGCGGTTGGAAGAGAGAGACGGTGATGAGGCAGAGGAAGCAACGGATTGTGAACGGGGGTGTGGGAGAATGGGACTGTGCGCGGGGGTGGGCCTTGTTAAGTGGGAGGACGAACGTGGACCTGGATTGACGCTGTTGAGCTATTGAGCTGTCGAGCTGTGGATGTGTGTCAATGTGGATAGATGTCCAAGAGATGTGATTGATGTGGGCGTAGTGGTGACGAGGATCTCTGTGTGGTCAGGAGTGTAATAACGAGATGGTTTGTTGGATTTATGGAAAGATTCTTTGAGCGTGTGGGGAGTGTCAACTGACTAATGGTCAGAGGCCTCTCAGAGGGGGGGAGGAGTACGAGCTGGGTGGTCGTTGTCGATGACGAGGTCATGTGCTCAACGACACGGCCAGCGACTGAATCGGATTGGGTTGGCGACTGAACCCTCCTCCCTCGTCCCTGTGGCCCAGAGTAGGTGTAGCCTGGGCTGGCCGAGTGGTTGCTCACTTTCCCTGAGTGGTCATAGGAATGCCAACGTATCAAACCACCCCTTGTTCGCGGCTTTGCTCAATTTACCCCGGCTACCTCATCGTTGCCCCTTGCTCCCAGGTCCTATTCGTTACCCCCACCTACTATTACCAATGTCATACCTCTGGTAGCATTGTTAATTCCCATTTGTATCCGTCTCTCCGCCAATGCCAATGCAGCATCTTGGATTGAGAGTTAGTCCTCCAAACCTCTCAATAGCCCCTGATCGGGTCCCTGTTCAACTTGAACACGCAATGTCCCCCGCTGGTATAGTCGGTTTGAAATCAGACTTACCCGGTTTGAACCAGGCACAAGGAACTGTCGCGCCACAACGCCACTAGCTGTGGAGTGACGTCGGAGGACCAAGACTCCCATCTGCAACCCGCTCCATCTCGGGGACCGTTCGTACCTCTTTCTCTCTCAACGTCGACTCCTCCAAACGTCACGGGTAGCACAACCCCGCCAACAACAGTCTACGATTGCTCGTTCGCGTCCTAAAACGCGACACGCGTTCGTAACGCGCAGCACAAGGCGCATCTGCAACACATGACCTCCCTACATACACATGTCAATTACACTTCCGTCCAACGATAGTTTATGAAACCCTGGGGATTAAGCGCACACGTCATGACATAAATGTCAGCATGTTGGAATTCGCGCGCTGGCAGCCACGCTAACGTCACGAGCCTGTTTCAAGCCATCGACACCCGACCCGTGTATTTGGAACATGTCCCGCTCTCGCATTCGTCCTGTTCGTCCAGGTTGCGAGGCTGATGAATGGTATGCCGGGAATATGCGATGTGGCCCTTACGGCTCACTCGGTTGCGATGCGGGTCTGACCACGGAGTACTGCGCCCGCTCTCCTCTTGCACAGCTCGCCTCCCGTCGGATACCAGGATCCGCTCCGCCGCCTGTGCGTCATTATCCTTCCCGATCACGTTGGACCTCGTGAGGCAGTCTTCATACTGCTGCGGATGACTGCGCCCTACTCCACAATCACCGACGGCGCGCGCCTACCAAGATCTTATCGCGACTGTCAGTTGGTTATCCGGGGCACCTATCGTGACATGGCCATCCGCACTCGTAATCGGCTTTGTCACCGAAAAGTTGTGGAGATTGTGGAGGAATGCTGCCCACCGTTTGCCACCAGAGTCAAGCGGAATGCGCATGCGAGGTGACGCACCGCACAGCCCGCAGCCCGTCTCGCTCCACGCATCAGGTTAACGAACAAGGTATGCGGTTTTGTGGTGCTCGCTCATCAAGGATGCATTGCCACCACTAGTTTCCGCGCCTTCTGACGCCCCGCACCACCCCGTCAGACAGGCCAATATGACCTGGCTGGTCAACGCACGCTTGGGTCCGTGTGCTCTCTCGGTCGGGCTCGGTGACAGTGCAAGGGCGAGGCACAACCCAATTGCCCACCGACCGACCACTGACACGCTCTGATCAACTACCTGCGCTACTGCCCCGTGTGCTGCAACTGACACACAGGCCGGAAAATGCTGCACCTGTTGAGTAGCCGTCCTTGGACTCATCCTGTTACTGTATCCAATTGCGAGCAAACGTCCATTCGTGTAGCCCACAGAACTGTTCCTAAACCCTTCTTCTTTATTCCATAAGCTACCGTCCACCAGGCCTCAATATCTGGCTACCTGTCTAGTTGCTCACTCTGGAGGAACGAGCCGAGTTGCAGAGCAACAGAGTTCAGGGACGGCTGTTGCGCAGCACACGTCTTTGGCGACGTGGGACCTGTGTCCTATTGGGCGAGATCCCCGAGTCCGGTCAACGCCGTCACCCGCCACAACAACCGGATAAGCGCCCAGCGTCACTCCTTGTGCCCACTTGACTTGACGGTTGCTAGGTTTTCCGACAAGACACAATGCAAATGCATGGGTGACATGGAAGGCGAGGGAATAGCAGAATGCGGATTCGAGCGAGGGAGTGAGCTACCAGTAGCACAACACACGATAGCACATGGCATGAAAGTGATGCGGCATGTGGGGTAAGTGGGGTGAGCATGGCAGATGAGCAGATGAGCAGATGACATAGTAGCACCATGCGGTTATGACGCTCGCTCTAGGCGGGTGCAGATTAAATCAACACATGTGGTCAAACTCAATCTTAGTCCGAGTCATCCACTTTTGCTCCGCTCCGGCTCTCTCTCTCTCTCCACTCACTCCATCCCGGCTCCGGTGCTCGAGTTAGTCGACTAGCTCATCCCCTCTCTGTCCCCTGTCTCGTCAGTCGACAGCTCAACTTGACACCCAAAGACGCAAAAGTTGACCACGATTCCTTCCTCAACCCCGGCCTTACCCAAAACCCAACTTGGTTACAACTCGGTCCGTTCCACTTTCGCAACGACGTCACTGCCTCTTCCTCAACTTGCTTGCATCAGCTCCAGCGACCAAGCACCGGCGCACGCCTAGCCAATATGGCGTTTGCGCAACCTCGGGGCATCGTGCAAGCCGCCAAGGTGGCATTCCTAAGTGGAGGCAAGGACCTGGCGGTGACTACAATGTTCAAAGAACCGAAACCTCAGTGAGTAGCCGCGTGACAACGACACGGATAGCGCTGACTGCCAGCCCCCGTCCCTTTATTGTGAGGCATACGCTCTTCGTCCTTCCTCTTTTCGCCCTCATCTCCGCCGTCACTCTCCTCCTGTCCTATGGTATCCCTTGGCTCTACAAACGCTATCGGCGACGCCGCCAGGGTGTCTTCCTCGATGGCGACGAGGGCGACGAGGTCGAGATCGAGGCGCCCCCACCTCTCATGCCCACCCAGGGGCTGTGGCCTGACTTCCGTGCGCATCTACGCAGGCTCGCAACCGAGGGTTTGTTCATTGCGTGCCTCGACTTTGTGCGCATGATCTGTCTCTGCGCTCTCGTTGGCCTTAGTATCCTCGCTGTCGTCCAGGCTGAACCGCCCTCCAAGGGACCGAAGAACCAAAGCTACGCCGAAATCATGAAGAAGAAGAAGAAGGGCAAGAAGAGGAAGGACAAGCCCATCCTCGACGAATACTCTACACTCGAGTGGGCCGAGAGCGGCGTCAGCTTCTTCTACGTGCGTCCTCTCTTTTAGACTTTCTTGCTCACGCCAGTTCTATAACTTAATCTTCTGCTTTTTCATCCTCACGCTGCGTCCCACCAAGTTACGCAGAAAGCTCACAAAGCACGTCGACTTACTCCTCGTCCTCGCGTTCGCCGTGTACGCGTACCGTGACATCTGGCCATCGCTCACGTACTACCTCTCGCCTTCGGACGTGAACAACTGGGTGACTTGGACGCGCATCGCCATCCTCAGCTTTGCTGGTGTCGTGATTCCCCTCATCCGCCCGCGAACCTATGTCCCGGTTGACCCTCTCAATCCGACGCCGCCCGAGAAGATCCACCCGGAGCAAACAGCACCGCCTATCATCTTCCTGTTCTACGAGTTCATGACCAACCTGGTCATCAAGGCGTGGGGCACTTCGTCCCTCCCTTACGAGGACTTGCACCCGTTAGCCGACTATGACCGTGCCGAGTACTTGTATGGTCAGCACATGAAGACGCTCGACCCTGTCCGCCGCCGCGAGCAGGAGCTGCCTCAACGTCACCTGTTCTTCACCCTGTCGTACGCCTTCCGTTGGACACTCTTCTGGTCGTGTGTGATGTGTGCCATCGCCGCGATTGCCGAAATCCTGCCAGTGTACGCCATCAACAACGTCCTCAAATACCTCGAGACGGACGGCGTGGGCGCTCGCATCCGGCCCATCGTCTGGGTCTCACTTCTCTTCCTCGCCCCACTCCTGTCGTCGCTCGCCATCCAATACTACATTTTCATGATGACTCGCTTCCTGGTCCGCAGCGAAGCCATCCTCACTCAGCTGCTTTTCGATCAGGCTCTCCGTCTCCGCATGAAGGACAGCGTCGGTAGCGAAGAAGAAAAGATTGACGGCGAGGCGCAGACCATCTCAGTCGACACTCCTAACGATTCGCAGATTTTGGACCCCACAGTCCAGGCGGCGCCCAACAACTCGGCCGCCAGGGCGGATTCTGAGCCTGTTGCCGAAGCCAAGGCGTCCCCCAGTCAGGGCATCGTTGGGCGGATTAATGTCCTCATGGCCCAGGACGTGGAGGCGGTCGTCGAGGGACGTGACATCCCTTTGGCGCTCGTCTACATCCCACTCCAGGTCGCTCTCTGCCTCTACCTGCTCTACCAGGTTCTCAGTTACAGTATGACCCTGATTCTGCACAACACTGACACCAGGCGCTCTTTTCGGTGTAGCTGCTATGGTCCTTACGCTCCCTCTTCCAGGCTGGTTTACTGCCCTGGCGACACGGGTGCAGACGGACAAGATGAGTGCCACGGATGCCCGTGTCGATGCGATCACTGAGGCGGTCGGAGCGCTGCGCATGATCAAGATGTTCGGGTGGGAGGAGAAGATCAAGGCGCGCATTGCTGCCAAGCGCGAGGTTGAGCTCAAACTCACGTGGAAGCGCCGTATGTTGAATCTGTGGGTTGTCGATTTGTTCGCCCGACTGACCGCAGCCTGCTCGAAATGGTCAACATTATTCTGCCCGTAATGGTCATGGTCGCCGCGCTCGCTGGATACACTCTCGTCCAGAAGAGACACCTTACCTCATCTGTCGTCTACACCTCGATGGCTCTGTTCGAGCTCCTCAAGGGCCAAATGATGATGGGTTTCTTCATGATCTCTGAGTGGATTACTGCTGGCGTCTCGCTCCAGCGCCTGAACAAGTTCATGAACGAAAGCGAGATGATTGACGCATACTCGCAGGGCAACCACGTTGTCGTCAACACGCCCGAGAAGGTGGAAGCAGAGAGGGAGGGCTTGATTCGGGTCAAGGACGCCGTGTTTGCGTGGGGAACGGACTCTCCCGACAAGACCGTTGTCAACTTCCGTCTCCGCATCCCTGACGTGACGTTCTCGAAGGGCAAGATCAATCTAGTCTGCGGTCCCACTGGTAGCGGCAAGAGCTCCTTGCTTGCCGCTCTCATCGGTGAACTTCATTTTGAGCCTCAGAATGACACTGCTTTCTACCACCTGCCACGAGAGGGTGGGGTGTCCTATGCTGCACAAGAGAGCTGGTGCACATCTGCTTCTATCCAAGAGAACATCTTGTTCGGCAGGCCGTACGACCACGCTCGTTACCGCAAGGTGTTGCACGACTGCGCCCTGGAGCAGGACCTCAAACTCTTTGATGACGGTGACGAGACCGAAATTGGGGAGAAGGGTATCACGCTTAGTGGTGGACAGAAGGCTCGTGTGACGCTTGCGCGCGCAATCTACTCTGCGACTGAGATTGTACTCCTCGACGACATTTTTGCTGCGCTCGACACTCTCACGTCGCGCTTCATTCTCGACAATCTCTTCAAGGGCGACCTTGTCAAGGACCGCACTGTCGTGCTTGTGACGCACCACACGCACCTCGCCGGGCCCATCGCTGACTACATGGTCACCTTGGATGCAAACGGCACTGTCGCGCATGCCGGACCCATTGACGCCTCGATGATCTCTGCCGGCCCATCCCAGGTCGACCTTACCAGCGTTGGTCAGCCGTCCGAGAACGACGAAGACACGACCGTGGCTCCAACGCCTGTGGACCACGAGGACGCTGAGGAGCAGAACGGAAATGGCGCGACCAAGAAGCCATCCAAGCTCATCAAGGACGAGGAGAAGTCAGAAGGCCGCATCTCGCGCCGGGCGCTCAAGTCGTTCTTCAGCACGTTCGGCGGGCCTACCTTCTGGATCATCTACTTTGCTCTGCTCTTCGGCGGCCAGGTCATGTCGTCGTTCCAGACCTGGTGGCTTGGCCGCTGGTCTAAGGCGTACGAGAACGTCTCTGAGCCCTCCATGGTATCGGTTCCCTACTGGCTTGGACTATACGTGGTGTGGGTCGTCCTGGGTGTTCTGGGTTTTGCGATATCCGCAATCCTCTACTACGTGGGCGCAATGAAGGCGTCTCGCGAGATTCACCAGAAGCTGGTTGACAGCATCTTTGGCACCTACATGCGATTCCTTGACACGACACCAGTGGGCCGCATCATCTCTCGCTTCACCAAGGATATGAGATCAATTGATGGCCCATTCACCGAGCTTGCCATCGGGGTGTTTGACATTACGATGGGCCTTGTCATCAAGCTGGTTACCATTGTGGCTGTCGTCCCATTCTTCTCAATTCCGGCAATCATCATTGGTGTCCTCGGCGGCATCATTGGCGAGATGTACATCCACGCGCAACTGAGCGTCAAGCGTGAGATGTCGAACGCCAAGAGCCCGCTGTTCTCGCATCTGGCCTCATCCGTGTCCGGCATTGTCTCCATCCGTGCTTATGGTGCGCAAGAACAGATCAAGAACCAGACGCGTGAGAAAGCGGACAAGTACACGCGTACGGCCACGGCGTTCTACAACCTGAACCGCTGGGTCACTGTGCGTATCGACATGCTTGGTGGCCTGTTCTCCATGACGCTCGCATATTTCCTCGTCTACGTCGTTCGCCTGAACCCCAACACGTCTGGTTTCGCCCTCACACAGGCTATCACCTTTGCGGGCACCATTCTCTGGTGGGTTCGGATGCTCAACGAGATGGAAGTGCAGGGCAATTCGGTCGAGCGTATCGAGGACTACCTCGTCATTGCCCAGGAGCCCAAGTACGAAAAGAACCGCGCGACGGCTGCGGCCTGGCCGACATCGGGCGAGATCGCATTGGAGGGTCTCAGTGCCAAGTACTCGGAGGACGGGCCGACAGTGCTTGACAATCTCACGGTCAACATCAAGAGTGGCGAGAAGGTCGGCATTGTGGGCCGGACAGGCAGCGGCAAGTCTACGCTGGCTCTTGCCCTTCTCCGCATGCTCCCGACGTCAGGCAAGGTTTACATTGATGGCGTGGATACAGACAACATCAACCTGCACGACCTGCGCACGAACGTGACGATCATTCCCCAAGACCCGATTCTGCTTTCTGGAACTCTGCGTTTCAACCTCGACCCCTTCGGCGAGCGTGAGGACGCCGAGCTGAATGAAGCGCTCGATCGTTCGGGCCTTCGCATGACTTCAGGTGCTGAATCCGGTGGAGCCACGCCGACGCGCATCACGCTTGACACCCAGATCGCTGCTGGAGGCTCCAACCTCTCACAGGGACAGCGGCAGCTGGTGGCGCTCGCGCGCGCCCTTGTGCGCCGGAGCAAGGTGTTGATTTTGGACGAGGCAACTGCGTCTGTCGATTTCGCCACTGACGCAATCATCCAGAAGTCGATCCGTGACCTGCCGTCGGACACGACTGTGCTGACGGTGGCGCATCGGCTGGCTACAGTGATGGACTATGACAAGATTCTGGTCCTTGGTGGCGGCAAAGTGCTCGAGTTTGACTCGCCCGACGCTCTCACAGAGGACAAGGACTCGTACTTTGCCAAGCTGGTGCAGGCGATGGAGAGCTAGTCGTGTAGCTAGCTGTAGCTGTACAACCGAATGGACGCTGCCAAGCATGCTGTAAAATATGGAGCCCCGATTGTTTTTTGCCCGCCTTTGGGGCCGTCCGATTGCAGACGATTGGAAGCCGTGCCTCGCATCCCCACCCATTTGCCCTTCATTTCACAACACCTTGGGGACACGCGAGGATGCGCACGGTACTGTGCATGTCAACGGGAAACCTCGACTCGGTGCTTCTCGCTTGTTCCGTCTCTCATCCGTCGACCACACCGAGCAGACTGGCCATCGCGTGCGTGAATCCAGTGGCAACCAAGCCAAGTAACGAGCCCCCCTGCGCTCTCCGTACCAACCCGCACAGGATCCTGCGCTGGCCCGCTTCCGACCATCTCCGATCATCCCTCCGGAAGGAAGTCACCCGGCCACCAACACCGAGACATCTTCAGCCATCCGTCAACAACGTGTTCTAATTCGGTACGGCTGGCATCTGCTATCTCTATCCATCTCAACATCACACAGTACAGCGTGCAGACGATTCGCACCTAATTTTCACCGCGTACGATTCGCCTGGCCGTCCAATCTGCGCTCCGGGCACCCTTGCCGAGCCCGGCCACCCCTTCCCCCATCCCCGTCTTCCGAGCCCGGCCCCATCTCCACTCCCGCCTCGATCCACCATGCGCTGGTTCCACAAGCCGGCAACACCGGACCACCCGCATCCACGCCATCCGACGTCGGCAGAATTTGACAGCCCCGGGCATCCCCGCGCCCAGAGCCTGGCAGGCTACCCTGGCGTCTCGCCCGTCCCCGGTGTTGTGCCCGAGGTCGACGAGCGACCGCTCGCGCACATCTCGCCGTTAGCTGCAATCTCAGCCCAGCTCCGTGCGCCCCATTCTCCCTTGGGACAAGTGACGCCCGAAGCAGCAGCGGCTGTGGCGCATGCAGCAGGCGAGCACCTGTCAGAAGGGCCCAAGGGCGAGCAGATATGGGCGCCGATACCGCAAGAGGACCTCGACGACCTGGAGGAAGACTACGATGAGCCCTTGACATGGCGCGAGAAATTGCAAGACAACCAGGAGGTTATCTCAACCTTCATCGCCGGCGGTCTGGCTGGAGCCACGTCGCGCACGGCCGTGGCGCCGCTCGAGCGCCTCAAGATCATCCTGCAGGTACAGGCGGCGCCGACAACGGCGGCGGGAGGAACGGCGGGCGCTGCTGCGGGCGGACAGGCATATGGCAGCATCTGGCCGAGCCTGGTGCGCATGTGGAAGGACGAGGGGTTTGCAGGCTTCATGAAGGGGAACGGGATCAACGTTGTGCGGGTGAGTAGCTACGAGCGGTGTTAGGCACCTCAAATTTAATCCAAGTGCACACTGATGTCAGATCCTGCCGTACTCGGCGCTGCAGTTTACGTCGTACGGCCTCTTCAAGAAGTGGACGCAGGAGTGGAGCGGGCCTGGCGAGCCTATCGCGGTGCCCCTGCGTCTCGCGTCTGGGGCAGGCGCCGGCATCGTGGCTGTGAGCGCAACGTACCCGCTTGACCTTGTGCGTGCGCGCCTGTCGATTGCCACGGCCAACATGGCGAGCTCGACGAAGCATGGGTTCACGAGCGAGGACGCCAAGCTCGGCATTGTGGGCATGACGAAGAAGGTGTACCGCACTGAGGGCGGTATTCGGGGTCTCTAGTGAGTATGGAGTGAGGGAGACAAAGCGGGCAGGATGGATTCGGATCGTGGTCGCTGGATCGAGCGGGAATGGAGGGGGAGGGAGTGGGCGGAGGGAGGAAGCGGTGAGCGGCCTGAGAAAGCTGCGAGCTGGAGAAGGGCGACGTGGAAGCGGAACCCGCGCATCGAGGCGGAGGTGCGCGGTGAGGTTTGATCCCCGCCACCATCACACACGGCCCACGCTAACACCAGCCGCGGTTCATGGGCCACCGCGGTCGGCGTCGCACCGTACGTCTCGCTCAACTTTTTCGGGTATGAAACGAGTGAGTCGCCCAACGCCGCTCAACCAGCGAGCTGACGGCAGTGAAATCCGTCATCATGCCGCCCGGCCTCGAGATGGGCGACACCGAGTTTGCAGCCCGCAAGCTCCTGTGTGGCGGCCTTGCCGGCGCCATCGCACTGCTGTTCACGCACCCGTTCGACGTCCTGCGCCGCAAGATGCAAGTCTCGGGCCTGGGTGGCGAGAAGGGCCTCGGTGCGATCGGCACGCTCAAGGAGATGGTGTCTGAGGGTTTCTGGAAGGGGATGTAGTGAGTACACGCGTGCCGAGACTCGGATCGCGCTGACCGCAGCCGTGGCCTCGTGCCCAACTTTGTCAAGATTGTGCCGTCGATGGCCGTGTCGTTTTACACTTTTGACACGGTGCACGACCTGCTGGCGAAATGGGCCAACGACGAGGACGACGAGGCGTACGAGGCGTAGTTTTTTTTTTTTTTCACTGGGTGGCACGACGTCGAGCCCTGCTCCGTCGGCCGTGTAACACTACCTACGTGGGCTAGCCGGGCTCGGCGCCCGTGTACATTAGCATATGCATGGTATCTAGCACTGACCCACGCGCGGATTTACGCGCGGGTTTACGTGCAGGCTTACGCGCAGGTTTACGTGCAGGCTTACGCGCAGGTTTACGTGCAGGCTTACGCGCGCTCACGCAGCAGGCGTCTAGCACGCACGACGCCGGTAGGCATCTAGCATTGACTCTGGCAGCAGGCATCTAGCACACGACAGACTCACGCATTAGGTGGTGCATGTGCGGTGTGTGGCGCTGGTGGTGGCATCGCCAGTGCGCCGCCATGCGCCGCCACGTCGCGCCACGGGGTTAATCTACGCTCACCCCATCTGAAGCGAGCAGGACCCGGGCCACCAGATCCCGGGTGCGGACCCCCGAAACGCCATGTCGGAAGGAGCATGAAACGGTGTGAGCGCTTGATTCCCATCGGGCGAAAAGGTAGGCCAGAGTGGGAAACGTGAGGCCAGAGCGGGAAACTTGGGTAGAGCGCGATAAGCCGCCACTGGGCAGGTGCTCACCACATCCGGCGGCTCTGGCGCCGTCCCCTTTGGCGGCTGGTCAAGTTGGCAGACCCCGCGGTGACACTGCCCTGCCACTCCGACTGTCGCTGCCGCTGCTCACCATTGCGCTGCCACTGCTCACCACAGTAGCCATCACCCGCCGCCTACCCGTTCATTACACGCCGCACTACCCGTTCATCACACGTAGCACTACCCCTCATACTTTGCACTCGGTTGCACCGTCGCGAGCCATCCCCTCCTCGCCGCACCGTTCACCTCCTTCCCACTGCAACGCCTCTTTCCTTCCCACTCAACACCTCCCTCCTTCCTCTCTTCACCCCCTTGCTTCCCATTCCCCTCCTTGCCATCGTCCTCCTCGTCCCCCTCCTTCCGAGCCCTCCTTGCCATCACTCTTCCCACCTTGCCCCTCTCCGACATTCCACCCCCTGGCCCAACCTTTGCGTCGTCCAGATCGCGGCATCACGCTCTGCTCCGCTACGAGCATAAGAGCGCGCCACAAAGACATTGCAATCTACCTCTCAACCTCTCCTCTCTCACCTCACTCCACTCCTACCACCTCGACTTACACTGTCGACCCAGCCCGACTTACACTGTCGACCCAGCCCGACTTGCAGTGTCCAACCCCACAAACGCCAACGTAGCCTCTACATCGCCGAAAGATGAATCCCTACCAGTACCCCAACTCGTACCCCTGCGCGTCGCCAAATTACGCGTACGCCTACAGCGCGACGCCCAACCACTACATCCAGATGCCACGGGGACCTTATGACGCCCCGGCGGTCGTGCCCATCCAGCCTGGCATGGCGCCCGGCCAGCCGTACTATTCCCCGACGGCGCCGACGAGTGAGTGGTCTCGTCGCGTCGCTAGTCCAGTCTAGTCTAGTCCAATCCAGTCTAGTCTAGTCCAATCCAGTCTAGTCTAGTCCAATCCAGTCTAGTCTAGTCCAATCCAGTCTAGTCTAGTCCAATCCAGTCTAGTCTAGTCCAATCCAGTCTCGTCCAGTCTCGTCCAGTCTCGTCCAGTCCAATCCACCCGTCCATGGTTAGCTGACACCAGGCTCAGGCTCGGACCAGGGCAGCCAGAAGAGCGAGCGGTAGAGTAATACTCGAATATTCTAATCATATCCCCAATATTCAAACCATACCATATGTGTTGTTGTAGCTGGGCCGTTGGAGATCCATGCATCGTTCTGTGCAGATACTCGGCATCGGTGCAGAGGGTGTCGGTGCAGAGGGTGTCGATTCAGAGGGCGACCAGTCGGCGCAATCGGCCCAGTCGACACAGAAGACGCCGCAGACTCACAATCAGCAGTTGGAAGGTATTCAAGCACTCGAAACAAGGAGATTACGGGTCCGAGGCTACAACGAGGCTACAACGAGGATACAACGAGGCTACAACGAGGCCGCAGCGAGGCCGCAACGAGGCTACACAGAAGTCACAGCAAAAGACTAGACCAGTGGTCGGTACTTGCACCGAGTGAGCATTGGGAGCATGGTACTCTGGAGCATCGAGAGGGGTGGGTCGGACATTCTGTGTCGCGAGCAACTGGCAGAGAAAATTGCAGCGGTGGCTTATGGCAATGACAGCTTATGGCTGCGGCGGCTTATGGCAGTGACAGCTTTTGGCTGCGGCGGCTTATGGCAGTGACAGCTTTCGGCAGTGACAGCTTTCGGCAGCGACAGCTTTCGGCAGCGACAGCTTTCGGCAGCGACAGCTTTCGGCAGCGACAGCTTTCGGCAGCGACAGCTTTCGGCAGCGACAGCTTTCGGCAGCGACAGCTTTCGGCAGCGACAGCTTTCGGCAGCGATAGCTTTCGGCAGCGATAGCCTGGAACAGCCATGTCATGCCCGAGAGGACATTGGAGAGAGCAAAGGAATGGGTGGGAGAGTGCAAGTGTTTCCGAGTAGGAGAGACGAGCTTGTGCGTGTGCGTGTGCAAGGTCAAGATGGCGTACTGTACCTTTGGAAAATGTTGGCCAAGTACTTGGCTTGTCTGTTCTCCATCTACTTGACCGGAATTTCGGATATCGCACATGTACATGTCCAAATGGAAACCTTGCCATGGGGCCGGGCCTACTGTCAAATGCCTTGCACGTCCTTGATTCTTCTGCCATTGGGACTGGGCCACAAGCCACTGGGTGGGAGGAGAATCCTCATTCCACTCAACATCGTTCCACTACACTGCCTCGTTGTTCGCCACGTATACATTCTAGACGCGTCTACAGTGCGCGGACTGGACATCGCGCAGCTGAGGCTATTTACACCGCTGGGGCGGGGGCGGCCGCCTCGGGCTCCTTCGGGGCAGGCTCAGTGGCTTCGGGCTCGGACTCGGCCGAGGCAGGCGCGGCGTCGGGGACCGTAGCGGCTAGCGTCAGTGAGGCAAGGTGGGGCAAGGTAATGTTGCGAATACAGAACGGTCAAGGTATGTTTGGCCGAGGACATCAAAGTATGATCGGCAGCCACGGGAACTCAAAGTAGCCACGGGAAAGGAGCTCAAGGTCGAAAGCTAAACACTCACCCTCCTTGGTCTCGCCGGCGTCCTCGACCGCGTCCTCGACGTCCGCCTCGGTGTCGACCTTGACCTCCTCGGCCTCACCCTCCTCCTTGTGTTTGCATGACATGCACGGCACGGCCTGCTCAGCGGCGGGGGCTGGCTGGACGGGCGCGACAGCGGGCACCTCCTCCGCAGCGGAGGGAGGGACGACGGTGGTGGGGACGGGGGCGGCCATTGTGATATGTGTTATCAAATGAGGGTTGTCAAGTGGGAGTGTGGTCGAGTGAGGAGAAGAGAGCGTAGAGTGCAGAATGAAGAGTAGAGCGGGGTTTATATGCTACTGTGCCACTGCGAGTGCCACGTAGTTGGACCCGACGGGGGCCAGGCGTGACTTGTGGGGGGGGGGGAAAGGGGTATGATGCGCTCGCCCCCCTTTGCCCGATGCGCGATTCTCGGTCACGCTGGCTATGTGTGTTGCGCACCGTCCGAGTGTGGCGGGTGACTTGTGGCGCCGGCGTGTGCGGTGTCGCTTGGTGGCGTGTCTGCAAAGGCTGGTCAGTGTCCGATTGTCACGTGCTGCTCCATCCTGTGAAAGGGAGTGTAGGAAAGATGAATCTGCTGCAACGTGGTGTTCTGCTCTCGGGCTCGGCTGTCTCGCGCTGCCCTTCCAGGACAGCCGTTGCCTCGGATGGCACTCGCGGCCAGATGCGGGCGGTTGGGCCCACGAGCGGGTGGAACCGACCGGAACACACGTGCATGCATCTGCAACCCGGGTCCGCCTCAATGGCCAGAGGCAGTGAAGAGCAGAGGAAAGAGCGCTCTGGCAACGGATGCCGCCCCGGCCCAGTGGCACTGTCGGTCGGTTTGCGCTTCTGACGGCAAATCGATGGATACAGTACATACATGTCACTCTGAGCCTGGTTCTGGTTACGGCAACTACAACTGGTTCTGGTTCCCAGCTACGGCCACTGGAACTGGTTACTAGTTGCCGTTGATATTGCGATCGCGGCCCGATCCGACAGACTTGGGCCAGCCCATTTTGAAACAACACTTGGACGCCCTTCTGGGTCCGAGAGGCGGCAGAACAGTCGCTAAGACCCTCGCGACCCGGCCTCTAGATCCGAATGCACGCGCCTGCACAGCGGACACGTGTCGCTGCACCCGATCTCGAAGACGGCACGGCGCCGCCCCTCAAGGTGCGATCTGGGCTGCGGTTAGCTTGTCATTCGGCCCTTGACGCACAGTCAAGCCAGTCGAGTTGGAGGCGCTCGGCCAGGGCGCTGGCGTAGCGGTGAACGATTCCGCGGTGAACGGCACAACAAGCGCAGCGAGTGACAGGACGCGCGGGGACGGCTTGAGCGACATGGGTGCGATGAGACTCGAGTTGGAATCCGGAGACCTGCGGATGTTGGTCGATCCAATGGTGGATGTAGTGGTCGATGCAACGATCAATGTAATGTTTCTCACTGCAATGGCCGATGACATGGTGGCCTTCATGAGGCCAAATTAGTAGCGGATATTCTTGCCCGGTAGGCGGAGCTCAAGGCGCCGACTGACTGACACACTGCCGACACACTACCGACACACCGGCACGCCGCCGACGACATGCACAGCGATGCGCCAGTCGCATCTCGCGCAATGTGACAACATCCCACGACACGCACATGAGTGTGTAGTATGCATCATTGGAGGTTATTCGGCCATGCGAGGCCGCGAGTAGATAGTCCTCGTGATCGTGGCAGGGGGAGCGAGATTGTTGACTGGTGGGTGACATGAGGACGCAGAGCGAGAGTTGTATCGTTGTCGCCTTGTGGAAATTGTGCTGTGGCTGGGAATGTGGCGTGGTGTGAGTAGTGTGGGCTGGATGAGGCAGTTCGTCTCGGAGTGTACAGTGAACGACCATGGGCGAGTGAGGGCGAGTTAGGGCAAATGCGACCTCGGGATTCGGCCAGCGTCATGTATCCACATACCTCGCTGTGTCTCCATGCTTGGCAGTTTCCTCCTTGCCCACCACTCGGTCAATGTTGACCAGCTTCCGATCCGATTGGTGTAGAGTCGTGACACGCGTGGAATGCCATTGCAAACGGCTGACATTCCGCCCCGCAGCTTATTGGATCTCTTGGGCATGGAATGAGGAGAAAGGCAAGTGGAGTGCCTGGTAGGGAGTGAACGAGGGAAACGACGAGGAAAGTAACGAGGGGAACGGAGGAAAAGAAGCGACGCGGAGACGAACAGGGCGACGAGGAAACGAGGAACGAACAAAAAGACAAAAGGAAACGAGGAAACAAAGAGAGAAAGCGAGGAGCAAGGAAGCAAGCGAGGAAACAAGGAACGGGATGACGACAAAATGACGAGAAAAAACCAAGGAGACGACGAGGAAACCACAAACGGACGAGGATGAAAAAAAGACGAGGAATGGCGAGGAAACAAAGGAAACGCCCAGGAAAGGAAATGAGGAAACGACGAAAACGCGACCGGCATCGTCAGACGACGATCAGGCTGACACGATGCGGTGCGATTAAATCCTCTGTATGATGCATGGTACAGTGTACAAATACTTGGCGACCGCTGTACGCGGTGGCTCCAGGCGCTGGCCCGAGCACGTGATTCGTGGCACTTGGGTTTGCTGGCGTGAGCCGTGCACCGTGCGCTGTGCGCCGGGAAGCAAGAAGCGAGCGGCAGGGTCCGCCCGGTCCGAATGGTCCCAGCGGGTTTTCCCGAGTAGACTCACCGTGAGGACAGGTCGTGACGGAGGATGAGCGAGCGAGCTATTCTCCAACCCAGACGATGGGGACGTTGACCACCTCCTCGTCTGGGCTGAAGGGCTCGAAGGGGCCGTACGAGATTGAGACGGTCTGCGTCAGGGCTGCTGCCAAAGGGGCTTACGTCCATGGTGGTGTGGGTTGCGGTGTGTGTCGTGGCGGTGATGAGATGAGGCCGTCGGCGTGGTTGGTGACGAGGTGGCGGCCGGTCTGGGTCGTGTGGTTGGGAGGAGTGTGGGTGCGTTGGGTTGAGCTGGCAGTGTGCGTTGCGACTTGGCTTGTGTCGGAGCAGCTATCTCACGGATGGGCAGTGCTTGGTGCTCGGCTTGGGAGATTGTGAGCTATTGTGGGGTGTGGCTGAAAGAGCCAGCTGCAACAGGCCAAGCTCCGGGGTCGTGAGCTTGCTTGTATGATGCCAAGTTGGACTATATGGTGCTGATCAACTGCTTCTGGCCGTGTTTGTCCAGTGGGTCGAGATGGTCGTGCTGGCTCTGGGCTCTTGTTGCTGGTAGCAGGAGCTGGGCAGGCCACAGAGTGTGGTGAGGATGGGACAGGCGTCTGGTATCCGGTCGTTTATGACTGGTAGAGTTTGACATTTGCTAAAGTGTGCTATCCCATCCTCTTCTCTAGCCACCTCGGGGGTCACTTCGAAGGTGGCCGCCACCGCACAGACCGCATGCCTGGACCGGTCCGTCACTTGTCCAGTTGCTTGGCTTGGCCGTCGGGTGGATGGGCCGTTGGGGAATGGGGCGGGGAGAGAGTTGCAGGTGATGTGTCCGAACGCTGCAGCCCCCCCCTCCCCCCCCCAGCTTGAGCTCCCAAGAGGCTTCGCCCATGGTTCCGAGGTACGTACCAGAGTACTGTGCATGGGCCGTGACGGTGACTGGTGGGTCTGGCTAGAGAGGTTGGGCCGTGCAATGGCGGAAGGGGGCAATCGGCCGGGACCGCGGGGCGGATGGGTGACGAAGAGGGCGACAAGGACGGGATGGGCGAGAAGCCAAGGGCAAGGGCAAAGTACCGTGCCATGCCATGTCGACTGCTGGGCCTGGGCCATAGCTCCTGTCCGTTCCAGAACAGTGGTCTGTGCAGCCCAGCACCTGGTGCTAATCCCGGGCGCCTCCGAGTCCAAGCACTGGCCCGTGTTTGAGTGACGCGTCAGCTCAAAGCGCAGTGAGCACAGACAGCGTCAGTCTAACCCAGGTGCAATGGCATGGGACTCTGCCAAAGAAACCACAGTCCAGCCAGAGAAACACATCACATCTCTTCCTTCTCCCTATGCTCCATTCCACTCGTCTGCCTTTCCTCCGTTCACTATTCTCATACCCCGTCCACCACGACGAGTCCCATCAGACTACCGGTGTATCACACTACTTGTTGCTCGCCTAGTTGGACGAACTCGGCGTGTACGTCGTGCTCATGTGGCCCGTAGACGACGTGTACGTCTTGGTTGTGTTTCCCGCAGTCGACGTGTGCTGGGTATAGCCCGAACCTGGCGTCAGCTGATATCTCTGCTGTCAGACACACCACTGTTATAGTACTTGGAGCCGTCCGTGTTCTGGTAGTAGTACGAGCCGTTGGAACTGCCGTCAGAGAGGAATCGCAAGGGGCAAGGAAGGTTGACTCACTTCGAGTAGTGGTAACCTTGACCACCAGAGTCGCTCTCGCGGTGGCAGTAGTGGTTACCTTGGCTGTTGGTGCCGCTGTTGGTGACTTGGTCGGGCATGGTCAAGACGAGTGGAGCGGGAAGAATGGCTGGAGCGCAGAGCAAAATGCTCCCCCTCTGCCACAACTTTATAGCACTGCTCGCTCGGATGACACGACTTGAATGCCGTACTACGGAATGTGGAGGTGATTTAATCGTAGATAGGGGGAGCAGGTTGCTCCCGCCTTTATCCGCTCCACCCTCTTCTGGGGTGTTTATAGTTGTCAGAGTCTCCTCCGGCTATTCCTTCATGCAACTACGTTCGAATTCGGCCTATTGGGCTAGTTGCAATGTCGCAAAGTCGAGAGCTTTGATTTGGGAACATTGACCAGAAAGTCAAGTTCAAGATCAGTAGTCTGGTGCCGACGTACGTAGCTCACTGAATACATCAAGTTGAGCAAGATCTTGCTGTACCAGACTGACTCTGTTGTTAAGCTGTTATTGGAAGCGAAGTGTGCCTCTATTAAACCTTGTGTGGTGATGCCAGCGATCTTGCTGATACCGAAGCATTCAACCCATCTGGAGCGGGGCAAAGGTTCAGTTGTTGCCGAGGATTACAAACGCAAATACCAATGGTGCTTGAATTTGTAGACAGCCATTTGTATTCGACCACCCCTTGAGCTGGCCTTGCAAGGTCAGCAGCGGCGGCGGTGGTGCCTGGAACGCCGCTGGCGGTTGTAATGCTCATTCATCTCTCACCAGTGCCTGGCACCTCCCTCTCCCCCTCCCCTTCCCTTGCTCTCAACAACCACCCGCAGTCAACGAACGCTCTTGAGTCCTCGCAGCCCCCCCCCCAGCTCTGGTCAGGCCGTAGCCGTTTGGGCGCTTTGAGCGCTCCAGTGTGTAGGCGACCGCATGCTCACTGTGGTGCATACCAGGAACGAGGAAATTCCTGAATATATACAGCATACCCAGACCAAAGTCGTCATCTGCTCCCCTGGCCCCCACTCGAGATCTCTCTCTCGTGCCTAGGCTCCAGTTCCCTCTCACTCCCTCCCCTTCCCTTCCCTGGTCCAACCCCCACTTGCAACCTCACCACGAGGCTCGCTTCCAACCCATCACTTCACCCCCCATCGCTTGCTCATTCCCACTAGGTCGCTCCTTAGTCTCTCCCAGCTCTCAGTCCTCGGTCTGCCTCTCCCTCAATACCAGCAACCGAGCCCGATTCCAACCTCTTTGCTCTCTGCGATCCTACACATCGGCATCAAACCCACCAAGCGTCGATCCCTGGCATCTCCTCTTGCCTCCGCCAACTCCGGCTCACATCTCACCACCCAACCACGCCACTGTGCAGCTTGACCAATCATTCATTCTCCCATCTTGAACATCTCCCGTCATCTAGTGCACTGCCTCTGTCTGCACCTCGGACCATTCTTTCCGTGATAGTCGAGCTGCGTTGCATCAAAAGTGAGTGGCCGCCTTCTTCCATCCGGCCTAGAGTGTGTAACGCTTGCCCAACTTTGCCGCCCTCCACATTGCTATTCGATTGCGACATGGCCTTGGGACCACTTTGCTGACCCACAGGCTCAGAGACCATTCACGGATAGCCACATCACCCGACGTCTGCACTTGGTCCATCATGGCGTCATCACACACCGTGCCGGGAACGCGAACAGCCGCCCCTCTGGCCGTGCTCGTCTTGTTCCCCGACGCTCTCTCACCCAGCTCTCCAAACCGTAACAAGGCCGCACTGTCTCTGGCTCCGGGCAACTTGACCAACGCTGCTCCACGATCCAGCGGCCTGGGGCCGTCCTGGACAACCTCTACAGACGCCAATGACGAAACGGATGACCCTCTCATCATCCAGAGCCGTCGTCTCAGCCTCGCGCCGCATCTCGAGACGAGACAGTCCAAGTCCACATCGTTGAGTGGCCTCTCGCCACTCTCCCCATTCGGTGACAAGGCCCGCAGATCTGGCCTCGGTCCCAAGTCGCCCATCCCCGACCACCTTGGTTCGCCGGCACTGAGCAAGCCGCGCGCCAGCGTGGCGTTCCCGAGTGGCCAGGGACTGCCAAACCTCGGCCGTCGGCGTACGCAAAACGATGGCGATGCTCTCGTGGATCTGTTCCGCGCAAGTGGCGTGGAAGGTGAGTTGCGGCACGTCCCAGCCGCGTTCCTCTTCCGGACCATTTCTTCTTCAGCTTCCCGAACAGGCCGAGCTCCAAGCCCAAGGTTGCCGCAGTCGCCTGATCCGTGCTCTGCAATTGTTTGGCCTGGTGGATGCTAATCTAATCACTATTCCCCGGAGGCCGTGAGCAGTCCCTGTACCTGCCTGTCAACTGGGAGCACCCAATGGCGGGGACCGGCACGGTGTTGCCAACCGACGCTCCGACCTAGTTGCTCTTCTTGACCGCTTCCCACCGTCTACGTTGGACTAACGTCGCTCGCAGTGGCAGTCGTCACACGTCTCACACACCTCCCAAACGTCCTGGGTAACCGCAAGTCGCCGTCCACCAGTCTCAGTATTCCTGGTGCGACATCCAACGTCCAGCAGGTTGTTCTTGTCCCTCTCGGAGACGCCCCGCCTCTTCCCTCGCTCTCGCTCTTCCTCGCCCAGGGCACCACTCCCTCTGCCGTCTGTTTCCAGCAGGATATGATTGAACGTGCAAGGAAGACCGAAGAGAACTTTCTTAACCATGCTCTCGATCGCATCCAGAAAGTCAAGGACGTGATCCATGAGCAGATTGAGCCGGACGACGACCAGCCCATTATCCTAGGATACCTCTCTCACGGCAGCCTCGGGCAAGCGTCGATAAGCGAGTGCCTTGAGGCTGGAGCAGCTGGCGTTCTGCACCCGCCGTACGATGGCCGGACGGTGGTATCGCTCAAAATGCTCGTGGCAGCTGCCAACGATGGCACGTCGTCAACGGTCGCGCTTGCCAGCTCCCCGGCCTCATCCGCACTGCAGTTCTCGCCTGTCATTGAGGACCTAGATGCAAAGGTCGTCCTCACACCGACAGCGCTGTCGATGGGTGCCGAGCTCGAGAGCGAGAAGGTCCTCGCGGCTTCGTTCACTTCCCAGCGGCGGCGGCGCAGCACCCAAGTATCGCACCTGTCGCTCAACCGCGTCATGTCTGGCTCGTCGGCGGGTAGCGTGGGGCTGAGCGCGCTCAGTTCTGAAATCACCCAGGAAATCACTCAAGATTCGCGACAGAGCTCCTCGGAATCCTCCGACGCAACCAACCTGCTCGGCACCCCAAAGACTCCTGTCACGACCTTTAACGACTACTCATTCCCAACCCACATCAACAGACTCCTGGGGACATTGGACGCAGCAAGTGAGGCTGCCAGGCGCCGCAGTGTCGACACGGGCGGTCTTGCATTAGCCTTTGACCGCGCTTCCAAAAGGATGGAGACGATGGATGGCGCAGGCGAGCCCGCGGACGACGCATCGGACCACATCAATGTCGTGGCAGGCGACCACGAACAGGATGTTGCCGATGGAAACAGCTCGACCCAATTCGCCGAGGTTCTTGGAGACATGTACAATCAAACCATGATGTCAATCGACGTGCAGATGCTCGATTACGACGAGTGAGTAGATTTTGACGGCTGCGTTGACAACAGATTTACAGTGCCGTTGTCGCGACAAGATCACGTCCGCCTTGTCGACATTCTGGACAGCTGGGGTTTCCGCCCTCATCTGCTGGACGAGATTGACCTCTTCCGCGTTGCTTGCCTCATCTTCCAGTCCATTCTCAGCATGGATGGTGTCGTTCAGCTCGGACTGGATTTCGACGCTATGAAGAAGTGGCTCTTCGCCGTCCGTGCCATCTACCATGCTCCCAACCCTTACCACAACTACATCCACGCGATTGATGTCCTCCAGGCGACGTACCAATTCCTTACCCGCATCAACGTGGCCCCGCCGTTTGCGTGGCTCCGTGACCTAGAGCCTGGGACAACGCCGCCGTGGAAGCGGCCATCGGAGGCCGAGAAGCCATCAAAGGGTCGCGGCACGGCCGGCGCGCGCAAGATCCTGCGACCACAAGATGTGCTTGCAGTCGTCATCGCCGCAATGGGTCACGATGTCGGCCACCCGGGATTGAGCAACGCCTTCATGGTTAGCCATATGTGCCCAACAATTCGCTGAGATCAGAAAAACGCAAAGGTGCCCCTGTCTGTCGTCTATGACGACAAGTCGGTACTGGAGAACATGCACTGCATGCTCAGCGTGCAGCTTCTGCGCAAGCACGGCTTCGGGTACCTTCTGGCGACCCCAACGGCAGCCCAGGTTGCAGAGTACCCAGCTCGCGCCAATCTCGACACCCGGGACTTCCGTCGGGTGCTGTACAGTGCTATCCTGGCGACCGACATGAGCCTGCACTTTGCATGGATTCATCGGCTGAAGGAGCTCGGCGAGGGGCTGCGAGGCAACGAGCCACTCGACCGCGAGGAGGTAGTTGAGGAGGACCGCATCATGATCTGCCAGGCAATGATAAAGTGCGCCGACATTAGCAACCCCTCACGACCAATGGACATCTCGGAGCACTGGTCGGCTGTGCTCCTGGACGAGTGGGGCAAACAGGCGTCGCTGGAAGAGGAACTAGAACTACCCGTCTCTGTTGTCGCCGGCGTCGACGCGCGTTTACAGGCCAAGGGCCAAATTGGCTTCATTGATTTATTCACGCAGCCACTGTTCCGCGCCGCTGCCGACGTGCTCCCCGAACTCGAGACCTTGGCCGAGAGCGTCGTTGCAAATCGTGCAGTCTGGAAGAAGCGCCTCGAGATGCTGGAGGTCGACGAAGACGCCAACGAGTTGCGCACGATGGTCCTCCGCTCGGCTATCAACGCGCCGATCCCTATCGCCGAAGATGACCGTTACTGCACTCTCTTCCCGCTCATCCTCCCCCAGAAGCTCGTCACGCAGACCACGGGCGGTTCGTCGCCCCAAGCATCGCCGCCCGCCTCGCCTGCGACGGTGGCTCGTGGCCCTCCGTCTCCTGTCGCACACGTCCAGGCTTTCCGTGCTGTTTACCGCCACGAGATCAGGGACCGCTCGCTGCTCGGGCGCCATCTCGTCGCGCTGACTGGCTTTGACCCGGCGTCGCACGGCCGCCGGATGTCAAACCCCGACGTGCTGCTTGTCCGCACCACGCTGTAGTTTCATGACCGGTACCTGTTTTCGAATACATACATGTATTGCCGATGTACCATTGGAGCGAGGAACGGTGGGGCTAGTGCAGGAGGACGATGAATCATCGACTTGGGTCAGTCAACGACCCAGAGCTTGAGATCAAATATGGTTTGTACGAGCAGGGCTGCGGCTGCATTCGCTGCTGTGTATGCTAGCCTCGACATTACATGTGCCACATGCTTGGTAGAGCTGGCAGAGCGGGGCGCCGGTCCTAGCCGTCCGGGCAGGTGGAGGCGGTGGAGGTGCAGGTGGAGGTGGTGGAGGTGCAGGTGGAGGTGGTCACGGCGGAGGTGGACGGCCGCCTTGTGCCGTGTTCCCTTTGCCTCTCCTCACTCATACTCTACTCTGTCCCATACCCATCATGTCCGCAGAGATTCCCACCCAGTTCACTGGCCATGCCGCCATGGAGCCGCAGGACGAGCACAAGTTCGACCTCAAGGAGCACGCCTACACGCCGCGCAAGTTTGACGACGACGACATCATCATCAAGATCGAGTGCTGTGGCATCTGCGGTGTGGGTATAGTCCACAAAGCAGCTAACAGCAGACCGACATCCACGTCATTACCTGCGGCTGGGAGAAGCACGACCGCTTCCCTGCGATAGTCGGCCATGAGATTGTCGGCCGCGTCGTCAAGGCTGGCCCCCGGTCTGGGCACAAGGTGGGCGACCGTGTCGGCTACGGCGCCGAGTGCGGGTCGTGCCGCGAGTGCTCCAACTGCACACAAGGCCTTGAGAACTATTGCCTCAAGGGCAACCGGGGCACGTACCAGGGCAAGACGAACGACGCCGTGCAGCCCTTTACGCAGGGCGGCTACGCCGACTACTACCAGGCCTCGGGCCACTTTGCAGTCCCCATCCCCGACGAGCTCGAGAGCGCCACCGCGGCGCCCATGCTCTGTGCTGGCGTCACCGTCTACTCGCCTCTGAAGCGTTGGGGCGCAGGGCCCGGCAAGAAGGTCGGTGTGGTCGGCATCGGCGGCCTCGGCCACCTCGGCGTGCAGTTCTCCGCCGCCTTAGGCGCGGACACGTATGCCATCTCGCACTCGGACTCGAAAAAGGACGACGTGGCCAAACTCGGTGCGGTGGGCTTCATCGCCTCGGCTGACCAGGACGCCGCCCTCGCCCAGCACCGCAACACGTTCGACATATTGCTCGTCACGACGTACCAGGAAGACCTGCCGCTCGTCGAGTTTTACCTCCCCCTCCTGAGGATCGGGGGCAACATTGTCATTGTGGGCCTACCCAACTCTGGCCTGCCCAAGGTGCCCGCACGGCCGCTATTCGGCAAGTCGCTCTCGGGATCGCTCATCGGCTCGCCAGCCGAGATGCGCGACATGCTCAAGCTCGCCGTCGACAAGGGCGTCACGACCTGGGTCGAGACGCGGCCGATGAAGGACGCCAACCAGGCCCTCGACGACTTTGCGGCCGGCAAGGCCCGCTACCGCTACGTGTTGGTGAACGAGGACTAGCTGGGTATAAAAGTAGAGACGATCGTAGCATGAGGTAGCATTATGAGTAATCAGTCGTCCATGCCTTGAAAACAAGGACTCGTCTACAAGTCGGGCACCAGCTCGTCGAGCTCGGCATCCGCGCCCTCGTCCCCCTCGACAACCACATTGATCCCCACGCCACTCGGCACGCACCGCTCCCCAAACGCGTCCGCGAGTGCGGCCCTCGCCGCAAACCCAGTACAGTGAAGAGGCACGATCCACTGCGGCCTAGGCACAAAGTTGGCCAGAAAGTCGACCGTCTCGGCCACCGGCTGCGTCTCAGCCGGCAGCAGATGCAGTCCGCCGACGACATGGTACACCGGCCGCCGGAAGCGTGCTACGGCATCGGTGACCACATTACAAATACCCGCATGCGAGCACGCCGAGAAGAGCACGAGCCCGCGCCCCTTGACGTCGACGGCCAAGTACCGTTCGTCCCGAAGCATCTCGTCCGTGCACCACCCCCCGTCCTCCATCCACGTCACTGCGCCGCGCAGGCCCCGCTCCCAGGGGTGGACGCGCGGGATCTCGCCGCTCACGAACACGCCCGAGGGTCCGGAGACGGCGATCTCGTGCGCGTCTGCGTGCGTGTCGGCTCGCCCGTTGCGTTCACCGATCTCCTCGAAGGACGGGTCGGGGAGCCAGTTCGTTACGGGGATGCGGGCGGGCGCTGGTGCGATGCCGCGCCTGATTGGCCGGTCAGGATGCACGTCCACAGAGAGGGGCGGTAGCGTCTGGCCGCGCGACGAGGCCTGGGCTGTGCGGAGCTCGAGCGCGCGCAGGATGCCGCCGGAGTCTAGTCGCGTTAGCGGAGGGAGATAAGAGGTATGGAGGATGGGGGAAAGGGGGGAGGGAGGAAGGAATAGGGGGAGGGAGGAGGCAAGGTAGGAAAGAGGGAGGAAACGCGGAACGCTCACGATCGCGGTGCCAGTGGGAGAGGACGAGCGCGTCGAGGCCCGTCAGGTCCGTGCGCATGCACTCTACGTTGCGCTCGAGGCTGCGACCCTCGGGGCCCGCGTCGAAGAGGACCTGGTGCTTGCGCCCATTGACCGTCGTCGTCTGCGGTTAGCGCTGTTCCTCGGGATGGACCGAGTGTCGGACGCCCGAGGGCGGAGGGCCGAGGACCGTAAACCAAGATTCCGAGACACGCGGCGGACCAAGTCGCTCGCGCATGCAACACTCACAATCAGGATACTCAGCCCATGGGCGCCGCAGCAAAAGTCGTCCAGGTCCGCGACCGGGAGACCTGTCAGCTCGTCCTTGGGCGAGTGCGCGAGGTGCGCCCCCTGTTCGTGGTAGAAGCCGGGCGGAAGCTTGGACAGCCGGTCGATGCCTGTGTCAGCTGGCCAGGGGCTGACCCACTGTTATCCACGAGGACGAGATACTCTAGCTTGTCGACGCGTGTAAGTGAGACCATGGCTAGGTGGTGGGCAAAGACAACTACAGCAAAGACAACTACAGTTCGACAACACGGCCCGAGATCATTGCGTCATTCGGAATGCCACCGCTTGATCACTGCTCTCGGAATCTTTTTAACATCACCACCATTCACATCAGCGCCGTTGCTCACAGCTGCATGTCGCAGAGACCACCGGGGCCGCCAACACGAACACGGAACACCAAACTATATACAAATCTACTTGAACTCACCCGGAACATGATTGCTAATTCCAAGATCACATGCCTGACCAATAGCCCGAGTAGTGCGACCGGCAACAACTAGTCTAGTGAGACTGCCAACTTGGAGACAGGTCTGCTCTGTAACAAGATGCCGAGATGGGCTCGCCGCCATTCCGACCTGCAGTGTGCCTCCGCCGCTGAGGTGAGACCATGTGGAAAATCCGCCTGGCCCGCAATCCCGCCGCGGCCGACATCCAGGAGCCAAACGCTCTGCAGTCCCAGGCATTCTAAGCCACACCAAATTAACCTGCCAGAGCATACGCTTTGCGTGTGGCGGCATTCTCCGATTGTGGAGCGACTAGCTCTCCGTGAACGTGGAGAGTGGACTTTGAAGCTGCCTGGGATGTCGCCTGAGCAAGGGGCCCACCTGTCCACACCCACTACCGTCTTTGGAGCGTCGAGCCCGTCCCGCGATGTGACTGGAGCTCGATTGTGACGGAAAGAGTGTCAGCAATACAGTGCCTCATCTACATACCTGTTGACACACCAGTCTTCGCCGTGGTACTGTATGACTGTCACTAACGCGGCGTTTGGCTAACACTACGGCGGTGCGCCAACATGCCAACGGTACCTCAGGCTCGGCAGAGCCAGTTCGACACCGAGCAAGACCACGGCAAGTTTGGACCGCGGCCACATTATCCCGCACCGTTGAGCACCTCGCCCAACCGGGTTCCCTCCATTTGATGGCGCCGCACCGGTGATTCTGCTACTCGCGAATCTGAGACCATGGACCACATGGACATGTCGTCTGGCACATACCGCACTTGCCACAGTCCAGCCAGGTGAGGTACCATGCACTGATCGTTATCTCTCGGGTTCGCTAGCCGCGTTGTCTCATCAACCGAGGCTACGATCTCCAGCAATATCCTGGCCAAAACCTGGCCAGCACCTGGCCGGCGTGTCAGAGACAGTCCAGGAGCCTTGCCATGCCCTTACCTGGCCTGAGGTACTCATGCCGCCCTGCTTGTGGCGCAATCGTTGTGGCAGTCTAACCACATGGGCCAGCAATTGCGCCAGACAACGTTAAATGCATCTCGTGTCAGGCTAAGATTGGCATAGGCACGAGGCCTCGGGAGTAGGTGCCCGTCTTGCCTCGCACGAGGCCCTCGCGAGTAGTGGCGATGGAGTAACAGGCATCACGTCCTCAACCAGTCACTGGGCGCTGCGGATGAACGGCGCTCACACCGACATTGATGTCTCCTTCCTATACTGCTTCCTTGGGGCCAAACTGGAGGAATGGACGGAACCCCGGGTTCGTAGTCGAGTTATCTCGCGTGTGGCGGGCTTTGACGTGATATGTCCACATGATCATTTAGCGTGGCGTAGCTTCGTCCTTATCCTTGGGGAGGCCCAGAAGGCTGTTTGCCCTCGTTGGGGTGGATATGACGATTAAATAGAGGCCAGACACAGCCTAGCCTCTTTGTTTCTGGGCCTCTCCTCTGAGCGAATCTACTGTTACTGTCAGCCTCTCCTCCACCCAGACAATGCCGACAATCCAGGTCTACGAGGTGGACCCCGCCTCTGAGAAGAGCCCCGACGGGACAGAGGGTGTCCCTAATGTACTGAACGATGAGAAGAAGAAGGCTGGAGTCAAGGTCGGGGTCTATGACGCCAAGGCAGTGGTCGATGAGGAGATTGCAGAGCAGCAGGCGAAGATGTGAGTGCCTTATCCTTCTCTACTAATTTCAGCCTCGGCATCGAGGCTACTGCCGCTGAACTCGCCGACGCCGAGGAGAAGATCTCAAGCATGAGCCTCGACCGCTGCAAGGCCATTATGGCCGAAATCCGCCGCATGCACCAGTACGACCAGAACTTCCCGTCGCACACGCTCGACAACATCAACGAGCTCCTCGACAACCCCGACGTCACTTCCAACCTAGAGAACCACGGTGCCCTTATCTACGCCATGAAGCTCGAGGCTGTCCTCGTCACTGGCAACTCTCCATATGCCGAAGTTCGCGCCGTCGTCGACTCCACCGACGACCTGTCCATGCCGTCTCTCACCTTCCGTACATGGTTTATTGGCTGCCTGTTCTCCGCTATCGGTGCTTTCATCAATGAGCTGTTTGCCAACCGCAACCCGCCCATCAGGTGCGTGCCGGAAAGCGGAAAAGCTCTCCACCCCAATCGCTGGACTGACACCAGTGTCTCTTCCGACGTTGCCCAGGTTCTTGCTTACCCGCTTGGCAAGTTCATGGAGCGGGTCCTCCCCCGCCGCCAGTTCACCTTGTTTGGCAGGACCTTCAGTCTCAACCCTGGCCGGTTCAACCAGAAGGAGCACATGCTCATCACTATGATGTGCACCATCGCCTTCTCGACTCCGTATTCTGGCTACATCGTCTTTGTCCAGGCTCTCCCCCAGTACTTCAACCAGCGCTATGCTAGGCAGTTCGGCTACCAGATCACCAACACCTTGGGCGCACAGTTTATCGCAAGTCCCCGTCACCCCATCCACTAACCCCAGGGTTACGGTCTTGCCGGTCTGAGCCGCCGCTTCCTGGTGTACCCCAGTTTCTGTAAGTGGATTGAAGATAATGGCACCAGCCACTGACCACAGGCATCTGGTGAGAGAGAGAGTAGCACTCGGAACTGACCATAGGCCCACATCGCTGTCCACTCTCGCCCTGAACACGGCGTTCCACGCCGACGACCACCATCCCGTGCCCGGCCCGTTCAAGCGGGTCTACGCGTGGACCCGTCTCCGCTTCTTCTACGTCATGATGGCCGGGATGTTTATTTGGTTCTGGATTCCAGGGTATTTGTTCGAGGCGCTCATGGTTCCCAACTGGATGACCTGGGTGTGTCTTCGTGGCTCCAACACTTTAGTACCGCCGCACTGACCTTAGATTGCCCCCCAGAACCAGGCGCTGGCCGCTATCACTGGCCACCGCACAGGCTTGGGCATCGACCCCATCTCGACGTTTGAGTGGTCCTGGGGCACTGCGACCACCACCCCCCTCGTCACCCCACTATTCTCTATCCTGAACCAGTTCTTCGGCTTCTGCGTTGCAGGAATCATGATCCTGGGCATATACTACACCAAGTGGGTTACTCTGTGCACCTGCGCAGCCGAATCATCAGCCCGTCGGCTTGGGGCCACCACCCAACTGTCCGCAGAGAATACTGACTCGAAGCTCGTACAATACCGGTTATCTCCCGATCAACACCAACGTGAGTCTTATGGATCTTTAGCTTGAGGTCATTCTAACCGCAGCGCACGTACGACAACCGCGGCAAGGGGTTCAACGTCAGTCGCATCGTTGACAAGTACGGCAAAATGGACAACGCCAAGTTCCAGCAATATTCTGAGCCCTGGCTCGCTGCTGGCAATATTGTCATCTACTTTTGGTTCTTTGCCGTCTACACCGCCATGGTCTCGTACACGATTCTATACCACCGTCACGAGCTTGCCGTCAGCTCCCGCTCCATGTGGCGCCAGATCAAGAAGTCTTTCAGGCGTGGTCCCCAGCCCGACGTTGAAGAGGAGGATGACCTCACCGAGGACATCCACTGGCGTCTCATGAAGCATTATCCCGAGGTGCCTGAGTGGTGGTACTTTATCGTCCTGATCGTCGCCCTCGGGATCGGTATCGCGGGTGTGGAAGCCTACCCGACCCAGGTCACTCCAGCCGTTGTGCCGTACGGTGTGCTTCTTGCTCTCATCTTTATGATTCCTATCGGTTTGATCTACGCCGTCACTGGCCAGCAGGTGACTCTTAACGGTGAGAAACATGACTTTTCAGATAAATTCATCTTTTCCATCCCAAAACACTTTCAAAAACTGACCCCAGTAATCGCCGAGTTCGTCGGCGCCTCGATCGTCCCCGGAGATGCCCTCGCGATGAACTACTTCAAGGTGAGGGGACAGTTTTATTAATTTCGTTGACTTTTGCAGATGTACGGCTACATTAGTACGTTTCGAGACCATCTGTAGGGCCGAAATGGTCATGTTCCAAAAGATGGAGGTTCCGGCCTTCACCTCGGCACCCACTAACACATTACCGCTTTAGATTCTCTCAGAAACCAAGCTAACGTCAGCTGCGGCCCACGCTCTCGCGTTCTCCAAGGACCTCAAGCTCGCCCACTACACCAAGATCAACCCCCGTCACACCTTCTGGGCCCAGATGGTGGCTACTCTCATCTCAGCCTTTGCCTGCACTGCCCTCTTCAACTTCCTCCTCGGATTCAAGAACATCTGCACCAACGACGCGACCTTCAACATGACGTGTCCGGGCACGAACACGTTCTTCACCGCTTCCGTCTTCTGGGGAAGCTACGGCCCGCTCAAGCTCTTCGGGCCCGAGGGCCACTACAAGACGCTCCTCATCGGCTTCCCCGTCGGCTTGGTTCTACCCTTCATCACCTTCGTCCTCACTCGCAAGGTCAAGAGCAAGTTTGTCCGCTCCCTCCACCCTGTCGCGATGACCTACGGTGCCCTCAGCTGGGCTCCGTACAACATGTCTCACCAGCTGCCGGGAGTGATTATGACGTACATCTCGTGGGTTATTATCAAACCGCGCTTCCTTGCGTTCTGGGCGCGCTACAACTATGTCCTTTACTCGGCGTTTGTGACGGGCGTGGCCATCTCCGCCATCGTCGTCTTCTTCGCCCTGCAGGTTCCCGAGGTCAGCTTGACCTGGTGGGGAAACACTGTTCCGTATACCGTGAGTGCTCTACAGCAGCAGCTGTTATAGAACTGACAGCCAGGGATGCGACCACAAAGGCTGTGTCCGCATGAACGTCCCGGAGATCGGCTACTTTGGCCCAGCGCCCGGTACATTCAAGTGAAAGGCCGGGGCAGATGTGTGCAACGATCAGGCTCGCGGCATAGCTGTAACTAATCCGAGGCTCGTCAAGTTGTGCAGGTTGTGTTTAATTGTTGCGCAGTATTAACTATTGTGGTTTGATGCACAATTGCTTGCCAGTAGACAATTGCTTGCCAGTAGACAATTGCTTGCCAGTAGACAACTGCTTGCCAGTAGACAATTGCTTGCCAGTAGACAACTGCTTGCCAGTAGACAACTGCTTGCCAGTAGACAACTGCTTGCCAGTAGACATGTTTCTGACAAGTGTCCCCACGACCCTGTCCCAAAGAATGATACATGCCTAGTCTACACAACAAATAGGCCGGCAGCACCCATGCCCGAGCCGATGCACATCGAGGTAACAAGGACCTGCTTGCCCTTGGCCTCGCCCTCCTTCTGGCGGCGGCGGATCTCAGACACGCCCGTCACAACCTGGCGTACACCAGTCGCACCGAGGGGGTGGCCGAGCGCAATACCACCCCCGTTGGGGTTGACCTTGGCAATGTCGAGGCCGAGCTTCTCGACGCAGTACACGTACATGCTCCCAAAGGCCTCGTTGATCTCGAAGAGGTCGACGTCACCAGTCTCAATCCCAGCCCGCTTGAGCACGATAGGGATAGCCTCGACGGGCCCGATGCCCATGACGCGAGGGCTGACACCGACGACCGAAGTGCCCTTGTGCGTGGCCAGGACGGGCAGGCCGAGCTCCTCGGCCTTGGAGCGGCGCATGAGGACAGCCATAGCGGCGCCGTCCGTCATTTGTGACGAGTTGGGACCGGTAGACCGCTCGTCGCCCATCCCCTTGAACGCCGGTCTGGCCTTGACCATCTTGTCCATCGTCAGGCCGACGCGGATACCGTCGTCCTTGTCAATGGTCACGGCCGTGCGCTCGCCATCCGGCTTCTCGGGGTCCGCGAGGACAGTGGTCTCGATCGGCATGATCTCGGCGTCGAAGCGGCCTGCCTTCTGCGCCGCCTCGGCACGGTTGTGCGACATTAGACCGTACTCGTCCTGCTTCTCACGCGAGATGTTGTAGTCGAGCGCGAGCATCTCCGACGTCCAGCCCATGGGCTTGGCACAGTCAACGGACGGGGGGTTCTCGAGGATCGTCGCCTCCTTGAAGACGGGGGTGGGGCGGGGGCTGAGGTAAGCAAGTATTCCACCCACAACACATCAGCACGACTCACTTGGTCGACATGGACTCGTAGCCGACGGCAACACCAATGTCAATGTCGCCAGCGCGGATCGAGTCCGAGATGTGACGGAGCGCCATAAGGCCAGAGCCACAGAGGCGGTTGACTGCCTCGGCCGGCGTGCTCTCTGGGAAGCCAGCAGCGAGCGATGCAGCGCGCACCTCGTAGCACGGCGATGGCGCGTGGCATGTTCCAGCAACAATGTCCTGCACCTGCTCAGGCTTGACGCCGCTCTCGGCAATGCCGCCCTTGAGCATCTTGTACAGCAGGCCGTCGGCAGACGTGTCGCGCAAGCCGCCCTTCTTGGCACGAGTGAGCGGCGTGCGGCGCGCGTACTGGGGTTCAGCCTTGTCCTCATCTTGCAAGAGGCGAGGGTTGGTGACCAAGAGCTCCTGCCATGGCCTCTGCCTACTCGCCCACTCACTGTGATGACGACATCGTCGGGCGACTCCTTGAGCAGCGCATCGCGCGCAGCAGACGCCATGCCGCGGCGCTGCGTGGCAAAGCGCATAGAACGAAGAGGGAGAGCCGAGCGCATCATTTTGAGTAATAGAGAGGTGGTAGAACTACCTTGACGTCGTTGGGTATATACGGCCGGAGATGTGCGGTGACTAGACCCCAGTCCGGGACTAGTGGCCCCGGTCGGGTCTCCCGATCGACGCAACTTGCCACCCGTCTCGCGTTTCGGCGGTGCCGGGCCGTGTCAGAGGCCTCCGTTCGGTTTTGTGCGGATTGCTCCAATACGAGCCGCGGCTTGCTGTGAGCTGACGGCAGCCGGAACGCTTAGGCACAGCTGCGGATCAAGCACTGTGCGATTAATCAGATGTGTTGGTCACTGATAATGTCCATCAAGGCCCCAACCGTGCCGTCCTTCCGGCGATTAGATTTCCGGATGCCGTCCCCAGCCACCAGTTTACTCGCCATCGCTATCGCCACATTGTCAAAGTCTATGCTAGCAGATACATCTGTCTGCGGATACACTACGAACGGTGCCCTGGCACACCGCACTCTAATATTCAAAGAAAAACGACTTCTAAACCTGGGTGGGGTGGTTTATCCGCGAGCCATACTTGCGGTCGACCTCGTCCTGGACCTTCTCAATACTCTTGAAGTACTTGACAGTCTTGACACGGAGTTCGGCAGTCGCCTCCTCGTCACAAACAACAAGCGCCCAGGGGTGCATCTGGAGGGCCGAAGCGGTGACCATGTGGTTGACGCCGCCCTCGATCATCTGGGATATCGCGAGTGCCTTGTTGGCGCCAGTGGCAAGGAGAACGACCTCGGCGGCGTCCATGACAGTCTGAACACCGACGGTGAGCGACATGCGGGGAACGAGGTCCATGTTGTTGTCGAAGAAGCGGGCGTTTGCGACAATGGTCTCGTACGCGAGCGTCTTGATGCGGGTGCGCGAGGCGAGCGACGAGCCGGGCTCGTTGAACGCGACGTGGCCGTCGACACCGATGCCGCCGAGGAAGAGGTCAATGCCACCAACGGCCTTGATCTTCACCTCGTAGGACTCGCACTCGGCGTGGAGGTCCTCGGCGTTGCCGTCGAGGATGTTGGTGTTCTTGGGGCTGGGCGTTAGTGGTCGCTTCGGGACGTAGTGGGGATGGCATCACGCTGTAGCCACGTTGCAGCAATACTCACTCGATGTCAACCAGGGAGAAGAAGTTCTTGAACATGAACGTGTGGTACGACTCAGGGTGGTCGCGGGGGATGCCGACGTACTCGTCCATGTTGACTGCTATCAGCACACTACTCTGGTCTCCAGGCTTCAGTCCCCAAGCTCACAGGTGATGACATTCTTAAACGAGACCTTTCCCTCGTTGTACAGTTCGACGAGGCGCTTGTACACGGGCAGGGGAGTGCCGCCTGTGGGGAGGCCGAGGACGAAGTGGGAGTGGCCCTCCTTGGGCTTGAACGCGTTGACGCGCTTGACAATGTAGTCGGCAATGAAGGCACCGGCCTGCTCCTTGTTGTCGCGGATGGTGAGACGCATGTCGCTTTGGTGTTTTGGTGTATCGGGTGATGTGCAGTTGAGAGCTGCGTGGCCAAAGTTCTTAAAGGGAGCAGACAGAGCAGCAACTGTGTGCCAGTGTCTGAGCCCAGTGAGATCAGTGATGATAATGTCGGCCTGGAAGCCGGTCTCGGGGTGGTCCAAGTTATGAGTGCCGGGCAAGGCCGGCAGACAATTTCGGCGCTTTCGCCGTTACCGCTGGCTGTTGACTGTTGCTATTGCCTCCTGCAGGTAACTGGGTCCCCAATCAATAACATGACGGCAAAGTCGCCGAGTTCTCTCTGCCGCCGAGTCATTTCCACTCTGTTTCTTGAGCGGGTAACAGGCTAGACAGGGCAGGAAGGAAAATTGGGCAAGGCGGGAGAGGCAAAGAAAAGGCAGGAAATGCAGGAAATGCAGGAGAGGCAAGGAACGGCAAGGGAGGGAGCCAGGCTAGATCCAGGCAATTTCCCTAAGATTGTTCGTCAATACGGGCCCAGCTCGTGATCCAAGTGGCGGTGGGGCGGCCATGTGCAGGAGGGAGTCTCTTCTGCGCTCGGGGCAATCGGCGCATTCGGCGAGATATTATCAGCGGGGTACCCCACAATGTCACCGTACACACCATACGAACTTGGTCTTCCCAACTCGGCCCACGGCAGCGGGATACAAAACAAAAAGGCCAGCTGCCGCGGCTTTGCTCGACATCTCTCCTCTAACCCGACTACCATGGCTGACATTGTGCGCTTCACCAACGGCTTCCTCGCCATGCCTGACGGCACTGCCGTCCAGGGCGACCTGTATGTCAACACGACGACCGGCCTCATCATCGCCGGACAGGAGAACTTCTACTCTACCGGCCTGCAGCCTTCGCGCGTGGTTGACCTCGACGGTGGTATCCTCGCCCCCGGCCTGATCGATGTGCAGATCAACGGCGCGTACGGCGTCGACTTTTCCGACGTCGACCTCGGCGAGGGCGGCGATGCCAAGTACCTCGCAGGCCTAGACCACGTCGCAGAGCGTATTGTTGAGACGGGCACGACATCGCTTGTCCCGACCATTATTACCCAGCAGGAGGAGCTGTATGCCAAGGTGAGTTGACCAGAGGGAACAGGTGGATGGCGTGGCGCTGGGATGCGAGACTCGAGGACGAATGTTGTTATCGATAGCGACAATGACATTCCACACGAGCTGGACCCACCATCACGTCCATCCGAATCCCCCAGCTGCACCGAGTCACGCTCACACCAGTTACTCCGCCTGCTCGCGCCCCGGTCGAGCAAGAACTCGGCCCACCTCCTCGGCTACCACGCTGAGGGGCCCTTCCTTCACCCCGAGCGCAAGGGCATGCACACCACCGAGCTCCTCCTGACTGCCAACACCACCCCTCCCATTGACGCCTTTGACGCCGTGTTCGGCAAGGAGGGCCTCGACCAGGAGGGTGTCAAGATGATCACTGCCGCTCCTGACGTCGAGGGCGTTATGGACTGCATCGAGCCGCTCACGAAGCGCGGCGTCATCTTCAGCATTGGCCACTCGGACGCCAACCTCGAGCAGGGCGAGCAGGCCGTCGCCCTCGGTGCGAACATGATCACCCACTTGTTCAACGCCATGCGTAGCATCCACCACCGTGACCCCGGGCTTGTGGGCCTTCTGGGTGAGACTGGCCGCCGCCCATACTACGGTATCATTGCCGACGGTCTCCACCTCCACCCCAACACTGTGCGGATCGCATACGGCGCGGCGGCTGAGCGATGCATCCTCGTCACCGATGCGCAGTGGATCCTCGACCCCTCCCTCCCAGATGGTCTGCACCACTGGCGCGGCGGCTTCTCCTTCCACAAGGAGGGCCTCCGTGTCGTCCTCGAAGGGACAGACACCCTCGCCGGGTCGGCCATCCCCTTCTACCAGTGCATTGGCAACCTCGCCGAGTGGGCTGGCATCACCATCCCGCAGTCGCTCGTCTGCGCGACATATCACCCAGCCCAGATGCTCGGTGGACGTGTTGCGGAGACCAAGGGCCAGCTCAAGGTTGGCTTTGACGCCGACCTCGTCGTGTTCGGCTGGGACGGCTCCCTCCGCTCCACCTGGGTCATGGGCAAGGAGGTGTACCGCAACCCGACCATTGCCACTGGGGGCGTTCTGCGGCCCACCAAGGATACCAAGGCCGAGTAAGGGTTACGTTTGTCGAGCATGTTGCCAATACACACTACATAGAAAATAGGCTGCCCGGAATGACCGGGGGGCACCTAGGCATATTGGGATGGATCCATCTTGTTGTTCTTCAACGTGCACCGTGTTTCGCGGCCGGATCAGGCCCGGGCTTCTTGCTCTGTTACGCAGTCGCGTACAAGCAGGCGACACGATACGAGGACAAGGTGGGCGATGCCCACCAAAGACAGAGTCGGCCCAGAGTTGTAATGTGTAGATTGCAGTGGCGGCAGGCACCGACGCCGAGTCAAAGTCGCCGATCGGGTCCTCCGATGTCACCAGATTACCGGCTGCGGGTAACATCGCCGACCGCTCCTTCCGCGCGTTTCCACGGCGAGCGTCCATATCTTGACGATGCAGACCATTCTCTCTACTCTCAACGTTGCAAACTCACTCAGCATGTTCGTGTCCGACTACCTCAATATCGGTTCGGGGCGCAAGATCTACTACGCCCACTCGGCGCCGGCCACGCCGTCGACCAAGACACCCGTCGTTGCCATCCACGGTCTCGGCGGCTCGTCCGCGTTCTGGCTGCCTGCCTTGGAGTGCTCCGGCCTCACCAAGGACCGCGATGTGTACGCATACGACATGGACGGCCATGGCCAGAGCGACTTCTCCGGCCGCGAGCCCAGCATGCAGAACTATGTCGATGACATCGGCCAGGTCCTCGACAAGCTCAACCTCGACCGCGTGATTCTGATCGGCCACTCGATGAACGGCGTGAGTTGTCTCTTAGGGCAGGGGCGGTGGAGAGTAAGAGCGAGGTGCAAAGGACGTGCGAGTCAATGCCACGATCCCAGCTCTCCGCTGCTCCGCTGCCCACACACCCCACAACGGCACCGCCAAGGGCGGCCACAAGGTCTGAGAGCAACAGCTGACCGCAGACCATCACGTCGCTCTACGCTGAGCAGAACCCGGACCGCGTCGAGAAGCTCATTCTCTTGCACCCGGTCCGCAACCTCCCGCCCGCGGCGAAGGAGAACATGAAGGCGCGCGCCACCGCTGCTAGCACAGCCAAGGGCCTCAGTGGCATTGCGAACACCGTCGCCGCAACGGCTGTGGCCAAGGTCGTCGCGGCCTCTGACTTTGCCGCGTGCAGCTTCATCCGCGACCTCGTGGCAACAACCAAGCCTGAGGCGTACGCCGCGGCTTGTCTCGCGCTCTCCACGACGCCGACGATCGACGGCTCCAAGCTCCCTGTCCCGGTCCATATGATCGCCGGCGTTGAGGATTACCTCGGTAGCCCCGACCTGGTGCGCAAGTGGGCGTCGGAGATCCCGGACGGCAAGGGCAGCGTGACGGTCCTCGAGAATGTCGGTCACTGGGGCGCCATTGAGGCACCGGCCAAGGTCGGGCGCTGCATCGCGATGGCGGTTGCGCCAACCTCGTACGACATCCTCATGGGCACGTTCCGCTCGCCATACCTCTATACCCTTACCTTTGACGTGTTGGCACGCAAGCTCAACCTTCGCACTATCAACGAGGCATCGGGTGGGCACAACTGGCTCGACGTCAGCCCCGATGGCAAGACGCTGTACGCGACGGTGTGGGGAGAGCCGCCCAAGCTGACGAGCTACGACATTGTGCGCAACGGCGAGTACGCGACGGCTAAGATCTCGCGCAACGTCCCGTCGCAGTTCATGTCCGGCTACGTGTGCAGCAACAACAAGGCGATGTACTCGGCATGTGGGCCGCAGGTGGACACGTTCCTCGTCGACGACAAGGGCACCCTCCTCGATCAGCCGGCTGTGCAGAGCTTCAACCTCCTCCAGGGGCAGGAGCAGAACAAGGCGACTGGCACGCTCGACTTTGGTGGCTTGCGGCACGGTGGACACTCGGCCGACCTGTCACCGGACGGCACGAAGCTCTACGTCGCCGACATTGGGCGTAACTGCGTGTGGATTTACCACGTCGACCGGGAGACTGGCCTTCTCACCGAGGCGTCCAAGAACATCGCGACGCGTCCACACGACGGCCCGCGCCACGCATGGCCCCACCCCAACGGTCGTATCGTCTACTCGCTCCAAGAGCACTCGTCGTACGTCGACGCGTTCCGCCTCACGGACGACTCCAAGCTCGAGTTTATCGAGGGCGGGTGCATCATCCCCGACGAGAAGGAATGCGACAAGTTCTGGGCCGACGAGGTTCGCCTCTCGCCCATGGCTGATGTGGTGTTTGGCTCCACCCGTGGTCTCGAGAAGGGCACGCTCGGCTATGTTACCGCCTGGAACCTCCGCCCAGACGGCACGTTTGCGAGCACCAAGCCCACACACCGCATCCAGACAAGGACGTCGGGCGGGTGGGCGAACGCTATCGCCGTCTGCCCCAACCTGGGACCGAACGGGGAGGTGTTCATGACCCTCACCGACTCGGAGGAGGGCTTTGTCCAGATGCTCGCATATACCAGCGACAAGGGCTTCGAGGTCGTCGACGAGCTCAAGCTCAGCACCGAGCAGGAGGTTGTCATGTGTGCCACAACTGTCTGGCTGTAGATTAGAAACGCATTATGCACATTACATTAGCATTCAGATTATGAGTGGAGGAGCCGAACAGTGGAACATGTCCCTCCCGCATTGCAGACGACTGGCCTCCGCAACCCATCTGCCTGCGCTCACCGTCTGGACGGCGGGACGGAACAGCCGCGGTACCCCGCGGTGCCCCGGAGCTGCCCCCTCGGCGACAACCGATCCGATCGGAGATCCCGATGCCGATGTGGCGTCACATTGTTCGCCGAACTCGCCGGTGGCCAAGCGGTGCTGCAGTGCCCGACTGGCGCCGCCGACATTGAATGGACCGCACGTCCCGTCCCGCTAGACTGCAGACCGGCCGACCCGTGTAGTGGCCAGTGGAAGTGGAGTTTATTCGTTCCGCCAACTGCAATGGCCGATTGATTGCCGGCCCTCGGCCGCTTTCACGATGATGACATGGGTCAAGGCCACTCTCTCTCTCTGACATTCTCACACGAAACTCTACTCGACTCATCACATCAGCCACCGTCACTGCCATCACCAAGCCACCATGCCCAACCCCAACGTCATGAACGTCAACGACAGCATCTCGCCCAAGGTCGTGTCCCTCGTTAACCGGCTGTACGCGGCGAGCGACGTCGGGCCAGTCGGCCACCAGCACTATGTGGACCTCTACACGCCGGACGCGACGCTAGTCATGGGCCCCTCGACGTTCAACGGCCATGAGGGTGAGAATTATGAGGATGGACGAATACGCTGACGGTAGCTATCCTCGGCTGGCGCCAGAAAGGGTGGGAAGCTGTCTCTGGGCGCACCCACGTCTGTCAGGGCGTGTTTGCGGGCAAGAACCCTAACGAGGTCATGATGTATGGCACTGTCACTTACGACATGAAGGACGGGACGCGCAAGGAGGGCATCGAGTGGTCCGCGCACCTGCTTACCGACGGCGAGCCGGAGCCCAAGATCAAGTTCTACCAGGTGTACATTGTGAGTGGGCAGTGCTGATGGAGAAGGGAGAGGAGGGAGTGAGAATAGGCTAACGGGAAGACTCTGAAATAGATGAAGCGTATATGCAGTCATGATCAGCACCGCCGCCGGCAAATCGTGGTCTAATTGAGCACTGCGTCAAGGGCTCGAGGGACCGTTGGAGGTCTGGGAGCCGGCCCAAGACCCTAGGAGAGAACACTGTCCGGATGCTGATGCGGGCACCTCTGCGGCGACGTGATGTCGTCGGCGGCGGCCGAAATATTACGCTCCACATGGCCGACGTGTGAGCCCGTCGTCACTTGGGACAAACTGCCTCGGGTCATGTCTTCTTGCCCCTCCCACTCGTCACCGCTAAGAAAGGCACCTCGGGAGACCAAGCATATGCTGGCCTGCGGTGGGCCTGGCCTACGGTGGCGCCTGGCCTGCGGTGGCGCTTCTGACAGTCTACTAAGACCGAATCCACTCACTGTCGCGCAGCACTGGTCCCAGAATACCGTTTGCGAGATTGCTGACACTAACAAGGGCCAGGGCGTACTCGGACATGACATCGTCGGCGACGTCAGCGGCATTCAGATGCTGTACCAGCTGGGGTATGTGCAAGCGCAGTTTCCGACGGCGAGCTCGAGATACTGGTCCGCTGAACCACCTGAATGACTCGGACGAAAAGCGGCGCCGTCCCGCACAATGGGCCGCACGAGCGCACGAGAGCATGCGCCGTGAGCGCACGAGGGCATGCGCCGTGTGGAATGCGGAGCTCTCCCATAATGGGGCTCAAGGAATGCCCTCGTGCACCGCCTGCACTATTCGCGGCATGTCCAAGCGGAGCAAGGAGGAATGCGCATACCACCTGTCTGTATACGGCCAGGCCGCCTCATTGGCGATGGGATGTGGCAGCGACGTCGACAGCAAAGTTCTTTCATATACTGTACACGTTGCCCCTTGAAGCCGACTCGTCTTCACAATCTCAAATCTCTTGGAATCAAACAGCAAATACCGCCATGCTGGCCCTCCTCACCCTCCTCTCCTACCTCGTCCTCCTCGTTGTGGCTGCCAACCCCATCCCGGACCCGGGACACGAGCTGCTGCGCGGCATTTTCGGGGAGGCCACGCAGTGTCTGTCCGTCAAGGGCGGTTTGCTGCGCGACGGCACCCCCGTAGTAATGTGTGTTTTCGCATACGCAGTACTGACGCAGAACCGACTGCAAGAGCGTGCAGACCCAATCTTGGGTAGTGGCGCACGACGACCCCGGCATCGTGAACGTCGCCGGCACGCGCTTCTGCCTCGACGCGGGGCAAGGTACATTGCACCCCGCCACTTTGCTGACACAGACCCAACAAATGGGAGCAAGGTCACTATCCGTATGTACACGAGTGCGTATTGGCGCGTTGACGACAGGCAAGTGCGACAGCCGCGCGCCGCAGCAGAACTGGACGTGGACCAACGATAATCGCCTCATGCTTGGCTCGGGTGTGTTTGGTGTCCGCAATGCTAACGCTAGATCTGTGTCTCGACAATACTGGGGGCCGCGATATGAACGACAACCCGGTGCAGGTGTGGCGCTGCATCGCTGGCAACGAGTGTGTTTTGGAGAGTTCAGACTGACACCAGTAATCAGGTTTGGGGCGCGCCCGACCGCGGACCGTGTGGGCCCTCGCCGTGCACGACATGGCCATTCCCGCCGCCCAGTCCTCCAGCTCACCACCCGAGCCACCGCCCGAGCCACCGCCCGAGCCACCGCCCGAGCCACCGCCCGAGCCACCGCCCGAGCCCCCGCCCGAGCCCCCGCCCGAGCCCCCGGGCCCGCCGCGAGCCTTAATAACTCTGGTCAAGGACATTAGCACGTTATTGGACAGTAAGAATGTTGTGCAATGGACACTGGTTGTATATATGTTCCACTCGAAGAGCTGTAGCAACATGAGGGATGACACTTACGTCCCCAGTCGATATTTCAGTCGTTACTCGATCATTTGCTGCACTATTTTCGGCCGGGAATCCATTCTAAATTTATCGCTTGTCATCCAAATCTTGCTCCGCTACGTTACGAGTTGTTCAGCCCGTAGCTACCGCGTTCTGTTACTACCAGTGTGAGACATTTAGTGCTCGTTGCACAGACTTGAAATATTGAAGAGGTGGGTCATTAGGACATCTGGGAGAGAGGACACTCCCAAACGGATCTGCACAAGAGCATGCATGTCATACAACTGCACATGTTGATGCATGGTTGCATCAGTCGATTCTACCCCTGAGGTGTCTGGGCATACGCACAATGTGTGCCGCAGGCGGTGGCGGTCGTCTCTTTCGTGGCGGTGGCTCGGATGTTTCGCCTACCACACCGTGGCTGTTCCTATTCACCTGTCTCCGCTCTGGCTCCTGCTCCTGGCCCCTCGCGCGCCGATCCCGCAGACCCGGCAAGAACATGTACGGCGAGTACATCGGATGAGGCGAGTACGCTGGCGGCGAGTAGAGTGGATATCCTAGTTCTGGAAAGGTGGGATACAATGCCAGCAGTGGATCGCAGCCTGGCGGCGAGAGTTCTGGGATAACGAAGCGAGAGCGCTGGTGGGGTGTGATGGGCGACACTAGTGGCGAAGCTGGCGCCAGGGTCAGACCAAGGCGGCTGTGCTCCGCCACGGGCTGGATCACCTGTGCGCTGGGCAGGGGGAGGTCGGTGATCAGCCCTAGTGCAGCCCCGTTCATGCAGGGATGATCCATGTTTGAGGTGGACATGGGCAAGAGATCGAGAGAGGGTTGTAGCGAGCTGTTCATGTAGAGAGGATCGACGTCTGAGCCAGGCATTGGTGGGAGATGATCTAGAACGGGGAGGAGCAAGCTGTCAGTGAGATTGACGCCAATCTCCGGCGGCTGCAGGCCGTCGACGTCCATCCCCTGAACCCCTTCTGTCCCCTCGAGTGGATAGGCCGGCAGCACGGGGGCGACCGCAGTCGTCATGCGCGCGAGGAAGTCGTTCGTGGTTGGCTGCCTTGAGGACGAGTGCGATTTTGAGCTATCGTCCGTCGAGTAACCGTGCACGCTGTCGCCGTCTGAGTCGATCTCGTGAACACGGGCCGCACGGAGGCGGAGGAAGATGGGCCGGCTGGTCCCGCGTGAAGTGGAGGTGCTGGTGATGGCTATTCCATTGGTCTGGGCGGGCGTGTTGGGCACAGGGTTGCGTACAGCTGGGGCAATGTCGGTGGTGCGTTTCCTCTTCTTGATCGCTGCCGCGGCGGCGTGGATCTCCTGTACCAGCTCGACGCTCTTGCCGCCAGTCGGTGTGAGGCGCGACGCGGGTATCCTGCTCTTGCCCTTACCCTTCTGGCCAACAACCCGGCCCCCCTGCTCCCTCTCGGTCGCAGTCGTAGTCGACTTTCGTTTTTCCTTTCCTTTTCCACCTTTCTCCTTTTCACCGGAGCCCTTGACCGCCTTCCACTTCCTCTGCTTCTTCCTGCTCTTGATGCCCAGCCGCTCGCACCGCTGCTCTTCGAGCCACTCTTCCCACTCCTCGGTGAGCGGTGGGGCAGCCACGTCGTCAGCCTTGTTGACTAGCCGCACACGGTCGAACGGCGGTTCCTCTCCGCCTTTGCTCTCGATGTACCGTTCGACGTAGCGTTGCACTGTCTCACCAGGTTGCAGACTCTTACCCTCGCCTGGAGCCTTGAATGCAGTACCCCCCAAATGCCTCAGGCCGAGCTTGTCAAGGTGGTACTGGCAATTGCACTTGTCGAGACACACTGGGCAGATGAAGCTGCGACTTTCCTCATCGAAATCGAAGTAATGGTATCTGGCGTCAGCTGACCCCTGTACTGGCTTGCCGTTTACAACATGTTTCACAGAACAGTTTCTTACACGCGGGGGTCGTGTTCCGGCAGCGCATCTTGGCCTTTTCCGAACGCCGCCAACATTGATGACACGTTTCCTCAGGTAGATCGGAGTACATCTTCATCGCCGCCGGCTCCGGCGGCACAGTCGGGGTCCCTAACTCCGTAGCTGTAGTCGCCCACGCGTCCGCCTCGTCCTCCTGCTCAACGTCGTCGACGACATCCTTGGTCTTCCACCGAAAGCTGGGTCCCACGCCACCCATCACTTCCGGCTCACCTTCTCCCAACACTCCGTCCACATTGCCAAAGCGCCAGCGACGTTCTTCTCCATCTGCCCAGACAGTGCAGTTGGCGTACTCGCCTGCGTCGATTGCAGCGCGCGTCCCACGGTCTGTCTTCACCACAATCGCGGATAACACCTGCCTCTGCCCTGGAAGCGGGAGCGATACGATGTACCCGTACCGATCATAGCGCTCGACATGTTTGGTCAAGCGCCGTGGAGCGCGTGATGGCCGTGGTGGGGCTGGCTCGGACATGGATGAGCCGAAGATGTTGAGTTCGACGAGGAGGGACTGGTTCTCCAGCATGCGCTGGCGCCGCTGGAGCTCATCTGATATTAGCCGTCATTGCCAATACAGCCTACAGTCTTCATCCTCATGCCCTTCCTCCTCATCCGAGCCCTCAATGGCTGATGCGAGCGAGTGGGTAGAGGTGGAACGCGAGCGGGGCGAGACGCTCCGTGCAAGTCTCGATGCCTCCGTCGCTGGTCCAGGCCCTGCTTCTGGCGAGCTGTTCGATACTGGACCAGTTGAGGCAGATGGAGATGACCGGCAGGAGGCTCCGGCCGAGGATGGGCCCTAGGCCGACATGATGGCGGGTTTGTTGACAAGCTTCCCACCGCTGCAGAGCGCCAAGTTTCAAGTAACAAGGGTGTCCAGACGATGAAACGGGGGTTGTATGGGGAGTGAGATCAGGCTCAGATGTGGAGACAGTATGAATCAAGTGATGTGTTGATGAGTAGTAGTGTGAAGTGCCTTCATAATAAAGTGATGGATGTTGTGAGATGGATGGCATCTAGTCACGTGATCGCCATTGGGTGGCAATGCTCTGATCTCGATGCTCCGTATCCTGCGCCGATACTGTGCCGCTCGGCATCACTCGCCTGCTCTGCTCCTCGTTTACGAATACCGTCAGATCCAAAAGTACATGCAACCTATCTATAATCCAAGCAAGATGCAATCCAAGACACTTCCCTACTGCGACCACGATTCCATGCCGACGTACTCAACGCCCTCCTTGTCCGTAACCTCGCCCATGACGAACGCGTCCGGCTCGCCCGACTCGTGCAGGCTCTTGAGCGCGGCATCAAGCTGGTCGCGGCCAACAATGATGACCATGCCAACACCACAGTTGAACGTGCGTGCCATCTCGGTGGGTGCAATGCCGCCGGCCTGCATAACCCAGCGCCAGACGGCAGGGAGCTTCCACGAAGTGAGGTCGAGCTTGACACCGAGCTTGTCACTGCGGCCGGCAAAGACGCGGGGCATGTTCTCCGTGAAGCCGCCGCCAGTGATGTGGCTCATGCCCTTGAAGAGCTTGGCGTGAATACCCGGGAGAAGAGGCTTGATGTAGAGCCGCGTAGGGGTGAGGAGCGAGTCGCCGACAGAGATGGTCTCGTCCCACGGCGCGGGCGAGGCCAGGTCAAGGCCCTTCAGGGACACGACCTTGCGGATGAGCGAGAAGCCGTTAGAGTGCGGCCCAGACGACGGAAGGCCGATGAGCACATCACCTGGCTGCATGTCCTTGCGAGGGAGCATCTCGTCGCGCTCAGCAGCGCCGACAGCGAAGCCGGCCAGGTCGTAGTCGCCGTCGTGGTACATGCCGGGCATCTCAGCGGTCTCCCCGCCGATAAGTGCACATCCAGACTCGAGACAGCCACGCGCGATACCAGTGATGACGTCCGCTGCGATGGGGACCTCGAGCTTCGAGGTCGCATAGTAGTCGAGGAAGTAGAGGGGCTCAGCTCCCTGGACGATGAGGTCGTTGACGCACATGGCGACGAGGTCGATGCCGACGGTGTCGTGCTTGTTGTGCTGGAGGGCAATGCGGAGCTTGGTGCCCACTCCGTCGGTGCCCGAGACGAGGACGGGGTCACGGAAGCCAGTGGCCTTGAGGTCAAAGGCTCCACCGAAGCCGCCAATCTCACCGTCGGCACCAGGGCGGCGCGTGGCCTTGACGACAGGCTTGATGGCCTCGACGAGGGCGTTACCAGCATCGACGTCGACACCCGCTGCAGCGTACGTGAGGCCCTGGACAGGCGCTGAGCCCGACTGGTCAGCAGTGAGGGCGCGGTAGGCAATGTCGCGGCGAATGGTCTTGCCCTTGAACTCGACAGCCTTGACGCCCTCATACGCCAGGTCGACGGCGGCGCGAACGGTAGGGGCAGCGGCAGCGACAGCGAGGACACGGCCTCCCTCAGTGACGAGCTGGCCGTCCTTGAGGCCAGTACCGGCGTGGAAGACCTCAACACCCTTGGGGGTCTCGCCGATGGTGATTGGGACACCCTTAGGGTACGAGCCCGGGTAACCCTCGGAAGCGCAGACGACTGAGACAGCGAAGCCCTCACGGTAGCCGAGCTTGACGGAGTCGAGACGGCGCTCGACGCAAGCGAGCATGACCTCAGCGAGGTCGGTCTCGTCGTCGAGGAGGAGCATGAGCGCCTGCGTTTCCGGATCGCCGAAGCGGACGTTGTACTCGAGGACCTTGGGCCCGTCGCGGGTGATCATGAAGCCGGTGAAGAGCATACCGACGAAGGGGTGGCCATCCTCACGCATACCCTTGAGCGTGGGCTCGAGAGACTCCTTGACGACCTGCTTCATGATCTCGGGGGTCGCAACAGGTGCCGGGGCGTACGCACCCATGCCGCCAGTGTTGAGGCCAGTGTCACCCTCACCAATGCGCTTGTGATCCTGCGCGGCCGGCATGGGAACAATGGTGTAGCCGTCCGAGAATGCGAGCACCGAGATCTCTGGGCCGACGAGGCACTCTTCAATGACGACCTCGTCGCCGGCGTCACCAAACTCCTTGTCGACCATAACGGTCTTGAGGGCCTCGAGCGCCTCAGCATCGTCGGCGGGAATGAGCACACCCTTACCGGCCGCAAGGCCGGACGCCTTAATAACGCAGCGGCCGGACGAGAACGGCGACGACTTGATGTACGCGACAGCATCCTCGTACTGGTCCTTGGTGAAGTTCTTGAATGCGGCCGTGGGGATGTTGTGGCGCGACATGAAGTCCTTGGAGAGCGCCTTGGAGCCCTCAAGGAGAGCAGCGGCCGGTGAAGGGCCAAATGTGGCAATGCCAGCTGTTATCAGCGGGGAACCGGGCGATACGCACCCTTGCGGAAGACGGCCTCTGCGCCGTCGACAAGTGGCTGCTCGGGACCGGGGACAACAAGGTCGACGCCCTCGTCCTGTGCGTACTTGACAATGGTGTCGTAGCCAGCCTTGCCGCCCCAGGGGACTGCGACGTTCTGAGCCTTGCCACCAATGAGAGCGGTCCCGGCGTTGCCAGGAGCAATGAGGACGCGCTTGACGCGGGGGCTCTGGGCGAGCTTGAATGCGAGAGCGTGCTCGCGGCCGCCCGAGCCGAGGAGAAGGACGGTGAGGTCCGTGGCCGGGGCCGGGAAAGACGTTGGCTCAGCCATTGCGGATGCGCGGGTGGGATTGAGAATGGGTTTGGAGTGTTACAATAGTTGACGCGAGACGGAAATCGGCCATTCCCCAGGCCTCAGAGCGGAGCGCAACCTCCACTCTGGGAAAAAGTTGAATTGCCAGTCACGTGCAATTAGGACGGAATCAAATTGGAGAACATGAGAGGCGACTGACTGCCTTCAGGGACGCGACGCGAGGACGCGCCGGTGGAATACAACAACTTGGCATCATCACCACACTCGCTCTCCTCACCATCCATCTCGACTTGCACACGATCCCATCCATCTCAAACGTGACCAGGCGTCGGCTGTATTCGCCCTCTGTCCCACCTCCATCCCCCGCTTTTGTCCATAATGGCAACCCAGAGCGTGGGCGTCCTCCCAGTCGCGGCCATTGAAGTACGTCACCTACTTGGACCCGCGTTCCTCGCTCCCATACATTGCTCACACTGCAGATTAACTACGACGAGGAGATTAGTGCGTTGCAATTGCGACGGCTAACATTACCTGCACCTTCCACTAACGCACAGAGAAGATCTCGGACTTCCTCACCAAGTTTGTCTCGGAGCTCCGGTCAGCCAACAGCGGTGTCATTCCCAGCAACGACGATGATGCTGCCGAACCCGAATCCGACGACGACCTAGGCATGATGGATGAGCTGCACATGGATGAGTACCAAAGCCCCAAGTACATGCGCACCATGCGCAAAGTAGCCAACCGCCAGACCACCGAGGTCGTCATCGACCTCCAGGACCTCCGAAATGTATGATTGGTTTTACGCTACCCTGGCTAACAGCAGTTCTCGACTGATCACTCCCTCCTCCACAACATCCTTGGTAACACTCGCCGCTACATCCAGCTCTTCTCCGACGTCCTCGACAAGCTCCTACCTGAACCTGATCACGAGTTGGACACGTCCGACGACGTCCTTGACATGGTTATGGCCTGGCGCCGGGAACACAACGCGGCGGCGGGCGAGGACGAGGCTGACCTCGACAGATCGCAGTTCCCGCCGGAACTGATGCGCCGCTACAACGTCTTCTTCCGAACCCCACGCGGAACGGAAATCCTTGCTGTCCGCGCAGTACGCGCACAGCATCTAGGTCACCTCATCACGGTTCGCGGTATCGTCACACGGGTGTCTGAGGTCAAACCTCTCCTCCTCGTCAATGCGTACACTTGTGACTCGTGCGGAGACGAGATCTTCCAGGAGGTTGGTTCCAAGTCGTTCACACCCCTCGTTGTCTGCCCGTCGCAGACCTGCCAGACGAACCAGACCAACGGCAATCTACACATGCAGACGCGTGCATCACGCTTCCAGGCGTTCCAGGAGGTCAAGATCCAGGAGATGGCCGATCAGGTTCCTGTCGGCCACATCCCCCGCTCGATGACTGTGCACCTATATGGCGCACTCACCCGCAAGATCAACCCAGGCGATATCGTCAACATTTCGGGCATCTTCCTTCCGACGCCGTACACCGGATTCCGCGCTATGCGTGCTGGCCTGCTGCAGGACACCTTCCTTGAGGCCATGCACGTCCACCAGCTTAAGAAGCAGTACGAGGACATGCGCATCACGCCTGAACTGGAGGTCGCTGTTGAGGAGCTCAGTGTCGACCCTGGTCTCTACTCTCGCATGGCTCGCTCCATCGCTCCCGAGATTTTTGGCCACGAGGACGTCAAGAAGGCTCTTCTCTTGCTCCTCATCGGAGGTGTCACCAAGAACGTCGGCGACGGTATGAAGATCCGCGGTGACCTCAACGTCTGTCTCATGGGTGACCCAGGTGTAGCCAAGTCACAGCTGCTCAAGTACATCACAAAGATTGCCCCTCGTGGCGTGTACACGACTGGTCGTGGCTCATCCGGCGTCGGTCTCACTGCCGCCGTGATGCGTGACCCTGTCACGGACGAGATGGTGCTTGAGGGCGGTGCACTTGTTCTGGCTGACAACGGCATCTGCTGCATCGACGAGTTTGACAAGATGGACGACTCAGACCGCACTGCCATTCACGAGGTGATGGAGCAGCAGACTATTTCGATCTCCAAGGCGGGTATCTCGACGACGCTGAACGCACGTACCTCGATTCTCGCGGCTGCCAACCCTCTGTATGGCCGCTACAACCCCAAGGTCTCACCAGTGGAGAACATCAATCTGCCGGCTGCGCTGCTGTCGCGTTTCGACATCCTTTTCCTTATCCTCGACACGCCGTCGCGCGAGAATGACGAGCTCCTCGCCCAGCACGTCACCTATGTGCACATGCACAACGAAGCGCCCGAGCTCGATTTTGAGGTGGTCGAGCCGACGCTCATGCGCCACTACATTGCCAAATGCCGCACATTCCGCCCGGTCGTCCCGAAGGAGATGAGCGAGTACATTGTGTCGTCGTACGTGACGATGCGCAAGGAGCAAAAGGAGGCCGAAGCCGAGGACAAGTCGTTCACGTACGTGTCGGCGCGTACGCTGCTGGGCGTCCTTCGTCTGTCGCAGGCACTCGCTCGTCTCCGCTGGGACTCGATTGTGCGCCAGGAGGACGTCGACGAGGCATTGCGCCTCATGGACGCATCCAAGCAGAGCCTGATCGAGGACCGCGGGGAGGTCGGCGTTGACCGGACGGACACGTCCAAGATCTTCCGCATTATCAAGGACATGGCGAGCGGGCGTGGAGCTGCCGCCCGCCGTCGGGCGCAGCGCACGGCCGACGACGACGACGACTTGGAGTCCGAGGAGGAGACACTGCAAGAGCTCTCAATGGTCGACGTACGCTCGCGTGTGATCGCCAAGGGATTCACGGAAAACCAGCTCAACGACACAATTGCCGAGTACGAAAACATGGCCGTGCTTGTGCGCCAGGCCAACGGCACGCGCCTCCGCTTCGTCGACGACGTCTAAATTTCATCTACATAACTTAGCGGGCTGCTGCCAGCGTCAGCGCCCTGTAGAATCCTCCCCCGCCTACTTGCGGGTCTGTATTTTTGGTATGCATTCACTTGTGACAGTGGCGGAGGCAACGAACGATCTATCATGTTGATGCATCATGCTGGCCAAAGACCGGAATACAACCCTGCTACGTGCACTGCCCCGTGCGTTCGCAGGCATCCATCTGCTCAACCTGAACCCGAAGTCTCGAACTGTCGTCCAACTCACGCGCCCGCGCGTCCTTTGTGCGTATCTCGAGATGGAGTGAATCGGAAGTACAGCACGCATGTACAGTCTCGGCGATCACAGAGTCTGTGCCACGCCGTGCTACACCTGAAGCATGTTCAGTCGCTGGCCTGACACACACGCAACCCAGTCACCTGCAGCACTGAATGCGAGGTTGTTGAGTTCGCCTTGTGCTGTCCACGCCTTGTGCGGCTGGATCTCAGCGGCGCGCGTTGAGCCTGGTGATGGGGTGCGCCCAGTATTGGGCGTTGCAGGCGGAGACATGGAGTATGGTACTGTGCTACGTCGTGATTCGGGCTCGGTGGCGATGGGTGATGTGAGGTCGTACATAAGTAGTTGGGCATCGTCGCCTGACGTCAGCCGCCTACTCTCTCAACGCAGTTGGCTCACCACATGAGGCGATGTAGCCCCCGCCCGTCGCGCCCGACGCTGTCCCCGTATTCCCGCCTGATCCCCACGAGATGGCGCCCAGCGGCGCTTTGTGGCCTAACAATTCCGCCACGGGCTGCCCCGGCGAACGCATGTCGAGGATGAGCGTCTTAGAGTCGCCCATGCCGAAACACGCGAGCATGTGTCTGACATCAGCGCATTCCGCAAAGCACTTACTGTTCACGGTTGCTGAAGGCGATGCGTGCGAGTGGGGCAGAGTTTGGGGTCTCGTACAAGATCGTCGAGTGTTCGAGCTGGCGGAGGTCGAAAGCGCGCAGCGAGCCGTCAGCACCAACGGACACAAAGATGTCGGGGCTTTGTGGCAGCCACGAGAGGTCATAGACTGCCCTGTCGTGGGCGATGAGCTGCGTGAGCGCCTGTGATGTGTTGATGTCCCATAACGTCGCAGTCGTGTCCGTCGAGCACGTCACAATACTCTGTGGAGCCTGTGCGTTCCAGCTAAAGCTCGTGATTGGGGGAAGGTTGGACGGGTTCTGCTTGCTCTACGCGTTAGACGACACACATCATCGGCACCCACGTTGGAGAGGAATGATCTCTGGTGCAGCTTCCACCCGTCGGCCTCGTTGTACCCATTGCGTCCGTATCCGATACGACCTGGGTCTTTGCTCTTCCCGTCCCACTTCATCTCCCAGATGCGCAAAACATCACCGGTCGTGGCTAGGAGCTCACCGCGCCCTCCATCGCGGCTCAAGCTCTCTTTTGGCTCCCACCCGACCTTGGTTGCGGGATAGGTGAGTCCGGCTGTCGCAAGGTGCTGAAAGTCTGACGGCGGCGTATAGGACGAATTGGGTTCGACGACTGTGATCTTGTTCTGTGGCCCGGTGAGGAATGACGAGAGGGCCACGCGATGCGGGTGCTGCGGGTTGTTCGAGAACGCTACGCCATACAGCGGGACTGAATTAGCATAGCATGTGAGGAGAGCGCACAGGCGGCATCGAGCTGAAGCAGGTTTGGGAGACCCATGGTTGGTGAATGAGAGAAGGATGTAAGGGAGCTGGTGCCAGACCGGCGATCGCGTCGTTCGTCGGCCAGCCCAGATTTATGTGGGCGTGTCCCGCGCGAGTGAATACGCGAGAGCCGCCGAACGTGCGGGCTTCGGGAAAGAGAATACCGCCGTGATGAAGATGGTGAGAGACGGATGAGAGATGGAGAGAAGAGAGTGTGTGGAGATGATGGATGAGAGGGGTGGAGAGGGATGATGCTGCGGGTGGTGGATGCTTGGCGGACCTGGCTGGGGGGAGCAGACGCAGGGGGGGTTAGGGCAGCGGCACCGACTGCAGCCTCAACGTCCTGGCTGACCATGCCGCGGACATGGTCCACCTGTCCGCTTGTATCCGCACTCGACTACAACAAGCCAAACGCGCGCCCTCCACACTCGTGTCACCGATCCACAACCTTCTCTGTCCACACTCACTCTTGACTGCAGCGCTCAACACCTAGGCCTGCGACAATGTCTGTTCAAGACTATGTCGCAAAATATCCTCGCAGGCGCCAACTTCTCAACACAGTCGACACCTACTGGAAAGACGACCCATACCGTCCGTCCCCCCTTGTCTCGGCTCAGTGACTGACCCCAGGGCCGCCCGGACAACTCGACTCGTCGCTAAAAAAGCACACGACACTAATCAATCGCCTCAAAGCTGCACTGCTTATTGGGCCCGTTGATGCCATCATCAAGGAGATCGATGGACTCGTGCTATCCAAGTATACTGCCGAGATTGTCGGAGCGGTCGTTGATGGCGCGAGCCGCGGACGTGGTGACCCAGAGGTCGCTGTCGAGGTGCGTCTCACACAGACAGGGCTGACACAAGATCATTGTGTACTTGCACAAGCGACTCGCGCCTGACTTTCTCCCACAGCTGCTTCCTCCGCTCCTGGCCATCCTGGCACCTGCCCCTCCACCGGCCAAGGATGCATCCGACAAGGACCGCGAGAAGGAGGACAAGGATCGTATCGCGCACCAGCGTCCTGTCCTCCGCATCGTGTCCGAGCTGGCCATGCTGATGGCCTGGCCTGAGAGCCCGCTAAAGGGTGCAGCTGAGGTCGGAAAGGTTCTCAAATCTCTCGTGCGTTAGGTGGCGAATTCGACGCTGACCCTAGATGACGAGTGACCCACAGTACACCAACATCCCCCTTATGTCTACCTTCCTCAAGTACTTCAGCAGGGCGTACCTTGGCCCGGCCACGCCCAAGGATAGTGGCACACCTGAGACGCTCCCCGACGGCGTCGAGGAGCTCATCCCCGCCGAGGTTCAGAGACAGATGCGCGAACTGTTTACCAAGTACTTTGACACGGCCAGCAAGACCCTCGTCAAGGGCCAACTGGTTGGTTTATGTTTGGGCTGGCTGACCTCAGAAACTCCTTGAGCAGGACAAGCGCAACCACGAGGCGTACATCAAGTCGGGAGAGATCTTCGAAGACCGCCAGCACGCGTACGAGCGCATGACGCGCGCGGTTGAGCGCCTCACCACCGGTGTTCAGGGGCTGGCAGACCTCCTTGCCCTTGATGCACCTATTCTCCCAACTGCCGCATCTCTCGGCAAGTCGGGTCTCCAGATCGTCAACACCACGTCCTCGTTTACCGTGCGTGAGGACGGTGTCGTCCCTGGTGGCATTTGGGATGACGATGAGGAGCGTCGCTTCTACGAGGACCTCCCAGACCTTCTCGATCTTGTCCCCGCATCCTTACTGGGAGTAAAGGACAAGAAGCCTGAGAAGGAGGATGACGAAAGGGAGAAGGACTTTGAAGAGGCGACTGAGGGCGACGCCCAAGCCGACGCAGAAGCTCAGAAGCGCGAAGAGGAGGACCTCCGCCGCCAGATCGAACAGATGGTGCTCGAGGGAGCGTCAAGCGAAGAGGAGACTGTTCCTATGGACCGAAATGAGACCGCTGTCTCTGACGAGTCAGAATCTGCGGTGCAGGACGCCCAAGAGGAGGATCCGCAGCCACCTGTTGACACTGCCGGAGACGAGGAGCTTCAATCTGGCCCGGCTGCCCGTCTGACTGCTCTCTTCGCTGCCCTCCCCGAGGCGGTCAACCGTGAGATGATCGACAAGCTCGCCGTTGAGTTTGCGTTCCTCAACTCAAAGGCAGCGCGTCGACGCTTAATCAAGGTAATACTCTGGATTGTCTGCGTCTCAGCTAACATCAGTTCATTGGCGCGGTTCCAAAAAACCGCACCGACCTTCTTCCACATTATGCGCGCTTCGTCGCCATTCTCGACAAGTACCTGCCCGACATAGGCAAGGGCATTATCGAGACGCTCGACGAAGAAATGCGCTACCTCCAGCGTAAGCGCACGGTCCGTGAGCTGGACGGCGTCCGACTGAAGGTATACTTGTGACACTCCTATCCCTGCGGCTGACCCCAGAACGTCCGCTTCTACGGCGAGTTGGCCAAGTTCAAGGTCGCCCGCCCGTACACAATTCTCCACGTCCTGAAAGTCTTTGTCGACAATTTCAAGTTCAACGTGGAGAACATTGCCAACCTCCTCGAGACATGCGGTCGCTTCCTGCTCCGTTCCGAGGGGACATCGGAGACGGCCAAGAGCCTGGTGTGTGACTATCAGCGCAAAGCTGACGTGTAGACCGAGTTAATGCGTCGCAAGCAGAGCGTGACGCACCTCGACCAGCGCCTGAATATCATGCTGGAAAACGCGTTCTACCAGGTAGGTGTGGACCTTGAACTGACGCATTGACACCAGTGTAACCCGCCAGAACGCGTGGCGCGCGAGATTGTCGAGTTGCCTCCCATGCAGCTCTACATCCAGCACCTCTTGTACGATGTGCTCACGAAACGGACTCAGGACAAGGTGCTCCTCCTCCTGCGGAAGATGCATTGGGAGGACCCAGAGATTGCGAATTTTATCCTCAAGACATTTACCGAGGTGTGGGAGGTCAAATTCGAAAATATTGGCCGGATAGCTGGGATCACTTATGATCTGCAGCGCTACCACGTCGACTTCTCCGTCGCCGTCGTCGATCAGGTTATGGAGGACATCCGCATTGGCATGGAGGTAAGTGACGTCCTTTCGTTTAACTAACCGGCCCAGGAGAACATCTTCAAGTTCAACCAGCGCCGCATCTCGAGCGTCAAGTTCCTCGCCGAACTGTACATGTACCGTGTCGTGAATGCGGCAGTGATTTTCGAAGTGCTCTGGCAGCTGCTGTCGTTTGGACACCGTGAGCCTCCTGAACTGTGACACTGAGCTGACCGAAGCTGAAGGCTTTCCTGTCCCTGGGCGTGACAGCCCTATCGACTCTGTGCAGGACTTCTTCCGCGTGCGCTTAGCATGCGTAATCCTCGACACATGCGGCACCTGCTTTGCCAAGGGCTCTCTAAGGCGGAGACTGGACCATTATCTTGTTGTCCTTCAGGTTAGCTCTCAAAGGGACATTCAGGCAGCTAACCGCAGCTCTATGCCGTCTGCAAGACTGAGATGCCGATGGATGTCGACTTCATGCTAGACGATCTCCTTGAGACTCTCCGACCCAAGGGCCGCCCCAAGGGTGTCAAGGACGGGCCGGTCGTCAACCGCCTGCGCAGCTTTCTGGAAGCGGGTCAGGCCCTCGATACGATTCTGGCAGCCAATGCTACTGGTGAGTTGCGGTGGGTTCTTGGCAATTGATAGCAGATCACGATGACGACGATGACGAAGACGAGGGCGAGCGTGCTAGCGAGCCCGGAATGGATCGCATCGACGACACGGACGAGGAGGAGGAGACGCCATCGCCCGATACTGACGACGATGACGAGGACGACGTCGTAGTGATACGCGACCAGCCAAAAGGGCTCGACGAGTTTGACGAGCGTGCACAGGACGAGTTTGACCGCGACTTTGCGCGCATGCTCGCTGACACGACGGTGGAGCGCAAAGCAGCTCCACCTGTATTCGACCAGGCTGTGCCCATGTTCCGCAAGCGCCAGCAGACCGGGGTGCCAGACGCGAGCAAGATGCAGTTCATGTTGCTGTCCAAGAAGGGCAACAAGCCACAGGTGAGCGATTCCAATGCATCAGCGCTGACAGTAGGTTCGCTCGGTGGACATTCCGATAGATTCGTCGATCGCGAGCAACGTGCGCACGCACCAGGCCGCGTCGCGGGCAGAGCAGGAGCAGCTGAAACGCCTCGTGCTGCAGAACGAGAAGCGCCTCGAGAATGAGGACCTCGTTAACATCGAGCAGAGCATGGCGCGTCGCGGTATCAAGGTGCGGATTACCAACTCGTAGTATGGCGACTGCACCGGAACTTGCACTCTCCAGACAGAAGGCCAGCTGCGCGCGGAGCTCGCGCCATGTGACGCTCTGGCGCGCCGGGAGTCGGCCCAGGCTCCCCTCATAGCTATCCAACCTCTGTGTATGTAGCCACCTGGCCAGTGACGCGGCACGGTCAACTTGGGACGCCACGCTGTGAGGGATGTCATGAATGCAAGGAGGCAAAAATTATTTGTTGTTCCGAGATATTGATACAGTGTTGCAGTAATACAGGGATACTCAGTGGTGTGGTGTGGTGAGAGGGTATAGTTTGCACGGCAATAATGGGTTCCGTGGCCGATCCAGTACCCCGCTGGATCGGCAATGCCCTTCATGCTGCGGCGATATCGAGGGTATACTGATGTGGGCGAACGCTCGCCGGCATTTCTCAGCAACTGACATGTGGTGAGACATGCGAAACGCCGCCGGCCGAGAGCATGCCCGTCGCCGAGTAGACTAGCATGACGCCGAGGTCGACCTCGACCACCTAATCCCGTTATCTTATCACGTGACGTAGTTGGCTATCTAGATTTCGTACCCAGCAGCCCTGAGGCGAGCGACAGCCCTCGGCCCCGCGAGCTGCGCAACGACCGCTACGCGCCGCGCGATTTCGTGCTCGTCCACGGTCCCTGTCCCATCGTCCCTCTCTACGTCGTGCCCGATGACGCGGCGGAGCACGGCATCGCTCCCCTGCGCAAGCACGACGACGAGGAGCTGAACGCGCGGGCTCGCGCGCTCTGTGTCCTCTCCCGTCCACAGCAGGCCTGCGAGGTGGTGCACGGCCACGCGGCCGAGGAAGCCCTCCCTGCCCGCGACGACGGCACGCGCGTAGGCATGTAGCACGCCCCGGTCCGTCTCGAGGGGCATGAAGTAGGCCGCGACGCTCCCACTCTCGAGCGGCACGCCTGCGCCCTCGCCGATACGGAGGGAGCGGAGGGCCTCGCTCTCCGCCCACAGGAGGCGGCGGTAGTCGACAGCATAGTTCATGGCGAGCGGGGGCAAGAGGACGCGCGCAAAGTTGGCGTCGCCGAAGCTGACCGCCTCGTACAGCGCCACCAGGTCCTGGTAGAACTGGAAGAAGGGTGTGTCGCCCAGGAAGCGCGCGCCCTCCAGCGGCGCATGAACCGCTTCTTGCGTCGGGGTGGCCGCAGCCGAGGGCACGGCGGTTGCGTCCAGAATCGCTGTGAGCGAGGACGAGACGGCGTCGTCGCGGAACACGTCCTTGACTGCGTTCGGGGCGTCGGGGAGGCCGTGCTCGAGCATGAAGACTTTCATCGCTCCCAGGATTGCGTCGGTTCTGTTGCGGTAGGTGGGAGAGGTGAAGGCTGCGAGGCGCGCCAGGGCGAGGATGGCGCGCGCTAACTGGGGTTCGGACGCGTCCCAGTCGCTGGGGGCCAGGTCGAGCGCCTGCGAGGCGCCGCTACGCAGCAGCTCGTCGATGGGCGAGAATACCCAGTCGGCGAGGAGAGGGAGAGCTTGCGGGAGGGTGGGCGGAGGAGACCGTAGCGTGCCCGTCGCTTTGAGGTAGAGGTGGGAAGGGCGGGGGGCGAGGATATCGGCCAGCGCGGGAAGGATTGTCGCGTGCAGCAAGGGCCGGAGGATGGTCAGGCCGTCCGTGTGGCCGATGGACTTGATCGCATCCAGCACTGGCTGGGGATCGGGGTCTTCAGCGCCCTCTCCATGGTGGTGCTTTGAGCCAGATAGACCCGTCCAGTCAGTCCGGATAATGTCGTCCACTAGCGACAGGGCGAGCGGCTCATCACCAGGCCCAAAGTTGAGTGCGAGGTCGAACGCACTTCGCGCCCACGTGTCTAGATCCACCACGCCCTGCTTCGCGGTGATGAGCACGGCGTGTCGGAGCTCCACGTCTTCCCTGCCCGTGGTCGATAGAGCCCACCACACCAGCCGTTGAAGCGGTGGCCCGACGACGAGGTTGTATCCCAGCGCGTTGTTGAGGCGGAAAACTTGAGCGAGTGCGGCGTTGAACCCGTCCTGTGTAGGGATGTCGGCTACTGCTGACGGGATAGCGCCCACCAGGTCCATCTCCTGAAGAGAGTTAAGGAGGGCTCTCTTCTCACCCTCCCCGCCGCGCTGACCGTTGATCGACGCACCGAGAGCGTACTCGGCCAGCACACCGAGCGCTGAGGCGATCTTGGCCCACTCCTTCTTCTCTGCTGCCAAGAGAGTGTGAAGAGCGGTAGTGGCCTCGTCGGCGATGCCCAGCGCACAGAGCTGGGACCAGGTGATGTCGTGTTCGGGTGTCGTGCGGTGCGGGTCGATCGCGCAAACAACCCATACGCGCAAGAGGTCGAAGTATGCCACATACACCTCCTCTCCCTCTCTAGATATCCAAGCTGTAAGGCGCGACCAGACCTCGCGGGCACTCGTGGCTAGGCTCGCTCCCATTCCATACCGTCCCAGCCCGTAGAGGATACGCAGGACTTCCAACACCACTTCCTTGCCCGAGATGGGGATGTCGGTCGCGAGGAACTTGAGAAGTGCCTCTACGCTGGGTCGCAGAGCCTCCGCTGCTTCCCTGCTGCTTTCAATAGTCTCCCTCAAGAGCCGCATCGCATCCATGCTCGGCATCTCGCTCGGCCATGCGGGGCGGAGGACCAGCGCTTTCACAGCATGTGGGACAATCGGGGTAATCGCCTCCGCTACTTGCGGGGTGGCGGTGGCCGCGCGCCGCAGGATGCGGAGGAGCTGTGCACGGGTGGAAGAGGGGAGGTCGGAGGAAATGAGCTCTGACAGGCGCGGGGCCAAGTCATCCCATGCCACTGCTGCGCAGCCCGTGGCCTCGCCGTTGCTCGTTGGGTCGGGGTGGAAGTGGATAGGTGAGTGATCGAGGTAAGGCCAGGGGCCGCCGAGCGAGATGAAGAGAAGGTCGATGGCTGCAGACACGACGGAGAGAGCACGGGTGGGCGAGGAGAGGATCGAAGAGGAGACGGAGAGGGCTTTCCTCTCAACCTCCACGTCGCGACAGGCTGTGACCCAATCCTGCGCCTCCTCCTTGCCCTCGTACTCCTCTTCCTGCCCCTTGAGGCCCTCGTTCTCCTCCTCCTTCCGCTTCGGCTTGGCCTCCGCCTCGGCACGCCGGAAATTCCTCACGACCCGCCCCAACACACCCATCATCGCAACGCGCTGACTCGCGACGGTCGAGTAGCAGAGATGCGTGATCTCCCCGATGGTATATCCTGCCATCTCGGGCGCTGCGCCGTGATGGTGCAGCCCTAAATGCGAGGGCAACTTAGAAGCCTGTTCGCGACTCAGTGGGTTACCCTGTAGGTCGAAGCGGGGGGCGGTCTCATCCTCTCCTTCCTGAGACTGGGATGGTTGAACTGGCGCCGCAGCCGAGTTCACCATCCATTCCAGCTTCGGATCGCTTGCAGGGGCGTCGGGGAAGTAGCGCCTGAGTTGGGAGGGAGTTGGCGCATCGAAGCGCACGACCTTGGGCTTGGACGGGCCCACCTTGGAAGGCTCAGCCTTTGGCGATTTGGACGGGCGGGGGTCCGACGTGGGATGCTCGTGTACAGGTTTGAGTACTGGTGTCAGCTTTGAGAGACATTACGCAGCTCACCAGGCTTGGGTTCTGCGGACTCTAGAATTGGCGGGCTGCGCTTCGCCAGCGTACTCTTCAGACGGCCAAGAAGCGCCGCACCAAAACGTTCCTCGAGATCCCGCATCTCGTCCTCGCGCTCAGCGGCAGTCATGGCTGCAACGCGTGCAGTGTTGTGCTCGCGTTCCCCGGCGTCGAGCTCGCCGCCGCGTTCTGCCATCCCCATCCCTCCCATTCCTTCCAGACTTCCTGCTGCTTGTCCTCCATCTTCCATCTCCAGGTCTCCCCTCTTCGGCCGTTCCACAGCACCGCTCTCAAACACTCCCATCCCTCTCTGACTCTTCACCAGCCGTGGTCCCACGGTTGCCCCTTGATCACGGGCGGCGCGCCGGCGTTGCATGAGATCCACGATGTTGTCACCGAAGCGCTCCTTCAATTCGCCCGCTTCGGATTCGCGCTCAGCTGGCGACATGGCCTGGACACGTCCGAGATTCTCCGTGTGCACTTGGCGGCGGATCTGCTCAGCCTCAGTGAGGGCCGGCAGAGGGATGGCGGAGCGCCCATCTTCCCGGCCCACCTGATGGGATGGCGTCCGGGAGGAGAGTTCTCGGGAGGAAGATGGCTCGACGACCGGTACTGCCTGCACAGTACGGCCCTCGCCAACGGTCAGCCCGCCGCCTGCCCGAATTTTGGCATCCTTGCGCGCGCGGGCGAAAGCGCTGCCTCCGGAACGGTGGCTGGCGATGGGGAAGCCCCGCACCTGTGTAGCGGGTGGGCGAGGGGCTGTTGGAGGCGGTGTGTCGCGTTCGACGATATCTTTGACGAACATTGTGCTGCTAGTGTTGTTGGGTGGCGGAACGTGCTAGTTGTGAGTGATCTGGGCGACCTCCACCGCAAGTTTATGCTCCCGTCATGACGCGTTCGAGCGGATTCTGCGAGCAGAGCAAGTCCAAGATGAGTACGCAAGTGACGCGCAGTTGACCAACAGAAACAGGCAAACAGAAGCAAAACCAGAACGGAGGGCAAAGATGCATTTCGCGCAGAATATACAATGTTGCCAAGACTGATTAGTCCCCACTCAGTGGAGGCGTATAGAGGCGAGGACATGCCCAGTCAAGTCTTTCTTCTCCGCTCGTCCAGCCACTTGGGCCGGATATCCCCACCAACAGCATGGCTTGACAAAAGGTCTCACCGCTGCGACGGGGGACTGAGAGCGTGTCTACAGGCGTAGCCTGTGCGACAAAGGGGAGGAGTTCAGTAATCTACCGGCTCGGCTGCTCGGCCTGCCGCAGCTTCATATCATGGCCGTTCATAATCATAGTACTGCTGTCAGCATAGCTCAGGCGTGCCGACCAAGTGTTCAGAAATGCGAAGTGAACTCGTGCCGGCTGCAGCCTAGCAAGCTAGGAACGCAGCCGTCGTACTGACGTGCAAATGTCCATAGTTTCATCCGGGGGAAGGGAGGAAGGGAGAAAAACATACCATTGCAGCAAGCATCTTGAGGTGTTGAGGGGAGATGGTGAACGAAGGAAGGCCAGCTAGCAACTTTGGGACACCAGAGACTTTAGGAGGTGAGGCACAGGTGCCACAACACGTGGTCTGCACCTAATCCCGGGACATGAAATTATTCGAGCCCATTATAGCAGCTTAGAGGGAGGCTCTGGGCCAGAGGACTTTGAGTGGAAAAGCTTCACAGCTGGAATACGGGAGCATTTCCTTAGCGACTCCATCCAGGGCACATGAGCATCTAGGGCAGGAAGGTAGGCGGCCATTGCACAAGTGTCTGGTCGCCATCAACGCATCTCCCTCCCTTCCTCTCAACTGTTACTCTTCCTCCCTCCCTCCCCACATCACCTCTACCCATCCTTTCGAGACACACCTCGTCTCTCTATACATCAGAACCAAAACAAAACAGGTCCATCAACGACCACCTGTCATTCTCTACAAACAAACACTCCTAAACAACCTCCCACAATGGTAAGTCGCGAAATTCTTCGCCACTCAGGTGGAGCGCGAAATCTTCCCTTCCCCCTGATGGCACTCTCCGTCTTGCCTCTTCGAAACATCCGGCTGACGTCCAGTCTTACGGCGGTGGTTACGGCGGCGGCGGTTACGGTGGCGGTGGTGGCTACGGCGGCGGTGGTGGCTACGGCGGCGGTGGTGGCTACGGCGGTGGTGGTCAGTCTTCGCGCGGCGGTCATGGTGGCGGCTTCGGCGGCGGCTTTAATGGCTCGTATCGACATCTTTCTTCTTCACGTTCAGCTCATGCTGACTCTGCAGGTGGTGACCGCATGGGCAACCTCGGCTCTGGCCTCCGCAACATCGACTGGCAGTCGACCGAGCTCACCAAGTTCGAGAAGAACTTCTACATCGAGGACAAGGATGTGACTGCTCGCTCGGACGAGGAGATTAATGCTTTCCGCAAGGAGAAGGACATGCGCATCCAGGGCACGAACGTGCCCCGCCCCATTACCAACTTTGAGGAGGCTGGCTTCCCCGAGTACTGCATGACTGAGATCCGCGCCCTCGGCTTCACGGAACCCACCCCCATCCAGTGCCAGGCGTGGCCAATGGCACTTTCGGGTCGTGACGTCGTTGCCATTGCTGAGACTGGTTCCGGCAAGACCATCTCGTTCGCTCTCCCCGCTATGGTCCACATCAACGCCCAGCCGCTCCTCTCACCCGGAGACGGCCCTATCGTTCTCATGCTTGCGCCCACTCGTGAGCTCGCGGTCCAGATCCAAGCCGAGTGCACCAAGTTCGGCAAGTCGTCCAGAATCCGCAACACTGCGATCTACGGCGGTGCGCCAAAGGGCCCTCAGATCCGTGACCTCCAGCGTGGCTGCGAGATCGTCGTTGCGACTCCTGGTCGTCTGATTGACATGCTCGAGTCTGGCAAGACCAACCTCCGCCGCGTCACCTACCTCGTCATGGACGAGGCCGACCGCATGCTCGACATGGGTTTCGAGCCCCAGATTCGCAAGATTGTCTCGCAGATTCGCCCCGACCGTCAGACCCTTCTCTTCTCGGCAACCTGGCCCAAGGACGTGCAGCGCCTTGCGACTGACTTCCTCCACGACTACATCCAGGTCAACATTGGCTCCATGGACCTTACCGCCAACCACAACGTCGCTCAGCACGTCACTGTCTGCTCCGACTTCGACAAGCGCCAGCTGCTCCTCAAGCACCTCGACCAGATCTCGCGCGAGAACGCCAAGGTGCTGATCTTCGTTGGCACCAAGCGTGTCGCCGATGACCTGACCAAGTTCATGCGTCAGGACGGCTGGCCAGCGCTCGCCATCCACGGCGACAAGCAGCAGGCCGAGCGCGACTGGGTTCTCGCCGAGTTCAAGTCTGGCCGCAGCCCAATTATGCTTGCCACCGACGTCGCGTCGCGTGGTCTTGGTACGTCCCCCTGCCGTTCTAACTTGTCACAGGCGTCAGGCTCTTGAACCCTGGTCACTGAAATCTCCAAACCGGTTGCGCGCGCAGGCGTCTGGCAGTGATCTCTCCATCTTGAAAATTCTCTCGTTGAGCATTCTCTCTGAGTGCAGATCACAGCAGCAGACAGACGCCATTGCCCTCCTTTGAACACTGGTTCAAATGAGGAGGGTAGCGTGCCCGTGACGCGGCAGACACGCTCCCCATCTGTTCGTCCGGCCCCTGTGTGGCCGGCTTACTGAGTGTCCGCAGCGTTCCCTTCCTGGAGATTCGGCCATGATTCCGAGTCCCGTCGCGTGCAAGAGGGCACTCCCGTGTGATTGTGTGTTGACCTTGCTTCGTTCGTCTTTCTGGATTTCTGCTTCTTCAATTTGAATTTGCTCACTGCTCTGTGACCTCATTCCTCTAACAGACGTCAAGGACATTGCGTGAGTGTCTCATCTTGGAGCATTGCTGATCCCAGCTATGTCATTAACTACGACTTCCCCAACAACTGCGAGGACTACATTCACCGTATCGGCCGTACCGGCCGTGCTGGTCGCAAGGGCACCTCGTTCACCTACTTCACCACCGACAACTCGAAGCAGGCTAGAGAGCTCATCGGCATTCTCCGCGAGTCCAAGTCAGAGGTGCCGCCAGAGCTTGAGGAGATGGGTCGCTACGGTGGTGGTGGCGGCGGTGGCCGTGGCCGTGGCGGCCGTGGCTATGGTGGTGGCCGTGGCGGCTTCCGCTCTGGCGCTAACTCGTATGGCGGTGGCGGCGGCGGTGGTGACCGTGGCTACGGTAACCGGTGGTAAACCTCTCACCCCTCCATCCCCTCGTCGGACACCTCGGGCTGGGATCTGCGTTTCCCCCTCCCTCTACATCATCAAGACATCGGTGTGCGGCGGCATGGCTTGGCCCTCAATCGTTGCACCATCACAAACAAATAGACTATTCATTCATTGACTCCCCATCACCAGTGTTCTATAGAGCGGGGTAATTCGTATCGTACCCTGTGACATAGACATGATATGCCAGGCCAACGTTGCGCGTGAATATGCCCCGTGTGGGCGAGCGCGTAGTGTTGGTGAGCGCGCTGTGGTGGTACTAACGAGTCTTTCCGTATTCCGTTGGTTTGTCAAACATGAAACGTCGTGTAGCTGATTGGGTTTGAGTGCGTGGTGTGGTGTCGATATGTGCATGCCTTTGATGCCTGAGCGTGTCCGTGATCAATAGTGTGCAGTGTCTCGACTGTCAACAGAGGAGCAGCTGGAGCAGGTGTTTGCGAGCACTGCTTGTTTGCAGTCAGATCAGAGAGTCAGAGCGAAACGGGACCAGACCCACGTGACACCCACACGCGACTGACTTGGACAAATGAACATGGACGAACAAGACGCGACGCGTCCGTCCAACATTACCACGAATCTACACATCGACAAGCCATGGACGAGCCTGAGCGTAGCCTACGGGAGACGCTCGCGTCCGGTCTTGGCGGTGAAGCTACGGACCGGGTAGTTCAGTGAGCTTCATTCTTCATGTTATATCTGACAGCAGGTCAATCAGCAGCCGCCCACTGTGGCTCCTTAAGCCGCTCCCAATTCCCGCACATAGCGTGCAGCCCCGGGCGACCTCACTAGCAGGGATGTGTTTGAACATCATCAGTGTGAACTTTGACGCCTTCCGGCCTGGCGACTTGCGCCTTCCTCCTCTCCTGTTCCGAAAGCTTATGGCGACAGTATATCAAGATCGACACTATTCTGGTGATACGAGTTCCACTCACCCAGACCAGGCGACCATGTGGGCCTTCATGGCCATCCATGACCCCGACGGTGCGGCGCAATGGGCACCAAGCCATACGATCGCCCTTCCCCCTGCCAATACAGTCCACAATCTCGGCACCTCAAGGACACGTCTTGAGGACAGGAACCATCCACTCGTCGAGATCCCACGCATTTTCAAGGAACTCCATCCCGACAAATTCGCGTTGCTGACAACACTTACTCTCGACAACACTGTCGATGACGCAGGCCTCCAGGCCCTCCGATGGGCCGACCACCTCACTGTCCTCTGGATCCGCAAGGGAATGATTAGCGACGACGGGATACGAATGCTGGCTGCATCGCTCGAGCTCCCAAACTGGGAGGATGGACGGGGATGCTGGCGCCTCCGTGCGCTGTATCTTCCTGGATGCCGGCTCGTCGGTGACCGGAGCATGAAGGCGCTCGCGCGATGGCCTGGACTGAGCGTGCTCGACGTACGCGATACGAGCTGTACTGAAGCTGCGCTGGGGGTCGTTAACCGCTTCACTGAGGATTATTTCGAAGGCCAGCCGCTGTTCCAGCGCTGTACCGACGGGCTGAAGGACCTTTTCCAGGTCGACCAGGAGGAGGTGCTGGACAACCTCGTCGCCACGCTGCTCAAACCTGACCTTCCCAAGGTTGATGAGAAGGAAGAGGGAGAGGAGGAGAGTAGCCGCCACCAACTCTCCCTGCATGTTGTTCCCGGGCCAACACCGGCCCCAGAGCACCTACACGACTCATTATGTCCGGCCTGGTCAGCCGAACTTGCTCCAGCGCATGGGGGCCACTTTGTCGCCGGCGGGACAGGGACAGTATGGGGCCGTAATGCGGGTCTGGTGAACGACTACGAGGGCGAGAAGCGGCGTCATGCGGTCGAGTGGGCGCTCAACTTCCAATCGCACGAGGAGGAGGTGGGCCGCGCTCGCAAGGCTGGCAGAAACGCCCCTAAGAGTTGGTGGGAGAAGGAGCGAGAGGAGAGAAACAACAGTGCCCGCGAGTTCCGGGATGGTGTGAAGCGCGCTCATGGTTGGAAGGCCATGGCGGAGACGAACCACGTCGCGGGCCGGGTGTATCGTCCCAAGAAGGCGGAGATAGTTGCGTATGGCGAGGTGACGGGCATGCCGGACCTCATGATGGTGCGCCTAGTGCATCCGCAGTGGTGGGAGCTGAAGTACCGGCGCGCCGAGATGGTTGAGAAGACGACTGTGCGACGCACCGCGGTCGGGCTAAACGAGCTCGCAGGCATGCTTATTTCAGTTGACACTGGCTCCCAGCCGACCCAGACCCAGCCAAGCCAGCTAAGGCCTCCGCCGACCCAGGAGTCTGCGCGCAAGACGCCGTGGATCGCTCGCGCTCCACCTAGTCAAAGTCATAGCCAGGGCGGGAAACGAAACCCTTTCGCAGCGAAGCCCGTGGTGCAGAGTTCATCGGGGGTGCACAAGCTCGCCGATACTCGGGAGGCCTCACGATCTGGACATATTGGGTCTGATGCGGCGATGGGCAAGGGGAAGAGAGACCCACTCGCCTTCTTAGACAAGGGCAAGGCCAAGGACGAGGAGGACGGACGAGCCAAACAAGCAAGCCCACCGTCTGGCAGAGATCTCCTCGCGTTCGTCAAGACGACGTGCAAGGACGCCACGCGGTCGCATGATAAACAGCCACAGCCAGCCAGGTCCCATCCCAAGTCGCAGCCTGCGAAATCGCAGCCCGCAAGGTCACAGCCAGCCGAGCCCCACGCCAGGCAGGCGCCGTCAGCGAAGAAACGACCAGCCTCGTCACCAGCGAGCGCGCCTCCAAAGTCCAAGCTCACGAAGCTCACGGACTTCTTCGCTCCCAAGTAGAGTCGCGTCCGCTCCCTTCCCCCCCCCCACCCCTCGCTCTCCGCCTCCCAGCAATCTGATTCAGTCGCTCGTGGGTTTATATGTAGAAGGCTGCTGCTCTCCCATTTCCAATACCACATGTGTCCATAGTACTGAATGCTGTATGTATAAGTTAAGCCGAGTTGTGGGCGTGTGGGCGTGTGAGCGTGTGAGGTGTCGACGTCCACGCCCACCTAAACAGTCACTGAGGCTCGATGGCACATGCCTGGGGCATGGGAAAGCCGTGACATCCACGTTGCCTCTTGGTCGCAACCACACACGATAGTTGACACGCGTCTATGGAACGTTGGGGAGAGATTCCACTCTCTGGCGTTACCAAACGCCGGTACGAGTCGCGATCCAGCCGCACAGACGAGTCAGCGAACATGCGGTCAGCGTCCACCGTCCCAGCGATGTCCTAGGTCTGCAAGTGAATGAGTATGGGGCCTCCAAGCTGTGCCGCCATGGCCACCCCAGGAGCCCCAGCGGCAGCCCCAGATGTCTAAATCGGATACATGGCGGCACGCCGCGATTATAAGAGCGCTAACCCGGCGAGCAGGGAGGGGCAACGACTGTAACGAGTGTAGGGTATGGATAATGCGCACGCGCGGTTACATGACTGGAGTCAGTTGTGTTTGGGAGGAAAACGCACTGGTGCAGCCGCACCCGGTCTCGGGGGGCGCGTACGGGTCCTCGCCGCGCTTGGGCTCGCCCCACACGCTGGGGAGGATGGGGTCGCGAGTGTCCTGGCAGTACCGGATGAGTCTGGGGTCAGCGGCTTGCCCGATGAACGAGGGCGAGAAGCAAAGGGGGGAAACGAGGGAGAGGTGGCCGTGCAAGGCGGCCATGGGGAAGAGCCGATGGCCGAAGACCGCCAAGCAGGGGCGCCACAGTGGCGGGCCCTGGTGTACGGCGCGGGTCCGAGCACACCCATGGCCTTGTTTTCCGCGTGGAAGGACACCATCGCTGTTGTTGTGCTGCGAATGGCGGCGGACGCGCTCTGGGGTGCGGCCGCTTACGCACCCCTTTCAGCGCCCACCCATCCCATCCAACCGCACCCCATCACAACCCCGCGCTCGCCTTGATCGCTGCGCACGCTCCAACCGCACAGCCCATTCTTTCGAGATCGCTGGTGTGCTCGCCTGCTCGTCTGCTAAACATGTCCCATGTCTCCCAAACCCCAACTCACCCTAAGCTGGCCTGGGACACGGGAATCCGTGGCCGGCTGAGGTCCTCTTTGAGGCGGGCGTTGTTCTCGAGGATGCGACGGAGCTTGAGCTCGTGCATGCTATTCTTGTTATGCCGGCGGGGCACTTCCTCTGGTTGGAGATTGGTTGGCATGGCTTTGGGCAATGCTTTAGAGTAGGGAGGGTGCGTGGGCGCAAGGGGGAGAGACGGAAGAGCAAGTGGGAGAGGGAGAGGAAGTGGAAGGCAGTAACAGGAAGCGAAGGCAGAAGCGGGGAGAAGGAGCGGAGAAGATGGGGGCGTGTGGAGAGTAGTTTAGGACCGAGTTGCAAGTGGAACTGGGTCGAGTATTGAGGAGAGAAAGGAGAGAGTAGAGCAGCAAGATGAAAGAATGGCAAAGGAGGGATTTGTTTTTCCCATGTCAAAGCGCGATTCCATCAGGTCGTGACGTACACGGACCTCCACTCGACCACCCCAGACGTTGCTCCATCCATTACTCCATTTCTCCATTACTCCATTATTCCCTTGCTACTTTGGACGGTCCCTCCGAGCCTGTACGCGAGGAAGAGGAATGTCTTTGTGCCTGGCAAGCCTACGCCGAGACCCTCAACCGTTCCATAAAGTATGCGGTATGTGACTCGCGGTTCGAGATCCGAGCTCCCGAGATCCGATGACAATGAGGGCTTTCTACCCACTGCTGGCCCCATGGTCCCCATGGCCCCACAGTGTCACGAGCCCAGTGTTGCCATAGCTGCAGCGAGGACGTCGCATAGTGCGCTCGGTTCACGATGAGCAGTTAGAAGCATAGGAGTATATGCCGATTGCATGATTGCCATCAATGGTGGCGGGCGACAAATGAATCATCAAGGCCGCATAGAAGACACGGCCAACAACATTGCAAGCGGGACCTCCAATGTGCTGCAAACTCTGTGGGAATGGGCCTAGCTTTCGAGAGATTGTGCTGGGATGAGGACGAGGGATGCAGAGCGAGGGAGACTGTTTGTGCGGCACTTGACACGGGTGGATGTGTGTCTGGCGTGAGAGACAGAGGACGGCTTGTCATTGCAAACGCCCCTCATTCCCTCCTCGCCTCCCAGCGTATGACAACGACGCAGTACAGAGTGCTCTCGTCCCACTACTACTGCTTTTTGGCAGTAGCACGCCCAAGGGCCTCTGCCGCAGCCTCCACATCGGCCAGGGTAAAGTCGACAAAGTCGCCTTCTGGCTCGCCAGCCTCAAAGCTCTCCACAAACGCCTTCAGCTGCCCAAACAGCTCGGCCTGCCGGTCAAGTGGCGTGCGCTCAAGACCCGACGTGTTCGGCACGACCCAAAAATATGTGTGGGTGTGGGTTGATGGTGGGGTTGGAGGGGATGGAGAGGGCGCGGCGGAGAGCGAGGATGACCGTGAAGAGCAAGGTACCGACGAACGGGGGAGGGACGGTGGCGACTCTACACCATCCGATCCCACCTCACTGGGCTCATCTTTCGTCAACTCAGCAGGTCGGAGGACGAGACGGAACCGTTGGGGAGCGTCGTAAGCAAAGTTCGAGTGTGGTACTGCCCGGATGTATCGCGACTTGATTGGCGTCAAGTCTACGTCCTCGACCGAAACGAGAGGTTCGTCGACGTCGGGCTTCGTATCGTCGTCCGCGGCCTCCTCCCTTAGTCCCCCATCCCCGTCTCCCTGCTTCACCACAACCTCCTCCGGCTCGATCTTGACGACAGCCCTATCAACAAGGGCTAACGCCGCCACCTTCACTTCCCTCTCGCCGTTCCGCTTCGCCTCCTTCTGCCGCCTCCGTTCCTCGACGCCAACGACGCCCTCGAAAATGTCCCAAATCTTCTTGCCCACGAAACACACCACCCGCGGCCGAAACCGCGCAAACTTCTCCACCAACGGCAACACCGCCAACCGCATCTCAGCCGGCGACAGCTCGTTTTGCTCAGCCGTCACCCGGCTCACAAGGTTCGTCAGCCCGTACCGATACGCCTCCGGGAGCGTGAGGTCCTCTTCTGGCGAGAGGAGGCGCGGCGTAAGTCCCGACAGGTAGAGTGCGCGCTGGTGTCAGCCCCGCAACGCCTCAGGCCTGAGCGTACCCAAAACTTGTTGGTAGGATGGGCAAAGTGATGCCCGCTCTTACTCGACCGCAGGCCGGGGTTAATCCCGCAGAACACCACTACCGTCAGCCCCTCCTAATCCATACGTACACTTGAGGTCTGGCACCAACTTGTCACGGGTGGGCGTGTAGTGCGCGTACTTGTCGGGATGGGCGTAGCGCCGCGACTTCTTCCACTTAAACTTGTCAAGACTCCCGTCTGAGCGCCGCTTCGGGCCGTCAGGCTGTCTGGGGCTAGGACTCGCCTCGTCGTCGCTCGTGTAGCCGCTCGCAGGCCCGCTCGCAAGCCCGCTCGTGGGCCCACTGGTGGGCCCACTGGTGGTGCGCACGCGCCGACTCCGGCGCGGACTCGACGGCGCGTGAGCGTACGCGTACTGTGCTAGGCGGGATCGCAGGTTATCGGCTGGGCTGGTCATTACTGTGTGAGTGCAATTGATGTGTGAGTGCAGGTGAATGGTGGCGATGGGGGAAGATACGTGGTCATGACATATATGAGGAGTAGAATGGAGATCACGTTCCGGTGGAGGTGAGTCCAGTCAACTTTACGGAAAGCGTGTAATCGAGTCACCACGCTTTCCACAACACACCATCCACTTCCGCACTCGAGAATCATCGCATTGCAGTGCATTGCGGTGCTCGATCCTTCACGTCACTATACTATGGACCAGCCATCCCTCCTCAAGCGATACCGGCCATATTTCCGGGCCGGCGAGATCGAGCGTATGTCAGCTAGGCAGCGCGGCCAGCTCAGCATCGCACGCGAGGAGCGGATGCGGCAACAGGCTTGCGCGTTCATTGACGCGGTTGGAGTGCGATGTGGATTGTAAGTCTGGGCGGGGAAAAGGTGTGGGGTTTGGTTGTAGTCGGAGAAGGAGGGAAGAAGGAAGGAAGGAGCGGACGGCGTGGGCTGGTGGCGCCAGTAGTGGTAGTTGGGAGGTTCGTGAGCAGGACATGCTGACACCAGTCCACGCCGCACAATCGCAACTGCCCAAACCCTCTACCACCGGTTCCACCTGTTCTTCCCTTATCCCGAGTTCCACTACATTGTAAGCCAGGCCCTCCCCTGCATCTAACAACAGGAAGTCTCCCTGACGACCCTCTACGTCGCTTGCAAGCTGCACGACACCCTCAAGAAGCCGCGCGACATCATCCTGGCAAGCTATGCGCTCCGTTTCCCGCACCTAATCCGCAAGACAACAGTAGACGTCAGCGCCGTCGATCCCGCCACTCTCGAGGCGGAACGGCGGCGCGTCCTCTCCGTCGAGCGGCTCGTGCTCGAGACGCAGTGTTTCGCACTCACCGTCGCCGTGCCCTTCCCCTACGTGATCAAGCTTGGGCGCCGACTCGGACTAGCTGTCGAGGCAGTCAAGGGTGCGTGGCGTGTGGCTGTCGATGCACATCGCACGTTTGCGCCTCTAACGTTTCCGCCGCACGTCATCGCCCTCGGCGCTATCTATACATTTGCGCTGCTGGCGAGTGAGAGCACCACCCCCCATTCACAGGAGGCGAAGGACGCGAGCATACTACGGATCTTGGGGTCGGAGGGGCCGTGGGAAGGTGAATATAGCGCTACCGCTGGGGCGGTGGACGAGGTCGCGCACGCCCTCCTCGACCTGTACACTACTATTTTGAGTACGCCGGCGTCAGATCCGTCGCTGCAGCTTTTCTCGCCTTCACCCGCATCACCGAGGGAACCGTCTCGCTCTGCAAGGCCGTCCCCTACCCCAGCTAGTGTGAGCGGAACGGCGTATAGACTCCCACCGAAATGGACGCCGCAGGCACTCACCGAGCTCAAGATCCATCTACGGGAGCGGAGGCCTGGCGAGATGCCGTGGGACGAGGAGAGCGACGGTGAGGGCGTCGAGGGCATGGGCCGGAGCGACGCGACGGTGCGCTTTGTGTGGGACTAGCCGAGCTGCGAGGGATGGCGAGCACGGGTTACAATCCCCTGTGGACCAGCATAGAAGACATCTGTAGCCACATACGTATAATTGCATAGGACATGTAAAGTACTACCAGAATCCGCCCAACGCGAACAGGTCACTGGCAACGGTGACCACATCCGTGCCGATCTGGCGCATCATCTCGTTCTGACGCTTGATGGGCTGGAGCGCAAAGTGCTCGAGCAGCGCGCCATCAAGGATGCCCTTTGTCAAGGGCCGGGGCACCAAGTCGTTGCGGACGCTGCGGAACGCACGCGGGTTCAGGCCCGCGACATGGGGTGCGTTGCGCACCAGCTGGTCCTGCACAAACTGGAGGCGTTTGGCACGTGCAGTCTTGACGGCCACGAGGGTAGTGAGTGCTCCGTCGGCGGTGGCTGGGGTTAGCTCACATTGCGGAAATGCGCTCGTGACTCACCGTAAATCAGCTGGCTTTGTGGTGCGACCTCCTCCTCTGGTGCCCGGTGCCGCGCAATAGTCTTGGATGTCGTCAGTGGCGTGGCGCAGTGGAACTCGGTCTTAAGGATCAGCTTCTCGCCATTCAAACTGTCCGGGTCGGCAGGGTCGAACGCCAACAGGCGCAGGTCGCCGTTCCTGTCGCTCGTGACGAATGTTGTCGCGCCGTCCATCACCAAAAAGTCGGCACAGACAAGCGACCGGTCTGTCAGGTCGCGCGAGACCGTTGTGAACTTGAACGGATTCTCCTGGAGCGTGGAGAAAACGAGCGACTTGACAAAGTCGCCCACCAAAATGAGGTTCTTGAACACCGTCAGCGAGGTCACGTACATCGAGACGTCGAGGAATGCGAGGCCCATCAGTCGGTCGTCGTAGTCAAGGCCCTTGGCCAAGATCTAATGTCAGCTCACAATTTAGGCAAGGGGACTCACCTTCGGCCCGTTCGAGTGAATCAGGTATGGGCCCAGGTTGGCCAATGCGCTAACGGGATTGCGTGTAGGATCCTTGGTGCAGAACCGCAGTCGGAAGTCAGGTTGGCCTGGCACTGCGCCCACCAACTCATCCACTTCGAAGATGTACACTGCGCCATGGGACGCCCGATCTTCGCCAAAGTTCTTGCCTGTCCCGACAGCGATGAAGTCACGGAATCCTGTTGGACTTGCCGCACTCTCGAGGTTGACGCTCTGAACGGCAAGGATCGCCTCATTCTGGTCAAAGTCGTAGCCGTCAATGACGCGCCATGGATCGCTCCCAGCGCTGAAGAGCTCAAGCGTCGCGCGCTCGTTGAGTGGCGGCACGAGGTTCTCGCCTTCAGGCCCTTCCTGGATCTCGCCCTCCTCATCGTACGCCTGGAACGGCACCGACAGGTTGGACGCGCCAACGTAATGCCCCGATGGCGGGTCGAACGCAATCGCCGTGTATGTCCGCTCCATGGCGTAGCGGTCACACGGCATCGCAAAGTCCGTGTTAAGCGTCGGAGGCAGGTAACAGATGAAGCTCCCGTCCTCGATACGCAGGAAGTACTCGCCCGCGCCGCCATGGTGTGTCGTGCGTCCAAACGCGTACGCAGCCTGCTTTAAACCATACGCGTGCACAGGGTGTGCGTCGGACGCGAGGATCCAGTGCGGCCGCTCTCCTGTGATGAACGCACCGGTCAAGCCCTCGAGGTCGGCAAACGGAACAATGTTGTAACCCAAGTTCGAGACGGCGGTCTGCGCCAGCAGCTGCGTGTACACTTTGCGGAAACGGACAGCGAGCGAGCGGCGCGACTGGTCGCGCGCGTCCAGCGTGAACCGTGGCTGCGCCTCGTAGATGTTGAAGCGCCCAGAGTTGTGCAGCACTAGCAGGTGTGGGCGGACCGTGCGCTTGCCGATTGGGCACATGATCATCTGCCGCACGCCGTCTTCCGTGTCCGCAGCATCAGTCTCGCCGCCAATGTCGTCTGTGAAGGACGGTTCCGAGTTAGAAAGGCCGTTCGACTCGAGCACGAGTGTGAAGTCTGGCAGTCGGCGGATCTGGAGCGCGCCGGTGGTCGTAAGCAGGACCAACCATTGCGTCCCTCGAGCGGCGTTGAATGCTGACTCGGTCGTCTCAGCCTCGACAGCAATGGCAGGCTTGGATTCCTGCAACCGCTTGAGTTGCTCGCCAGTGAGCTGGGTCCGTCCGCGCTGCGCGTTGCGCTGGGTCAACCCCGAGGGCGCAGCAGGCAGCTCCTCCTTGCGTTCCGTCGCCTCGAATGTCCTGAACACGCCAGTCGTGTCTGTGAACACGTTCGCGGCTTGGCAATCGGGCAGCGGTTGGGAGAGGCTCGCCTTGGAGATGGTGCGGCCGACCGAGTCTCCAACGAAAAGCGTTACTGAACCGTCCGCTCGTCTGATGATGACGTAGGGGTCGGAGATGGACGCGCTCACAATCGGTGCGAGATCGGAGGCCGGACAAACAACCTGCTGTTCCTGGCCGTCTGTGTGTTAGCATAGGCATCTTCTATGACAGGCCACCCACCTTGATCCAACAACAATACCTGCGTTGCGGAGACGTGCAGGATGGACGTGCGCTGGAAGAATGTGCCAACCTCGATTGCTGGCTCCTCCAACCGTTTAATCTGCTCCTGTGTGGCCTTTGTTGATAACGCGTAGATCTGGCGTCAGGATGCTCATCACGGAGGGCTCACTCGCGTCTGCACCGTGTCGGTGGCCACCAAGATTGTCGACAACTCCGTGTCCGGTATGTCCTTGAACTTCTGTGCGGTTGGTCGTTGGATAGGCAAGAACCACGTCGCGTTGGCGTTGGCGAGTTGGTCAAAGCGACGCTTTTTGGTGATTGGGATGCCTCGCTGCCGTGAGCTACTGCCTGGCCTTTGCTAACTCACCCTAAATACGTTCACAGTTGACCCCGCGCTTCCACCACCAAGAGCCACCAGCTGGGGATATGTCCTTGCCTTATGTCAGCCTGTCGTCCATCTTTGTCACTCACGCCCTGATCAGTGACCGCGATACCAAACTCGATGTCCGAAATGCGCCCGATGCTGCTCAACCTGTCCTGCTCTATCAAGTTGACGTTGGCGGGCCCCGTCGGTACCGCCCTCGCCGTGCCATTCGCTGCCCCGTTCGTGAGTGGTGCACTCTCACCATACAGGTCTGTTGTCAGCTGAACCGAGGTCGAGTTTCATCTCACCCTCGTCCCAGTCCACCTCCATCTCCTCCCTCTTCTTTTCCTCTTTTGCCTCCACCTCGACAATCTCGCGCACAAGCTCAACCTTGGCGAGAAGCGAGTCGCCCTCTGCGCAGCCGATAAACAATCCCTCCGCGCCAGCCATAACCATGGTGGATGGTGGAGGTACATTGCTGGTGGCCTCATCAACTTTGATCGCGCCGACGGCGCGGCCGTCCATCTCAAAGCGGACCTGGTGCGTCTGCCCGTTTGCAAGCACAAGGAGCATATCGTTGGGCCCTACAAACTGGGCACGCGAGCCCTGGAGCTTGAGCTTGCGTCCCTCGGAGTCGCGGTTGGTCCCGAGAGAAGTAGAGAGGTCCCACCACGCATTGACGGCCGCCGAAACAATGCGTCCACCCTGGTCGACATGCACAATGCCGTTCCCTGTCACGATCGCGATACCGCCAATCTCTGTCGGGCAGGGGACGAGGTAGAGGCAGTCTGCGGGGAGGCCCGTCACGCTCGTTAAGAGAGGGTAGGAGCCACCCGCACTCAGATCGATAGTGCGGATCTCGAGGTGGAATGTGTCCTTGTTCGAGCGGAACCTGCCCGCCCATGTGTGCGTGGGCTCGAAGAGCAGCGCAACGGTTGGCGAGTGGAAGCCGGGCAAGAAGAAGAGGTCCTGCAAGTTCTTGATCGTTGGCGAGACATCCGCAAGCGTAAGTACGAATGATGGAGAGTAGGGGACATCGCTGCCGTCAGCAAGATCAGAGAGGCGCCCGACTGGATGTGGTTGTCCTGCATAGGATCCAGTTCCGATTGTTCTTGGAGGATGGGAAGGATAGCGAGCGAGTCTTCTGGCAGCGTGAGGATGGCAAGGCGCGACAGCGGGTCACTGCGTAGCATCGGGACGTAGCCCTGTAGGTCGCCGTTGACCTGTGGTTAGACAATGCAAGTGAAGCCGGAGCCACGCACCATCTGCTGGCATCGCTCGTACGTGTGCAGCGAGACAGTCGCAATGTCCCCGCGCGACCACTCGAGGATGGCCATCTGTCGTTAGTTGGAATCACTTTTACACGGCCCACCTTGGCGTCCTTGAACGAGACCAGCAAACGGTCCAGTCCATCAACGCCACTCTCCATGGTACGCAGCGGCGCGAGGCCAGTTACAACGCCGTGCAGCGTGTGGCGGGTGAGAAGGTGAAGCCGGAGGGTCGTCTCGAAGCGCACCGGCGCACGCTAACATGAGCTTCACAAAATGCATATTCACGCTTACATCTGCTGGCGCCGAATCAAAGAAGCTGTCTCCTACGTCCACATCTCCATCCTGTCTGTCCTCGGTCGCATCCTGGTCCGGTACAGCAGCCGTCTCCTCGCGGATCTCGAAAACGCGGAGGTCCTGACCTCCAGCAACGACTAGATTGCCGCGGACCTTGACTTCTGGAGTTTCAAGCGCGGCAGGAGGCTTCGGAAGCGGGTAGATGGTCGAGGGAGTGAAGTGAGGAAGGAAGAGGGAGTGGTGAATGGAAGACGGTGGGAGGAGGGAGGAGTAGAGGGCGTGCATGGCGCTTCACGCACAGGATGCAACGTGAGATGCAATGGGTTGCCGAGACGGAGAGAGAGAAGGGAGAGGAAGAAGGGAGATACAGAGATGGTTGTTTGTAGCTGCAGAAGCCGAATCGAATCTCTCTGGTGTTTCTCTGACGGTGAACCGAAGCAAGATGGCAGCACTGGCAGGCGCGGATTCAATATCACGTGGGTGAGTATCTGTATGTGACCACACGTGGATGATACGTAATAGTTTGGAATATTGGCCCGCGTCGGAGGAGGTCGCCGAAAGAGTGGGTAGCGTCAAGAGGTTGGCTTTAGAGCCAGGGTGATTGGTCGACCATTACCATCAGCCACTATGGACAAATGCCGAAAGTCCGAACTTGGGTGAGTACTACCGCCTGGCTGGTTGGGTGGATTTCGAGCACCATTTGGCAGGCCAGGCGCGGGGCCAGAAGGGAGTCGGGACGCACCGGCCGTAGGCAGGCAGGCCTGGGAGGGGTTGCTCCTTGCTGCTCGACGTTTGACCTCCAATCCCATCTCCGCCTTCTCATCACTCCCCCTCCTCACCACTCCCCCCTCCGAGATGTTCTCCTCGGCCCTCCCTCGGCTCGCCACCAGGGCCTCGGCGCGGGTGCCCGCCCAGGCCTTTGCCAAGGTCCGTCAGGCGACTCCGGTCCCATCGGCTCGGCTGCGCGAGACAGAGGCCGAGAGACACTCGGCTCGCTCGCGCAACCGAGGGCCGATTTCCAGAGAGCGATGGTGCTAACGCCCGCAGGCCCGCTTCAACTCGACCTTCTCGAAGCCCGCTGAGTCGGCGTTTGCATCGCGTGCAGCGCTTGCTGGCGCGACCGCTGTCGCTGTCGGCACTTCGGCGTGGTACGCGCACCTCTTCGGCATCCCGGGTCTCCAGGAGGCCAGCGCCAACACTGCTGCCGAGGTCGGTCTCCACCCCGCCGAGCTCCCCTGGCCTCACAACGGTATCTTTGAGACGTTTGACCACGCTTCGATCCGTCGTGGCTACCTCGGTGCGTTGCGCTGGTGCTGCCTCCACCTGACCTGGCCGGTGTTGAAGCAGCTCGACTCATAAAACCAGCAGCGCACAGAATCTAACGACAGTCTACCGCGAGGTCTGCGCTGCCTGCCACTCGCTCGACCGCATTGCCTGGCGTAACCTTGTCGGTGTCTCGCACACCGCCGACGAGGTTAAGGAGATGGCTGCCGAGTTCGAGTACCCGGACGGCCCCAACGACGAGGGCGAGATGTTCGAACGCCCGTGAGTATTGCGTCAGCGCAGCACGACTCGTGCAACGTTTGCGCTGGCAGGCAGCAGTGGAGAGCGCGCGCAAAGTGGGAACGCTAACATGACAGAGGAAAGCTTTCCGACTACATGCCCGCTCCCTACCCCAACGAGGAGGCTGCTCGTGCGGCCAACAACGGTGGTCTCCCTCCCGACCTTTCGCTCATCGTCAAGGCCCGTCACGGCGGTGCCGACTACATCTTCGCGCTCCTCACCGGCTACGTTGACCCTCCCCCCGGTGTCGTCGTTGCCGAGGGCATGAACTACAACCCCTACTTCCCCGGCGGCGGCATCGCCATGGCCCGTAACCTGTTCGACGGCCTTGTCGAATACGACGACAACACGCCTGCTACCGTCTCGCAGATGGCCAAGGACGTGACCACGTTCCTCAACTGGGCGGCCGAGCCCGAGCACGACGACCGCAAGAAGATGGGCATGCAGGCTGTCATCATCATCTCGGCCCTCACCGGTAAGCTGTGGCGCTGTGGCCTAGCTGACGTGCAGCGCTGTCTCTCTACGTCAAGCGCTTCAAGTGGACCGGGATCAAGAACAGGCGCATCCACTACCGCCCGCCCGTTTCCAAGTAAGCGGCATAGTGGTTTTTCTAGACAAAAGCACTTCGTGGGGAGATGCAAAAGTAACACGGAAAAGTGGATGAGCGGAGCAAGTGTCGGATCGTAATCTGTTGCCGTTGTCGAGTATTGTCTAGGCCGGGGTACTGGCGCAAGTGTGACATTTTGAAGCGGCCGAGTGTGTGCCCAACTGCCGAGGAACAACAGTATGTGGCTCCTCAAGGAAGTGCAGCCATTTCCCGACATCACTGACCGGTGTGCATGCATATCACAGTGCTACGTTGCCACGATGGGCCAAGGGGGCGCTGGGACGGCGGCGCGGCGAACCCAGCTGACGGGAGACGAGGTGAGCATCTGCGACTTGTCTCTGCCTCAGGCACCTGGCGCGAGCCCAGTACAGCCGTCGGAGGATTGGAATCGGCCAGTGGCCAATCTGAACGAACAACGGGACTAAATCCACGCGAGGCAACACGCCAAGTCAAGCAACTGATTTCTTGCATCGACATTCTTCTCTTCATCTCACAATCTGCAATCTCGTCTTTTTTTCAAGATGAAGCCGGGTCAAGTACGCAGTCGGCTCTCGTGCAGTTAGCGGCAAACACGAGCTACTGATTCTTTTCCTCTCCCCTCCACCCTTCGCTCCCTCACTCCCCAGCCTCTCCTCCCCCTCTCTTCCTTGACCCTCTCTCTGACAGCACCCCCTGCCCTCTCAACCAACCCCCCGGCCTGCCGGTGCTTCATGCACTGGTCCCTGCTTGCTTTCTAGCTGGCGGTACCCGGTCGGGGGGAAGAACAACCTGGCCTTGATATAAGCCGGAGGCCCCCCATGCGTCCTGCCAATCGGCAGTGTGCAGATTCGGGGGCCTTGACTCGGGCATCAGGACATCGATACGATACATATATGCATACAACATTTTATCCCATCATGTGCGCAATCGAGTCTGGCGGCCGCACTGTTTGCGCAAACGTCATCAGGCTGGCGTCAGATTGGAGGCACTCGTTGCATCTGACAACAAACGACTCACCGCTTCACAGCCTGAATGTACTTGCGCGACACCTCGTCGTTCAGGACGTGGGCGACATTGTCGGAAATCTTTCCCTGGTTCGAGCGCTCGTGAATGCCCACGGACACGACGCCGATCGGCCACGCAGCATTGCCAATCGAGAGGCGGAGGTACGCATCCTGCGCCTTTGAGTACAGCCGAGATTGGCAGTAGTGAACCACTTCTGCCAGGAGGCGCACAACGTCTTCTGGAAGGTCGCGATTCTTCAATCCCCGGAACAGTGGCTTGAGGTTCTGCGCGCTCTGCGCATGGTTCGCAACCGCTAGCTTGCCCTGCGCCGTACGCTTGACATCATCTGTCGTTAGCTACGCACATATTCGGTCCAGCTACTCACCAGGCCGCGACTCGAGGTACTCCTCCCACTCCTTGAGCATCGCCTTCAAGTACCAGTAGATGAGCGGGTGGAGCGCCTTGAAGTCACTCTTGATCAAATCTAGGTCGAGAGGCCCGCCGTCCGTGTACTTCTTCATCTTCTCGACATTCTTGTCTTCTTTCACAACCTCGCCACGGGCGCGCCGCTCCGCTTCTTCGCGTTCGCGCTCCGCCACGGCGCGCTTAAAGTCGTCCTGCCGTGACTTCGTCTTGTCTCCCCGCTCCTCCTCAAGCTCGATCGTGCGCAAACGTAGCCGTCGATCGCGATCAGTTTCACCGAACAGGCGGATCGGCTGACCGTGCGACCGCAGCCGCCGGATGCACTCCTCGGGAGGGAGGTTGTAGCGCTCCTTCTCCTCCTCAGGTGCTGGCGAACCGGCTGCAGATGTGGGTGTGGGCTTGCGCGACTCACGCAGGCGCGTGAGGGATGCATTACGTGCAGCGTCCGCCTGTCATTAGCTGAGTGACGGACAGGAGTTAGGTAATAACCCACTTCTTTGCGCAGCTTGGAAGCGCGCTCCTCGGACGTAGCCTCCACTTCCTCGGCCTTCCTCTTACGGGCCTCGTCCTTCCTGCGTGTCTCCTCATCCTCTTTGGCATGCCGGGCATCGCCACGGCGGAGATACCTGCCACCCTCGGAGAGGTCCTTCTTCTTGCTGTTGATTTCGGCGAGGAGGCCTTCCATGATTAGAAATTGTTGACAGGATTGAGAATAAGAGCCAACGTGTTGAATCGAGCAGACGGTCTTGGGCGGCGAATAGAGGCAAACAGGCGAGTCACGTGATGTGTGAGATCCTTTGCTTTGGTTCCGTGCGGTTGTGACGTGCCCGCCCACGATTGAGATCGAGCAGAGACAAGACGTAGTGACCGCCACTTCCCATCTCGGCCTCTTCGCTTCAATCTCTCCCCATCTCACAATCCCCCCTCATCTCCCTCTTCTACATCACACGCTCTTTAAACCTCTTATTATCTTCACTATTCACTTGATTTTCGTGTCGAAAGGGCAACTTCACCTGGCTCTGCAACTCTCGGCCGTTCTCTTTCAACATGTCCAAAACAAAACCCCGATCATCTGCTTCCCACCGCATGGGAACCAACACCTCAGAGCAGAAGGCCAAGTTCTATGTCAGTATATGCCGCCGGTATTGAATAACAGCTGACCAACAGGATGGACCGACCGTGTCTGCTGCAGAGAAGGAGAAGGCAAGGAGGAAGGCTGCTCCTTCGACCTCTTCGGCTAAGCAGGGCGATAAGAAATCGCAGGACTCGAACAAGTCCCGTGACGCTGCGTCTTCTGTTCCGGTAAAGAGGACGACTAACATCCCTGAGGGTCAGGTAAGTAGCTCAAGGAGCTTGTACGCGGCTAACAGACAGCTTCAGGTTGCCAAAGTCAAGCGCAAGAAGCGCGGCGGCCTGACGCTCTGCGGCTTAATTTCTCTTTTGCCCTTGCTTATCTTTGCCTCGCTCTTCTCAACTATCTTATGTCCCCCCTCTACGTCCAAGCCGTCCACCTTCTCTTCAATAGCTCTTGGCACTCTTGGTCTCAAGACCAAACCCGCCGAGTCGAGCCTCCACAAGACGCTCTGTTACCCGGCGAACGTTTATCACGACGAGGTTCTCGTCCCTTACGTATATCCTGCGATAGAGGACGCCAAGGACAAGGCCACCTCTACTCCTTTCTACCAGGACAAGGTCGAGCCGGCGTACAAGAAAGCCAAGGCGGTTGCGCTCAAGGCCTGGGACGGCACGGTGAAGCCGGTTGTTGACCGCACGTGCCGTGGTGCTCGAATTGTTTATCGCAAGTACATTGCGCCGCACGCCCCCTACGTCAAGGCCAAGTTCACCGAGGCCACTGCTCCACTTCGAATCCGTCTCAAAGCTCTCTACAAGACCCACATCGGCCCGCATGTCAGGGTTGCCAAGAAACGCGCTTGCTCCGCGATGAAGCGCGTCAAGGCCAAGTACAACCAGGTTGCTGGCAACCCGATGACCAAGCGGGTTGGCAGACAGGCGCATAGTGCTTTCATCTTCAGCCGGAACCAGGGTGGCCGTGCATATGCTTACTCGAGGCCCCACGCCATCCGTGCGTACAACGTGGGCAAGCGTCACGCGCGCGAAACCGTGATCCCTCGCTCGGTCCAGGCCCTCAAATACGCTGGCAAGCAGGTTTGCAACACTTGGACTCACATCAAGGTCGAGTGGGCCAAGTTCTACAAAAAGAATCTGGCCGAGCACTGTGACCCCTACCTCGCCAAGGCCAGTGAGACTCTCAAACCCATCTGCGAAAAGCTCTACCAGCAGGTCTACGTCCCATACATCCAGCCACTGGTGCGCTCAGTCTTTCCGCCACAGGAGAAGCCGCGTACCTTCTGGTCGCTCGTATCCGATTTCGTACCAGCAACTGGCTCTATTACTGGGAAGCGCAGTGGTCAAACCGCTTCCACGGGTCAGCAGGGTAAGAAGGCTACCCATGACGTGAAACAGACGGTTGCCGACGCCGAGCAGAAGGCCGCCAAGGCCAAACGCGCGGCGGAAGAGAAGGTTGCGGCGGCCAAGAGGGCAGCCGAGGACAAGGCTGCCGCTGCAAAGAAGGCCGCCGAGCAGAAGGCTGCCGCTGCGAAGAAGGTCGCTGAGGACAAGGCTGTAGCAGCTAAGAAGGCTGCCGAGGATAGGGCCGCCGCCTCTGCCAAGAAGGCCGCTGAGGAGAAGGAGGCGGCGCTCCAGAAAAAGAAGGCTGAGGAGGCTGCTGCCGAAGAAGCCGTTATCGAGGCTGAGATTGCCGCCAACGCCAAGGCTGCCTTCAAGAAGGCCGAGGCATCGCGTGCCGCTGCCTCCGATCCCGATGACCTCACGCGCCGGGCCTTTGTCGTCCCCACGGACGACGTTACCGTTGGTGGAACTGCCACTGCCGCCCCTACCTCCCTCAGTGGCACTGTCACTGGATCAGCCGCCTGTGACTCGACGACTGGCTCCAATGCGGCTAAGGACCACGTCGCTGACGCTCGGGCTGAAATCCAGCAGCTCAATCGGAAGGTCGAATTCCAGGGCAAGGCTCTGTACGCCAAGGTCCAGACTGAGGTGAGCTTCACAGAAGGCGACCTGGCTGACAGTAGGCCGTCAAGCAGGCCGAGCACTTCCTTGGCCTCCTTTCGGAGATGAAGGCGATTGGTGACGAAAACCTCGAACGCGAGATTGGCCGCATGATGGGTGGACTGGACCGTCTCTACTCAAATTCGCGCACGCTCACCCGCCACCAAGTGGAGGAGAGCCAGCGCATGTCGGACGGCAAGGTCCTCAAGATCCTTGAGCAGGTTACCAACGGCGTCAAGACCAAGAAGAACCACATCTACGAGAAGACCCAGCCCGCCGTTGAGAACGCGCAGGCCGAGATGGATCGTGTTCTCGGCGACGACTACGCTGCCCTCGGCAAGCGCATGGGGACTGTCGAGGGCATCACCGCCAAGGACTGGACGGCGTACAAGGCGCTGAAGAAGGATGTGGCGGATTGGAAGACCAAGCTCGCCGAGGCACCCGAAAAGAACCACTCCAAGCAGCTCAAGAATGTCATTCAAAAGGCCCAGGCTGGCGCTGCTGAGCTCCTCACCGACTTCAGCGACTCGTACGCTGGATGGAAGACGCGCCAGGAGGCTCTCCGCAAGCAGGCCCTGGACGGCATCGCCGCCCGCGAGGCTCTCGAGGCCGAGACGAAGGAAGTGAAGCGTGCCACGCAGGCCACCATTGTCGCACCCAAGGAGAAGAAGGTTAAGGCCTCTCCTCACGCCAAAGTCGACAAACAGGCCGAGGGGTTGGCCTCGGCCAAGGATGAGCTTTAGGTTGATCTGTAGCCAATACATGCATAGACACGCCGTATTGCTTGTTCGCGAACAGACCAAGGCACCAGAGCAAAGGTGAATCGAGGGGCGCCACGCCACATTGCGGTGACGCGGTAAATGTTCCACGTGTGTTTGCTTCCGAGCCTCAGGCTCCAGCGCGCTCCGTCACGTCGACATTGACCTGACCCAGCGCTCACCAACATCCAGCATCGCTATACCACCTTCGACCACCCTCATCGCCGCTTCCCTTCCTCTCTCATACCCTTCTGCGCATCGTCTGTGAACCTCTGGCTCCTTCCGACTCTATCCCCATAAAAGGAGCGGCTGGCAAGATGCAGATGCTCACCAAGGTACGCAGCGAACGTGGCAGCTGGCGCCATGCCCGGCATCCATCTGCCGTGCCCGGACACGCCGCACACTGAAAGGAACGGGCTGACCTAAGTTTGAGAGCAAAAGCCCGCGTGTCAAGGGGATCGCCTTCCGTACGTGGATGCGCGCGTGCATCGCAGGCGGAGCGGCAGAGCGACAGGACGCGGCTAACCCCAGACCCCAAGACACCGCTCCTAGCGGCATCGCTACACAATGGCACGATCCAGCTGTGGAATTACCAGATGGGCACGCTTGTGGACCGATATGACGAGCACGATGGTCCTGTCCGCGGCATCTGCTTCCACCCGACGCAGCCCATCTTCTGCTCTGGTGGTGACGACTACAAGATCAAGGTATGGAACTACAAGCAGCGCAAGTGCTTGTTCACCCTCACGGGACACCTTGACTATGTGCGCACCGTCTTCTTCCACCACGAGTACCCGTGGATCATCTCGGCGTCGGACGACCAGACGATCCGCATCTGGAACTGGCAGAGCCGTACATGTATCGCCATCCTCACGGGCCACAACCACTACATCATGTGCGCCCAGTTCCACCCGTGGGACGACCTCGTCGTGTCGGCGTCCATGGACCTGACGGTGCGCGTGTGGGATATTTCCGGCCTCCGCAAGAAGAACCAGGCGAGCTCTGCACCCATGAGCTTTGAGGAGCAGATGTCGCGCGCCAACCAGGGCCAGGCTGACTTGTTTGGCAACACGGACGCCGTTGTCAAGTACGTCCTTGAGGGTCACGACCGCGGTGTGAACTGGGCGACCTTCCACCCTACCCTGCCGCTTATCGTGTCGTGCGGTGACGACCGACAGATCAAGCTCTGGCGCATGTCCGAGACCAAGGCGTGGGAGGTCGACAGCTGCCGCGGACACTTTAACAATGTGTCCATGACGCTGTTCCACCCGCGCCACGAACTCATCCTCTCAGCGTCCGAGGACAAGACGATACGCGTATGGGACATGACCAAGCGCACCGCCGTGCAGACGTTCCGCCGCGAGCACGACCGCTTCTGGGTGCTGACCGCGCACCCCGAGCTTAACCTCTTTGCGGCCGGTCACGACAACGGTCTCATTGTATTCAAGCTCGAGCGCGAGCGTCCCGCTTTCTCCCTGTCCGGCAACAACCTCTTCTACATCAAGGACAAGGTGATCCGCATGGCTGACCTAGCGACCGGCACCAACCAGGGCATCTGCTCGGTGCGCAAGCTCGGTTCGCAGTACATCCAGCCGCGCACGCTGAGCTACAACCCCGCTGAGCGCGCTGTTGTCGTCACGTCTACCTCAGACAACGGGGTGTACGAGCTCATTACCCTGCCCAAGTCTAGCGCCCCAGTATCTGGTGACGGCAAGGACACGCCATCAGACGGCCGCAAGGGCACGGGTATCGCTGCTCTCTTTGTCGCGCGCAACCGTATGGCTGTGCTTGACAAGACGGCTCAGAACATTGAGATCCGCGACCTGTCCAACTCGCTCACCAAGACCGTCAAGTGCCCCGTCCAGACCAACGACATCTTCTACGGTGGGACAGGTTGCCTTCTCCTGTCGTCGAGCAACTCGGTGGTGCTTTTCGACATCCAGCAGCAGAAGGTGCTGGGAGAGATCACGACGCCAGCCGTCAAGTATGTCGTTTGGAGCAACGACGGCAACCAGGTCGCGCTCCTTAGCAAGCACACAATCACCATTGCCAACAAGTCGCTTGAGCAAACAGCCCTCATCCACGAGACCATCCGCATCAAGTCGGCGGCCTGGGACGACAGTGGCATCCTTGTGTACACGACGCTTAACCACATCAAGTATGCGCTGCCTGGCGGTGACAACGGCATCATCAAGACGCTCGAGCAGCCCGTCTACCTCACGCGCGTCAAGGGCCAGGTTGTGCACTGCCTCGACCGCAACGCCAAGCCTCGCACCATTCCCATCGACCCCACCGAGTACCGCTTCAAGCTCGCGCTCATCCGCCACAACTATGACGAGGTGCTCCAGATCATCCGCACCTCGAACCTCGTCGGCCAGAGCATCATTGCCTACCTCCAGAAGAAAGGCTACCCCGAGATTGCGCTGCACTTCGTCCAGGACCCACAGACGCGATTCGACCTGGCTGTCGAGTGCGGCAACCTCCAGGTCGCGCTCGAGATGGCGCGCTCGGTCGACCGCCCCGACGTGTGGGAGCGCCTCGGCGCGGCTGCGCTCAAGCAGGGCAACCACCAGATTGTCGAGACGGCGTTCCAGAAGTCTCGGGCGTTCGACAAGCTGTCGTTCCTCTACCTCGTCACCGGCAACTCGCAGAAGCTCAACATGATGCAGACGATCGCGACCAAGCGCGGGGACCAGATGTCTCGGTTCCAGAATTCGCTCTACCTTGGCGACGCTGAGGCCCGTGTCGCTGTGCTTCGCGAGACCGGACAATACCCTCTGGCGTACTACGCGGCCAAGACTGCGGGGCTTGAGGAGCTTGCCGAGGAGATCCTTGACGAGGCTGGCATGACCGAAGAGGACGTTCCCCCAGCCCCATCCGGCGTCGGCTCGTCGAAGCTCACGCCTCCACCTGTCATCTTCCCCCAGGCCGAATCCAACTGGCCTATCAAGAGCCTTGGCGAGAGCTTCTTCGACCGCGCGCTTGCCAACGGCGGCGTTGAGGGCCTGATGGCGGCTGGCGAGCAGGCGGACGCGGCGAACGGCGAGCAGTTGGATGCCTGGGCCAACGACGAGGACGTTGCTGAGGAGGACGAGGACGAGCTGGACGAGGACGAGGGCTGGGACCTGGACGCTGAGGTGGAGGCGGAGGAGGCTGTGGACGAGGTTGGTGGCCTTCTCGAGGCCGGCGAGGCCGACTTGTCAGAAGGCGTCGCCCCAGGAGTGGACGAAGACGAGATGTGGGTGCGAAATTCGCCGCTGGCAGCAGACCACGCTGCTGCCGGCAACTTTGAGAGCGCAATGCAGCTCCTCAACCGCCAGGTGGCCGCAGTCGACTTCAAGTCACTCAAGCCTCTGTTCCTGCAAGCGTACCGCGCAGCGCACACGTACGTGCCTGCAAGTGCGTCCCTCCCGCCACTCGAGTTCCACGTCCGCCGCAACCCCGAGACGACGGAGCTGCGCGAGGTGCTGCCTGCGATTGCGCTCGACTTTGAGGACCTCAAGGAAAGGGAGCTCGCGGACGCATACAAGCTCTTCAGCCGGGGCAAGTTTGCCGACGCGCTCGAGCTGTTCCGCACCATCCTGCAGAAGCTGCTCCTCACCGTTGTTACGAGTGAGGACGCCGCTACCGAGGTCAAGGACCTTGTCAAGACGGCGCGCGAGTACGCGATTGGTCTGCGGCTCGAGACCGAGAGGCGACGACTCGTTGCGGAGGACCCCGACAATGTCGTGCGCAATCTCGAACTGGCGGCGTACTTTACGCACTGTGAGCTGCAGCCGGCACATGTCCAGCTTGCCCTGCGCAGTGCCATGAACACGTTCTTCAAGGCTGGTAATGTTGCCACTGCGGCCCTGTTTGCTCGCCGCTTCATCGACACGAACCCAACCGACGCACGTGCCGTTACGCAGGTGAGTATGCGGCCAAGCTATCTTATTACCTCCCGCATCCATTGCTGACCCCAGGCCCGTAGCATCCTCGCACAAGGCGACCGCAACCCGCGCGACGCTCACGAGATTGCGTACGACCAGTTCACGACGTTTACCATTTGCCCCGCCTCACTCACGCCTATTTACGAGGGCTCGCCGGCGGCGGTTGCGGCGTACACTGGCGCGCGGTACCTGCCCGAGTACCAGAACACTGTGTGTGTCGTTGACGAGGTGACGCAGGTGGGGCTGCCAGCCAGCGGCATGCGGAGTGTGGTATAGTTGTTCTAGAGAATGAATCGTGCATCAGAGGGTGTCAGAGGGAAGCGGCACGTATGAGCAGTTGACGAACATTTTGTCAGAGGGCGCTGATGACGTTGAAAGGGATGGGATGGCGGACTCGGACAACTGCGAAGGCTGACAAGGCCGTCAAACATCTCAACCGCTCACGCCGCGATCGCAGTGTAAGGTCCACCAAGACAGGCTTGTTCGGTTGAGGTTAGCGCGAGGCACAAGGGGGGCTGTAGGCGCCAGAGGAGGATGATGGCAAGTGGCGGGATCAAACACAGATTCGGTGGCGGGCTCTGGCGGGGCTCTGGGGGGACTCCTTGGCTGTGCGTTCACTGTGACTTGCACCGTCCGCACCACCACTCGATCCCTCCATCACTCTCTCCCCCTCGTCGTATCCCTCCATCTCTCCTCTGCGCGTCTGTAATCTACGCTCCTCCAGAGTATACTGTGCATCTCATCCTACCCTCCTCCCTACCCTCCCTACCCTCCCTCACCCACGCTCCCTCCATCCCCCACCCGGTTGACACACGTCGGCCCACCCTTCCGGTCCGGGCAGACTTAGCAAAGGCTACCAAACACACTCACTAGTGTACACCGCCGCTCGCGATCCCTTTCGCTGTTGATCACTCCCTTCTTAAGTGCTTGTATCTTCCCCACTTAGCATCCTCCTCCTCCGGCTCCATCCTTGCCGCCTTCAGGCTCTCTCTCTCCGCCAGCTCCCCCACACCTACTTACCAAACCCTTCCCCTTGCCTCAATTCCACGCCCCCGTTCTTCCCCACCATGGCGTACAACCATCACCTGCCGAAGAAGATCGAGGTCAAGCCTCGGAGGCACCATGCCTTCTACGTCGTCCTCTTCATCTTCGGCATGCTCCTCCCCCCCATCGGTAAGCTGGAGTAGGGCGCGCTGACCGAAGCCGTGGCGCTGCGTTTCGGGATCGGCAGAGACTTTTTCATCAATGTGAGTGTTGAAGAGCTAGAGGTGCTGAGGAGGGTGGTGAGGGAAGGACGTCGTGCGGCGGCTGTGCGGTGCGCAGTGCAGCCTCGTACAAATACGCTTGGCCTGGACCTACGGCGTGGCCTCCTCCTACCTATGTTCGACACGACCCCAGCATCTTCTGCGCTGCCTCCACAGGGCTAACCCCAGTGTATCCTAACCCTCTGTGGGTACATCCCCGGCCACGGCCACAATTTCTACATTCAGAACATCCGGAACAACGCCAACAAGGCGCGCACACCTAAGTGGGCAATTCGGTACGGCCTCGTCAACGACTCGGAAATGCGTCGCAAGCAGGCCAAGTCTCAGTGGGCCAAGCGCTACGACGAACGCAACCCCGAGTCAACGCTTGTGGGCCAAGAACTCGCGGACGGCGAAGAGGGCCCCAACTACACGCCAACCAACCCTAACGCACCACAGCGCCGCCGTGGCTCCGAGGGCCTTTGGGACCACGAGGATGAACACTACTACAACGACAACTCCGCGCCGAACCAGCGGCGCTGGCACTATCCTGCCAACTTTGAGGGCACGGTCGGGAATGGCGAACGCAAGAAGAAGAAGGGGCGCGGCGACGATCGGTGGGAGCGCACTCGCTCAGCCACGTCAGGTAGCAACGACAGCTACGGCACGTACCCGCCTGGTGGGACGGCGGCTACGGAAGACGACGTGCCCGAGTGGGGGCGTGACTACGGCTCGAAGCGGCGCAGCTCGCGCGGCTCACGCGGGCGCAAGGACTCTGCCGGTTCGGGTTCGAGTGGGCCATCGAACGCGTCGCGGAACAACCACCCGGACGACGTGTTCCGGCACGAGTTCTAGGCGACAGCATGTGTCGCCGCAGTGTGCAGAGGCGTGGAGAGAGGAGGAGGTGTGAGGTGTGAGGTGGAGAAGGTGAGAGTGCGGTCTGTGGCATCGACGTATCTGGTCGATTGGGCCTTGAAAGGACAGCTGCTGCGCAAGAGTGCGTGGTAGCTGCCAAAGTGCAGCCTCGTGCCGTATTGCTTGCATCTTGCAGGCGCACTCGTAGATTGGTTTCGGCGTGGCCTTTGTATGTGATGTTGGTTTGCTCTGTGAGACTGGGACCCAGTGAGGTGGGCGCAGTGGGGAGAAGCAGCGGTTATGGTCGGAGATAGCGCCTGGGCACGGCCTTTAGAAGTCCAAGCACATGTCCGAACACGATCCGATATCGAGTCGCACGCAAGCCACGCGCACTGCATGCGCTCGTACGCCATCGAGACCATCCGAGATTAGTGAGGCGCTGTCCGGAGATGTTGATTCCCCACCTGATTACGGAGTGCCGGCCCAAATCGAGTCGGTATGCCCCTCCGCTCCTCGGTCCGCCCTGGCTGGCCGTCTCACCCTGACAGGCCACCTATCGTTTGGCTACTTGGACAATTGGCTTTTGCCCGGACTTTTGCTTTAGCTTATCTCTCTGCTTCATCCTTCATCGACAATGCCAGAGGGGACCTACAAGATCCACGTTCCCGCAACGTCGGCCAACATCGGCCCCGGCTTCGACGTGTGCGGCATCGCCCTCGGCCTCTCCCTCGACCTGGTCGTGACCGTCCCGCCCCAGACCGACGACCTGGCGCGCGACCCAGTAATCACGTACACCGGCCTCGACGCGGCAACGGTCCCGCTGAACCCGTACAAGAACCTCCTGACGCGTGTGGCCCTCTACGTCCTCCGCTCGCATCACAAGGAGTTTCCGCGTGGCGTCACGATCGCGGCCCACAACGAGATCCCGTTCGGCCGCGGCCTCGGGTCCTCTGGCGCAGCCGTCATTGCGGGCGTCATGCTCGGCGACCTCCTGGGCGACCTCGCACTCCCCACCGAGCGCCTGCTGGATTTTGCGCTCATGGTCGAGCGGCACCCGGACAACGTCACTGCCGCGCTCGTCGGCGGGTTTGTCGGCTCCTACCTCCGCGAACTTCAGCCGCGGGACTTGGAGGCGGCGTCGGTGCCCCTGGCCGAGGTGCTTCCCGAGTACCCGCCGAATGCAGGACCGGACTGGGGCAAGGAACCCCCCGTCGCGCCGCAGGGCATCGGGCACTATGTCCGCTTCGGGTGGGCCAAGGAGATCAAGGCCATCGCGGTCATGCCGCGCTTCGAGCTTGCGACTGCTAAGGCGCGCGGCGTGCTGCCGAACGAGTACAGCCGGAAGGATGTGGTGAGTGGCCCGGGCAGGGTCGGGGTAGTTGGCGCGCAGGCTACGGCTGAGATTCGTTGTCGGTAATCGGGCTGCTCGAGACCCTAGGCATCTCCGCCGGCTGCTTTCCAGCCTGCCTCGGCTTCTCCACCCGCTGTAGTTGCGTGCATAAGCTAAACCCAGATCTTCAACCTCCAGCGCCTGGCAGTGCTCACGACCGCGCTCGCGCGCTCCCCGCCCGACCCGGAGCTCATCTACGAGGCGATGAAGGACCGCCTCCACCAGCCGTACCGTGTGCCTCTTGTGAGTTGGTGACTGCCGATGGCGGTTCGATCATTCCGAGGAGGGAGTCCTTGGGCTTGGCCTACGCCTGTCCCTCGTTGCCCTTCTTCGCTTCTCGTCTCGTTCTCTTGTTCTTTCCCTCACTTGTCTGCATTCTCGCCTCTCACCCTCTCGCTCACTTGCTGACGCCAGATCCCTGGTCTCGACAAGATCATCTCCCTCAGCCCAGAGTCCAACCCTGGTCTGTGTGGCATCTGCCTCTCTGGAGCTGGACCGACGATCCTCGCGCTCGCGACGGACAACCACGAGGCTATCGGGCGCGACATTGAGCGGATATTCGCCGAGCACAACGTCGAGTGCGACTTCAAAGTGCTCGAGGTTGACACCAAGGGATCTTGGGTGGAGAAGCAGGCGTGAGCGAGTGGCTAGGGGCGAGGGGCTACTGAGCCGAGAGGGGGCAAGGTGGAGGAGACGGAGACTGCCGCGGCCACCTTACGGCCCGACGACTTCTGAACCACGTGCATCGAAGAAGCGCGATCAGCGGAGGGAGAGGCGAGGAGGAAAGTGAGAGGAGAGATGGAGCTGAGCAGCTAGGGAGGAGCAGAGCTGGTCAGACTGGCTGTGGAGCTGGTTTGGGTACTAGCGAGCAAAAGGGCGTCAAGGCTTGGCAAGTTGCAGACCGCAAGACCAGCGGCCATCAACCGCCAGCGTGACGCTGTTCGAGACGGGTTTCGTGGCATCATCCAAGGTGTGAATAGCGACACGGGCGCTCAACTCCCGGCTATGCATGTTGTAGCGGCGCGGAAGGGAGACAGGAAGCAGGCGACTGACGCGGGTAGAATCATGGAATAAGATGACATAAATATACAACTAGACCGACTTGGCCTCGCGCGCCTGCGCCTCACGTACTGCGCCCTCGAACTGGCGTCAGAAACCAAGCTGGATGTAACCGTGCCCTGCTCGCTACAGCCACGGGATACGGCCCGCTATAGCCTCGCTACCACTCGCCCACTCACCTGCTCGACCTCCCACAACAGCCGCTCCTCGCGACGCACCAGCACCTCGCGCTTCTTCTTCAACACCTCAGCACGGCGGGTGGCGTATTCCGCCGCCTCACCAGGCCGGAGAGGGAGGTGCACGTCGAGCCCGAGGTCGAGCGTCACCGCCGCCGTGGACGGGCTGGCATCAGTCTCCTCGGTCTGTCCACTAGCCATTTATGAGACGCACACAACAGTGTCGACCCACACGCCCGCGCCCAGTTCGGCCGGGCCGGCATGTGGCCCATCGCCCGCCAGCGCGAGTCTGCGCGCGACCTGTTCGCTACTGTCAGATCCTTTGTGAGGGCACTCGCACTCACTAGTCGCGAATATCGCTGTCGACGCGTGCAATGTCGGCCCGCACAGCCGCAAGCGCAGGCATGAGCGTGTTCTGTATTTGTGCCGTGTAAGCCGAGCTCATCTGCAACTGTACTCAATATCATACGAGTCCAAACTGACCTCCACCCAATTGCCACCCACGCCGCCACACGCCCAACGCCGTAATCTCCGGTCCTCAGGTCCGCCATCCGCCTCCGTCCCTCCCCCGAGCGCTGCCAACCAACGGTGAGCCATCTCAGCACGCACGCAGCACCCAGTATTATACACAGCGACCATGCCAGCCAAGCAACTCGAGGCGCCGTATCCCGTCATCGACATCGACCCCCACTTTAGCCGCGTGGTGCGGTACATGCGCCCAAACGATTACCTGCTCTGGGGCGGGGTGACTGCTTCGGGCCCCATTCTTATTTCGCTCTGGGAGCGCGTCGACCCCACCAAGGCGACGCATGGAATTCGACACGCGGCTCGCTTCGCGGGGTGCATGGGCTTCATGGCCGGGTTCATGCTCGCGTACCAGAACTCTTCTTGTGAGTTTCGGAGGTGGGCTGTGGACGGTACGCGATGGGGAGAGGGTGATGGAAGGTGATGGGAAGGTTGGGAGAGAGAGAGGGAGAGAATGGAAGGAAGCGCAATGGACGAGGACCAGGAGAAGGGAGGAGTGGGATAAAGGAGGGCCGCGGAGAACAGCGCGACCAGCGACGCCGGGGAATGAGACTCTGTGTGGACGCCGAGCGCCTCATGCCGCGCCGACAGATCAGACGAGGCAGAGTGAACGGGACAGGAGCAAACCGGCTATCGCTCGTGTGTCTCCCGCTGTTACTACTCGCTGGCCGTCACTACTCAGCCTTACCCACTCTTCTTCGAACTCCTCCCCTTCTTCCAGTTGCGCTCAACCCCACGACCCACGCTAGCTCACACTAACCCCAGTCCGCTTCCTCGGCCTCAAGGAGAACCAGCGCGAACAGGAGCGGGACTTTGAGGAGCTCTCGGCACTGGCCAAGGAGGGCAAGGCCCTCTACGGCGAGAGCGACCTCTCACCCTACCTCCAGGGTGTGGCTGCGCGTAACTCGACCTACTCGCAGTTCAAGCTGCAGACGATGCCTTGGTGAGTGCCGTGTTGTGTGGCCGAAACGACCCGACGGCCGAGGCTACCACGGGCTTGTGTCATAGCGTTTCCCAGCTTGCCGTTGGTGCCACCAGACCGCCTCTCTCACCGCCCACTAACCCCAGGTTCAACCTCGTCAACCACAAGGACCACGGCGTCGACACCGCCAAGTACTCCAAGTAGCTCGCAGGCCAGAACTAGACCCATAGGGAATGTATAACATGCATGACGGCGGAGAGAGAGCGCAGAAGCCTGAAGCCTGAAGAGTACACACATGCATGCCGGACATGAGAGCTGGAACGGAACCCTACGCAACGGCATCAGCATCCTCAACATCTGGTGGTGTCGGGACGGCGTTCTTGTCTACCGCATCAGTGCGGCACGTCGGGCACGAGTTGCGGCCAGACGTTAGCCACTGGTCCACACACGGAGTGTGGAAAGCGTGTCGGCACTTGAGCACGCGACACTCATCATCCTCCTCGTAATCACAGAGGCACACCTGGAGTTAGCCCCTGCGTCATTTGTTCATGAGCTCACCATGCACCGCTCGGTACTTGCGTCAAGCACCTGGCCATCCTGGACGGCTTGAGAGAGCGTGTTCGCATTGATTACTTTAAGACCCGACGCCTCGATCTCCTCCTGCGTGACTGTTGGCGGCTTTGCAGGACCAAGGAGTTCCGAGAGAAGCTGCAAGTCCTCAGCCGTGAGTGGGCCGCCGGAGACTAATGACGGGATAGATAGGACCGGGTGAGAGCGTGGGTAGTTGCCACCGATAACGTAGATGAGGTACGTGTTAAGCGGGGGTGAAGCACGCGGCTCGCGGCGAGATGCACCCAGACGCTCAAGCACCCTCGTGCGCAGACTCCGACGCGGTCGGTCGGTGTCCACCGCCTCTCTGGCAGAGGCTGCATTGGCCAGCTCCTGCTCGAGATCGCGATCAAAGTCGTGGTTGTCGTCTGGTAGCCAAGAAGGCGTTGGGGGTCGGGGATAAGTTGCTGGTGACGAGTCGGTAGCATGTCCGGCAGCTGAGGCTTCGTCCGGTACCTGGCCGTCCATGAATGGGAACGACGGGTGCGCAACTAGATCTTCCGTTGTCATGTTGGGGCTGTGGGCAATGGAGCGCACGCCCACGAAGATGGATGGTACAATCGCTTCTTCCAACTCCTCGCTTAGGTTGGGCGTTACGACAGAACCATCAGCATGGACCGTGGGGAATAGGTGCGCGCGGAAGAAGTTGAGGCGTCGTGGTGTACCGTCCGTTCCGCCACTCACACCCAGGCGCCGAACAGCACCCGGTAGGTTCTGTCCACGCTGGCGGTGGAACGTGGGGATTGTGGGTGAAACGGATTCGGTGGTTGTGGCAGGAGGTGTTTCTTGAGCAGTCGCAGGCGCTTCGGCGTTGTCCAAGGTGGTTACGGAAGACGACCCTTCCGTACTAGACTGTGGAACCGCAGCTGCGGGCGCCTCGACATCCCCGTCATCCTCATCGCTGACCCCGTCAGAATCAGGGACGGCATACGCCCGGACAGCATCAACAAGATCCTCCTGTAGCGTGTGAAGGAAGTCCTGGAATTCTGCTGGCACGTTGGCTGCGTTCGGGGTGTCCCCTGCCACGGCCTCTGCAAAGCGTCGGTTGTCTCGCAACACAGTGTGGAGATACTCTCCAAGCGCAGCTTCAACGCTCTGGTGGCTGCGATTGTTGCGCTGCGGACGGAGTCGCTCGATAATGGTCTGCATCGCGGTCTGGGCAGTCGAACGAGATGGCTGGGTTGACAGGCTCTCGGGTGAGAGAAGAGTCGTTGCGGTAGCGGCGGCAGCAACGCTGGACATTAGCACTGAACCCCGAAAGCAGACTCACGTCAAAAGATTCCCGATCATACGAGCTTGCTGGTCGAGGCTCGACGAGTCAACCCGAGGGTTTGGTCCGCCACTCTCGTCGAGGTTGGCGTGTGTCTGGGCCAAGCCCTGGATCACCAGAACGGCGCCCACTGGTAACCTTCCCTCCTCCTCTGCCGGTAGAGGTGCCTCAGGGGTGGGGATGGGAGGTTGTGGGCTGCCAGAGGTCTGGACTGAGGTGGAGGATTCAGAACGGTCTGGGGCGGCAAACCCCATGATCGCGCTGAGGCGATGCGATAGTGTGCGCGAGGGGGTCGTCGACGGCGGCACGGCCGAGCTCGTGCTCGCAGCGCTGCTGACAGCAGGGCTGTCTCGCCGGCGGAAGCGCGACATCAAGCCAGGCTGTGGTGTCCAGTCTGGCCCGAGGCTATCGCGGATGGTCGACACGGATCGGAGTCTATCGGACAGCATCTCGTCGGTGGCAGGCGATGCCGGTATGTCTGGTGACGCGGGTGTGCTAATACCGCTGCTGGGCATTGTTCTTGGGAACGGGACTGTTGGGTTTGCAGGTGGACGGGATGGTCCGGCCACGGGTTCGGTCACGTAGTCGTCACTGTCAGGCTCGCCGTCGCCGTCCACTCGCCGGCGCTTGGGGCCAGGCGAGTTAAGGCTGTTTTGTGCCGAGTTGGAGCGCTCGCGTTTGCTCGCATTCTGGCTCTCCGGATCACGGCGGAGGAAGGTGGATATGCGGCGGCGAAAGGTGGGCCGGCGCTCCTCCTCTGACTGGCGAGCGTGGTGGCTCTGGTTGGCTCCCATTGCAGGAGAAGACGGGGAAGAGGGAAGGTGTAGCGCGAGATGGCGCGCAGCCTCTACTGTACGAGGCGGGCGCGGTGTGCGCAGATGCAGAAGGGTTGTGGGCGTTTGAAGGATGCGATGTGGCGTGAATCAAGGAAGGAGGGCTGGGCAAAGCGGCCAAAGGGTAGGGCGAGAGGTGACGGTGTAGATGGGGTTGGTAGTTGGTGGTAGTTGCCACTGGCTGGTCCGGGTGTCTAGTGTTGTGGGAGGTTGGCGAGATGGAGTAATGATACAGTGGAATATGCAGTTGGGCCGAGAACTTGTATGAGATGGAGTGCAAGTGGATGTTGGTGTTGAGAAACCAAGTTGTGATGGATCGGGATCGCGCGTCGTCGAGTTGTGGCGGTAACGTCGCAAGTGGGGGGTGATTCTGAGCGGGAGCAACGACCAGGGTGGACAAGACAAGTCAGCGAGCCCAGGGGGCGGCTGACTGATTCGAATCGTCATCCGGTTCGCCTGGGCCTTGCTCCCAGAGGGGCACACTAACAGAGTGGGGCAGACACAGCCTCCAGTGTCCCGTTGACAATGCGCAATCCTCTCGTCGTCTGTTCAACTTGTGGACACATGAACAATACATCCATGTCACCATACGCACTGCCCCTACATACTGTACAGATCAATCCCCACAAAGCACACCGCTGCCGCACTTGTAATCATCTCGACGACGCCGCGTTGAATGGCCGGCTATGCAGAGATGACGCCGTGGCCGTGGCGGTATGACAACTTGTCTCCCCTGGGACAGGACACACTGCCTTGAGCGAGCGACGTCGCTCCAGGAACCGGTATCGCCCTCCAAACCCGTGACGCTCTGGCGAATTGGGTCGACTTCAGCTCGGGCAAGTCTCGGGCAACGTCTTGACACATATCATCGCAACGCCTTTCGATTGCAACTGGCACGGCATGCATACCAGCTCGCAAGCCCGGGAAAGCGCGAGCATGTTCTTTGTTCTTGCTCTCGGCTTGGGTACTTCTCTGCCACAATCAATGTTCAGATTCCGTGCTTGGCCCCACAGCTTCAGCCACGTGGAACCAGGTAGGGAGCCCCGCCCCCACTTTGTTACCCGCCGCCTCAACCCGCCAGATACCTGTAGATGCCGACAACACCATCGTCCACCGGCCAGCGCCGTCACTGCCGTTCAGCCACACACGAGGCTGCGCTGCTACATGGTGGGCAACCCAAAGAGCACTGACCTTAGGAAGCTGCGCCGCAGGTGTCTTCTTACATTGCTCTCTCACTCGTCACGTTGAGGTAAACTCGCCTTCTCTCGCCCCCATTTTCACGCCATGATCACGAGCCCCTCCATCCTCATCAAAAACGGCACAATCGTCAGCGGCGAGGAGGACGCGCTGCCATACGCGGCTGACATCCTCATTGCCGACGGTGTGATCAGCAAGATCGGAGGACCGGGGACCATCGCCGCCAACGAGCGCGTTATTGACGCGACAGGGCTGTACATTTCACCCGGTTTTATTGACATGCACGCCCACTCGGACCTCTATCTTCTCTCACATCCGGACCACGCCCCTAAGATTACGCAGGGCGTTACAGTGCGTCCCCTAAAGTGGGCCCCTCCCGCATTTGGCTGACCCCAGACCGAGGTTGTCGGCCAGGACGGCATCTCGTACGCCCCCGTGAAAACCACAGAGCAGATGAACTCGATCCGTGCGCAGATCGCAGGTTGGAACGGCAACCCGAGTGACGAGGATTGCAAGACCACCCTCAAAGACGTGGGCATGTTTGAGTGGCGCACTGTGGGCGAGTATCTTGACACGCTGGACCGGAACCGGACAGCCACAAACGTCGCAATGCTCGTACCGCAGGGCAACCTCCGCCTCTTGGCGGTTGGGCCGTACGACGACGTTGCAACACCGGAACAGATTGGCGAGCAGATTCGCCTGTTGAAGGAGGCGATGGCGGACGGTGCGGTGGGCATGTCCAGCGGCCTGACCTACACGCCGGGGATGTACGCGAGTACGAGCGAGCTCGGCTCGCTCTGCCGAGCCCTGGCGGAATATCCGGGCGCGTATTATGCCCCGCACCACCGGAGCTACGGTGCCAAAGCGATCGAGGCTTACGCCGAGATGCTCAGCCTAGGGGAGGAGACAGGATGCCCAGTGCATCTGACCCACGCGACGCTCAACTTCGCCGAGAACAAAGGGCGCGCGCCCGAGCTGCTTGCCATGGTTGACACGGCACGCAAGAGCGCGGAGATCACCCTCGACACGTATCCCTACCTTCCCGGCTGTACGACCCTCGCGGCTCTCCTTCCGAGCTGGGCCAGCGCGGGGGGCTCAGTCGAGACCCTGAAGCGCCTCGAGGACGCAGCGACACGTGAGAAGATTCGTATCGCAGTCGAGATAACCGGCTGCGATGGCGGTCACGGCATCCCGACGAACTGGGAGGAGATCGAGGTGGGTTTCTCTAACTTCAAGCTGATACAGATTGGCTCAACGATCCATCCTGACTTGGAGGGGTGGGCCGGCCGGCGTGTCGGTGAAGTTGCGCGCAGCTTGTTACGTGCCCCGATCGAGGTCTTCTTCGATGTCCTGCGTAAGGACAGGCTCGCGACCTCGTGCCTCATGCACATTGGCAACGAGGAAAATGTGCAAACCATCATGCAGCACCCTGTGCACATGGGTGGCTCGGATGCGATCTTGCACGGCAAGAACTTGCATCCGCGGGCGTGGGGAACCTTTCCCAGATATCTTGGCCACTACAGCCGCGATCTGGGCCTTATTCCCCTCCCTCAGATGGTGGCGCACCTCACCTCGCGGCCTGCCAAGCGGCTTGGGGTATACCCTTCCCGTGGCGTGGTGAGGGAGGGGAGCGCGGCGGATCTCGTCCTCTTCGACCCCGCGACGGTGAAAGACATGTCTACACACGCCGAGTCGTGCCTTCCCGCGGTCGGGGTGCAGTACGTGCTGGTCAATGGTGAGCTCGCTCTCGCGCAAGGTAAGCCGACTGGGGCGAGGGCGGGGCAGACTCTCCGGCGCCGGAAGGATGGTGCTGTCACTTCACGGGGATTGTAGGCCATCGATAAGAATAGACTATTCTTTGGGTGGGCGAGATAACGCAATCGGATATGTCCGGTTGTGATAATGCGGATCTGAGCTCGCTGTAGGACCGCACGAAAGGACGTTTTGTTTGTCCGTGCCATCAAAGGAGAAGAGTCAGCCAGTGCCCAGTGCCAATGTCCGTGCCATCCTTCTCTCGTGGCCAGTCACACCAGCATTGCACACGCAGCCTGGTCCATCCTGTTGCCCACCCGCGCATCCGCCCCTTGACACCTGCGTAATTCACCGAGGGTGCATCTGTGATGCTCGAGACTGACGACTGACAGAAGTGAGGCCAAAGGATGAGATTGTCCGTGCACCAAAGCCGCAGTGTAGAGGTCTCTCACACGGCTAAATGAATAGCCCGGCCCGTGTCCGCTGCACATGCCCTCACCTCGTTGAAGAACGCGTGCTTCAGAACCTCCGCATCCCCGATTCCGACACCCTCGCACCGAGGCTGGTCGTGCGCAAGCGTCGTCATCTTACCGCTTCACCGTGGTTCTAATCAACCGCCGCCCGGCTCACACAATTGTCTGAAGGAATGGGGTCTCAGCTGTTGTTTTTTTTAAAAAAAAACGACAACAGACGAAGAGCAAGCACTTTTTTAAAAAAAAACGACAGCAGACGAAGAGCAAGCACACGTGGACTGGAGCGCTTGTGTGACTTGTGGCGGCTTGACGCTGAGCGCTCGCGGTGCCTGCGTCCTTGTTCCCTGCGATCCGGAGTAAGAGACGGTGCCGCGGTTGGCCACGCGGGGTCCGCTGGATACACGGGGCAATGATTGGGAGATGGAGAGAAAGCAAGTGCCTGAATGTATTTAGCCCTCCCTATACCGGAGCATCTGACCCAGCAGCCTCGGCGGCTTGGTGCATCCATCGTCTCCAACGTCATTCTCTTGCCTCTGCTCCTCATCGCCCATCTCGCATCGTCCACTCGTCTTCCATCTCTGGCCCCGATCTACACCTCTGCGCATGCGCCCCGCATAGGCCATGTCAGTGACTCAGTCGCCGCCACCCTTCCCACAACACATGCACTCCTCTCACACACACTCACAACCACACACACTCCCCCATCCACAATCCCATCTCTACTCGCCTTCCTCCTCCCATTCAACCACCCCTCCCACATCATATCAACAAAATGTCTCCCCTCCTTCCATACAGTCATCGGGCTCCCCCACAGAGCCACACTACTCTACCCGCGCTCCACGACGCACCCAAATCGTCAAGCCGGACCAAATCACACTCTCTCCGACCATTCTCCCACAACACCTGAGCGTCCAGCTCCAGAGGGCCCAATTCGGCCAGAAACTTTCAAAGAGCGCTCCGACATCGCCTTTGAGCCGTCCGGTGCGCGACATGTCTCACGGTCTCGCACCCATGTCCAAGATATCTCCCATCGACGCCATCCCTCCGAACGGCAACCGCTTCCTCACCTCTAGCCCGCAACAGCTTGAGCAAGCCCACGCCAACGGACATGCGTACAACGGCAACCCAGCCCGCGCCCTCGCTGCGATGCAACAGCTAGCCCTCCAGCCTGCAGCACGCATCGAGTCGCGCTCACCAATGCAGTCGCCCCGGACGCTGCAAAGGGTATCGCCCGAGGTCAACCTCAAGCCACTCTCTCAGCTTGCTCCGACCAACCCTGCTCCGGGCGCCAATCCCCGACCGAAGGCACCTCAGCGGGGCGCAACAATGCCTATGATGCAGCAGCGTCCCACGCCCTCGTACTACAACTTGCCTGACACCGCGTCTTCATCCGGGGCGTCCTCTGGCTCATCTCGAACCGTACGTGCGGGCGCTCGGAGGCGCGCTGGCTCCAATCCGCGCCAGCCATCATCGACGTCATCCGAAGACACAGAGACAGAGGTTGATTCAGACTCGACGTTGATGCCCAGCCGCATGCGCCACCAGCACTCCAAATCACAGCCCGACCTCACGGCGCTGCGGTCGCGTCTCGCAGAGAGCTGGGCCAACCAACAGCAGGAAGAACGGAGGTTGCGGGAGGAGGCCCAGGCCCACTCGCTTCTGAGCCGGCGACGGAGTCACGGGCGCAGCACTCCGCCGATCCGTCCCATTTCGCTCGCTGGCGCACATCCACCACACCTTCATCTGCATCGCCAGTCGTCGACGGGGGTTGCAAGTGCGCTGGCCCAAAGCTCACTGGGACTACGCCATTCACCACGCGCAAGCACAGTGGCGCCTTCACTCCTGACACCGATATCGAGCTCGCCGCAGCCCGAGGCGAGCGCGGAGCTCTCGCCATGGAGCTTGCGCGGCACCACGCTGCCGCAGGGCGGCATGACCGGGTCCGAGGACGCGGATGACGATCTGGAATCGACCGACTCACCGTCGTCGTCGGGCTCGCTCTCGTTCGTGCCCAAGCTGCGCCGGCGGCAACGGCAGAACGACAAGCGGCCCAGCTCGTCAGGGCCCGTTTTAGGCCTGCTACTCGAACCCAACTCGGCCGACGAGCGGGTTTCGCAGAGCCTGGTTGACCTAAGGCCAGAGAGCATTGAGGCGCGATTCCGCCGCTCGTCTCTCCTGAATTTGCGACTGTTGGCAATCGTCCCGTCAATGTGGGGGATCAGTGTTCTTACACACGCTCTGATTTCTGGCACGCTGTGGCACGACGTGTGGCCGTGGGGCGTCGACATGTCCCGCGACGCGGTTGACAGAATCATTCAGGGCCTACACGTATACGAGGGCATCGAGCGGCCGGTCCACCGCGGTGACATGGCACTAGCCATCGCATGGGTCAGTTCTCGGTCTCCGCTGACGGTGCTAACCCCAGGCGTTGGTTACGGCGCACTTCTGCTTCTCTCTCACGACGGGACTCACCCACCGCTGGCGATCTTACTACTCGCTGCCATCGACCGTCACGCGTCTCATATCGCTCCAGTGCCTCTGCTGGCCAGCGACCTACGCAACTCTGTGGGTACTTGGACCTCGCCGCCCGCTCCTTGCGTGGGTCGTCATTGGCGTAACGACTGGGGGGAGCCGCGCAGTCCAGATGTGGGTGACGTCCAACGTGGCGGTCGACGACGACGGGGGCGATGTGACTCCCGGGCCGCGCCGCTCGCCGCCCCTCCGCCCGCCGCCGCCGCCATCGCACGTGACCGGCTGGCGCAATCTTACTTACGGCCGTAAGTGGGACTGGGACGCGGTCGCCCGCGAAGTCGGGTGGAAGGTTGGCGCGCTACTGCTCGTCACGTGCGCGTGGCTGTTCTGGAGAGTCGACGGGATCCCGGCATACGGGAATGTGTAAGCGGGGGGGGGGTGCGGAGATAATGGGTATGGCGAGCACATCAGTCGACCTTGTATGCAATAGTCTTTCTGGGCGGCAGGTTCTTGTCGCGCTGGAACGCTTGGCCTGTATGGTTAACTGTACCACAGCATGACAGCATGGCAGCAGGAACCTGGTGCGTGCGACTGTTGAGTCCTCCGGCGCTGGCCACCCCGATCGCGATTGTTGTTTTATTTTGGAGGACTCTTGAGCCAGACTCGGTGGTGACTGCAACAGAGACCGTCGGTGAAGTGGCAGGGTGGCGGTGGCGTAGAGGCGGGTGACACAACTGTCTAAGGCGACATCCAGACATCACCATCACTCACTGAGGGCTCTCCCCTGCCTCTTGGCCTGCAACAAGGTGTGGCGGCGAGTAGCGAGGGTGGCGAACCCGTTGTGAAACGTGAATGTGGCAAAAAACAACATCGCACTCGAGCATGCACCAACCGATCATGTTTTTCGCAGAGCAGCAATGTTGCAATACACATCAACAAAGGCAGTCCAGTCCACGGCCCGGCCTTTGTCCTGCACGCCCGCCCATCACGCTCTGGCAGTTATCTACAGTCTCGGGTCAGCGCCATCCTCAACCACCCCCCGAACGAGAACATCATGGCCCCAACCAAACCGACCAAGCCCACAATCTCCTCCCCCCACAAGGCGCAGCTGACCCTCCCGGCGCCCCTTAAGGCCCAGCCCAACGCGACCTTCAAGAAAAGACGGAAACCCGCCTCTGACCGGCTCGCGCGCCCGCACCTGACCATTAACACCACCCTGGCCCAGGCATGGCCAGTACGTCTTCCCCTTCGGCCGCTGACTCAGGACGACGCACCCCGCGCCCCAATGCAGGCGTCCATGCCTGTTGACCTCGCCCCGAACGCACACATGCCCGTCCACCTCGCCCCGCGCTCGCTGGCGCTCGCTAGCCCCGACTTCTCAAGCTCGCTAACGTTCATACACACCGCACACAGTACACACGCACCCACACATCCAGCGGGGACGCACATGCTGTCCACCGGACATGGGCCTGGCCCCACACCTGCCACGTCTGCCGCACCGGCCACATCAGTCACACCGGCCACTGCGTTCGCCACCCTCCGTCTCCACGAGACGACCATGTAGGGATGTCCTGGCAACACGGCCGGGGTTACAGGAGTAGACCATGTATTCTACTTGTGCTTTGTTCCAGGAGTAGATTATGTATTCTGCCTGTACTTTGGAGCCACGGGCAGGAAAGGTGGCTTTTGTGTGTATCCCCACCTGTCTTCCATCAGCACAGCAGTGGCATCTGCGCAATTTAATTAAATCAAACACAACCAGACCACGCGCGTTACCGAGATCCCAGAGATACAAATACATAGTCGAAGCGCTGTCTACTTGTTCCAGCCCTCCTCTCAGGGCCCCTCACCGTCCTTCCCTCCCTCCTCCCCATCCTCTCCCTCGGCTTTCTCCACAAGGTCCCACCCCTCCCCACGCCACAGCGCGACCCGCCACAGCGCGACGACGAACGGCACGCCCCCGCCGCGCCCCTCGTCCATCTGCGGGATCTGCACCGCGACAAGCGCCGCCTCCTCCTCGGCGCGGTGCGCCTCAACCTCCGCCGTGGGGGTTATGACATGCCCTCCAGCAGCCTCTGCACAACGCCTCACAAACCCCCTCTGCGCAGCAAGCACGTCTTGCACGAGTGCGGCGCAGCGTGGGTCAGCGCCCAGCAGCGCATGCAGCGGGAAGAGCGGGACGTGTCCTCTTTGATCTGGGCCGTAATTCCGGCCTCCCTCGCGCCGGAGCATCGGCACTGTGGGACATTCCCTCTCCTCAGGTGTGAGCCTGCTCCGTGCGCCAAAGCGCACGTCCATCACCGCAACCGCCCCGGGCGGCGCGGCGCCGCGCGCCACGCCCTCCACCTCAGCCGCAGACAGCGACCGGAGCACGCAGCACGCGTCGACACACTCGCCCGCCTGCGGCGGACGGGCGGACGCAATGCGCGCGCGCAGCAGCGCAAGCTCCTGGCCCACGCGGAGCACGAGCTCAGCGCCGACCTGTTCCACCACGCTGTCCGCAACCTTCGGCGGGCCCTTGCTCACACTAGCCAGTGTGCGCCTACTCTCGCCCTCGCCGAGCCGCGCAACGAGGTCAGGCTTGAGCGCGACCCACGCGCCGTGGCCCGCGCGCCGGCGCGCGTAACGCGGATGCAGCAATTCGGGGGCGGCGAGGACGCGCGGAGCCCCCGCCTTGTCGCGCACGAGCACCGGAGAGAGTCGCAGCATGTACGCCGTGTGCAGGTGGGCGTTGGTCACGGCACACCGGCGCAGGGGGGTGTTCTGCATCACCGCTGCCGTCAGTTCTGCCGGGCTGGGGCGTACCGATCGGGTCGTGGTGCCAGCGCGCTGTGCGGTCAGGCCGCGAGCGGCGCGCCGCGAAGTTTATCTTTGTGCGCGTGGGGTACTTGCCGAGGATGGCGGAGCGTTCGCGCCCATCCTCGACGAGGGGCGCGGTGGGGACGTAGTCGCGCGCCGGAGGTGGGGGTTGGCGCAGATGCGCACCGGGGTCCGCGGCGGCAGGTGCTCTCGTCGATGCCGTGTTCGGCGCTGCGCTCGACACGGCGCTCGATGCGCGTGCGAACTTGACCACTCGGTCTAGGCCCAGGACGCGGGTACGAGGGCGCATGAGAATGTGGTATCGCAGGTACGTCATGCCAACATGCCAATCAAAAGAGCAGTCGGCCGCCAACGAATAGTGAATAGCCGGGCTTTGGTCCCGTCGCCGCAATGCGGAGATCCCAGGCCGAGCGGCCGATTATGCGTCGATATCCCGTAGCATCGCACTCTCCCCCTCACGAATAACCCACCCCCGCCCGCGGACATTATGGCGGAGACGGGGTGAGTTCCTCCCCACTCGCGCGCGTGGGCTGACGGCAGGGGATACGACGGCATCTGGGTGCGGCGTGCCCGCAAGGCCGACGACTGGCTCGCTGGTGAGTGGCCGAGCGGCGTCGAGTTGGGTTGGGGTTCGGACTGGGACTGGGGTTGCCTCGGACTGGGATGGGGATAGGGCGTAGGAACGTGGGCCGCGAGATCACCATCCTCACGCCTCGCTGCACTGCCATGTGCTAGTGGGCGGCTTGCACCTATCAGGAACATCACCGAGGATATCCGAGGGCAGTCCGCCGAGCGCTGCTGACAACAGGCCACAAGGTCGTCGTGTCCGCCACCACCGCGTCCATTGTCTCCACCTTGGCCGGCTTCCCGGTGAGTAGCTTGCGGAGCCGAGCTTGTCCCCCCGGACCACGGGCGCCCAGCCCCGGCCCTTCTGCGCCCGGGTGGCTGGATGCATGGTCGCTGCCAGTGGAGTAGAATGTTGGCGTTCATCACGGCGGCGATCTACCGGCCCACAGCTGGACGCAGGCTGGCCAGCCCGGAGGTCCGCGCACGTCCCGGCGACTAACGCCAGCTCGACTCGCTCAAGTCACGTCTCCAGAGTTCGCGGGAGAACATCCCCATGGCGCGCCTCGCCGCCGACGTCGTCCGCGAAGAAGGTATCGGCGGGTGAGTTGCCTTTTCCCCACACCGCTGACGAGAGACTGTGGCGCGGCTTCCCCTTACCCCTCATCACGATTTCGATTGTACGCACAATCTCCTTTACGATCTACACGAGCACCAAGCGTATCCTCAACTCGACGGAAGACTCACCGAAGCCAGTCAAGAAGCCGTGGATCGACCTCCACCTCGGCATATTCAACAAGAACCGGACGTTTGACGTGGCAATGACCTCGCTCATCGCCGGCGCGGCGTCGGGCGCAGTAGTCTGCGTCGGCAGTGCGCCGTTCGAGCTCGTCAAGGTCCGCCGGCAGCTCGAGTACCAGATCTATCGCGACTCGCATCCAGAGCTCTTCGGCCCTGAACCGAAACTTTCACCACCACCAGCACCCAAGGTCGTGCCACTCCTACACGCCGGACCGGCCGAGGTCGTCGCGGACGCAATCGAGAGCTCGGTCGCGTCCGGCAAGCCTCGGCTGTCGGCCCCATTGCAAGCGCAGCCCCAGTTTGTGGCGCCCACCACAATGCAGGCTGTGCGCATGATTGTGCGTTCCATGGGCGTGCTGGGCCTGTGGAACGGCTTCTCCCTCCATTTTGTGCGCGACACCGTGGCAACCGCACTGTACTTTGCCGAGTACGACGTCATGCGCTTCTGGCTCACGCGCGGCGGCAGCAACAGCGGGCAACGCGAGGACAAGTTCGGGAGCACCGTCACGCAGGCCGACCTGCCGACCTGGGCGCGCGGGTGGCTGCCGGCCCAGCTGGTGCCGTTCCTCTGTGGCTCGATCGCGGGTGTCACATCGTGGGCGCTCATCTATCCCGTAGACGCCATCAAGACCAAGGCGCAGCAGCGCGCCATGTCAGGCCTCGTGCCGCGCACACCATACACACAGCTCCGGCGGCTCGTGCGCGGCGCAGATGGCACCAAGCCGTGGTTGTCAGGCATCGGGCGTTTGTATCGCGGGTACGTCTGATTCAACGCAAGTAGACAAGCAGAGCTGACAACAGTCTCGGAGTATCCATGGTTCGCTCGATGCTCACCCACGGCCTGCTCTGGACCCTCGTCGACTGGACCAGCGGATATATTGACCAGAGGCCTGTCCAGCGCTTTGTCGAGCGCCTAACCTAACGAACGTAACCGATACCAATCCCGGGCGAACCCTGCGCCAGCCCAGCACATCCCATCAGCACCCCTAGAACTAGCCTAGCCCTAGCCACAACCACAGTGTCAGACCATGCATACGCCACGAAGGCTCTACAGCATGCTGGATGCAGGGTATATGTCAAGAATATTGTATAGTTTCTTCTGAAGCCCTCTCCATGCTACTTGGCCTACGCCTTTTCCTTCTTGACGTGGATGGGGTGAGAAAGTGCGCTCTCGTCTGCCCACTCCTTGGTCGCCATTTGGGTCAGGCGCGAGACGCAGCGGGCGAATGCGAACAGCTCCTCGTCCGAGCTGAACAGGGACGACGAGCCGACCACCTCGGTGTTGATGCCCAGGTCGCTCATCGTCTTCATGATTGTGTCGTCATCCATTGACGAGGCGTTCTCGTCCGAGAAGATGTTGTAGATCGGCCCGTTCGACGAGAGGAACAGTTTTGTCTGCCGTCAATCACCTTTCACCAACCCCACGCCGCCCGCCGCCTCGCCGACCGCTGGCCCAGCACCACCTACCTTGTTCTCGTAGCACGCATCGATAAACGTGATGAAGCGACGTGCCTGGTCCCGCTCGCTCAAGGTGAGCTTGGGCACGTCCTCGACAAACACGTTCGGGAACGTGGCCGTGATCTCGAGGTAGTCGGCCGCGCTGAGGGGGTGGTTGCACAAGTCGTCGAACGTGAAGCGTGCGACGTGGGCCGACGACTCGGGGACAGTCAGCTCGCGGCCCCACAGCGGGAGCTTGCGGTTGAACTTGATCTCGGGATCCGTGTCGGCGGACGCAAGGCCGTGGAAGAGCTTGTCCATCTCGGACGCCGTTTCGGGGTTCAGTGGGTGGTAGTAAACATGTGTGATTGTCCGCGGCATCTTGCGGTAATCTGTGTGTGTGAGTACAAGCCATCACAAATAAACTCACCTGTGCCAGAGTTGAGGTCGACGATATCGAACCGCTCCTTGATAAGGTCGATCGCTGGGATGAACGACTCGCGCTGGATACCGTTGATGTACAGCTCGTCCGGATGGCGGCTGCCGTCAGCTTGGCCATCATGTGAACGCACTTGGATGTGATGACCGTGACGACGCCAAAGTCCGTCAGGCGCTCGAAGAGGCTACGCAGCAGCATAGCCGTTACAATGTCGGTAACTTGGAACTCGTCGAAGCAGAGCACGCGCCCGTCGGCTGCAATGCTGCGTGCTACCTCGGGGATCGCGTCCCGCTTCCCGTCCCCTTCCGCAACGTAGCGCGCCGTGACGGCGTGCTGGCGCTGCAGCACCTCGATCATGAAGCTGTGGAAGTGGATGCGCGTGCTGCCGTACTTGCCTCCCGGCTGGAACTGCTTGGGGAGTGTCGAGTGAAACAGGTCCATCAACATCGTCTTGCCTGTTCCAACCGAGCCGTACAGGTATAGCCCCTTGGGCACCTCGTCAAGCGGTACGGTCGGCTCATACGTCGTCTTGCGGGTAAAGAACTTGCCGAACTACCATCAGCTGCGCCTCTAGCTGACGTACAAAGGACGGCTCGACCTCCTCGGCGTCAGGAAGAGGTCCGGGGTCGTAGGTCTCAAGGCGCTCCCAGAGCGGCATGAGCTTCTTCACAATCTCGCGCTGGTGTTGGTCGGGTTTCAGGATGCCCTCGTTGACAAGAAACTCGTAGCGCGTGATCGGGTCTGGCTTCAGTTACGGCAGCCAGGTTAGCGCACCGTGGAACGATGCGGCTGCTCGCGAGCGGTGCAGCTTGCTTTCCAGGTTCTCGCGCTGGCTCTGTTCCAGGGCCCGTCGCGACGTCACGAACGTGCGGAATGTTGGCCGGACAAGTATCGGCGCTGGGCGGGCGAGGGCAAGGGGCATGATGGCACGCGAAGCAGGGATCGCGCCGATCCGTGCTCGCGGCACACCGGCAAGCAGCTTGAGGGGCGGCATGGTGAGTTGCGTGGTGAGTGGGGAGTAAGCGACTGGGAGGAAACACAGTCGGGTGACAGCGATGTCAGATGTGCCTCGGCGCAATGGTACGTACCAACAGTTCTCGGACCTGCCTCGGCGCTATAACCGGAAGGAAGGACGCGTTCACCCACGTGGGATGACGGCGTTAGCGGATGTGGCAATGCTTCCGACCACGTGGCCTGAAATGGGAACAACAACAAGCGACGGGACTGACTTCTATCGGTGCAACAACAACAACCTTATCTGTCCTCCATCTTCTCATCTAGAATGTCTCGACGCGCTTTCTCCACCGGCGTGTCGCGGCCCGGGACCCGTGCACCATCCATCGCCCCACCTTCACGTCTCTCCCGGCCACCAAGCGGCTCTGCGAGCGGGCGGCGCACAACAGCTGCTCTAGGCGGCGTCCGTGTGCCATCCGATATCCCAGAATCCAACATCAACGTCGTCGTGCGATGCCGTGGACGCACACCACAGGAGATCGAAGAGAGCTCACCACCCATCACCCAGACGGGTGGCCCCGTGTCAGACGCCATTACTGTCACGACAACACCAAGCGCAGCCGCAGCGAGCCCCGTCGTGCCAACAGAGGCGAATACCAAGACCTACAAGTTTGACAAGGTGTTTGGACCCGAGGCCGACCAAACGACCGTGTTTATGGAGGTCGCCGAGGGCATGCTTGGGGAAGTGCTGTCTGGGTACAACTGCACCATCTTTGCATATGGCCAGACAGGGACGGGTAAGACGTGCGTCGCGGTGAGGAGCACGCTGACAGCAGGTACACTATGCAGGGCGACATGACCCCAACACCACTCATGGCACCGTCCACTGAGGCGGGCATCATTCCGCGAGTGTTGCACCGACTGTTCGCGCTGCTTGAGGCACAGGAGAACAGCGAGTACGCCGTCAAGTGCTCGTACCTCGAGATCTACAACGAAGAGCTGCGTGACCTGCTATCCTACGACTACGGCAAGCATGGCGCGGGTTCGAACATCAAGATCTTTGATGACACGTCCAAGAAGGGTGTGAATATCCAGGGTGTCGAGGAGGCGGGAGTGCGCGATCTGAACGACGGCCTCGCGATCCTCCGCAAAGGGAGCCAGCGGCGACAGGTCGCCGAGACGAAGCTCAACACTGAGAGCTCGCGCTCTCACTCGATCTTTACTCTGACAGTTTACGTCAAGGAGACGTCGGGCGACAAGACTGGGGAGGACATGCTGAGGATAGGCAAGTTCAACCTCGTCGACCTGGCTGGATCGGAGGCCGTCGGGCGATCCATGGCACAGGGTGCGCAACGACGCGAGGCCGGCATGATCAACCAGTCTCTCCTCTCCCTCGGGCGCGTCATCAACGCGCTCGTCGACAAGTCGGCACAGCATATTCCGTACCGCGAATCCAAGCTCACGCGGCTCCTGCAAGATTCGCTTGGTGGGCGGACCAAGACTTGCATCATCGCCACCGTCTCGCCGACCAAGAGCAACATGGAGGAGACGTTATCCACGCTCGACTACGCCAGCCGTGCCAAAAGCATCCGAAACAAACCGGAAGTAAACGCGCACCTCGCCAAGGCCGGCTTGTTGCGCGAGTATCTCGGCGACATCGAACGCCTCAAGGCCGAGCTACACGCCACGCGTGAAAAGAACGGCGTGTACATCCCCGACGACCAGTGGAAGGAGATGAGTGAGGAGCGCGCCCTACGCAAGTTGAACTACGACGAAGCCAAGACACGCGTGACGACGATCGAAGTCGAGCTGCGCACCCGCCGCGCCGAGTTTGAGCAGCTTACAACACGTTTCGTCACCACCTCGGGCGAGCTCACAGAAGCGCGCGAGGCAGAGCGTCAGCTCGGCGCAGACCTCGAAGCGGCAAAGGCAGGCCTCGAGTCGATGCGCGTGACGCTCGATGACGAGAAGGCGATTGCAGATGCGTACGCTGCCGGCGAGGAACGCCTGGACGCAGTGGCTGGCGAGCTACGTGCTGTGGCAACGACGACCGCGCGCGACGTCGGTGGCCTTTTCGACAAGCTTGGGCGTGTGACGGGCGTGCTGGACACTAATTCGGGGCTGTCGCAACGCTTCGCAGCCACCATGACGACATTATCCCACGACCTGCAGAAGCGCATGTCCAAGCTGCACAGCACGCAGGACGAGTTCGGGAACAGCCTGCGCGCGGACCTGGAAGAGTACTCGGCACGGGGAAAGAGCGACGCGGACTCACATATGGCCGCACTGGACGAGAGCCTCGGTGCGCTCGATACGCTCGCAGCTGGGCTGGCTGGATCGATCAAGGATGACGAGAGTGCAATGTCTGAGGCAAGTGCGGCCATACTCGGGGTGCGCAACGAGGTGCAGGGCGCCATTTCAGAATGGGCGCGCGCCATGGAGTCCCGCTCCACCCACATGGTCAACGACCTCGTCACCCACCAGCGAGCTCACCTCGCCACAGTCAGCAACGTCCTGGACACAACGGGCCAGCTTGTCGACGATGTCATTGCTGCAGTGCACGACCAGGTTGCGTCAAGGCAAGCGCATGCTGAGCGTGCGGCGGCGCTCGCCTCCCAAGCGGCAGCGGACGAGATCGCCCACCTCCGCGCTCAGAATTCTGCTCTCTCCAAACTGCTAGCCGACGAACGGGCGCAGGGTGCACGCGAGCGAACGGACCTACTCTCTGGCATCGCTGGGCTAGTAGAGCGTTTCGGGGAGCGGCAGGAGGAACGACTTGGCGGTGCGCTTGCGCGCGTGCGGTCAGAAAACGAAAATGGCGTGGAGAGGATGGAGGCGTTTGCGGGTGCACATGCCGACGTTGCCCAGGACATGGAGGAGAGTGCGCTGGCCCTCCGCGCCGGCCTGGACACAAGAGCTGAGACGGCGGAGGCGCAGCGCAGCGCATGGCCCGAGGCGATGGAGGCGGTCTCGACAGGCTTGCGAGCGCGGCTGGAGGCGTATGGCGCCGAGACGACACGGCAGGGCACGCAGCGCCTCGCTGCGCTGGATGTCCTGTGCGCCAAGATCGGGGACGGCGTCATGGCCGGTGAGTCTACAGTCAGACAAAGCTAACGGCAGTATCGGCCCAGGCGTCGTCCAGTGCCCAGTCGCACCTCTCGACCCTCGAGGACGTGCTCGGTGGCGCGCGCAGCCTCCACGCCTCCTCGGCCGCGTACACCCGCACCACGGCAAGCGGGAGCGCAGCCCTGGCCTCGTCTCTCCTGCAGTCGCACACGGCCGGGTCAGCCGACAGCGGGAAGGCGTACAACAGCGCGAAGCGCAAGCTCGAGACGATGCTGAGCGCGAGCGCCGACTTTGCCGGTAGCCTCGCCGTCGACGATCCGACCGGCGACACGCCACGCAAACGGGCCTACCACCTGCCAGAGTGGGGCCGGACGGCACCGCGCAGCGCGCTCCTGGAACGCATCCGGCGCGGCTCGCCGCTCGTCGAGCACCGGACCGAGACGCCCGACGTCGACGTGACGCGCACATCCAGCTTGTCCAACTTGGCGAGCCCCGAACCGACGAGCGAGTCAAGGATACCGCGGAGCAACAGCGGTGCGTCGCTAGGCGCGCTGGACCGCACCTCTGAATCACACCACTCCGAGGGACACGCCGAGCCCCCGGTTGACTGCGCCGAGCGCCCTTGCGCACACGCTGAACGGGAACGTGAACGCGCGCCCGTCGAACGCCCCGACGTCCCCCTCCACGTCTCCACGCGGCGGCGGACGAAGAAACTCGCCTCGGCCGAGTTTGAGCGGCCGATGAGCGTGCTCGGAGAAGGGGGCAACATTCCGCGCCGCAGGCGATAGTGTATTAGATGATGCATGCTTGTATGTCCTTGTACTGCAGCTGGGCATAGAGGGGATCCTGTGAGGATCGAGATTGAGATTGGGGAGTTCGAGACCGAGATCGGGATCACTGTGTCAAGCCACGGCACCTAGTGCACTGTCCCAACCATGTCGATGGTAGGATTTGCCAGAGACTGCGAGGCTGCGAGAGTGCGGACCGCTGGACTGCATACCACGCCACACCTGTCACGTCCCGTTCACATGTTCATGGCGTCGATCACGGCGGCGTCCGGTCACATGTTCAGTGTCGTGGCCGATCGCGGCGTTCGCCGCTGCTTGGTGAATACCGTTTGGTGAACCGTCAGCGATGGACCGAGGTTGCGGTTCATGGCTGTGCAGTGGCGACGTGGGCGGTGGCCAGAGCGTGGCCGGCGCTGTGGGTGGATACATCGAGACCACGTCGCTCCACACAGCGCAATGTTTGCGGCCAGACCTGTCACGCACCGTGGAATGCGGTCACTCATGGTTCACGAACGTATCTCAGAATATCAACACGGCCCGCGCGGGCCGCATGCCAAGCCAAGGTCACATGAGTCGCGTGAGGTTCCGGAGCGGTGGAAGGCTTCGGGAGTCAAAGGCTTATGAACGCGCCGTCACTGTCACGCATCAGCTGATTCATAAAGTCAATAGTCTCCGACAGAGTTAGTCATGGCGGATGTGCGTGACAATGTAATGAATCACGACGCACTCTTTTCCAGCGCTCGCAGTGGCAGTGAGTGTTCTCTGAAGCGCATAGCAGGTTTGACAGGATGCAGAGGGTGGCTAGCACCCAGTCACGGGATAGAGAAGAGATGATTTCAGAGGTAGTAGGAGACAAGACTGAGCCCAAGAGCTCAGTATTACCGCTTCTCAACGAGGAGCGCGTGCGTAGTCGTTCGGTCTGCAGAGTAGCTGCGCGACGTCGTGGCATGTCGTTAGGTCGTTACGGGTCGTGACAACTCGTGAGCCTTGCAGGTGATTGGTGTATTATTGCAGGCAGTCAAGTTGAAGTCCAAGAGTGGGTAGGTGGGTATTGTAGGCAGTTGCGTGTAATGTTGCCGTCGATGCAGATATGAAAAGAGGTGATGAATGGGAGACATAGTTTACTGGCCGTCGAGCTGGAGCATCTCGTCGCCAGGCTGGCGATGCACTGGGTTCTGCACACCTTGAGGAACACCGCCTGGGCCATAGTACATTGGTACCCCTGGCAAGCCCTGCTGGGGAGGCGGTGGCATGTTCGGCGCAAACGCACGAGGCGCACCCTGCGTCGGTGTTTGCTGCAGGACACCCGGCTGGACTGCAACAGGGCTGTGCAGTGCCGGCATCGGCGCGTTTGAGGGCGCATGCAGTGGGGGCGGCGGGATCATGCCAGGTTTGCCATCGACCATCATCTGGCCTGGCATGGGAGGAGGGTACTGGTCGCGCCAGCCAGCGTCGTACATGCGGGCAGTGTGCGCTGTCCACGTCTGGTTGATGTCGTGCTGTGGGAAGACACCTTGGTGGGAAGCAGGCGTCTGTAGAGTTGGGTTGGCTGGGGAGTTGGAGGACGAGCCACTGCTGACGTGGTGCTGATGCTTGGGAGTGTGAGGCGGCCGACCAGCGGACGCGACGCTGATAGTGGGGTTGGACCCGGGTCTATGGCTGAGCCCGGACATGTTGTGGTGCGAGTTACTGGACGACGTCGATGGCGACCCTGACGTGTTGTCCTGGCCGACGCCTCGGGACGACGGCGTCGCAAACGGTCTGGACGGCGACGCAGGAGGCGGAGAGACCCGACCACCACTAGAATCGAGGCTGGTTCTACCCCGATTCTGGTCGTAGCGCCAACGGTCATAGGTTGCAGCCAGGCTTGGACCCATACTCTCAAGGTCGGTGCGGTCCACGCCAAGTCGATTTTGTATCTCGCCAGACCATTGGGACTGGGATAATGCCATGACGACGGTCGACGCGAAGTAGGTGCCGTCACTTGACGGTGCCAGTCGGCCGCCGTGCAAACTGTGGCCCAGAGGAATGGCCGGAGGGGGCGTCGGCGACCGATGTGTCTCTCCAGTCAAAGCCGGATCGATGGGAATGTTGTCTGCCGCAGACTCGGTGCGGCGCATGTCGCGGGTTGGGCGCCAAGCCTCGTTGTTCCCGGGACCTTCATGCCCAAAGTTGACGCCCAACCCGACCTGCTGATCCGCAGCTTCCGATTTGCGCCGCTTCGTGGGGGAGTGGACCGTCGGATAACCGTGGACTTCGGCGCCAGAGTCTCTTCTGGAGCCAGCGATGCTGCTCAACGCTGCGCTTTGGGCACGCGGCTTCGAGGCCCGCACTGTCGCGTCGCCGCCTCCTGACAAGGTCAAAGTGCTCAACATGGTGTTGTGCTCCCATCCTGAGTCGTCTGAGGCAAAGCCGCCCATTGTGGGAGACAAGTGCCCGGGAGACGACATGTCTGACATGGAGCCGGAACTAGACATGCCAAAGGAATGCGACGGGGACGAGATGGGAATGGCCATTGGAGGGAGGTTCGAGTACGTGGTCGACACAGAGGACGGTCCTTCGTAGGACGAAACGGACGTGAACGAGCTTCTATCACCTGCGGACCGCCCAAGAAGTGTAGATGTCGAGGACCCAGCGGCGTGCTGCTGGTTCTCCATAGCCTAGGCGTGTTAGTGCTGCATCGATAGATTCAAACCCACCTCTCGCTTTGCCTTGTCGCGTAAACGCTTGCGGCGCTGGCGCTCACGGCCCATCTCGCGCTTGCGAGCTTTTCTTGCCTCCTCTTCCTCGGCTGTCTTACCGCGCAACGAGCTCTTGGGGGGGATTGGCGGCATCGGGGGAATACCAGGAGAGTACCTCGTCGGTGACATACGTCCATCCATGCCGTACGGGTGCACAGCAACTTCGAGGGACGCGCCGTCTCCGGGCGCACGACGAGCACGTAGCCTGGTGGGAGCCGGGCCTGCGAGATGAATGTCGGAAGGGTGGTTTGGGTCCATGGGCTCGCTCATGGGGTAATAGCCTGGGTACATGTTTACCGACTGAGGTAGCGGGGGAGTGTCATAGGTAGGGAATGGCGCGTACATGGGCTGGTCTCCTTCAATTGGCCTGCCATAAGCCAAGTTGTGGCCGTGGTCGGGATATTGTGGGTTCATTCTGGTTGCGAGTCGCGCTCAATGCGGCGCGGGTGTTTCGAGCGCCGGGAGAGACGCGGTAATCGCGTGAGTAATGCTTTCGGTGCACAGTATATGTCTGTTTGCAGAGGAATGGTGCCAGAACGGCGTGATGGGGCGAGCAAGACATGACCCGGGAGATGCGTTGGGGGCCAAGGAAGGTTGTGGGCATAAGCCAGTTGTTTGTTGGTCGCGTTCAGCATGACGGCACCAAGGAACGGTTGTCAGCGACCATTTCAGACTGTGGACAGCAGGATTCGGCAGTGCCGCACCTCGCTACGGTCACACAGAACAACTTACAGATTGTCGAGAAACCAGGACGCTAAATGTGGCCCAGGTGTTACCAAGTTGGTGAGGCGCACCCTTGCAGGGGGTAGTGGCAGCCGAGGAAAGGATGAGCGGGTCGAGTATCGTGTCGTCCGTGTGGTATACGATGTGTCGCACAACGTTACACAACAGGTTGCGCTGGCACGTTGCCGAGGGCCCGTGATGGAGAGACAGAGGAGTTGAGTGCGTAAGAAGGGTGACGGGGGGGGGGGAAGGGGGAGAGGGGGTAATGGAAGCTGGAAGGGATGGATAGGGAAGGCCGGGCGTAGAGTGCTCAGGCAACTGGAAACACAGCCGGAGGGTGGCGAGCAGTTGGCCAAGGTTGTTAACACTGTTGGCCGTATCAATCGAGGAACGAGAGACCAGCGTATTGCAGCCGCGTTCCGTGGCCTACCTTGTCACACTCTGGTTGTATTTTGATGGCAGAGGACAAGAGGGCCAGAGGTGGTGGCTTGCAGAAGCGCTGTGGCAAGTAGTGGGTGACAAGAAAGGGGTAAACGAGTGTGACGGGTAGAATCCTGTCGAGGGCAGGGCCGTGCGGTTGTCGGTAGGAGGGAAGGAAGGAGGAACGCGATCGATATCAATAGGAATGAGAGAGAGCAAGATGGCGGCGGGGTTGATGTTGGTGGTGTTGCAAGTGTAAAGTTGAATTGCTCCAGGGGGGGAGGTGATGACTATGTCGAGGAGAGTCGAGTTGGCACGCTAGTAGGAGGTAGGGAGGAGGAGTAACAAGTCAAAGTCGACGACTGATGACTGGGTTGAGGTGAACGGGAACAGGTGCGATCCAGTATACAGTCGGCAGAGTGGTGGTGGAGGCAAGGAGGGGAGGAGAGGATGGGAGAGGGTGGAAGGAGACGAGGTGCGATCGCAACCAGGAGGTCTGAGACCAGGATGGATGTAGAATGAGGACGAGGAACATGTTAATCAGCCCAGTCTCAGGCGATCAGCCAAAGCCCAGTGTCAATCAGCCCTCAAGGGTACAATACCGTACGGGGGGAGAGGAATCAGCAAAGGTATGAATCCCAAGGAAATCAAGGCATCCAGGAACGGAGCAACTGAGGGTTTTGACAACCCCCCAAAGCTGCAAAGCCGACAGGTTCATTTCCGTCTAGTATGCAAATGCGGGAAGGCCACCCCAGGGTAATACACACCTCCTCATCTGCCTTGTTGCTTGTTATTACAGGGTTTGCTCGGGTACTATGAGGTACTCATGAGGTGATTCAAAAAGAGGAACAAGGCCTCTTAGTCGCTGTTGAAAATACGCAAATGTACGGCACGACGCGAACCAGTCCACGTGAGGGGGGGAGCGTAGACGGCCGAGGGAGAGATGCGGGGATGCGGCTTATGCGGCTCATATCGCATATGCGGGAGCTCCGGGTACAGGCAGGTCAACATTGACTCTCTTTCCTCTTTCGGTCATCATCATATATCTCCCATCTCCCCTCTCTCCCTTAGACGACGGCCTCTCACCCTCCACCCCAGCTCTTGACGACGGACATCATCATGTCTCGTTCTGGATGCTAGCCACAATGAATCAATACGTTTCAGACCTCGAAATGCTTGTCACCTCCAAGCCGACCTATGCACAAAAACAGAGCTAGCGCATGCCAACGTCATAAATAACGGCTGATGTGTGCGTGTGCCAGGCAAGTCCAAAATGTGCATCCATATGCCACTCCTGCAGCGGTTATTCGACGTTCAGCCCTGACGCCGCGGATTGACGGGCAGCAGGTGAGCGGCCAGTGGTGACTCATGGTGTAAACCCTACAACTGAACCTTCCGAACTGGTTCGGTGGTTGGATCGCGTCGGAGCTGGTATAACAGTTTGGCGGGTGAAGCATGGCCCATTCCAGCCCGGTAGCTCGCCGATGGACCTATGCCGTCAACTGCAAAGGGACGGGAGAGTGGGACTGGCAGCTCTTGAGGAGTAGAGTAGATGGACCAACATTGCAGCTCGCAATCCCTGTCCGATCGCGTCGCGCGTACGGCCGCGTGATGACGGAAGCCCGGAGGATTCTGGGAATCGCATTGCACGCACTCATATCGCACAATAAGACAATTAGGCCAGAGCGATATTGCACGCCGGTTGGGACAAGTGTCGAGAGAGATGGCTCTTGGACCGACTCGTAACATGCCGTGGGTAACCAGTAGGGATTCCAGCGGGACGTAGGGAGTCGTAATGCTCCCAACTTGCCGATGGGCCTGGGCGCAACTAACGCAAGATCCAGGACCAGGGGGTGGCAGTGCAGAGCGTGCTGGTTCTTGCTCTCCTGCTCATCACACGCGCTGTCTGGTATGTTGTCGCTCTACTGTACCACTTGTCAGCGGTGGAATTATTATTTGCACACGACTGCACGGCCAACCAACCTGGCAATTCCAACTGCCATCCCATGCCCATCTTGGCACGGCCGACGTCATACCGGTTGAGAGCCCACATCATTCCCGCCGCCGTGGCGTCCCTTGACCCTCGTCTATGCCTCGTGTCCCTGGTCCTCGTTTCTCTCCTCACGTGACCTCTGGCCTGTTCTCCTACCTCTTACCACTCGCCCTCGTTTCTTTCTGCTAGCCGTCTCGAGAGATGGATCCACAGTACAGGTGGCGCACGGGGAGAAGCCGGCACGGGACCGGAAAGCCTCGAGGGACCGGAAGCAACGGCACGGGACCATGTCCAGTAGGAATTTATGCGGGAGCATGCGCGTCAAGCGTTCATGTCTTTCTCTTTGTCCTTGTCCTGTCGTTTGCCTTGCCTTACTTTGCTTGGCGCTGCCGATGGGATGCAGAAATCCGCACGCGGCGGATCAGAACTGGGTTGGTGCCGCCCAATCGTGCCTGGTAGTCACCTGTCTCAGGCACGCCTCCTCAACGCGTCCGTACGAGTCTGACTCAAACGTCAATGCACCTTGCGTCCAGCGGTGGCATGGTGGCAGATGAGGCGTGCCGGGGTATGCTGTAAACGGGCCCGGCACGGTCTCCAAGCCATGCCGTGAGCGTGACAGTGTCGTCTCGGAAGTGGGCTCGGCGTTCTCACGCAACGCTCATGACCATTCCTATCTGTGCGACAGTGGTGGCTGAAGGAGGTAGGGCACGGCTCACTGAGACTTGGAATGTGTCACGTTGTTCAGTCAGGCAAGATGTCAAGTCCGTGCACTCATTTCATTCGTAGACGGTGGAAGCCGGTCCTCTGCAATAATGTCACGGGTGGCCTGACGATCGTTCGAGCCAGGTTAGCGAACAGTACAGTGTAGGCCACCTGCTGTGAACCGCTGACTCCAAGGGACACCTGTCCTCTAGTCGGACTGGATGGTCGCGAAACCCGCAGCGCAGTCCGCTGACCCATCCCATCCTCGAGTGGCACGATTTTTGGTCCCACGTCGGATCAGTCTCGCTCCTTGAGGTTGTGGACATCTGCTTGGATTGACTTGATTATGGTCCTGCGACAGCTGAGTTAGATCAGCCCCGCTACTCAAGGTTGTGGACAATTGCTTGGGCTAGCTCCATTATGGACTTGCTATAGTTGAGTATACATACGAGGCCAGCTGCGGGAGAGCACCTTCGAGGTCGTGCGCTCCTCAGATCAAGCATGTTGATGTCCTTCATATAGGGTTGAATAACCTTTAAAATAGCGGAGGGGGTGAGCACATACCTTATATGCACATCGCCTTTTACTATGCGCATCAGTGTTCCCGCCCCGGTATCTCCGTTGTTCGAATTTTTCACAGAACCCTGTTAGACAGGAAGTAATCCCTTTTTGCACTCATCTACCCAAGCTCCGGTGGAATCGAGTGTACGATTTTTCAGAGGATAACAGAGTTCTTCTTGTGCCGACCCACGCGAGTAGCCCAGTTTAACAGACTTATCATCTCCCACGCGCTCCCCACATGTACTGCCCCGCCAAGTCCCCGAACATGCTGACAGCCAACACCAATACATGGCTGCTGAGACTTGTTATCTCTCCCTGTACATGGGCCCTATTCCGCTGCACCAATCGTACAGAGATTGCGACATGCGTTGGGTTCCGTGAATCAGTTGACCTCACTACTCAATGGCCTGGGCCCTTTCATCAATGCCAGAGATAGCCCCACTGCTCCGGATCTCAGACCAGGCTTGTAGCCTCGTCCATCACAAGAACGACACAGTCTGACAAGCGCCCTGGTCCGGCGACTGGGTCAAACCGCCCTCCTGCGTGCTGGAGTCGTCAGCCGTCAAGTTTTACTCATTACCGGCCCCGCAAACTAATAGCGTAGACCCGATCACCCTGTCAGCGGCGGCATGTTGAATTCCAGAAGGCCAAACCACGATTCCGCGAACGCGTCGCGCGTGCGCGTCGCCTGAGCATATCCGACATGACCCAGCCACCGATCAAGGCGGTCAGTGCGCTTGGCAGACGCAGCATCGCGTACTTGCCTTGCGCATCGTTGCGGAGCGGTGCGCCGAGCTGATTTGGGTTGGACAGAACAAGGCGATGGACAGGAGTAGAAGTTGGGCTGCGTGAATGGTTAGAGTTTGGGTGGGCAGTAGGGAGCTGCGACAACACGAATCGTCGGACAGTGGACAGGGCTGACCGGTGCGAGATATAATCTAGGGTAGCTAGACGGTTCAGAGCCCAAGCCGACAAACCGGACAAGGTGGCAAGCTAACCAGGTGGCAAATGAATCGACTAGAGGAGAAAGAAGATCTGGGTCGTGCTGGCCATCCCAGGCCATCCTAGGCCTTCCAAAGCCATCTTCCAAAGCCATCCGTCCAATCCATCCAAGGCATCCCAGCCGGTTCAGACCAGCCAGCAATTGCGGGGTTTGGGCTGGGGGAACGCCACGTGCTACCAAGGGCACATGAATAAAGGGATCGGATGGGCGCGGTGAAAAAGGCAGACGAGGAGAGACGGGGCCAAATTTAGATGTAGGGTGAATGTGAAGACAAGGGGAGGAGGCAAGGTGCACTGGCGATTGGCGACTCGCGGCCTGGCGGGGGGCGGTCGGGTGAACATCCGGTCCAAAGTGTGCCACCCAGCTCGAGCACCTGGGCCAACCCAACCCGCATTGCAACCCGCTTGGCACCGCGTTGGTTCGATCTCGTCCTCATCCTCTCCCTCACTCGACATCTCGCTCAGCCATCCTTTGAGCTTCCGTCGTCGTCTCACTTCCCATTCTCATCACCTACCCCTCACCGCATACCCCTCACACCCCAATTCCCATCCCGGCATCAAACATCGCTCAACCTCCCTTCCTCCCTCCACGCGTTCAGGCCTCTTCTTGAACGACACGACGCGCGCCCTCGACTTGGACGACATTTACGCTCCTCCCGCGTTACCTTACTTTGCACCTTGACCTTTAACCGATCCTCATCTTTGCATCCCACCACTCATCCTCCAATTCTCATCTTTTACGCATTTACGACCACCGACGCGTCTTGCATTCTCGAGCACAGACCCTGCCTAAACACCACCATCGCTTGGTGGCCACGCATCGCAATCTAGGCCGACATCACCATGGCCTCCGCACCCACCAAGAGTATCAAATGTGCACCATTCCTCTTACACTCCAAGCTAACCACCAGGCGTCGTTGTAGGAGACGGTGCGGTCGGTAAGGTAAGCCTTCCTTCATGCTACCATGCGCTAACACACCAGACCTGCCTGCTCATTAGCTACACGACTAATGCCTTCCCCGGCGAATACGTGCCAACTGTTTTTGACAACTACTCGTCCCAGGTTATTGTCGACCACCAGACCGTCCAACTCGGTCTCTGGGACACGGCTGGCCAAGAGGACTACGAGTGAGTCTTAGACTGGTGTCTGTCGGGGCTCGTGGCTCTTCGCGCTATGCCTCTTGCGGGAACTGCGCTGCGTTCCATTCCCCGCCGCTCCTCTCTGCCAGTCATAGAACCCCGTTGGCGGATCTGTGTGCGCTTTGCAGTTTGCACCCTTCGTTGACCGTCGCGGGCCCCTGATCGCCGGCGCTAACAGACAGCCGTCTCCGTCCACTCTCCTACCCGCAGACTGATGTCTTCCTTCTCTGCTTCTCGGTCGTCTCGCCCGCATCCTTCGAGAACATCCGCACCAAATGGTTCCCCGAGATCCAACATCACTGTGAGCTGCCAAGCTCGGAGCCAACTGACACTAGCGCCTGGAACGCCCATCATCCTCGTCGGCACCAAGCTCGACCTGAGAGATGACCCCGCGGCGCTGGAGCGCCTGCGCGAGCGGCGGTCCCAGCCGATCCAGTACTCGCAGGGCGCAGCCATGGCCAACGACATCCGCGCGGCCCGCTATCTCGAGTGCTCTGCGCTCACGCAGGTCGGACTCAAGACGGTCTTTGACCAGGCGATCCGGACGGTCCGTGAGTGTCGCATCCACACTGCACGACGGACATATACCTCGCACTATTGCTGACCACAGTCAAACCGCCACGCCGCGTTCCTGCCCGCAGGAAGGGCCCCGGTTGCGTCCTCATGTAACGACAAGCCTTCGCTCATATACCTATACACCAGCCGTTGCCATCCCTCTGATCTAATACTCTACATCTCTCTTCGCTCATATCCGCGCCGAGCAACGATTCAATGCGCCAGGAGCTCGTCCTGTGGCTGGCCCCCCGGGGACCACGATATCTCATGTTTCCGTTTGTACCACCAGACGTCCTGCATCACCCTGCTTTCGTGTTTATAGATTGGTCTGAGCACAATGGAGCGTGCTCGCGAGTCGTTAGACGATAGACGGGATGTGACTGACTTGTGATGACTTGTGAAATGGCTTGAGTGAGTTTGTGAGCGGACGAAAACCCAATGCATGTACGGGACGTTGTAAAAGTCAATGGGCACGGAGGTTGCGGATGCAGAGATGGAGTATGGTATGGTATATATAGTATGGGAGAGCAAGTCTAGCGCGTCTAGGTCGCGAACCTGCATGTCAGCTGAGTCTCGAGTGGACGACTTACACTCCCATCAACTTGAACTTGGGCATCTGGGCACCCTCCTTGCCGAGCATGAGGCACTCGACGTAGTGGTCGCCCGGAGCGACGCCCTCGTTGATCGTAGTGAGCGTGGCCGTCTCCTGCGCAATGTTCTTGTTCATGCCGTTAAGCACAACGCGGTGTGCAGTGTCGTCGTCGACCCAGCACTCGATGCGTCCGCTTGGCGTTCCGTCGGGATGCTGTAGGTAGTAAATTGCGACGTCGCCAGCGGCCGTCTTGATGTTGACCCGCATGCGGCTCCCGCCAACCTCGGAGGACCAGTAGCTCTTGCCCTCGACTCCCGTGCCCGTGTGCGACGTCCATCCGCTGCCGAAGAAGTGCGACGGAGGAATGGGGTTGATGATCTCGTTGGCGATGACGCAGTACGGCTCGACCTCGCGGAACGTGAGCATGTCGGACGGGCGGTTGGAGAGCCGCGCAGCAGGCACCTTCATTGCACGAGTCTTTGCGGCCAGGCCGCCGCCCTGGGCCTCAAGGTCATCGGCGTCGATGTTGAGCAGCGGGCTGACGCTCGAGGCAGGCCCCGCGCCCATGTACGGTGTGTCAAAGGCGTGGCCCATGGTCGTTGCCCAACCTGAGCAGATCTGGCTCTGGAAGTAGCTGATTAACAGGTCGGAGAGGAGGTCGTGGCCGGCCGGACTGGCCAACACCATGTCCGAGTAGTAGCTCTTGCGCGTGCCCTCGGGGTCGGCCATATACTCGCTGTACAGGGCGCCCTTCATCGAGATGTGCGGCACGTCGTAGTATTGCGCAACAATGTCGTGCAGCATCTCGGGGCCCGTGTATCCGTTCTGGACCAAGACCTGTGGGGCAAAGTGTCCTAGCAGAATGACGGCAGGCTGTTCTTTACGCGTGAGGATCGAGCGAACCAGCAACTCAAAGTGGTTGATCCAGAGCGGGTCGTTGGGGTCGCTAGCGTCAAACTCTAAGATCACGAGGTCGGCATTGTCCGGCATGTGGTGCTTGGAGCAGTATGCAAAGTAGGACGAGTCTGTAAGCCGCGCGGCGCCATTGTACAGCTGGTTGTAGGGGTGGGGGAAGACGCTGTTCCACCACTCGAAGAAGAGGGATGGCCAGCACTTCGGGGAGACGGGATCATCGCCAGCACCATGGCACGCGGTAATACTTCCGCCGAGGACGGAGATGGTTATGGGCTGGCCAGTCATGGCCTTGTGGATGAGCCGCTGGACGCGCGCACCAGTTCCAGTGTGCATGCGCGACTTGAGCAGGGGGGACTGGCCCCGCTTTTGTGCGATCAAGTCGTTGGGTCCAAAGTCGGGGCAGAAGGTGAAGGGGGCAGGCTCGCTGGCCGACGCGTTCAAGTAGTCGACAGCAGTAAGGAGACCACGCGAGGTCGAGTAGTGTCCTGCAGAGGAGGATGAGGAGGCTACGGTCAATAGGCAGAAGAGGGGCCACGGGCTCACGGAATATAAGGCGCGAGACGACCATCAATCCCAGACACCCGGCGAGGAGGTACCATACGCGCCGTGGCAAGCCTGGCGTCAGCTCCGATAAAGAGAGAGGATGCGCACCAAGTACTGGCCTATCGGCTGAGACTGGCTGCGGGTCATCGCTCTTCTTCTCCATGACGAATGTTGAATATTGAGAATGAGGGGAAAGACGTGTCCGTCGGCTCCAACAGACCCGTGCGAGTGGGTCGTAGTCTAATGCAAGTAGTTATCGCTCCAGGCGTGTTGATACTGTTGATAGAGTTGATAGAGATGGTCGTGTTGGTCGTGTTGGCGGGAGAAAGAAAAGATGAGAGCGGGAGTGGTGGTGATGTGGATGGCGAGGTCTCGAGCAACCAACTCTATCTCGACCCTGACAAAAGGGGATCGCCCGGAATCAATGGCGCTGTTCCACGTGGTAAACCCTGAAGTCTCCTTCATACTAGAACAGCGAGCGCGATCAAGTGCGCGTCGCGCGTTCCTGAACGGACTCGGCCTCATCTCATTTCATCTCCTGTTCCATTCCTCTTCCTCCAAGCTCCCAGCTCTCGCCATGGCCCTCCCAAAACACTTTCAAGCCGGACTCACACCCGAAGAACTCACCTTCCTGGCAGAGGAGGAGCTTGTCGATATCGTGCCCCTCTTCTCAATGAGCCGCGTCCGTCTCCTCAGCGGTGTGTACGGGCCATTTCGACCACCAGCCCGCGCGCGTGTCCCACTCTGGCTCGCACTCAGTTTGAAGCGCAAGCGCAAGTGCCGGATTGTGCCACCAGCATGGCTGGCTGTTGGTGAGTCTCTTGCGTCTTGACCCTGGCTTGTTTCATTGCGTTGAACTGGCGTACCTTCCGGGGTAATGGCTTGGGTCGCGTGTGTTGTGTCCCCCACCGACTCTGCTCACGCCAGAACCACTTACCGCGCTTATTAAGGAAGAACGCGAACAGAGCGAGGGCTTTGAGGTGCTACCACGGCGCTTCTTCCAAGTCGCAAAGGTCCTCCTGGACGTCGCAGGCGACGATCTCACCGAACCAGGCCAGATCCGCAGCCTGCTCAAGGACCTACGTGAGATGAGGCAAGCCAAGACACGTATTGGCCTACAGAGCGAAGGTGTGATGCGAGGAAGCTATCTCCAAGTGGGTCAGCTTGCACAACCGATCTGACCCCAGGTCAACAATCTCACGCCGCTGGAATTGTGCGAATTGAAACCGTTCCTCGTCAAGGCCATGGGCATGATGCAGGGCCTCGAGCGTGAGGCCGACATGTAATGTTGTACATATGTATTATAAGCCTACATGACCACACACCTCTCCCGGTCTCGCTCACTGGGGCGTATGCCAGCCGCGTCTTCGATGCTCTCGCGCGCAATCTCGGCGGTGCTCTCGAGCTGCTTAGTGCGCACCTCGCGCGGAAACCAGTCCTTCATAAAGTTCATCAGGGTCACGTCGAGGCACGCTGGGGTTAGCTCACTTGGTCAAAGACTCTCAAAGATCGAGCTCAACTGACCTCGATCCGCGAGGAGAACAGTGTTCTTCCGGCAGAGCGGACAGCTGTCATTGCCGCGCTGTTGCATCTTGACAAGGCAGCGGACACAGAATAAATGCCCACATGTCAATCGGATAGGCTTGAACGCAATCGACATGCAGATGAGGCAGGCAAAGTCGTCGAGCGACGGCAGGATGGGGAGCAGCGTGTCGGTCATGCGTGCGAGCAGGACGTGCGGCAATGACGTGTTGTAGAACGTCCACGTGCTGACGTTGCCACTCGGGTCGACATGCATAGCAACTGTACTGCGCACAAACGCGGCCAGCCCCGTGCTTGCCGTGAGAGCCGTGCGTTTGTCGTGTTTCTTGAGGATCTTGCGCGCAGCGTTAATGTTGGCCAGCTGGAAACGCTTCAGGTCAAGTAGCCGGACGTTGAGTTTGAGAAAGTCCTCCCATGCCTTGCGTGTCCTCTTGCCCCGGATCGTGCGCCGGTCGCCGAGCCTGCGACGCACGACCTCGGCCGCGAACGCTTGCAGGCGGCGCTCAGCTTCGTCTATCGTCCGCTCACCGCGGTTCCTTTCGCTGGAACTTTCAAAGATCTCGGCCTCGACCCATAGCGCAAAAATGTCACGCCACGCATACAAGTCCTTTTGACTTGGCGTCACACTCTTGTATTCGTACTTTGTCACAGTCCCGGGCCCCGAGTTCAGCGGTGTTGGGAGGACGGTCACAGTGTCGCCCGGGGTAATACTCTCGCTGATAGACTTGCAGAGCGCCTCAACGTCGGCGTGGAACTGCTCCTGCTGCGCTGCGTGGAACCGCGACAGACTCGTGAGGGCCGCTGTAAGGACATTGAAGAAAGCCATGTCCGACTGCAGGGGGATGATGAACTCGCGTAGCTCGGGCGAGGTGTCGCGCACCATTGTGTTTGTGGGAGGGGGCGAAGAGCTGAGAACCGAGTCACCGATGTCGGCTATAGCTGGTGGGGCCGCACCGCTGAATGGTCGCATTGTTGGGGTCGCATCGAGGTCAACTTGCACGTCGGCTCGCTGCTGTGGTGCTGCCGCCTCACCGAGGTTCAACTCGACCATGACCTGTCCAGCACTATTGGTTGATGCCAGTGCCCAAATTGGCGATACGGCGGCGCGCATCTTGAGCAGTGCTGGCGAAGCTGGCATTTGGGGCTCGCGCTGAATGTCAAGGATATCACTTTCCGTGTCCGTCAGGTCGGTCGGGTCTGTGTCGCTATCATGTGTTGAGTTTGACAACCCGCTGGTTGATCTGGTCATCGGAAGCGACTCAGGATGGACGCTCAACCGGATCTGAGGGACCGGGCTGCTCTCGTCCCCCGTAAACACGTACTGCGCCGTCACACCGTCGGTCGTGACCACACGACCAGTGCCAGTGGGGCTTTCCATGCGCGAAGATGACACCGAAATGGACCTGGGTGACGACGATCGTCCGCGCTCGCCCCGCATCATGAGGTCCGCGACGCTGATCGGCGTCGCACTAGTACCTAAACTCCCAATGCTTTCGCTGTCGGAGAGTACCCGCACTCGGAAGCGGGTTGGCACTGGCGCCTCCTCGTCGTCGTCGCTGTCGAACACAGGGTCCAGCTGAACCTCCTTCGGGCTGGATGGTCCATCGTGTTCAAACTCGAATTCGAATGGCTCAGGCTCGGGTTCAGAAGTGGGTTCCGATCCCGGCTCCGTGCCATTGCTCGAAGGACTCGGACCCGAGTCCGTCACAAGAAGCTGGCGCAGAACAGCTGGCGACAAGCCCATTCCTTCGAGCTCAGCTTGTACATTCTTGATGAGCTTCTTGAGCTGCGGTCAGTACCCGGAGAAAGGAGGTTAGATTTCGGGATGCTGTGGCGCCACTCACCTTGCGGTACTCGATCGCACTCGTCTTCCAATCGTCGGGAAAATCAGACGCGTCTAGGATGTGTTGAAACTCCTTGCCGTACTTCATGGCTGAGAGATCAGGATGTGTAAAAGTGAGAGTAGAGTAGATGCTGGCGTGGGGTTAGGTTATGGGCGGCGGCGCATTGTCAGGCTTGCGAGTGTGAGATGGCAAGAGGTGGCAAAGTGGAGATGGAGTGGAAGAAGGTGAGGATGAGATGTGAGATAGGCCAGAAGCATTCCACCCACGTGCGTTTGCATATTCGGGCCCCAACAGGAAAATTCAGGAAATGTCACGAAAATATCGGTAACAGGCCAACAAGCTGCGGGGACCCCGCCCTTCCTGCCACCCGTGGGACACTTACCTCCACCAATCGACCTCCACTATGTCAAGTCAGACGCCATTCGGCCTCCCGACATCAACAACATCCATGGACGCCCAGCATCTGCACCAACTCATCACTCTCGCCTTTAAGAGTGAGCAGCCGGAGGAAATGGACCAGCTGACCCCAGCGCGGGACCGCGCGTATGCGCCATACTCCAAGTTCCGGTGCGTGACGGACGCTGTGTGACTGACAGTGCACCTCGTGACCAACAAAGGGCGCTTACGCTAGTGTTGGAGCGGCTCTCCTCACAGACATAGGCCCAGTGGGGGGATGTAATGTCGAGAACGCAAGCTATGGTGAGGCTTAATCCTTCACCCTAACAGCAGGCGGGGCCATTTGTGCCGAGCGGACAGCCGTTACCAAGATGGTGGTGAGTCTGAACCTCCACTAATGGCAGCGTCCATGATATCTTGTGTCGCTGACCCCAGTCTGAGGGTGGTACTCGAATCCTGGCTGTCGTCGTCGTCTCCGACGTGCCGGCACCCACAACCAGTCCATGCGGTATTTGCCGACAGGTACTGCGCGAGTTCTGTGCTCTCGACGTACCAGTGTACATTGTCAGCGCGGCATTCGAGGGTAAGGGACTGGGGAGTATTACGGCGGGCGAGCCATGGCCTAGCATCGACAGTGAGATGGGTGTGCGGATGACACTTGGGGAACTACTGCCACTCAGCTTTGGGCCCGAGAATCTCCAGTGATGCATGGCCTTGGGTACTGAGCTTGTGGCAGAGAGTGTCCACCCCATGCGCACGTGTTTACGACTACCCCACGACGGCCCTGCTCTCTCTCTTTCCAAGTAACGTCGGTGTTGAAACTCCATGAAAAAGATGGGGGGGGCAAGGCGTCAGGTGGGAAAGAGACAATTGTCTCAACCAACCATGCTCACAAAGGCGGTTCTCGTCATTGCCAGGGCACCAAATTCCTGCACATGACTTACAAGCTGTCCAGAGAGACTGATCAAACGCAGCAACCTGAGGCCAGAAGGGAACTATGCGCTCCTCGAATGGGAATCTGGTGCCACGTCATGAACTCGTCTGTTCCTCGGCACAGTGCCTCGACCACTCAGTAGCGGCCATGTCCGTTTTCCAAACTCTAAGGACAGCAAGTTGTACAATCTCGAACTGAGGCTGCCAACGTTCAAAGGGCATCATAGAAAAACGCCAGCCACAGCAGTCCCAGAGGCTGGACCAACGTCGGCCAAAGATGCATGAGGACTTGGGCTTGTTCACTGCTTGATGGACTGAGCTTGGTGGGCTGAGAGGTACAGCAAGAGTCTGGGGAACCCAGGGCAGCTGATTTCCTGTCGTCAAGGACCAGCTGGGTTGGCGATTTCCTCGTAAAGTTTGGGACGACCGAGGAGCGACCTCTTTCGGGCTGCATGTCTGTGGATTCCCAAACAAATGTAAAACGGTGATTCGGAGATGCCGTTGAGACCCAACAAACAGACACAGGTTCCTGCCTGATTCCGGTGTCGACCGCGCAGCGGTAGACGTCAAACATGGTAAGCAACACACCTGGGCAGGGGGGCTCACATAAGTGCATCTCGGCCCGGTCCTGTTGTCAATGTGTAAACCATGTAACATCTGCGGGGCCAGGCACAGAGGGGAGCAGGAACAACTCGGAAATATGAAATTGGGAAAGTGGTGCATCGGAACCGGAACAGGAAGCGGCAAACGCGTGAGCGTCGTCGGGAGTGGCACCTGAAACAGGGGGACACCGGTTGTTGCTGTTCCTAACATCCCAGAATAAGAAAAGTGATGTACCCACAGCACAGTGAATGATACCCAGAAGCGGACCGCAGAATCATCTGACGGGACGCAAGGAAAAGGCCAGGGGGGTTGTTAAGCTTACGTTAGGAGATTAGGTCCAAACATGGGTGGTGGCCAAGAGATATAGCTGGAGCAGCGCTGCGGATGAGCAGCCACTCTCTCCGTACTTCAAGCTCGACGCGATCTGATTCTCCGATACGCTCGTTCGACAGTCGCTACTTCGCTCCTTGTCCCCTATCCCCTCTGTTCTTTCTTTTACTCTGAATCTTACGCATGTTCGTGGCATCACTTCTCCTCGCCCTCGCAGCCAGTGCGCGCGAGGGGCCTGATCGCCTCCCCCGCACAGACCCCGCTGCCACCGAGGTCGGTTTCACCCTCATGAAGGGGGAGTGGTGTATCGTACCATCCGGCGAGGCCGTGGTCGCTGAGAACTGCACTCTATCGGCCCAGTTCCCGGGATGGAACCTCGGCGGTGGGCGGATCAACTACTCCCATCACCTGCGCGTCGCGAACACGGATCTGTGTCTCTCTGCTGGGACCGACTGTGAGTGTCTCCTACTCCCATTCCTCCTGAACCCCACCACCTCCCAGGCTAACCGCAGGGTCCCAGTGGGACAACCATCTCCCGCTCACTCTCGAGGAATGCGATTACGCGACGGCCACAGAGACGTGGCGCAACCCCCAGGTCTGGGCCAAGGACGTCAACGGTGGGCCCGGAGCCTATCGCCTCATGGACCAGCAGTGGATTAGCCCGTACGACCATTTCCCGTCCCAGTGGTGCATGGACGTGCGCGATGGATGGACACCCAACGACGACAGCTCGTGGGAAGTCCAGCTCTATAAGTGGTGAGTGCTCTCGACGCGGAGAGAAAAAGGACTAATGTCAGCGCGAGCAGCTCGACCTCCAACCCCAACTCGAACCAGGTCTTCACAGACAATTCGGACAACGTCTGAGCTTGAAGCCTCTATGGACACTGTGTGAACAATGTAGTGCAGTATAACCAGGCGCCCTGCGTTCACGAAGTTTGATGTCAGTAATAGCCGACAGGTATAACCCACGTCAGCGGGGAAGAGGCGGTCAGCAGAGTAGGTGGCGGTCAGCAGCGGAAGTAGTATAGTATACTTAGTTTGCGCAGCATGCCATGACAAGTGGCTCCACTTGCCCTGCACATCGCAGCAGAGAAGGAGAGGCGGAGGTGGAGGTAGATGATACAGGTGTCCTTGTTGGCAGCGGGCGTGTCTCATGGCTAGGTGATGTGGAGGGTGAACGGAGGGTGACAGGACATCCTTGGCATGCCAGCGCATTAGCGCCATTAGTTGGACCCATCATAAGTCCCAGGCATCCCAAGCTCCAGCAAGTTACCCACTCGCCTCTCCTTTACCGTATCCCATGTTCGACTTTTGCGCTGGAGGATATGTTGTAGTTGGTCGACCTAGTTCACCAACTCCGATCCTTGCACCTGACACTTTATGGGTATTGATATCTGAGGGGGGCGAAGAAGAAGACTGGGTGAGAGTCCCCGCCGAGCTGGATCGAAATTGCTTCCGTTCCTCCACCGTGTCATCCAGCGCAGTGCCACCTCGGCCCGGTATTCGTCTCGACGAGAGCTCGGACTTGTATTCACCACCACCGGGCGCGACATCACCATCAACCCATCGGCGCGCCCTAGACGCACCCTCTCCTCTCAATCAGTCCATTCTCGAAACGGGGCTACGGCCCCACGCCACTCCTTTCCATCACCCCCTGCCCCTCTCGCCCGCCACAATGAGCCACATCGACCTCTCACCCGTCACCCTGCTGCTGCAGGAGGTGCAGACTGTGACGTCGGCCATGCGGCGCAACATGCGCTGGTCGTCATCGGTTCCCGCATCGAATTACGCGTCGTCAGGCCTTCCATCCCAGCTCTCGCGCAACAGACGCGCTGGCACTCCCGTCCCGAGGCCACGCGACGACGAGGGTGACCTCATGGGCAACTTTGTTGCGCTGCGCCGCTCGCTCAGTGGCATCTCTGGTGAGTTTAGTCCTAGCACAGCTAACATAAGACGTGACGGTGCTTGACCCGCTCGCTATCCTAGAGCCATTCCTAGCCATCGTTCGATCGCCTCTCACCTCTGGCCCCATCACCTCCCTCGCTCTGGTCAGCATCCACCACTTCGTCCTCAACGTCCTACCCCTCTACCTTCCTCCCACCCCACCTCCGGCACTTGGCAATGCGACACCCCTCCAACTCGCCCTCGTGCATGTGACACAGGCGCTGGCTGCATGCCGCTTCCCATCCTCCTCACCGCAACAGGACGAGTTAGTCCTCCTTCGCCTCCTGCGCGTCATCGAGGGCATGACCTCACCTGTACTTCCGGGAAAGGACGGTGGTGTGCCCCAGAGCATCATTGACCACATCGGCGACGAGGGAGTGTGTGAGCTGCTCGAGGTCGGTCTCGGCATGCTCGCTCGCGGTCGTCTCAGCGATGGGCTGCGCGCAACAGCACAAATATGCGTGCAGGCGATCACACGCGCGTGCTTCCTGCGTCTGCGGACGCTGAGCCCAGAAGATGTCGAGCAAGCACTCCGCAGCCGCGCTAACGACGTCAAGGACAGCGTTACCGTGCCCAACACAGCTGCGCCACGGCAGTCAGCCGAGCGCAGAAGTGGTGAACGAGACAAACAAGAGCGTCGTAGCGTGGAGAAGGAGAAGGAAAAGGCGAGCGAGGGGGCGGAGCGCCACAGCGCAGAGCGGGAGGACAAGGAGGAAGAGAAGGAGGAAGCAGCTGAGGTCAAGGCGACGCCACGTTCATCACTGGAGACCGCGCGCAAGGCGAGCAAAGAATCGCAGCGGTCAGAAGGACCCCCACAGTTCGCGCCGTATGGCTTGCCGACGATGCTTGAACTACTCCGCGTCCTCATCGCCCTGCTCAACCCTAGTGACAAGGCGCACACGGACACGATGCGCCTATCTGCGCTCGCGGTGCTCAACTCGGCTCTCGAAGTGGGGGGTTCCGGCATCGGCCAGTGGCCAGAGCTCCGCGAGGGTGTGCGCGACGAAGGATGTCGTTACCTATTCCAGCTCACGCGTTCCGACCAGGCCGTCATCCTGCAGTCATCTCTGCGCACCACCTCGTCCCTCTTCGCCACCCTCCTCCCGCACCTCAAGCTCCAGCTCGAGCTCTTCCTTTCTTACCTCGTCGACCGTCTCACGCCGCCTACTCCCATGCCTCTTCCTCTGCATCTTAGGGACCTGTCCAGGCCAACGTCACCTAGCCCGTACACAAGCGAGACCTCATCCGATAACTCTGGGCCAGACACCCCGCCGACGTCGACGCCCAAGCCATACGCCCTCCTCCCGCCCATGCCGTCCGAGAGCAAGGAGTTGTGGCTTGAAGCGCTCACTCAGATTGCCACGCGTCCGAGCTTCATGGTCGACTGCTGGGTCAACTTTGACTGCTCGACCGACTCGGAGGACATATTCGAGCGCTTGATGGTCTTCCTTACCCGAGGAGTGTACCCCGCGGGACCCGGAGCGCGAGCTGACGGCTCGACAATGTTGGAAGGGTTGGACAGCTCCCAGATGCTCTGCCTCGAGATCCTGCTCTCGTACGTCGATTCGATGGCGACGCGTCTGCAACAGGGCGACGACGAGTGGCCCGTGGACGCACCGTCCGTGGACGAGCTCAAAACCAACAAGAGCCGCAAGGCCGTCCTGATTGCTGGTACGACACAGTTCAACATCAAGCCAAAGGTCGGTATCCAGCAGCTCCTCGACTCTGGCACCATCGTACCAGACGACGGACCTGGGACAGCCGAGGAACGCAAGCTGCGTGGTATCGCGCGCTTCCTGCGTAACACGTCACGATTGGACAAAAAGCTCGTTGGCGAGTACATTTCCCACCCAGACCGTCTGGACCTCCTCAAAGCATTCATTGGGTTGTTTGACTTTACGGGCAAGTCAATCGCCGATGCGTTGCGTGAGCTGCTCGAGACGTTCCGTTTGCCAGGAGAGGCGCAGCCGATCGCTCGCATTACCGAGACGTTTTCAGAGCATTTCTTCTCACACCACCCACCTGAGATCGCCACCCAGGACGCTGCCTACGTCCTCGCCTACTCTGTCATCATGCTCAATACCGACCAGCACAATCCGCAAAACCGCAAACGCATGACGGTCGAGGATTACCGGCGTAACCTGCGCGGCGTCAACGACGGCAAGGACTTCGACCCTGAGTACCTGGCAGGCATCCATGAGACAATCAGGAAACACGAGATCATCCTACCAGAGGAGCATGTCGGGCAGCCAGGCTTTGACTACGCGTGGAAGTCGCTCATGCAGCGCACACGTCTCGCGGGCTCCACCATCTCCTGCAACACCTCCAAGTTTGATGAGGCAATGTTCCGCCTGACGTGGCAGCAGCTCATTGGCGCCATCGCGTATGCGTTCACTATGAACGCTGGCGATGAGCACACCATCCAGCACGCCATCACTGGCTTCCGTCAGTGCGCGACACTCGCGGGCCACTTCAACATGCCCGAGGTGTTTGACCGTATCGTGCTGTCCCTTGCGCCAGCGACTGGCCTCCTAGACGAGACCGAGGAGGGCTACCAGATGAGTAACCACCCGACGGCTGAGCGCGACAACCTCTCCATCACAGTGTCGCCGCTCGCTATCCGCTTCGGCCAGAGCTACCGCGCGCAGCTCGCGACCGTGGTGCTGTTCACCATTGCCAACGGTAACGGTAATGCAGTACGGGCAGGCTGGTCGCAGATCTTCGAGATGTTTCAGACCCTGTTCTTGCACTCGCTCTTGCCAGCGGAAATGCTACAGATGGAGGACTTCTTGGCAGGCACAACCACCATTCCCCTCAAGCTCGCGACCCCCGCCGCGGCGCCGGAACGCCGGCCCGAGGGCGGCGGCTTGCTCTCCACTCTGTCCTCGTATCTCCTCTCGCCATACGGCGCGTCCGCCGACGGCGGTATCCCTACCGAAGTGTCAGACGAGGACGTCGAGAACGCGCTTGTCGCTGTGGACTCGCTCGCGTCGTGCAAGCTCGAGGAGCTGTACGCCGAGATCCTGTCCCTGGACGTCGATGCGCTCATCCCGGCGATCCGTGCTATCCGGTCACTTGCGGAGGCGCGCACCACGCATCGCCTCGAGCCGCGCGAGAGTCCTGACGGGCCCCAGCGGTTCGAGGGTCAGCTGCCATACGACCCCGCATGCGTGTTCCTGCTCGAGATGATGGTGTCGCTTGCGGCCCGCGGCAAGGTCCATATCGCCGAGACGTGGCCCATTATCTTCGAGTACATCTCCGCGCTTCTCAACAGCGCCCAGTCATACTCTGTCCTCTTGATCGAGCGCGCCGTGGTCGGGCTCCTCCGACTCTGCTTGATCGTGTCCGAACAGCCAGCGCTGCGCGACCAGTTATATCTGGCGCTTGATGTGCTGCGTTCGCTTCCTTCCAGCGTGTTAAACGCTGTCAGCGAGCAACTCATGGCAGGTGTCGCCAAGATCCTCGAGAAGGATTCTGGGGTGGTCAAGAGCCAGACTGAGTGGGGTCTCATAATCGCCCTGTTCCGTGCGACTGTTGCCCATCCAGAGGCGTCCAAGGTCACGCTGGCGATTGTGCAGAAGATGGCGACTGGCGGTGAGCCAGGACTGTCGACTGACAACTTTGCCGGCGTTGTTGCGCTACTCGACGAGTTCGCCACCGCAGCGGGTGCGGCCGCCGCGGGCCGTCTCCAGACCAACCGACGAGGTGTCAACCCAGTGGCCACAACACTGGGGCCTACAGTGGAGCGCGGTCTCACCGCCCTGGACAGCCTGTATGAGCTGCGGAACCAGATCCCGGCGCTTGTCGCAAAGAGTGGCAAGCCGCCACGTGAAGGTGAGCCGGTGTACCGCTGCACTCAGCTGACAACAGCCTTCGCAGCGTTCTGGCTCCCGCCGCTACTCGTAATCTCGAAGCAGTGCGTCAACGGCTATCGCGAGATCCGGCATCGCGCGATCTCGTACCTGCAGCGCCTCCTCCTGTCGCCGCAGTTGATGAGCGCGGATGGGACCACGCTCCCTATCATCTTCGACCGCGTCCTCTTCCCCGTCCTAGACGAGCTTCTCAAGCCAGCCTTGTACGAGCGTGACCACGCGGGTGCGATCGAGGTGCGCCTTCGCGCGGCTACCCTTCTCGTCAAGGTTTTCCTGCAGTACGTGGTAGGGCTCACTGAGCCCTGCGAGGCCGTCGGCGTTCAATTCGTGCGCGTACTTGACAAGCTTGAACGCTTCATGCAGGGTGACCGCGACATGCTGGTACGTATCTCTCCCCAGGCACCCTCTAACACTAGAACGAGGTCTCGGAGTCTCTCAAGAACCTCGCACTTGTCATGTACTCGTCGCAGCTGCTCAATCCCCCACCTCCGATTGGGCAGCCCGACACGCGCACGCGCGAGCAGCAAGAGTTGTGGGCTGCCAGTGTCCCGCGCATCGAGCGCATGATTCCCGGCTTCCTTGCCGATGCGCTCGCACCTGTACCCGAGCAGCCACACTCGCCCTCCAAGCCAGCAGTGCCGCCTGCGCCAGGAGCGGGACCACCAGAACCACTGGTGACAGTTGGGGAGGAGGGTACGCAGGAGCAGCAGTAGATTGTAGACGTAGAATATGCACACTGACGACGTTATACTTTTGTTGGATTGTTGCACACAGGCGTGTCACGTCGTGCGCCGACAAGAATGCCACACGCATGACTACGACAAGCCACGTCAGGGGCGACTCTTCCCAAGTGTGGTCATCAAGACGGCTCAGGCTAGGTTCCAAGTGCGGACCGATGCTTGACGAGCACAACGCTGGTGTGGTCTGGACACGCTCGTGGAAAATGTAGATGCTGATACTGTTTAAAGGTCCTGCAGAAATCCGCTTCCCCCCATTTCACCGTGAGATCAACATCAGCGAGACCCGAAGGCTCCGGTTCCATGACGCGGTGAACCACAACGGCTCTCGCCCTACCGATCTCTGGGACGGTTGGCTCCGCTGTCTTATCCTAGGTCTCATGTCATCATTCCCTGTGTATGTGCCACATCCATCTGCCACCTTAAGGTTGTGTGCTTGTGAGCCTGGTCAATAGCGCTATGCATCTCGCTCCGCGTCCACTTGTCGACGCTATCGATTATCCATGGTCATTCTTGTTTCCCGCGACCGCGCGCGAGTGCCACCTCGGCCGGTCCCACATCCCATCCCCGTTTACCCCATCTTGGGCGTAACTATGAATTAGGGCACTGCATGATTCTCATCGACGGCGGGGATGTAATGCCTCCGTTGTGTTGCGGGCAGGTGTGGCGGACGTGCTGATGTGAAACTCACTTGGGCCTAAGGGTTCGTGGTCGGCAAGGAATGGCGATACCTCGTTGAAATCCGCAATATACTACTTTAGACCTACATTTTTCCAAATTTAGTTTCTAGTTTGAGAATAGTGTACTTCGAGTAGCGACCACGGCCTACAATACACGACAGCAACGGCGGAAACTGTGATCAATCTCAAGAATCACACCATACCCCATTGGCCCTACCCAAACCACGATATCACACTGGAATACACGATGCCCGAGTTAATACACGACCACGGACTGGCCACGATAACCGCACGCCCTACGAGTACCTTCCAACCACCACCACCACCACCACCACTACTGCGAACCGGGTGGACTACGACACTGCGGCAGTACTGCAGTACTGCAGATAAGAGATAGAGATGGATAGAATAGCGAGCAGCTGCGAAGTGACACCTAAAGGCAATCTTCAGCAACAGACGACGTCCCCCTCAAAGAGTCTCCTAAACTTATTTCGCAGTTTGGCGGACCTTGGCTGTCACCACTTTGGGTCCCAGTCGCGAGCACCAGCTTCTGACAATACCTGAAAGCATGGTGCGTATTCCGATTCAACTGGAAACACAATGTAGAAGACTCCAACCATGGCTCTGCCTAGCCACAAACTCACACACATGCACAGTGGCAGCAGGATACAGGAGGCACTGCAGCAAATTCGAATATTTCTACGTTGTCCCTTCTATTTCTGCTAGCACTCTGTCGGGCCATAGCTGGCCTTGAACTACCACTTGCCGCCGCCGTGGCCACCACCACCACCACCACACTTGCCTCCCTTGCAGCCGCCGTCACCCTTGTCACCGCCGTGACCACTGCCACCACCACACTTGCCTCCCTTGCAGCCGCCGTCACCCTTGCCGCCGCCGTGGCCACCCCAACCACCACCGCACTTGCCTCCCTTGCAGCCGCCGTCACCCTTGTCACCGCCGTGACCACTGCCACCACCACACTTGCCTCCCTTGCAGCCGCCGTCACCCTTGCCGCCGCCGTGGCCACCCCAACCACCACCGCACTTGCCGCCCTTGCAGCCGTCACCATCGTGGCCACCACCCGGAGGCTTGCCACAGTTGCCGTTGGGGCACCCAGGAGGCTTGCCACAGTTGCCGTCGGGGCACCCTGGAGGCTTTCCGCAGTTGCCGTCGGGGCACCCTGGAGGCTTGCCACAGTTGCCGTCGGGACAGCCACCGCCATCGGGGCCACCGGGGCAGTTGCCGCCAACGCAGGGAGGAGGTTGGTCGCACTTGCCGTCGGGGCAAGTAGGCGGCTTGCCACAGTTGCCGTCGGGACACCCAGGAGGCTTGCCGCAGTTGCCGTCGAGGCAGCTAGGAGGCTTTCCACAGTTGCCATCGGGACACCCAGGAGGCTTGCCGCAGCCGCCCTTGTCGCAACCGCCACCGCACTTGCCCCAGCCCGCGAGGCTCCAGCAGCCTTTAGGGCCAACGAGGCCGTCTTTGCCCCATTGCCAGCCCTTGCCGAGGATACCCCAGGCCTTGCCCTTGCAGGTGAAGCAGAAGGTGCGCTCCTCGAGACTGCGCTTGTTCCCAGGATAGTCGCCCTCGTGGAAGCCGCTGGCGTCATAGTAGCCTCCAGGCCCAACCAGGGCACCGTTGTCGATGTGGAAGGCCTCGTTGAAACCCGCAGGGGCGTCGTCGCCGAACACTGGCTCGCCCTGGCGGGTGACCAGGGTCGGGGCAGCCATGCCCGTGGCGAGGAGAGGGAGGACGAAGGTGAGGATGGAGAGCTTCATTGCCGTCTTGGTTGGCCGGCTGTAGGTTTGAAAAAGAGGTGATGTGTTGGATTTAAAAGATTTCTGTGCCACTTGGATCAAGTGAGGTGCAATCTCCACCGTGCAAGATGGTTCTTTTATGCTTTCTGAGAGCTCGCAACTGGGAATCAAGCGCAACCTTCGAGGTGTCCTGGGAACACAACTCACAACCTTACGACCTGGCAAGAACAACGGCTGGGCCGTTGATTGGGATAACCTGCCCTGTATAAACTTCCGAACCTCACAACACGCCCCTGCCACCTTCGGAAACGCACGATCACACGACGTGTGTGTACGGTCGTCGCCGAGGCAGGTCCCAGTGACCCGGTGCCTCCCAGTTATGGTGTAGTGCCTCCGCTTGACGGGAAGGGGTTACTTGGCAACATCCCCCAACAAAGGTGGAGAGTGTCTGAGCGCGACGCCGTACACAACCAATGGATCATGCGTGTGAAGACCTGTGACGTGAGAGTGGTGCATGTGGCACAGCAGGAAATGCTTCCGACGTCGGAAGTGCCTCTCCCGACTCCGGGTGGGGTAGCGAAGGGGCTTGGTGCTCGAATCTCCACAAGTATCATTGGCTTGGCCGGCTGTTGCCCTGTGGTAAGCTTGCTTCACGTGTCCGGATACAGTCACTTGAGGTAGAGTGAGTTTCATGTAGCGTTCATACCACAGATCGGATTCCAGCAAACTCAAGCTCTGTACCAACAATGGACAAAACCCGTTTCAGGCTTCCCGCTCCTCGTACTGTCGCCCGCAGGAGGGGAGACGTGGTTGAGGCAACCTACCGGGGTGACCGCGACCCGAATACAACACACCGCATTGACGTGGTAATGGTACAGAACCGGAATCGACACAGTGTGCCTTGTTCCACTATTCCCGCACGGAGTCTGGGGGGATGTCTGGACGTGTGAAAGAACGATTACATCTTTCCACTTTCCACTACGGCATAGGGAAGTTGAGTCGCGGTTACCATATCCTACAACTTGCGCAGCACGCTCCCGCTCCCGTAAACTTGTACCGTCAAATTAGTTTACACCAGATGAAATATCTGCGACAGGGTTTCCGCCGGCAATCGCACTCTGCCCACCGGCCCCTCAGCCCGCGGCTCCTCGGTCCTCTGCTCTCTGCCCTTGCACGCGTCAGTCACCGCAGTCCTGCAGATCATCCTCCGACGGAGACGACGACCGCAAGCCACACCAATCCGTTACATCCGAAACCTTGGACGCAAGGTTCGGCTACAGACTACAGCCCACAAGGCAACTTGCTAAGTCCGGTCACCATGCAGCGACGCCGTAATGTTTGAGCAGGACGCCATGCAGCACTCGCCTGCCTCGCCTCGCACGATGGGGCCATACATGTACATACGTCTCGCCCCATCCTCGAGGTGAGGGGCACGTGAACCCATCGCGGCGCCCGTTTATCCGCCCAAGGCCGTTCGTCCGTTCTTCTCCCATCTGGCATTACCGTAACGAGCTCGCTAGAGACAGCTAGGTTCTTGCCCACCGTATGTGTCAGTTCAGCCCGCCTTGGCCATGTTTTGCGTCCACGTGTTTGGAAGCTGGCGAATTGGCCCTCAGTCGGTACGTTCACGACGCGTGCCCAGCGGATGCAGTGACGCTCTAGTGCTCTAGCGCAAGCCGCAGGGCATTGAGCAACAGGAACGGCGCGACAGGGCTTGCACAGCTGCACCTCGGGGGCCTTGAGCTCGGCAGGGGGGACAGAGCCTGATTCTGGATCACTCGCGACTCCGCAGAAACCACACCGGCGCCATCACCGCCGAGGCATTGGGAGATCGGGGTTGACAAAGCCGGGCGTGGCAGGTCGTTTGCATCGACAATCACGCCTTGTTATATCAGTCGGTAGATTAAATGACTCTTAGCGCTTTTCCGGCAGATCATTCGGTCGTGGGTTCGAGCCCCACACGAGGCTGGCGTCTCCTGGAGACGCATCTTTTCTTGCCATTCATGTGCCGGCGCTGCAGACGAAGGAGACGGAGGAGGAAGGAGGGTGAGGGGTGGTGATGGTCGGGTTGGGACCGGTAGTCTCTGCTGAGTAGGGGTTCATGCCAATTATGCCGCCCTGATGGTGACCAGGCTGCAAAGCGCGGGGATACAATGTACGCACTACACCAGAAGAGTGGGGCCAGTGGACCGAGGATTCCTCGACTAGAGAGCCTTCTGTGGGTATCTGGTATCCAAGTGGCGTCCAGTACGCACTGCTCGCTTTATATTTCTGCAATCTGTGAATGCGGATGTCAGCCCGTCGATTGACACACGCTTGCGCGTCTTCAGCGGAAAGTAAGTAGAATCAGATTCACGCCCCGTCACACCTCATACTCGGCTAACGCGTGACTCACTTTCCCGTCGAGCATGGCAATCGGACTCCGCTCCACAACGGAATGTACCGGTCCGGGTGCTGGTCCAACGGTGCTTCGTCCACGGTTGCCTGATCAGTCACGATCCGATGTGAAATTTGGGCATGTCGTGAGGAGGACGTCCCCTGATGGGAGAGTGTCAGCGGGGTTGAGGGATCCTTCCTTGTGCTGCGGGTGGGCTTCGGGAGGCCCCAGCTCTGGTTGTTAGGTGGCCGTTCGCCTTCGGGCCAATGGGCCGGCAGCAACCACGCGTTGGAGGCTAATCCGGTAGTCGTCCAAGGGCGTCTGGACGCTGGATGATATTGCTCGGAATTGTGTTGGGACACTGCGTTGCGGGGCTGTATTGAGACTGTGTTGTTGTGAGTGATATCCTGCACTCGGGCAGCCGAAGAACCCCTGATGGCAACGAGTGAGCCGTCTCCGACTCTGCTGACCACATGCCACGCCACGCATTAACCGGGACGTTATATTTGGTATTTCTCACGCGGCAATGGAGTACTTCTGCTATTCCACTGCGCACACTCGTCTCTGCCATACAAACGAGGAACAGGCAAACAGGTGCCACATGTTCAAGGCATGTCGTGTTGGGATACAGCCCCAGCGGGTTCAATATGCCCCTCCCCTGTACACGTCATTCTATATACATATACAATAGTGGCCATTCGCTATTTACTATTTACGAATGCATAATCGTTTTCCTATACACTAATCACGGTGTCTTGCCATACTCAACATGTCGGAATGTGGCACTGGAGCCCCACGGCCCGGGTCCTTGCCACTCACGTGACCTGGAATTGTTGACGCTTACCGCCCACCCATTAGAGCAAGCGCCGGGCCGAGAAGTCAGAAGTCACCAACCCTTCCTCCACCACATCCACCATGCCAGCACTCACGCCCATCGCACAGCCGCCCCATGCCATCAGCCAGGCCGAGCACGACCAGCTCACCTCCTCCACCCCCGCGAGCTTCGATGACATCCCCCCAGTGCTGCGGTGGGAGGGCGACGCCGAGGTCAGCCTCTCCGTGCCGAGCTGGACTGCGTGGGGTGCGGCCCCCGAGGCGAACGGCGTCGGTGGTGACGGCGGCGACAGCTGTGACAGTGGTGGCGGCGGAAACGATGGGGGCCACGGCGTCTCCCACCGCGTCCCTGGAAGGCTGTATGTGACTGAGCAGTACGTGGTTTGTGGGGTAGCGCTGACGCAGATCCGTCGCGTTCATTCCGCACCAGCAGCAGGGATTCGCCCTGACCTTCCCCAACCTCACGCTGCATGCGCTCACGCCTTCCGGGATGCAGCCGGCGCACATCTACTGCCAGATTGACGAGGGCGATGCGACGGACGAAGACGAGTACTCCGCCCTCGCGGAGATGCGGATCTTTGTCGCCAACGAGCAGTGTACGTCGCGCGGCCGTGGTTGGAGGCTGGGCGGTGGTATGCTGACCCCAGTGACATCGCTGTTTGATGCACTGTCCGCGTGCTCCGCGTTGCACGCGAGCCGGCTCCCGTCGGGCGAGCCCAGCAGCTTCTTTGGGTTTGCGGATGACGACGACGACGACGACGAGTGGGAAGACGACCAGTTTAACGACGCCGACGAGCCGGCCGGAGGAAGGGTGAGGAGCGACTTTCATTCGGGGGGCGGGCCAGACGCGCGATACCAGCCGTACTGAGCGGACCATCCGATGGCATGGCGCGTGCTAGAAGCGCGTGGTGGTGACGCGTGCGGTGTGGGCGCCGGAGGATGATGTGTGCCGAGGGAAGCCTTAGGGAACATAGGCTAATGCATAGCTAGTTACAGACGAGAACGGGGCAACGACGAACGCGAAGCTGAAGGCGGGCGATGTACCTGCGGCAGCCGGTACGGATGACGATGACGACCCCGTCGCCCAGTTCCTCAGCAAGGTCGACTGGACAGGCGTGCAGACGGACGGGTCGTGGGTCGACGTGCCGGACACCGCGCTTCGGAGCCAGCTCGACGCTGCTAATCAGCGCATCGTGGAGCTGGAGGCCAAGCTGCGTGAGGTGGGGCTCGAGCCCTAGTGTGGCCAGGAGAGGGGTGCCAGTGGCATGTTGAGCATGAGTTGCACATAGTCAGTAGTTTGGAAAATGAATGGACGCGTTCCTGGAATAGCATCGACTACCGCATCGCAGTCTCCTCAACGCACTCCACACGGCTGTCGCTCCCGCCTGCTCGACGCAGAACATTCATAGGCGCACTGCGCTGACAATACGTTACGTACGGCTATTCTGCTGTATGTGTATATTAGCCGCTTGACAGCCACCGGCCAAAGGCTTATACGCGGCGCTTCGGGTCAGTGCCGGCAGCACCTGCTGCCGGTGCGGCGCCGGTCGCAGAACCAGTCGACGCGCCGGCACTTGTGCCAGCCGTGCCAGTCGTGCCAGCTGTGCCGGTTGTGTCAGAGGCACGGGTGCCTGTAGCAGTAGCCCGGCTGCCAGTCGAGCTGCCAGTCGAGGACCCGGGAACGAGCGGTCCGCCGCCCCACGTTTTGATGGCGCGCTTGGCGGTGCCCCATGCGTTCTGGACGGCGGGGGACTGATTGTTGACAATCTCGTCAATCTTGGCGCCACAAGTGTTGACGGCGCGGCGGGTGAAGGGCGAGGCGTGGTAACGGAGGCGGATAAAGTGGGCAAGGAAGATGGGAGCGATAAAGGACGAGCGGAAGGTGATCGCGCCGACAAAGACGCGGAGGAGGATCACAAGCTCCGCGTACGCGACAAAGTTCATGGCCTTGTCGTAGTTCTGCTTGACCCAGGACTGGATCTGGCTTCCGAGGTTGTCGGCCCAGTTCGGGGGCGGGCGCTGCTGGCCGGGCACAGCCTTGCTGCCGAATCAGCGTGCCAGTACTCTGAGACCACCAGTTCCCTGCAATGCACTTACGCTGCGAACTTGGGGAGGATGTTAGTGCGGAGGAAGGTGGCGCAGTGGAACAGCGAAAAGGTCACGTAGGGGAGGATGGTGATGCCGATGGCCTTGGAAATGAGCCTGAGGTCAGCGCGTGTTTTGCGATCCAACCGCGTGGGGAAGCTCAGGCCGCCAGTGGAACAAGTGGTGGCGACTACCGCGTGTTGTGCTGGAAGTTGGCGTGGAGGATAACAGTATCATGTCAAGATAGCGGCATCGACATCACGGCATTCGTTCGGAGCCGAGACGCTGGTAGCCACGCTCCAAGGATCCAGCGATTCGGCCAAACCCAACCGCAGGGTCGCTCCGTGACTGCGCTTCACAGCTCGCTGGCAGCCTGTTCGGCTCCTTTCCATCGCGACTCACCAGTAGAACGCCAACAGAGCATACTGGACGTTCTCGTCGATAAACGCGCGACGAAGCCATGCCGTTCCAGTCGGTTTGCCAAGCGATTTGAACACGACGATCGAGTAGCTAAGCAACGCGCCAATATAGAGGAGGCGGTATGGGATGTTGGGGGTGCCGCGGAACAGCACAGTCTGTAGGACGACGTAGACTGCTGTCAGCTGTTGTCAATCGACAAGGATCGGTGAGGTGGGTTAGCCATCACCGGATAGCGGCCCAGCGACTCGGCAGTGGAGCAAGCTAGGCGGAGCTGTCACAACAGCAGGCCTGGCTCCACGCTCACAGCATCCATCCTGCTTGACCTCGACATCCGCATCCTCCATGTTGGCGGTCGCACGCACCAGCATTGATGAGCACAGTGAAGTGTCCGAATGCCCAGAGATAGTGGGGATCGACGAGCGAGGCCATCTTGAGATGTCAATGAGGGTGTGTGCGTCTCGTGTGGGTGCGCGTTGCGGCTCGATGGTACGATTGTGGGAGAGGACAGGGAGCGATGTGGTGGGTCAGTTTATGCGGATGTCGCGATATGTAGGGGGGTTTAGAGAAATGGATGAGATGGGTGACGGATGTGATGGATGGATGTTGGAGAGAGCGAGAGTGTGTCGAGAGTGGAGAGTGGACCGGAGCGGGTGTGAGCGGATTCTTCTAGTCGCTTTACAACCTGGCAGCCAGGTAATTGCCAGGTAAGACGAGATAATGACGTGCCCTTGGCCAGCCAGCGATTCGACCAGGCTGGCCGAACGCCTCGGTTGCCCAGCAAAAAGTGACGTCGTCACAAACGGCAATCGCACTCCCTCTGGTTTTGCACCCGCCTCTGTTTATTGCCCATCTGCTCTTCTGCCCACATGCCCACACTAGACCGGTCCGTCGCGTCAGGTCCCAGCAATTCGAATTGCATGTTGGGCAAATGCCCAGCCACGCAATCTGGTATGCGGCTCCAAGGACCGCCAACCCTAATTGCCAGGACGGTTCTCAATCCACGACAGGCCTCATGCACAAACCGCCGGCTTCCAACCAGCCTGCTCGTCGCCGGTTTGTTTGCGTGGCCGCTGCATTCGACGCCACGTAGGGTCTGTACAAACACGTTGCAGCGCGTCGTGGCACGCCAGCGGGGCTCGGTCTAGGGTGAAACTATATGCATACAATACACCAGCCTGCAACTATCGTGCACAGCGCTACTTGTGAGATCTCCTCGTCTACTTCTTCGTTGGCGTGGCAGTGGGGCTCTCCGCATTGTTGTTCATCAAGTCTGAGATGGCCGTCTCGAGGTTGTCTATGCGCGCCGCCATCTCGTCCACTGGGGTTAGCCGAGTTGTGCGCTAAGCAGTGTGCCATGCACTGGATCACTGGTACACATATCCGTCAGAAACATCGTGCGCGTCTTGCCCATGGCTAGCTTATGTGGCGCGTGATGCATACTCACTTCGTGACCTGCTGTCAGCTATGCTCCTGTTCGCCTAGTTCGACTCACATCATCTGGTCGCTCATCTCGTCGAACCGGCTCTCGAGTGTGTTGAGCAGCGTGTCGACCTAGAGTGAGCTTGGGTCTTGTCCGCCTAATGATAAGAAAAGTCCGTCTAATGATAAGAAACCTCGTGATGAACAGCCTCCCCAGCGCTTCCGTCTCACACCTTCCGTCAGGCGTTCCCTTAGACCGTCCTCCCCCGGCCCCTCTACATACGATAGCGTACTCGCCCGGATCGACTCACAAATCCGCAAAGTTCGCCAGGCGACGCGACATTCTTGGCCGTCATCGTGCCTGCGCCTGTCGTCGTGGTCGTCGTCTCGGCCTCCTTGCCTGCATCAGGCGAGCCAGGAGCAGATTGCACGAGTATGCTCTGGCGTTTGGAGCCAGGGGCAAGGGCGGCGGTGGAGGACATTGTGTGCGGGTGAGGGGGGGAGGAAGGCGGGAGAGAGAAGGAAAGCTGGCGTGGGGAGGAGGAAGCGATAAGAATGCGCGTGCGGCTCTGGCTCTATTATCACTGACGTTCGAGACCTAGATACGCGTGATAGTTGCGGAGCTGTATCTTGAGTTTGGACAATAGATGACTGCAAGACCGGAGGGCTATAAGACGTGACAGAAGTGATGGTGACACGGACGTGTTGACGTCCATCCACCGCCCTTTGCGCCTCCACCCGAATTTCCCACCCAGCCCTTCCATTCCTCCATTCCTCCATTCCTCCCCACCTCCCTTCCTCCCCTCCTCGCATCGGCCGCCGTCCACTTCATCCATCTACATACACACGGCGCGGGATACAGGCATGCGAGCCCTCCCCGCGCCCTTGATATACATACAGGGCCTGTTCCGACCGGCCCTGCTCCGTCCCGACGTGCGCGTTCCCAGTGAGTCTCTCCGGCGCCGGCCTCTGGCCCGTCTTCCCGATCCAAATAACACCAGGCATTAAGAATGTGGACTGGCCCGGCCTCCGCAAGGCAGGCTACAACGCCGTCGTGGTGGACAAGGACAACTGTGTTGTGTGTCTCCCCCCTACATGGCTGATGTAGACTGTACCACACTCGGATGCTCTTTTCGCGCCATACACCAACGCGTGGGCCAAGTTGAGGGAGACCTTTCCAGGTCGTGTGCTCATGGTATCGAACTCGGCCGGCTCGTCCAAGGACCGAGGCGGTATCGGCGCTGAGGCCCTCTCCATGTCTCTCCAGGTTCCTGTACTCGCCCACCGCCAACCTAAGCCTGCTTGTGCCGCCGACATTGTTGCGTATTTTGCTGGCCGGCTCGGTCCGCCCAAGTTGACGCGCGATAAAGTGCCGGAAACACACACCGAAGTGCAGGAGGACGCGGCGGAGCAAGAGCTGGTGGACAAGTGGCGATGGAGTGCTGAAGAGGGTCCGCTCATCGGGAAGCCACTCCAAGGTACACTGGAGGAGCGCATGGTCGCAGCACAGTACCGCGTCCCTGCCTCTGGATCGGAGGGGCCGGCCACGGACGCGGCGATGAAGATACAGAGCACGGCCGAGATTCAGAGCAAGGGCAAGACACGTAAGAGAGAAGAGGCAAAGCCTGAGACTCAGGACGAGCCGCTCCGCATCGTCGTCGTCGGCGATAGGCAGTTCACGGACGTGCTCCTCGCCCGCCGCCTCGAAAAGAAGGGCGTAGAGGCTTCCGCCATTCTCACCACCGACCTCCCGTATCCAAACGACGTGCGTCTCCTCCGCAAGTTGGAGAACTACCTCGCCCCGGGCGATACCGCGCAGGTGGACCGCCTCACGTCTTTCGTGCACCTCGACCCGCCCGAACCTCCAAGCCTCAAACCGACTGGGTTGGAACGGCTCAACCCCATCGCACAGATACGCTCAGCATGGGCCGAATGGACTCAGGATACACCCAAAGTGGAACTCGACCCGCGGAGCGGGACATGGAAGCCCAAACCCCTCTTCGTTGCTGCTGTGCGAGGCCTCGGTGTGGGGTTGCAAGTCCTGAGCATTTATGCACGGAGAGGCGGGGCTTGGGCATGGGTCCACATCCGCCGCGGTGCAAAGAAGGGCTGGGAGTCAATCAAGATCAAGGCTGGGGAGATGCGCACCGAGTACCGCGCAAGGAAAGAGGCCGCGCGCGAGGCCGCACACGTGGAGGCTGCGACCCAGACTGATGCTGCGACACCAGCATCCTCCGGCCCCAAGGTCACCACCACCAAGGCGGCGCTCGCGGGGGAGGAGGGGGGCCTACAGTCTGCACAGTAAAAGCATACGCAACACTAGAAGCGTGTGTCTCCACAGTGATTCCAAGGTACAAAGGTGCATAATGATACAGGCATCCACGTCACGGATACAGTTGGTTGCCCGCGTGTCCGTCTGTCAATAATCAAAGCCCTCCGGGCCAAAGAACGGCCTCGGTGCGGGCAGGTTCGGTGGAACGCGGGGGAGCTTCAGGTCTTCTAGCGTGAGCCTCGAATCCTGGAGGGGATTTGTGGATTTGGTGGGATAAAAGCACCTTCATGAACGGGAAAGAAGCTGCGGCGCTTCTTGCGAGGCTTGGGGTTTTCGTTCTGTTTGTCAGACGGTCCATTGACCACGCTCACAGATGGCAGGTCCTGATACTCGCGTTTCTTGGCTGGGTTGCCAGTTGACGCAGAGCCGTGGAGTGGATCTTGATACGGGCGCCGTTTGGTTTGGGTCCCAGTCGATGGCAGTTCATCCGGTCTCGCACGTGAACTCGATCCAACATCGAACTCCACACTATCCGTTGAGCGCGCATCGTGGTCGTCGTGGTCGTCCGAATAATTCCCCTCGTCCTGTGGGGACGCCTCGTCGATGCTCATCTCGGATATCGCACGACGAGATGGCTGGCAATTCAAGGGCAGCCGCTCCATGTCTCGATTCAGTTCGAGTTGCTCTCGTGCCCTTATTGCAAGGTTGTTGGTCCGCTCCTGGCGCCAGCCACGGGCCGATAGGTTCGCCTGCTGGTGCTGCGAGGAGTCCGTGGCATTGGAGCACTGCTGACGTCCTGGGGATTGTCGCATTGGAAGGGACTGCTGTACACGACTGTCCGGCGCCAATCGCCCTGGCTTCGCATTGCTGTCAAATGGCCTTCGGCTCCGCGCACGTGGGTCTGGGTACTCTCGATGCTCTGGGGTTGGCCTGTGAGGATGTACGACAGGAGCTTCGTCGTCGTCACTGTCAGGTAACATGATCGCCTTCTCCGTCGACATCCCGCGATCTGGGTCGTTGAAATAGGGGTCACGGAGAGAAGCAGCCGTGTTGCTGGTAGATGCAACCGCAATCGCATTCTGTCGCGACTTACCAGGGCCTGGGCGTCCAAAGTCAGAGTCACCATTGATAACGATTGGGGTGTCGGTCCCGGTAGCAGGCAATGTCGGTGGCGGCGTTGGATCCAAGCGCCTGTTCGGGGGACGACTGGGCCCGCTCACGGGAGTGACGAAGTTCAAAGACTCATCCGAGTCGGACGACTCCACCACATGGGTAGAAGGGCGAGAAGATCGCCGATGCTGGGCCTGCTGAGTACAGGTCTTCAGCACCTCCTCCCTGACGTTGTTGTGCAGGGTGGGCCTCTGAGTGCGACCCGGTTCGTCCTCGTCCCGTGTCAGGTCGATAGGATCTAAGCCTGTGCCCGCTTGACGACCCAATGCTTCGTTTTCCGCCTCCTCGTCATCCTCGCCCTCCTCACCGCCTGCCAGCAGGAGCTTGCCCTGCAAGGAACTCTGGTCAGGTTGGGATGCTGACGCCTCTGCTGTTTCGGCCCCGGCCGCCCCTAGCTCATTCAGTTCCTCGAGGTCGTCCAACTCGTCCAGCTCGGCCAATTCGTCGTCCGAGTTGTCCTCGCTATCGCTCGCGCGTCCCCTCTTCGTCCTGCGCCGAGCTTTCTCGCGTTCCCTCCATTCGCGTTGCTTCTGGGATTGTATGAGCTCGCGGTTCCGCTCCATCAACATGGCCTCGCGAGTTAAGCGCTCGAGCTCGGCCTCGTCCTCGGAGGGTTCGCGGATCTTGCGCCCAGAACGAGTACCAGAAACAAACTGGTACTTCTTCCTCTCGCGCTCCTCCCGCTGCTCGTGCGTCTCAGTGGTGTACCGGCTCCACAAGCCGACGCCCTTCTGCTTGCCTTCGTCCAGCTTGCGCCTGGTCTCGGCACGTTGAGCCTTGGCTCGCTCGCGGGCTTTGGCCATGGATATTTGAGCCTCGCGTCTGGCCTCCTCCTTGTCCCAGGCGCTGCGGGCGGCCATGTCGAAGTCGAAATCGTTGTGCTCGGTCTCCTGGGACCTGTGACGTGCCCGCCGGTGCTCCTTGGTGTCTGGTATGTCGCTCGCAGCTGCGCGGAGTAAAGCTTGAGCTTTGGCATTGGCCACAATGGCCGTAGCAGACTGATCCACGCGTTGAGGTGCTCGAGGCTTGGCGGAATAGGTGGGCAACTCGACCAGTGAGACTCTCTGGGGTGGGTAGTACTTGCGAGGGAGAAGGTGCGGGGGAGGATACTCGCGCACATCGACTTTACGATGAGCCGGCCAGGGCAAGAGAAAGATCATGGCGTGTCGACAGCACCGCTGGCAAAGAAGGAACTCTTGCTGGCGCACCCACAACGACTTGGTCTTGGCAGCACATGTGAGACAGCGACCAGCGTCAGCCGCATCTCCTGGAGTGTCAGACTCGGACTCGTCCGCCAGTGTGTCTGTGTCATCCTGCTCGCTGCGATCACCCCGGCGTCGGTGATGGATGTTGAAACTCCAGTCGATCTTCTTGGCTTTCAGTGCTGCGCGGCGTTTAGGCTGTAAGCGCCGCTCCGGCTCCTCGCTCTCCTCGTCGTCGGAAGCGGCCATCGAATCTGTGGCCGACGCTATTACCTTTTGGGTTGTCGAAAAGGGGGTATCATCTCCATCTCGTTCGTCATCGGAATCCGCGGGCCGCCGCGAGGTAACAATCTCGGCCGCAGTACGCTTTGCCTCCTCGGCCAGTGTCCTCTTGGAAGGGTTTTCCTTGTAGTAGCCGTTTCCACCGAGTTCGCACGTCAGGCACATGCTGACGGTGTCAGTGTGATTTGTCAACCCAAGTCTCACCATTCTCTATTGCCGCGGCCAACTCCCCTGTCAGTAATGTGTCAATTAGAACGTGACGTACAATAGTCTCTACCGCTGGGAACGTTAGCACAGCTTATGCCGAAGGCGATCCTACACACTAGAAGGTCGTTAATTCTTGCCCAATCTTGATGGGCTGCAGGACTTTGAACGTCACGTAACCGTCCTTGCGATACAGCTCGACGTTGTTCTCGCAGTCGTGCTGGATATTAACCAGGGTGGAAGGCGAGGACGGCTCACATTTAAAAATCGGGCTGGTCCAAGGAAGAGCTGTAAGCAGTTCTTGAGTGATGAACGCAAGACAGAGAAGTCGCGGCGACCTGTCCGCTCGCTGCGACGCTGAGGAGCAGGCACTTTGCGGCTACGCTTGCGCGCAGCGTCCTCGTCATCCTCGCCATCGCTCGCCTGGTCCTCCTCAGACTGCAACTCGTCGTCCGAAGCCCCGTCCCGGAAGCGGCCACGCTCCAGGTCGGCCTCCCACGACTTGGGAAACTTGACGACTGAACCCTGTAGCTCATCGAGGATGGCGCCTTCCTCGAGGTTCCTCGTCGCGTAGACACCGAGTTCGTCGTGCAGCGTAACCTCCTTGTAGCGATCCGTCTTGAAGATCTCGACGCGTGAGGTAGGGCCATAGATCATCAAATAACGATGAAGATGTCTAAGGTGAGCGCTCCTCGTGGGGAGGGCTCACTTGATGAAGCGGCCCTTGCGGATGTTGGTCGTCCGCGTTTCGAGATGATCTTTGATCGATCCCCATCTGCATGTTAGCGTCGGTCCCGGTGCGCCGAGGTTGCATACTGTAAAAACTCGGAGGCTGCAGAAGCAATGTTCCCCTTATCAATGACATGCTGTGGGGGTCAGTCACGAACTTGAGGAAGGAAGGTGAGCACGACTTGCCCGCTGTAGGATTTCGAGAACCTGTTCGTACGCAACCACAGGTCCGACGTAGCCGACTGTTTGTGGATGTAAACCGATGCCTTTCGCACTCGTCTGCGCGATCGTGTTGACGAGGATGTGATTGAGGAGGTCGTCGTCGCCCGAGAGATCCTCAGCTGGCTCGGCATCAGGTTCCCCAAGAGGGGGTTCGTTGCCCAGACGCGCCATCTATTTGACGGTCGGGTGCAGCGATCTGCGCGTGCGCGGCACCGGAACGGAGTTGGGTAGGAGCCCAGGGCAATGCTGAAGATGCGAGAGGGATAGCACAGAAGACTGGATGGTGATGTTTGTTGGAGCGATGATTGCGAAGGTATAAGAGTGAGGAAGATGAGTAGCCAAGTGGGAGGAGCATTGTCTGTTGTTGGTACTGCACCACAGTCTGGGTGCACCAATTCAGGGCATCCAACCACACAACTCACCCCCCCCCCCTGACTCAACCCCCTACCCGAGACATGACCGCTGCAACGTTCAACCGACCAGTTGGCCCATTTGGCAACAAGCATCCAGCTTGCTTTGTCCGTCGCCGTCACGTCCTCGGCGCTGGTCTACTAACCACATCCAACCCCTCAGCGCCATCCCGATCGCCATCGGCCACCGCCGCTCACTCGTGCCCAAAAGTCCGGGTCGACCCTGCCTCCAACCGGAATCTCGTGATCGAATCGCGTGACTGAGATGAACATGGGCTCTTTGTTTCATCCCGCCCCCCCTCCCTCCCCCCCATCTGCCACATCACTGACGGCTAACAAGCGGGGTGTCAAAGGGATCGAGAACACGTCCTCGAACAGTGCCCTGCATCGTGTCAACGACCGCCAAAGTCGTCGTCGGAGGGACCCGTGTCGCACATGCGTTTCGTCTGTATCAACCCGCAAGAATGGAGTGCAACGTCTGAAGCGCACAAAGAGGCGGTGGAGCCAAGTGACCACAGTGCGACAATCGATCAGATCACTGGATGTCATGCGCCCCATACGGGTGCAAGGCCGCTGGGGCGTAGCTGACGTCTGCGGATCAAACAAGGCCCCAATGTCCCTCAACAAATCCATCAATTGTTCACTGCGCCGTTGGGTATTGTCCACGACACTGCTTGGAATTTACTCGACGGGTTGGGGATTCGCCACGTTGTTGGTCCCACACTGCTGGTCGCAGAGGGCGGCCCGTCTACTCAGCTTCTGCAGGCTGGTAGAGGTTTGTGACCCAGATTTCGACTCCCGCAAAAGCTCTACCCTCTTGCCGAGAGCGCTGACCAAAACCCAAACGCCAATGATCAACAATTCACTAAAGCGCGCAGGTGCCGCGGAAATCACTGACTCTGCCAGACATTTTTGTGGTGAGCGCACATGCCGAGCTAATTCCGTGGAGCCGGACCGTGGGAACAGTATGGGGTCGGCGTCCTTCTACGCAGATTATGGACAATTCACCTCAGCTCAAACCAATTGATCTTCCAAACTCCGTGGCCACTTAGCCATACGTCCCGGGTATGCGATTTTGCCTACAAATTCAGGTATATCTCGTGCATCACTCCGACAACTAGAGCATTGCCTGCTTGGCCCCGATTCTTTTCGATATCGCTTAGTCCCGTAAGGTGACCCGCTCACGCATGAACAATCGAGCCGGGGTGCAACGGGGCCGGCGGGACCTCGAACTGGTCCTGCTCCACTCCTCTGTGTTCGTCATCAGCCCGGCTTAATGTCGGCGACCACACACCTCTGCACAAAACCCACACAGTATAGCTGTCTCAACTCCGTTGGGCCGTGGGCAGCGAGCTCTGCCAGCTGGTGCCCTGGGCTGATCTGAACTTGGTCACCGGTAGACCTCAGGGGGAAGTGTTGGCGTTCCGGAGGGACGGGGTTTGGGCGTCTCGGGTCCTAGCTGCCGAGCGAACTGCGGGGCTAGAGGCGTGAGAACCTCGCTCCCAACTTCGCGCGTCGACCGTGTCAAGCCAGGAGTGCCACTGCCTCCAATTAACATACCCAGTCTTCCAGGTAGTTTTGGCCCACCACGCACAGACCTGTACGGGCCACCGCGTTTGACGCCATAATTTACACAGTAATCTACAAGTTTTCCGCGTCGGGCTTTGCATGTCGCCGACACCTATGGCCCGCGCAGCCCGTCTGAGGCGCCTCCTAGACCAGACTTTGCCTGTGAGGCTTCATCACACTTTCTACCACCTCTCCATGCGTGGAGACTACAGCGCCGAACAGCGTGGAGATGAAGAGCACAGGGGCACATGAGCGGTCCGCGCGGGGCCATGGCCTGTGGGTTAAAAACTACCTGGAAGACTCTGTACATGTACCTAGTGAGTGTGGATGTGCTCGATAGGTCACGATTCTTCGTGCGTGGAGATGGGTGGTGGGGAGTAGTGGAGGCAGAGGGGGCGAGTTCGTTGGAGAGGGAGGGGGCGAGCGTGGCCGATGGAGTCGAGGCGAAGTGGATGATTCAACTGGATGGACGGAGTGGACGTAAGTGTGGCGGTGTTGAAGATATCATTATGGAAGACGACGCAAGGGGTGCTTGGGCTTGAGCCTCGTCGCAATGGCTTGGGCTGAGGATAGAGCGCGCGTGCAGATAAGGGTGCGTGAACCTCTACAGTGCAATTTTGAACAGTTCCACGCTGTTCTTCTTGGCGCAGACCCTGGCTTGGATACTGTGTTCACGAAGTGAGATGGAGTGGACAGGGTATTCCTGGTAGAGTAGCGGAAGGCTCTAGCGTTCAGCGAGTACATATGAGATGGAAGTGCTCTAGCATTTGCTTGGCAGCTCAACGAGCCCGTGACTGTCGACAGAGCCCCTCAGGTAGGGCGGCGCGCGGGAGCGATTATGGCGATTATAGGTGGTAGCATGCAGGCGTTCGAGAGTGCAGAACAGACAAGGACTCTCTTGCTCAGCGCGACGCTAATACCACATACACTGTGATTCTGGAGGATCCTGACTAGATCTAGCTAGGTCTAGTGCAGTGCGACATGGGTCGGGAGGATCAGGTGTGCTGCTTCGTGCGAGCTGGTCGGCGGAGCGAGACTAAGCGGGAGAGAAAGAACGAGAGGACAGTGCTCTGACAATATCAATTGCGTGCCTTTGCACTCTGATTTGTTGGGGAGACAACTGGGTAGGCTGACTTGATGAAGCATGTGGCGAATACCCCCTGTGGTCTGCTGTTGCCGTTGGGCCTACCTCATGCAGCCTCCGTTTGTGGTGGCTACATGAGGCACGAATGAAACCCAGTATACATTGACCTACAGAAAGTCTTGGTACACTCCAGGAGGCCGTCAGGACACCATCACCTGAGTGAGTAATGTTCGCACGAGCCTCGATGCGTCATAGATGCCTCACGATGGTGAGAAGAGGAGAGGTGAAGAGTAAGTTGAGTCAAAAGTCTCAGCCCGTGCACAAGCCTCGACATGGTGGCCACAGCAGACCCGTGCGTCAGTCAGGTAGCGCCAAGGGAAGAGTATCAAGACTTTCTGTAGGTCGCTGTACTCTTCAGCTCAGTCGTTTTCACCCTCCTTTCCATGCGTCCTCCCTCGCCTCCACTACCATTATTCGTCGTCCCGCTTCGTCCCCCCACCGCACCGCATAGTAACCGTGACATGCATGCGACAGTACCGGGCTACCTACTACGTCGTTAGCAGCATGATGAGTGGATGATGGTGCTCTGCGATCGCGCGTCTTGCATGGTCTACGCCGAGGGTTGCTCGTTAGGAGGCGTCGGCTGCTGGGGTGGAGTGGGGACGACGGGCCCAGCCTCTTGGCCTGCTGTGAGCAGAAAATTCAACGGGCGTGCAGGGCGAACACACTTCCCTCCCTTGGCGCGCACATAGCGCCCGTCCACACCACACTCACTGTAGAACCCGCCCCAGCCCTGGGTCTGGGGGAAGAATGGTGGCGCAGCGTGGGCGCTAGCAGCGTCCCAGCCGTTGCCGTTCGACTCAGGCGTACCGCCTCCGACAGGCTGGGATCCAGGCTGCCCAGCGATACCACCGTACCCAGGCCAGCGGGGATACTGGTAGTTGGTCTGGTGATACATCTTTCGTCAGCCACTCACACGCTCTCACACTCACCATGAAACCGGGCGCGTCTGTCTGGCGATCCTTGCCCCACGAGCACTTGATTGGGCGGCCGTGCACGAGGTGATTCTGCAGATGGGTGATGGCCATCGCCGCGTTGTGGTGCGAATCAAGCTTGACGAACGCGAAGCCACGGTCTGCCTGCATCCGAATTTCGACAATGTACCCATACGCCTGGAAGACAGGTAAGAGGTCGGCCTGCGTCGTGTACGGAATGAGGTTCCCGACGTAGACGGTCGTGTTGTACTCGGGCGTCTGGGAGACTACTTGCTCAAATGGCATCTGGCCCGCGAAGCCGTTGCCCATGGGCGGTGCGCCACCCATACCCATAAGTGAGCGGCTTCCACCCGTCTGCGTCTTCTGGTTTGCCCAGTTGACGCGAATGGCGCGCGAGCCGAGCCACTCGCCGTTCATCGTCGCGATCGCCTTCTCGGCGTCGGCCTTGTCCCTGAAGTCAGCTTCCGTCTCAATTACACACAGCCCGGGAACGGCCGACCATTAGATGGCGCGGCAGCACGGCGCGTGCGCACGTCACACCCTTGTGGGCAACGTCTCAGTCGCTACCTACCGGAACGACAGGAAGCCGTAGCCCCTGCTCTTGCCCGAGTTCATGTCCCACATGACGCGCGCCTCAGACATGGTCGGGAACTGGTGGAACGCCTTGCCGAGCACATCATCGTTGACTTCGGGGCTCAAGTCCCCCACAAAGACATGGAAGTGATGCTGCGTGTCCTCGCGGTTGCCCTGGCCCTGGTACGCCCAGTTGACACGGATCTCTGCGTCGAAAATCTTGCGGCCGTTGAGCGTACCCAGAGCCTGCTCTGCACTGCGCATGTCCGTGTACTCGACAAAACCATAGTTGTACCCGCCGTGCTGGAAGTTGCGGTCCTGGATAATCTTGGCAGATACGACGTCGCCAGCGACTTGGAAGATCTCGGCCAGCATCTGATCGGTTACACGAGGGCTGAGGTTGCCAATGTAGAGGTGGGGTTTCTTTGGGGCCTCGGCGGCCATGCCAGGCGTCATGCCATACGGCGCAAAGATGGCAGACATGGGGGCGGGGGAGGGAGACAAAGTCGTGTGCATAGGGGAGGGGAGGAGGAGGAGAATGGGGATAGGTTGTGGTGAGTTGACGGCGGGGTTCTTTGTGTCTCCGCTTTACTGATGATGGGAAGGTTGGTGTCGTTTGGAGTGGGTGGTGATTTTTGATTGCGTTGATGAATGCAAACACGAGAGCCCGAAACGAAGAGAGAAGAGTCGAAGAGAGAAAGAAAACGAAAAGAGCCCGGGACGATGCGCGATGGTCTAGAGATGAGATGAAGAGAGGGATAGAGAAAGAAAGAAAGAAAGAAAAGCAAAACGAGGTCGGAGGAGTTGATTGCCAGACCTCGTCTGCCCCACATGCGGAGGCTGACAACGGCTTTGTGGCCGAGACTCGAACCCGAGCCCTGGACATATGGGTGTGCTGGATGCAGGATCCCAGCGGAGGCACATGTCTTGACGACGTTTCGTGTCGGTCCAGGTGTCATGTGTTTACAGGTGGATTTGATTGTGACGCGTCACCACCATCCGCGCCATCTCCGGCCCCGACCGAGACCAGTAGAGACCCGCAGTTAGCCTGACGTCTGTCCGCTACCAGCACAGCGTACCACTTGCCCAGCACTGGCAATGGCCCAGCTGTGGACCAAGGCGGCCCGTCCCCTGTATTGTACGCCAAGTCCATGCATCTGCACATGAAAACTCCGCGCTCAATGCCGTGGAATGTGACGCCTCAAGCAGCGTTCGTGACTATTTATGGTTACCTATGCGAAAGCGCCTCCTATTACGGCGCAATTTAGTGGTCGATGATGGAAAGGTTGCCCGTGATTAGCTTGTTCTCGAGGTCAGTGCCGTCGGGAATCATAATCTTGTTGCCCTCGGTCGCAACAATGATGCAAGTGCCGGCCAGGCGGACGCGCTTGCCGAACCACACGTCACCCGAGACGGTAAGGTGGTCGAGCTCGCGGATGTTAGGGATCGACTTGAACCGCTTCTCAAAGTTCTGCACGTCAGCTAATGCAACCGCGACGGTCTTCAGGAAACGCTGCTACTCACCGCAACCTTCTTGAACTGGTCACCGAGCTTGACGACGGGGGTTCCGCCGAACTCGCGCGACTTGTCCATGGTAAGGACACCGTGCTGGAGGTTGTATAGCCCCGACTTGATGAGGAGAAGGTCGGAGCACGACTTGACGGGCAGGAATCGCGAACGGGGGACGTTGATGCCAATGGCCGAGTCGAAGTGCTTGATGGCAGCACCGATGGCGGTCTCGAGCTGGATGACAGCCTCACCCTTGTCGGTGACCTTGTTGTTGACAATGATCTCAAGGCTGAGCTCGTCGTTGTCGACAACGCGCTTGATCGCCTTCAAAGAGCACCAGATGTTGTTGGTGTTGAAGATCTTGAACTTGCGCGTCGAGCAGAACTCGTCGAGGTGGTCCTTGGGAACCTGGGCAACCTCGAGAAGACGGGGCTTGCCCTCGTAGTCGATGATGGTACCACCCTTGATGTCGGCCTTGGTCTTGTCCGTAACCTCCATGACGTACTCGGCCTGAGCGTCGATCATGGTCTGGAAGATGTTGAGGTCGACAACAGCGCCGAGGTTGTCAACGTTCGAGATGAAGATGTACTCCTTGCCGGCGGAAATGAGCTGGTCGAGGAGGCCAGAGTTGTTGATAGCGTCGTAGATGTCACCATGTCCGGGGGGGTACCAGTTGGCCTTGTCCGAGTTGGCGTCGTGGGGGCAAGGAAGGAGCGACTCCTTGTTGACACGGGGGTAGCGCGACTGGTTGAAGGTGAGGATGTTGATGTTGTGGTTCTGGTACTTCTGGATGATACGAGCAGTGTCGTCGTCCGTGTTGAACGAGTTCATGAGGATGAAGGGGACGTTGACGTTGTACTTCTCGTTGAGGTGCTCGATCTGGCGGACCGAGAGGTCGAGGAAAGTCATGCCCTCGCGAACCTCAATGACCGACTTGGGGCCAACGCAGCCCATGGTGGTGCCGAGGCCGCCGTTAAGCTTGAGGACGGCAAGCTTGCTGAGGATGGAGGGGTCAACCTTGTCGAGGATCTTGTAAGGGCGAACCTGCTCGGGCTTTGGGGGCTGGATCTTCTCCCAGTCGCTGATTAGTCAGCTATTGCGCTCGAGAGATGCTGGCGAGGCGCGCGCGTGCCAGCCAGACCAGAAGCCGTGCCCAGACGCCAGCTGGTAGCTGGCAGCGATGCGTGCATCACGCAGTGGCAAGTATCTCTTTCCGCTGCAGGTTACACGGACGGTGCTACACGTGTCGGCACCGACACGCGTACAGACAGTGCCACATCTGGACGATGACTCCTCTCGCCCCAGACACGAATCAACTCACATCTTCTCGCCCTTCGCCTTCTCGGTGAGGTAGCGGTTGAAGAGAAGGAAGAACGACTCCATCTCGGCGTTGAACATCTGCACCGTCAGCCAATTGGTCGCCGAGATGGATGGCACAACACGCCGACATTCGGTATGTGTCGGCCAATCGATCCCAGAGCCTACACACACGACCAGTCGTATGCAGCGTCTGGCGCGTGACTACCCAGCTCTCTACGGAGCCGGGATAGTCACCACTTGTTGCACCGGGGGTGCGGCACAGTAGGGGAGAAGCCACGCACCTTCTTCTTCGCGGGGTCAGTGACACCCTGGACCATGCGGTTCAGCTCGTTACGCATGGCCTTGGCGGCCACACCGGTCGTCGCCGACTTGAAATCCTGGTAGTCTCAGCGTGATGTCTCGGGGAGGCCGCCGGTCTCGGCGGTTGGTATGGTGAAGTGATTCCTTAGCACGGCCTATGGCCTATGACGTGTCAGGCGTGTTTGGGATACTTACGATGGACGAGTGGCCGCGCTGGCGCTGAGACGGCTGCTGAGCGGTGAGGGTTGCCATTGTGAAGAAGGTTTTGGATAAGGAAGAAAGAGGGGAAAGAGGTGTGAGTGAGATGATTAAGAAGGAAAGAGTCGTGGAGGAAGATGTGTGTTGCCCCAACGGAGGTGGTGAGCAGCGGGCGGGGAAGGAAGTGCCGAGGTGAGAGCCTCCTCGCGCCGTGCGACTGAACAGACAGTCATCTTGGGGCTTGGGGGTCTGACGGCCAGCGTGCTTTGGCCCCTTGCAGCTCACTACGCGCCTCGCGCCTGATACCTTGCACCTGGCTCAAGGCGCCAGACAGGAACAGCCGTGCCAACCGTGTCAGGGGATTGTGTCAGGGATAAAAAGTTGGGTCGGCGTGTTGCGCGAGAGGATTGAGCAATGTCCAGCAACTGAGCGCAATGGCAGCCCAGGGGCGGGTTTTGCCGGATGGGCCGGGGTCAACGGCAGACCCCACCCCACCCATGCCACGAGCCTTGACGAGGCATTGTTTTGTTAGTGCACTCGAGAGGCCCTCGCTCGTGCACCCAACTCGAAGATCCAGGGGAAAACACCGCCATCGCAATCGCATGCATTCATCGCTCACTCGCGTCCAAAAAAATGGTGTCGCAGCTCCCCTCCATGACACTCAAATCGCCGCACGGACCTCGGACACGTTGGCAGCAGCACACGGCACGGAAGCGGCAATCCAGTGTTCGGTATCTTCGGTGCGCTAGTATCGCATTCTATGGGGAGTAGGAAAAATCAACGCGTCCCGCCTGGCTTTGGGCGAGAGGGTACATCTCCCCCAAGCTGCAGGCCGGGAAAGGCCCAGAGCTCGCTGGGGGATCTGGACCAGGAGGTGAATGTTCGCAATCAGGCACAATCGAGCCGCCCACTGCCGCCGCCGCACTCGTGCGAGATTTGCGAGATCTGCACGTGCTGAACACCTATTTGCTCAAATTGCTCAAATTGCTCAATTGCCCACCTAGCTGGTCTTGGCCGTCTATGCACCAGCATTCAGGCAAGGGGTGCCGAACGGCAAGGCGCGGTGTCATCGGACCACCGGCAGAATCGCCGATGGCTTAGAATCCATCAACTGAATCGATCACCCTGGCCCCAAAACAGAGCCAGAGCGGACACTGAAACCCCGTTCGTATCTCCACCTCCGCTCGCTGCACATTCCCCTGACAGACAAACCTTCTCAATCAACCAACTTGTTGGCCGGCTTTGCCATTCCGCAACCTCGTACCCATACCGTTCTCGATCCTTCCCCAGCTCCCAAGTTACGTTACAAATGTACAAGATGCATGTTGGTTGATGCAAGTCCACGGCACGCGCTGGCACACGGACACTATAACTCGACTCTCTCCACTGCCCTCAGTCGTGACGAATCACAACTGGACCAGCGCGCGAGCGCACATTTCATCTAGTTTGTCTACCCGCACTTCCAGTGGCAAATGTCACCGTCGACAATCTCGTAGGGCTTGCCCTGCTGGCGCAACTTGCCGGCCGCCTTGACAGCCGACTCGGTGCCGTACTCCTTGAGGTCATCGAACGACATGATCTCACCACAGACAAACTTGTTCTCAAAGTCCGAGTGGATGACACCAGCGGCCTGCGGCGCCTTGATGCCCTTGCGCACAGTCCAAGCGCGGACCTCGTCAGGACCAGCGGTGAAGTAGCGGATGAGGTGCAGAGACGCGTAACCCGAAGTGGTAATCTTGCCTAGGACCGAGGGGTTCTTCTTGCCCAGACCGAGCTTGTCACCCTCCTCCGCAGCCTCCTCCTCGCTCAGCGACACGAGACGCTCCTCGAGAGCAACCGAGAAGGGGATAAGCTGGTCTCCCGGGTTGTTCTCGTCAATCCACGCCTTGATCTTGGCGAGCCACTTGTTCTTTTTCCGGACAAAGTCGCGCTCCGAGAGGTTGAGGAGGTAAGTGATGGGCTTCGCCGTGAGGAGATGAAGACCGTTGATGATCTCGACCTGTAGACTCTGTCAGCATATTGACAACCTCACGCGAGTGGAGATGGAGACAGAAAAGGGGAATCAGTAAAAGGAAGCTTCTCATGTGTATAACGGGGCGTTACTCCCACATCGACGAGCTGGGTTTGTAGAGCGTATCGCTCGTTCTCATCCGGTAGGAAGGTGTTGGGTGGGCCTGTTTAAACTCACCTCCTTGTTCGTCCAGGTGCCCTTGCGGACGTCGCGGTTGTCCTCGGAAACATGCTTGAGGACGCGCTCAACGGTCGCAAGCTCCTCCTTCTTCGCCTTGTCCGCGAGAGAGACGCTGCCGCACGAGCGCACAATCTTGCGCTGACGCTCAACCTCCTTCTCGAGCCACTCAGTGTCCTTGAGACGGAGCTCGGTGGAGATGATCTCCATGTCGCGGACAGGGTTGACCTCACCCTCGACGTGGATGACCTCAGCGTCGTCGAAGACGCGAACCATCTGGAAGATACCATCGACGGCACGGACGTGCGACAAGAAGGCGTTGCCGAGACCCGCACCAGTCGAGGCACCAGCGGTAAGACCAGCAATGTCAATGCAGGTCAGGAACGCAGGGACCTCCGACTTGGGCTTGTAGACCTCGCAGAGCCAGGTGAAGCGCTCATCGGGAACAGGAATACGGGCCTCCTCGGGGTCGATAGTCGCATAAGGGAAGTTGGCCGCCTTGCCAAGGTCGGTCTTGGAGAGGGTGTTGAAGAACGACGATTTGCCGACGTTGGGGACACCAACGATACCGATCTGGTGCATGTCAGCAATTGATCTAAAATTCACCAAGCATGTAGCACACACCTTGAGGTTGTTCCCTGGGCGGCCGAGGATGACCTTCTTCTCCTCAACGGCCTTCTTCTTGGGTGGCATCTTCTTCTTGAGGTTAGGCGAGGTGGTGTGGAAGGGGCGAAAGTGCGACGAGCTCAGACCAACTAAAGACGAGCTGTATGCAGTGGTGGGAAGGAGGAGGAGCGCACGTGGAGCGACGTCGACCTTTTTAAGTGTTGACTGATAGAGAGCTGTGCGCGTTGCAGAGCGTGCGATACGGGGAAGGGGCATGCACACACTTGCGTTGATGAACGGAAAGTCGCAACACGGTTTCGCCAGAGTTTTTACAAAGCCAGCCTAGGCTGGCGACTGAGTGCGAGTCTGGTAGGGTCGCGATCTCGTGGCCATTTTTGGCTGGTCTTTTTTTCCATTTAATAATCCCAAAGGTCGAGCCTTCGAGCCTCCACCTAGTCTCCAACCACTAGGAGCGAGGGTTGATCGATTCGATCGTCCAAGTCGGGCCTACGGATAGATCATCGATTCTACAATAATGCCATTGTTGCCATGGTATGGCATTGAACGCTTGACTCTACCTCTTGCCTCCTCAACTTCAAGGATATCCTAACTCTCCTCAGGACGACTGCTTCTGTCCTGCGACAACGACGCCGACAGAGACGGAGATCGCCTTGGTAGCTCGAACCGAGACCCAAGATTCTCAAGATTCTCCTCCTTGGAGCCAGGAACGTGATGTTGACCAACACTATTAGAGTTCAGTTCTAATGTAGGGACTGATGGTATTGAAATGACGTGGCTGCCCTGCTTGGAAGCGATGACGGCACAAGCATCATTCATAGACGTCGACGGGTTCACTGCCGGACACTTGTCAGCCGTGGTGAGCAAGGCAATGGAGAATGCAGAGTACATAGAGAGGATGTTGAGGTAAGTCTGGATGATCCTATCCTACCAGTAACACAAACGACTGCTGGTATGTGTGGGAACGTGAGGACCCGAGGGGGCTTGAATGAAGTGGGAGCCGCCTCTTACGCCACCCGAGTCCGACCTATCGGAGTCCCAATGGGTGAGCCCCACCAGACTCTGGCGAGACAGTCTACCCACCCCACTGTCCCATTGTCATACTACGTCTATAGTCCCTCCTCCCGCCGCAGCCGCTGCCACAACCCCGCTCCTCGCATTTCGGCGCCCTCCCTTCCCCCGCAGTCGCATCCACCATCCACCATCCACATCCACATCCACCGTCCACACCCACTATCCACTATCCACCACCCGCCACTTACTACCATCCTTGGTCTTCATCCCATCTGCGATACACCGCAGCTTACAACTTCTCACTCTATTGCATACTTCCTCCAACCTCGCTCCCTATCTCTACATTCTCTGCCCTTACCTTCCTTTCTCATCTCTCCTCCTATCCCCATCCTCCCTTTCATTAAACCAAAAGCGCATCGCCGTCTTGAGATCGCACATCACAATCCCCGCACAGAGGGGCTGTGCGACATTGCAATTGTGAGTTTGAGCTGGGATCGTGCAACGTAGACGCGTCTGTAACCAACCCTTCATCCCGCATCCCCTGCTTGACGTCTCCAAATCTAGGTGTCCAGACCAATTCGTGTCTGTGTTGCATCGCACGACGCATGTGCGTGTTGAGCAAGCCGCTTGCCAGTCTCTTGTAGTGCACATTCCTCCAATCATAGACGCTGCCCACCCTTGCTCATCAGAACCCCTTCGTTGCCAGCGCACGATCCTCTACCCAGGCCCCTTCTCTCAACACTAATGCCTTGTACCGGTCCGAGCGTGCTTTGCTGACGGCCCAAGCTACAGTCTCAAAGCTCCCTCCACGCTGCGCGCACTTTGAGTCCATCATGTCTGACGCTCCTGCCGCCACTGAGGTAGACAAGCTCGCACCTCCACCCAAACCCAATCGCAGTAGTTCGTCTGCTTCAAACCGTAGCAACAGCTCGACACGACGTGGCCATCGCTCCCCCGGCTCGTCGGCCTCTGTATCTCGATCAAACTCTCACTCGTCCCAAGGCAACACCTCGTCCGCCGCGAGGAAGGGCGGCAATACTACCACCATAAGCGGCGGCACATCGTTAGGCGGAGGGGCCAAGTCCGGCGGCGGCGAGCACAAGCGCACCCGTACCAAGGGCGGCGCAGCGGCTGACGCCGGATCGCGCTCTCTCTCCCGACGTTCGTCGACAAAGCAGGGTCCCCAGCGTCCCTCAAGCGCTACGACGGACAGGTCAGCGGCAGACAAGCTGGAGCGTTCCGTGACCCCTAGCGACCAGCCAAAGGTCCGCTCCATCCACGCTGCGACAAGCCCACCAGTCGATGCCATGGACGCCGCTGTGACCGCCGCTACCAAGAAACATCACGAGACCCACGGTCAGGACGCTCTCAGCAGCCTCCAGCGCATGATATCGGACCTCAAGGCCATCTCGCCGTCCACCTCGAACCCCAGCTCCCGCCAGGTCAGCGGCAAAATGGCCGATTCGCCAGAGTCACCAGTTTCGGGGTCGACTGCGCCCGTTGCAATCCCCGGTGCCGGCTCGCCGATGGCGACGACGTCGACCAAGCTCAAGGCCGACGCCCCGAGCTTTACGCCCGGATCCTTCCGCTCGGGTCAGTCACCCACCGCGCCAACATCGCAGCCTCCCCCGCAGGGACGATCTGGGGCTAGCAACGCGAATCGCCGCGGCCACTCGGTCTCTTACGGCTTCAACCAGAGCTTTGCGGCCCCAGCTTTCTCCGGCAATGTTCCTCCTTTCCCTGGTGGCGATGTCCAGCCCGGCCAGAGCGTCGACTTCTCCCAGTTCAACCAGCACACCGATGTTTTCCAGCAGCAGCAGCAGCTCCTTGCCGCCCAGCAGCTTCAGCTCCAGCTGCTGCAGGCGCAGCTGATGCAGCAGCAGATGGCTGGCCAACAGCAGCGGGACGCGGGCTTCATTGCTCCTCGATTCCAAGCACTCGCTGCCCAGCGTGCGGCCCTCCAGCAACAGCAGCAGCAGCAGTCGGTCCAGATGGCCGAGGCACAGCGTATGTTCGAGCTGCAGCAGCAACAGTTGCTTCTGGCGCAGCAACAGGCCATCCCTGACAATTCGCCTGTCTTCGAAGAGGAATCGCCGGGGCATTCCCCGACAACTGTTGGGCCGATTGGCCGCCCTCAGCTCAACCCCAACTTCACGTTTGGCAAGAGGCGGGAGAGCTCTGACAAGCCACCAGTTGTTGTTGACCGGAGTGCTGGAGTGGGAGGGGCGGCGGCCACGGGGTTGGCTGGCCTTGCCGCTCGCGCTCACAAACGCAGCGGGAGCGACATGAATCAGCAGGATTCTGAGCAGGTGAGCTACTCAGGCACGTCGGCGGCTGACAATCAGCTCGAGCTTCAGCGTCAGATTGAGGCCCTGCAAGCGAAGCAAAAGGAGCTGCTGAACCGCGGTGGTTCGAGCTCGAAGCCCAACCTCGAGGCGCTTAAAGGCCACGCTACGGCGCGTCACCGTCGCACCCAATCGCAGGTGTCCGCGACATCACCGAGCGCGGAGATGCAGCAGTTCATGCTCCCTCCGGGAGAGGAAGGGGACAAACTCGGCCGGTCGTTCCAGGACACCCACGGTGCTGCTCCCTCCGTCCCCCACAATCGCCGTCACAGCATGAACGTCCTCGCCAAGGGTGCCGGGGGTGGAATGGGCTTTGGCGACTATGTTGAGGACGGTGGCTCAATCTCCATCCCTCCCGGCGGATTCCAGCACCACCGCTCTGGCACCCGGGGTGGGTTCGAGTCTGGCAACTGGCGTATGAACGGCGGTAGCCACAGCGCTACTTCCGACCTCGCTTCCGCCCAGGCTCAGCTCGCCTCGCTTGCCCAGTTCCGCGCTGCTGCTGGCTCCGGCCACGCAAAGATGGCATCGTTCAGCTTCCCAAACATGCTTCCAAACCTACTGGCCGCGACCACGCTGCAGAACCCTTCGGGCCAGAGTTCGCTCTGGCAGCAGCAGCAGGCATTCCAGATGCAGCTGCAGCAGAACCAGCAGGGTCCGCAGCGCAAGTCGTTATTCGCCCCATATCTTCCTCAGGCATCGCTCCCGCCACTGCTGAGCGCTGGAAAGCTTGTCGTCGGTATCCTTCGCGTTAACAAGAAGAACCGCTCAGACGCGTACGTTGCGACCGACGTTCTTGACGCGGACATCTACATTTGTGGCTCCAAAGACCGCAACCGCGCCCTCGAGGGCGACATTGTCGCAGTCGAGCTCCTCGATGTTGACGAGGTCTGGGGAACTAAGAAGGACAAGGAGGAGAAGAAGCGCAAGAAGGAGGAGAGCTACGACGTCAAGCCCGCAACTGCAAAGAAGCTCGAGAAGAAGAAGGACGACATAGAAGTCGAAGGTCAGAGCCTCACTCTGTTCGAGGATGAGGAGGTTAATGACGATACCAAGCCCACTTATGCTGGCCACGTCGTTGCCGTCGTTGAGCGCATGCCCGGTCAGCTCTTCTCCGGCCAGCTTGGCGTTCTTCGTCCGTCATCGGCCGCCACCAAGGAGAAACAGGAGGCGGAGCGCCGTGAGCGTGAGGGCGACAAGCCTCGAGAGGGGAAGAAGGAGCCTGAGCCACGTCCAAAGATTGTCTGGTTCAAGCCCACCGACAAGCGCGTGCCGCTCATTGCTATCCCCACAGAGCAGGCACCGGCTGATTTCATCGAGAACCCCGAGGCGCACGCTAACAAGCTGTTCGTCGCTACTATCAAGCGCTGGCCGATTACTTCGCTTCATCCTTTCGGCACTCTCGTCGAGGAGCTTGGGCCTATAGGCGACTCGGAGGTCGAAACGTCTGCCATCCTCAAGGACTGCAACTTCCCCACTGAGGAATTTAGCGAGGCCGCACTCAAGTGCCTTCCTCCTCTGCCTTGGACCATCCCGGAACGCGAGTTCGAGATCCGTGTTGACTTCCGCGAGGACTGCGTGTTCACCATTGACCATGCCAACTCGCGTGATCTGGACGACGCCCTCTCTATCACGGCCAACGACGACGACACCCACACGGTTGGTGTTCACATCGCCGACGTGTCGTACTTCCTCAAGGCAAACACTGCACTAGACCGCGATGCGCGCAAACGTGCGGCGTCCGTGCACCTCGTCCAGCGCGGGGTGCCCATGCTCCCTCCTCTTCTCACGGAGGAGCTGTGCTCGCTCGTCCCAGACACGGAGCGTCTCGCGTTCTCGGCTTTCTTTGTTATCGACAAGGATGGTAACGCTGTCGAGAAGTCGTACCGACGTACAATTATCAAGTCGTCTGCGCGGCTGTCATACGACGATGCCGCCGGGATCATTGCTGGCGGTAAGCTGGACTCGAGCAAGGTCATCGGCAAGCACTCTGCCGACAAGGTTGCCGAGAACATCCGCCTCCTGCACGGCATCGCCGGCAAGCTTCGCAGCAAGCGGATCGAGAGCGGTGCGATGCTTTCGCAGAGAGCGCGTCTCACGTTCGTGCTGGACGACGCTGGCGAGCCGGTCGACATCTCAGTGCAGGAGAAGAGCGACGCCAACAGGCTGATTGAGGAGTTTACTGTTCTCACCAACACGTCGATCGCTGCGGTCATTGCCAACGGCCTTGCCGAGCAGGCGCTGCTCAGACGCCAGGAGCCTCCCAATGACAGGCGCCTTGGTGCGTTCGTGGAGCGCGCCAAGATCCTTGGCTTTGACCTCGATCCCACGAACGCTGGCACTCTGCAGAAGTCGTTCAACAAGATTACCGACAAGGAGGCTGTCTTCTGCCTCAGCCTCCTCGAGAAGAAGTCGATGCAGCCCGCACGTTACTTCTGCACGGGCATGTTGGACATTGCCAAGTACTCGCACTGGGCTCTCAACGCTCCGCTGTATACGCACTTCACGTCACCCATCCGTCGCTACGCCGATGTACTCGTCCATCGTATGCTCGACGCTTGTCTGTCGAGCCAGTCGGCGAACGACGTCAAGTTCTTGATGGACCGCGACCAGGTGGCCAAGTGTGCGCAGCAGTGCAACATGAAGCGTCAGAGCGCTCGCCTTGCCGAGGACCAGTCGGCGCACCTGCACTTGTGCATCCTCGTCAGCAACCTGTCGGCAAAGTACGGCCCTGTCATCCGCCAAGCCCGAGTCACGGGCGTCTACGACCAGGCGTTCGATGTTGTCATTTCCGAGTTCTCCCTCGAGAAGCGTGTGCATCTTGACAAGCTTCCGCTGGACAACAGTGTATTCGACGAACACACCAACGTCCTCTCACTCTACTGGAAGTCGCAGGACGTGCTCTCGTTCCTCACGCAGTCAGCCGACGACGAGCACCTGCTCAAGATCAAGCAGCACACGGACAGCCGCGCGTCGGGTGCTTCCACGACACGCACAACAGACACATCGGCACTCTTCGACGACGGCAACCTCTCGTCGCAGGTGCAGAAGAGCACCAGCCGCGCACAGCACAAGTTTGAGGGTCTGCGCAAGACGGAAGCCGGCCACCGCATCCAGGACATCAAAGAGTTCAGCTCGATCCCAGTCATTGTGACTGCGGACATGTCCAAGAGCCCGCCCGTCCTGGTCGTGTATGCCTGTAAGTCGCGGAAATTGCTCGATTGGCCAGCAGCTGACAAACAGGCAACCCCTACTCGGCGTAGGCGATGATCGTCTGGAGGATGGGCATGGGTTTCGCAAAGTACGTCTGGAAAAGCATGAGACATCGTGGTAGTAGTGTTGGAGATGGAATGTACATAATCATGCAGGCGGCCGAGGTGGACTAAATACAGAGTGTACATGAAAGGTATCTGCGCGCAACGGGCATACTCCGACGGCTGGAAGGTATCTATCCCTACTTCAACGGGTCGCAGGCATCGACAACAATGCCTCGTTATATCAGTCGGTAGATTAAATGACTCTTAGCGCTTTTCCGGCAGATCATTCGGTCGTGGGTTCGAGCCCCACACGAGGCTGGCGTCTCCTCGAACGCTTCTTTTTCTTACCGTTCGCTGTGCTGGGCCGCTAACGGAGATAGAGGAGGTTAAGTGTGTGGTTGGGACGCTCGTTGCTGCGGATTTGGGGGGTCATCCTGACTCTGCCGCCCAGACTGCAACCAGGCTTTACAGCATGCACGAAATGTTCTGGGAATACAATGTGTATACTGTACGTGAGTGGGGTGGGTCAGTGGACCGGAGATTCCTCTACAGAGCCCTCGGTGTGCGTCTGCCTCGGCAGCACCCGGTACGCATTGCACGTTCTTGTTCCTACTGCTGTGAACGTGGGAGCTGCTCGTTTATATTTCTGCTGTCTGTGAAAGCGTGACAAGCCTCTCGATTGACACGGGCTGTGTCTCGGCGGGAAGCAAGTAGAATCGCATTCCTACAATGACAACCTACCATACTCCACTGACGGGTGCGACTCACAGTCGCGTCAAGCAGGGCAATGCGACGCCATCCGCTCCCCAACGGAAACGGTACGTCCGGGTGACGGTCCGGGAGCGTCCGAAGCAGTCTCCAGAACGTAATGAGAACGTGACCTCGTCGCAATAGCAAGGGACTGCTTCCCCCGTCTCGCAGCTGTCGTACTCCTAACGTATCGCGGCGCCTGCTGCGAGACTAGCCTACGTGGGTGGCAATTCGTCATGGTCTGCTGTGGTGAAGAGGCCACCGTCACTCCGAATACAGCTCCAGTCGCTACATTTCTCTGCCGGAGAAGCGCGACGCGTCTGGCCCACCCCCGACCGCCTTACCACATGTGACGCCCGACCTATAATTAATACTTGGGCAGTGCCGGCCGGGGCCACAAACAGCGAGCCACATGACTCCCATCTGGAAACTCGAAACGATAGCAAATTCCGGAGTGGCCATAATGCCAGGCACTGGCCAATTCCCAGCAATGGCCATAGATAGTGTAATCGCGGTTGGCCATAGGGTAATCGCGCGTTTGGCCATAATGTAATCGAGTTTGGCCATAATGTAATCCCTGTCTGGCCATGCAGACGTGGCCAAAGCGTCGGTTCGGATCCAGCCTGCCGCCGACGAGACACCGGCCGGCGTCTTCATGCAAGCATCAATGGATCCTTCTGCAGTGGTGAATATCATGAGGTGGATGCAACGACAGATCCATTGGGCGAGCCAGTAGAATCGCAGTCTACAGTCCAGTTGGGGCAGTATCATGGATTGTTGACTCGCACTCCTGCACGGAGAGTTGCGTTTCGAGTCGAAATGGTACCGCGACCAGACTCTGAAGCCCCAGTATCTGGCACCGGGAAAGGGACGTCGAGGAATGAACGGGACGGAGCGTGGGGTTGGAGCATGTGCCTTGCTTAGTTGCCCCAGCGACGCTGCCAGGGATGGCTGATGTAAGTGATAGTTATGGCCAACGCGGCAAGCTGCCAAGATGTGTTGGCCACACGCGCTTGCATGCCCCAAATCAAATGCAAGGATCGCCAGATCTAGACATCAACACCGGCCATACGTGTGCCATGATGTATATAACTCCCCCGACGGGTTGGGAACGGAGTCTATCACTCTCTCGACAGCGGAACCGAGGCCCCAACACTTTATCATGACCACCACTCAGAGCGAGAGGACACTGGACATTACGGCTGCCGTGGGCGGGCAGAAGAACGTGGACCAACTGCACAAGACGAGCCGCGATTTCCGGAGTGAGTGGCTCTGTTGTGCTTGAATGCCGGCGAGCGGTCGCAGCAATCACCAGGTGGAGCTGTCTACCTGGTGGCAAGGTGGCTCTCATCCGCATCGTCAGATCGAGAGTAGGCGGGTTGTGGCGCGGCGGCTAGCTCGTACCAAGGCGTTCCGCACTTGAGACTGACTGGCACTCGTCACCCCTCCGCATGAACTTGCCGCACAGGCACGCTCATGTATCCATCATCACGACATACCGTGTGGGCCACATGCACAACAACATTCGTTGCGCAGTCCACGCCACACAACGCACCACACCATGCCCAAGACCACAGCCACTGACCGCAGGCGACACGTTCACGGTGCCTACCGACGCGCAGCTGCTGCGCGCGCTGACGGCGTCGCGCGGCGACGACGTGTACGAGGAGGACGAGGACACGGCGGCGCTGGAGGCGCGCATCGCCCGCCTATGCGGCAAGGAAGCGTGCCTGTTCGGGGCGAGCGGCACGCTCACGAACCAGCTCGCGATCCGCACACACATGCAGGCCCCGCCGTACTCGGTCATCACCGACGACCGTGCACACGTCCACAAGTTCGAGGCGGGCGGCATCGCGCTCCTCTCGCAGGCGACGACGCATGCGATCGCCCCCTCGAACGGGACCCACCTGACTGCCGCCGACGTGCGCGGTGCGCTGCAGCTGGGAAGCAACATCCACACGGCGCCGACGCGCCTTGTGTGCCTGGAGAACACGCTTTCGGGGACGGTGTTCCCGCAGTCCGAGGTCGAGGCGATCAGCGACCTCGCACACGGGAACGGCATCCCGATGCACCTGGACGGTGCGCGCCTCTGGAACGTGGCTGCAAAGGAGATCGAGGAGCGCGGGCTGGACCCGCACAGCGAGGCTGACCTCGAGTCTGTCCTCACTCGCCTCGTATCGCCATTCGACACGGCGTCCCTCTGTCTCTCGAAGGGCATCGGCGCGCCTGTCGGTTCGGCGCTCGTCGGCACAAAGGCGTTCATTGACCGTTGCCGCTGGTTCCGCAAGATGTTCGGTGGGGGGTGGCGGCAGGTCGGGCCGCTCGCCTCAATGGCCGACCACGCGCTCACGCACCACTTCCCGCGCCTGGCTGGGACGCACGCGCTCGCCCGCCGCCTTGCGGACGGCCTCGAGGCGGCAGGGTTCACAATCGCCGCGCCCGTCGACACGAACATGGTGTTCTGGGAGGCGCCGCCGGGTCTCACCACCGGCGAGGTGCTCGACGCCCTCGCGGACCTCGCGGACCCCATTTCCACCGGGCCCCGGTCCGTGCTCCACCACCAGACGTCACCGGCGGCAGTTGACGACTTTATCGCGGCTGCTACACGCCTCGCGCAGGCGCGCAGCGTGCCCGGCAAGTGCGCGGTCGCGAGCAAGGGCATTCAGGTGCTCACGCCGCCATCGGACCCCATCGCCGAGGTCAAGCCCGAGCACCGCAAGCGCATGCAGGTGCTCACACCGCCGTCAGACCCTGTGGCCGAGCAGCCCCGCAAGCGCGCCAAGCTCGCGTACTAGGCTGTGCCTGCAGGCGCCAGGCGTACTTTAGATTCGTAGATAGACTAATTTGTACAGTACAACATGTATTCGCACGATCGGCATTGACAATGGATGTTTCTTCGGCTTTTCGTATGCGTCTTCGTCTGCGCGCTGCTGCGGTGATTCCTCGCCTTTCAGCCATTCTTCTGCGAGTTTCTTCATCTCCTTTCTTCTCTGCCTCTCTTCTGCCGTTTCTGCCTTTCTACTTTTCTACGCCTTTCCTGCCTCTTTCGTCTGTGTTTTTCAGCTCATAAGAGACTCGCGCTGCTATGTGGGGACTGAGGCACCCAAGCGCCAGCAACAAGCACGTCGCCGCTGGTGCCACTTGTGCTGAATGCCAGCACCCCGCAGGAACACTCTACCTATCCTCGCGACCTCGCGAACGCGCGAACTTGGCTGAACAGCCTTGGTCTGAACTTGGCTAAAAGAGTCTTGTCTGCAACGACTCGTCGTCTGCAACAAAAGCCGTCGCCGCTTACCAAAGTACGCTCAGTCTCGTCTGCAACAAAAGCACGCTCGACGAGCTAGGTCACGACGGGGGTCGAACCCGCGATCTCCTGATGACGGAATCGTAGTCAGACGCGATGCCATTTCGCCACGCGACCCTGATATGTTGTTGGAACTGGAGCCCTCCCGGATGTCGCGGAAGAGCAGGGATGCCGCAAGCTTACTTCGAGCTGCGGTTCCCAGAGCAAAGGGTGGCTTGAATGCAGAGATTGATAGATGCAGGCTATAAAAATATATAGGGCACGCGCGGTGACTCGTGCGATGTATACGTCGGCCTGAGCTGATGAAGTCAGCCGGAGGCTAATCCACCATGCGTTAGCACCCCTGTTCAACAGTGTGGGCGGTGTTGGGACTCTTAGCGTACAGGATCGGACATTGACAAGGATCTTCGTCTGCGCCCGCCCATCTGCGCCTTTTCTGTATTGAAACTCCGCCGCTGATATCTGGAGACCAGACGCTGGTCGCCTGCAACATGTACGTGCCACTTGTACCCCTTGTGCTCAGGTTGCCGCACCACCCAGGAACATCACGATCTCGCGAACTCGCGGACTTTCAACTCGGCCTGAAAAAGCCCTCGCGCTTAGCAAAATCACGCTCACTTGCTCGCTCGCGCTAGGTCACGACGGGGGTCGAACCCGCGATCTCCTGATGACGGAATCGTAGTCAGACGCGATGCCATTTCGCCACGCGACCCTGTGTCGGAGTGACGTTGGCCTGAGTGTTGTCCGCTGCCTGCTACCTGGTAGTATCGTGGCGTATACGAGTGAGCGCTCAGTATTCTTAATCGTTGCGTCTGTCTACACGACTTTATCGCGCACGCTGCGTGCCTGGCAAGCCAGCCAACGAAAAGGGCATCTAGGCGCTGACGCCGCCGTCGGACGCTGTGGCCGCGGCGGAGTAGGCCCGTAAGTGTGCCAAGCTCGCGTACTTTAGGTTTGTGGATGGAGATTAATTTGTACAGCATGTACTCACATGGTCAGCATTGACAGGGATGCTTCTCTGCCTCCCTTCTGCGCCTTTCCTCGGCATGTCTTCTGAGCGTCTTCTGCGCTGTTATCTTGAGATTAGGCGCAAGCCGCCGGCAACAAGTAGCGCGCATGTGCCAGGCTTGCCTGTACCACCCAGGAACACTCCACCATCCTGGCGACCTCGCGAACGCGGAAAATGAGCTGCAAAACCTTTGTCTGAACATGGGCCGGAAAAGCCTTAGCGCAAACAAAAGCACTTCAGCTTTGCAAACAAAGCACGCTCGCTTACTGAGCTAGGTCACGACGGGGGTCGAACCCGCGATCTCCTGATAACGTTTCGTAGTCAGACGCGATGCCATTTCGCCACGCGACCCTGTGTCGATGTTCGTGTTGAAAACGCCTACTACGAGGAGAACGCAAACCTCCACCTTGCCACGTGGCATGCGCTTGCCACGCCGTAGATTACGTCTCTTCCAGTAGTCTATTCTCCGCCAACCCACCCCGTTGCACTAGCGCGCCTGCATCCAAGGCTGCAAGCCAGGGAAACATCTGGCGTAGAGTAAGCGCCACGGCATCTACCCAGATCCAACAGTATGGCTGGGCCCCGAGTGTTGTCTTGGCTGGTAGGTATCCCTTGTATACGAGTTGTCCTGGTATAGGTATCATGTACCATATCCAGGCACTGTCGGACATGTGTGGTTTGCTTGATTGGGCTACGGACGCGACGTAGTTCCTTGTTGGGTACGAGATCAGGCCGGCCGCACTTTCCTACGGGAAGCCTGCTGACCATATGGCTCGGGAGATGGAGGCATTGGAGCGGAGGCCTGAGTCACTTCTGGGCGTCTGGGCCTGTGGCGCCAGGTGAGTAGAGTAGAGTTTGATTAGGTCACGATGGATTGGTTCCAGCGGAAGTATCCAGGACCTGGGTGCGTGAAGGTGGCCCTCTTTGATGCTCTGTGCTTGTCGTCAAGCTTGCTCCCGACATTGGAGCTTGGCCAATGCCAAGCACAAAGATATGCAACTGCAGGAATAGACACCTTGGCATTCTGAAGAATCGAGCGACCTGCAGTGTCCCCAGAGCCAGTGGCCCAGGGCGATTCCTCGCCCAGGCTGGTGATTGGTGGGCCTAGACGCACCTTTTCGTCAGTCTCAAGCCACCAATCCAACACAGCCCTATTCCTGTGTTCTGGTCATGGCACCATGTTCAGAGCAGCTGGGGGTGTAGCCAAACGTCTTGGATAGCATAGGCACAACCTGGTGCCCCCCTTGCCGAACCCTCGTCGACCGGTCTGGACACAGCTGGAGTAAACGGTATCAACGTGGAGACGGATCCGAGAGGGTCTCAAAGGCGCGGGTGCGGGTGATCAAGTCACCGCTTATACGGCCGTCCATGGCTGCCCGGACCCATCTCGGTACCGACGCTCAAGATCTCGGTAGCGGCGTGCTCCATCGAAAAGAGGTTAATCGGCTCCGTAAATAGTCGAGTTGGGCACGGACAAATGGACATGCCGACAAGAGGCATGCCAAGTGTCAAGGGAGGAGCATGATGTCGATGGTAGAGATGTTGTCGAGGTGGAGATGATGGACAAGTGGGCCAGGTTGGGGCGCATGAAGGGGATAAGCTTGAGTTGCGGGAGGCCAGAGGCCAAGGGGGAAAGAGGCTAAGAGGCTTGATGGACAGGGGGGTAATGAGGCATGGGATGGGGACGGACGGAAAAGCTCTGGGCGTTTGGGTAAACGTACAAGGGGCTGCAGTTTCAAGTGGTGCGATAAACAGGGCCCGTCTCAGGGAGCAGAATTTGGCAACTAATATGTTCTAAATATGACGGTTATTAGGTCTAAGCCGAAATAACAGCGAGGCGTAATCCGCGCAACGGTCGCCTGCAGCCAAGGTGTCCGTCCGTTGATGCCTTCCTTCCTCCTCCATCTTGCGCAGCCCAGGCCAGTCCCGATACGAGTCCCCATCCGACACAGCCTCAGCCAGCCAGTGCACTCTTCTTCGTCCAAGACCATCATCACAGCAGACACTCTCATCACATTCCCACCCTTCGACGACCTTCTCCTCCAACTCGTCTGACACTCAATCCTCCATCATGCTGGCCCTCGCTGCCATCGCGCTGCTGGCAGCCAGCGTCTCGGCCCAGAGCTTCAGTCCAAACTGCTTCTTCAACGTCTCCTTGGGCGACAACTCACCCCTTATCATCTACCAACCCCCTTCTGCCTTTACCTCCGTGTTTGTCAACTCGGTACGCTGGCAGGCTGGCCTCATGGGCATGGGTGCCTCAGTGCACTCGACCTTCGGCCAAGGTCCCGTTGTCTTCATCGAGTATCCCGGCACCCAGGCCTGGGCAAGCGGTCTCGTTGGCAACGGCTCTGCCACTCCAATTCGCATGACCATCGACGGCGTTCTGCAGCCCTACCCGGAGATCCTAGATCAGGCTGGGTTCGTCTTCACTGGCAACGACATGCCACCAGGGCTGCACTCGGTCAACATTACTATGGACCCGACCTCGACAGACCCCAGAGCCGTCATGATGTTCGAGTTGTTTCAGAGCGTTGTCGGTATTTCTGCCGAGACGTGAGTTGGCCCAATACCTAGGGTTCTGACCACAGTGATAACTCGGCCCAGGTCGTATGCCACAACATAGAGTTCGCAAAGCATATTGGCAACACCCAGGTCATCTTGAAAGGTAGCGACTGGACACCTAGCCAGCAGTTTGGCGGCGTAGGTGGCCAACCTTTAATCGACTACACGTCTATTACTGCGAACAACACACCCTCCGTGCTTTTGTATCCCCCCGTGGGTTCCAACTATTTCTTTCTCAACGGTACCGTCGGTAACGCGTACGGAATGTACACTGTCGACATCAGCCCACCCCCGCCTTACCCCCGCAAGGTGAACACGTTTAACGCTTCCAACTCATGGGAGGTGCCAGGCGAGACACTCTACTACACTCCGCTTGACCCCAACGTGCAGTACGAGGTCACTGTCACTGGAGATCCAGACATTACAAAGTTCCTCGGGCTTAACAGCTGGAAGTACTGCGACTACCAACTCAAGTGAGTCGCAGCGCCAACTTGCCGATATGGGTACTGGCTGACACGCAGCGCAAATAACGGCAAGGACAATGGAACCACTCCCATCAACGGGGGCAATGATTCCAGCCCGAGCGTTACTCCCGTCCCTGTCCCTAAGCCGACAAACGTTGGCGCCATTGTCGGCGGTGTTGTTGGTGGCGTGGTCGGTGCTGCAGCCATTGCCGCTCTTGTCTTCTTCCTCTGCCGGCGGAACCGCAAGAAGGACCAGCCCGACGCGTGAGTGTCTCTGCGTCGTGTGTCTCGTGCATACCGACTGACTCGCAGTGACCCTGCCATGTTCACTATCGACGACACGGTCGATGCGACGACTCCTTACCAGCCGTCGGACTCGGGTGCGGCCAAACTCTCGCCGAATGAGCAGCCATACGGCGGCTATCCTCACTACGGGCAGGTATTATACCAGGAACCCAACATGGTTGAGACAGGCTATGGCGCTAGCTCGGGTGCCGCGCCACTCCTCTCGCCGTACAGCACCGATGGCCAGCAGAGCCGACACACGTCAATGCAGTATGGAGGGTCGAGCGGACAGGGCTCTTGGCCGCAGCCTGGCAGCGACGGCTCGTTCCCAGAGGGCAACGACGGGCGGCAGTCGTTCAGCGCGACATCTGCAGCCGGCGCCACTGCTGGCATGAGCATGAGCGGAATTCCCTCGGACCCGGGCTCGGCATACGGTTCCTCGAATGGGAAGACTGTGCCGGCGCACCAGCGCTCGTTCCGCGTCGAGCACGAGCAGGATGCGGGCAGCCTCCCGATGCCTGTTCCCGAGGAGGTTGAGCGGCTGCCCCCGACGTACAACCCACACTGGCTCGACACGCACACGTCGTCGTCGGGCCCTTCGTCGGGTGCTAGTGGCGCTGGAGTGTCGCGCGAGTCCGACGCGGTGGTGGAGCGGGACGAGGTGACCAAGGCGGGCGTGTTCCATGCGCCTGTCGAGAAGCCTTAGTGTGGAGGGAGGCCAGTGCGAATATTGTAATCGTGATGGATGTTAGTGTGGACCGTACGTGCGGGATTCTGGGTACGATTACATACGCTGTGTTGCCATGTGTCCAGATGACGTGACTTGATGTTCAGGTGGGCGCGCATATTATTGAAGGTGGCGGGCGTCGATACGAGGGCAAGCTCACTCTGCCTGATGCTTCACGGAACGATGCTTGACAGTATGCCTGGTACCCCGGTTGTACCATGGGTGGGGCCGAGGACATCCCAATTCGCGCATCCAGAATCCACGGGTACAGACACTCGACAGCTACGCTAGGAACGCCACCCGGCTAGAAGAGCGGCCGCTAGAAGGGCGACAGCCTCTGGATCAGGTGCGCATGCCAGTCGACCGCGCGCTCTGCACCGCCGGGTGGCCTTCATTCCCGTCCATTCCCATCCACCCCTATTCCCCCTCACTGGCAGCCCGGTCAGGACCCCTTACCTCCTCTCACTGGCAGCTTACCTCCTCTCACTGGCAGCTTACCTCCTCTCACTGGCAGCTTACCTCCTCTCACTGGCAGCTTACCTCCTCTCACTGGCAGCAACCCGGCCCAATGCCGCCGTCAGTACGAGGCCGTGAGGATATGTGGGTTGTTACAACGTCGTGAGGCACAACGTCGTGAGGCACAACGTCATGTGGCACATCGTCGCGTGTATAGTCCCAGCCCGTGTTTACATGCGCACAGTCAGCGGACGTCGTTGGCAACGCTGATTTTTCACGTCCTCAGACATTGGTTTCCATCGAGAAGCCAGTGTACAGGTACTTTGCAAGAAAAAATTAGACAACGCTTGATGCAGTCCCGGAGATGTCACACGATGCACGCCCGCGCACATCATAATGCCCAGCCTGTCCTGTAGAGGTTGGGCTTTCGATAGTCGTGTCTTGCAATTGGGGCGGTGTGGCGTTTGGGACAAGCTCCAAGTCTGATACTTGTCATAGCTGAGCAACCATAGTGGGAACTTGGTAACTTGTTGTTGTACACCAAGCACTCTCATTCTACGACTTAGTCTTAGGTACTGGCTACGAGCACGTGACTAATCTTCACTTGACAATGGAGCTGTAGAGTGAGTGGCATTGTACAAGTATGGACATGAGCAAGAGTCGAACCGCCGATCCGTGGCAATCTGGTTGCTCCGAGGGGGCTCTGCCAGCGTTGCATTGGCGCCAGTCGAACCTCTCAGCGATTCTGGGGGTGACTGGCCGGAGACGGGGGCTCGTATTGAGCACTTGGCCGGAATGTGGAGACAACATGATGTCTGTGCCTGTTAGACATGCCGCCCATCCTAACCGGTCCACTGTGCACAGTGGACAACACCAAGTCGCAGACAATACAGATGAATTTGCTACGTGTGTGGTCGTGACCAAGACTATAACACAGGAAATGAGCGTCGCTCAGTGGGATACATTGTATGGCTGATGATGGCACGGGCCAGCCAGCGCCCCGCAGCATGCGGCTTCATGAGCGGCTTACAACGCCGTGCGGCCGTTGGTCTCCACGGGAAGGAGCATCATGAGGAAGCCGGTGGCGATGAAGATGCCGCCGGACGCCATGACGGGACCGTCCGGGTTCTCATTGAGCGACGGGGCGAGGATCGCGATGACGGGTGCGAAAATACCCGTGATGCGGTTGAAGGCTGCGCACAGCGCGTCGCCAGTGCCGCGGGCCGGGGTTGGGAAGAGCTCTGGCGCGTAGCCGTACATGACGCCGTAGAACGCGTTGGCGAAGAACGAGGCCATGCAGGTCAGCGCCTGGACTGTGGCGTTGTTCCTGGAGGCCGTGAGGCAGAAGAGGAAGACGCCGGTCATCACTGTGAAGAAGGCCATGGCGAACTTGCGGCCACCGCGCGACCAGGTAACGAGGTACGCCGCCGCAAAGGAGCCGGGCACACCACACACCGCCTGGTACGTGTACGCCGAGTAGAGGGAGTCGATGTCGGTGCCACCCCCGCCGGCAGAGCCGAGCTTCTTGTCCAGGTACGTTCCGAGGAAAGAGAAGAAGAGCGGGTAGGCAATACCAACCGCACCGTAGCAGAAAACGATGAGGGTGGTAGACCACGCAAGGCGCTTGGTGGCGAAGAGGGTTTTGATGTGGTTGATGTTGAATTCGGACAGGCCCGACTTGAGGAGCTGCATGGTCGAGAGCTTGGTCTCGTAATGGGCGTTCATCTTCTCCTCCTCGGTCAGGAACGGCTCGACAGCACGGTGCAGGTCTTCGATCGTGAGACGCAGCGGGTGCTTGTTGCGCTTCGCGACAGAGTTGATAACGTCGACGGCAGCCTGGTCGCGGCCGTGCGCGATGAGGAACTTGGGCGACTCGTAGACAGGAAGGACGAAGAAGCGGCCGACCCAGAGGACGAACATGAGCGCGCCCAGAGTGTAGTAGGTGTATCGCCAGCCCATGTTCTCACTGGCGTGGCAAACGTAGGTGGCGTCCGCAACAGCCTTGTCGCAGTTCCACCTGGAGAGGAAGCCCCAGGCAATGAGCGACGCAACGACCTGCCCGATCGCCCACCAGACCGAAAGCAAAGTCAGGAGCCACTGGTGCGAGCCAGGCAGGAACTCGAGGTACATGGTGCCGTCGACGGGAAGGTTGCCACCAACACCGAACCCGATGCAAGCAAGCAGAGAGCAGAAAGTGACAAAGTTGTTGGCGCCGCCAGCAGCGATTCCGAAAACTGCGCCAACGAACAGAGTAGCGTTCCATGCCGTGCGGCGGCTAAAGCAGTGTCAGCAACAGGTCGATCGACAAGACTCGGCGTGGCAGCAACCGTCACTCACCCGATAATGTCAGCCGAGCATCCCCAAAAGGATGCACCCGCAATCAGACCCGCATACAGAGCCAGCGTGGTATACTTGATGTTGGGCTTCTGGTCCGCAGGGCGGTTCCACTCGTAGCTTACCTGCGGCTGCACAATCGCGACAGCCTGGAGCCCTGTGATGGCGTCAGCAACCCTTCATCCATGATGAAACCGGAATGCCGGAATGTACTCTCGCAGTGGCGACGACGTCTACAGGAGACTCGTTGAATCCAGTTCCGTGCAGCCCGATCTGTCACCGAGCCATAGCCGCGGATCAGGTGCCTGCTCCGCGGCACTCGGCGCCTCCGAGCCGGAGGAAACGCGGTTCACGAGACTGGCACAGCCCCGCGGTAACGGCACCGGTCGAGGACCCTGCCACCAACCTTGGTCTGTGCGCCACCAACTCTGCATGACGAATGAAACTCACAAATGTTGTCGGCAAACCAGCCAAAGCCGCCAGCGAAGAACATCTCCCACTGGTACTTGCCCATGCCGATCTCGGCGAGCGCACGGTTGATCACGTTGACCTTGGCGACAAAGGTCGGCTTGAGGCCCTCCTGCTGGGCGACGAGGGTGACATCGGAGATGATGGATTCGGTGTCCTGGAATGTGCCATTCTGCTTCTTGTCGGGGATGACGCCGTCAATAGTGCCAGGAGGCGAGTCGGGGAGGCTGACCGTGGTGCCGTCCGGAGACGGATGTTCCGCCTCGGCCTTCTCTCCCTTCTTCCCAAAGCCGAACATGATTGATGTTGTTGAGGGATGTGGCGCTGCTAGATTACAAACTGCCGTGCGTGGGGTTCACGCGGAGCAAGTGACTCTTCGGATTCGAGGAGCACGAGGGAAGACGCTGTGTGGAGATGGTCACTGCAGTACAGTGAAGCTGGAGAATTAGAGGAAAATGTAAAGAGGAAGGGCGATCATGTCTATGCTCGCGCCTTTTCATTGCCCAGAGCCATCCAGCGTGCATGCAGGAATGGGGGTCATGACCCGGTAGATGGGGGGCTTGCAAGGCATAATGACCCAAGGCCGATGCTACCACATCCGTTGTGCTCGAAGCTTGGCTTGCCTGCGCACTAGAGGCAGTAGGGCCAAGAAACCGCGTTCCAGCGAGGGACCAACTAGGCAAGTGCGCAACGACGCAGGCAGGCGACGCAGGCAGGCAAGGCAGGCAAGGCAAGCAAGGCAGGCGAACCAGCTCATCCAATGTCGCTCCCCTCGTTCTCCAATTGACGCGCTAGGCGATCAAGGTGCAACATTACAGGGGCCCGGTCGACAAGAGTGTCAGTGACAGCACCGCGTGTGTCGTACGTACCGCTCGCGTAGAGGACTTTGTGGGCGGAGACCCTGCACAGCTGCACCCCTGTGCGGTCATCACGGCCCTATACAGTTTGGAGCCCGCTGCGACTGACGGTGGGTGCACCTGGCCTAAGCTGTGGGTGTACTACACAATGCCGAGGCCGGGCAAACCGTAGGAGCGGTTGGCGTGGAACACAAGCTTCACCTGTGTGTTCCTCGGGTGACATGCCTGTCGTCTCAGCTTGGCTTCAGACTGCACCGCACCCTCCTCATTTGACGGTAATCTGTCCCAGAGGCAAGGAATGGCTGGGGACCCAAACATGAGGTACGGAAGGTGGCGGAGAGTATCACATCAGCATTTTCTGACGCCCCCTCGCTCCGTCTCGTCTCAAGCAGCTTACCCGGCGAGGCACGGTCAGTGGCGTCAGGGAAGCGTCTGCAACAGTGGAATCATACCATATTCCTAACGATAACCTGACAACCACGTGAATTACGATCTCGAGGTCACGGTTGCCGTCCTGAATGACAACAACCCCGCTTCCAGCTGCTTCCCCTGTTGTTGGAGCTTGCAGCATGGCACAATCTGTCCCTGGCACACAACTGATTGATGACGCACTACACTGAGCTACCCTGTTTGGAGAGAGGTGCCGGCTCAACTGCCTCGGCAAGGGTCCGTCACCCCGTGCGATGCAGAACCAAATGTACCTACCGATCGCTCGGAAAGGCCCAATGATACGCGATATGATAAAGCACTGCCCCACACTGTCGCAGATAATAAATCAGAGGCTCAACAATTATGTCAGTCGCATGCTGCATGCTCAGATTAGCGTACGTCATCACTCTGCTGAACTCATCGAACAAAGGTCCGGCACGGCGCGTGACATAGTCGCTACCCGTCGAAAGTGAGCCGGCTCCGGTGTTGGTACGGCGGTGGGACCGTGACATGACGGAACGTCTGCGCGGGCTGGGCGAAGCGGCACCACGGGCACCCACGGGCACAACGGGCACCACGCTCCGCTATCCCAGTACTGTAGGGACGCAGCACAAATGTACAGGCACGGAGTAATTGGCCGCCCGCCTATTTTAGCTTTGCCGCTACCGACGTAAACAGCAATAGGGCGCCGCAGTCCGTTGCGCCAGTTTGGAATTCAGGTACGCCCGCGCCAGTGGTGTCCGGCGGTGCGTGGGCGTAGAATGCCCGGGTGGAGATCCAGTGACGTTGCCGCTGCCCTTGGCGTTGGCGGACATTCGCATTGGGAGCTCGCTTACATTGGCCCCAGAATCACCAGCAGGCACCCTGTAATGCACTGCCAGTGCCAACGGACGGGCTGTCTCGGACCACACTTCAAGGGCTTCCGAGACAATGCGCACCGGCACCGGCGGAGGCTGTGGGGACGCCGTAGCATCGAATCCTGCCGCCCCAGGACGTCGAGACAACTGGGACAGAGTGGAGGTCAGGGACGGAAGTATTTGGGGTCCCCCCCAGCCAATTGTGCCCACATCATTTGGTTCCGTCTGCGAGATCCCTGCAGGGCCTTTCCCACGGTCGTCACACCAGTCACACCCGCATGTGGCACCCGCTCCTCGCTAACGCTGTCTCGTCTCCTCCCCCGCCTGGGATTTTCAGCGGTGTCGTCATGCAGCGCCAAGAGGGGAAGCGAGGATAAAGGTTCGCGCACGCTCGCCCGCCTAGCTACATGCCTACCCGCTCACGTGGGCGAGAGGTTAGGCCCACCAGCCTAAGCTGTGCCGAGATGGCCTCCACCCCAGGCGGTTCAGCGAACACTTGCTATGATCCAGCTATCACCCACTCACCAGACCCCATGCTACCTGGGTAGCGAACACGTGTGCCATCAGACAAAGCACTAGCATGTCAGTCGCATTGTGACAGTGCACAGTTCGTTCAGTATGCGGTGAGAGCCAAGTGAGAGCCAGGTGAGAGCCACGGTGAGAGTCAACAACGACAACGGGCGGACCTCTGTTCTTTTATACATACCAAGTGAGAACATAACACCTCGGGCGCCACCGGGCATGGCCATGGCCGCGGCCTCAAACATACGGCACGCGGCGTAGCTGGCACATCGGGGCAGCCTTCTTCAAGGGCACATCCATATCATATCTAGGGTTTGTCTACGTCACTAGATTTGCTTCAGTTCTCAGCACTCCATTATCGTGATCGTCCCCCAACCCCGGAGCGAGGGTTCCGGAGGAGCGAGGGTTCCGGAGGCGCGTCCCGCGCCTGGACAGGTGCTCGGTCAGCAGTGCTCTAGAAGGCTGGGCATTAGCGCATGTACATGCACCTCGTCTTCGGCCTCCCCTCGGTCATCATTCGCTGTTCCCACGCGGCGTTCCAGTCGTGTCGGAGGGACCGGTCCTCCCACCCCAATACTGTCGGGCCAGTCGGCGCAGCCCTCTCTGCGCTCCCAGGTGCGCTCACATGGACAAAGACTCACCCTGCTCCAGTAACCAGCCGCCGTCGATGATCACGTGCGAGCCGGTCTGGTACCCGTTGGTCACGATACCGAAGATACACTGCGCGTAGTCGCGCGCAGTGCCGGCGCGCGCGAACGGCACCCCCCATTTCTCGCGCCACTCAGCTGCGTGCGCCTCTGGGTCGCTCACCCGGTCCGGCGGGAAGACGGACATGCCCTGCCGTCAGCAGCTGCTCGGGGCACTCGGCGTTCGGCACTCGGTACTCGGCCCTAGGGTATGTCCCGCCACGCACGCACAGAGGGAAAGTAGCCGGGGCAGATCGTGTTCACGCGAATGCCGAGGGCGCGGCGCGCGAGCTCGAAAGCGAGCTGGTCTGTGAGCGAGATCGTGGCTGCCCTTCCGTCAGCGGAGCGCTAAAAAGAAACTTGCTTGCTGCAGTTGTACGAGAACTGACCGCGCTGACTCGTGCGCGTCACGCCTGACATGCTCGAGATGTTGACGATGTTGCCGGGCTCCGCCGCGCCGCCCTCTGTCCTCGCGGCTGACAGGAGGGGCACGAATGCCCATGTCGTAAAGTAGTAGCTGGCCGTGTTGGTGCGGTACGCATCGAGCCAGTGCTCGTACGTCTCGTTCTCGAACATCTCCTTGGCGAGTGCTTCGGGGGAGTTATCCGTCTGGTCTGGCTCGGCGTGGGGCAGGGAAATGCCATGGTCTTCCGTTAGCGGGCCCTGGACAGGGAGGGAGCCAAGGGAGAAGTTGGAAGGAGACGTGCAGGACCAAAAGAGGATCGCTCCTCGAGCAGTCTTCTGACGCTTGTGTGGATTGAACACACGACCGAACGAATTGGGCGGCTTGCGCTTCACTCGCTCGCTCTCCCACTGAGCTAAAGCGTCTTGGACGATTTGCCTGTTGACACTCTGCCCAGATTGCGCCGTCAGGCGTTCAACTGGGAAGAGCTCTGTAAGCGCTCCATGGCAGAGGATGCGCCCAGAGTAGATCCAAACGATACCCACTGTTGACAAGGAGGTTGAGCCACTTCTCGTCCTTGGCAACTGCGTCGCGCATCTCTGTGTGTGAGTTTGCTCCGTGCTGGGTTAAGGTCGGCTCACTCTGGACACCCTCCTTGGTCGCTGCGTCGGCCTGGACGGGGATGATCTTGCCGGGCCCGCTCGTCGGTGCCGCTGTCTTCGCGGCAGCCTCGAGTGTCTCCAGGCGGCGTCCGGTAATGTAAACCTTGGCACCATTCTCCGCCAACGCCGCAGCCGTGACGAGACCGAGGCCGGTGCCTCCGCCGGTAACTGATGTCAGCGATCCAGGTATGATGCAGCTCAAGAAACGCAGGTGATTGGTTATCTGCCAAAACCCTTGCGACGTTCATCCCGCAACCGCCCATCGCTGCACTCACCAACACAGACCCAGCCCTTGACGTCGAAGAGGTTCGCGGCAGAGAGCGCACCAGTGCCCAGGAAGGGCTTTACGAGAGCGAGCTCAGACTCCTTGCGTGCTTCTGCGGATGTCATTGCGTTAGGTGAGGGACAAGTACAGGTGGGTGTGGTCGTGGTAAGAAGAATGGAGAGATTGGTGGGAGCACCAATGATACAATGGCATGGGGGTGTTTGATGCGGCTGGTAGACATCCGAACGCGAGGTGGAGGCCGAATGAAGCAAGGTAGCTCTCATCGGCTCGCTGTTGTCCGAGGCCCCAGTGAGTGGTGCTGGAGCTTGTGCACTGCCAGGGTAAGGCACTCGCTTTGTTCTACACCGTCATAGAGGTACAGCTATCTCCGAAGCCAATCTGTGCTATGCTGACGAAGGAGGGAGATATCAACATCGGCGTCTTCGGCCATTTCCAGACTGCTCGGGATACAACCGAGATCAAAACGCGCCGCGGTTCACAGTGGCATTCTGACGGCCATTCTGACGGCCAAGTGCCTGATCATGAAATTCGCCAGACACTCTCATACTTGCGGCGAGATACCACAGCCTTAGAGGTGGCTACCGACAGATTTGAATCCGATATGGAGCCGATGACGCATGCCCCCAAGGTAAGAGGTTTCCAATGTTGGAAGTGCCACGGCGTTCACCCAGGAGTGTACAGACAGGGATCTGCGTCCATTACGTGCCAATGCGCGATGTCGTGGGCTGCGGCACACCGACACTTCGCTCAGATCGGAACTGAGTATCCGGCCAACAAACGACTATTAGAGTCCTGGGTATCTCAGTGCACAACGTCGGATCCACAGTGCCAATGGAAAACCCCACGCTCGTGGAGGACGGAGACGATAATGGAAATGATGGAGAATCAGTATAGCCGCGGCTAGATTTGAAACAAAATACTTGGCTGATTAAAAAAATGCAACTCGTACAGCCCGTATAGTGTAGGTGGTTATCACAGTTCGTTGTGGATCGAGTTTCCCATCTGAGCTAACCGCTGTTCGACTCAGCGTGCGGGCAAGGCGTCTTCTTTTGCCTCAATTTTGGGCCGGAAACAAGCCGCTGCCCTGGAAGGATTCTGCCAAGCTCGGTGTGGAGGTGGGGAGCCCGTCCTCCGCCTCTGGATTCGGTGTTGTCCGATTGTGGGCCTGTGCCCTCACCCCTGGAAGGGAGAGGTGCCATTCCGTACAGCTCGGGTAAGCCATTGCCTCCGATTCCAGACCAGCCTGCTGCAAGAGAACTGGGCGCGGCCCCTTGGAGCAGTATGCTTGGTCATCCTGGACGAGCCGAGACAGCCGAGCGGCCTCCTCCAGCCCGTGAATAATCTCCGCCGGCTGCCCGACTGGATAATCTTGTCAGCCTGGATGAGTCTCTACCACATCATGCAGGCCCTCTTGATGTTGAACACTCTACTTCGTCAAACATGGAGAAAGACATTGCCTCCCCACCAACACGGGCGCACTCGCCAACAATGGCAGCAGCGCTGTCGCGCGTCAGCAGCCTGGTAGCCAACCCACCTCTCGACATCCACCGGAACTCGCCCAACCCTGACGCGGGGCCTTCGAGTCACCCAGAACAGAAGATGGCTACGGAACTCGAATACACGACGCACCACCCAGATTCGCCGAGCCACGCGAGCACCGTGGCCTCTGACGGGTGTACGGAGGTCAAGGAGCTCGACGGCGACATCGTGCACATTCCGGACGGTGGCCTGCGCGCGTGGTTAGTCGTCCTTGGCGCGTGTCACATTTTGTTCTCAACGTTTGGGTTCGTGGTGAGTTACGACGCACGCGCTCTGTACATAAAAATCACCTGCACTTGTTCCAAGGGCACGTCGATGCACGGCCTCGAATGGCTCCACCCGCGCTCAGCAGCCGTCACGGGACGTGGCGATACGCGATCTGTGCAATTATTGGACATGTCAGCGGTTCGAGTTGCTTGAGGTCATGGAATGCCTGGGCAATTCAATAATACATCGACAGCTTGCAGCCGACGCCAAGCACTGCTGCCGAGGCTCCACTGCGCAGGGTCGTCGGCTGTCTCCGATACGCTTTCCCTGCAGGCCCTTTCCAGAGCTTTGCTGACCACAGAACGCATGGGGCGTGTTCCAAGACTACTACAAGGTACATCTGTTCACAGACCGCACCACCAGTGACATGTGAGTGGCTTGCGTCGCCGTGCTGGGCCATGCGTCGGCTGACATGCAGCGGATGGATCGGCTCCCTCCAGTACATGCTGATCTACCTTCCGGCGCTGCCCATGGGCCGTCTCGTAGACCGCGGCCTGTTCCTGTATCCCTTCTGGACCGCGGCGGTCCTGTACCCGCTGTCGATCATCGTGGCTGGCGAGGTGAGCTGAGGCACGAGCAAGCTGACAACAGGTCAAGGAGTACTGGCAGGCTACGCTGTGTCATGGCGTGCTCTTCGGCTTTACAGCCGGCATCCTCTTCTGCCCCGCCATCGCAGTGACGTCGCAGTGGTTCCACCACAAGCGCGCGCTCGCGCTCGGCGTCGTGGCGTGTGCGTCGTCGCTGGGCGGCACCATCTTCCCAATCATCACGACCAACTGCCTCAAGAACCTCGGCTTCCCATGGACGATGCGCATCTGCGGCTTCGTCTGCCTGTACTGCACACTCTTTGCGTCGCTCACCCTCCGCAACTGCCTCCCGCCCAAGAAAGCCGCGGGCGGCATGTTCAACCTCAAGGCCTTCAAAAACCCTGCCTACTCGTTCTTCACGGCCGGCTGCCTCCTCGTAATGGGAGGCCTGTACACGCCGCTCTCGTTCATGGACGTGCTCGGCAAGGAGATGGGGCTCGGCACGTATGCGTCGTACCTCATCACCATCGCCAACGCGTTCTCGACGATCGGCCGCATCGGGCCGGCCCTGGTTGCCGACAGGGTTGGGAGCATGAACCTCCTCATTCCGGGCTTGTTTGGGAGCATCATCACGACATTTGCCTGGCCCTTTGCCCACAACAAGGCGGGCATCACTGCCATCGCCGCCACAAACGGCATTTTCCAGGGCAGTTTTGTGTCGCTCCTTGCGCCCGCGTGCGCTGTCCTCGGTAACGTGGAGGACATCGGCCGCCGCTTCGGCATGGTCAACTCGCTCATGTCGTTTGGCTCGTTCCTCGCCGCCCCGGCGTCTGGGGCGCTGCTGTCCAAGACCAACTTCCACGTCGTGTCCTACTACGCCGGTAGCCTTCTTATCGGCGGCACGGCGTGCTTCATCCTTGCACGCTACTACCACTTGCGCAGTTTCTGGGGCAAGATGTGAGGTGGGGTTGAGGTCCGGACACGGGATGTTGTGAGGGGACGTAGGGAGGAGGTGGACAGGGTGGATAGACTAGACGGGACATCATATGGGCTATTTGGGCAATCACTATCTGGCAACACAAAAGCATCTGTATCAACTATTGTATGCATGGGTTTTCGGACCAAAGCACAGTTGTTGGATGGGTTGGAAGAACAGCTGCGGTATTGAGGGAACTGCAATGGCAACTGTATGAAGGCTGAACCGGCCATGCGCTGTCTCAACAATGGCGCCGGGTCTGGCAGCAGTTGCGCTGTTGGAACAGGGGGAGTCGCAAGGGGACGGGTACCCGGCGGTCAGTCGCAGGCTGCAGGCCCATGGAATAGGATTCCCACTCAGCTCTAGGTGTACTCACCGCGCTTCCCATCGTCTCCTCCTTAGCTCAGTTGGTAGAGCGCGACACTAGTAATGTCGAGGTCAGTCGTTCGAGTCGGCTAGGAGGAAGCGGAGGAGTGAGTCTCTGGAGCACGCGCACCTCTTTTGTTCGGCTGAGGAGGGCCAGCTAGCGGCTCGCTGGCGCAGCTGCAGAGGTCGTCTAGTGGTTCGCTGGAGAGCTTGCTGTTTTGAATAGGCACGCCACTTGGTCTCAAACGTATCGCCCTCTTCTTCTGTTGTGCTGCTACACGCGCCACGGCCCATCGAACCTGTCCAAGCTAACTGCTCTATCATTGCTTCTTGCGGAACTGACACGTGCATGCGACGGATGTTGGTGGTCGTCCAATGTCAAAGAGGGCGAAAACTGTCATGCGGAGGACCCCGGCCTGGCATTCTCTTGTATCTGCGCAGGTGATGCCGTCCGCTCCTCGGCCATCAACGTCAAGTTGCACACTTACGCCCCTTGGCTTGCTGGCGCCCAGTCAAATTTCCATTTTATCCATAGAGGTTCTCCTAATACAACAAAGACATACAGGCCACCTAGAGCTTGCGCCCGAGGATGCGCGCGAGGGCAGGCGGGGAGTCGCCCCTGGGCACAAACACCTCAATCACACGGATGCGGTCAGGCGTGGCAAACTCCTTGTTCTCGAGGAGGGCCTGCAGCTCGCCCTGCGTCTTGACGCTGTGCGTCTCGTGCTTCATACCCGTGCGCCCAGCGAAGAGGGGGAGCATCATGGTGTAGTCCCAGTTGGCGATGTCGTTGTACTTCATCTCCGGGCCGTGGATGATGCGCTCGATCTCGTATCCGTCGTTGTTGATCACGAAGATGTACGGCGTGAGGCCACGGCGAACCATCGTCCCGATCTCCTGGACGGTGAGCTGGAGCGAGCCGTCGCCGACGAAGAGCACTGTGCGCTTCGCCGGGTCGTCCATGCGCGCGGCGAAGGCGGCACCCAGCGCCGCGCCGACACTCCAGCCGATCGCGCCCCACATGCACTGCGTGTGGTACTGCGAGTTGGTGGGGAGGGGGATGGGGATGAGGCCGAACGCGCTAGTGCCCATGTCGCCGAGCACGACGTCCGTGTCCTGCAGCCAGCCGCCGAAGCGGCTCCACATCCACTCCTGCGAGATGATGGCGTCGGCCTGCGCCTTGGTCGTCACGGGCAACGAGACGTCAGGGCTGACCTTGATCGCGTCCTTCTTCGCGACCTGCGCGAGGCGTTTGACGAGCTCGGGCACAATCCGCCGCATGTCCGTGCCGGGGTACTCGGCCGCACCGACCTTGGTGTTGTCGACGTACATCTCGACGCTGCCGTCGGGGATGCGCATCGAGAAGCGGCCGGTGTTGGTGTCGCTCTTCATCGCGCCTACCCAGAGCACAAAGTCGGCAGCCTCAAACTCGTCCGCACACGTAGGCACGCTCATGTTGCCACCGTACGCGCCGCAGAAGCTGGGGTCCTGCTCGTCGAGCAGAGACTTGGAGGTGGGCGAGCAGAACGCACGTACGTTGGCCGCCTTGACGAGCGCACGCACGTCCTTGCGCATGCCGTAGCGCTCGGCATACAGGTCGGCAAGGATGACAGGGTGCTTAGCCTTCTCGAAGGCCGCGACGATTGCGTCTGTCACCTGCGCGGTGACAGTGTCAAGGGGGGGCAGCATGAGCGTGCGCTGGATCGCAGCAAAGTCCTTGGGCTCGCCGAGCTTCGGGAGCGGCGTCGCGAGCGGTGCCGCGCTCACCTCGATGTGGTTGTAGTCGAGGGGAACATCGAGGTAGACGGGACGTCCCTCGACCACGCAGGTGCGGATCGCGCGGTCGATGGCGTCGGTCAGCCTGTCCTCAGGCTCGTTGATGAGGACGACGGTTGCTGCGGAAATCTGCTCGCTCATCTTCCAGAAGCGGCCGTAGTGGCCGCCGGGGAGGTTCATGGTGTGGTGCACGAGCGCGTCGGCCTTCTGCAGCGGCGACCTGGGCGAGCCGACGAGGTGCAAGACCGGGAGACGCTCGGCCGTCGCGCCAGCAATGCCTCCCAGAGCGCTGAGCTCGCCGACGCCGAACGTTGTCACGCACACCGCCATGCCGTGGCGCACACGCGCATAGCCATCAGCAGCGTAGGCCTGGTGTCAGCTTTGGCTAGCGAGCCTCGTTGGACGTGCAGGAGTGTGAATGTGGGACGGCCATGATCGGGCTGCACCCGAAAGATGCCGGGATGCTGAGGAGCGGCGTATCGACATTGGGTCACACGAGCTCCCAAGTCGGTCGCCGTTTCTGCCTCTATCCTGGACTCACTGCACCAAGCTCATTCGCATTACCGACCCATTCGATGTCGGGGTCACGCTCAAAGTAGTCGAGCAGCTCGAGCTGGTAGTCGCCGGGCACACCGAAGAGCTGAATTAGCACCGTCACACTGGGCGCCTTACGTGCTTGACGCCCTGCTGCTTGAAGCGCTCGATGATGTACTGTGCGAGAGGGATGAGAGGTGCGTCGGTCATGGTGAATGGATGAGTGGTTGGAAGCTAACACAAGTTGGGAGCAGCTGAGTACGGTAATATGTGACGCGGGTTGTGACCGGTGACCATCGGCTCCAGCCGATTGCGGGGATCGTGCATCCGACCACAGGCGGCATGGTGGGCAAGCCCACCTCGCAAACGACACGGGCCTTCCCGGATTGGACCGGTCGGGTGCGTCGCGTACCCCACACCGGCTCCAAGCTCCGTGGAATGAGAGCACGCTGGGACGACCGCGTCGTTCGGCTCCAGCCGTGCTTCTCCGTCGCATGCTGTCTCGGACGCGCATGTGAGACAGATGCACTGTAAGACGTGATAACAGCCGAGACTACACCAGTCACCGAAACCCTAGATCTGCAAGCCCATCACAGCTCTCGATAAGAGACCACCCTTGACCGCCTTGGACGTTGTCCTCCCCCCGTCTTCACCTCCTGGCTCCCACTTCCGACTCCTTGACCGCCATAGGCCTGTGAGACTACGTACCGGTCACCCAGCAACACATGGTTCGACAAGCACATGCGCCAGGACTCACATGAAGATTAACACTCAATGCATGGCTCGAGGCCCAATCTATAGGCGCCGCCGTTACACCTCGTAGCCGAGGTCCCACAGTGCCATGTCCGTCCAGAGATACGTGTAGGGTGGGGGGTATCGACCGGGTGTGCCGTGCCACCATGTCAAGACCCTGGCCACTGCCACTGTCACTTCAGACCCAATGCATCCATCGTTACCGCGCCATCGAGTAGATAATGTACAACGCCCAGCCCGTCACAACCATGGCCGAGAGGACCGAGCAGCCAACCCACGTCCAGAACTTGCTGCGCTCGTGGCCCTTGTATTTCTGGCCGCGGAGCTCGAGCTGGACGAGCTTGTTGCGGCGCTTGCGCTCGGGCATGCGCAGCTGGTGGCCGAGCCACCGGCCGTCGAGCCAGTCGTAGAACGGTCCGAGGAACGCATCGTATGCCTTGAACGCCATGATCATAATGAACACGCGGTCGTACTGGTGGCCGGGAGTCTTGTCCTGGATCGCGCCCGAGGCCACGTCCATGATGAGCGTCCCCGCGTTCTGGTAGGACTGCCAGACGCCGAACGCCGTGCCCATGAGCTCGTTGGACGGGAGGAGGATGGGCACAGTCGCCATGAAGGGGATGAGGTTTGTGACGTAGGCAAAGGACGAGATGAGGACGGGTGCGAGGAAGTTGACCTTGGTGAAGCCTGCGAGGCCCCACACGAGGATCCAGATGAGCGAGGTGGTAGTGACGAAGACCATGCGCCAGCCGATTTTGTCAAAGAACAGGCCGGTCACGGGCGTGAGCACGATGGGGATGACAGTCTGGAGCGCAGCGTTGTAGCCGGCAGCCTGCTCGGACGTGCCGCGGCTCTTGACCTGGATGTCGGCGACGTTGCGGAGCCACACACGTGTCGCACCGCCCTGGAGCATCTGCGTGACGTTCATGATCCAGTAGAACTTGGGGAGGAGGACGATGCTCTTGATAGTGTCCTTCCAATCGCTCAGGAGTGACTGCTCGCTGTGCACCTCGGGCTTGGGCGGGCGGTACTGGGCCGGGAGGATGCGGTTCTCGAAGAAGTAGTAGGCGTACACGCAGAACCCAGAGAGAAAGGTCGTGATGCACGGAATCCACATCGCCCAGCCCCAGTAGCGGCCAGGGCCAATGTCCGCCATTGGCACGGCGGTGAGGCGAGCAACGAGCTGGATGACGCGGGACCATGCGACATTGACGCCAAAGATGAGGCCCATGTGCGAGCCAGCAAACCAGTGCGGGTACAGCTTGTATTGACAGATGTCCTGGATGGCCGAGCCGAAGCCGAGGATGATCTCGCCGCCAACGAGCAGAGTATACCTGTTGTCGATCGACGACTGGAGTCAGCATGGCCTTGTGTCTTGTCTCACGCAAGCACTGAGCACGGTGCCAGCGACGCAGAGGACTGCGGAGCCGAGGGCAATGCGTGAGCCGCCGTAGCGGTCAATAATGGCGCCACCGATAATAGGGAGAAGCGTGTTGACGAGGGAGGAGGCGGAAGACACGACGGAAAACTGGGCATCTGGCATCAGCTGGGGCAGTGTTAGGCGGACGCACTGGTGATCTTGAGCTCGCGGACAAGGCGCGTCTTGAGGGGACCGAGGACAAAGCCGGCGTAGGTGTTTCCGGTGCCGAAGAGAATGATGAGTACGATGGCAGTTATGCGGTACTTGAGGGGGATGACGACGGCTGGCACCTCGTCTTCTTCTTCAAAGCCATCCTCGAGCTCCAACTTCGTCTGCTCGTCGTCAGAGGCCGCACTCTCTGCTGTGGAGGAGCCCGGGCGCGCAAGGCGGTCCTCGGTGCCCTTCTCGTTCAGTGGCACTTGTGGCTGGTTGGATGCCATCTGGGTGTTTGGTTTTCGGTGGTTCTTGGATGGCAACCACCCGTGGTTTATATCTTTCTCAGCACCGCGTTCTCATCAGAAACACTTTTGTCGGATCATCGGAGGTCAGAAAACCGGGTATAGCGTCACTGCAGCCTGTCGAGGACACGAGACCTCCCTTGCCGCTTCCCGACCGAGACAAGTACGTACCACCACCCCCGTCCGACATCGATACAGTGCTTGCAATGGGTCAGCGGCACTGCCAAGCGGGGCGCCGAGCCTTTCGAGCTATGAGCAAGTCGAAAACAGCTCCATTCTACTCGATGTACGCCAGATCGGGCCCGATGAGACTTGGCGTGCACTGTGCTTCGTGCTTGGGCCCCAGCCTCCGCCGCCGCCGGAGACCCGACTGTTGCACGCCGCAGGGGGTTTGCCGTATAGAATGGAATGCCAAGCCATTATCGAGCGTGGGGAGGCTGCGATGTGCCTGGGTCGTGGCACCCCAAGGCAAGGCCGAGAGCGCTCGGTGGTGTGTCTAATCTCCTGCCAAGGCTTTTCAACTGCTCTATACCAACCAAAAGGCTGGACTTTACTGCACCTGACCAACTGTCTGCCAATGATTGTGGAATCCGAGATGGTTATCAGATTGTCCACCATGACTCCACATGCCACTCGGCTTTAAAAATTGCCCGACCGTCCCCGACCCGGCCTGTTACATCACAGGAATCAGTCGTCGCTCTGACCTGCAGGCCCGATGCATCTTGGCACGTTTTAGGTTTTATTCACCCAGCTCGGTGAATGCGTGGCGAAACAGCGTGCAGCGATCCCACGTTGCCAGCCAATGGCCCATCAGATGCCTGCGGCCGAAGCACGACTGGTAGGGGGTGGAATTATGGTGGAATTATGTAGCTGCCTCGCTGTATTCTGCATTCCCATCCACGCTTGGCAAAGGTTGGGTCCGAAACCCGGCCAATTACAACTGTTGACGAGGTAACAGCGCGAGTCTACCTGAGTGGGTATCAGTCAGCCACCACGCCTGCTTTAGCTGGGGGAGCGCTGGAGAAAAAGGGGGGCGATTTGTCGGAACGGTACATATTCCTTAGCGTCTGGAACTGACACATGCTGTCAGATGTGTTGAATAGATCGTGGCCCACCCAGCGGATTTCGACTTGCGCTTGGACCTTGCGTGTAGTCACGAAGCCAGAATATGAGCCGGGAGCTGCGAGGGTGGGGTGGAGTACGCGGCCAACTGGACATTTGCCAGAATGACGCGACGCTCAGTGTGACAAGCCACATTTCTCCCACGCCGCGCACAATGAGAATGACGCTCTGTTCTCGGACAGGTCGCGACGGCTCGATCCGACATAAGCTATTGTCCGACCAGCTCTCGGCAAGACGGTTTCAATTTATCACAGCGCCCAGAACATTGTCTGAGGTAACAGGTTTACGGAAGAACGAGATCGGTGTCATGTGTGCAGGCGGCCGACTTCATTCATTCTCCCGTCATGAGCCAGCCAGAGCGGTTGGCAGGCACCCTCGCCCATGCTCATGCATGCGTACGTGCTTACACACAGGCTCATCGTCATGCATGCACGTGCTTACACATCGGCCTCGGCGGGGTCAGCCTCGGGTTCGGGGTTGGCGGGGTCGTACCGCCACGCAGTGATCTGCGCGAACATCTGCGCCTCGCTCATCCGCCGCCCCGCCCCCGCTGCTGCAGCGCCTTCGCCAGCGTCGTCAGCCTCGCTGGCCGCCTCCCCCGATGTGGCGCTGATGCTCGCGCGCAGCCGCTGTTGGGCCTCGAGGTCGGCGAGCAGCTCCGGCGTGAGCGTAAACTCCTCGCTTCGGACAACGACGCTCCCCCGCCGCGCCTGCTCGATATACGTGCCGTGGACGGTGCGTGCGCACAGGATGCTCGTGTCCCAGTGCTCCGGGCGTGACGTGAACGTATTGAACGAGAGGGCGCGGGCGCGCTCGTGCGGGACAACAGCATCCGGATGCGGCATAATGGGCTCGCCTCAATGTGCGAGATCGAGCAAAAGTGCAACGGCCAGTATATAATAGCGGTGACGATGAGCCGGAGCCTGGAACCTGTGCTCTTTGTTCGTGGGAACGCCACCGTGTCTCGTGACTGAATCAGTGGGAGCCGGACTGCTCTGGCACATGCGCAGCGACCATCGGGTCCGGGTATGACCGGGCCCGCCAACAGCGACGCAGCAAACGCTTATGCTTACATCACTCTAGATCCAGTTCACGAGCGCATATCCGATGACACCCCACCAGGTGGAACCGCCCGCCAGCACGAGTCCACTGCTGTCAGCTTGCGCATGGAGCAACTCACAGAGCTGGGCCCTTCGCTTGCCATGCTGCCCACGCGTCCGCCGCGCAGATGAGCATGCCTGCGAGGATCATCTGGCCCATCGCGCGCCAGTCGTTGCTGCGGGCGTACCAGGCCATCGCGATCGCCATGCTCAGGTCGCGCGCACCCAGGAGGCGCATGTAGCGCTCCGTGTCGCCGGCGTGTAGTGACTCGGCCGAGGACGGGCGGGGCGCGAAGAGCATCTCAGCCGCGTTGCGGGGAGCGACGAGGGCCCACGTGCCCAGCGTCGCGTAGCCGGCTACCACGGTCAGGCCGAGGAACTTCCAGGTGTCGGCGGCAACCATGATGGTATGGGACGGGTGAGAGGTTGGATGGTTGAGAACGCAGGTACGCGTCTTTCTTTGATCAAGGGCTTGTCAAGTGCGCGTCCTTCAGGAGGGGCGGGTTGTCGAACGATGCCGCTGCAACTGAGATGGCTGGCGGGAGATTGTCATCTTCCACCATCGGTGCCTGACGTTCCGCCCATTCCAAGCCGCATAGATTGTTTGGTCCCAATGCCGCCAAGCGAGCCCCCCTCTTCGCTGCATGCTCATCCATGGCATATACAAGATACACATTATGTAGCTCTTAGATTAACCTGCCACCGGCGGGGAGGTCGCCCAGGGGTTCGGCTCTGTCTCCAACGATGCTGGGGCTGCAGTCGTAAACGCACCAGGGAGGTTGATCTCTGGAGACGACGGCGCAGATTTGAAATCGCTCTGCTCTGCGCCTGAGTCCTCGGCTTCGGGAGGTGTGCTAGGTCCGCTCATGGCTGGCGTAGGTCCATCAACGACGTGGTGGATGCCCTTTCGTAACGCGGCGTAATGCCTATCTAAACTGGGCGTCTCGTCCCCCCTCTCATGGGGCGTAGCGATTGGCGTTGGTGTATGGGTGCGCCCGCCAAGGACCTTGACCGTCTCGCGAAGTGCAGCACGCTCGCCCTTGACCTCGTGGAGCGTGTCCTCGAGCTCGGCTCGCTTTCTGCGCTCGTCCGCTACCATCTTGTTCGCCTCCTCGAACAACGCCTGCGACAGGCCCTCGAGTTCGGCCTCAATGTCCTTCTTGCCCTTCTTGAGTGCTTTTAGCTCATTGTCCTGAGACGCAAGACGGTCCCGTAACTTTTTCAATTCGTCAGACTCGCTGGACTGGGGCACGTCGCCCGAGATGCGGGTTGTGGCCTCGGTCGGCGACGCAGGCTTCACTCGTCCAAACCACGTCTTGCCTGATCCCGAGCCTCTTGTCTCGATCGAGGGCCGTGCAATGTCGCCAGATGTCCTCGCCAAGGGTGTACTGGTCCGAGCGGCATTAGCCGCAGTGGCCTTTGCCCGCCGCAGGTCCGCTTCGAGCATCTCAGTGTTGGCCTCGGCCATGACGAGGTTCGACCGCGCGATCTTGAGCGATGTCAGCAGGGCCGTGTGAGACGTCTGCAGCTCGACATGCGATTGGGACTTGTGTCAGCTTGACAGGCGGCATGCACTCACCAACGCCTGTACTCGACTCAACACCTCGCGCAGCACCGACTTGAGCTCTGTGTCTCCCATATCAGCCGTCTCCTTGAGGGCGAATGGTGGTGCCGGAACCGGCGTCTCGCTCCGCGAGTCGGCCTTCTCGGATTGGGCTTCATCACGTGGCCGCCGCTTGAACACGATCTCCTTGTCGCTTTCGTAGTCGTCGTTCCCTTCGTCGCCGGAATCGGGTGCCCCGAGCTTGGCGTATCCCGAGACGATGTCATCCGAATCACTGTCATCCTCCTCGGCGCCCGCGTTGGGTTTGGAGAAGAAGCCAAACCGCGATTTGGTAGGCTTGGGCGAAGCTCGAGCTGAAGGTGGTGGAGGTAACAGAGGTACAGGTGTGACCACATCGTTCACCGCCGCTTGAGTGACGGGCGCAGGTTTGGGCGGTGCGGCAATCGTCACACCAGCGATCGAGGACCAGCGCCGAATGTCGTCATCACTAATGGCGGCCTTGGACGCTAGCGAGTCTGCGTGGTCCGCGTCGCCTTCAGAGCTCTTGAGCACCGACGTCGACATATCAGTGCCCGGGGCCGAGTCATTGGCCCCTGGTGAAGTTCTCGATCCGGAGACAAGGTCCACAGGAAGCACTTTGGCGCAGAAAGGGCAGAGCACGGGACCGCTCGCGGTGCCACCGTGCGAGTGTGATGCCACGTGAGCCTCTGGCGCTGCTGGAGACAGCGCGGACATTATGGGTGTAGTGTGACACCTTAGAGCCCTTGCAAACGCTGCGACTCTGCCAGGCTGGAATCACTGGCTCGTAAAAAGACAGTGGCGGTGGGCGCAGGGAGGAAGAGTGGAACGAACGGGGTGAGGACTTTGGCCGTGCACTATCGCGATGGGGATTGCGAGAAGGGAGGCAAGAGATGGGTTTGAAGGGGATGAAGCGTAAGAGAGTAGGAATATAGAATGAATGCAAGCGATGAGGTGATGAAGGGAAAGATGCAATGTGATGATGTTGTTGTTGCATCTCATCATTCTCGCATGGGCTCCGCTTAATGACCAGTGGCCCCGAGGATGAAGTGCCTGACCAACCGGAGCCGCATCGAGCACAAGCCGCCCCACGGGGGAGTTATATCACACGTCACTTTTTGATAAGCACGCAATGTCCAACGAGACATCACGTCGGCTCTCAGCCTCGAGCTCCGGCCTCGAGTCCTCGAGTCTAGTTCACTTTGGGTCATTTCCACCGTTTCCACCCTCACGACTACTCCATACCTCAAGTCGCTACTCGACATGGCTGCTGGCACTCAAACTAGCCAGTCATTGGCTCGCATAGCCATTGATCGAGGTGGTACCTTCACTGACGCCATCTGCGCAAGGAAGGGCCACGAAGACATCGTCCTCAAGGTAAGCTTACTCTTCTCAGTCTTTTCTGCCCACGCCATGCTGACGCCTAGCTTCTCTCGGTAGACCCTTCAAACTACCCAGATGCTCCCACTGAAGCGTAAGCTCGGTCTGACGCCAACAGCTAACATCAGCATCCGCCGCATCCTCAGCGAGCTGGAAGGTCGTGATATTCCAAAGGGCACCAAGCTCAGCCTCGACAAGATTGAGACCGTCCGCATGGGTACAACTGTGTCTACTAACGCACTGCTGGAGCGCCGTGGCGAGAAATGCGCCCTCATTACCAGCAAGGGCTGGAAGGACGTGCTCCTGATCGGCATGCAAGGTGGGTGACTTCGCCTTCCTCGGCTCACCCTCAGCCCGCCCAGACATCTTCGACCTCAGCATCCACAAGCTTGCTTTCCTTTACGATGAGGTAGTCGAGGTGAGTCGTCTTCATTACGTTTCAGAGCATCCCTCCTCTTTCCCTCCCCAAAAGAGCTGTCGTGACCTGAGCGGAATTGCCACGGACCGCGCCGCTCGCTTTCCGCAGCCTTGGTGATTCTCAGCACTGTCTCTAGAATGGACGCTCAGGACTCTCCCGCGGTTCTTCCACGCGGCGAGAATGTACTTCTGGTCTGTTAGCTACACAGCGGGCCATCTCTCCCATGGTGGTCTGACAGCGGAACCACTGCGGCATTCCGCGCCTGTTCCGACTGTCATTCCTCAGAGTACTTCGGCTACATGAACCCGCCACTGAGCTTGACTAATGCTCAGATTGACGAGCGCATTACTCCGCTTCAGTCTCTGGTGCGGCCCAAGGTCCCGGTTCCCCACAACGACGATAGCATTGTCACCGAGACCACGACCGGCGAGACCGTGCGGGTCCTTGCCCGCCCAGATCCTGAAGAAGTCAGGTCCAAGCTGCAAGCTCTCTGGGACAAGGGCACGAAGAGCATTGCTGTTGCCTTCGTACACAGCTACTTGTGGGGCGAGCACGAGGAATTAGTTGCGAAGATCGCTCGCGAGATGGGCTTCCAGGTCAGCGTGTCGAGCCAGCTGCAACCCATGATCAAGCTCGTGTCGCGTGCTAACTCGGCCATTGCTGACGCATATCTCACCCCTGTGACCAGGAGATACATTGAGGGCTTTGGTTCCGGGTTCGAGGGTGGCCTCGATGCGTTTGGCTCCAAGCTGCTTTTCATGCAGTCGGATGGTGGACTCTGCCCTTGGCACGGTTTCTCAGGACTCCGAGCCATCCTCAGTGGTCCTGCTGGTGGTGTTGTCGGCTATTCCAAAACCTGTTACGATGAGGAGCTCGGAAGTCCCCTGATCGCGGTCGACATGGGAGGTGAGTAACAGCTTAGCCTACAGAGCACTCAAGCTGACCGGTAGGCACCAGTACCGATGTCTCACGCTTCGATGGCAAGCTCGAGCATGTTTTCGAGACGACCACCGCCGAGGGTGAGGTTACAATTTCATCAATCTCTGACGGGCAGTTATCATCCAGGCGCCTCAGCTCGATATCAACACTGTTGCCGCGGGCGGTGGCAGCCGACTGTTCTACCGTCATGGCATGTTCGTTGTTGGCCCCGAGGTGAGGTCCTTAATTGGCTGCACTAACCTCCGAGTCGGCGACTGCCCACCCAGGCCCTGCATGCTACCGCAAGGGGGGTCCTCTCGCTGTTACAGACGCCAACCTCATCCTTGGTCGCCTCCTTCCAGAGCACTTGTAGGTATCAGTCTGCAGCGTCATTAACCGCTTCCAGCCCCAAGATCTTCGGACCTAACGAGGACGAGGCCCTTGACATCGAAGCCAGCCAAATGCTCTTCAACGCGCTCATGGAAGAGATCAACCAGGGCAAGAACGAGAAGCTCTCCGTGGAGCAGGTGGCAGCAGGCTTCCTCCGTGTTGCCAATGAAACCATGTGTCGGCCAATTCGCACGTGAGTGGCACTCCGCACTCTGAACTGATAGTGTAGGTTGACTGAGGCTCGCGGCTTTGAGAGCTCCGCCCACCACCTTGTCATGTTTGGTGGCGCAGGCGGCCAGCACGGCTGCAGCATCGCCAACACACTCAAGATTAAGCGCATTATCGTGCCCCGCCTCTCGTCGCTCCTTTCAGCATATGGCATGGCCCTCGCCGATGTTGTGCAGGAAATCTCGGAGCCTTCCGCCTACGTCATCACTGAGAACCGTGACGTGAAGCAGATCGGCGAACGGATGTCCGCGCTCGTCGAGCGCGCTCGGGCCGCTCTCAAGAAGGAAGGCTTCTCGCTCGACCGCATCCAGTGCGAACTTTACCTAAACTGCCGCTACCATGGTTCCTCTACACAGCTGATGATTGAGCTCCCCGAGGACGGTGACATTCAACGCCGCTTCGTCGACGAGCACCGCCGCGAGTTTGGTTTCAACCTCGACCGCGACATTTTGGTCGACGACCTTCGTGTGCGTGCGGTTGGTCAGAGTGTTGGCTCCAGCACCCGGAGCCCATATGCCGACTTTAACAATGCCAACAAGTACGCGTACAACGCGTCGTCGTTCGAGTCTAAGAAGGTCTACTTCGAGGATGAGGGCTGGCTCGAGACCAAGGTTGTGCCTCTTCTCGCTCTCAAGGACGGCGAGCAAGTCCGCGTGAGTAACTGGCAGATTGTCTCCACTAGGCTAACCTCCAGGGGCCCGCGATCATCTTTGACAAGACGCAGACGATTCTTGTTGAGCCCAACCACCTCGCCACTTCGCTACCTGAGCATGTTGTTCTTGACCTCGTAGATGACAAGGTCGAGAAGAAGGACGTCATTCTTGACGATCTCGACCAGGTTGACCCTGTTCAGCTGTCCGTCTACGGTCACCGTCTTATGGGTATTGCCGAACAGGTAAGCGACGTCTGAACGAGACAAGCTGACACAAGATGGGCAACATTCTCCGCAAGATCTCGATCTCACTCAACATCAAGGAACGCCTTGACTAGTATGTTCTCCGCCTGTTGGTCGTCTAACCCGAGCTCGTGCGCAATCTTTAACGTCGATGGCGGTCTGGTGGCCAATGCTCCTCACATCCCAATCCATTTGGGAGCGATGTCGCACGCGGTCCGTTACCAGGCCCAGGTCCATGGCAACACTCTCAAGGAGGGCGACATTCTGCTGTCAAACCATCCTGCAGCTGGTGGCTCTCACCTTCCTGATTTGACTGTCATCATGCCGGCGTTCCACAACCGGAGGATCGTCTTCTGGACTGCTGCGCGTGCACACCACGCTGACATTGGTGGTATCCGTGCTGGCTCCATGCCACCGTTCTCCAAGGAACTGTGGGAAGAGGGTGCGCAGTTCAAATCATTCAAACTAGTCAAGGAGGGCAAGTTCGACGAGGCAGGTCTGACTGAGGCACTTAACGCGCCTGGCAAATACCCCGGTAGCAGCCCGACTCGTACGCTGGGGGACGTAAGCTTCTTGGCTCCGAGCTTGCGGCTGACTGTAGAACATTTCGGATCTTCACGCCCAGGTCGCTGCCTGCCACCGCGGTGCGGTCCTCATTAACCAGCTCATCGACGAGCAGTCTCTGGAAACAGTGCAGTTCTACATGCGCGCGATCATGCATACCGCTGAGAAGGCAGTGCGTGATCTCCTGCGTGAAGTCAACAAAAAGTTCGGTGGTAAGCCGCTTGAGGCCGTTGACTTCCTCGATGATGGCACGAAGCTGCAGCTCAAGGTTTCGATCGATAGCGAAAAGGGCGACGCGGTCTTTGACTTCACTGGCACCAGCCCACAAACATACAACGTGGGTCTGCGGATGTTGATCCCGACTGACAGCAGAACCTCAACACACCAACGGCCATCCTCTACTCGGCCATCATCTACGTCTTGCGTTCCTTGATCATCAGCGAGCTGCCTCTCAATCAGGGATGTCTCAACCCTATCCGGGTAATCGTTCCACCAGAGTCGGTGCTTGCGCCCACGGAGAACGTCGCTGTGTGCGCAGGTAACGTGGAGAGCTCGCAGCGAGTCACAGACGTCATCATCAAGGCGTTCCAGGCTTGCGCAGCTGGACAGGGAGGCTGCAACAACCTTACGTTCGGTACCGGGCCCATGGAGGTTGACGGCAAGATTGTAAACGGCTTCGGTTATTACGAGACCATTGCGTGAGTCCATGCCACGCACGCTCTGACTGACATGCAGTGGTGGAGCAGGAGCTGGATCCACGTGGGAGGGTCAGAGCTGTGTACATGTGCACATGACCAACGTGAGCCTCTGCCCAAACTGTCTGTGGGCTAACGTGACCAGACGGCCATCGGAGACGTAGAGCTCACCGAGCGTGTTTACCCTGTCATCATCCGCGAGTTCAGCCGTCGTGCTAACTCTGGTGGGGCAGGTCAGCACCGCGGTGGCGATGGGTGTGTTCGCGACATCGAGTTCACTGAGTCTCTGGACGTGGCGATTTTGTCGCAGCGCCGTGTCATCCCGCCATACGGCATGGCGGGTGGCGAGCCCGGAATGTGCGGCATCAACCACTGGGCGCGCTTGGTACCTGCGGAGAAGGACGCAGGCAGCGACAAGCGGGACAAAAAGTACACGATCATCAACCTCGGCGGAAGCAACCAGTGCACCATGAAGGCGGGCGACCGCATCATCATCCAGACCCCTGGCGGTGGTGGGTACGGGAAGGTTGGCGATGACGCGAAGACGGAACGACGGGCTGTTCCGGAGCAGCCGCGCGCGTCTGGAAGCCTGGCCGCGATGAAGCAGACGGCGTGGTCCAACTAGAGTCATCTTGAAGGAGACATTGTCGTGTGTATTGATAGCGACTGCGAGAGCCATGCATCCATTCAAAGGAAGCTTAATGTACGTCAATAGCGGAATCTATCTGCAAATAGTTTCTTGACTTTGCTGGCCACGTCTTGTTGGCCTCAACAACCACATTGGCTGCCTGCATGCAGCACATCCCATCAGAGAGTGGGAGGTTAGACTCTGCGTTGGCTGCTACGTACCCTGGGCGGACCGGCAGACTGGGAGAGGGTGTTGTGGCTGGGGGAGGTTTACCACCTCCTCACTAGTATATCGGTTAGTATATTCGCCTCTCAGTCGAGAGCGCCTCGACCAACAATCAAGTCCTGGCAGTACCGCGAAAGAGCAGGGTTCAACTCCCTGGTGGGGAAGGAAGAGTTGCTAGACGCTCATCTTTTGGAGGTAGAAGCCAGGCAAGCTCTGTAAGGTTATTTTTTTGACGCCCTCGTATGTATGCCTTGTGCGTGAACAGAGTGGCCGGATGGCGGGGAGGCAGAGTGTTGGATGTCATTTATTTGCCTGGGTGCGGGTGTTGTGAGTAGCTGGTGTCAGGCTGGAAAGGCATGCAAGATAGACTACTGGATTCAGATCTGTGGAGGACCTGCGTGGTTCACCCAGCCTCTCCCCCTTACCTGTACAGTACCTCTCGCACCTTGCTCGTCACTTGAAGGGTATCTCACACACTCACCATTGTCCTCCCACCCTTATCCTGCCTCTTCCGGCCGATACCAGCTACACCCACCAGGAGCGAATGCCCGTGCGCTCGCAACGGGACCTCACGCCACCGCCTCACTCATCTGTCGCAGCTGGGGCCATGGAAAAGAGCATGAGGAGGCCTGAGAGTGGGTGAAGAGATCGCCGTTTCGAGCTTGGAGCGATGACCCGCGCAGAGCGGTGTGCCGCGGCACGAGGGCTTGTGCAAGAGATGAGTGACTCACTGTGCACTGAAAAAGCATTAATGCCCAACACTGTTGTTCTCACTCTTCGTTCCGTCCACTACCTTCAAACGATCAGTTCTCCAAGCTGCCCATTGCACAGACAGTACATCGGCACCAAGACCACCTCCATCACGACCACAGCCCTACCCCACCCATGTGTCCCGGAATCCCCTGCTGCAACCTTCCTTCCTGCGGCCCAGTGTGGGTCAGCAGCAACGGACCCCACACTGACTGGATCCACACGGGCAGGGCCCACCACTTCCACGGCCACGAGAACCGCACGGCCAGCGGCCGGGTCGTGCATACGCACGAGGCCAGCACCGGCGGCTGCGTCAACATGCGCTACGAGTTGGCGGGTAACCGGCAGCAGTGGGTGATCGACGCCACCTCGGGCCCATCCCCGCAGCCTGCCATCCCCATCTCAGGCCGGCCTCTTCCACCTATGGTGCCTGTGTCAATGGCCGTCCCAGCCCTAACCCCTGTGTCGACATGCACACACACACACCACCATAGACCATCCAACATGTGCACGCCCGTTGCCAACTTTTGTTCATGGATCAAGCCCGACGCGAGCAAGAGAGCCGCTGACGCTCAGGCTGCCAACGCCAGGGCTCTCGCCGAGGCTCATGCCGCGAAGGTCAAAGCCACTGCCGAGGCGCTAGCGGCAAAGGCGAAGAGAGACGCCGCCGCCAAAGAGGTGGCGGCGGCCAAAGCGAACTACGAGGCGATCCTCGCCAAGGTCCATGAGGGCAAGGAGAAGGACGAGTGGGCCCGCTACTGGGCCGACTTGGAGCGGTATTACCGCGACATTGGGCACCAAGCAGAGGCCAAGGCCGTCAGCGAAAACCGAGTGGGCGCTTTCAATCTCAACAACTTCTGGGGCTATCCGAAACCGTAGCCCTGGTCGGTGGCGACGCGCGGGCGCGAAAGGCTGAACGGCGTCTTCCGTGGGGCCATCGGTGGCCCCCGGTTGGAAGGGCTGCAGGGAAGGGGAATGCTGTATTGTTCAACTGCGCAGGGTCGCCTGGCCTCTGCCATCGGTCTTCGCGATCTGTTGCTCCCTAATACTAATATTTAAAGCGGCTTTAGGGCGATTTCTTAGCAACTCACTGCGTGCTGGGCGAAGATGCCTGCCTAATTTTGACGCTCGGGCCATTAGTCCTATTCCAATACTGAACACGATAATATTGATTACAGTTCACAATACACTGTCGGACGCGATGTGTAATCTCTCAAGAAGTCACCGGCCACCAACAGAGGAAAAAGACTGTGCGTTAACTCGGCCGAGGTAGTGCAACGATAAAACAACCGTCGTCCACCTTGCACTGCTAGGCACCCAGTGTGGCACTCCTCTATCTGACCATAGCCGGCTCAATGCTGCTGTATATAAACCCCCACCGAGTCCATCCATCGCTCTTGAGCATCACATCCCACACCCTCCACCAGCACACCCACTATGCAGGCCACACCCCTTACCGCACGCGCACTGGCGCTTCACAACCGCCTTCTCTGCAGATGTGGACACTGCGTGGTCCACAATATCGCCCCCGCGCCGCCTTTCTTCTCTCACACGTCCAAGGATCTCAGGCACCAGAGCCAGAACCAAGCCCCCCCGGCCCCGTCGTCGACAGGAGCCGTCTATAACTTGGGATCCAACACCGATGCTATAGCACCCACCCCCCGCTGCGAGTGCCACGACTGCCGTCACCGCCGTAAGCACGCGCTCGGCAGCCACCGCCGCCACCGGGCCCTTCTTGCACCCACCCCCTCCCCCTCCCCCTTCCCCCTCCCATCCCCCTCCCTATCATCCCCCGCCACTTCCCGCCACCTGCTCTTCAGGACGATGTGTACGGCTGCTGCCCTTTTTTCACGTCGCTCAACGTCTACCTCGGCAGACTGGAGCACATGCTATACAACCTTGTTCCCACCAACCCTCAGTACATCCTGCGTACACGCGCTCGTCCCAAGCAGCGCGTCCGCTTCATCCTAAACGGAAAGGTCAAGTGAGTCGCCGCTTCCGAAGCAGTGACGTTTGGGGAACCGCGGGCGCTGCCGGCCCTGGCTGTGTAACCACGGCCGATGCTGACAGCAGGTATCCGGGGCATTCTGCCCAAGTCGAAGGCCCACCCCTGAGCTTCTAAGCTTAAGCCCCCGGACCGCCACTCGACCGACACCGGACGGCAAAGCCTACACTGCTCTCCTAAATGAGTAATTGTACTGTACTGTGCCTGCCCTGTTCCCGAGCTCGATGTCTATTAGGGTGTGGCGGCGCCATGGCCATGGCCGTCAGAAGCCCTTGTGTCCTCCGGAGACTTGGGTGTGCTGATTTCGCCGGCTGTCGTGCCAGCCTCGTGATCTGTAATCTCCGCCTTAACCCGTGAGGACCTCTGCCTCGTGATCCGCGACGACCTCAACCACGCAATCTGTAAACTCGAAGCTCGAACCTCGTAGCTTTGTAACCAAAACCTCATAACCTGTTGAATGTACCCTATAATTGTGCTTCTCAGTTAGCGACAGAGTCTTTGTTCCTTCGGTTGGCTCGGTAGGACGGGATGTGTGAAGGCCTGTACGACGGCGACTAGGGCTCCCGGTCACGTGCGCTCGGCTCGCCGCCGGCTTTCGTGGTCCCGGGTCTGATGCCAGGATCCGTGAGGAGAGCTCGAGCTCGGTCCTCTAGTCGTGCCATGGTACTAGCCCCAATCTCTTCGAGAACGTGTGGGATGTATACATTGTAGCTGACGTGTGTTGGAGTTGTATCCCCAAGCCAAGCCAAGGAGAGGAGGAGTGAGATGGCTGCCCACGAAAGATTCCTACAGATGCATGCATGTGGTCTCATACTCTACACCCCACACACCTCCCAAAACCCGTCATCCCAAACCCCAGCACTCACGCTGCGTTGTTGCCGAGATCTGATCCATCCTTTACCCGCCCCAGCCCTTTCCCGCCCTTCCACCGCCCCATCCCACCCCACCAAACAGCGCACTGCAACATTCACATTCTCAAACCGACTCGCCCTTGTCCCCCTTGCCCTCCGCATACTCGGCCTGCAAGCGCTCGAGAATGACGCACATGCGCTCGGCATCGTGCGTCGCGTCGCTCGACTTGGACACGCGGTCAATGGCCTCGAGGCTGACATTGCGCGTCTCGGGCAGGAGGCGTACGCGACGTCCATGAGCATGAACCCCAGCAAGAAGATGTACGTGCCCCACCCAATTCTCTCGAGTATGGGAGGCACGAAGTGCGACACGCAAAGGTTTGTCATCCAGTTCGTGGAAGCGCCGAGCGCGGTGCTCACCGCGCGCGCGCTCATCGGCATGATCTCCGCAATGACGACCCACGAGCACGGGCCCCAGATGGCACCGAAGCAGAGCACGTATGTCCATGCAGCCGCGCTCGCCTGGCGCGCGGCCCACTTGTGCGCGTGGGTTGCGGTCAGCACGCCCATGGTCAGTAGGGAGGCGGATATGCCGAAGCCACCGAGGCTGAGGAGTGGGCGCCGGCTGAGCTCGTCGATGTAGATTATGCCAGGGAACTTGGCGACGAATGTGGAGATGCCGACGACGCCGGAGGCGAGGAGCGAGATGGACGTGTCGCCTAGCCCGAGCGACTGGGTTGGCGCGTAGACGACGATCCTGCCGTTAGTTGCCGATTGCCGATTGCGGATCTCGGTCAATTCCATGGTGCCTCGCTGTGTGCACTCTGCACTTGCACATGCACACAGCGCACCCAATCAACCGAGATAGCGGTAAACTCACGCATCAATGCCGCTCATCTGTCGAAACCACATCATGAGGCAGGTGATGGCCGTGCGGCGGAACATGGCGCGGGGCTTGAAGAGGTCGGCGAACTGGGGGGCGAACGCCCTGCCGACTGCGTTCGGGTACTTCTCAGCCGCGGTCTCGTGCTCGAACACCGAGTCGGCCCTGATCTCAAGGAACTCGAGGCGGACCACCTCGTCCTCGATCGGGAGGTTACGGACGTACGAGAGCACCTGGAACGCCTCCTGGTCACGACCATGCTTGAGCAGCCAGCGGGGCGAGTACGGGATGAAGAACGTGGACAGCGCAAGCAGGATCGAGGGGATGGCCTGCAACGCGAGCGGGAGGCGCCACGCGACTGAGTTGGTCGCGCTGATGTAGTTGGTCCCAACCCAATTCAGTACGAAGCATGATCCCAAACGTGACCGAGAGCTGGAACGTGCCGACCATGGTCGGGCGCACCTCGGCCGGCGACATCTCCGAGTTGTACATCGGCACAGCGGTGATCATAGAGCCAACCGCGAGGCCCATGAAATGGCCGCCGTAGTGACAACCGCGCCTAGGAGACACACGAGCACGCCACCGAGGATCGGCCAGCGCCGCGAAAACCGGTAGCAGCAGTACCCGTTGAGCAGGGAGCCGATCCAACCGCCGAGCGCGAGCACCGCCACCGCCCACCTCTTGTATGCCGCGTCGTCGATGATGCGCCCGAACGCACTCACGTGTTGCCGTTAGCGCTCGATCAGCACCAAATTACCTTGAACGAGGGCATGACCATGCACTGCCCTTACGCGGCCTGCTGGTAGCCTTAGCAGAGGCCGCCCTGCGCCGTCGCCAGGGCAATGAGCAGCAGGCGCCGGTTCTTCAGCAAGCCCTTGACGCCAGACGGGCCCGCGAACTGGGCGCGCTTGTCGTCGTTCTCCGCAACGTCGCGGCTCATCGGCCGCCGGGCGGCGTAGTCGTCGTGTACCTGCGTCATTTTTTCTGAATGGGACATCGTTGGGAAGAGGAGGGGCGGACCGTTCCAAATTTCTGCACCACTTTGCCAAGCCGGGGACACCCCGAGCTCGGGGTACCGGAGGCTCTGCAGAGGGCGACAGTTGCCCGCGGGCCCAGTTGTGCGGCTCTCGGAGCATGCAAGCGCCAGCCAGGTACTGTAGCATGTACTCCCACTCGCGGACGGCGACTAGAAAACTCATTTTGGCATGGTGGCCGGTGACTTGAACTTTGAAACATGGCCGGCGACTTGGCCCTTGGTGCAGACAAATGCAAAGGACTAGGAACAGGTATCGTACTGATAAAGCAATCCCCGGCAGTGAGCGGTAAATACCCGCGCTTGACGTTGGGGGACATCCACTTTAAATACTTCCCCCGATTCGTTGTTGGATCTGAGTAGATGCCGTGGGGCTTACACTACACCAGATGTCGCCCGGGCTTGCAGTCTTGCAGCCTAGGATGCAGACGGGCTGGTGAAACGGGTTGCAGATGAGTGATGATGTGATGCAAAGAGTAAACTACTGGAGGTGCGAGTAATCTACGGAGAGAGGGGCGCTAGTCACGTGACTGCAGCAGCGTTGCCGCCTGGGCAGTTGACGTATTCAACATTCATAACTTCCATCTCCTCGCTAGTATATCGGTTAGTATATTCGCCTCTCATTAGAGAGTTGCTGGAGCATCGCGCACAGCTTGACCGCGAAAGAGCAGGGTTCAACTCCCTGGCGGGGAATTTCTTTTGGTCTCAGTCCTCTTTGAACCTGCTCCCCGGTGTGCTCTAGGTATATTCGACACCCTGTGGGGCGCACTGACTGCGAAGGGAGCTGTGGAGGGGAAATTGCTTCGCACGTTTGATCCTGCCACTTTGAACAGAACCCTATGTCGTTGTCCGGTGGAGGTGGTCAAGTTGCGGAGAGTCAGCCCAGGCTCCAAGGGTGCGTGCCAGTTGCCAGCATGTAAGTGCACAAGGACGCGTGCGCCGCTTCCGGTATCGGTCTCCTGCAAAGATCCATGCCCCTTTCCTTCTTCCAGTACATTTATGAATCTACTCGTCGCGCTGCTGCATGCTGGTAGGCTTGAGACGGAGGTGGGGGTCGGTCCAGAGGGTCCACCCCATAACTGGGTCAGCGTTGTGGCAGGCAGACTCACTGAAGAAGCTCGCACCGACCGCACCCGTGACGAAGAAGGCGAGAGGGTAGCTGGTACTAGTCAGTGTGGGGGAGAGGGTAGGAGGAGGTGTGGGTTTTGTGGGGCCAGGTGGAGGTGACACGTTGCCAGGTCGCCATAGCCGCCACTCGGACCGCTGCTGAGATGAAAGAAGCAGGAAGGCGGTGTCTGGGGCATGCGGGGCCACGGTTACGCAAACCAATGGCCAGCGTCGGGGAGGGGAGCGGAAGGACGGGTTAGTGGGGACTCACAGGTCGACGGGGATGTTGATGATGAGCTGCTTCATCTGGCGTGAGCAAAGAAGAAGGAATGGTAGGATGTGGGATGAGGAAGACCAGGGAAGGCGACGACACACCTTGCTGGCCTTGGAGGCAGTGGCCGACGCCGACATGGCACGGATCGGGGTTGGCTGGTAGAGGCCGACGCGGGCGACTGTTGTGGCGCGGAGGGCGGGGCGAGCGAACATCTTGGTTTTGAGCTGTTTGCAAAGGTGAAGGACAAGTCCAGATGAAGAGTGAGGCGATGAGTGCAGACTGAGGACAAGGAAGGCGAGAAGCGGCCTTTATGTCACGCCCCTCAAGCTCCCTCGCACGATCCGCACCCATCGTCCATTATCCATCCATTACCCATTCGCCATTACCCAACGCCCGTTCCCACGGACGCACCCACCGGGTCGACGCCACAGATCGAGGACGGTGACCCTTCCGCAATAATACATACTTTTACACTTTTATTGTTCGCTGTTTACTGTTTCGATTACAGTCACATGGCCGGCGCATGTTGTAGGCCGAGGAGATGGGGATCCCACTGAGTGTCCAAATCCAGGCCAAGCTGGTCGACGGCCATCTGTACGCCGTTTTGAGGTGGTGGCTGCTGTGTCCCAAGCGAGTTCATGGCGTTCGCGAGCAATGGAAAGCCGTCCCAGAAGTTAGCCTGCTCGGGCTGGAGCGCCTCCTGGTACGCAATCTGGCCGGCCTCTTCCCACCATTGGTCGGGAGCTGGATTATGCGGTCCCGCAACGTGTGAACAGAGTGTGGACGACAGTGAGGGTGCTGTGTTTGATGGCGTCGTGCTCGCCAGACTGTACAGGTGTGGGTTTCCCGTCTCGTGAGCGCGTGGCGGCGCGCCGCCCTGGCGCGCGTTGTCAAGCAAAGCGTTGATGAAACGCGCCAAGTATGCCGGGTGGCTCGAGTGGTCGCCGCGCGCGGCTTCTCTGCATACTATCACGACTGGGGTTAGTTCCGGTGTTCCTGTGTATAGACGTCAATTGAACGCACCCTTGGACAACTTGCGCAGGACGCTGGCCTTGGCCGGCGGATCGAGGTACGCCATGAAGCCGATGAGACGCACGACCGTGGACGCTACGGCGACCGAGTGCGCGTCCTCGATCATTGGCATGATGCCCTGGCGCCCGAAGCCATCGATGACAATGTCGAGCAGCTTGAGGCTCGTGCCCACGCACGAGTGCAACAGCCCGTTGCGGTGCTTGCGCGGCGCCAGCGCCAGTGACGTGCACTCGACCAGCAGCTGGACCGCAAGTGTAGAGAAGTCGTTGATGCTAACGCTTGTCGACGTCAGCGTCACGGCGTACTTGTCCGAGCGGAGGAAGTCGTGCGACCGATGCAGGTCCTCAAGAACGCGCCTCAGCCCCGAACGTAGCACGTCGTAGCTGCTCCTGCAGCTCTGGAGCTGGCGCACCTCGGACTGGAGGAGGGACGTCTTGACGGCAAAGTCCAGCTGGCCGTCAGATGGGAGAGGGTACGGGATGGTGCGGATCCACTCGGCGACGTCGGGTGCCCTGTGCATCATGCTTGGACGGTCGGAGAGCTGGGTCGCTGTCGAGTCGAAACAGAACAGGGAGATCCACGTGCGCTCGCGGTCGATGGCGAGGCGTGCCTTGCGCTCACCGGCCGGCAGTGGTCGGCGAGGAGGGAGGTGCAAGTCGAGCTGGTATCCCAGCCGAATGGCATGGCCGAGGCGGAGCCAGCCGCGCCCATCTGTCGGTTTCTTCCAGTAGTGCAGAATGCAGATCGCCTGGACGAGCTCGATCGTAGCCACGCACTGGGCGATGGCATTCGACACGAGGCGGTCCGAAGACTCAAGCACTCTCTCGTACAGCTCGGGCCGGAAGAACTTGGACGCAACGGTGAGCACGGCGGTGAAGAGCTCTGGGCTAGCGTGCCGTGTGTATGTGGCCGTGTGGATTGCCGGGTCGAGGAGGCACACGCACGTCTGCAGCTGGTCAAAGTAGTGGTGGAACAGCGAGTCGCACTCGTCCATCGACAGTATTCCCAGCCCGATCGGGTCGTCCGTGCGTTCCATGGTACTTGTGGGACTTTCGTCGACGCCCCTCTCTCGGTCCATGACACCGGCGATGCTGAAGATGGACCGGTTCGCCAGCTCGTGGTACACCGAGTGCGCCGGCTTGTCAAGGTGCGGACGGTCCTCGTGCTCGTGCAGCTGCTCGTCCTCGTCAGAGCTATCTAGTGACGGGCTGGGAGAGAACTGATGCGAGCCGGAGCGCGAGGCTCCGCGCACATCCGAAATGGGCCGGATGGCGTTCATGTCGAACCCGATCGCTGGAGACATGGAACCTGAGCTTGGTGCCGTGCTCCGCGCACGTTTGGCTATCCGTAAGTCCGGCTCCGTTCGCCGCCTCCGCCCCCGCTGGTGAGCGTGGTACACGCACTCGAGGTTCAGGCGCGTACACCGCTGACACCGTGTCGAAGCGGGGTCTTCCGCCTGGACGCATTTGCACTGATGTCAGTGGCGTCACATAACGCAACCTGCCTTGACCGTTCGGCACCCACTGCAGCTACTACTCTGTCAGCATGGGGCCATGTTCAGGACGTACACCTTGTTCTCGCCTGTTGCTGTCTTCGGTGCCCGCCGTCGCGGACGGTCTGGACTCATACCCCCACCCGGACTCGCGAACGCGGCCCCGGCGCCCTCTCCACTCAGGTGCTGCATCAGGTGCTGGGATTGTCCAGTGGGACACGGGGGTTCCTGCGTGATACGCTCGGCCCTTGTTCCAGAATGCGAGACTGTGTGAGGTGCACAAGTTGGAATGAACTAGCCGAGGCGCGGTGAGTTGAGGCGACAGCAACAACGGTGACTTGGGGGAAGGGTGGGAATTGTGTGGGAGTTTTATCGGCGCTCTACCGGCGACTGGATTGTGGGGCACCAGGGAATCAGGAACAGGTGTCGGCATGGTTGTTCTCTTGCCTGTTCCTATCTACACCATCTGCCAACTCTCTTTGTTCCATTCTGCTACTCTACTCCCATCTTCTTGATTCATTCATTCGACCGAAAGCTAGCTGGTGAACGCGACAATGTCCCAACCACAAACACCTCCACTACTGGCCGCCCACCTCACTTGATCCAGGCTGCCCGCCATCCGCAAACCGCACCTTGCGGGGCCGGAAAGGAGCCGCCACGCAGCCGAAGAACCGCGCCGGCGAGTGTTCGCGGTGGTGATACCGGTCTTTGGGCGGGGGCGGGGGCGGTGAATGGGATGAGGCTGGGTTGAGGGCATAGACCCTAGCCGGGGGCGGAACAGGTGGATAGTTCTGGGCGGGTGGTGCTGCAGCTGTGGCAGAAGAGGGTAACCTTGGAACTGGCAGCGCTCGCTCGGGGTAACGCGTAGACGGCGCCTGGTACGCCGGTGGAACAGGTCGCTCGTTGGTGGAGGCGAATGTCGAAAGCCTTCGCACACTGTCGCCCCAGCCACTCTGCCGCAGAAAGCTGGGGCGGGGAGGTACCGGTTCGGCCGAGTGTTCAAAGTAAGCTGGTGGTGGCGAGCGGGTGGTCAGCGGGGTTGTAGCGCTCGGAGGAGCTAGGCCTGGCACCAGATTGCGGACCCAGCGGAGGGTCTGGCGGGCGCGGTTGCGTGTATCGGTGTCGTCGTGGATGTAGGAGTGAGTAACAGGGCGGGTGGCTGGGGTAGACTCCAGGTAGTGTTCCGTCGAGCGAAAAGGCGACGGCTCGGAGCGGTTGCGTCTACGTCTACACGAGCCGAAGGAGCCGGCGTGGGCGATGATCGAGTGCGCTTCAGACGGCGTGTCGGTGTGGTCCCGACGGTAGAGCTGTTCATTCTCGATTGCGCGCGGCTTGTGGTCAGAGCGGCTTTCGCGCTCTGTGCGTCGTCCCTGGTGGCCATGGTGACCATGACGGTGATGGTGGTGGTGGCGGTCACGGTGTCGACCCTCACGGTGACTCGATTGGCGCTCCGGGCGAGCACTGGGGCGGTATCTACCCTGGCCCAAGAGTCGCTCGTCCACCGCTGGAAGAGGCACGCCACTGTCCATCTGGGGGACCATCGTGCTAGGGAAGTGCACAGGCATTGCCGAGGATGGCGGTGGCCACTTGGGATGTTGTGCGTATTGAGAGGGGTAGGCGTAGGAGTAAGTCATTGCAGGTGGCAGGTGGCGTGGGCACTGTCGCATGTAAGTGCAGAGCTCTTATGCTAGTTGGGCCCTCCTCCGTTGATCATTTCCCCCCTTGCTCGCAGAGAACGAGATGTGTGGATTGCGCACGTTGGGGGCAGGGGTGATGAACTGATCGCACGCGCCTGGAGCGAGCATTGCAGTTGTGATCATCGCAGTTGTGGACGGAATGCGCCACAGAGGCCTGACGCCGCGATGGCGCATGACACTTGGTGGTCGTCAGTGGCTTGATTTTAATTTCGTCAGTCAATCCGTACAGCCAGCGGTAGCTGCACGTTCCGCACGTGCGGTGCACGTGCCAATGATAGAACTCCAGTTACATCTAGGACAGGCTCTGCAGTGAGCCCGTAGATCTCATGCTCTCTGTGGCTGTTCCGAGCCATTATGTCGGCCAAGGCAGACACGCCAGCCCCTACGCCCTTACGCCACCTTGTATGTCTGGACGGTGTAGCCCTCGGGCTCCGTTCCGAGAGCGTAGTGGATCTCAACCTCGAGCTCGCGCGAGTTTTCAGCCGACTTGCGGCAGAAGAAGCGGCCCGACACCCGTTGCCCCGCTGCAAGCGTAAATGGCTTGCGGAGGAGGAACGACACCTGCTTCCAGTGTGTGGGCTGGCCGCGAGGGCCAGTTGTGAAGCTGACGGCGTTGACATCGCCGCTGTTGAGCGGCGCAACCTCGCTCTTGTACAGGTCGTCGGCGAACTCGTGGATGTGCACAGGGTGCGACAGGGGAACGCGTCCCTCGATCCCCGGAATGGGGCTGAAGAAAGTGTCAAAGTGCGTGAGGAAGGCACGCACCGTCTCCTCCTTGTTTGAGGTGGAGACGAGCTCAAAGTTGGCGTGGAAGTCGAGGCTTTTGGGCGTCGCGTCGTGGCTGTTGATGTCCCGCACCACCGCCTCGGACGTCACGACCTCCTGGCGGTCGACAATGTCGATCACCCCGTCGGGATAGTAGACGCCGTTCATGGCGCTGCTCATGTTGTAGCCGTACACGTTGTCCCAGAAGTCGATACGCTCGCGGAATACCCTGTCGCCGGTGATCGCGCTGATGACGAGGCGCGTTTGGGAAGGCGCCATCAGACCTCCTGGCGCGAGGAAGCGATCGCGTGCAACCAGCACCGAGTCCAGCATGCTTTCGTACAGCAGCATGTACCCCATCCATTCGGAGACGATCACGTCGACAGTGTCCACAGGCAGCGAAATGTCCTCGACCTTGCCCTGGATCACACTGTTGTCAGCTACATCGAGCACACCTGCTCACGTAACAACGTCGCCGAGCCCGTTCTCGCGGATGTTCTCACGTGTCTTGGACGCGAGGTTGGACGCTTCGATCGCGTAGACGTGCTTGGCACCGGCCTTGGCCGCGAACACTGCCGTCAGTCTTGACACCCTCAACCTCATCCCAGACTCACTCGAGAGGATGCCTGTCCCTGCCCCGACGTCGAGCACGATCTTATCCCGGAACGCACGCGGGTTGCTGAGGATGAACCGCGCGTACGACACTGTCCGCGTCGTGTCCTTGAGCATAATTTCGTGGATCTCGTTGTGGGTATACGAGTCAAAATAGTGGGTGTCATCGTCGCGCTTCTTGCCCTTGCCCTCGTCCTCGCCCTGGACGGTGCGCTCAACGATGCCGCGCAGCATCTCGACCTCCTTGTGCAGGCGCGCGATCTCGGAAGCGGCGGCACCACTTGCCGGCTCCGTCTTGGGCTCCTCGTCATCAGACCACTCGTCGTCGTCGAGCTGCAGCAACGGGTCGTCTGGCACTACGGGAATGAGCAGCTGGTCATCCTTCAAGCGCTCGTCGTCGGCTGCGATCTTGGTCACGTCTACAACGGTCAACCCGTCCCGGCGGATGAGGTTGATCAGACGCATGCGTCCGTACACGTCGAGCTCGAGCCTGCTCGCCGTCTCCATAAGGTCGAAGCCTTCCTCCTTGGCGGCCGCGAGCGCCGCCTCAGGGGATGGGTAGACAGTCTCGCTGAAAAGAGCGCGTGTGAGACGAGCATCGCCAAGAGACGAGCCCCAGTCGGACACACCGTCGTCAGAGTCGGACGCTGAGCCGTCGCTCGGTGGGGGAAGGTGGGCGGGGATGGTGAAGGACATGGTAATTGTTGAGGTCAGAACCGGCTGGCCGAAGGATGGCAAAGTTTGCTGTGGAGGTGGTGCCTGATAGAGAAACCATGTGAGCCCCGCATTGCTCACAGTCTCTCGCTCTGGAATCCGCTTGTTGCTTTTCTTCTTTCCTCTCACACCACCCATGCAAGCCCGCGGCCCATCATCGCCACGCAGCGTGCATGCGCGTCCAGCATCTCAAGAAATATGCCCAACAGCCTTTCGTCGGTCCCGTTCCACGCGATTGCCATCCGGGCAGACGGCAGCATCCACCTCTGGCTGATGCCAGTTGGAACACGTCCGCTACATTCCGCTAGACTACGCCCTGTCTCCCTGCGCTTGACATCGGTTCGCCGCCTTGTTTGTCTCCGAGCACACACCCAGCGCCACTGACGATGCGGCGCTTCACACCGCAAACGGTCAGCCTCGGCTGCCGGGCGGTTCACTCCCTTTAGTGACTTTGCCACTCGATGCCATCCACTGAACCTTCTCACTGATACCCATGATACTTCGGCTCCTAACGACACTAGCACCCCTGGCGGCGGCGGTGAAAGTTCCATCCCACTCTCCCATGCTGGACTTCTGGCCACGCGGGGCGTGGATGCTCTCGGAATCGGAGAATGGCACCATCGCCACGGCCAATTCTTCCACACCTGTCGAGCTGGCCTTTACCTTCATTGGGTCGACTTTCACCATCGACGCAATGTGGGACACCGCATCGGACTTCAACGTCACCGCCGATGGAGCTGTGCCGCCGCTCAATCTCACCAGACCCATGGAGGGCAAGCTGGCGGCGGGAGTGCACTCGCTTAACGTGACCGCATTGGGTGGCGTGCGAGTCGCAGGTGTCACGTGGGATGGGCCGTACATCGGAGCTTGGTCAACCTGACAGCAGGACAGGCCTCACGCAAGTAGCCTTCACACTGGATGGGGAACTGGTCGTCGTGAACGAGGTGAGCTGGGCCGGGGAGTGGGCCATTGAGAGCACGGTACATGGTAGGTGCTTGTGTTGCCGCATTAACTCCAGCGCCGCACACGTTGGCAGTGGGCCGTGGGAACGCGTCGGTCTATATCTCACTGCCTGACAATACCAGCTCGTTCGAGCTGCGTGGTCTCGTCGCACCTGGTGCTGGTAGCTTCACCCTCGATCTTGACCCACCTATCCGGCCGCGGTTCATCGCCAATACCGATTCCAATGTTAGAGACCCGACAGCCTTACTGTACTCAGTGTCGCTCGACCGGCACGAAAGGTACACAGTCAAAGTCTCCGCGAGCTCGGGCTCCGTCTACCTCCTCGACTGGGGATACGCGCTGGACTGGTGAGTACCCTGATGATGGAGTTGACTGCAGTGGCGGCGAATGCTTCGGTGAACCACCCGTCCAGCCCCAGAGACGCTCGGCGAACAGCAGGAGCGCGATCGTGGGCGGCGTCCTCGGCGGCGTGTTCGGCCTCTTCGCCCTCCTGTCTCTCCTAATGGTGTGCTGGTTCTGCTGTCAGCTCCGACGACGTCGCCTGTCCAGCGGTCGTGCCGATCTCAACCAACGCAAAGATGAGGAGCACCAGTTCAGTCGGGTAGACAGGAAGTGCGAGGCGGTGCGAATGGACACTGACACAAGCCGTTCGAGAGGCACCCAGGCCCCCTGTCCATCGCTATCGACGCTACCTCCAGAAGCTTTGGATGAGCAATGGCCGATTACTCCAGCGGCAGGCATGAGTGCAACTCCATCGACCGTCCACTTCGCACCACTGCCGTGGGCCCCACCTGCACCCTCACCGAAGTTTCAGCAGGACAATATGATTGTCCGAAACCAAGGCGAGATCTCGGTCCTTGCGAGAGAGTACGCGGATCGATTGCACGGACAGCCTGAGGTAGGCAGGGCTCCGAGCCCCACTCCCTCAACAGCTAGTTCGAATTACTTGTCGGCCGGAAGACACATGGGGCAGGAGGGCGATGCGTTTGAGATCCCAACCCGCGGGCCAGACGACGTCCAGGTTGCTCCGCCATAACACTCGATGGGCTTTTGGAACCAGGAGGAGATGGTGAGCGAGAGAGCAGGCAGGCGTACGGACTTGGTCGCAACGGGCCGAGGAGCGAGGAGCTAAGCGATGAAAGTTTCACCTTTCCAGCGTGTGTCAGCACTGGCACTTGCGTCCTGCTCGTGTTTGAACGTGCGAGCTCCGTGCCGCAGCAACATTCTTACGACTAACCGCAGGGCCATTCCCTTCGGCTGGGAAGAACACTCGCAATACTGGGGGAGGGGCCTAGCTGCTGTAGCTCAGAAGCCCATGCCACGACTGAGATGGCGCGGCAGGTGCGTTTGTTTGAGGGCAACCAGATCCCAGGAGGCCGCTAGTCGCTTGGACCCCAATCGAGCCCACGCCCCACCCCACTTGCCAAACAGAGCTGTGCAGTGCACTCCGCACTGACGTTCCCCTCTGTCCGGTGAATCGGCAATGACAACAAGTGCCAATGCCAATCAGAAGCCACTGGCTCCGACGTGCCCCGCATTATGCTCTTCGAGTAAGCATACCAAATCTGCGGGGTATTCAGGAGGTTGGACCCTTGGTCATTCCACGATGCCGGGTCGAATCGGGGCTGGGAGCCGTCGGCTCCGATCTGCCCCATTCCATGATTTCGAATTCTGCACGACAGCTCTCCCTGTGGTTACATTCGCGCCATGCGCCAAGACGTGTATGCCACGACATAAATGGGACGCGGTCGCGAACGACTAACCAGACGCCACCACGAGCAACAACAATGACGACATCCACACTATTCACGATCCCGCGTGCCATCGCCCTCACCGGCCTCGCGTACGCGGTGTACGAGACGCGCCGCCTCGTCGCCCGCTACCCGATACAGCAGGGCAGCTCGGCGCTGGCCCAGTGGCCGGATGGCGTGGGCGCGCCGTACGAGGTCTGTACGCGCACGCGTCTCCCGGCCGGCGCGGACCCGCGCGAGACGTTCGTAACCGCGTTCTACGCGACGTGGACGCTGCGCGTCGAGGACTTCCTCTACCGCAACTTCATGAGGGGGATGGTCATCGAGCCGCCCCCGCTGCCCGCCGCCGAAGATGCACCGCAGGCCCCCGAGTCCGAGTTCGAGAGCGCGTCCGCGCGCCCTCTCTCGACACCGTGCACGCCTCCGCCTACACCGGTGCCCGTCGGCACAGCCTCAGCCGATGTGCCGGCGTATGCGTCGGGCCTGTTCCCGGTTATCGGCCGGTCAGCCGAAAGCACGATGGTGTGGTGGGGCTCGGTGAAGGGCGCCGGCGGCGCCCAGCTGCTCACTTGCACGCGCGTGCCCGGCTCCGAGACCGATGTAACGGTGTCGTTTGCGTGTGCCGAGACGAATTTCCTCAAGGAGGGCTCGGTGGATGGCTGGATCGGCACCAAATTCCACCGCATGTACATGCGATACCTGCTCGACCGAGCTGCTGTGCGCATGGATAAGTGGGCGACCGCGGACAGCCGTCAGTACACCACAGAGAAGCTTGTATTGTAAGATACACCCCCAGAGATAATACCCTGCCATGCACCGTATGCTCGCTGCCAACGGTCGGAATACACGTCGTACATACATGCTGTTTATAAATCTCCTACTCGCCCATGCTGTGGACTACTCCTGAGAGAGAGTTATTTTTTGTGCTTCCTACTCGACCTCGCCGGCGCGGAAGGCCTCGTAGTGGATGTTGGCGGGGTCAACGCCACGCTCCTTGAGGTCGGCGACCATCTTGGTCATGAACGGGTCGGGGCCGCAGACGTAGTACTGGCTCTTGTTGTCCTTGAGGGCCAGCATGTCCTCGTCAAGCTTCTTGAGGTCAATGAAGCCCTCCTCGGTGTTCGGGCCCACGGCGGGGCCCTCCGAGTAGTACGCCTTGGACTTGATGCGGCCGGCGGACAACTTGACGAGTCTGTCGACGTGGCGCTGGAAGACGTGGTGGTTCTTGGTCTGAACGGCCTGGATCCACGAGATCTTGGTCTTGGCGCCGTCCTCAATCAGAGTGTTGAACATGGACATGTTGGGAGTGATGCCGACACCGCCCGAGAGGAAGACGACGTGCTCGGGCAGAGGGTTGGGAAGGTGGAACGAGCCGGTGGGGAACGAGCACTCGATCGTAGCGCCGATGGGGAGCTTGTGGAGGTGGGTCGAGACGAGACCGTCAGGGACCGAGCCGCCGTCCAGGTCCTCGCGCTTGACGGTGATGCGGTAGCGGTCGTCGGAGGGCGAGTCGGACAGCGAGTAGTGACGGCACTGGTACACGCCGAGCGAAGGGATCTTGCAGCGGATGGTGATGAACTGGCCGGGCTTGTAGGGCTTGAGAGGGAGCATCGCTGGGTCCACGGGGACAAACTCGAGCGACGCGATCTGGTACGTCTCGTCGAGGTGGCCGGTGATCCGGAACTCCTTCCACCCGTCCCAGGCAGCCTTAGCCAGCAGGTCGGCCTCGGCGTCGATGAAGATCTTGGCAAGCTGCCAGTACGCGTGGTACCACGACTCTTTGAGCTCAGGGGTGAACGCATCGCCGAGGATGCGCTGGATGGCAGCGAGGAGGTTCTCGGCGACGACGGCGTAGTGCTCGGGCTTGATGCCGAGCGCGGCGTGCTTCTCAGCAATGCGGACAACGGTGGGCACAAGCGGGCTCAGGTCGTTGATGTTGGCGGCGTACGCGTGCACCGCACCAGCGAGGGCCTTGGGCTGGTCGCCGTTGTTCTGGGCAGGGATCGAGAAAATGTTCTTGAGGTCGGGGTTCTCGGAAAGCATGACCTGCACATGTCAGCTGCCACACTCTGTGGGACCGTGCGTAAGAGGCGCAGTAGGCTTGGTAGGCGTCACGGGGGGGTGGTGCGCACGTGAGCCCAAACCCACCCCCGACCTACTTGGTACCCCGGTCAAACTCTCAAACTCACCCTGTACATGTCCTTGGTGATGGCAAGACCATGCTCGGCAAGAATGGGAGCGGTCGCAGAGACGTTGGCCTTGTCAGTCGCAGTGAGAGGACGGACGTCCGCGGGAATCTGGAAGGTGGAAGTCGACGCCATACCCCTAGATGTCAGCAATGGAGCCCCATTGGTCAGGGTTGTTGAGATGGAACTCACCGGAAGTACAGGCTGGGGCTGGGGCGGGCAAATTGCGCGACGGGGCGCGTCATACGGCGGAGAGCGAAGCGCATGATTGGAGTGACTTCACAAATGGTATTCGGGAAGTTGTATAGAAGTGAGGGTGTGGGCTGGCTCTGCTGCTGTCGTTCGGCGTCAGGCAGAGAAGGGGCTGGAGTGTAAAGCGGTTGAGAATGTGTGAAGAGCAGCAAGCCACTGGTGCCGCGACGCTTATGTATCTGGAGGTCCTCTACGGACAGCCGGGCCGCTTTCTGCTGCCACTCGTCTTACTGACTCCGGACCTGCTGCCCGGGGATGCTATAAGGCACATGTCATTGAGGGTAGAAGGACAAAGAAATCTGGGTGGCTGTTGCGGTCTCCCCGCGCGGCAAACCACGGAATTGAGTGGAAGATCCGCACCTTTGCCTCGGCCCATTCAGGACCTGCCATCTACAGACAATGTCTGCCGGTCGCATCTCAACCGAATGTCAGCCTCGGGGGTGCGCTCAATGACCTGTGCTTGGACAGATTGGGCCATCTGTTGCGGAACGCGAGCCCCTGTGCCCGCCCCCCGTCATCGTCTCATCCATAATCGTGCCCCCGCAGTGGCTCATGACTCTGAAAGCCGACCTCAACATTGCATGGGGCTTGACGTCAATGTAGCTAGAGCTTTCTCGTGCATTTAGAGCGGCAAAACCAACATGTCACGTCTAGACTTCACCAGAGCTGGCTTGGCAGACGCTGGGAGGCTCCAGGAACCACAGTGTTGAAAAGTCTGCGGCATGATTTGGTTAGACATGTGGTGATGACGCTGACAACACCGAACGAGGCTGACGACATTCAGGGGCGCGATGAGCACTTGCTTTGGCTGACCCCAGCCGAGATCCAGTCGTGAATCGACGCACCTCCAAACACAAACACCGCAAGGCTGTCGTAAGGTACGGTATCTCCGCAAGCCCAGACTGGGAGATTAAACAGCGGGCGGACGATGCAACGATGTCTGTGTCGAGCGCTCGGGTGGTTACGGAGATACACGGGCCGAAACGGATCGCCTGGTTCTGGTGGCAGCTCGTAATGGTGGCGCCCGCCTCCCCTGGCTGGCGTCGTAACCTCAGCCACGGCCTGCGCACTTTCCCTCCGTAGGACACGGCACAAAGCTACAAAACTCCGCGTTCCTTTGTTGTTCTCCCTCGGTGGGGTTAGTGGACCAGGAATGGATCCAGACGCGTCGAGATGAGGCTGCCTGCTCGGGAGCGTGGCTTGATATCCGTCGGTTCCTTTTGTTTGTCCGTGCACTGTGGAGAGGTGGAAACGGAGTTTCCGGCAGACCCCAACGAACATGCATGCACAAAGCAAGCTGCATCGGCGCGTGCTCCATTTCGGAAAGAGGTACTGGCAGTGGTCCCTGCGTGCTCCGAATGGGTAGGAGCTCATTGGTGCTCTTACGGACCTGCGCAGAGAGGGCAGAGAGAGGTGCGAGCTTGGTTGGATCGTGCAGACAGACCTGGGTAACGTATGTTTTCTGCTGCCGACATAGACGCCCACGAATGGGCCTCTGGGCGTTTCTCAGGTGAGACCTATCATTGCACGTCTTGTGATAGCGTTAGTGGCACTGCGCCGAGGCACCGTGCATAATGCACCTCACACACCACACTATCAAGCTTCTTTGTGCTGATCTCCTTCAATTACACCGAAACAACCGAGACACTTCCGAGCGCCAGATGCATCCGACATGGACCCATTCGACTCGCATGCATGCGCTGGTTAAAACAGTCAAAGGAAAGCTCAGAAGGGTCTGTAGGTCATCACGGGGGTCGATCCCGCGACGCCTATTCTGACATCCGACGTTGTCCAGACACAAAGTCTCAGTCAGACGCGATGCCAGTTCGACACATCAGATCTTGGCAGGTTCAGTAACCATAAAGCGCGCGCAGATCATTCCCCGTGCCGTGCTGGCCTAAGAATTATCCGCCGGCCCTAGGAATGGTGGGCGTGGGCGTGAGTGAGGCTATGCCAGACACGGGAAGGCTCCTGCTGACAGGCTCATGATAGACAACCTGCATACCCTGTATGCGCCACCCTACGTCTACTTCTCCTCTACAATCTCGTTGATAAGGGTCCCGATGCCGCCACTTATGCTCACGCGGAAGTCGTCGCCGTCGTGCAAGAGGCTCTTGGGGTTCCTGGACCATCCGATGCCCGAAGGTGTGCCGGTGATGATAATCGTGCCTGCTGGCAGCGTGCTGCCCTGCGATAGGAACGAAATGATCTTTGGTACAGAGAAGATGAGGTCGCTGCCGTCAGAAGCTGCAGACCGACGGAAACAACATAGTTCGGTGAACGTAAGGGCAAAGAGGCTGAATCTGTCACTGTCCCTCCGTCTAACCCCCGCCCGACCAGACTCACTCCATAGTGCTCTCCTGCACAACGTTGCCGTTGTGAATACCCTTGATGCTCAACTTGCCAAACTCCTTGACGGCGTCCTTGGCCACAAACGCCGGGCCGAGGGGGCACGCCCCGTCAAACGACTTGGAGAATGTCCACTGGGTCGTCGCAAATTGCTGCACGCGGGACGACACGTCGTTGCATGCAGTGTACCCCGCGAGGTACTCGAGCGCGTCTTCCTCGGACACATTCTTGGCGTCCTTGCCGATAACGAGGGCGAGCTCGGCCTCATAGTCGGCAGCGTCATCCTTGACAAAGACGCGAGGAATAACCGTTGGCGCGGGGTAAGGGTCGGCGAGTGCCTGCGCAGGCTTCATGAATACGGTGGGAACAGAAGGCACCGGCATGTTGACTTCCGTTGCGTGCGAGAGGTACTGATGTCAGTGGAGCAGGGCTCGGTCTCACGTTGAGGCCAATGCAGCGGATGGTGCCGACCTCTGCCCGTGCGAGAGGTGAGAGGAGGCGCTCCACCGTCGCCGTCTGGCCGGTCTTATTTCCAGGGGCGAGCACCGACGAGCCCGAGAAGACGTTGACCTCGATAGGCTTGCCCTCGAAGCTCGCGAGGCCGACGTCGAGCGCACTGTCGACGGGCTCGCCGATTAGCGGTGCACCGCCTGTTTTGGGGACGAAGCGGACAAGACGTGCGTACGAGGCCATGGCACGGAGTGTTGAACGCATGAGCAAGCTGCGTGTCCTAGTGATATGGGATACGGCGAAGAGGTGGGCGGGCCGGCAAATCGAGGCTGGGCCTCGCGGGTGAGTCTCTGGGCGCCAGCGGGCTGCCGACGGCAAGAGTGGAGGTGGAGGTCGCGAGCTACAGTGGGCTTCAGCACGGAAGCAAAGCGGCATTCTAAGGTTCCCGATGTTTGATTGCCGCACATAGCTGGCTGCGGTGGTGGCGAGGAGCGCGCATGTGGTGGTGATCGATATAGAAGCTCAGAGCTATATCGAGCAACGCAGACTTCACTCTCTTCACAGACTCGAGAAATAGCATGTCAGACCAGCCAGTCAACCTCGTCTCCGTCAACACAGCACCGGAGCGCGCCAAGAAGGTCATCGGAACGGTCATTGAGAACGTCAAGGACAAGTACACGATTGTGCACGCAGGCAACTCGGCAAGTGCGTCGGCTCGTTCGGCGCCGTGTTAACCACAGCAATCGACGGCGTGAAGCCCCTACTGCTTAGCATTCAACCGCCGCCAGGCATTCTATTTTGCGCGTCGATGGTACACCATTCCGCCGCGGAGCTGACGGCAGTGGACCCCTGAAGAGCAGGCAGAGATCCAGCAGATCGCGCGTGAGACCATTCCCGGTATCAGGACCCACGCAATCCCCACTGGCCTCCAGGTGCAGGTTGGCCCGGACGGCGTCATCAAGTACCTCATGGAGCGCATCGACGATATCATGAAGGTGTAGGCATGACATACAAGGTGGTGCATTATACAGGACATGCGTCGATTCTCTATTGTCTTCCGAAAACCTTCTCTCCCACTGCTAATGATACAACCGGGTATTTTCAACCTCAAACGTCGTTTCAGACATCGCCGGCCCGGCGTACGAAAGAAGCCCTGGTGGAAGCTTTCTCTGCCGGTCGAGGAACCCGAACCAACAGCAGAACGCTGGGGCAATCGATTTTGCCGCTGCGTCATAGCGATGGGTCGATGGGTGGCCACGATGTCCTTGCAAGTGGCGCGTATGACATCATGTCAATTTTGTCACCCACCAGTGTGGGGAAAGTTGTGGAGGTAGGAGCTAGGCCGTGGTCATGGCGGCGCCAACTCGGATGGAGGGGACTGCGTTCTCGTGCTATAGGCTGGTGTGGACGCTCCCTATGTGGATGGGCGACTGCGGCGGTGACCTGTGGGCACGTGACCCACCGAGGGAGTAGGGGCTTGGGGGTCGTGAGTCACGCGGAGTCGTGGGGCGAGGGGACAATCCGAGCGTCGTGTACGTCACGCTCGGCGACGGCGGTGGTGTCTGGCACACGGCAGCGCCGAAAGCTGGCGACGAGTTTGGGCAGCACTGGGCACACGAGGGCCGGCGTGGGCTGGGCCGGCAGTGGCGGCAATGACGATGGGTGCCTCCTGGCATCTGGTCTCGGGTGCAGAGGCTCTGGTCTGCGCTTGTCCAGAGGACGACGAACATGGTAAGCTCTTGTGGTGAAGTATAGAGGTGGGCAGCGTGGGCTATCTGAGTGTGGTGCTCGACTGGTGGGGATGACAACGTCGCGGTACTTATGTCTGGCATGCTGTGTGCCAGGGGCCGACACGGGAATCGTCGCGATCAGCTGGCTCTGACTTGGCGTGGTGTGAGCAGGACGATGGCCGAGCCCGGCGGCAGTGGCGGAATGCGCTGGTCGGCCAACACACACGTAGCCCCGTGTTGGACGGGCTGTCATGACTCGGCTCCGGGGAAAGCACATGGGTTTAGTTACAACCCCGACATCACCCGTTTGTCGCCAGGTAGTCACTGGTGCAGATCTGCAGATGGGACAAACCGGGGCGCGTGTTTGGCGCTACCTCTGCCCGAGATGCTGCAGAATTTGGCATGCCTCCACGTTTGGTTCCACGTTTGGTATGCCGCTGCCAACGATTTGGCATGTTCATATGAAGCGAGAGTCCGTAGGCCAGCATCGAGGTACGCATGGGTGCACGTGTACAATCTGTTCGTGTACGCTGCCGGGCGGTGCCGTGAGCGCAAGACCGGACTTTGCGTCATGCCCCATCTCTCCGAGTCGGACATAGCCGCATTAACTCGGCGCCACCCGGAAGCCGATGTACAACAAGTCCCCGAGCTGTAGTCGGCGTTCCAGAAGGCTTGCTCGGCACTTGGGTCAGCGAACAGCGTCAACAACGACAGCGAGGGCCGTTCATGGCTCTCCAGATGCGAAGGCACAGGTGCATGTACAGCTATTCTACAACGCGGATAGAGTCGGAAGCGGAGGGTGGGCGTGGACAAGACTGGCTCGGGAGCCCAGTTGGCTTCGGTCGAGGAGGAAGGACCTTTTAGAACGGCAATTCGGTGGCAATGCTCCACTCGAGGCCGAACGGGCATCTCGCCGGCTAACGAGGCCGATGCCGGGCATAACAGCGAGCCTCGATAGCCTCAGAAACATCTTCATGGACCCGGTATGGGTGGCGTGGATGGCGTGAACGGCGTGGATGGCGTAGCAACGTGGCACTGGGTGCGTGGACGTAATCTGATGTCGTCAGCAATCAGATCGCCCCAGCGATGGACAACGCACTATGGGTGTAGCAAGAAAAATAACAAGGCCTGTTCCAGAGACCAGATGATGTGGAGACCTATATGGAGGACCGAGCTCAGAGCTGGATCGGGCTCTAGAACACCGATTGATAACAGCTCAGGACTGTAGACGGCTGGAAGTCAGAACTACGCCGCAAGGAGAAAGGGGCCGCGAGCAACATCGATGGCGGACCGCGATGCGCGCGTTGCTGAGAACGCGAAGAACCCTTGTTCACTCCCGCATTGCCCTGCCAACACTCACCTCACGAGCTGTCTACCGCGATTCTGGAGCCGTACGCCCGCGTAGTGACAATGACCGGCCGATCCAGCTGCTTTGCCTGCTAAGCGGTTTGGCGGGCGCCTCGCTGCAGTGCCTGCATGGTTCCTTGCGCCCGAATTTCCTCCGTATGCTGCCCTTGATACCCCTGCTGTGCTCACAGGGCGGGCTGGGTAGCTGGTGTTGCTCCGTGCCGTCGTCCAGGATCTCCTGCTCGTCCTCGGTAACAATACCGCAGTAAGCTTCCGTCACCACGTTCATGCTAAGCGGGCTGCGGTCCCATGGCGCTCCGACCGTCGTCTCGCGCGGGCTCCGCGTTGGGCTGCTCGTACACGAGCCAGCACTCCACGTGCTCGTGCTACCGACAGTATCCGACGACGCGCCCCTGTGCGTCGGCCGTACAACGGAGTCGCGATTGGCCGCGAGCAGAAACAAGCGGTCGAGTGGAGCGTCGCGCCGCACCGTGCTCTGTGGGACTGGGTAGCGGCCAGTCCCTTCGTAGTCGAGGCTGAGGAGGAGGGCGCGGGCGCGCGCACCCTCGCTCGACGTGTGCTGTATCGGCTTACTTTGGTGCAGCATTTCGTGCGGGGAGGGGGAAAGCATACCCGTCAATAGGCTTCTTGGCTTCTTAAAGGCGCAGCAAAATGCCCGTAAGGAGGGCGGCAGGAGGAACTTTGCTCTGTGGCCGCCAAGAATTGCATCACTTGGCATGTCATCAGGTGGATTGGGCCCAGGCCCCTTTGCTTGGGGTTTGAGAGTGGAGCTGTATGTAGCTATTTGTATTTCCGGGCATTGCTCTGGAGTCAAATCGAGTTCTCTCTCGTAAGCTGCACCCCAATCGCAGCTCACTTGTAGGGTTGACTGTTTGGCTCCAACCTTAGCCGAGTACGCAGGGGATGTCGTGGGCGTGGCCTTGGAAACAAGGACTTTTGAGTGCGGAAACGGCACAAACCAGGGACGAAAGTCAGCTGTACCATCGGAGGCGCCCGTTGCCGATGCCTCGGATGAATGGTACACCCTGGTACACGTTTCAGCTCTTGAATGGCAAATATCGCTTGTTGACTGCAAAGCTGAGCATAGTGACATCAGCCAAGAATAGTGAGGTGCGTATGCCTCGACTCGGGTGTGGGGAGCCACATAGACCGAGAAAGTGCTGCTAGGGACGATAAAAGGGATAGTACAGTATGTCGCCTCACCCCGGCTTTAGATAAGGACTATCAATTGCACAATGTCACTGACTTACAGTTATCATTCTGGCGTGGACTGTATTGCAGCCATGTAAACACATGCGGAGCTCAAGATGTCGCAGGCATATCCAGATGTATTTCCGGCGAGAGGGGTGCTTTGGATACGTTGCTTCCGCGCCACCGCTAACACGGACACACAACACGACAGCACCGCGTGTGCGCCGTTGGTCGTGGACGACAATCCATCCTTCTGTCACGCCGTCATTTCCCCAAAGTGCTTGTCGGCATCAGCGCCCGACGTTGGCCGCATCTCCCGACGGCCCTGGGCCTCCTTCTGTCGTCTGGCACCCGTACGCGACCTAGAGCCAGGAGATCGCGCTCCAAGTCTACACTTCCAACTGTGAGCGTCGCGTGCCGAGGGACGATAGCACTCGGAGGTCGAGCTGCTCGGAAGCCGGATACAGGAGCTATGGTGTCGATCCGCGTCTACACTGGCCCGGACACAGTCCTTGATTCTCACGTGCGAGCTGTAGGCTCACGACGACTTTACTCGGCCATGCACGTTCGTAACTGAACGGGCAGCAGAGTCGGGATATGGTGCGCTCCACCTAGTCTGGCGGCGAACGGAGTGTCCGGCATAGTCGATCCCGACAGACGTTCACCAGATGCAGATGGCCAGGGGGGCGTCAGTGAAGGTCCGTGCACTTGCTGCTGTTGAGACGCCTGAAGATCATGTGTACACGTTGTTCGATCGCGTATCGCGGGCCTCTGAAACGCCCGGTCGACGTGAGATGTACTCTGTATGGCTTGTATGTTAGGGGGATGTGCTCCACCCGTCTGGGAGTAGTGACGTCTTAATCACCATGGTTTCCTCGCTCTTGAAGAGCCCGACGGATCCCAGCTCCCCCGCTGTGGGCAACCAACCCATCAACATGAATTAACCGCGTTGGACAAAAATAAACCCCGAGGTCCAGCCCCAGGTCCGGCGCTCTTATCTCTAGCCATCTCCGGCCCGGTGAGCCTCACTAGCCCACTCTCCAGCACTGGCCCGACCGAAGCACAACAGTCGGCCGCGGAATGGACCGGCCGGTAGCTGGATCAAATCGGTGAACATACGCAACAACCTCGGAACGCAGGGTGAGGTCAGGTTGATTACCTGTCGCATACATCGGCAACGCGGCAACCCGGCAATCTGCATTCCGCCCACCTGACCTGGCACACTATCCCCAAGACCGCGCAACATTATATCCTCTGTGAACAGGTGAAACCAACTCGACCATCGGTGCTAGGCATATTCGACACCAATTCACCATGCAGGACACGGCCCTTCTCAAGCTGCCGTTCACCCTCACCCCGCTTCTGAGCGGGGTCCTGGCCGTCCTAACCCTGCTTCTCGGGCTGGTGATCGAACTGGCTCGCCGGCGCGCCTCATACGCGCATCTCCCGCCTGGTCCCAAGCCGCACCTACTGACTGGAAACGTCCTTCCACCCAAATATCCCTGGCGCACGTTCTACGAGCTCTCCAAGACGTACGGCCCCGTCTTCACCTTGTGGGGCGGCACACAGCCCCAGGTAATCCTCAACGACATGGCAAGCGCGGCGTTGTTCCTGGACAAGAACTCGCGGGACACGTCCGACCGCCCGCCGCACTGGGCCTACATCTCAGGAGGCAAGCGCATGGTCCTCCAACCCCACGGAGACCGATGGCGCCGCATGCGTCGTGCCCTCCACTCGCTCCTGCAGCCCGCAAAGTCCGCCGAGCTCCGGCCATACCAGGAAGAAGCTGCTCGTCGAGTTGTGCTTGACATTCTCAACGGCGGTTCATACCAGGATCATATCTCGACTTATGCCGCCACTATCGTTGTGCACATGGCGTACGGGCGCACGGACAGGGCACACTACACTGACCCAGACATTAGGGGTATTGTCGAGAACGGAGACCGCCTCGGCCAGCTCCTCCGTCCCGGAGAGTACCGGCTCGACGCGTTCCCATGGCTCCGCTTCGTCCCGGGGTACATGAACAAGATGAACCGCTGGAACGCCGAGGAGCTCGTTCTTTTCAGAACAGCGCTCGACCGCGCTCAGGCCGATAGCAAGAATGGCCGCATACCATGTTTCGCGACATCTCTTCTGGAGGATCGGAAAGAGCTCCAGCTCAGCTACGACGAGGTGGCATACCTCTGTGGCAGTGTCTTTGGTGCTGGCTCTGATACGAGCAGCGCCGCCATCCAGATCGTGATCATGGCAGCAGCCACGCACCCCGAATGGCAGGCTCGCGTTCAGGCGGAGCTGGACAGCGTGGCCGGGGAAGGGTCGCCCGGATTCGATGTTCTCGACCAGGACGAGGTGCCACTCCTCCACGCATTCGTTGCGGAGAGTATCCGCTGGCGTCCAGTCTCAGCAGGCGGGTTTACACACCGCACCACGGCGCCTGTTGTGTATGGAGACTACATCGTACCCTCCGGGGTCCTCATCACGGGTAACCACTGGGCAATCCACCGCGACGAGGGGTACTATGGCCCCGCCGTTGAAGAGTTCAAGCCCGAGCGTTGGCTCAAGGACGGCGAGTTCAACAAGTCGATGAAGCACGTCCAATACGGATTTGGCCGACGCGTCTGCCCCGGCCAGCATGTCGCGAACAACAGCGTGCTCATCAACTCGGCGCTCCTTCTCTGGGCTTTCGACATCAGCAAATCCTTCGATAAGAGTGGCAAGCCGGTCCCGATCGACACTCTCGCTTTCACCAACACGGCCAACTCGCACCCCCTCAAATTTGACGTCAAGTTCACACCGCGCCATGCCAAGCTTACCGAGCTTCTCCAGGGCGAAGAAGTTTAGCGTGAATGAGTGTACAGTATCAGAAGAACACCTGTATTGTATTTCAAGACGCGTAGCCGACCATAGCGTGAGTAATTTGCCCAGATTTCAAGGTCGTGTGGCGAAATGGCATCGCGTCTGACTACGACTCCCACTCCTTCTAGGACGTATCGTGTATCAGGAGATCGCGGGTTCGACCCCCGTCATGACCTGGGCTAGTGGCGAATGGTTTCCGAGAACTGGCACCATCTTTTGCTTGTTAGAGCTCCGCGCTAAGCTTGGCAGCGGTGCGAGACTGGCTGGGGTTTAAGGGTGGCAGGTGCTCAGGGTCTTTTGTCAGCTGAGTCTGCGACTCGGGCAGAGTTCAGATGTACTGTATCTACTGCACGCGCCAGCCTCGCATCAGTCACTCAGTGGAGAGTCGCGTACCGGAAGGGAGGGGGTTTGAGGGCAGACTATCACCCATGGGATCATAGACTCCCACCATAGCCCGGCCACTTTACGCGAATCTCGCCGTGCAATTGTCTACATCGAACAGCCGATTCTGCCCGGACGCCATATCCACTTCTAGAATGTGGGTTGTTGAATACGCCATTACCGCAAGGTGGCACCTACTAGCGCAAAAGTGGCACCTTACTGTGCCACGTGGCAGACGCCTCCCCCACTGTAGATTACGTGCCCCTTCAGTAGTCTACTCTTTGCATCTCATCCTCACTCATCGGCAACCCGTTGCATTAGCTCGTCTGCATCCTAGACTACAGGACTGCAAGACCGGGCAAAATCTGGTGTGGAGTAAGCCCTGCGCCATCTACCCAGATCCAACATTGGTTCGACATCAACGACCCCTTAACTCAGTTGGTAGAGTGTCAGATTCCAATGTGGAATACAGCTTCTCAAGCTGAGGAGCATCCTGGAGGTCGTCCGTTCAAGTCGGGCAGGGGTCGTGAGCGTGCTCATATTTTGCTGCGCGCCCTGCCAGAATCCCAGAGAGGGGCTGGGGAGTGCTCCACACTGGTCCGTGGTCGGTGGCGGGTGGCGGGTGGAGGGGTTCAGGGGATTAGGTGAGCAGGGGTTCGACTCCGTGCGGTGGACAGCGGGGATAGGTCGACGTCATGTATGCCATGTCGCTGCGATTCGAATTTCACTCCCTAGGGCTCTTGATGTGCCACGTCTGAGCTCTCCAGATGGCTTGAGGTGCTGGGAGCTCGGATGCCATGACTTGAAGAGTTTGGAGCACTGAGAGTCCATATGTGGCGCTGCCACATACACCCTTGTCCCTCAACTGCAGCACTGCTACTCCCACACCCAGACAAATGTACCGATGCATGTCTATATGAGTCCCTCTACCTACTCCGCCTTGGCCTTCTTCTTGCCCTTGACCGCCGTCGCAGCAGTCGCCTTGCGCTTGCCCGTGACAGATTTTGGCTCCTCCTTCTCCTCATCTCCCCCGTTCACAGCCTTCTTTCCTTTCCCCTTCGCCTGCTTCCCCTCCTTGGTCGCCTTCGCCGCCTTCCCCTCCTTCTTGGACAACACAGCCCCCAACTGCATCAAGAGCGCATGCACGCCCTTCATCTCCTTCGTCCGTCCGCCCTTAACAGCCTCAGCGACCTCCTTGAGGCGGGGAGCGTCGCATGCCTCCCCAATCTCCAGTGCGCGAGCGGTGCGTGCAACCACCAGAGCAAACTTGGCCGCGTCCTTGAGGCGGTCGGCCTTCCACTCTCCGCTCTCGGCCGCAGCCTCGAGAACAGAGTACACATCGCCCATGGCGCCCTCGACGACTTCCCGCGCCTCCTTTGTCGTCAGCTCGCCTGCCTTCACCAGCGCAGGCGCCTGGGACAGAAGTGCGCCGAGGAGTGCGTAAGCCTGTACGTGGCGGTATGCGTTGGCCGCCTTGTCGTCCTTGAGGAGGGCAAGGATCTCGCCCGACAACGGCCACGCCTTGCCGGCATGCCGGCGCGCATATTCCTGCAGGAAGGCAGGCTGAACGCCGGAGTGCTTGCGTGTCACAAAATCGGCCAGCGTCGTCTTGTACTCCTCCAGTGCCTGGGCGGGTGCGACGCGGGCCGCGAAGAGCGACGCAGCGCTGCAGAGCCCGCTGAACTCGGAGGTAGGGGCGCGGCGGGCCAGCAAGTGGATCTCGGCCAGGATCTTGCCGGCCTGCTCGAGCTCGGTCTTGTCGGTCGAAGCGGAGAGCGACGTGCTCTTCAGCCGCGTGCGCAGGATGCCGGCGGCCTTGTTGCCGAGCTCGCCGCCGCCGCGTACAATGTGAAGCAGAGGCAGGAGGAGGGCGAGGGCGAGCGACGTCGGGCGACGCAGGAACACGTCGAAGAAGTCGAGAATGCGGTTCTTGAAGTGCAGCGACTCGATAGCGGCGTCTGGTGTCAGCTTGTTCTGGCTCTGGGCTCACGCTTCAGGTCAGCCTTCTTGCTGCTTGCCTGCTGCTTGAACACGGCAGCAAGCTGCTCGTCGACCTTCATCATCTGCTCGTCGTCCCACACGCTCTCGTCGTCGCTGTCCGCGTCCTCGTCGTCCTCCTTGTCGTCGAGCACGCCAGAGACCTTGAGCGCCTCGGCGACACGGCGGCGGAACTCAGGGTCGACCTCGGCGTTGGCGTCCGTGTCGTCCGAAGCAACGGTCTCGCTGTCGGACTCGTCTTCGTCGTCGTCCTCGTCGTCCTCCTCGTCGCTGTGGTCACAGTCAGGCCCGTGCTCGTGCTCCTCATCGTCCTCATCCTCAGCTTCAGCCGCGGCACCAGACTGCTCGAGCTGCGCGACGAGGTGCTCAACTGCGCTCACAGTCATGGCAGGCACAAGCATGCCAAACACCTGGTTGGCGAGGGTGCGGAGGTCTGCACTGCCCTTGTCAAGCAGGGCAACGAGGACGTCGAGCAGCGCGTCGACGGGAGGCGGGGCGTCGGCATCCACCTCTGGCTGGACCTTGGCCTTCTTGCTCCCGCGCTTCTTGGCAGGGAAGAGGGCCCGCACCGCACCAACAGCCTCGTCGAGCATGTCGAGTGCGTCCTCGGCCTCGTCGTACGTCTGGAGAACGAGGAACGAGACGAGGATGCGTGCGCCGCGAGCAACCGGCTCGTCGCCAAGCGGTGCGAGAGCCGCGACAGCGTCCGCGCGGAGCTTCTTGATCTCGTCGTCAGCGTCGGAGACAAGCTCGACGGCCGAGTTCTTCTCGAGCGCGGCCATGGTGTCGAGCGCGCGGGTAAGCCACAGCTTGCCTGCGCTGTCTGTGCCCTCCTTTCCGTCCTCCTTGTGCGCAGTGACCTCAACGAGGGCGCTGTAGAAGCGCGCACGCGCAGTGGCAGCCACAACGTCCGAGAGGGGCGGTTTGGGGATTGCGCGTAGCGCAGTGATCTTGGACCGCTTGTCCGCCTTGCGGATCAGGAAGAAGCCGTGTACGAGCAGTGTGTTGAGGACGCGTGAGATCCAGCCGTCCGCGCGCGGGACAGCGCCATTGCGCGCGAGCGCGAGCATCTGGTCTAGGGCCCAGGTACGGCGTTCGTCCAGGCCGCCTTCGTCCTCGCTGACGAGCACGTTCTCAAGGTACGCGACGTACTTCTCGACACCGTCGACGGAGAGCGAGCTCATGATACCCTCAACCGTCTTGGTCTTGGTGACGCGGTCAAAGTCGGGACGCCCGTGCTTGCCAACAAGCTGGGAGAGGAGGGTAAAGCCCGCGGTCGGGTCGGCCTTGACGTGCTCGTTGACCTTGCGAGCAACCTGCACGGCAGCCTTGTGGAGGTGGCGGTCAGAAGACGAAAGGTTGTTCATCCACGAGCGCATAAAGTTGGGCGTGAAGATGAGAGGCACGCTCTCGGCCGGCAGGAGGGGGAGGGCGCGCTCAAACACCTGGAAGCCCCAGTACTTGCGCTCAGCGCTGGACGTGTTGGCGAAGAGCGCCTCGTCGACGACGGTGCGGAAGAACTCTGCGAACGACGCAATCCCCTGCGTCGAGTGGGTGAAGTACTCGGCCAGGATGCCGTCCCACACATAGTGAAGCTTGGGCTGGTACATGCCTGTGCGAGCGTCGTCCTCGCCTCCCTCCTTGAGCACGCGGCCCAATGTAATGAGGTTGGCGGATGCGAGGAGTGGTGTCGTCTTGAACGTCGGGGCCAGGAGCGCCTTCCAGTCGAGCTCTGGCGCGCCGCGCTGCAGCGCGAGCGTCAGAGCAGCTTTCTCCGGCGACCACACGCGGTCGGCATACACCCGCTCCGTGATGGCCGCGAGCGCCTCGTCCTTCCACTCGACTTCTGAGGCAATGAGACCCTCTGCCACACGCAACAGCGCCCATCCAGCTGCCTCGGCCAGCCACGCCTTGGCGTCCGCGAGCGCGAGCAAGCTGTCGACGACAGTGGTCAAGTCGTCGAGGGTCGCGGACGATGCGAAGAGGAGGTCCGAGTCCACGATGGCCATGATGCCAAAGAGACGTGCAAACATCATGTCGCGCTCATCGCTCCCCTTCATGCCCTTGCTCCACTGCGACGCGCGCAGCAGCAGCGAGATGACCTGCGCAGCGGTCACGTTCTGCGAGCGCGCGAGCAGCTGCCGTCAGCTCCATCATGTAGATGACCCACCTCCGTCAGCGCGACGGCAAATCCCAAGCGACTGTGTTCGCGCGACGAGCCCAGTCCGCGCACCAAACGCTTGATGGAGTATACGACGTCCGGAGCGTTGTTGCGCGCCAGCGCAGCGTCAAGCTTGGCTGCGAGCACCGGGTCGACCGCAGCGGGCCCTTCTTCTTCATCGCCGTCGTCATCAACCTCCATACCCGACTCGGATCCGTCCTCGTCCCCGTCATCTTCGTCGTCGTCGTCCTCGTCTCCTGAAGCCTTTTCTGGCGCAGAGTAGGCCGCTTGGAATGCCTGGGCAGCTGCCACAAGGTCGGCGCTCGCTCCCAAACGCTTATCGCGCGATGAAGATGCCAGGTCCCAGAATAGGGGCAACACGTTTGACGCCATGGTGTCGAGCGTGCCGGTACTGTTGGTTGTTGTTGGGTAGAGTTGACCTGGAAGATGTTGGTGGCCATCTCAAAAATCTCAGGCGATTGTGGGGCACCAACGCGGGAGCAAAATTTCCGGCGGTCCATCATATACACGAGGCAGAGACATACGGAACACACTAACAACATAGAATACATGCAAGCCGTGAGCATTGCTGACGGCGAGCTTACAACTCCATACCCTCGTCTCCGTCTGGCGGCGCCGACACCTCCTCGTCAGGGAGGGGAGGCTGCCAGATGCGGCTGTTTATGTTAGTTCATCCTCGGTATGTAAACTTACATTGTCCGGTCGTCACTGCAAGATGCGAAGAGCTTGCGGCTCAGGACAGGGTTCCACGCCACAGCGTTGACTGATCCAGTGTGCCCAGAGAGGACCTCGATCGGTGTCGTGCTGTTGTTCTGCCAGACGTACACGTGGCCGTCTGAAGGTCAGCTGCCATACTGAGAGACGCTCACCCTCGCTCCCACTGAGCACAAAGCGATCCTTGGGGGCCCCAAAGCAACTCTTGATCTGGTACCTCGCGTGGACATGCCCGATGAACTTGCGCGTGAGTTGCAGCCTGCCCTCGAGAGAGTACAGTTGCAACTCATCGGGCATACAGCTGATAAGCACACTCTTCCCATCATGCGAAAGCTTGACGCTAGTAACGTCGACTTGCTTCGTGTCGGACGTGAAGTCGACGACCTCGTGGTCCTCGATCCGGATGACCACGACACCACGGTCCATGTTGCCGTACTCGAATGGGTCATCGTTTCGTCGCGAATGCGTACCGTCGGCTTCTTGACGTTGCGAGCTCGACTGCGTCAACTGGTTCTGCACCGGTACGCGTCGAAGCCAAGTGGTAGCTGCCACGATACGAGAACAGTCCGGTGTGATGGCAATGTCGCGCAATTGCATGTGGCCCAAGCTCCAGTTGCGTGTGATAGTCCCCGAGAGATCGTAGAAAACGACCCTAGGGTCCAGAGAGCACACAACGAACTGCGATCCGTCGGGGAGCCACTGTACTGCGCTGATCTCGTCCTTGTGAGGCGAGTTCTCAATGGTTACGTCTGACCGCTGGCCCTGCTTCACGTCCCAGACGTAGATTTGCTTATCCGACGCGGTCACGAGGGTCTCGCTGTCAGGCGACCAAGCCATGGCGTCCACCGCCCCGCGGTGGCCCTTGAGATGGTGTAGGAAGCTGATAGAGTACTGCTGGCCATTGCCTGCTGAAGGAGGCTTGAGTTGCCAGATGACGACGGTCTTGTCTTTGCTCGCAGACGCTAGTAGGTTCCCGTCTGGGCTCCACTCGATCCTCCACACCTCGTCCCTATGGTCCATGAGGACGTGCGTTGTGACAGATGGGAATGTCCCACTAACGCATACGTGGTCGGTGTAGAGCGAGATGGGCTCGTTGTCGTCGTGGAAGAGACATGTGAGCTGCTGGTGTTGTCGTGCTTGGTCGAGGAGTGTGGCCAAGCGCCGCTGCGGCACCATGATCTTGGGTGAGATGTCCTCTTGCAGGCGCTCTAGGAGCTGTCGACGTGAGATGCCTGCTGCGCCGTCCCACTTGGCACGTTCATAAAGGTCGTCGTTGACCGAGCACATCATGTACCTGTTTAAGTCAGCACAGCACTTCTGGCCGTTGCTCACCCAGAGAGATCATGTAGAGACTCGGAATCAGCAGCGGACGCTGCGAGCTCATTTCTCAACACGCCAAGCGCCTTCTTCTGTTGGCCCGCCTCGAGGAACTCGAGGTATTTCTGCCGGGCGATAAAGAACTTGGCACGATCCGTAGGGTGCTCGTGCGTAGTGGTCTTCGTCTTGCCTGAAGCAATGCTGTTGCGCGACGAACCAGCCTCGGGCGTTTTGGTGACGACGTCTTCGACATGCGAGATGCCGACCGCAGAAAGAAGGGCGGTTGCTTCCGCCCACCGTCCACCCAAGATCGCACTCTCCAAGTCTCGTGCCGCACACGACGCAAGCGTGTAGCCTGACTCCTTGGCAAGTACGTCTCCGGCTTGGCTGACGCATCAGCTGAGGAAGCCACGGTTGCAACCTACTTGTATCCCATGTCGTAGAGGCCCTGGAGCATGAGTCGGACAAGCTCCTCGCGGTCGATTGGCATGCGACGCCCAAAGGTCTGCTTGCGTTGAATGGCCCGCGCTCGTGACGCGTCGCTGGCATTTGCCACCAAGTCCTCCGTTACGAGTTCAGCATCTTGGTTTGCAGACCAGTCCTTGTCGTCTTGATAAGCCAGGTTGCCACCGGGCTGGTATAGCTGAACATTCTCAAGGACAGATGGAGAGAGGTTGAATGGACCGTGGCTGGCGGCAGGGGAGGAAGAGCTACTGGAGACACCATTGCTAGTGCCATTAATCGACATAGGAGGCCCCATGGTGTGTGGGGCTTGTTCAGTTGAGACTGTCGTGGTGAAAGAGGTGGAGAGGGGAGATGGCGAATGAGGTTGTGTGTCTGATGTCCGGTGGCGTTGGGAAGGGCGTTGACCAGAGTCTCCGGTATCACTTATGGACCTGCGGCGAATGGTCCCTCGCTGCATAACGCAAGGGCGAGGGGCGCGAGTGGGATCCAAGAGAGGTGAATCGTGGACGAGGAAGGATCAAGGAAGACCGGAAGGTATGTGAAGAGAGAGAGGCGGGTGAAGGATGAAGGATGAGGGGCAGGCGTCAGCGATGGGCGGTCTGTGGGTATAGAGGTAGGTAGAGGAAGAAGTCGGAGAAGAGAGAGGTTGATTGATGAAATTGGTTGCGGGGTGGCAATCCATGCGGTAACTGTGCCCGATGTGCTGCGCTGTGGTGGAAGGGATGGAGGAGGTGCCTGGAAGCCTGGAGGGTACAGATCGAGCAGAGGTGGAAGAGTGGAATCAACTTACGCCAGACTGTGCGTTCACAATAACAGACGCGACCTGGTGGGGCCCAGTGGCAACACGGCCCAGACGTTCTTCTGAAGCACCCGTCACGCTAAGATGCTCGCCCTGTTGTATAGGCGATGGGTCAACGTTGCTGTCCGGCTGTGGCAACGTTGTCGCCGCAGTCAAGGGATGAGGTTTGGAACCGCTCCCTTCTGTGGATGTTGAGACGGCGAGTGCTAGAGCGAGTGCGATGCCCAGTAGGCAAAGCAAGAGGTGTAGGGTAGGCGTGCGTGGGAGGGGGAGGACCTGGCCAAAAGTACGGCGAGTATACCGGGGTGATATTTGGCGGTCACCAGTGTCGTCGTGTGAGCTGCAAGCGCTGTTTAGGCCCTAGTGCAGTCTGAATGATGTCTTAGATGGGATGTCAAGGCAATTGAGAGGGGAGGCGCGAAGCAAGGGTTGTCGTGTGTTGGAGGAAATATTGGAAGGGTGTCGGGGTTTCGTCTAGAGACAGAGGTGGGAGAGCCAGTCTGGATCGCTGTGTCGCCAACTCGATGGTCAGAGGGATGCGTATAGTTGCGCAAGTGCGCAGGTGAAATACGACACCAACGACCGAGCAAAGGCGAGAAGTAATCTATGGCGTTTGTACCGAGCAAGATGGTTGTTGCCAGAGCGTTGCCAGGAGTGTACGTGCGGGAGGGAGGAAGGCGAGGTAGGGGCAGTGGGGCTGGTGCTGACGTCGTCATTACGGCTCTATTAGTACTCCCACCTGTAGACTTGATTCCAGAGGTACAGCGCCACTAATCCGATCACATCACCCAAATGAGGGTTCCCAATTCTTTATTTTAAGACATCTCTAACCACGCGATCTTTAGGGTTCGGCGACATAGAAAACCAGGCGCCCTCAGAAAGGGAATTTGGTTCCGCTTCCTCACTCGGGACGCGTCCCCATGTTACGACACGAACCACACAAACGACACCAACTGGTTGACGCGACTCGGCTCTCCACATCTCAACAGATTCTTCACCTTGCTCTACACCACGCTTGTCATTACATTCCCTTACTGTACTTCCCACCATAACCCCTTTGGATCTCCCCGCCCTCCCTCTCCTACAGACCCTCTGTCGCTCTGGTTGGATCAACGGCGAAATTGGCGCCGGACATGAGCGTGGTTGACCTATCCATGTCCAGCCCCCTCTCGAACCCGCCCGAGTCTCCAAAGCCGAGGAAGCGTAAGGCCGAGAGTAAGTTTATTCACTCTCGGGGCCGAATGATGCTTATGGAACAGATGGGGACGAGCTATTGCAGAACAAGGACAAGAAAGTCAAGCCAAATGGTGCGTCATGCTGCCCTGGCAGATGTGCAGGCAGACATTTGACACCAGGTCGCGTCGAGATCAAGGGAGGGAAACTTTCTCTCGGCCAAAGTGCTTACCAACGGGTGCTTCCCCGCCGACGTGAGTGATCTTGCATAGCTTTACCGTTCCATTGACTCACCCGCAGGTCTCCTAAACTTTGAGGGTTGGCTGCTGGACACCGAGGAAGCCGGAACAGCCCCCACAGAGATTCCCGACGAATTTTACGACCTTATCGCAATGGCGGGACATGAGCTGTCGTCCAGCTCTGAAGCCGCCTTCATTAAGAGCCTGAAGGCGGAGCTAGTCAAGGGGGAATCTGGAGGTGCGTCAACCACCGAGGAAGGTGCTGACGTGCAAGACACTCTGAAGAACGAGCTTCTCGCGCCACTGATCGCACAACTCTTCACCCTGAAACAGTACGGCTTTCAGCCTTCCGACTTTGGCGTCTCACGCATTCCGGCGCGCTTGCAGATCCGCTGCTGGGAGACAAATGACCTGGACAAATACTTCCCTGCAGAGCGCGTCTCCGAGCTGCTCGCTCGCCGTACTGAGCGCGAGCACGCTCGCGAAGAATGCGAGCTCATGCTAGCTGACATGGATGACGCCGAAAAGGCCGATTTCTTGAAGGGCGAGAAGGTGGACAAGAGGGACGATAAGCAAGACGCCGACCGCTCTGGTCCCTCTACCTCATCCGTTTTTGCTAGCCCTACCAAGGCTAGGACCACTCGCGAGAATTCGGCAGCGTCGACGAGAGCCCGCGGCGGATCTCCACATACGCGAGCAAAGAAGTTGACACCGGCGGAAGTGAGTCTGCCTTGGAAGTGAATCGCTGGCAAGCTGACACGAAGGAGGCGGAGGCCAAGAAATGCAATGAGGAAGAGGAGGCCGAGAAGGAGGAGAAGCGCAAGGAACAGGAAGCGAAGGAAGCGAGGCGGGAGGAAAAGCGCAAGGAGCAGGAGGAGAAGCGGCAAATCCGCCAGGAGAAGAAGGCGTAAGCTCTTCTAAAATAGCGCGTGCTAAAGCATAAGGGAAAAGGAGCGCGTTCAGCAGAAGAAGGCTGAGGTAAAGGCTAAGCAGACCAGCATGTTTTCCAACTTCTTCAAGAAGGGTGTGCCCCCGGAGTTGCCGGCCAAGACGCCAGAAGCTGGGCCATCCGGTGGGCTTGAGCATCATGAAATGCTAACTGAACCAGCTGTCAAGGTGAAAGTATCCGACTTCGAGGTCGTCTTCCCGCCCGTAGCGCAGCGTGCGAACGTTGACTGGGCGCCGATTAACAGGTTCGCGTCCGGGCTTTCCAGGCCCACCAGTTCTGCAAACGATGTTGCTGCCTGGAGCAAGAAAGGTGAGTCACCGCGTCGCCATTACTGACATTTAGATTTCCTTGACGACCACCTGAACCGTCACAAACTTCGGTGTCACAACCCACGATCCTGGCGAGGTAGGGGACTAAAATCCGAGCCTATCTACGGGACCGTGGCACAGATGTGGTCGGCGTACCAGGAAGCAGAGGATCCAAGGGCTGTGCTGGATGATCTCACGGACAAACGCAAGTTCCCTTGGAAGACACTGGCCTTCGACCAGGAAACCCGTCCGCCTTACGTTGGCACATTCACGAAGAAGTCGCTCGCCGTCGGATCTCGCACGCCTTTTGCGCAGGACCCCGTGTTTGACTACTCTTACGATTCGGGCGACGACTGGCAGGAGGACGATGAGGGAGGTGACGACGTGGATGAGCCAGTCGAAGACGGCGATGACGACGCCCCATCAGAGGACGAAGGCGAGTTTGACGACTGGCTTGACAACTCGGAGGATCCTATATTCTCCAAAGGACCGGATGGTGACATCACGACGGTGGAACCAGCTCTCCCGGCCTCTCCCCAAAAGCGTGCGCCAGTGAAGCGCATCACGAAGCTCATTCCGACCTGGCAAGGGCCTGTTTGGGAGAAGACCATTGCGGAACCAACAGACGGGCTGGACGAGTACCGCATTCAGTTGCTCAATGGTGAGCATCGTTTACGTTGGTCATTGTTGACAGCAGACACTCCCTCCACGATTGACCCGTTCAAGTACCAGTCCACTGACGTTCTGCCTCAATTCAAGCCGACATTCAGCGACACGGCAGTCGGCAACCAGCTGCGGGTCCGGTGTCTCTTGGCTGCGCAAACAACAAACGCCCAGCAGAATGTAACGGCCCGACTTCAGCAATCAATGCCCTTGGGCGACGCTTCTTCGGCTGCAAATGCAGTCGTCTCGAAGGGGCGTAACCCAAAGGTAGCGTTCCCGCAGAAGCATCTGCCCGAATTTCTGCGCATCGTGGATGGCAACACGCGCAACTTGACAGACCTGATCTCCCATTTGAAGATTCGGTTTGACAAGGTGACGACAAAGGCTGCAATCGAAGCAAAGATCCGCGAGGTGGCTGTTCGAGAGGGGAAGAGCAAGGACTCAGAGTGGAGGGTTAAGCCAGAAGCATGGGCCGCTGCAGGTGTCACGCCTCCAGTACGTGGCCTGTCTGCTGTCAATGAGCCATTGACAAGCGTGTAGGCGGGCGTGGACGAGTGGTATGTCTTCTTTCGGAGGGTGTAGGAGACGTTGTGTAGACATCATTGGAAGGCGGTCCCATAGGTCATCATGCATGTACATCGCATAGTTACAAACCAGCCACGCCAGCTACCAGCTGCTCAACATCGTCGCGCTCCTCATCAGAGTCCGAGTCCTCATTGGTTGCTCCCACTGTGTTCCCGAACTTATCCACCTCGGCCTCGATGATGTTGCCGAACTTGTCCGTCTTTGGTGGCTCGACTTCCTCATCGTCTTCGCTCTCCTCCCATCCCTCACCGACATGGTTGGGGTTGGCGCGCAAGAGGTCACCCTCCTCATAAGCCCGCTTCTCGGCCTTCTGCCGATCATGTTCTTCCTGCAGCTCGCGCTGGATCGTCTCCTGCATCTCGGCGACCTCCTCGTGTGTGTTACACGTGCGGTATCGAGCGATAAGATGGCCGTTCATCTTGAAAAATGCATGTCCCCAAGTGAACTTGGCGAGCAGAGCCTCGGCCCAGTCCGGATGGCCGGTGATGTAGAATCCTGCGGCCAACGCCTCGACGCAGTTGAGGCGCCACGGCTTGCCATAATTCACGGGATTTGTCGCAATCAGGTAGGGTAGCAGGCGCTCGTGAGGGCCCTTGATCTTACCAAACGGCACCTCATCCAGGCGTGCCCACGAGCATTCGACGACCGCCAGGCCCGAGATCATAACCACCTCATCGTCGCATGGCGCGATCGGCTTCTTCCCTTTAGGCCTTCCGTCAGATGGTATGAGGGAGGACTCACGTGAGGACGACACCACGAAAGCGCTGCCCAACGCGCATCGCCGTGCAAAGGCCGTGTCGTGCGAGTTTCTTGCCCGAACACCGGCGAGGGTCACAGTGGTCAAAGTCCCACATCGCAACGGGGACAGCGATGCGCACCTGCCTCTCCTCCTCGGACTCCTCTTCAGAACCCTCCTCAGAACCTTCCTCAGAACCTTCCTCGGACTCCTCCTCCGAATCCTTCTCCTCGTCATCGTCATCGGAGCCCTCCTCGCTGTCCGCTTCTGTGTCATCTGCTGTCAGCCCATCCAAGTTAAACTCACCCCGCACGACCACTGGCACGTCCCGCGCGGTGTTCCGTGTCACCCGTCCGCGAGGGTTTCCACGTCCGCGTCCACGCCCGCGCCCACGCGGCGCTGCGCTCCCATTGCGCTCCTTGTTCTGCTTGCCAGACTTGCCCATGTTGTGGTAGTTGTTGGTGGCAAAGTCAGAGATTGATTTGTAACAGAAAGTTGGTCTAAATGAGGTCACGTGCAGGCCACGTGCGAGGTGCGTCACCACAACCAAACAGGACGCGTCCAGCAATCGCGACATTACCCATATCTACACCAACGCGCCCATGCAGAGCAGAGGGAGTGCCCTCGAGACGCTCGTCTACTCAGTCCTCCCAGGGCTGAGTAAACTTCCTCCGCGCGAACAACAAGATCGCCTCGACGAGCTCGTCGAGTACGCCGACGAGATCTTTGCCAGGTAGCTGTCATCGTCGCTCGAGCTAACGCCAGCCGTCTTCCCTCGTCCATTCCCCTCGGCGCAAACGGTTTGCCAGATGCCGTCCGGCGCATCCTCCCTACCAGTAATGATACACTGCGTTTCAATGCGCTCTGGGGCACGGTCGAGCGTAACGTACGCCTCATTCCAGCGGTACTAATGACAGCGCACACTCTCCGCCCCAAGCAAGCAGTTACAGTTCCTCCTCGCACTCTCACCTCTAAACAGGACATCAGAGCCGACATTCTCCGCGTCTCCACGGCGACAGCAGACGCGCACAGATTACCATGGGCTCGGTACACCAGTGCTGCCACGTGCTGCGGCTCCTCCCCGCGAGCCATCCCGCCCCACGGCATCCCCCTCCAAGCCGGGGCGGAGCAAGGCTGAGCTCCTTCGCGAGTGGCGGACTGAACGAGGGCGTCGTCCCTTCCCGGAACACCTACTTCTCCGCGATGCGCTGTATCTGTTGCAGGGAATTGATGGGCGCTACGTCCGTTTCGCGGTCGCACCACCGCCTGAGAGAAACCCCTACCTCACGGAGCGGGGACGAGAGGGTGATGGTACAGGGTTCCCACTCGGTGCGAACGGAGTCGCTGTACCCATGGACTTGGAGCCGCAGGTTGTTGGGATTGATATTGTCGCGGACGAGCAGAGGGTGAGTCTCAGAGTCTTCTCAGACAATGGCTGACGACAGGACGGGTATATCGCCAAGCCCACGAGGAATATACTCGTACAGCTGTCCGAACTGGGGGTACTGTATCGCCAAATAACGAATTTTATCAAAGAGCACCAGGCAACAGGCCCAAGTTCGCGGAGCGGCATGGTTGTGCAAGTGAGCTATCATACGCACGTCACTAGCTGACAAACAGAGTTTATGCCACTTCCTCCACCACGAGTTATCCGAGTACCATCGTCTTCTGGCAGTACTCGAATCACAGATGGATCTGACTGCGCCAGATGGAAGCACACCGCCAGAGTCTGCTCTGACGCTCATACGCCTCGGACTGTGGACAGAGGACATGCGCCTCAAACTGCGCCTCATGGACTCTGTGGTCAACGACACACAGAGCGCACATGGCGGTGCACTTGTATCAAAAATCCACAAGCACACGGCCCACGGTGACCCACTGGTGCGCCGCTTCACAGACCAGATCCTCGAGGAGGTGTCCAAGCCCTTCTTCCTCACACTGCAGCGCTGGATCATCTCGGGCGAGCTGCATGACCCGTTCAAGGAGTTTTTCGTTCAGCCTAATCCGGAGATCACGAGCGATGACGTGAACGCCCACGCAGCAGGTGACCTGGGCTTCGAGGAGGGGCTCGACAGCGGTGGTGGGACAAGCGACGCACACCAGATGTGGGAGAAGAGATACATCTTCGTCAAGGCGATGATGCCGGGCTTCATCAACGAAGACTTTGGCAAGAAGGTGAGCTTTGCACCCATCGAATCGCTAACGGCAGATATTCTCCACAGGGCGCAGCCTCAACTTCATACGCTACAACTGTTATGATAGCGACTGGGTGTCGGAGCAGGCGGCGCTGTCCAAGCTCGAGGCGCTCAAGTACAGTGACTTGAATGGACTTGAGCGCTCGATCGATGTCGCCTACTCCAAAGCCAGCAAGCACCTCCTCGAGATATTCTACGATAAGTACCACCTCATGGACCACCTTGTCGCTCTCAAGAGCTACCTCATGCTGGGAGCTGGCGATTTTGTCGACCTACTCATGGAATCGTTGTCATCGCGCCTCGATCGGCCCGCAATCAGCCTGTACCGGCACCACCTGACGTCTGATCTTGAGAGTGCGATCCGCGGCTCGAGCGCACAATACGACCCACCAGACGTACTGCGCCGCCTCGACGCACGCGTGAACGAGTACTCGCGCGGCGAGATCGGGTGGGACTGCTTTGCCCTCGAGTACCGCGTCGAGTCACCGCTAAATGCTGTGCTCGACTCTCGCGCGATGGAAGGCTACGCCCGCCTCTTCCACCACCTGTGGCGCCTGAAGCGGGTCGAAACGGCTCTCACAAAGGGCTGGATGCACGTGACGGCCGGGAGTCGGGCGTTCGAAGCCCTCCCTTCCCTCGACGGCCTGTGGCACAGCTGCCGCCTGGCGCAGGCGGAGATGGTGCATTTCCTGCGCAACATGCAGGCCTTTTGCCAGCTCGAGGTGATCGAGTGCAGCTGGACGGCGCTGAGGGAGACCACGGACCGGAGGGATGGCGATCTTGACGCGTTAATCAGTGCACACAGGACATATCTCGACCGCGTTGTGCGAAAAATCCTCCTCCTCGGCGTGAAGAATGATGACAGCCTGCTGCGCCTCGTGCAGGAAGCACTGGATCAGATCCTCGCGTTCTCGGCGGCGTCCGAGGACCTGTTCAAGTGGAGCCTTGGTGAGGCGACGCGGCTGGACCGCATTCGCGGCGTCGAGCGAGGGCTGAGTGCCGACGACTCCAGGGCAGCCGAGGCCGAGGGAGGCGCCTCGCACGAGCAGCTGCAGGGCATTCGCGAGCGGATATCCAAATGCTCCCTCGGCTTCCAGGATACGGTGGGGAGCGTGTGCAAGGAGGCGGCGGCGCATGCCGACCTCGACGTTAGGTTCCTGGCGATCCGCATCGCCTTTAATGGACATTACTCTATGAGGCGGGGGAGGAAGAAGGCGACAGCGTAGGCAGGCATATGCATGTATTACTAGGATATGTGCCGGCCACACGGTGCTCGAACAGCCTTGGCGGCCAGGCTGTGAGCGTGCCCCTCCCGTCTCATTCCTTGTGGAATGGTCGAGGACGGGCTGTGTAGACGGGTTGGTCTTCCGATAGCTGTGACATCTGCAGTGGGGAAGAAGACTGCCGACGTGTCTAAGCTCGGATAGCGCGGTGTGTGGGGGAGATGGAAGGGAAGTCAGCAAATGAATGAGTCAGTCTCGGCAACGACACAGAACAAGCAGGAGTGGACATCTAGAACTCTGCCGTGACCATCCGGTCGCGACCATACTGGTCCTGCACGACTTGAGTGTGGCCAGGAAGGAGGGCCGCCACCGCTGGACCCTGTCCAGCTCCAATCTCAACCGCCAGGCGGAGTCCTTCGCCCTCCTTCAGTAAAGACGGCGCGATCTGAGCGATGTGTGCGTAGAAAGCCGTCCCATCCTCTCCGCCTGGAGGGGCTGGGGCGAGGAGTGCCCGCTGGTCCTCGAAAGCACGCACAGAATTAGGCAGGGCGTCGTACTCGACCCGCGGGATGTAGGGTGGATTGGCTGTCACGAGGTCCACCATTCCCAGCTCGTCCCGCACAAAGCCAGGGAAGGAAGGCGAGAGGATGTCCGCCAGCACTACTCTCACACGATCTTCCATCCCCAGCGCCGCGATGTTCTCGTTTGAGAGTGCGACCGCGTCCTCCGAGATATCCACGCCCACCGCGATCAGGTCTGGCCGCAGATGCGCCAGGAGGAGCGGGATGCACCCTGAACCGGTACAGAGGTCCAGAACGCGCAGAGGGCGGGAGGGAAGGAGAGACGCGAGGTGCTCGATGATGTGGGCTGTCTCTGGGCGGGGGATTAGGACCGGCGCGCGGCAGGCGAGGGTTAGAGGTCCAAAGTCGGTGTCGCCTGGGGTTAGCTTGCCCTCCTCACTCAAAAGAGAATGCAGCTGGAGAATACCACCGCGGCTGGGACACTACTGGACCAAAGGGAAATGGAAGACTCACCGAGAATGTACTGCAGCGGCTCGCCCGCTGCACGGCGCTCGACCATAGCCTCCAAAGCTGTCTCGCCGGGGGCAGCAGCACGCATCCACCGGAGCTCAGCCTTGGCATCCGCCGGGGAGAGCTCGGTGTTGCGGGCGAGCCGGGATAGATGTGAGGACGGACTACATCCGAGGACGCGGAGGGTGGCCCGCATAGCCCATGGGAGGAAGAGTGAAAAAGAACTGTGGCCTTCCTCGCACCCGAGTTATAGAGGATTCAGAAAAGGGTGAGGACGGAAGCAATTGGCCCCGCACATGACGTTGATGAAGCATCAAGGAGAAGATCCACTTCTGGGGATGCAGTTACAACCTCAACTGGGCAATGGAATGACCTGTGAGTGACTCGTGACTGATCCAGCCCCTCCAAGGACAAGCTGCTGGCCCGGTCTGGTTCCCTTCGCGGTACTTGTAAGCGGCACTCACGCAGCCAAACTACCCGACCACAGCGTGCGCACACGCCAAGGGCGCTCGTCGACCATGGTCAATCCAATCCGGATCGACGCGTCCCAGCTCACTGCCTCTCCTCTCTCCCCAAGCCGAAAGGCAGACAGTAACTTCAAGACGTCCCAGTTCCCCGAGACACACCTTCACTCGCGCGGCATCTTTCATACGCCACTGGGCACGACGCACAAGCTCCCCAGCACCATCACTTCGCCCGACACGAGCCGACGGAGCAGCATGCAGGAGCTGCCGCCTACAGGACTGGCGGCAGGTCCCGTAGACCGCACTACCCTCTCACTGTACACGTACACGCCCAACTTGAGCGCCCCTGCCGCGACATTACCATGCAACTCGTTGGTGCCCGCTCCCGCATCCAACCTCGCTTGCTCCCGGGTGCAGCTCAGTTACGCGTCGCTCCCGTGGCCAGTCAAGGCGGGCGATTATCTGGAAATCCGGCGCGTGCCGGGTGGCGCACCGCGTCTTGGCGGTCCGCCACAGCGGACAGGTGATGGGGAAGCCGTCGAGGGTGTCAAACCCAATAAGGGGCGAGATGGGTATGTCTTCCAAGTAAGGGAGGACATGCCTTCGGTCCCCCTCAACCAGATCCAGGTGCCCAATAGTGTCGCGAACGCGTATCGACTCCAGCACCGGCAGGATGTTGAGGTGATCAAGATTGCCAACCCTACGAGTGCGAACATTGACTTCATCGAGCTCCAATTCTCGCAGTACCTGGGCCGCGCGGACATGTGGCGCCTCGGCATGAGTCTCGAGAACACTACCGTGCACGTCGGTGAGAAGGTTACACTCGCTGGTGGTGCAGTGCGCGCCGACATCCAGGGCATCTGGCGCGGGCGGCATCGCTACTCGAGCGGCATTGTCACGTCCAAGACCAAGACGATCTTCCGGTCCAAGAGTGCGCAGACGTACATCTTTATCTCCATCTGTCAGGAGACGTACGAATTTGACGAGGACGGCGAGCAGTACTACGAGAAGATCCTGCACGGTGAGCTGAAGTGGTGGCTCCAGCTGACATTAGGTTTCCTTCCTGAGCTCTTCCATCGGTGGACGGCGATAGGCGCATCACATCTCGTTACGCTCGTGCTGTTTGCCCGCGCATTCTATGACGATGAGGATGTCAAGTACATGGAGAAGAACGAGGCGACGCTCGGCCTGATGAAGGACCATCGCGGGCGGTGGTGCAAAGACTTCTACCGCGTCGTGATGGACTTTGAACGTCGCTCTGACTGGCTCACCGCACTTCCCGACGTCAAGCGTGCGATCCAGCGTGCCGAACGCGAGGTCTTCCTCGAGTTTAACCTGGGCCAGATGGCTGGCAAGGGACACGATGGCGAGTGCAAGCGTCTGGTCGGATGGTGGAGCTATGCGTTCGAGGCGCCGGTCCTCGAGGCTATCAACCTCGCTCTGAACCCGTACGACGAGCACTACATTGATCGCGATCTATCACGCACAGGTCTGACAATTATGATCCTCACGCCGGGGACTGGCCATTTCTCAGTCGACAAAAATCTCCTCCGCTTGACGACTGAGCGCATGATCGACCATGGCATAGCACTCGACCTTGTGTGCATGACCAAGATGCCGCTGCACTCGGTCCCACTGTTCAGCTACATGTCCGAGCGGCCGAAGCCGATGATGGACGACAATAACGAGATCAAGAACAAGCCTGCCACCCCCGACCCCCTCTACTACGACGCCCCACACGTGACGGACCGCGACATGACTGAATGTTATTCCCTTGCATTCTGGGTGTACTGCTCGTACTACAGCAAGACGCACGACAAGCCGTTCAGAAGAGACCGCTTCATTCCCCGCTGCAAGATGTACGAGATCCAGATGCTTGGTATCCTGGACCATAACCTCACGACCGTGATCTTGCCGACGCTCGACTGGGACGAGACGCATTCTGCGGACCGGAAAGAGATGACGGTAGAGGATCGTCGGTCGATGCACGACGAGTACGACGCGAGCCTATTCACGAGCGGTAAACTTGAATGGGGTAAGGAGGCGCTGTCGCCGCCAAGTACGACACGATCGGGAGTCAGCACCTCACTCGGAACGAGTTACCAGTCGAGTAAGCTGCTCCGTGACGAGAGCAAGGGCTCCACACCAATCCGGCCTACAGGCTCTAGAGCTGGCAGCCGCGACCGAATCACCCGTGAATCCCGCGAGTCGCTTCTCACCAAACGTTTGTCGCCAGCAGTCGAAGAGCCGTATCCTCACACCATATTGCCCGACATCACGGGCGAGGATATCACGGGCGAGGATATCACGGGCGAGGACATGCCAGATGTGCCTGTCGCGCGTTCCACGATGCTGCCCACTCAGAGGCCTGGGTCTGATCCGCGATCTGACCGCCGCCGTTCATCCAACGAGCAGACCCCACTCGCGCGCCAGATGCGCATCGCAAGTATGACGTCGATGGATACTTCGCCATCTCACTCTGTCACCTCGCTGCCTTCCGGAGCGTCTACACCCAAGGGCACGCCCGCGAAGCGGCTGAAAAACCAGAGCAGTCGAGGCTCCTTCGCATCCCGCTTTGCGAGCACATGGCTCTTCGGCTCGTTCAGCACGCGGGCGTCACCATCGAAAGCGATGGCCGCGACAGAGACCGTCGAGCGGCAGGACGTGTCAGCGTCGCGGATTGACATGGGAAACACAAGTTTGCCCTCATCACCAGCACTCAAGAGCCCCTCCATGACTTTCCCTGTCTCACCAGCGCTCGCCCGCTCCCCGCTCCCAATCATCGACCCCGCTCCACGAGATCGACCATGCGCTACGCTGTCGCCGGCCAAGCCCAAGCCTGTACCGCATCGAGGGACGCAGCCACTTGCCATTATTCCATCTCACAACGGGCGATTGTTCGAGGACGAGCACCCCATAGCGCGCTCCGTCCCGCGGTCGCTGCACAACTCACTACGCCTTGGCCGGTCGCTGGACGACTCGTGGCGTAACAAGACCAACGCAGCATACGGACGCACGAGTCAACATCGCACAGTCAATCCATGCAATCCACGTGAGAGCTTTGTCGAGAGCGGTATCGAGGGCGGACACGCGCGGCGCTGGCAGCACGTCCGACCCCGCATGACTACCGGCAAGCAGCACATTGTCAAGTGGCGCAGCCTGTGTGTGCCAGCATGTCTGCCGCTTACAACCGACTTGATGCCTACAACCGAGGAGATATCGACGTACTACGAGGCCCACAGCTACGACATTGCATGCTTTCCCGACCAGGTGTCTTTCCTGATCCGGCCGGATGCAGCCCAGATAAACCTCCCACTCGCTGTGATGAAGGAGATGGCGAGCCAGCGCCTCTCGCAGAACTTCCAGTTCATTGTGCTCCCACACGACACTGTCGTAACGGAGGAGGCACAGAGAGCAGGGAACCTTGCATTCAAGAACTTGTTATTAGCTGACAGTACCACCACCGGCCTGCGCGTCGGCGGCGCGAGCGAGGTTCTCAAGGACGCGAATGGTGCAATCTACCTGAGCTGGTCGAACCACATTCACCGCCTCACCTTCGACACGCAGAAGCAGAGCGTGACGGTTCAGCGGTTTGTGCGCAAGATTCGGTACTCGACCCAGCCACATGCATACAAGGCTCTCGTGTGGCCGTATCACCACCGCGAGTACCAAGAGGCGACCGCCATGTTCCGGTATCCGAACATCGACGCCAAGCTCAACTTCAACTATCTTGATCGCATGATCGCTGGCGAGGAGGACAAGCTGCAGTCCAACCTCCGCTTCTGGCGCGCCCGCTATTTGCTGATTCCGTCCGGGCGGGAACCGACAAGCGTCGCCGGTTTGATGCCCAGAGGCTCACAGGGCGAAGAATACAACTCGAGCGAGATCCTCATAACCGGAACCGTTAAATTGCTCGAGCTTTTGGGCAAATACCAGTGCAAGGCGCCGCACGAGAAGCCAACACCTCTCCGATTGTTGGCAACTACGTTTGACCCGTCCACCTGTGTCCTTGATGAAGGGCTTCTCGGCGAGCTCGACCGCTTAACCTCGGGCAAGGAGAAGATTGAGGCGGACCACACGCTCGAAGGGATGACGCTTCCTGCACTCGCCGACATGATGAACAGGCCGAATAACGGGCTCATCATTCGTGACCGGTACTGGGGATGTGAGCTGATCGAACGAAACCAGCTGACAGCAGTCAAGGTGCACGAGGACTCGTTCACAGGCGACCAGTTCTGCCAGTGGCTAATCGCATCATTCTCCGACGTGCAAACTCGCGAGCAGGCCGTTGAGTGGGGCCAGTCCCTGTTGGAGAAGGGCTTGTTCGAGCACGTGAACGGCACGCACACGTTCCAAGATACAATGTTCTTCTACCGCTTAAGCTCCCAGTACGACAAGGACGCCAAGTCGCGCACGTCCAAGAGCTGGTTCGGCAAGACGCCGACGTCGTCGCGGACCTCCGCACCTGACGGGTCCAGCACGACGGGTACCAGTCCCGTTGCGCGGGCGAGTCTGAAGATAACGGACAAGCCAGCCAAGAAGCGGAAAGTCAAGATGAGCCAGAGCATCGTCATCGACCTCGACCCGCACCGCAAGTCGGACCGTGCTGAGGTGGCAATGCTCCACAGCGACATCGTCCACAACTCGCGCAACGCCTTCCACTTCGAGCTCAACTGGCTAGGTGTCACCGCCGGGCTGCTCGACGACCTGCGCTTCAAGTGCTCTACCCTAGCGGAGCGGTATGGCCTGCGCTTTGTCGAGGCACCCGTCGAGCAGATCAAGGATGTTGGCGCCAAGTGCGCCTTCCGAGCTCCGTTGCAGATCCCCCTAGCTCTACCGCCGCCTGTCTACCCCGATCTGCACCTCCGCCTGGCCGATACGACAGGACCGGCGCAATGCGCCCAGTACTTTGAATACCAGATCCTCACGCAGAAGTTTGGGTTCGTGCTCGACGTCGAGGCTAGCGACCGGTACCCGGAAAACATAGATGCCGATTACGTGTATCGTTCAAAGACCAGGTTCGAATACTCGCAATTCATCCATCGCTCTGGTCTCGCTCTGGTACAGGTCCTGGGGAAGGAGCGGGGCTTCCTGTGGGTGGACAACAGGCCCTTCATCTCGGCGCCTACCCGCGGTCGCGGCCAGAGCATGCAGGGCGACCAGGTGATCACGCCCATGACCAGCAAACAGGAACAAGCCAAGGCGCTCCGGCTCGAGTTTATGGCGTTCTGCGCAAACCGCAGCTCTCTCCTCAAGTTTTACGACGAGATCACCCCGGCCCTCCCGATCGAAGTCGCGCTTGCTGCGCACAGCGTTGATCTAGGCCGCAGTGACGGTGATGTCACCCCGCCAGACGCGTGGGCTGGGTTCTAGAGCCTGAGCGGCGCTTACCTACATTATTAGTAGTGTACATCTATGTATATTTACAAACCATCAGGCATATTGCCTCGGAGGACTGGAGAAAGAAAGAGTGATGGCCGTGTGTGTGAGACGCTGCTTTTAGGGTGGAGACGGCGATCGCGAGTCAGAGTACCTCCCACGACGTGGCCTAGGCGAGCGCGAATGGGAATCCTGTCGGCGGCGGGGAGGTGAGCGTGAGTCGCGGCGTGGCGCAGGGGATGGAGAGTCACGACGCCGAGGGATTGGCGAGCGCAAGTCGCGTCCGGGCTCAGGCGACAGCGAAACAGAATCGCGCCGCCGACGTGGAGGAGATTGCGAGTCACGCCACCGGCTTGGGCCCTCGTCCTCCGAGTGTCGCCTCGGCACGCCGTCGCCCTCGTCGTCGGACGGATACTGGCGGCGTGGTGTCCGCTCTTCCCTCCCCCGGTTCGGCTCCACAGACCGCCGATAAATGGATGGCGTGCGCGAGTGCGAGCGGCCGCGTTCGTTCTCAGAGGTGTACCTCCTGCGGCGCCGGGGCTCCTCGTTCTCACTCTCACTCTCACTGCCGCTAACGCTGCTGCGGCGCCTGGTGTCAGCGTGTTCAGTGCTCTTCCGGCAGCGTACCTTCTCTTAGCACGCTTAGCCCGCCGTGTCTCACGCTCCTCCTGCTCACGCAGGCGCTCCCGCTCCTCCGCCTTCGCTTTAAGGATACGGTCCGCCAGGCCGTCGCGGGAGCGGAACTCGTCCGGCAGCTCCACGGAGGGCTTGTCACGTCCCCCTCCCGCAGGGAGACCGGCGCCGGTGCGCAGTTGCTTGGTGCGGGAGGGACGGGCCACGTAAGGCCGGGAGCCGGTGCATTCGTATGTGAAGTGGCCGGTCTTGAGGCATTTCTTGGGTTAGCGAGAACTAGGTGACGAGGGGTGGCGAGAGGGTGAGACCTACTTGACAGCGCGTGCTGGAGGTCGCGCGGTTGGCGGTCAGCTGCTTAGGCGCTCCACGGTTGTACATTTCCGAGAGGTTTTGGGGATGTGCAGACGATGGAGAGATGAGGAGATGAGGAGGAAAGATGACGATGCGATGAGCGAGCGGGAGACAAAGTTCAAGCAGTGTTGAAGCATGCAGGCGGGCGTCAGTACCAATAGCGGGGACAAATTTACATTCGAAAAAGACTTCAGGTGTTCTCTGCCATGGCTGCCCTCCACTGCCTCGACGTCCATGATACATTGGTCTATGCATTGTCACAGCTCATGTGAACATCTAAAGTCTCTAGGCATTGGGCATGTACATTAACCAGCAGCTCTGGATAGTAGGGTGCAAAGTATTCGGTCTCAAAGAGCGGCATCAAGTGTTAGCGTAGCGTGTCGTGAATCTCGGCCCGCTCCAGCATTTAGGTCCCCCTAAAGCGAGCCTCAGCTGCACGCGCGCGGCGCTCACGCTCGATCTGTGCACGCATCTCAGGACTGAGCCCCGCAAGACCGGACGACGCGCCGGGCCGTCCGCCGAGTTTCTGCGGCCCTGTGGACGACGCCGGCACGCCTAGCGATGCGAAAGCCGGTGGTGATGATGGCGCAGGCTCCTCAGCCTCGACCTCAGCCGCACGTGCCTTCTCACGCTCCTTCATCTTATCGCGCAATCCGCGGCGGCGTTCGGCCTTGCGCGCACCTTGCTCCGCCTCCGCCTCCTCGCTCAGTCCCGAGGGCACGTGTGCTGCCTGCCAGTCCCACATGGTGGGGTGGTCGAAGGCGATGCGACGGAAGAGGTTACGCACGTTCTTGTTCGCCGACAGGTCGTACGCGCGTTTCCCTCCCTCGAGAGGGGAGGTGGGGTCCAGCTTCGCGTCGAGGATGAGGAAGCGGAGCACATCCTCCTGACCCACCGCGGCGGCCACTCCTAACATCGACGGCGTGACTTCGGACGGGTAGCGCGTTGCGAAAGTGCGCAGTGCGTCTACGCGGCCCTTGCGCACCATGTCGTCCAGGCGCTTGGCGCGGTCCTGGCGTGCTTCTTCCTCTGGTGAGAGTTTGGGCACTGGTGCGGGTGCAGGTGCCGGGGCCGGCGCAGGCTTGGCGACGGCCTGCTTCTTTGGTTGCAAGGAGGCAATGTAAGCCTGGTCCTGCGCTGCCAGAGCCTCGGCAGTCAGGTGCGACACCTTGACCCGTGTCAGCTCATGCCAGCATCGCAGGATCTCCTGCTGAGTGGGGCGCCGGGTGGGGAACGGGAACGAGCGGATGCGGGGGTCGGTCTTGTCGAGCACCGCGCCGTCGTAACCCCAGAAGCTCTTCTTGCCGTGCGTGCTGGCGCGGATGAAGATGCGCTCGCACATCTCGAGGTCCTCCTCCCACTCGGATAAGAGCTCGCGGATCTCGTCCTGCAGCGCCTGCTCCCCATAGCGACGGAGCATGGCACCGGCCGACACGGCCTTTGACTTGGCATTGTCATTCAGGCCCTGCGAACCACCCTGCTTGCGACGGGCTGGAGTCAGTTATCGTTTGCCATCCAACCTCACTGGTGTAGCGGTGGAACGTCTTGTGCTGGAGCACGCGCACGTCGCCCGCACCCTTGACGTCTTGTCGCTCATTCTTGCCGCGTGGGCGCAGGCTGATGATCATGCCCGCAAAGTGACCGCCTGCTACCATAAAGAGCGCGATGCGGCGCTCCTCGTCTTCTGGTAGAGGTGGGCCAAGCTGCAGCCGCTTGAGCTCGTTCAGGTAGTCACCTGCCGTCTCGTACGATGGGAACAGACCACGGTATACGCCAATCTGAGTGTCTGGCTCAATCCCGAGCTCTGAGGTGTTCTTGGCCTGGAACCAGATCACCGCAGTGCGGAGGTGTGCACGGCGGCGTAGATCTGCTAGCTCTGCCTCCTCGTCAGAGTCGACGGCATCATCCTTGGTATTTTCCATATCCGCAACCTTGGTCTTCTTCAGGAGGCGAGTGATCCGATCTTGTGAGGACGCAGACGACGCAGATGCAGACCCGGAGATGCTCGACACGCCTGTTTGTCAGCCCACATCCACTGCGCGCCCGTACCATCAACGACATTGTCAAACTCTTCCGCTGTCACTGTCTTGGTACCGTTCAACTTGGCCTTGGCGTTGTACCTGTGCCAGTCGGTCTTGAAGTGTGCACGCTGATCTTCTGGAGTGTCGAACGACGCGCCCGGACATGTCTGGCACCCGAGCCCCGAGCCCGACGCTACTCGGGGGGGCTGCGTTTGCGGCTGGTCAACGACATTGTCCGCATCACCTGACCCTTCCTCTTGGCTCTGAATCGAGCGAACAGACAGGGCATTGAGAAGCTCAGGCGGGATGGCGTATACGCTCAATGGGTGGTTGAGAGGTGAGGATTGGTACGCCATTGTTGTTCGGTGAGGGATGAATATTAGATCATGAAATGAAACGAAAGTATCTACAGCGCTGCCGCAGGCTGTCTTGTTATGGTATCCGTCTTGAACTTGTTGTAAGTCGAGGATGTGTCGCGTCGGTGCCGGAAAGTTGCAAGAATTCATTATTGAGTCAGCTGCTGGCCGGGCGTACGTCACACAACGGCGGACTTGATCTCATCACGTGACTTTACCTGGCACGTTTCGCAAGGAAGGACCCGGCTGCGCGTGGAAGGCTGGAGCCCTTCTCGCCCTCTACTTTGCTCCCGTCCCCCCCCCACCACGGGCCAGCCGCGTTGTGTTGTGTCATCGCCCGTGCCACAGACCTCCCCCCGCAGCACCGCGCCCCCTCGACCCTTCACTATTTCACTTGCTGTCTTTCTCTCTCTCCTTCAAACCTCATCTCAATACCCATCTAGAAAACATCTACAATGGCCGAGCAGCTGGTGAGCATCTCCATTACGCCGCCGTCCGTCCCCTCCGCTGCAGTCACGACTGTAGCGCCAACTGCTGCACAGCAGACACGTCTGGTGACGGAATGTCAACTTCCCCAGCCTCTTTGTCCTCGGCATTGCTGACTTGCAGACCAAGGGTGTGTTGAATCGCTCAATGTGAGGACACTGTACTGACCCCGCGCGCGCGGCGCCACGTCGACAGAGCAAATCGCCGGTAAGTACACGTCCCAGCGTAGCAACGCAGGGCTGCCGCCGCCTTGGCGTAGAGCCACAAATAGCTGTGCCCCATGCTCACGGATTACAGAATTCAAGGAGGCCTTCTCCCTCTTCGACAAGGGTGAGTGTGATACTGCGCGCCCCCCAATGTAGCACGCTGTGCTGACGCGTCGCTCCGAATTCGCCGGGACAAACATCTGCTCCGTATTCCACGTTCCTTATTCTTCACCGCTCTTACCGTCGGCCTTTCGACCGCGTTCTTCTCGACAGATGGCGACGGAACCATCACCACCAAGGAGCTCGGCACCGTCATGCGCTCCCTCGGCCAGAACCCCACTCAGGCTGAGCTCGAGGACATGATCAACGAGGTAAGCAGTGCTGTCTTACCCTGACCGCGGCCTGTGCTCACGGCTCTCTTCCTGGCAACAATGTTTCTGGTGCACTTCCATTCGATTAAACCCTACTCATCAACGCACGTCTTGTTTGTGTCCCTTGACGTAATGGTGTCGTACTGCAGGTTGACGCCGACGGTAACAACTCGATTGACTTTGCCGAGTTCATGACTCTCATGGCTCGCAAGATGCACGACACGGACTCTGAGGAGGAGATCCGCGAGGCGTTCAAGGTACGCTGAACCGAGGGGACTTTATTGGGTTTCTTCGAATCAAGCTAACCACAGGTCTTTGACAAGAACAACGACGGCCACATCTCGGCTGCTGAGCTCAAGCACGTCATGAGTGAGTGTGGCAATCACCCGCCGATTCGCAGACGTACGGCCGCGCCGGCTAACGCATAGCCAACCTCGGCGAGAAGCTCTCGGATGACGAGATCACCCAGATGATCCGTGAGGCCGACAAGGACGGTGACGGCATGATCGACTACAACGAGTTTGTTACCATGATGATGGCCAAGGTGAGTCAATGCGTCGCGCCGGAGCTGTTGTCGCTGTCGCTGCGGTGTATGACAGCCAGGGGCCCAAGGGCTCTGAGCATCGCATTTGGCACACATGTGCAACGTACTGTGGCATGTTATCGGACAGGCGAACGTGTGGAATATGGACCCTGCACCAGACACTGACACCGCAGTAAAAGATTGACCGATAATGAAGCGCGTCCGGCGACCGGTGAAGGGGCTGTTAGCAGTAAATGTAAACTTGGCAACCCGCCAGAGGCATCATGAGATGGTCTGAGATATAGAGTGCTGGCCAGTGATTGAGGTGACGCGTTGCGTGTTGCATTCTGGAAATCAATGAGTTGGCCTGAGAAGAACGATTGTAGACTGATTGGCTGTTTGGTAGATGCACAGTGGCAGCACACACCACACAGCATGGAGCAACGTAATCATGCTTCTCACAGTCGAGTTGTCGGCCAAGTCGGCGTGCTCGGAGATGATACCGATCGGCGGAGAGAGTTCTCCGCATGGATCCGCAAGCAAGCTCCGCCTTCTCTGCCTGGCTGCTTGGCCTGCTGCTCGACCTGTTACACCTGCTTGGGCGGGCAAATCAATCTATGGGCCAAATCCATGGCAACCCCAATTAACCGTTGAGGGCGTTGAGGGCCCCTTTTGATGCTTTCGAGTGCGTTTCAGGAGGGGATGATGTCACCGCCGTGAGGGCCCCAGCCGCCCCATTCCAATCTTGTCCCCAGCGATAACCAGAGACCTCTGATGGACCCCAAGGCGAGCTTGGCCAGTGATCCTACTGCTGATGAGCTTGCGCCTGTATATCCTCTACCATCTAAAATACTGGGCTCTGAGCGTTGACAAGCCCCGACAAATCGCTCGGGATGCTAGCTACAGAATCGGGGGCCCATAGGCCAAAAGATGTGACGTATACCCTTGGTTTCCCGGCAGGGTTCACGGCGTGGGTCCCGGTGGCAGTCCGCTTGTACCTCGGTGTACATAGGAGGTACACGACCCCCTTAGCCAGCAGGAGATTAAGTGACCTGTTTCTAGTGGCTACTGTACCTTGTCCCACGTCTCCGGGCTGTAATTATGATGCAACTACTGTGACTAGGCGAGATGGGGTGCCACCCTCCTACCTCCTACAATGCTACATAAGGGAATCAGCCCTTTAAAAACCCACTCCTGGTCAACATCCTTCCACGTTCACTCACTACCCCATCTCTCCACGCCACACCACATCAACCACATACTCGAGGTGAGTCTACCCCGGTCCCTGTTGGCACCACGTATCCTCTCAGCCTGGCCAGCTTGCTACCGTCGTCACCGTCAGCCTTCCCCCAGTCCTCATCGTCGTCCACCATCCTCGACCTCCCCCCTCCTCTCTCTCTTCCCTCTCAGATGTGCGGCTAACCAGCAGCACCATGTCCATCCCCAAGACCATGAAGGCCCTTGTCTACGACAAGGTAAGTTGGCAATATCCTGTTGTTCACAGCTCACAGTAGCCCCGCGTCTTCTCTGTTAAGGAGGTCCCCGTCCCAGAGATCGGTGACAACGACATCCTTCTCAAGGTCTCCATCTGCGGCTTCTGCGGCACTGACGTAAGTACACGAGAGCTTTGCAGCACTGCTGGACTTGGCGGCGCGACAAGCTTCCATCGACAGCGCTTACCCCAGGGCCACATCCACGAGGGTGACTTCAACCCCAAGTTCCCCCTGATCCCCGGCCACGAGGCCGTAGGAAGCATTGTCAAGATGGGCTCCAAGGTCGACAAGTCTGTGTTCAAGATCGGTGACCGGATCTGCGCCGACGTCGGCAGTGAGTCATTCCCGGGCCCTAGATAGGGTACATGCGGCATTCTGTGGCCGGTAGACGCCGGAAGGCGCAGGCTGACGCGCAGTCCAGTGCGGCAAGTGCCACTTCTGCCGTCGCGGCCAGACGCTCATGTGCGAGAACATGACGGCCGCCGGTGTGCAGACGGACGGCGGCTTTGCCGAGTACATCAAGTATCCCCAAGAGAAGTGCTTCATTATCCGCAACCTGTCGGACGAGGACGCGACGCTGCTTGAGCCCGCGTCGTGTGCTGTTCACGGCATGGACAAGTTGCAGATGCCCTTTGGCGCGAATGTGCTCCTCATTGGTGCCGGTCCCACTGGCCTGATTCTTGCGCAGCTTATGAAGCTGGGTGGCGCGTCCAAGGTCACGATCGCGGCCAACAAGGGCATCAAGATGGAGCTCGCGCGCAAGATTGGTGCCGGGGACGAGTACATCGACCTGGACCGTGAGAACGCGGACGCCCAGTGGGCGCAGATCAAGAAGGACAACCCATACGGCTTCGACGTCGTTGCCGAGTGCACGGGTGTGCAGAAGATTGTCGACATGGCGATCGACTATGTCGCGCGTGCCGGCACGCTGCTCGTGTACGGCGTGTACGAGGGCGACGCCAAGGTCAACTGGTCGCCATCCAGGATCTTTGCGGACGAGATCCGCATCATCGGCTCGTTCTCGCAGGTGTACTGCTTCCCTCGTGCTGTTGCATTCCTCGACTCGGGCAAGATCAACGTGAAGGGCATGGTGACTGACATCTACACCATTGACCAGTGGCAGGAGGCACTTGACAAGATGAACTCGCGCAAGGCGCTCAAGATTGCGATCCGCCCGAACTAGGGAGCGAGAAGGCAGGAGGGGGGATCTAGACGGTGACTAGAAGAGAAAAGGCGCGAGGGGCGCGGCGCCGGAGGCATGTGTCCATAAGGAGTTGTGCAACAGGATGTAGCATTGTTTGTGGAGCAACGGGGGGGATTGCCCAGACACTGGCCACCGCTTGCCGCCTGGGGAGGCGCTGCTTAATGAGGCGCTTGCTTGGTTACCGAGAAGGTCTTGATGCAGGTCGAGCAGGAATGTGGCGCCGCCCGTAGTGGTGGGCGCAGAAGCAGAAGTGTCGCCGGTGGGGCTCGGACGATGATGTCGAGCGCTGCTAAATTCGGCAGCGCGAAGCGGTCGCGGCGACCGACACGGTTCGTTCGCAACGCGCGCCCACTGCCCACCGCACATGCGGTTGGGGCGATAAGCGTCCAGTGTGCTGGATGTGCTGTGACACTCGGTGGCACGATCAGTGGCAGAGTGGCACAGTGCCACTCTGCCGACACCGTCATGCCCTCGGTCACATCCGCACGTGCCCCACGTGTCCTTCCAGAGATTTCCAGTCTTCACCACCCTCCACCTCCACTCCATACCCATACCTTCCCTCCTCTCCCTAGTCAACCACTCCACTGAGCTCAACGATGCCGCGCTGCACAAACAAAGGCTGCGGGAAAGAGTACGATGCGGCGTCGAACACAGAAGGCGGCTGCGCGTACCATCCCGGCGCGCCTGTCTTCCACGAGGGCCTCAAGTCGTGGTGTGCGTTCCTCCCTGGCGGCGCTGACGGCAGCATGCTGCAACGAGCGCAACAAACCGGTGATGGAGTTTGACCAGTTCATGGCGATCCCGCCGTGCGCGCGGGGCATGCACTCGGACGTGAAACCCGATGCTGCGCGCGCGGCTGTGGTCGAGGCGGCTGAGGCGCCCGCGCTCACTAGCTCGGAGGGCGGCGTCGAGACGTATGGCGCAACAGCCAAGGCTGAGGCTGTAGAAGCTGTAGAAGCTGTCGAGGCTGTCGAGACCGCACAGGCACCTAGCAAGGAGACCCCGCCGGAGGAGGACGACCCCGCCGTCCCCGTGCCTGAGGGAGCGCGGTGCCGGCGCCTCGGGTGCGGGGCTGTGTGGCTCGGCGAGGCTAGTCGCGGCGATGGGCCAGAGGGCACGTGCACTTACCATCCGCAGAAGGTGTGTGTCGTCGTCGCCAATGTCCTCGCGCCGCCAGTCTGCCACCAGAGATTCGCTGACGCCAGCCTGTCTTCCACGAGGGCTCGAAGGGATACCTGTGCTGCAAGCCGCGCGTGCTCGAGTTCGACCAGTTCCTCAAGATCCCCGGCTGCGCGACGGGGCGGCACCTCTTCTGCCCCACATCTAGAGAGGTTGTCGACTGCCGCGTCGACCACTACCAGACACCGATGCATGTGCATGTGTCGGCATATGCCAAGGGGTGGGCTTGCTTGGGTTGATGGGACTGACGGCAGCGCGGACAAGGAGCGCTCGAGCGTCTCGTTTGGCATGCAGAGCGTCACGCTCGACCTCGCCCTTCCTGGTAACAGGCGGGTGCACAAGACGCTCGCGCTGTACGGGCCGATCGTGCCGGAACAGTGCGCCGCCCGCATCCTCGCGACCAAGGTGGACATTACGCTTGCCAAGCCGGTGGCGGCGTCGTGGCCTCTCCTCGAGCTTCCCGAGGCGGGAACCGAGCTACCGCCAGGGTACGCGCTGACATTTGGCGTGAGCGGGCGCACGGGCACGGTGGGCGGCAAGGAGGTCGTGCTTAGCGTCGAGGAGGCGGCTAAGCGGTAGGCATGCATGCGGCGTCGCCGTTAGAAAGTGGGACGAGTTGGGTCACAGGTAGTGACGGCGTTTGCATGTGGGGATACGGGTACGTCGCTGAGATCCACGATCGTGTTTCTGCTGTTGTACGCTTATCCTTGGGCACCGGCTTGCCGGCACCTTGCCCGGCGATTCCAGCCTCTTACCCGGAGGTTGTGATAGTGCCTTGTCCTGATAGAGCGTCAGCCCGAAGACTGAAGCGTGAAGTAGGCAGCAGCCCGGTCAAGAGCCAGAGCCTTATCAGTCACGTTACATCACGTTGTGGCGGGTGGCTATCGGGGAGTGTGGTCTCGCTATCGCGGGGAGTGGTCTCGCTCCACTATCTGTCTCCCTCCAAGTCTGCCTCTGCTCCCAAGCCTGGCTCCCCTCTTACGCTGTTGGATACTTTGTTAGAATGATATAAGAGAGCCAGAGATTGGATACACCACTGCCCAACTTGATCCTGTGTTTGTTGCCACCATTCACAAAACTCTTGTGTCAACTACACACCAGCTTGATGAAGACGCCCTAACCAACGCCTACAGACACATACCCCCATCCCTATCGCCCACACACCCACCATGTGGCCGCACCACCCTAGGAGTGCGGAGTAGCCTGCCGCTGGATCTTGGAGACTCCGAGTCAGCTTTGGGGAACGCTCGTTGAGCCCAACCGCATGGAGACTCCTGGTACCACCAACCTCGGACGGTTCCGCAACGAGCTGTCATCCCGGCCACCCTCGCTATCTTGGTCACCCCGGGCCCCTGGTGACCCAGAATAGCACCCCGGACTCTGAGGCCTCCTGGGAGCCTTGCGTCGCTGCGGTGCCCCTTATCGCGTCAAACCATTGTCTGGCAGCACGCACCAGGCCGTGCATCGCACCCAATTGCAACACTCAAGATAACGTGCCGGTGGCAAGTGGAAACGTGATCATAGTTGATTCTCCCGTTGTCCTTTACCCCCCGCCGTCTGGCCTCTACCTCTACACCCGGGGCAGATCCAGACGTGATGGACTAACAGACTGATGGCGTTGGTATCGGATGTGATAGAGACTGCGGGTCCCCGGGGACGAAAGGATTGTCAGGAACGGAAGAGATGGAAGACGTTTGGCCAATGGAAGCCCTCGCTGATACGGTCGAGGGATGTGACTGGGTGTGTCGAGCGTGAGTGGAGGTTGGACGGAGGTTGGACGGGCGAACGGGTGAGCGGCGAGGGGCGGCACTGCACGGGTCCGCACCGGCCCGATCGCGTGTTTGGACTGACGGAGGAGGCCGGGAGATTTTGGCGGAAGCAGATGCGGGATGGGAGAGGAGATAAGGCGCTGCTTTCCGGCGCGTGTCCGAGCTCTGCGGCGAAAGGCGGCAGGGCGGGTGGAGGCTGACATGACGTCGGATGCATGCGCGCGGTCTGATTGGCTAATCGCCAATGGGTATTAGCCTCCACCTGGAATTGGCTATCCATTCGCGTCGGGGCTGCCGAGCTGGCCCTTTGCTAACGATCATGATAACTGAGTTGGCCGATGCTAATTGGCTGGCCCCATCTCACCCCAGTCGCTATCTCGACTCCTCTGGGTCCCGGAAAGAGCCGGCATCCACTTGGGCTTCGGCCTCATCGGCCCTCGATGCACGGCCGAGTCAAAGTCTTCTTCTCTCCCCTCCTCGCCCGCAGCCGTTCATATATAGGCTCCCACAACTTTCCCACCTCCCACCTCTTCTCTCCATCAATCTCTAGAAACTAGCAAGCAACCGCCACTACCTACTCCTCGGCCTCCTTTACCTTTGCAGCAACAATGTCCAACCTTCCCTCCGAGCCCGAGTTCGAGCAGGTGAGTCTCGCATCACGTCACTGCCAAAACTGCAACAGCCAGCCACTGACGCTTAGGCCGTCCACGAGATCTCGGCCACCATCGAGCCCTTCCTCGCCACCCACCCCGAGTACCGCAAGGCATTCGAGGTCGTCCAGATCCCCGAGCGTGTCATCCAGTTCCGTGTCACCTGGGAGCGCGACGACGGCTCGGTCGCCGTGAACCGCGCCTTCCGCGTCCAGTTCAACTCGGCCCTTGGCCCCTACAAGGGCGGTCTCCGTCTCCACCCCACCGTCAACCTCTCCGTCCTCAAGTTCCTCGGCTTTGAGCAGATCTTCAAGAACGCCCTCACCGGCCTCTCTATGGGCGGTGGTAAGGGTGGCTCCGACTTTGACCCCAAGGGCAAGTCGGACAACGAGATTCGTCGGTTCTGCTACGCCTTCATGCTCGAGCTCTCGCGCCACATTGGCGCCGACACCGACATTCCCGCCGGTGACATTGGTACCGGTGGCCGCGAGATTGGCTTCATGTTCGGTGCCTACAAAAAGTACCAGAACGAGTTTGCTGGTATCCTTACCGGTAAGGGTGACGACTGGGGAGGCTCGTTCATTCGCCCCGAGGCTACCGGCTACGGTCTTGTCTACTACGTGACTGAGATGCTCCGCGACCTCGACAACACCGACTGGGTCGGCAAGCGCGTTCTCATCTCGGGCTCGGGCAACGTCGCCCAGTTCGCCGCCCTCAAGGTTATCGAGCTCGGTGGCAACGTTCTCTCGTTCTCGGACTCGACCGGTGCGCTCGTCGCCACCGACGACCAGGGCTTCACCCCCGCCGACATTGCCGCCATTGCCGACATCAAGCTCCGCCGCCAGGCCCTCACCGCCTTCCAGCACGACGGCCGCTTTGAGTGGCACGAGGGCAAGCGCCCCTGGACTCTGTTCGAGTCTGCCGACGTTGCTCTCCCTGCTGCCACACAGAACGAGGTTTCCGAGGACGAGGCCAAGGCGCTTGTTGCCGCCGGTGTCCGCTACGTTGCCGAGGGCTCCAACATGGGCTGCACCCAGGAGGCCATTGACGTCTTTGAGGCTACCCGCAAGCAGTGCACCTCGGAGGGCGACACGGCCGGCGTCACCTGGTACGCTCCCGGCAAGGCTGCCAACTGTGGTGGTGTTGCCGTCTCGGGTCTCGAGATGGGCCAGAACTCGCAGCGCCTCAAGTGGTCGCACCAGGAGGTCGACGCCAAGCTCAAGGACATTATGATCACCTGCTACACCAACTGCCGTGAGACTGGCAAGACGTACGTCCGCGACTCGGCGATCCCCTCGCTAGTGTCGGGTGCCAACATTGCCGGCTTTGTCAAGGTCGCCAAGGCCATGCTTGACCAGGGTGACTGGTGGATCTCGGGCAAGTAAGCTGCTCGCTGCCATGACAACGCCGCAGGCCCCGCAGGTCATGCGGCAGTTTAAATTTTAGCAACCATCATTGTAGAGTGCGGGCCACTGGGGTGGCTCCTGCACGCATAGCATAGGGCGCTGCATAATGCAGCATGTGTGTATACCTTATCCAAACGTGTGGGAATTGTGCGAGGACTAATTGCAACGCTTTGTGTGGTAATGAACTGATCGGGCGTGGCGTTTCTGCAAGTCACCGCATTGGCGGGCTTGACCAAGATTGATCGAAGTCATGACGTCACTTGGACTCTACAGTGGGCCCCAGACTCTGTCGGGCTCATGTCCGATAGCAATGTGCGACGGGAGATTGGTGATGGATCATGTGCACAAACTCTGACTGTATGAGAGCCAACGGGTTGGGCATGGACATGCACATGCACATGGACGCAGCGGAGACGCAACGTAAACGGAGACGGAGACGGAGATGCACGCCGACGGACGGAGACAGAGACGGAGAAGGACAGCAGAGCAGATGCAGACACTGACACGGACACAGGCATGATACCACTCGGGAAAACACGGACGCGAACGCGGGCGTTGTGAACGCTGACGTCGGGCCGCCGGGAGCGGGGGAGCGGAGGGAGGAGATAGGTGGTAACTCTCCCACGGTGTATGCCAAGTAGACTGTAGTTTGAGTCAAGGAGGGTATTCTGGGAGAAAGGCGGGTTGGTGAATCACGTGACCTCATCTAGATCATCACACCTTGAATTTGGAGCAGATTGTGTGGACGCTTGTGAGTGACGCTGTGCCTGGCTAGTCAATCACTTGACAGTGTGTGGTATTTGCGTCATGTACGCAGTCTTGTTTACTGCACCAAGGAACAACCAGTGTTCGTGAGGGCTATGCTGCGGGCCATGCTTTGGGAAGCATAGGGACACTTCCACCCTACCAACGAATAATATTCCATAGATAGCAATGCATGTCGGCTGCGTCGCTTTGAGGGTTTCCAAGCAAATGAGCGGGAACGAGTTGCCGTTGGCACCGGCATGCGTACCCCAGACGCGTCAGAATCGGTCAAGCGTCGCAGTCCAGGAAGGAGCGCTCAGGGCCAGGGATAGGATGCCGGTCAGAATCTATTTCGGGGACGCGTCGCAGGGTGGGAACTGTAACATACCAGCAGCCTAGTCTGCCTCGTCCAGGTGCTCGGTCCTAGGTCAACTCTTGCCTGCGGTCAACAAGCTCGAGTGCGCAGAAGGCTGGTTGATGTGGTGCATAAGCGCTGACGGGGCGCATGTTGCTGTCGTCGAGTGCAAACACATACACTCTGAGTGTCGATGACCCAGGCGAGGCACCCGGTGCTGTTCCCAAAGTAAACCCGGGAGAGGATGGAAAGACCACTGCGTTGGCTGACGAGACGTGTTGCAACACACGCGGCTAGTCGGATCTCGACAGCAGCTATTTCTAACATGGATGCACCCTGATGTCTGATCCACATGACAACCCCAGTCTGCACCGTCTGGATCCACTGCGCCCACCCCATTTTCACTCGCCTCGCCTTGCTTCCTTGACTGTGGCACACGACTGAGCACTCGTTCTCTGTCCTCCTGCTCTTCCGCGGGTGAACATTGTCTAAACACTACAAGCACCCTCTTTCTCTCTTTCTCTCTTCCTCTTTATCCACCACTTGCTTTCTTCTCTTGTCTTCCTCGCCTCTCATCTCGTAGCCTTCCCTCCCCGTTCCTTCAGTCACACACTCCCTCTATCGTTCCCTACGGCCAAGTGCCCACCTGACAACTGCTCCCCATCGCCTCTGGATTAGGCTGACAACCAGTGACTGTAAGCTTTCCCACCTCTCCTCTAACCCCAGTTCTTGACATTCGACATGTTCAGCACACTCCTTGCGCTCGCCGCCGGCGCGTCCCTCATCACTGCAGCCCCCATCAAGATCACCAGGGGCTACACAAACCCGAAATATGAGCCATACGACGTGTACCACCTCCGCTACGTTGCTCTCGACTGCCGCACGCAGCACAACACAACCTTCTTCGACGACTGCTGCCACCCCCTCCGTAGCGGCGAAAACCTCACCGAGACCCGCGACGCCTACTGTGTCCCGAATGCCACCGCGATTGCTTCCGCCTCGGCTCATCTAGCCAGCGTCACTGCACCTCTCCCTACCAGCACTGGTGCTGCGAACGGTAGCGGTGCCGACTATGGCAATGGCAACGGCGACAGCAACGGCAGCGACGCTAACACCTCGGACGACGGTGCTGCCGCCGCATACACATCCGCGGAGCCACTTTCCGCTACGGCCCCAAGCCAGGGTACCCCCACGCCGTCGCCCTTTGTCGACGTCCAGAACCACGTTGCGCAGGACGAGCAGCAAAGCCAGAGCTCTTCCCAGGACTCTTCTTCCCAGCCCGCGTCGTCCTCTACGGATCAGGCTCCCTCGCACACCTCCTCGTCGGACCAGGCCCCGTCGCCTACCCCTTCCTCTGATCAGGCCCAGCCATCCCCTTCCGGCGGCAGCAACAGCAACGGCGGCGGCTCTCCCAGTGACAACGGCGATATCCAAACTGGCGGTCAAGCCACCTTCTACTCCCAGACCGACGGTGGCGGCGGCCCAGCGGGTGCATGCGGCAACGTGCACTCCGACAGCGACGTTATCGTCGCTCTGTCAACCCACGGCCAATGGTACCCGAACCCCAACGAGAAGTCGCCCTTTTGTGGCCGCAAGGTCATGATCTGGCCCGCGGGCGAGTTTGCAGGCCAAGGCAACACCATCACCGCCACGTGCGCTGACGCGTGCCCCAGCTGCACCCACAGCGGCAACGACATTGACCTCTCTCTGGGAGCGTGGAAGGCTATGGGCATCTCCCAGGACGTCGGTGTTGTTCCCATCAATTGGAAGTGGGTCTAAACCACGGCAAGCATCCACAAGTTGTTGGCAATGTTCCAATCAATTGGATGTGGGCCTAAACCGAGACGCGCTGCGCTCGTCTCTTGCTTTCTCAATGTTTGAACCGTGATATTCCACCTGCAGGCTGTGCCCGTGTCTCTTCTGCTTTTCCCCTCCTTCTCCCCTTTGTAGTGGTCTGTGGAATGCAGCGCGTTCCCGTAGCGTTTGGTTTGAGAGGAGGAAGGAAGGTACAAATCACGTGACAGCCACTTCGCCACCCACCTCCACCCAGGTTTAACATTGTCCAACAGATCAACTCATTCCTCGCATGTTCCCAACGCGTTGTCGTCTGGTTTTCCGGCGCCTTCTAATACGTACAAGCCACCTCTCGCCTGGCGCGCAAGCAGTCTTCGGTGGGATTAACCTCTTTGTCGACCTCCGCGCGACTGTCCGCGTCCCCGGCGAACGGAGGAAGGTCGAGACACCCGTGGAGCGAGAGCTGCTGTCAGAGGAACGAGACGAGATGTACGCCGCGCCATGTCTGCTCTAACGCCAGGCCCAAGGTAAACTACTATGCCGTCGCGGTCGGGCGTACACCAGGTATCTATGGGACCTGGGCCGAGTGTCAGGCGCAGGTGAGCGGCATGAGCGGGTGAGTCAACTTGCCTCTCCCTTCCCCCTGCCTTACCCCCTGCCCTCTCTTCCGCTCGGCTAACACAATAGCGCAAAGTTCAAAAAGTTTCCGAAGCAAAAGGAGGCGCAGCAGTTCATAGATCAGCATGGCGGCTTCAAGAGGAGGACTGGCGGCCAATCTAGTGCCCCAGATGCGGACGTGACTACTGGCGCTGGCGGCAAGCTACCGCTCAAGCTCAAACCCAAAACCACACAGGGCGCAGTGCACACGTCGGCAAAAGCAGGGAGAGCACGAAGCAGCTCCCCAATGGCGGAAATCGCAACTCCCGAACGACTACCGGACGACCTCGCAGCGTTGAGTAACAAGGGCTGGATGTTCACAGCCACCAACCCTCCACGACTTGTCGTATATACGGACGGCTCGGGGTTGTCCAATGGCACAAAACGGGCGTTAGCTGGCGCAGGCGTGTACTGGGGTGAAGGAGAGGCAGCGAAGCACAACTTGTCGGAGCGCGTCCCCGGCGAAGTGCAGACAAACAACCGTGGCGAGCTGTTGGTAAGTGGGAATGTCCTGATCTTCTCCCAGAGCTGACCGCAGTCCATCATCCGCGCGATCGAGGAATGCCAGTTCCCAGAGACCACACTGGAGATCCGCACCGACTCGCAGTACTCGATCCAGGGTGGGTGCTATCTGTCGTTGTTCCTTGCTCACGCCAGCCATGACTCTCTACCTTCCCAAATGGATCAAGAATGGGTGGAGGACCCAGTCGGGTCCGGTCAAGAACGCCGACATGATCCGGCACCTCCTCGTCCTCCTTCGCCGACGAAAAGCCGCTGTGCGCTTCAAGCACGTCCGCGGACACAGCGGGCACGCGGGCAACGACCGCGCCGATGAGCTTGCCCGTGGGGGTGCGATCATGCCCGCACGGCAGGATCGCACCGACTGGCTTGATCCCGACAGCGAGTCGCCCGAGCTCGTGAATGAGGAGCCGACCAACGTCGCGGTTGACATTGACCCCGAATGGCTGATGAGCGCGACGGAGATGGCGGCGTTGGAACGCTCCCTCGCTGATCCCGACGAGGACGACGAGGATGACGTCTGATCAGCAGCTGTGAAGCGCGGCATCTGATTAGCAGCGGTGAAGCGCGGGCCAGTGTCGCTGTCGGCTGCTGTGGCCGTGGGCATCAGAGAAACCGATTTCCATCAGCATACATGTATCAATACTGTATACACTGAGGGGCTAGGGAGCATTCTCTTGGACTGACAAGGCCGTTATTACTGACAGCAGATCTGTCGTCGCCCATCGTGGCCTCTGGCAGCAGGGGCCGGTACAACGAGGCCCGATTAGAAGCGCTAATCCCAACTAATTGACAACGGGGCAACAGCAGGTACACAGAGGAAGAGAGGACTGTCATAAGGACGCAGTGAAGAAACAAACAATGTCTACAGGCAGAGCCACAGAGGCCAAGAGGACGGACATGACAGCCCACGCACTCGTATCGGCCTAGGCCTCGTCAGCGAACGCCCACTCGCCCGGCGAGTCCACGGCGACACCATCCACGGCAGCAGAGTCCGCAGCGACAGAGTCCATGGGGACAGGGTCCATGGGAACAGGGTCCGGGCCAAGCACCGCGTCGGCCAGGTTCGAGTCGGGCTGCGAGTCGGGCAGGTCGTCCGTCGGCGCGACGCCGTTCTCGGCCCAGTCGAAGCTACCGGCGTTGTCGCGCGTTTTGGCGTGGCGATCGCGGTGCCCGTGGCGGCGCTTCCAGTTCGGCGGGCGGGCGGCGCGCTTCCAGAGCGGGGGTCCATATGCTTCCGCCTTGGCTGCGGGGGGGTTGACGGTGGGGTTGGCGACGGCGTCAGCATCGGGGCCAGGGACGGCAGCTGTGGTTACGACTTGAAGGGAGCAGAGAGAGGGAAGGAGTGGGGAGGGGAGAGAGGGAAGCAGAGCGGAGGGGAAACGTACCGGCCATAACTGCCAGGACGAGAAGGGCGAGACGCATGGTGTACAGTAGGTGTGGAACGAGTGTCTGAATGAGGGTGAGGGTTGTCTCAATGACGAGTATCTGAATGGCGAGGAGTGGCGATTTACTATCCACTGGCTCTGGTCTTTATATTCATGGTGTCGCCACACCGGCGCTCCGACTCCGCGACCGAGTAAGGCAAGGACAGGGGTGACCGCTGCCAGTGTCACTCTGCGCCCCGCACATCTCTGGCATCGTTCTTCGTCAATGCTACGATGCATGTGCATGATACAGGCCTCAAACTGCCGCCCCTAATCGGCCCATTTCTCGTCCACCCGCCCGAACAGCACTTCCCCGCTGCGGCCGAGCCCTACATCAGCCCGTCCATCGTCGGTCGCTTGTCGAGCGCGAGCAGCTCCTTTGCGAGCTTGTCGACATTGACGCTCGCTCCGGCATACCCAACGAGTTTGTGCCACTTGGCGAGCAGTTCGTCGTCGCTCAGCGTGTTGCCGGGATCGCCCTTGGGCGTCTCCATAAACTTGTCAAACGTCCGCCCGTCCTTGGTCGTGACCTTGACGTTCGCAGTCCACTTGGCCGGGTACGCCCCATCGACCTTGGGGTCGAGGTGCATGTGCACTTTCTTCTGGAACGCGCGAACTGCCGGATCCGTGAGGCGCGCATCCGAGAAGTCGGCGAGCTGTGCACTACGCCCATTCGCAATCGCGCCCAGCACAAAGCCCATGCTAAACTTGGACTGGTGGACCGACGCGGCGCCCTCGGCCGGGCCGAGGACATCGAGTGCGCTCTGGTGCACGCCGCAGTCGACGCGTTCAATGTCTTCCGGCGCGAGGTCGTTCTCAGTGATAATGTCCAGCAGTGCGTCGGCAGACGGGTGCGTGTGCCGACACGACGCGTGGTACTTGAAGCTCGTCGCGTCGACCTCGTACAGCCCATCAAAGGGGAGAACGCCCGCGTCTGGCGTCCCCCTGGACATGCCCGCGAACATGCCCTGCGGCCCCAGCAAGATATCATGGGCGCCCGTAACCCCGTTCTTGGCGAGGTAGGCCGACTGCAGCCCAGTCCCCGCCGCATGTGCACAATGCACCTGCTTGCTGTCCGCGGCCGTCGCGAGGAACTGCCACAGCCCGGCGGCCTGTGTGCCCGCGCTCCCCAGCGCATCAAGTGTCCTCTCAGCATCGAGGCCCAGGACGTGCGCCGTAGCCGCGGCCGCGCCTAGCGTGCCAGCCGTCGCGGTCGAGTGGAAGATCCGGTAGTGCTCGCGTCCCAGCAGCCGGCCGACGCGACACGCCACCTCGTACCCCACCACACTGGCCGCGATGAAGTCGGCACCCGACGCACCCCGGCTCTGCGCGGCCGCCCACGCGGCCGGAAAGACGACCGTGGCCGGGTGCACGACGGACGCGTTGTGCAGGTCGTCCTGCTCGACGACGTGGCCCGCGCCCGCGTTGATGTACGCGGCCCAGTAGGGCGGGCGGCTGTCCCCGACAAATGTCGAGCATGGCCCGGTGGCGCGGCCGCCCGTCTCGTCGGCGACGGCCTTGAGGCCGTCTACGGTGCGGTAGCCGGCGCCGGCGATTGCGCAGAAGACCCAGTCTGCGAAGAGGCGCTTCGTCTTCTCAACCGCAGGCTGGGGGATGTCGGTGAACTTGAGGCGCACCGCCCACTCGACCAGCTTGCGAGTTTCGGCGACGGACATTTCTGTTGTGTTGGGCATGATGAGTTGGTGGACGATATGTAGTCCGCTGAGATGGTGGTGAGTGGGTGTACTGTACTTGTCGTTGCCGGAATGCCGAATGCCGAGCAAGGCCGGTTTGGTTTGGGCCCTTGCGGGATTGCGGAGTTGACGGACGCAGATACGCGCGATATCGGCCGCGAGAGGGCCAGCAGCTCGGACGAGATGTCTCCATGTTCTCAAGGACGACTGAGGACGCGACGACGTGACACGCGACGCCGCTCGAGGATGCACAAACACCTGCCAGCTGATCGTGCTTGGCTCTGCTCCAAGGCGATATGCCATGCCATCCCGGCCATCTGTACATCTGCTACACGTATCCTCTACAGTTTCGCCTCGCGCTCCGCGCAGCATCCCCAGCGCCAGAACCACTCGGCGACGCGCGCGACCATCTCTGGCGTCACGACATGCCCCATCCCGTCCTGCACATAGACCTCCAGGTCGTCCGTCTCGCCGCGGATGCGCACAAACTCGTCCTTGGCCAGGCGCACGGGGATCGTCTCATCGATCGCGCCGTGGACACTCAGAATCTTCTTGTTGGCGTACGAGCCGGGGGGCGCCGTGTATTCAAACGCGCCCCGGACCGCGCTGGGGATGATGTTGTCCGGGTCTTCGGGGGGCGGGACGCGGAAGCGGCGGGTGAGGATGCCGGCGAGGAACTCGGGTGGGATCGAGACGATAGGTGCCCCGATGCGGATGCGGGGTTCTGGAGTGAGCGCGTGTGAGCGGCCCCGCAAGGCGGGAGAGCGACGGTGAGACATACCGTCCCGTAGCATGCGCCATGTCAAGTGGCCTGGTGTCAGTTGGCGTACCGTCCACGCTCTACTACGCACCGCCAAGCGACACGCCCGAGTACATCCACTCCTCGATGCGCCGCTCGTCCCGTGGCCAGAGGTACGATGCAAGGCTGTCCATCACGAGCTGGAAGTCCTGCACGCCACCGACTGCAGTCAGCGCCTTGTGGTCTCCTCTCACGCACCGAGCGTCGCGTGCGCTTGTGACCTGCTGTCAGCTACATGGAGGCGGACCTGGACGTACAGCCGGAGAGGGTTGTTGGCGAACACGAGTCCGTTCGGGTTCCGCCGCCGCGAGCCGTGGTTGCGGTGGTCCTGCGGTCAGCCTCCCCTTCCAACCTGGCCCGCACCAATGTTACGGCGATCATGTCGCGGACCACCTTGCGCCCGCCCTCCTGCTCGAGGCGCCGCGCCTCCCCCAACACCCCATACGCCATCTGCTCCATGTGCAGCGCCTTATTCGCCCATCCGTGCGAGAGGCATGCCACTGCTATCGGGCGTTTCGAGTCCTTGATCTCCTCAAGGCCGTACACGAAGACGTCCATGTCCACGATCGTCACGACCGTCTTGGACGCTGGCGCATGTTCCAGGTGCAGGTTAGAGAAGTCCATCACGTGCGCGGGGTCGAGGTTGCGCGCCTGGCGCGCGTCGCGCTGTGCTCCGTTGGCGGACATGCTGGCTGGATTAGCTGGGTGGTGCGTTGCAGTGCGTTGCACTGCATAGTAGACGAAAGATGTAGGTCGAGCGGGCGGGGATGACCGGTGCGGGGGCGGGGAAGCCGGCTACTTGGCCTCTCCGAGGTCGTTGGCCGAATACCGAGGCCGTCGAAAATGCAACCGATGGCTTCGCTCTGCTCGTGCATAACGGGGCCACGAAGCCGGGTGCATAGTTTACGTGTGCTGCATGAGGTAAGTTGGGTACGCAGTTGTCAATGGGAGATGGCACGCGGTCCAGAGCTCGCCATGCCACGGTGTGGGACATGTACTGGAGGCATCATTTCTACATCGTCCGTCCGCTCCAAACCAAATGCTCCCCTTCTAAAGCGACATCGACACTGGCTATGACACATTGCGTATCGGTATTGTTCTACAGACTGAGAGGGCCCAGTCCCTCTTGTCTATGACTCGACCTCTCTGGACTGACAGTCATTGACAGACGAAGCCCTCCCGCTCTTGGCAACCCATGCCGATGTTCTCCGGCACTTGCCGCAGGTCGACAGTCACTTTGAGAGGACTTGAACCATTGCAGGCTATCATTTGACGTCTAAGCGCACAAATGACTACTTGGCGCGTGCATCTGACTGCTTGACTTCCGAGTCGGGGACATCATACCACCACAGCAGCGTGTGGAAGCAGGTTGACTTGAGGCGTGGCAGCAATCTACGACCAATAACATGACAAAATGACATCAGCCGCCCCCACTCTGGCCAGATCCTCTCCGGTTTCCGACCGCCACCAACTGCCTAGGCTTGATCCTTACCGCCCGACTCGGACGACCTGCGTTCTTCTTTACTTCTGGGCGGTCAAGCGCGCGTACTGTGACTAGCCCCACTCGCTCGACTTGAGACCAATTCATCGCCCTTCCACCATCGCCACTCATCTCTTCGCTCGCTTCCTCACCACTCGAACCACCCGAGGGCTTCATCACGCTCTCATCGCAGGCCAGCTCCTTTCCACCATGTCGAACAGCACAGCTGCCGACGACGGCCCTCTCGGGCTCTCCACTGCCGCCCTCGGCGCCGGCATCTTCGGCGCACTCATCTTCGCCGTCGCCCTCTACCGCACGCGCAGGGCTGAGCCCGCAAAGGTCGCCGTACAGAACAAGGCACCTGAACCCGAGATCCCGTCACTCGATGGTTTCGACTGGGCCACTGCTCGCCGTAACGTGTTCCGTCCCTTCAAGCCCATCTACCACATCACAATGGGTGCGTATCTCTTGGCTCCCCCCGCTTTCACTCCATTTCTGTTTCCCCCTTGTCCATCCTCTCGTGTCTCATCCTCCATCGCCACCCTCGTCCCCGCCCACCTTCATGACACCCGCGGATCGCCGTGGAATGCCCTTATTTCCGGCGTTTAAACATCCTACCGGAGTTGCCGCCCGGCATGTACCGAAGCTTTCCGGCTGCGGCATGCAGAGTGATAGCGGCCAGTTCCGCCGCCGCCGTCTGCTTGCTGCCTATGCTTCTCGCGCTGTACCGGCTTGAGTGCATGCTGGTGGTGATCTGATCTGGACGCTGGAAGGGGATATCGGCCAGCGCGCAGTGGCGGATCCCTACTGACTTGGAGCCATACTTCCACACAGGCCGGTCTAACCCCAGGGCTTACCAGCGCCAACCCGTCCGAGCTCATCACAGTCGACGAGGACTACACGAAGCGCGTCGCCGAGCGGAGGCGCCTCTACGCACTGCACGGGAACAAGGTGCACGGTGTGATCCCTGATGGCCGGGGTGCGGCAGCGGTGCGCGAGCTCTACACCTACCTGCTGCGCAACCACCTCCCGTGCCGTTTCCCGACCATGTTCAAGCTCTCCGGCGACGGGAAGGAGTTTACGAACCTCGCGACGGGCAAGGTGCTCCCAACATCTGTGCCTGTAACTGGGAACTCGGCAGAGGATGACAAGGCAGCCGAAGCCGCGCTGGTTGGCCTCGGTGAGACGGTGGAGGAGGACCTCTTCTTCCTCCAGAAGGTGGGGGACACCCACCAGTGCGTGGCGTTCTCGTGCTGCTTCCCTTCCGGCTTTGACCCGAGCGAGAAGCTCGGCATGGGTCTCAGCGCGATTCACGAGCCTGTGCCGAGCTACGAACGCATCGGGCCCAGCATGGAGCGCTTCTTCTCCAAGTTGGAGGTGGGCAAGCCCGTCCGCCGTCTCAACGTGAGTCCCACGGCTCGTAGATCTGACACCAGTGGTCGGTCCAAACGCACAACGAGCTGTACAACAATGGCAGCAACCACATCCACGAGGATGAGGACATCAGCCAGCTTCGTGGCAAGGTCAACATTGACACGACCAACCTCCGCATCGAAATGCAGACGCTCACACGCTTGCCGGAGACGAAGGCGCTGCTGTTCAGCTTCAAGACGTACCTCACGCCCGTGACGGAAGTCAAGGCGGAGGGATCCGGGGAGGTGTTCGCGGACGCAATTGAAGGCCTCGCCAAGGGCAATGCTCCGGGAATGTGGCGCTACAAGGCGGCGATTCGGTGGGGCCCACCCGTGTGCGAATACCTACGCTCGTAGACTGCATGGGCCCGAAGGTTGGCAGCGGGAGCTGGGGCCGACGACATCGAGGAATCAGAAGTAATTAGAGAAGGAGCCGTAGACTGTGTTATAGCAGACAATTCATGGACGAGCATGCGGTGAGACCGAGAGCGGAGGATGTTGTGAAATGAGGAGCAACGTGCCGCGCCGCCACTGCCACTAGCGGGCAGCCGGCCCGGAGATGGCCGACACTTCATTCCGCGTACCACACGCGTCATGTTGGCTCCCGAACTTTGCATCTCACCTCGTCCTCCTACTCTCAACCCTCCCCCTCACCATCATGACCGATCTCTCGGCCCCGCTCCCAACGTATGCTGGCGTGCAGTCGGCGGCGGCGCGCCTCGCGGGCGTGGCACACCGCACCCCCGTCCTGACCTCAACCACCATGGACGAATCCCTGGGCGCGAGCCTGTACTTCAAGGCCGAGAACTACCAGCGCATGGGTGCCTTCAAGTTCCGCGGCGCCTACAATGCCCTCTCGCGCTTCACGCCAACGCAAGCCGCAGCTGGCGTCCTCGCTTATTCGTCGGGGAACCACGCACAGGCCATCGCTCTCTCGGCCCGCCTGCTCGGCATGCCGGCCGTGATCGTGATGCCGGAGGATGCGCCCGTCGCCAAACTCGCCGCGACGCGCGGTTACGGTGCAGAGGTCGTGCTCTACGACCGGTTTAGCGAGGACCGCGAGGCCATAGCCGCCCGCCTCGCCCAGGAACGCGGCCTTACCCTCATCCCGCCATACAACCATCCGCACGTAATGGCCGGTCAGGGAACAGCTGTTGCTGAGCTGCTCGAGGATGTGCCAGACCTCGACGTACTCTTCGTTCCGCTTGGCGGCGGGGGTTTGCTTTCTGGTTCGCTGCTGGCCGCCAAGGCCCTCGCTCCAGGCTGCAAGGTGTACGGTGTTGAGCCAGCGGCCGGGAACGACTTTCAGCAGTCCCTTCGGTCCGGGAAGATTGTCAAGATCGAGACGCCAAAGACTATCGCGGACGGCGCGCAGACCCAGGCTGCCGGCGACCTCACTTTTGCCGTCGTCCGCCAGCTCGTCACGGATATCGTGACGGCTACAGATGAGCAGCTTGTTGACGCGCTCCGGTTTTACGCTGAGCGCATGAAGATCATCGTTGAGCCTACTGGCGCACTGTCGCTTGCGGCCGCGCAGAACTCTGGTATCGATATCAAGGGCAAGAAGGTTGGGATCTTGATCAGCGGTGGCAACGTCGACATCGCCAAGTACGGCGAGTTCCTCAGTCGGGGTTTGTAGCTTGCCTTGACAGGTTGATATCTTGCAGCGCACCGCCCTCCAGATCAACCCCTTTGTACATTACATGATGCATCGCCTACTGACGCTCAGAGGCAACACCACTCCCTAAAGACGCTCGCGAAGGTACTCGACGACCTTGTCCATAGAGACCTCCTCACCGTTGTCGGTACCAGCCTCACGCTCGACGCCTTGCTCCTTGATGCGAACGATACCGTTCTTCAGCTCATTGGGAGCAAGGATCGCCACGTAGCGCACCTGGTCCACGTCCGCCTGCGACCACTGTGCCGGCGCCTTGGGCTTGGCCTTGTACATGAACTCGGCCTGATGTCAGCTCCACAAGCCCCAACGCGTACCTTGATGCCTGCGTCCCACAGCTTCTTGGCAAACTGCATGCGCTCCAGCAGCAATCCCCCGCCGAGGGCCATGATGTACACTTCTGTCTCCTTGGACCGGGGCTTGGACTCCTGCGCACGACGACGGGCCTCGAGAATTGCGTACACACGCTCGACACCAATTGACACACCCACGCACGGCACCTTGTCGCGCTTAGACCCCGCAGCCTCGGCAAACATGTTGACAAGGTTGTCGTACCGCCCTCCAGCCGCGATCGAGCCGACGCCCACTGCGCTCTCGTCGACGCCGTCCTCATTGACCGTCTTGTCCGCCTTCTTGCCCTTCTTGTCCTTCTTGTCCTGCACAGCCGGCGCGGCGTCCACAACAGGGGGCGCAGAGAGCTCCGTGACCGCCTCGTAGATGATGCCGGTGTAGTAGTCGAGGCCGCGCGCCAGCGACATGTCGAACGACATCTTATCAGTGACACCGAAGCAGTCGAGATAGTCGAAGAGGATCGCCATGTCCATGAGGCCCTCCTTGGCCGACTTGACACCGTTGAGTGCCTCATCAGCCTGCAACTTGTTGAGCACCTCGCGGCCCTTGCCTGTTGTCAGCTACTTCCTTTTTTCTTTTCCAAGCTCACCCTTGAGGCCAACGTACTGGCCGATACGGTCGGCCACAGCCTCATCGAGCCCCTTCTCGACGGTCATCTCCTTCTTCACGTCCGCCCACGGGAGCTTGTCGAGCTTGTCGACGGCGGACGAGATCATACGCGTCTTCTCCGCGGGGACGCCAGCAAGCTCAAAGATGCCGTCAAGAATCTTGCGGTGGTTGAGCTTGATGGTGTACTCGCCAATCTCCAGCGCATCCAGCGCCTCGCACAGGATGAACAGGATCTCGGAATCGGGGACCATCGCGTCGTAAGTGCCGGCAATGTCAAAGTCGCACTGGTAGAACTCGCGCATGCGGCCCTTGGACATGACTGGCTGGTCACGGCGGTACACCTTGGCGATGTGGTAGCGCTTAATGTTGGTGAGGCCGTTCATGGCGACGTAGCGGGCAAAGGGGACCGTGAGGTCGTAGCGGAGCGAGCACAGCTCGCCGCCCTGGTCCTGCAGGTCGTAGATGAGCTTCGAGTCCTCGCCGTACTTGCCGGCAAGGATCTCCTTGAGCTCGAACACGGGCGTGTCAATGGTCTCCCCACCGTGCTTTGCAAAAATGTGCTCCAGCGTGGCAAAGATCTTCTTGCGCAGCAACGCAGCGGCAGGCTTGTGGTCGATGGTGCCCTTCGGCACCTTGAGCTGGAAACCGGAGCCCTCCTTCTTCTCCTTGGACTGCTGGGCCTTGAGTGCCTTCATCTCTTCAACCTCCTTGGAGGCATCCTGCTTGGCGACCTTGAGCTCCTTGATCTTGGCCTGGAGCGCCAGGATCTTCGCGTCGACTTCCGCCATGTTCGGCCGTAGTGTCGAAGTGTGCAAGTGGTGAATGGAGAGTGGGAAGACTTTAGGGAAAGAACGAAGGCAAACAACTGTTCTGGTGGTTCGCACTAGCATACGCTCTTTATGCGGAGAGCGTCGAGAGAGTCGTTAAAGAGTCTTTGGTTGTGATAGAATCGACTCCGATCTTGCCCATCTCGCCGTCATCACCATCCAAAAAGTCGGGAGGCTTGAGATGCTCACTTAATTTGCTTCCGCCCTCGGCATGCCAGGCAAAAGTGTCTGCACGTTGAGGCCCATCTGCTGCTGCCATCACTCTCTCTCCCACCACAACCATGGCTGCTCTCAGGACAGACATCGTGAGTCGCCGATACAGGCATCGTTAGCTAACCTCAGCGTAAGACCTTCCCTGGGACAGACGACGTGGTCGTCAACTACATCGCTGGGCTGGTGGACGATGTCGACGAGGATGTAGACGACATTGTCGACCAGACACGCGGGATGCTCCAGGAGGGCCCATCGAGCAGCAACAGCAAGGTGCTGGACGGTTTCATGGACCGCCTCGTCCAGTACCTTGACTCGCAGAGCTCGAAGCGTGTGCGCAAGGCAACAACGGCGACCAAGCTCGCTAGCTCGGTGCAGATGCGTTCGCAGCAGATGTCCGCAACAATTGCCATGAGCGGCCGCGTCGACCTCGACTCGGTGAACAAGGGACAGGCATCGCGTGTCGACCTCACCAAGCTCGCCAAGGCTGAGGCCAAGCTCAAGGCGAAGCTCGAGAAGCGCAGCAAGCGCTCGCTGTACGAGGGCTCCAAGCTTATCGACAAGCTCCAGCAGCAGCAGAGCTACGAGGAGATGTTCATGAAGGTCAACCCGCTCGACCTGTCGGGCGCCGCCAAGGGCAAGTCCAAAGACATCCACCTCACCAACATCGACGTCAGCTTCGCCAGCAACCGCATCCTCAACGGCGCGACGCTCAACATGGCGTACGGACGTCGCTACGGTCTTATTGGTCGCAACGGTGTTGGCAAGTCCACGTTGCTGCGGCACATTGCGTTGCGTGAGGTGGCCATCCCGACTCACATCTCGATCTTGTATGTCGAGCAGGAGATTATCGGCGACGACACCAAGGCCATCGACTCGGTGCTCAAGGCCGACGTGTGGCGCCACAAGCTCATCACGGACGAGAAGGAGATCAACGCCAAGCTTGAGCACATGGAGAAGAACCCAGTTCCGAACGACGCACCAGAGGGCGACAAGATTGCTGCCGAGCGCGAGAAGGACGAGCTTGCAGCGCGCCTAGGGGAGATCCAGCAGAACCTCATCGACATGGAGGCGGACAGCGGCCCTACCCGCGCCGGTCACCTGCTTGCCGGTCTTGGCTTCTCGGAGGCTGACCAGCAGAAACCCACAAGCTCGTTCTCTGGTGGTTGGCGTATGCGTCTCGCTCTCGCGCGTGCGCTGTTCGTCAAGCCTGACCTGCTCATGCTCGACGAGCCGTCCAACATGTTGGATCTCAACGCCATTGCATGGTTGGAAGACTACCTCCAGTCGTGGCCCGGCACCATCCTTGTCGTCTCTCACGACCGTTCGTTCCTCGATGCCGTCGCCACGGATATTGTGCACCAGCACTCCCAGCGTCTCGACTACTACAAGGGCAACTTCTCGCAGTTCCACGCTACGAAGACAGACCGCATCCTGCAGCAGAAGAAGGAGTACGACGCACAGCTTGCGTACCGCCAGCACCTGCAGGCGTACATCGACCGGTGGCGCTACAACGCGAACCGCGCCCCTCAGGCACAGAGCCGTATCAAGATCCTCGAGAAGCTGCCCGAGCTCGAGCCGCCCGAGGAGGAGGACCAGAGCGAGAAGTTCAAGTTCCCCGAGCCAGAGAAGATCTCGCCCCCGCTGCTACAGCTCGACGAGGCCGAGTTCGGATACACGCCAGAGAAGCAGATCCTCAAGGGTGTCAATTTCGACGTGCAGATGGACAGCCGCATTGCTGTCATCGGCCCGAACGGTGCGGGCAAGTCGACGCTCATCAAGCTGCTCACCGGCGTGATCCAGCCCAACAAGGGTGCACAGAACATCAACGCCCGCGTGCGTATTGGCTACTTCACCCAGCACCACATGGACCAGCTCGACGTCACCATGACGCCCGTCGCGTTCCTGCAGCACAAGTTCCCCGGCCAGACCGAGCAAGAGTATCGCGCCCACCTGGGCGCTTTCGGCATCACCGGCCTGACTGGTCTGCAGAAGATGGCGACTCTCTCTGGAGGTCAGAAGTCGCGTGTCGCCTTCGCCGTGCTGGCGTTCACGCGGCCCCATATCCTACTGCTCGACGAGCCGACAAACCACCTCGACGCCGAGGGTCTGGATGGCCTCGCGGCCGCCGTCAACGCGTTCAAGGGCGGGTGTATTATCATCTCGCACGACTCGACATTCATCCACAACGTCGCGGCACAGCTGTACGTGTGCGCCAATGGCCGCGTGGACAAATTCAACGGCGACGTCACAGACTATAAGCGCCTTATCGTCGAGGAGATCAAACACAAGAATAGCCCATAGAACATCCTATAGCTTACTGCACATGCATGATGATATCAATCTAACGGCGGTACAGAGGCGCCTCTACGTCGCTCTCGTCAGAGCTAGTCTCGTCTGTGCTATCGCTGTCCTCTTCCAACACGGCGAGATCGTACTCAACGTCGCGCGGATCAATGTCGCGCGGATGCTGTGCAAGTGGGTGGACTTCAAACTCCACTTCGTCTTCAGTTGTCGATTGCTCACTCTCCCCGGAAGATTCATCGGAGTTGAAGAAGTCGTCGAGGTCGCGGAACTTGGCCCGCGTCGCGTGTGGCACTGAGCTCGCGGGAGAGCTCCCCAGGGGCGTCTGTGGTGTCGAGCGGCGAGATGCACCCAGAGCGGCGACGTTGGGCGCAACAGCGGACGGTTGCGAACCGAAGTTTGGCTGTGAACTCAAGGCGCGCGGTGGCGAGGGTGGTTTGGGTCGCTCGATCTCCGACTCGCGCAACGACGCGTCCGTGGGGTCGTCCGTCCATTCCGGCAGCGGCGTGTACCCTCTCAGCTTGTGGTGCGCCACACGGCTCATCGAGCCGATCTCGAGCTCGCTCGCTATTGTCAGCCTCACCCATGTCCGCGACTCACGCTCAGCCACGGCATCCATAGGGACCTCACCCTTGCCGAGTAGCACGACGCGCGCCTGCTCGCGTCGGAGGATGACACCTCCGATATCCTGGTCCTCGCTCTCGCCAACGACCTCAACCTCCCGCACGCCGCGCAACAGGGCTGCGAGGAAGCGCGCGCGATCACGAACGTCGTAGTCTGCGTCCCACCGTGCCAGCGTGAAGAGGTACTGGCAGAAGAGTTCGAGCTTCGGTGCGTTGGGGGAGAGCACCAACAGTTTGGCGGCCAGTGTCAGGATCTGGAGCTTGGCTGGCGGTTCCTCCTCCGTGAACCCCTTCACACCCTTGCGCAAGATATCCGGCACCCATGGCGCCACGCCGTCCCACTTGAGCCCGAGCGTGTTGTCTGGTCCGTCGTCGGCTGCGAACTGCCCCACGAGCCATAACACACTTGCTCGCGCAGAAGCGTTGGTGATATTGTCCAGCTGTCGTGCGAGGCGAGCCACAAGGCGTTCCGGCGAAGGCAGAGTAACGCCCTGCAGAATCACACTCTTCAGCACGATCACTGCCTGCGCGACCAGAGCGCCTGTTGTCAGCTGCGACGAGAAAGTGGCCAGCATACTCACTCCTCGTGCTCTTGAGCAGTCTCATCAGAGAGCGTAGTCCAGTTTCCGCCACGGCCGGCTGTGACTGCACGCAGTGCCCGATCGCGCGCACCGCTGCCTTCGCCACCTTGTCGGCAGGTAGCGCAGTGTACTCCTTGAACTCGCAGATGGCAGCCGTCGCATTCTCTTCATCGACCATGGCGACCATCGCCCGCAGCTTGGCCGACATGGCCGGCTCTGGGTCCGCCGTGTGCAGGAAGAAGTGACTGAAGCGACCCGCAAACAGCCATGGGCGCTCCTCTGCCATGCTAGCGATGACATCCCATGTGACGATGGAGATCTCAGCAGAAGCTGTCGCATCTGCGCCACTTGTCCCAGCTAGCCGGAGGAGGGGTGCAGCAATGATCTCCTGCCCAACGGAGGCATGCCCTGCAGGCGCGAGGTTGTAGTACATCTTCGCGGCAGCGATGACGACAGCACCGTTGCGACTCCGGAGCAGTGGTTTGCTCAGATCAAGCAGCATGGCAAGGTCGACATCGAGCCCTTCGAACTCGTCCTCCGGCTCCTTCCCATTCGCATCTGTGACTCCGTCGGGCTTGTCGAGCATCGCGCGCGCGTACCGCGTCAACACCTCCAGCGCGACAACCTGTCCCCATTCGTCTGCGTCTCCCAACAGCCGGCAGATGTGTCGGTAGTACGAGTGGAGAAGGTCCAGGCGGTCGGGGCAGATCTCCACGAAAGCTGTTAGCGTCGCGCCGAGGGTGAGCGGCGAAGGCGAGGTCAGGAGGGTCTGGAGCAGGGGGAGGAGCTCGGGCTGCATGCTCGCGTCCATTCTGTCATTAGTGTCGCCGTCTCGCACACTCACTCATAGACCTTGGCTAGGCCACCCGCAACTGTCTTGCGCACCCATGGATTCCGGTCGTTGACGAGTTTCTTAAGCCCGAGCATGACGATGCCTGCGGTCAGCTGGACTCAAGACATAGCTCACCTTGAATCACAGGGAGGCGCATGGATGTGAGAACGCGCAGGGACATGGATCGAATGAGCGGAGAAGGGTCGGATAGGTCCTTCTGGAACGTGTTAATGGACAACAGGAGAAGGTCCGAGTTGGTAGCCGCATAGCGGAGAAGGTAGATGTAGACGAGCTTGCGGATTTCGATCGAGCTTGCGACGACCTGCTTGACGACCTGCGCGAAGAAGGCCTCCATATTGCGGCCTTTGGACATGGCAGCAATGATGCGCTTCATGCCCTCGAGACGCTCGCTCTCGGCACGGCTCTCGAGCAGTTTGGACACTTCGACGACCTTGTCCTCGCTGACGTCGAAATAGCCCGCTGCACCGGAACCGCTCCCCCCGGCGAGAATGGTGATGTCCCTCGTCGTTTCATGGAAGTTTTCCTTGATCCGCTGCCCGAGGCGGTTGATCATGGCGGGCAAGGTGTGGTGGAGATGACGAGATTTAAGGTGGCCTGGATGATGCATCGTCGTCCAGCGAGATGCCGATCAGTTGGCACGATAACAGCGCATTAGAAATGATGTTATGGGCATCAGATGCCACTAGCGGAAGCAAATGCGTCGGCGACACTGTTGGCGATCGGCTGGTGTTGTTGTTGCCTCACTTCCAGTTCAGTTCACTCTCCCCAGTCACCCACTCATCAGATCCACACGAGGTTGTTCGCGAGTGTATCAGGCAACCCCTGCCTGTACCTCATCCTCTCTGTCGCCTCCTAGGTTGAGCAGGATGGACTTCAGCAACGCGGCATCGACCTTCCCTGAAGCGCAGCGGCCGATGGCGATCGATGCCAACGCCATGGACGTCGATGCTCCAGTCGGGTCGTCTGATGGCCCCGCACTCGGCGTCAGCTCGGATCTGGCTACTGGCGCGGACACTTCGTTACAGCGTGTGCACCTGTCTGGGCCCATGCCGCCCCTCCTGAACATGGCTAACCCGAACCTCACTCTCTTCTTCGAGGACTTGGGCAACGACAGCGACAGCGCCGTTGAAAAGGGCCGTATGGTGCGCACTGGCTATGTCTTTGACCCCCTCATGATGCTCCACTGTGCCGACGGGTACACACCTACGGAGGATATCCAAGATTCGGGAGAAGGTCACCCGGAGGATCCAATGCGCATCAAGCGCATCTTCAACCGCCTCAAAGAGCAAGGACTCATCCGGCGGATGAAGAGGTTGCATTTTGTGGAGGCACAGAAGGAGCAGGTCCGTCTCGTCCATACCGACGACCATTGGCATAAGGTGCAGGGCACAGAAAGTGAGCTGCGCCGTCTACTTGCGGGCTCACACCAGCCTTCACGGATGACTACATCCAGGAGACGAAGAACTACTATGATCACCTGTCACTGTACGTGTGTCGTGAAACGGGGCATTGCGCTCGTCTCTCGTGCGGCGGCGTCATTCAGGCATGCCGCTCTGTATGCGAAGGCGAAGTGCGGAACGCATTCGCCATCGTTCGGCCACCTGGTCATCATGCCGAGCCGGACGAGCACATGGGCTTCTGCTTCTTCAACAACGTCGCTGTGGCGACGCGCGAGGTACAGCGTCAGGGGCTGGCCAAGAAAGTACTAATCCTTGACTGGGACGTGCACCACGGTAATGGAACGCAACGTGCATTCTGGAACGACCCCAATGTGCTCTACATCTCGATTCACCGGCACGACGGCGGCAAGTTCTATCCATCGAGTGACTTTGGTGCGCTGGACATGGTTGGCGAGGGGAAAGGGGAAGGCACGTCGGTCAACATCCCATGGCCCGGACCTGGTTTTCGCGACGGTGACTATATTTACGCGTTCCAGAAGATCGTCATGCCCATTGCGTACGAGTTTGCACCCGACCTTGTGATCAGTGAGCTTTGCGCAGTATAGTCCAGCTAACAGACAGTTTCGGCTGGATTCGATGCTGCGGATGGGGATCAGCTCGGCGGCTGCCATATCACGCCGGCGGGGTACGGTCACATGACGCATATGTTATGCGCTCTCGCCGGAGGCAAGGTCGTCGTTGCTCTGGAAGTGAGTGACATAGTCTGTGTCAGGCCTAAAACGACAGGGAGGCTACAACCTTCGCGCCATCTCCGATTCATCCTTGGCGGTAGCTCAAGTTCTTCTTGGCGAGACGCCAGCCGAGATCGGGCAAGTCCAAGCGTCCGAACTAGCAACCGAGGTCATGCACGAGGTCGCCAAAGTCCAGTCCAAGTACTGGAAGAATATCAACGCAGCCGCTTGCCCTCCTCCCGAGATCGGTAAGGGCGGCGACGAATACGTCACAACCGTGCCCGACCTTCTCAAAGAGCACCGTCTGCAGCACATGTACACCAAGCACCAGTTGTTCCCCATGCCTCTCTCCAACAACGACCTGGAGGAGTCGTTCAAGAACCAGGTTCTCGTCAACAAGGAGCTGTATGACTCCGAAATCGAGACCCTAGTCATCTTTGCTCACGACTTCGGCAACCTGCGTGTTGAGACAGATGGCGTGGCGTCGGTCGATGTCAACCTTGCCAACAGTTATCTGCTCAACACGTCAGACTCTGTGGTCGACTGGGTGCGGGGTAGGGGTTGGAACCTCATCGACATCAACGTGCTGCGCAACCTGCGAGGCCAGTTTGGGAAGGGACCGCGCATGGTGTCAAACAGTGGTGACAAGATGGACGGCCAGCTCATGCGCTACCTGTGGGACAACTTTGTCGAGTGAGCTATTCAACCTGTTGAGAGCTAACATCAGATTGTCATCAGCCAAGAACGTGGTACTCATCGGACACGGGACAGCGTCCGGGGCGGTCATGGAACTTGTCAACCACAGAGGTAAGCTTGCTGGACGTGGTTGTAACTGACAACAGATGTTCAGGCCAAGGTCAAGGCGATCGTCCAGGTGGCGGGTATGCACTCGATTGTGCGCCCCGACCCAGATAACCAGAAACTCCGCACGTGGTTCAAGGAGGTCTGCCAAATATACCTGCCGCACATTCATCCGTTACTAGGCGAGGAGCGCCTGCATAAGCGTATCGGAGGGCAACTGAGGACAGCGCGCAAGGCCAAGGTTGTCGACGTGCTCGTCGAGGCTCTACCCGAGATCATGGAGTTTGTCGACGGCAAGCTAGACTCCACACACACGAACGGGCAGGCAATAGCCGACAGTGTGTAGATTTATTCGGGCACATTTTGTATTACATGCAGCACTCTCAACATCAGACAAGGAGTCATGGCGATGGATCCGGTTTTAATGATATATCATTACGTTTTCGAATCATGAATCTCACGGAGAGGTGGAGGTGGTGACGCATCACGTCCGGACAATCCAGACACGTCGGACTTCCTGTACATCTTCAACCACCATGAGTTACAAGTCTGGTGAGACTGAGGACGTACTCCGTTTAACTTACTACAAGGACCTCTCTACCCTTGCAATCCTGCCACTGCTCGTGGCGAGAGCACCAAACTCAGCGTCGACCCCAAAGGAGAGAACATCGTGTACACGAACGGCCGAGCGGTGATTGTGAGTCGCGCTTTCCTTCTGTCTAGAGCTAACAACAGACCCGCAACCTCAACAACCCATCGACTGCTCACGCATATACTCGTGAGTGTCAGACGCATTTATCTCTATTCCTCTCATCTCGCTTCGTCTCCCTCCTCTCCGGCCTCCCGGTCTCTTCCTTCTTCCTTCCAATGAGTTCTGACATTAGAGCACACCCAGCCTGTGACCGTCGCCCGCTTCTCTCCATCGGGATACTATATTGCCTCGGGTGACGTTGCTGGTAACGTGCGCGTGTGGGACACGACCAACCCGACCGAGAACATCCTCAAGCTTGCCGCGCGCCCCATCGCGGGCCGTATTAACGACGTTGCATGGGACAGCGAGAGCAAGCGCCTCATTGCCGGTGGCGAGGGCAAGGACAGATTTGGTGGCGCGTTCTTTGTTGACTCTGGCAGCAGCTGCGGTGAGATTACGGGACACTCGAAGGTGCGCAGTTCTCATTCTCTCGGCTGGGCTATGCAGCTTGCGCAGCCGCACAGTCCCCACCTTCCTCAATCCGTCCGGTTACCCCTTCTTCATTATGTTCTTGCCCCCATCAATGTCCTCCCGCCCACGCACACACTAACTCCAGCCCATCACCTCCCTCAGCGTGCGCCTGCAGCGACCCTTCCGTGCAGTCAGCGGCTCGGATGACAACTCGATTGTGTTCCACACTGCCGTGCCGTTCAAGTACGACAGGATCATTCAGACGCACACGAGATTCGTCCGTGACGTCGCATTCTCACCCAACGGCGATGTTTTCGCGTCTGTCGGCTCGGACGGCAAGCTCTTCCTCTACGACGGCAAGACGGGCGAGACACAGGCCAGCGCCGATGCCCCGGACCCGACACGCAGTCTGGTAAGCTCTTTGACCAGGATCAAGCAGCTGACAGCAGATGGCTCTGTCGTGGGCACCTGATTCGTCGCATCTTGTCACCGCGGGCGCGGACGGTGTTGTGGCGATCTGGGACGCAGCCGCTGCTCAGGTCAAGCAGACGTGGTCGGTCGGTGCGGACGTCGAGGCGCAACAGAACGGTGTTGTGTGGGCGAACCCGAACACCATCGCGAGTGTGTCGTTGAGCGGCACGATCAACGTGTTCGACGTGCGCGAAGGCAAAACCTGGCGCAAGCTCTACGGCCCCACCAAGGCCATCACGTCTAGCGTGCTCGCTCCTGGTGGCGACTCGCAGACGTTCTACACTGGCTCGTTCGACGGGGCAATTAAGAGTTTCGCCCTGGGAGCGTCGCTCGGCGAGCGCGAGGGCGAGTGCTCCAACGTCGAGGGTATGGGTCACACTGCGCTGGTGGCCGCCATGTCGTCGGACGGGACCGGCAAGGTCTGGTCTGCTGGGTGGGACGACAAGGTGTCGGCTATCTCTGGCGGGCAGTTCGCCACCAGCTCTGTTCCGACCAAGGCGCAGCCTGCTGATGTCGCTGCGACGCCACAGGCTGTGTACGTTGCGTCGCCAGCTGGCCTCGAAATCTCCGTGGGTGGCTCGAGCAGCGTCCTTGGTGGGCCGTGCACGGCTGTCGCTGTCCACGGTGACCTTGTTGCCACGGGCTCTGGGAAGAAGGTGACGATTGCGCGTGCGTCTGGGTCATCGCTCACCGAGGTGGCGTCGTTTGAGGATAACAAGGGTGACGTTCTCTCGCTTGCATTCTCGCCTGACGGCGCCCTCCTTGCGGCCGGCGATGCAGCTGGCCGCATCGTCCTGATCGATGCCAAGGCGAACACGGTTCTTGTATCGAGCCGCTGGACGTTCCACACTGGCCGTGTTGCCAGCCTCGCGTTCTCGCCCTCGGGTAAGCGGCTCGCGTCCGGAGGCGCGGACGAGGCCATTTACATCTGGAACCCCGAGAAGGTGGTGCGCAACGTGCCCATCAAGAACGCACACGCTGGTGGCGTGAGCGGCGTGGCTTGGGAGAATGACACGCGTGTCGTCAGCGCGGGCGCCGACGGATGCGTTCGCAACTGGGAGGTGCCGGCGTAGACGCACAGAGACTCGTAGACTCGTAGATGCCTGGAAGGTGACACATATGCATGTCTTGCAGTCTACTGCTGGTGACTAAATCATACACTACAACAAGCCCTGGCGCTTGAGATCCTCGTACGTCTTCTTGTCGTAGACGTTACCATCATCGTCCTCGAACTCCTCAGCCTTGTCCATCGCGCTCAGTTCGGCGCGGCCCTCAGCCTTGAGTTTCTCGGCGAGCGCGAGCGCGTCCGCGATCTTGGTGATCTCGTGGAAGTGGCGCGTGTTAGGCAACCCGAGGGCACGCATTCCAAACGCGTGCCGGCTTTCCTGGAAGTGGCGGTCAAACGCCTTACGGCCCATGTACACATGGTCGGAGCAGATCTCGCACTTGAACTCGACGCCGAGCCCGTGGAGCTTGTACAGCCAGAACGGAATGGGCTTGCCGTCCCATCCGAGCGGGAGATTGAGGGGGTTGTAGAGGCGCGCGTCGTCCTCTTCCTCCTCCTCCTCTCCAGGTGGGGGCAGCACGACGGGTGGTGCCTCCTCGACGTCCTCGAGTTCTGCTTCGCGCTCGCGAGACGTCAGCGCGGCACGGCGCTCCACCTCGCCTCGCGACGCCGTGATCTTCTCAGGGATAGGCGGGAAGACGAGCAGCGCACACACGAGCCACGTGAGCCGTGCCGCGGGCCGCAGCTTATCCCTCCTCGATTCTGCGGCGGGTGCGGGCGCATCGCCTTGCTCGACTTTGACGCCGGCCGCTTGCTTCTTCTTGTGCTTGGCCGACTTCAAGTGCGCATCGTACACCGTTTGCTTGGCATACGACTTGGCGCAGTACGGGCACCAGATCCCGCCTTCCGATGTGGGGGCCTTCTTCCCCTCATCCCATCCCTTGACCTCATCGGCAGCCCACGCTTTGTCGAACTCGCCTTCTTCCTCCTTCAGCTTCTTCTCGAGGTCGATCAGCGGCAGTGCTCGCTCAAAAAACGTGGTCAGGTACGAGTACAGAGTCTGCACGTATCTGGAGTTAGCAAGTTGCACGCTTCGAGAGCTTCGGGAGCTTGGACACGCACTGCAAGTAGGCTGGGTCGCTCTTTTCCCGCACGTCGAGTGTGCGTTCAACGCGCCCCGACTTGAGCAAGTCAAGGTATGCAATGTACGACAACCGAGTCGAGCCCTTGAGGTTGAGGAACTGGGCATGTGCCTCGTACAGGTCGAGATGGCGGCCATAGGCCTCCTCACCGCTGAACACGCTGTCGAGCGGGTCGATGATGATCGGCTCGTCCTCACCCTCAACCTCGATCGTCTGCAGCCCATCTGAGTCGACCATGTCGTCAATGGAAGCGATGAGCGCGCGCGGGTTCAGCCCCTGGTTCTTGCGATGGAAGTCCTTGACCTTTTCGAAACGCGTGTAGAACTCGGCCAGCTCGTCCACTCCCTCCCCTGCGGGCGGTGGGTTCAGCGCCGTGAGCTCAGTGGGCCGCAGGCCGGGAGCATCTTCGTAAAGAAGTGCGAGGTTGTGCCGCAGCTCGCCGATGCGTGTGAGGATCTCTGCCGCCTTGCGGTCCCGTCTTGTCTGGTTACGTTGCTGTCGTCAGCACGGCAGCTACCACTCCAAGGCACTCACCCCGATAGGCTGCTGCACGAGCACGTCGGCCAGTGCCTGTTCGTACCGCTCAATCTCCTCGTGACACGCGCGCTGTGTCTCAATGACCGAGTCCATGTTGTTGTCCGAGCGGAGGGGTTGTTGTTACGGTATTCAGCGGCAGATGCAAAGAATCAGGTGGAGGTCGAAGTGATGCCACGCGGCGGAGATTCGGGATTAGTCGCCACCCACCACCGGATTTCAGATTCCACACTCCACAGAGTACGTTGCACCTCATCAGCAACAACAACAACAATAAGCAAAATGGCGGTAAGCAGACTAACACTAGGAGTTCCACGCGATACTGACGCGCGTGTCCGCTGTGCAGCTCAATCCGTACGTGTCGAGCTAGGCGTGTCAGTTGGTAGGCTCACACTCAGCGGCGATGACAAGCTCGTGTTCGAGTCGTCCGAATCAGTCACTGTCGTACGTACCTCAAGCTGCCGCGGCGGGCAGCAGTGTCGAGAGGAGTGAGAGCGTACATTGACACGGCGCTTTTGCTCCTCTCGAAATACAGGCACCTACATGTAAGTTGCTCGTGCTCTGGCTTGGTATAGCTGCTGACGCCCAACTACAGTCGAAGCACTCAATCTCCGCGAAGACCTCCTCCGCGGCGTCTACGCCTACAGTGAGTACGCTGCCTAGCATCGCTCATGACAAGACTTTGAGAAGCCCTCGGCGATCCAGCAGCGGGCTATCATCCCCATTATCCGCGGGCGCGATGTGATCGCCCAGGCGCAGTCCGGTACCGGTAAGACGGCGACGTTTGCGATCTCGGCGCTCCAGTCGCTCGACCTCAACATCCGTGAGACGCAGGTGCTCGTGCTGTCGCCGACGCGCGAGTTGGCTGTGCAGATCCAGACGGTCGTGCTCGCCCTCGGAGACTACATGAACGTGTCGTGCCACGCGTGCATCGGTGGAACGAGTGTCGGCGAGGACATCCGCAAGCTTGAGGCCGGGCAGCAGGTCGTCAGCGGAACGCCGGGTCGTGTGTTCGACATGATCCGCCGCCGCAACCTCCGCACCAAGGACATCAAGATGCTCATCCTTGACGAGTCGGACGAGCTCCTCAACAAGGGCTTCAAGGACCAGATCTACGACATCTACCGCTACCTCCCGCCTGCGACTCAGGTCGTCATTGTCTCGGCGACGCTCCCGCACGACGTCCTTGAGATGACGACCAAGTTCATGACCGAGCCCATCCGCATCCTCGTCAAGCGCGACGAGCTGACCCTCGAAGGCATCAAGCAGTTCTTCGTTGCGGTCGAGAAGGAGGACTGGAAGTTTGACACTCTTTGCGACCTCTACGACACGTGAGTTGTGTTTTTCGGAGCAGAAGCTAATTCCAGCCTCACCATCACTCAGGCCGTCATCTTCTGCAACACGCGGCGCAAGGTCGATTGGCTGACTGAGAAGATGCGCGAGGCCAACTTCACCGTGTCGTCGATGCACGGCGAGATGGTCCAGAAGGAACGTGACGCGATCATGGCCGAATTCCGCGGCGGCCAGTCGCGCGTGCTTATCACAACGGACGTGTGGGCGCGCGGCATTGACGTGCAGCAGGTCTCGCTCGTCATCAACTACGACCTGCCCTCGAGCCGTGAGAACTACCTGCACCGCATCGGCCGCTCTGGCCGGTTCGGGCGCAAGGGTGTGGCCATCAACTTTGTCACGGTCGAGGACGTGCGCATCCTGCGAGACATTGAGCAGTACTACTCTACGCGTAAGTTGTGTTGAGAGCCAGCTGACAAGACAGAGATCGACGAGATGCCCGCACAGGTGCAGGAGCTGGTGTGATTATAGACTGTCTGGTAATGTACTCTTTAGGCCGTGTCTGTCGGCGTAGCTTGAGCACCGTCACTGAACACTGCAGCAGCGGAACAGTGGAGTGGAGGCCCGTGTTTGCATCGACAATGGCCGATAAATGCCGACTTGGAATGCTTTTTCCAATTTGCCGCCCAAGATCATAATGTGTACCTGCAGATCAATCCCTATCCAATCACCTTGTTTTATTATTGGCGTTGCCACTGATCTTGATCTGATCTTGGCTGTCGTCGTTGGCCGTGCTGTCGTGCTTTCGTCTGTCGTGTGAGACCGTCGCGTCCCACCAGCGCTACGAGCACTGCGAGCGCTACGAGGCCCGCGCTGTGTTGGCACTGGCGGCACTGGGCACGTGGCGGGCAGAGTCCCGTCATTGACCGACCAAATGCCGGATGCGGCGTGCCCATGCCTCACTAACCAATATGCCGACATTGCCGTCGATGCCACCCTTCTTCCCACCACGCCACTGCTTCACGCCACCTGCCACTCACCGTGCCATCCATTCATGCGAAACATTCAAATCTCCTCCGGACCGCTGGCCCGAGACCACATCCATGCACGAAACTAACGAGAGCTGCATAGTAATACTACGGGCGCAGGGCGCCACAGCTACAGAGAGATAGAGCGAAAACGAAGAAGGCGAAGGTGGGAAGAGGGGCTGCGAGAAAAACCAGGAGCCGGTCTCTCTACAATGATGGTACAAACACTCAAGGGCCCAGATACAGACCGATCCCCAGCAAGCTTCAAGAGACGCTTACTTGGCCTTGGCCTTGGTAGCCGCCTTCTTCGGAGCAGCCTTCTTGGCCGACGCCGCCTTGGCTATTCGTTAGCCTGTTCCCAGACTTGCAGCCAAGTTGCACTCACCAGCTGGGGTCTTCTTCTTCGTGGCAGTCTTCTTGGCGGTGACAGGGGCCTTCTTGGTCGCCGTGGCCTTCTTGGCCGCGGCAGGCTTGGAGGCAGCAGGCTTCTTGGTAGTGGAAGCCGCCTTCTTCTTGGGTGCCGCGGCCTTCTTGGGAGCAACGTTCTCCTTGTCTGCGACAGGAACCTTCTTGGCCTAGCTGTTAGCACAATCTCGGACTGCAAATCCACCTTCGGAGCAAGCTTGACCTTGCCGCCAATGCCCTTGGGAAGGACGAGGACACCGGCCTCAGCACCACGCTTGATGGCGTTCGACAGGTTGTTGACGTTCGATGCAGACGAGAGGTCAAGCTTGTATTGAGTGGCGAGGTACTTCTTGATCGTTGGGCGCGAGACACCAGCCCGCGAGTCCTCGGGGTGGGCGACGATGCACTCCTACTCGTTAGCGGGCTCGAGCGGGACGGGACTGGGGCGGCATGGATAAGCGACAAGCTTGAACTGGCGCAAAATCACCCGAATCGGCAATTCAAGCCGGGCGTGGTTGACAGCCATGCATGAGAGTGACGCCGGCAAGATTGAGCATGCATGTGGATGGGTGACCCATCCACTGCCATGCCAAGCGTCGTGGCCGTACGACGCGCGGTGCACGTGAAAAGCGGTCAGCCGGTCGGTTGACTCAAATGGCTAACAGCCTGGGGGCGTGGAGGCTGTGTTGGAGCGGCGACGGAGCTGTCACAAGCGCTCAATCGCATCGCCACCCATACACCTAGCAGCACTCCCTGGCCTCCAAGCGAACGCGCATCCGTCCACAAGTATACTCGCTGGCTCCGGAGGGGAAAGTCATGAAAGCGATTCTCGGTCGGTGGGCGTGGGATCCCAAACCTTCTTGGTGGCATCGGTCTCGACCGACTCACCTGAATCATGACCAGAAACGTGGGGTGGGTAGAGGCCTTGCGGGGCGCGGCGGCCTTCTTGGTAACGGTGGGAGCCATTCTTGACAAGTTAAGAGGAGGTTGCACTGAAGCTGCAAGGTCACAAAACATCAGGATGTCAAGGAGGTAGAAGGCGACGCGGCGGGAACCAAGCGGGGAGGCGTCAGCTCGGTGCACTGGATGCTCGAGGTTGCAGCAGAGGAGGCCCAGAGGCTATCTAAGAGGAGTAGTGAAGGATACTCACACGAGTGAGGTGGATGGCGACGCAAGGTGTTGAAGATGAACGAGTGGGGGGGAAGAAGAGATGGAGGTCGAGAGTCGCTTGTATATGTGACCTGTCACCCTCGATTGCCAAACATTCAAATCACCCGTTGACCTTTGAAGGCTCCTCTGTCTCCAACAGCAACACCTGAGCACTTCATACTGTGTATACAGCTGCATGCATATGATATTCACATCATGAGAGAAAACTGGATGCATGCATGAGCATTATGGACAGAGATCAACGGATCAGTGGGAGGGGCCCAAGGGGCACGTGATCCCGTGCTCGGTTTTTCGTCACGTCTTGTCTGTCCGCAACCAAGCCGTTCTCGCCGCTTGAGATCGCTCACAGCTGCATTCAATGGCGAGGGAGCCCCACTCACGATCTCTATAGTCGTTTCCTCGAAGGCCTGGTGCGCATAGGTGCCGTTGGCGCCGATGAGGACAAAGTTTCTCTCACCGGGCTATAATGCCGAGCGCTTTCCTCGGCCGTTGCGCCCTCGCGGTTGACTCGACCTCCGCGCGCCATGCACAACACTGTACGCGCCCAACACGAGCTGGGTGGGGGTGCAAGCACCTTGTATGCGACATCTACACACCAATTCGCGTCCGACGTGTAATGCCTCTTTGGCGTACGTGACATTACTGAGTTGGGTGGGCGGGGCAGGTTGTTCTCACCGTAGTGCATCCCTGTCACACCGGGTACTCTGCAGCCACAAGCACCTATGCACTCCACCAAGCAACCGGCCAAACCCAAATCCCTTGTAGGCCTCTGATCCGCATGAAGAGTTATAGAGCTCTTCGAGGACCGGTCTTGGAGATATGGGGAGAAACGTAGGTCAACCAATCTGCGGTCTTGAAACCGGAGATCAGAACTCGGTCGACTGCCCGCTGGGCTGTTCTGACAGCCCACCGGTCTTTGCTTCGCAGAATTATTGACAGAGGTTGGGGTATCGCCCCGTATGCGGGTGGACCAGAATGCTGCTTGCAGCACATGTATGACTTGCGATGGCGGGGAGGTGGATGTAAGGTGTGGAGAGACGGCTGAAAGGATCCTTGGATGGACATGAAAGTGGAGGCGCAGGTGGAGGTGTAAACAACCACCCACGCGATCTTGCTCCCGTGAACACAATCCTCCCTGCCCCACTCCTTAACAGCCACCATAACAATCAAGAGTGACAACATGACGTCAGCCGGCCTGTCGTCCAACTTGGATCACTACCACCTTTGTAACGCCTACTAATCACAACGTTGTCGAGCCAAACCATCATGTTCACCTGGCCTTCGCTAACATAACCATGCTTACGTCCATCATTATTGGGACTTGCGTCGGAGCATCATCAGCGGTAGCTCAGCAGCACTTCGAGGTGAGCCAGCCACACGCGTATCCTAGCGAGCGTGATGGGCTGCAGGCATGGGCAAATACATCAAAGCATTATCCGCCTGGTGAGTGGAACAGAGAGCTCCTCAAGCCGCCATCCTGAGTAGCTCACAGCACCTTCCTCGATCTCCACCTTTCCTCCTTGACCGCCGCTCTCTATCTGTTGCTTGTCGCTCCGTGCGCCAAACGCTGACAGCAGCCCCAGACACTTGGGCCAACCTGACATGGGCGCTAAGCGGTCCCGGGGCACCTGGCATTTACAACTCATCACATACCCCGGACAGTCAGTATGGCATTTACAACTGTACGTTGCAGCTCATCCCACCTGTATTGAACCCATTGTTCAAGCTGACGCGTGAGGGTGTAACATGCCACATGTGCGCAATCAGGAATACAAGGCGCCCGGGGAGGAGTACAAGCTGGTGTACGTTGAGGCTGTGCAGCGGCATCACAAGCGAACACCCTACGCGTCCAACACGTTGCGCCACGAGGACGTTACAGTAAGAGGCTAACTGATTTGCCTCCTGTCCATGCTGACAGCAGTGGAGATGTAACGACGCGGGCCCATACGCACACGCGCGTGCGTCCAGCTTCTCCACCACGCCTGTGTATTGGCAGAGCATGACTGGCACGGTGAATCCGTTCGAGAAGACTGTAGGTCCGGGTTTCGTCAACTCCACATGCCGCTTCCCATCTATCACCACGTGAGTACAGAGCCCTGCTCTTGGCGGCCCTTGAGCCATGCGCCTGTTCTCAACTACTATCACCATGCAAGGAGGCTGACATCAGCGAAGGACTAGAGGATGCGCGCCAACACGGCGAGGACTTTCGCAGCGTGTATGCCGACCGCCTTGGTTTTCTCCCACCCAGTTCGAATCGCGATATGTATTCTTTCCGCGTGACGAACAACGTCATCACGAGTGCGACGCTGGGAGCCTTCGTCTCTGGCCTATATCCTGCCGAAGAAGAGTATGAGGCGTGGGTTCAACCCGAGACCTACGACTCGCTCGAGCCGTCCTTCCCATGTCCTGCGGCTTCGAAACTACTCATCCAAATACGGCAGGAGGCTGGATGGCAGCTGCATTTAAATGCGTCGGCAGCGCTGATGGGGCGGTTCGACGCTGTCGCCGGCCTCGGGCCAGACGACAAGGGCTGGCACATCTCGTACGATCAGTGAATTGCGAAGTGTTGAGCTGTCCTGGTTAACACCAGCGCATATGACAACCTATCCGCGAAACAGTGCCATGGGCTGCGCCTCCCCTGTTCGGCCAACAACGCAACCCTGTGTGTGCCACAATCCGATGCGGACATGATCTACCGCCTCGGCCACTGGGAGTACGCATACATGTACCGTGTCTCCAATCGGAGCACCGCCTTCTCTGCACTGAGGATGGGTGCGTGGTTCGGAGAAGTCGCCGATCACCTGCGCACGGCAGCCGCGGGGGACAAGATCAAGTACCGCCACAAGTGGGCCTCATACCGGCATCCCTGACGCCAGCTTTGCGCACGATGGCTCGATGGCTGCTATCCTTGGTCTGCTGCAGTTCGCCAAGCCAATGTGGCCCGGCACAGGCGCCGAGGTCGTCATCGAGCTGTGGAAGAAAGGCTCGGAACCACGCCGAGACTTTGTACGTGTCCTCTGGAGCGGCCAGCCATTGGAGACGAACACCCCACTCGGTACCCTCGACATGGTCCCACTCCCCGACTTCCTGAGATATCTCGAGCAGACGATCCCTCCAGAGCTTGTGTCGGCTTGCGCATCCTAGATCCCCAACTCTCCAAATGCCCATTGGCGTATCAGCAGCCCCAGAACAGATGTATCTTTGGATCTGTCTCAGGAAAATCCAGCCGATGCCGCCGGCATTGCCAGCGCGCGAATGAGGGTCGCAGGAGGCGAAAAGTCTTGCAGTGCAAACTTGCTTATCTGCTGGAATGACGGTATTGGACCTCGTTGGACCCTGGCTGCGGACGTTGCCGTTTGGCGCCACCCATTCCTCTAATCGACTCTGTCGATTTCTGGGGCCTGCCATGGCCTGATGCACTACTGGCCAGCTCTTTCTGTCAGCTGAGGGAGAGGGCCGTGAGGGAATGATGACAAAAAGTTTAGCGGGCCAAGGCAGTGCACAGACTTGAGCAGGCAGTTTGCAGGGTTCCGTCGGTGTGATGCTCACGCGTTTCTTCCCCACGTACGACATCCAGACGCAGGTGACATGCCGTCTGTGTGTACTGGGATACTCACCCATGTAAAGCATGTTCATGTCGATCAGTGACCACGCATGGACGCATGCAGTGTTGGTGCTCATTGTCCAAGTTAGTGCTCGTCAACCTCCCAAGCACGATCCTCTGTTATGTGATGCAACAACGACTACAGACTCCTTTTACTATCGACAGAGCCCGAGGCTGGACCTCTCAAATCCAATGGGCAAGAGATGGCAAGAGATGGGTGGCCGATTACAGACGGTCCTTGTTGGCAAGGTCGTCGCACGCCTCGATGACACGCTTGTGCATGGTCTTCTCGCCCTCGCGAATCCAGACACGGGGGTCGTAGTACTTCTTGTTGGGCTTGTCCTCGCCGTCGGGGTTGCCAACCTGTGCCATGACGTAGTCCTTCTTGTTGAGCATGTAGTCGCGGATACCGGTGAGGTACGCCCACTGGGTGTCGGTGTCGACGTTCATCTTGACAACACCGTTGTCGACAGCGACCTGGATGTCCTCCTCGCTCGAGCCCGAGCCACCGTGGAAGACAAGGAAGCTGAGACAGTTAGCAATATACGTGGGACATCAAGGAGATCAAATAACACTCACAGAGGAAGGTCACCCTCCTTGCCCTTGAGCTGCTGGACGGCGTACTTCTGGTGGTCGGCGAGGAGCGCAGGCTGGAGCTTGACGTTTCCGGGCTTGTAGACACCGTGGACGTTGCCGAACGCAGCGGCAATCGAGAAGTTGGGGGAGATGGGGGCAAGGGCCTTGTAGACGTCAAAGACGACCTCGGGCTGGGTGTAAAGAGCCGCGTTGTCGACGCCAGTGTTGTCGACACCGTCCTCCTCACCGCCAGTGATACCAATCTCCATCTCGAGGAACTGGTTCATCTTGGCCATGCGATGGAAGTACTTGGCACAGGTGCCAATGTTCTCCTCGTTGCTCTCCTCCGAGAGGTCAAGCATGTGCGACGAGAAGAGGGGGACGCCGTTCTTGGCAAAGTACTCCTCGTCGGCCTCGAGCATGCCGTCAAACCAGGGAAGGAGCTTCTTGGCGCAGTGGTCGGTGTGGAGGACAACGGGGATGTTGTACGCGGGGGCGATGGCGCGGATGAAGTGGGCGGCCGCGATCGAGCCAGCAATCGAGCCAGCCTGGTCCTTGCCATTGGCAAGGCCCTTGCCACCGAAGAAGTGGGCACCACCCTGCGAGACCTGGAGGATGATGGGCGAGTTGTTGTCGCGAGCGGCCTCAAGGGCGGCGTTGGCGGTCGACGACGAGGTGACGTTGATAGCGGGGATGGCGTACTACACGCGGTTAGCGAGCGTCCAGTGTTCGCTTCCGAAGACAGGAGATCCCAGCCCAGCTCGCACAGATTCCGACAGAAACTGTGACGAGCACAGAGCCTTCTCCCAGTCACCAGCGATAAAATGACAGAGAAGCGTTGGGACCAATAGTAGCGAGACACTTACCTTGCGCTTCTGGGCATCGAGGAAAAGAGTGCGGACCTCGTTGCCGTTGAGGACGCCGTTCTGAGCAAGGTCAGCGGTGTACGTGGGGGAGACATGACTGTTGACGCCGGGCGACGACGAGGACGGTTGTCATGAGCTGCGGAATGTACTCACGGGAACACCGGTGATGGCCATGATTGCTAGTGTGTTGGTGGTGGGGTTTTGGAAGAGAGTGAGAGGATGGGAGAGAGAGAGAGAGAGGAAGAGAAGAGAGAATATCAAGGAAGGATGTCGTCGTGGGGGGCTGGTCTGGGGGTAGGTGGGAGCCGGCTGAACGTGGCACGGCTCGCAACAATACCGCGGTTTGGACCTTGGACCTATTGGGCTATGGATGCCGTGGGGTGCAGCCCCGGATGGCCGGTACCCACACGCCCTGGATCCGCCTCGCGCTGCCTCCGTGGCCAGCCGAGCTTCCCACGGTGGTCACCCCACCCCCTTTCTCAACGAATTCATTGGCTCGGCTCGTCTTGTGGGGTAAGCCCGACCAAGGCCGAATTCGCAGCACTGTACACCTCACGCCGCCAACGGACACCACTCGGCGTCCCCCTCATCGTCACCGCCCTCCTCCCGGCCGCCAGGTTGTCACTCGACATTGCGGGGTAACCAACCACGGACACCCCGAGGCCCGCGCCAACCGGGACCCCGATCACTGACCCACCCCATCTCCATCCGCGGATCTCGCACAAGCCTGCCCGGGCCAGTCCGGACTACTCGCCACAGCTCTCTGTCCATGTCCCGGTGCCGTCCGAGTTCTTCCAGCCCCCTCGCGCCCGTGGAGCTCAATGCATAATGTCACCATCCTAGGTCCAACGTTCCACAAAACCATGTTGTTGTATAGGCTAAGCACTGTCCTGATCCCATGTCTGAGCCTCGCAAGGTCCGGCCCATCCAACCTTTAGAAACCATTTGTCTTGCATGACGTCGGCACTGGGTGCATGCGCTGGAGACCACCTCCGTCTCGTCCCTTGCGTACTGCCCATGGCGACAGCCGAGCGGGCTCGCATGTCAGCATTTGCCCGCCACTGAACGTAACTTGGGTCGCGCCCGCCCGCTAACCTGTCCGTCGGCCTGCCCATGCCGCGTCTGCTGCGTGCTGCAGGGATCTCCTCTTTGGGATCGACGGCGCGGTGTCATTGGCGGCACCGAGTCATCCTGGGGGGGGGGCGCCGAACACGCGGGCCTTGTGTGGCACGGTGCAAGACGCCGTGCCATGACTCGGTACGTGGCACGCTCAGATCCGCCGAACCTCACAATGACATAGACCCATAGACATAGAACTGATTGCGCTCCAGCTGTTATGCATCGGAGCTGACTGTCAGCCTCCCGCCCGCAGTTCGGCGATGGACATCGGCCTGGCTTAGCGCCCAAAAGCCAGTACTCTCTTAAAACTTGACGGCCTACTGCCATGGAATGTGTCGCGAAGTACTTACCAGAGCATGTACCAGAGCACGCAGCGAGCCCACTGTCGTATCGTCATGATCGACACCATTAACCTGAGCCGCCACCGCTGCATGACGGAATTGATTCTGGAGCCCCAATGATAAGGACCCAGCTGCCCCACTCTGTGAGAAGCCTGATCCTTAACCTTTTCCACGTAAATTTGCCACGTGGCTAGAACCCTGGCTGATGGGGTCAACAACAGGCGCGAATGCTTTCTCTCTTCCAAACACCATCTCAGCTCCCCAACATAATGTCCGCGGCCAAGGCGGCACAACCGCCACGAACGACGCGCTCAAGGAAGCGCGCTGATGTGGAATCGCTCGCCGACGACCTCGACCGCGTCTTAAAGGTCTCACAACCCAAGTCGGCTCCAAGGCGCATCGTCTCGGCCACAAAGCTAGAACCCAAGAAGCCTTCCTCCAGGTCCGCAGTGAAGCCAGCTCCAAAGACTGCAGTGAAGCCCAAGACTGAACCTACATCAACATCTTCGAAGGCTCCAGCCGGCCGCTCGGCTCCTCCAGTGCGCAGAACTGCCACTAAGGCTGCGGCCCCACCACCACCAGAACCACCCGCTGCCGATGAGGAGCGCGAGGAACTACCCTGGCTCAAGTCAGGCGCGATGTCGACACGCGACCGCGGCGTAGCCGCCCAGGGTGCAGTTAATGACGCGCTCCGCCTTCTTGGTGAGGCGATGCAGGCTGGGTTCAAACACACTGCTCCCAAGGGCCAATGGACGCGAGCCCGTGTAGATGATACCTTCCAGTCCGGTCGAGACGGGCTCACTGTCTTGCGCGAGTTGTACGGAAGAAATAGTTCCCCCATGGCACGACGCGCAACCATCGAGAAAGCTGGGATCGCCATTGTCACCCGCTACATCGGGTTCGAGATGGTGAGTTCCCTCATGGCTTCGCTAAGGCCAGTACGAGGCCGCACTAGGATCCCTAGCCGAAACTCGGCCCAGTATTCTCGAGCTTTACGAACATGAAGAAGAAGTGCCACGACAGGCACACCCCCCGGTTACTCAAGAATGGGCCAAGCTCTTCGAACTGCCTGCGCCCACAGGCAACGTGGATGAAGCCGTTCTGTCGATCCTGGGTTCCTTTGCCCTCGCGTCATGGTGCTGCCTCCTCTCCCTCGGACTGCAAGCTGAGGTAATTTGAAGGGAACAATATTGCAACTAATCCCAGTCGCTTGTCAACTTCCGGCCTTCCTCGCCCCCCTCCCCTCTCCATCCCTTCGTGCTCGCCTCACCACTCCCCTTAACCACCGTTGGCCAACTCGCAGTTTATCTCTATCGAGTTGCCCGTGAAGAGGGATATACTACCGGCTCTTCCGCATGGCTCCAGATCCGCCAGATCGCCGCGTTCGGCAGTGCCCTCTCCGCCTCGGGGTCGGGCGACGCCAAAAACTCACCAGACCGCGTATGGAGCTCCGTCTGGCGCACAGTTGAACTCCACCTTGAGAACGGCGGGGACGGCGCAAAGAGACAAGTAGCAGAATACATCGGAACCACTGTCGACATTGTGGAAGTGATCTGGACTGCGCGCAACGAACCTCGCGATGCGTGGTTCTCTGGACGCTGGAGCGCCGTGCTTGACATATGGACGGACATCGGCCGAACGGTGAGTGATACACTGGCTCCGCTGACGGCAGCTCGGCGACTCTTCTATTGTCGACCGCGTGCTGAGTGCTGCCACAGCTGGCACGTCCCTTACATCAAGTGCATCAAGTTCGCGATCGATCCCCTCACCAACACCATCAACATCAGCACCACCGTCAACAGCTTCCACACCAAGAAAATGTAAGATGATCCCCCGGGTAGCCAATGCTGCAGCCGAGGTCACAAGGTTATGTGCGCAAATTGCCAAGGTGCTAGTCGACACTGCTGGGCCTTCAGTGGGCCCAGAGACCTACAAGGCATCCCTCGCTTCAGTCGACTTCGAAGCGATCCATGGCGTGCTCTGCAGCCTCAAACCATCCGAGAGAACGCTGGAGTTGATCACGCCGTTACTTCGAGCTGTTGAGCGCCTCCGCCGGCTTGCAAAGTCGCTCGACACCGCCGGACTCACAGACACATCCTCCGGATGGCTGCAGAACTACATTCAGTTTGCTGTGCGGCTACTGCCAGAGCTCCAACCGCATGAAGCCGTGCGTGAGTGCTTGCCAGGACTCTGTGACACTGCTGTGACACTCATGCGGCGGAGCACAACACCGGAGTCCACTGCTATTTCACTCGAGCAGTTGGACGCGGTTGCTGCCGCGCTTGCCTCCTTCGGCTCCGAGCTCGGCATTACTGCTCAAACGAACTACGCCAGCTGCCTCATCCACTGCGCGTACAGTGTAAGCCTGGCGTTCTCCAAGGCCGACGCAATCGACGCAGCTGTGGCATTCTCTCAGCGCTCTTGCGAGTGGGCACAATCCTTCCTGGAGCAGAATGGTGACAGCGAAGAGGTAGTGCGCAAGATGATTGCTGGCCCACTGTCCAAGCGGTTTGAGCTCCTCGGCTTCTGCCTGCAGAAGGGGTCAGACCAGACTGTGAGTGTGCGCGAGGATTGCCTGACGATAGGCTGCATTACATGCCTTTATTAAGGCGTTCCTATGCCTGGACTCGAGCGCGGTTAAGCATATCGGAACCGGTGCTGCGAGCAAGCCCCTCCGCATCGTGTTCGACACGTTGCCAGAGTTTACAACTGTGCTCAAGCGTGCCGCATCTCTACTGGCCCGAAACCCAGCTTTGGGTCCAGAGTTCCTGACGCTCGTCGCCAATGATCTTAACGAAAAGCAGTGGTCACCAGCAGTCACTGGTGCGATACTCGAGCAGGTGGTCGATGCCTTGGAACAAAGTCAGTTCCTCCCGCACGTGCAGGGTGTCCTCGTTGCGCTCCTCGACATGCTTCTGGGCTTGTACGAGACCGACGCGTACCCCGTCCGCCGACTGCGCGTGGTTGCGCGCTTCGTCTCGGTCATCATCTCAACAGGCACGTTGACCGAGCAGTACGAGTCGCTCAAGCTGGAAGCCGGTGTTCTAGTCAAAGCTAAGGAGCTCGCGAAGGACTCATCATTAGCAAAGTTCCGGCAGGAATACTACACCGGCATCTTGATCAACGGGGCACTCCAGACGTACTATCAACCCGAGTCGTCGTCGGGCTTAGCTAAGCTCGGTCGCGTCGCCCTCGACGCCACCCAGGCTTTCATCTCCCCTGCACCGCCAGCTGTTACGAAGCGCACACAGACTACACGTAGCAAGGCGCCAATGGCACCAAGGACCAAAACACCGGCCAAAACGACTAATGCTCGCAAGGTTACTCCGACGACTACAAAGAAGGCGGTAGCCTCAGCTAAGACCGATAAGCCACAACCGATCGAGTTTGACGACTCGGAACGCTTCTGTGACATGTTAAACGCACTCGCCTCGCTGTTCGGCCTGCTGGGATACCTCGTGCCCAAGATCGAGACGCTGAACCTCCTCCGCGCCATACAGAGGACCGATATGCCAGACGACTTCCTCGTCACATCGTCCCAGGTCGCGGCAGTGTACGGACGCTTAGGCAAGTACTCGCGCGCGACACAGCTGTTTGCCAAATCCCTGAAACACACCGACGACGCTGCGCCAGCTGCTTGCTTAGATCTGCATCTCCGAAACTCACGCTTCCTTGCTACCAGAGGTCAATTACACCAGGCTCGTGCCGAGTTCGAAGCAGCTGCGAGACTCGCCATCCAGATTCCCGAGCCGGTGCCAACGGGAACCTATGCAGCGCGCTGGATCCAAGTGTGCGCCGCCACCGAGCGAATGGCCCTTGCCTACGCCGCTGCCGCTGCCATCAAGATGGCCGAGGAGGATGTCACTGCTTCTCTAGCACATCTCACGGTCGCGTACCGTTTGTGGGGCCGGGCTGCCGCGGGCGTGGCGCAGATCGCCGCCTCCTCAGCTCAGGAGCCTGATGCTGCAGAGGAGGCATCGGCAGAAGGCACGTCAAAGTCAAAGGGGAAAAAGCCATTTTGCTTCGTCGGCAAACGACTGGGCGGGCTGCAGTGGTACTTCGCGGAGGTAAGCTTCAATGAGCAGACCATCAGCTGACAGCAGTCACTATTCGAGGCCACGTTTGACATCGCACTCGCCCTCGCAGAACAAGGCTCGGTCAAGGAGTGCGAGTACTACCTTCTGCAAGCACGTGGCATGGTGGCGTCAGTGCGCTCTTCAACACTCGACGCCCGCACGGCCTCGCGCACTGCCGAGTTTGAGACGCGCCGGCTGCGCTTCGACAAGACAATCGAGCAAATCGACCACGCGATCTCAGTGCTCACTGTCGACGGGCCGGAGGTAGTCGAGATCGAGCGTGTCAAGGGAGAGATGCTCTCACGTCAGGCCGAAGGCCTGGCTGCTGACGAGCGTTTCGCCGAAGCAGTTACGCACCTCGTCGGCCTCGACAAGGAGTTCACGTCGGCTGAGACTAACATGCCGTCGGCGCGCAAGGACAGCATTGTACCGGCTGCGTGCTCACGCGAGCCCCTCTTGCCCCAATCACTGGGCCACTTGCTACGCCAGCGTGTGTGGCTCACACGCGAGGGCGGCGATACGCAGGAGTTCGAAAATGTCGTCGAGCAGCTTGAGTCGGTTCCCTGCACGTTGGGTGACAAGCCCCAGCAATTACTCCTCGAAGCGCGGCTGGCGATGTACGACGTATTCAGGTATTTCAAGACGGACCTGTTCATGAGCTCCTTGAACGAGTCGACGATCGCGCTCACGATGGACGCGTCGAGCAAGCGTGGCAAGAGTCGTCACACGTCGCAACACGAGGCAGTGTTGCAGCTGGAGCACGCATCAGCCGCATTCCGCAATGCGTTGACGATGATTGAGTCGCGCGGGCGCGTTGAGGATGTGCGCCAGACGTGTGTGTCGCTTGCAGTACTCAGCGCGTTCAAAACGTCCCTTGGTCACGGCTCGCCTGCCACGACGGCATCGACAGCCTCTACCCTTGCATCGGCGCCGATGCTCACTCTCCACAGAGAGCTCCTCGCCGCCATTGACAGCAAGTACGCAGACCCAGAGGCCGACGACATGGACTGGCCGGTGCTCGATGCGGCAGCCACACAGCCAGCCGACGCTCTTCAGGCCTACTGGGCCGGCGTGCGCGCGCGACACGCCGATCTCGACCTGCTTGGCGACTGCGACCTGAGTACTCTGCCGACCAACTGGGCCATCGTGAGCATCACAGTGACCGACGACCGCAACACAATGCTCGTCACGCGGCATCAGAATGGGCATGAGCCAATCGTCTTCTGCATCCCGTTGGACCGACAGGGCCGACGTGAGGATAGCGAAGAGCACGAGTTATTCACCTTCCACGCAGGCGTTGCAGAGCTGCGCGCCATCCTGGCAGGAAACGACGAGAGCATCCGAAGCATCAAGGATAGAGTCACGATGGACGACCGCAAGGCGTGGTGGCGCGAGCGGCATGAGCTCGACACGCGTCTGAGCGAGCTGCTTGCGACGATTGAGTTCTGCTGGCTCGGCGCGTTCAAGACGGTGCTCAACCCGCGCCTTGAATTCGACCCCGACGCCCTCGAAACCTTCCGGACGCGCCTCGACCGCATCTTCCACGCGGCAATCGCGGGGGCGGGGAGTGACACCCGCAAAGCCTCCAGCGTGCGACTTAACGACACGCTGCTTGCGTGTTTTGCAACGCTCCCCGCCAAGTGTCGCGATGAGGAGGTCGAAGATCTCGTCTACTTCGTTCTGGACCTGTACCAGTTCCACGGGATTGCTGTTGTGCTCGCAGAACTCGACTTTGAGCAGATCGGCCACGACGTCCAGGAGGCCCTCGCCGCGCTCAAGCTCGCGACCGGCACTCATCCCCCAAGTGACGAGCACCTCCTCCTTGCTCTGGACAAGAACGTCCAGTGTTTCCCATGGGAGAGCATACCGATCCTCCGCGGTCGGGCTGTCAGCCGCATTGCCTCCCTTCCCCTTCTCCTGGACCACGTCGCCCTAGGCACCACGCTCGGAGCCGATCCCACGCACCGCACTGTCAACGCTCGCAAGGCTCGATACTTCCTCAACCCCGGCTGCGACCTCGTCAACACGCAGCAGCGTTTCGAGCCGCGCCTCAAGGGCCTGCAGTCTGAGGGGTGGGAGGGCATTACGGCCCGCCGCCCCAGCGAGGCGGAGATGTCCTCGGCGCTAAGCGACTCTGAGCTGGTCATGTATTTTGGCCACGGTGGTGGCGAGGAGTACCTTCGGGGCCACAAGGTGCGCGCCCTCAAGCGCTGTGCGGTCACCATGCTGTGGGGCTGTTCCAGTGGGCTGCTTCGCGAGCAGGGCGACCTCGACCCGACCGGCACGCCGCATGACTACCTCCTCGCTGGGTCGCCTTGCTTGGTTGGCAACCTGTGGGACGTGACGGACAAGGACATCGACCGGATCACTACTGCGGTCATGGACAGCCTCGGCCTCGAGGAAAAAGGGATTCGCGAGAGCTCGATGAGTGTCGTCCAGGCCGTCAGCCAGAGCCGCAGCGCCGCGCGGCTTCAGTACCTCACGGGCGCGGCGTTGGTAGTATACGGCGTCCCTGTGTACATGGCGTAAGCATTGAATGACCATTATTGTATATTACTGCATGCATTGTTGGACTAGTTCATATCGTCACAATCAGCTGGGCGGTCGTCAGTACCATGAGCCAGAGCGACAAGCAACACACGCCCTCCCTCAGCGGAAAATGAACAAGACATCGGCGTATCGCCTATTTGTCCACCTCCATCTCATCGTCCTTGGCCTCGTACACCTCGTCGCTGTCGTCGTCAGCATCGCTCGCCGAGAACACCTCCTGCCCAAGCCGGGACGAGCGTGCGCTCCGCTCGCCCACAGCACGGCGGAGAGGCGACGCCGTGGGCGCGGCGCGCTGCTTGGCAGGCTTGCTCGGCGTCTCGGGAAGCGAGAGCTGCGGCTGCGGCGGTGGCGTCGGGTCATCCTCGGCAGCCATGCGCGACAGCGGCGGGCGGTTCAGGTGGTTGCACTGGGGACAGATCCATTCTGGTGTCAGCGACGCAATACCCTCCCAGCCTCTCCATGTTGGCGGGCGTGAGCCTGCGCTGGCCCCTCTGCCCCTCTGCACCCCTCAAGCACTTGTCCCACTTGCAACTCACGCATTCGCTCCCACTCGTACTTGGACCCGATGAGCCCGTTGTGCCGGAAACACTTTTCGCACACGAGCGCATACTTGCTCTGCGCCGCGTTGGCCGGGTCGTCGCCGAGAATCGTGTCTGCCAGCCGGTCGTACCACTTCTTCTCGGGCGTCGGAAGCACAGGCGTTATCGCCTGCATCTGCATCTGGAGGACTGCCGCCTGCTCGGGTGTCAAGCCCGGAGGGATTGGGAGCGGGGTCTGGGGCCGGGCTGGCGTGAGCTCAAATTTTGGGACGAGCGTACAGGCTAGGTGACCGGGGGCGTGCGGCGTGCCCGGCCCCGCGGAGCCGGGCTGCTGCGAGGTACCTGGTTGGGCGGGTGAGGCCTGTTGTGGGGTGCGCGGTGTGCCCGGCTGGCTCTTCTTCTGTGGCGTCTGCGACCCAGGCTTGGGGCCACGCTGAGGGGTGCCCATTGGCGAGTCCTCGTACTGCTCGATGAGCTTGCGTGTCGTGTCAAAGTTGGTGGCCTTCTTGATCTCATCTACCTGGTTCCGCTGCTTGCTTAGTAAGAGGCGGAGGTTCGTCTCTGGTCGTCAGATGGAACGGTCTGATATTTACCTTCGGAGATACGCTTGCGCGCAAAGACCCACGAGAGGGCACGGTTGAGCAGCCAGAGTCTAGTGTCAGTGATGTCGGTGTCACCAAGCCTCCTCTTCCGCCTTCATCGATTTATGCCCTTGTTTGCAGCCCAGGCCTCTAACTCACACAAACGGCCCTGCTCCGACAAGGATCGCGCCGGCAACTCGCGCCTCAGTACCCTCCTGATCGAGACCGACCAGGCCCCAAGGCAGTTTGCCCAAGTACCACAAGCCGAGAATGACGGCCCACAGACCGACGCCGTAGGCGTTAAGGGCAAGCGTGAAGCGGCGCTGCCGCAAGCGGATCTCCGAGAGGTTCTGTTTGGCATCTTGGATCTCGGTCGCGAGCCGGGCCAGGACGGTCTCGTAGTCGGTCGACTTGGACTGGAGTCAGCACCGCCCAAACTCACAAATCGAGAGTCTACATACCCTGGAAAACCATGAGAAAAGGCCCATGGCGCCTCGAACGAGTGAGGAGAGAGGAGGAAGAAATGAATGAATGTGACGTGCTAGGTGGGGTGAGATTGTCCAGCCTCGGTCCACTGCGTCATCTTGTTGACAGTGACGGCCATTTACTCCCGCTTCGGTGGCCAAGTTTCGAACCGCCACCCAGGCACTTTTGCGTGGTCCACATTCCACTCACATCCCGATGGCAGCCCGCGGCACCATACGCCTCCGACGCGCCGCACCACCCGCGCCCATACCCTCTACATCGGCAGTTCTGGGACTAGCGGCAGCGCGCGCTCGCAAGTCACCCGAGCAGCTCGACTATGAGGCTGCGCTCGAGGTCCAGTCTGTCGGGCTGCAGGAGCGGCAGGAGCGGCAGAAGCGGCGAGAGCTGATGCTGGAGCAGTCAACGTTGCCGAGCTTGTTCAAGTATATGCCGCCTGGAGGGAAGGACGTGCAGAGTGCAGCTGCTCAAGTTGTCGCCGAGGTGCCGGCTTCTGAACCTCTGCCAGCTGGGAACGCCGCCATTCCTCCTCGGCTGGCAGAGCAAACCGAAGCTGGTCCGTCATCAGCGCTCACCGCTCCCAAGGCTACCAACGTGACCCCGGCTCTCGCTCCCCGTAACCCAAGCCGGAAGGGGAAGGAGCGAGAGATACCGCGGCCACTTGAGGCATACGAAGAACTGCCGCCGTCCAAGCCCAAGGCCACATCTTCCAGGAACGCCACTGCCGCACGCACACTAGCCCGTGCAACAGCCCGTGCAGCTGCGCGCCGCCAGTTACCCTCCCTCACCGACCGGCCACCAGCAGCAGCAGCCTCGCTCTCAAGTAAACCAGCCAGCGGCGCATCAGGGCCACGGCGCAACCCCGTCGGCGTCCAGCTCCTCTCGGAGCACATGCACAAGCAGGTGTTCCCGGGAGCACAACTCCCTGCACCATCGGACGCGCTGCTGGATATCTCGAAATGGCATCTTGGACAACATGGATTGAGCGGTGACGGAGCAGCAGTGCTACCTGAGATATCGCTTGACCTCCCGCCATTAGAAGGGGAGAACGTTCGTGATCACTTCCATGCGCTCGGCGCGTATGCCGCCGAGCCGTACCTTTCTGCTGCGAAAGAGTTTGCGGCGGCCGAATTACCACCCATGCCAGAACGGTGGGAGACGGGGCGACCGGGGTGGACGCGGTACGGGCGCGATGGGAAGGTGACTGCCGTCGAGAACCTGGATGGCGAGACGGTTGTCAGCTTCGATGTCGAAACGCTGTACAAGCTCTCGCCATATCCGGTGATGGCGACTGCCTCGACCCCTAACGCGTGGTACTCGTGGCTCTCTCCGAGTATCTTCGATAGCCCGCCCGAGGAGGAACCACCAACACAAGATCCGTGGGACAAGAGCACACCCGACTGTTACCCTCATACACTGGTTCCGCTGTTCAAAAACAATGGGCCAGCCATTGTGGTTGGCCACAATGTTGGTTACGACCGGGCACGAACAGCGGGCGAGTACGCGCTCGCACGTACGCAAACGCGCTGGCTCGACACGCTGTCGCTCCATGTCGCTACACGAGGTATTACCAGCGTCCAGCGTCCGGCGTGGATGAAGCACCGCAAGGTCAAGATAGAAAACGAGTCGAACCGTGCTGAGACACTCAACATGCTCCGTGAACAGGCAGAGCAGACGGAGGACAACTGGCTCGCCGAGGCTCTGCGCGAGGCCCGCAGCACTGTCGACGAAACACCGTGCAACAGCTGGGAGGACATGACGAGTTTGAATTCCCTCGCCGACGTTGCTGCGCTCCACTGTGGCGTGCGGATAGACAAGTCGGCGCGCGACCGATTCGGCGACGAGGAGGTGTGCCACGCGTCTGAGCTCCGTCACGAGCTGAATGAGCTGCTCACCTACTGCGCCACAGATGTCAAGATCACACACGATGTGTACAAGGTCGTTCTGCCGCTATTCTTGACATCGTGCCCACACCCTGCGACGTTCGCTGGCGTGCTCGCGATGGGAAACTCGTTCCTTCCTGTCGACAGCAGCTGGGAAGACTACCTCCGCAAGGCCGAGACGATGTATCAAGAGCTCCGAGAGGAGGTACGCATCGCCCTCCGCTCTCTTGCGGACAGGCTGCGCGATGCTGGCCCCGACGTCAATGACCCCTGGAGCTCGCAGCTTGATTGGTCGCCGAAAACTGCGCGATGGACTGATGGCGAATCGCACACGGCTGGGCGGGAGGTTACAGAAACAGAAGTTCCAGCCTGGTACGGTCCGGCTGCGGCCGACCGCGTGGCGCTCCTCGACAACAAGTCAAAACGCAGCCTACTCCCGCTACTCATGCGAATGCGGTACCGCGGGTACCCAGTGTTCTACCTTGCGGAACATTACTGGTGCTTCAAGGCTCCTATCGAGGACATTCCCGAGCTGATCCCACTTCATGGTGCACCGGTCGAGCTATCCTCCAAGGACGACCGGCTGGCCGACCATCTCGACACATCTGTGTTCTTCCGCGTCTCGGGCCCAGGCGCCAACCGTCGAGCCCAGCTACTCAGCAAGGCCAGCGCCAAGGACGTCAAGAATGGCCTGCTTACAGCCGAGTATCCCGACATGCTAGTGGCAGCCGTCCAGGGCAAGCTCGAAGATGACCTTGAGGCACTGGTGAAGTGCGCGGAGGACACATTGGCCGCCGGGTGCAAGACAGACTGGGGCTCACAGCTTGACTGGGCACCAACGATCGCTGATGCGGCAGAAAAGCAGAAGCAGGAGAAGGCGAAGCGCGGCACCTGGCCCAAGTGGTACTGGGACCTGACGGTGCCGGTGACGAACAAGAAGGTGCCGGCCGGCGAACTGGACCTGACGATGCGTAAGTCCGTTGCACCGTTACTGCTGCGAATGCGATGGCACGGCTATCCTCTCGCGTACAGTAAAGAGCATAAGTGGATCTACCGCGTGCCGCTGGACGAGGTGAGCGACGAACCCGAGTCGAACCTGTTCACCGACAAGCAAGTGGTGCTGAGTGATGCGGCCGACGAACGCCTCGCCGACGACGCGTACGCATACTTCCGCATCCCGCACAAGGACGGCGAGGGAAACAATGTCGGCAACCCTCTCTCCAAAGCGTTCTTGACGGCGGTCGAGAACGGCGACCTCTCGTCCGCCTTGGCCGCGGACAGCGACACGCAGCTCGCCAACGCGGCCTCCAAGGCCGTCAACATGAACACTCTGTGCAGCTACTGGATCTCGTCACGGGAACGCATCATGAACCAATTTGTCGTGTACGATGGCGAGCGTGGCATGATCCTTCCCAAGATGATTACGATGGGAACAGTGACGCGACGCGCGGTCGAGGCGACGTGGCTGACCGCCTCGAATGCCAAGAAGAATCGCGTCGGCAGCGAGCTCAAGAGCCTGGTCCGCGCGCCGCCGGGATACGCAATTGTCGGTGCCGACGTGGACTCCGAGGAGCTGTGGATCTCGAGTGTGATGGGCGACTCGCAGTTTGGGGTGCATGGCGGAACGGCGATTGGGTGGATGACACTCGAGGGCACCAAGTCGGCGGGTACGGACCTGCACTCGAAGACGGCGACGATTCTCAAGATTTCCCGCGACGCAGCCAAGGTGTTCAACTATTCGCGCATCTACGGTGCCGGCAAGCCACATGCGATCCAGCTTCTGCTGCAGGGCGGCGGCAAGCTCACTCGCGAGGAGGCGGACAAGCTCGCTACCGATCTCTACAAGCAGACAAAGGGGCGCAAGACATTTGGGAAAAAGTCCAGTAACCGCGTCGAATACCTCTGGCACGGCGGGAGCGAGAGCTACCTCTTCAACACGCTCGAGAGCATTGCGCTCATGGCCCGGCCCACGACCCCAGCCCTAGGATGTGGCGTCACGCGTGCGCTGCGCAAGTCCTTCCTCGCCATCGGAAACAGCTACCTCCCCTCGCGGATCAACTGGGTCGTCCAGTCCTCTGGTGTGGATTACCTACACCTCCTCATTACGGCGATGGAATACCTCATCACCAAATACGGCATCAATGCGCGCTACCTCATCTCGGTGCACGACGAGGTACGCTACCTCGCAACGGAGGAGGACAAGCTGCGCACAGCGCTGGCACTCCAGATTGCGAATGTGTGGACGCGCGCCCTGTTCTGCTACAACCTCGGATTCGACGATATGCCCCAGGGCATTGCGTTCTTCTCCGCGGTCGATGTCGACCACGTGCTCCGCAAGGAGACGGACATGGCGTGCACGACGCCGAGCAATCCAGACGCGATTGCGCCAGGCGAGAGCCTGGACATTGACGCGCTGCTGGCCCGCTGTTCCAGCCTCGGCGAGTCGCGGCTCGAGCCGCTGCCGCGCGTGCCGGGCGGCGCGGCGCCGGTAAGTATCGTCCGCGATCGCGAATCGGCCGAACACCGGCGCTATGTCACTGCGCAGGCGGACGCGCGTCTCGGACCGGCCAGGGCGTGGCTCGCGGCGCAGGCTAAGATGGCCGAGCACGAGCCCAATGCCGGCCCGGTACGTGCAAAGTTGTAGACTGTATTGCATCTACTCTACCTGTACCTGCAACAGCTTCGAGGTTCCAGATTCCCAAGATTCCAAGAGCCGTACCACTCCCAAGACTGAAACCTAATATCACAACAACAAGATGGGACGGCTAGAACATGACACAGACCTCTGCCGCCACGATGAGACACGCAACGACCATGGTCGTCCACAGCGGTACCATGTTCCAGCGGATGAACTCGAGGCGGCCGACGACGAGGCCCTTCTGAGCGAGGATGTCACGCCAGAGCAGGCCGGCGAGGGATGCGGAGAAGCTGGTGTGAGCGGGTGGCATGGGTCAAGCGGCGAGGCACGAGTGGGGGTTGGCGAGTCGAAGCGAGCAGTGCGCTGCAGTCGCGGTATGGAAACCTCGGCTCTGGAACTCACACAAAAGAGTACGCGCCAAAGTTGGAGCCGATTGCGAGGGCGATCACGCTCCCGAACAGCGTGCGATTGCTCGGTGCCGCCGTGTCGCGCCACACCACGAGGATGCGGGAGAGGAGCACCGTGAGGCCGATGTTGGTGCCGAGGATCTGGGGTTAGATAGGCACCCATCCGAGCTCACGTTACACCCCAGCACGGAGATCACGCCCATGAGCCAGATACAGCCTGCTGTGCCTCCGGCTCGGGCCCATGCTGCCCACCACCGCGCCCATACTGAGACCCAGCCGGTGTAGTCGAGCGCGTCGACGAGGATGAACATGCTGAAGGCGAACGGGAGGAGGGGGAGGGGGAGGCGCGAGACGACGTCTGCCACGGTCGGGAATGTGTGTCGCAGCCAGGCTACGGGATGGGTCTTGGCTTGTCTGAGAGGCAGTGGGGAAGGGGACGGAGAGCAGGACGGAGAGCGGGACGGAGAGCGGGACTTGGACGGGGAGAGACGGCCACTTGAGTGATGCTCCACACGAGAAGCCACGTCTGGGTGGTTTGGGATGCGCTCCATCTCTTCCATCTCCATCTCCGCGGTGAGGGTTGCGCCCTCGCTCCTACGAGTACGGAGGTCGTGCAGCCCGTCGCGGATGAGGACGAGGATGGCCGCGGGCGCCGTGACGGTCCACACTCCCAGGACGCCCTCGAGCAACCCCGCGGCGCTGAGGGCCACGAGGACGATGATTGTGACGATAAATACTGTGCTGGTGAAGATTGCGCCGACGGGGTCGATGAGCGCGCCACGTGGATTAACGTCGGTGGGACTAAGCGTCTTAGGGATTTGCTTGCGAAACTGAACAGCAAGCACGGGATACAGCAGCAGCGCGGCGGCGACGGTAGGTAGAGCTGTCCACGCGCTAAAGCTCAGGAAGGAGAGGTGGAAGGACGACGTGAGCACGAGATTGGTGGGGTTCGAGGACACGAGCAGCGCCGACGCGAGATTGGCCGCCTGGAATTGCGCGAAGAGGAAGGGCGTGGGGGTTACCTGTGTGTGGATGGTGAAGTAGGCGACAAAGGGGGTGCCGCTGAGGATGACTGGGTCATTGCCGACCACGAGGGAGAGGAGGGCGAAGAGCGCGTACAGGGCCAGGAAGAGAGTTCTGCCACTCGAGCTTGCGCGCGCTGCTACGGTGAAGGCAAGGAAGCGGAGGAGGCCGGTGCAGTCTAGGCTGAGGGAGATGTAGGCGAAGGAGAGGAAGAGCGTCATAATGTCGTATGGGCGGACGCCGGAGACGATGCCGCCACGCACAACTGAGCCGGGGATGCATGTGCTTGCTAGGAGGAGGAGTACACCGGCGACTGGCGCGGTGGCCAGGCCGAGCGTGAAATAGGACCGTGTGCGACCTGAGGAAGGGAGAGGGACAGATGGCCGGGAGGACTGCGAGGACCTCGAGGACCTCGAGGACGCGTTGTCCGGCGCCGGATGGGACGCTTGCGACGCACCGGGTGAGTGAGCCGCGGAGAGGTGGGAGGGGAGCAGAAGAGGTGGGTGAGGAGGGACGGACAACCCCGAGGCCGACTTTGTGGCCTCGGCCGCCCCATCAGTGGCGCTGTGTACCTCGCCTTCGTTGGCCTCATAGACGTCCCACCGCCCTTGCCCGAGGAGCGCATCCCGCGCCGTCCGAGCTACACGCCCAACCACGCGTGGGAGCGGGATACAGAGTGGGAAGATGACGAGGACGTCTGATGTCAGCAGTTGCTCTCTGTCGCCGACGGGGCCTATGGCACCATGACTCACTGACGGCAAAGAAGACCACTAGCGTGACAATGCTCCGTGCGTCAATGACCCGTGCGGTGCCTGGAGTGGCTTGGAATGCGTGCTTGGACACACTGGACTGTGGGGTGTCCAGTGCACCCGGCGAACCCGGTGAGCTCGAGGTCATACGCGTTAGTTTTAGATGAGTACAGAGAACTGGGGGCGGTCACCAAGTGGGCGGAACAATGTTTTGCAGATCTGCAGGTTTGTATGAAGATGACGGGGACTGGTGGGACACGTGGGATAGAGTTATGGCATCACACGTTCGTCAGAGGAGGTCTGAACCAAATCGAGCCCAGTAACGCCCTGCCATCCACTCGACTCACCCCGCCCGCGCAATTGCACACGCTCGTCTCGCACTGAGAAAATGTGCATCCAAATACGTGCTAGCTGTAGTATGTGTGGGGTATGCCAATCATGCGCTAAAGTATAGGTTGCAGGACGAGACATGCGCGGCGGAAGAAGGAACACAGTGAAACGAGACAGTGGTAAGACATGGACACAGTTACGTGACGAACGATGGGCGGGAGAATCGCGATCGTGATGATGGTGGCTAAGGATGACATGGTGGCGGGATAGGCCGCAAGGACGATGGGCGCAATTAGAAGTTTACGTTGACGTCCGCGTCGTCCCCGTCTTGAATGAACTGGGAAATGTCAAACGTTTCCTGGAAGTTGTTCAACCAGTCTGAGATATCGCCTTCCCCTTGCGAGAACGCGTCCACCATGAGCGTCTGGGGGTTGTTGGTGGAGTTCATGACTGGCAAATCGAAAGCGATTGGCCCAACGGCGCCATTTGAGGTCGCAGCTTGCTGGTTGGACGCGTCGCCCGTATTGCCAGCATTCCCTCCGGTGGCTGCGGTGGGAGGGGAAGCGGTTGAGCCATGAGGGGCAGACGGGTTTTGCGAGTCTGGTTGAGGCGCGCCGGTGTTGTTATTTGGCGAGTTGCGGAGCGACTTTGGTGTCTCCTGGTCGCGCTGCTGGACGTTAGCACAAAAAGCAGACGACTAACACTCACGTTCACATCAGCGTTTTGCATCTTTGGCGTCATGGCACTCATGCCCGCAGCCTGCGGCGTCTTGCGACCAAGACTTGTGCCAGCTGGGCTCTGTGGTGGGGGCATCGACCCATCGCCGGGCTTGCTCTGGTTCCGTTGCATCGAGTGGCCAGGCATTCCGTTGGGCATTGTGCGGGGCGACTGTCCAGGCATACCTGGACTGTGCCCATCCATCCCGCCGTTCATCGGCATGCGACCCTGCTGACCGCCGCCTGTAACAGACATTTGCTGGCCCATCGCCATGGTGGGCTGGAAGCCTCCCTGCAGCGTCTGCGGCTGAATATACGGGCTCGGGGCCGCGCTGCCAGAGTCTCGACGCTGACGCTTGCGATCCGGTGGCGTATTGCCTCGAGCAGCACCCTGGCTGGATTCGGCCTGCTGTGGGCGTCAACACACATCCCAGTAAACCTGCTCACCTGCATCGGTGTGGAGCCATTAAAAGCAACACTATGAGGGCGCGTAGCACCACTCGGTTGCCTTTGCAGACCCTGCTGCTGCTGTTGCTGCTGTTGCTGTTGCTGCTGTTGCTGTTGCTGTTGCTGCTGTTGCTGTTGCTGCTGTTGCTGTTGCTGTTGCTGTTGCTGCTGTTGCTGTTGCTGCTGTTGAGGTTGCTGTCCCACCATGACCTTGCCAGAGATAACCGGTGACCCACTCGTTTGCGGCTGGGCCTGCTGGGCCTGTTGCAAGCGGTGGTGATCTTGAAGCTTTTTTCCGTACTCCTCCTTGATCATTGCCTGGCCATCAGACAAGAGCGCCTACATCATCCTTACCAATTCGTGGGGTTGAAGATTAGACTTGAAGTCGCGTCCTGCGAGTCCACTGGAATGGAGAACGCCGCTCATAACGCCAGGGATAACGTTTTGAATGCCTGCCTGTTGCGCCAAGGCATTGATCTGCTGTTGCTGGTGCTGTTGCTGTTGCTGGAACTGCTGCTGGAGCATGATTTGCTGCGGCGTGTTGCCCATGCCCGGCTGGCCCTGGGGGTGTTGAAGTCGCTGCTGCATCATCTGCTGCTGTTGCAGGTGGCTACCTGGGTGGTGGTGCTGCTGATGCTGCATGTGTTGGCTGGCCGCCTGTGCTTGCTTTTGCTGCTGTTCCATCTGTGCCTGGCGCATTTGCGCCATCTGGATGGTGGCAGGATGGGGAGGGGCGTGCTGTTGCTGCTGCGGCGTCATGGATCCAACTGGGCTAGCAGCAACAGCCTGTGGAGTCGCCGGATGCATGAACGTGCCACTGCCGGGCTGGCTCATGGGCAGGCCCTGCTGTGAAAGCGCCGCGTGCATCATGGTAGGCGTCCCGCCTGGAACACCGCCGCCATTCGGAGGCCTGGCTGGCTTTTGCAATGGCGAAGGCATAACTCCCCCTTGCTGGGAGACCATACGAGGCGATGGCTGCATAGGCGAGGGATGGTTCGGTGGGCCCTGAGAGGGCGGCTGCATCCCCATGTGAGCGGATTGCGGGGTTGCGTAGACGTGCTGCTGGCCAGGAGGAGGACGAGTGTGTTGAGCTGGAGAGCCAGCGGGGCCCGCAGCCTGGAATCGAGCGGCCTGCTGCTGAGCGTGCACCACTTGCTGCTGCTGCTGCTGTTGCAACATGTGCTGCTGACCCACCGCCTGCTGCTGTTGCAGGTGCTGCGCTTGCATTGCAACCTGAGCGGGTGACATGCCGGCCTGTGGCTGGGCTTGTCCCATCTGCTGAGCGGCCGCCTGCTGCTGTTGCTGCTGGGCTTGCTGCTGATGAGCGTGTTGCTGGTGCTGCTGTGCCTGTTGCGCTGCCTGTTGAGTCTGCTGTTGCTGGGCCATGAATGCAGCATGAGCCTGCTGCTGCGATGGCGCACGGGTTAATGCTGCCCCAGAGCCAGCTGCAGCCTGGAACTGCTGACCAGGCTGTGGACTTGGGCCTCCTGCACCGTTGATCTGTGAGGCCATGTCGCGGATTCTCTTGAGGGCCCCAGCGAAGACCAGAGGTTTGTTCATCGCCGCCATCCCCTTGCCTGCGGTTGCCAGCTCCCAGAAGGCCGTCCACACTCTAAAAGGATGTTAGCGCCACTCGTAGTGGAAAACACAAGCGTATTGGTAAAACTTACTCGAATAAGGCCCCTTTGGGAAGAGCAATCGGCACCGGCTGCTCACTAATGCCTCCTTCGTTCCGCATCGCAGACGCCGTGTTCGTGAGCTCGTGCCTGGACAGGAAGTCGTGTACGTAAAGCTTGAGTCTGTTGGATCGCGGTCAGGACATGTCACGTATACACACAGCAACTTTACTCACAATGACGAGGCATCTTGTGATGGTTGACCCATCTGCGACTGGACAGATCCAGCTCTAGACATGTTGTAAGCGTTATGAGCTGCCAATTGGTGTTGCTCGGCGCTCGTCTGCTGCGGATGAGCAGGTTGGCCCATTCCTCCCGGAGTCGCATGTTGTGGTTGAGGTGTCATCTGGCCGGCAGCGTGCTGCGGATGCGGAGCCTGGCCAGGTTGTTGACCCGGCTGTTGCATGGCAGAATGCTGGAATGTGGCGGTCTGCTGCACAGCGACGGCCTGCGGTTGCCCGGGGCGCACCGGACCCCCTCTCGGAGGACGAATCTGGGCGCCCGGCGGCCCTTGGGTCGGCATGGCAACCCCAGCCTGCTGGGCATAGCTTGCGTGGTGTTGGGGATGGAGAGCCGCCGTTGGTCCGTTAACGGAAAACGCTTGTTGAAGATGTGGGGAGGCAGAGATGTGGTGACCAGCCATTGGTCGTTGTTGCTGCTGGGATGCAGCAGCCTGCTGGGCGGCTTGCTGTTGGGCTTGAGCTTGCGCCGCAGCCGCAGCTTGCTGTTGGGCAGCCAGCTGTTGTTGTTGCAGACTTTGCTGCTGCTGGGCTTGCTGCTGTAGAGTATGTGCTTGAGCGTGAGCCTGGGCAGCCTGCGCCGCCTGCGCCTGCACTTGGGCAAGGTTATGCTGCTGCTGCTGCTGCTGCTGCGTCGCGGAGAGCATCTGTTGCTGCCGCTGCTGCTGTTGCATCATAGCTTGCTGGGCTTGCTGTTGAACCATGCTCATGCCGATGCCGGGCTGTGGGCGGACGACACCCATGCCGGCGTACGGCGTGTACATGGGGATGCCCGGCTGGCCCGGCTGGCCGGGTTGCTGCATGAGGTGGTTGTTTGGATGGGACACGACTTGAGACGCGTGAATAGGACGTGACAGAGGATGTTGCGGCAAGGCCATGGCCTGGACAAGAGGCATGTCAGCGAATTGCACAGGGAGGGGGAGGGCGGAAACGGGGAGACGTGTTTCATGATGCAAACTCACTTTGAATGCCAGGGCCTTTTCAAGTTGGAACGCCGTCCGTAGAGACGACGGCGAGGCGCAGAGGCGCTATAGTGTCACCACGATGGGTTGCCCAAACTCGCGATCCTTCAAGACTCGGCCCGAGGTTGCAGAGTTGAAGGGTTGGATGTTTGGTGGTGGTGGATGGATTGAGGGATTTTAGGGGGAGGAGAGGTGCACGAGGCTGGATGCAGAGGCTGATGAGATCAAGCGTCCAGAGATGTGTGGGTGGATGGATGAATGCAAAGTCGAATGATGGCCGTGCGCACGCGTGGATGGCAGATTGGAGAGCGGCCTCGAGGCTTCAAGGATGAAGGTAACGATGGGAACAAGGAAACCAAGTGGGGTCTGCCAGGTTGACTTGCACCCAGCACGATGCCAAACGGAGAGGTTTGTCAGGTAGATGAGCGGCGCACCAAGTGACAAGTGACTGGCTGCCTAGGTAGCTAGCTAGCTGCCTTGGTTAGCGTTTGCTCACGGCGGCAAAGAGGCTGAGCCGATTGAACTTGAATTAGAATGTCGACACAGCAGATAAGTGGGGTAGCTACGCCGAAGCCACCGTGACACTCCGAGGCTTTTTGATGCAATCGAATAGATTGATCGCCGCTGATCGCGCTGTTACACTTGATATGCCGTCGACGGAATGACCTAGGAGTACGGCCGGCGACAAGACGTGGACAAGTTACAGAGCCGATACGGCGGGCTGATGTTGGTGTCAGAAACGTCGACGACGTGATGGAAGAATGCGAGTGTAGATGCTCGCGTAGCAGTGCGCAGTGGTCACCGCGCACTATTGACGCGTCGGATGCCTCACCTATCGCGACAATGGACTGTGTTTCGCACGAGCTTTGCTGCACGGGAACGCTCTCGGTGCGCGACAAGGTCTCGGGCCTTTGAATCAATGCCGGCGGATGATTGTAGCAGTGATGCCGGCGTCGGTCACTGTTGGTAATGTGCGCGCTCGAGCCCAAACGGTCGGTTTCACAACCTGCGGCCTCGACGGATGAGGTGACGAGCAGGCAAAACTGAGGGACAAGACCCAAATGAGGCGGGGAGTGGGTAGAACAGTGCGCCGCTTGTTGGCGGACAAGGAGCAGGTGTCCCTTTGATGATTAGCGATTGCGGTGGGAAAGGCGAGAGGGGGGTTGGCGGTTTGTCGCGTTGGACAGGTGGCGAGTTGGGAGGTGTTGAGAGATAGAGGGGGGGGGGGGCTTTGGTGGTGGAGGTGGGAAAGGGGGAAATGCACTGGCTGTGGCGAAGCCAAGCAGTGTCCAAGTGGATTGTAGAGAGAGAATGGATGGTCAATGTGAAGCGATCGTGTTCCCACTGTACGATCACAGTTTGGACGTTTTCGAGGCACTGGGGAAACGGAGGGAAGAAGGGGGTAAAGGACGGAGGAAGGAAGCCAAGGGCCGAGTGGTGGTTGGTAGACGCAAGGGCGTGATGTTGTCGCGCCCTGTGGATTAGGCTTGGTAGATGGGTGGGGGCTGTATAGGAGACCAAGGTGTGATGGCGAGGAGAGTGCGATGGTGAGGTTGCGAGTGGAGAATACGAGGATGAGAGTTGTGGATGTTGACGTAGACTGTGTGAACGGAGAGAGGGGGGAGGTGAGGAGAGGGAGAGGGATGCTGAGGTGTGATGGTGGATGGGGTGGGATGGATGGTGAGCGACGACGAGTGCAAGAGGGGGGGGAGACGCAAGGAAAGAGAGAGGGAGGATGGCTCAGGGTCGATTGATGCTCGCTGGTACAGTGATACGCTGGGTGGGTACAGGGAGAAAGAAACAAGGGCGGGGGGAGGGCGGGGGAAAAGGCCGACGTTCACCACAATCCTGCCAAACAGAAAGTGTGAGGACCAATTAACATATTTTGAATGGCCTCCTCTCTAATCTACAGTCTCTAAACTCGATTCGACTATTACCTCTGCCTATTCTCTCGGGCCCAACTTGATTACCAGCTCAATTTTCAGGGTGGCTTTGCTGTAATCAATATGAGATGGCTTGGAACTTGGAACGACATTATTCTTCCGATTAGCCCCTTCGCTTCTGCCAATGCTTTGCACCAACCATCCGTGCATGACTGGGTATAAGTAGTCTGCCAGTACCACACACAGTACCACGCGGGGTACCACATGCACAAAAGCTCAATCTTACCCTCGGATAATGGCAAGGTTATGTAGTAAAAAAAAAACCAATAAAATAAAACAGAAACGAGGAGACACGGCGGGGACTGCAGTTGGAGACGAACGGGCATGTCAGCGACCCCGCGGAGTGTGTTGGTGTGGTGGTAGTCAGCGAGGTGGCGCTGGCGGGCGGTATGCGAGAGCCGTTTGGTGGCGGTTATCGGGTGGCAGATTCTCACGGCTTGGCTTGGCCCAGGGGCAGCCTTCTAGGCCGGGAGGTAGGTCTGTGAAACCCCAAGCCCCGCCTGATGCGCGTGCGCGCCATCGGCTCCACTGGACGGACGCCCACTAGCTTGCGTCCAGCCTTTAGGCTTTTGTACCTGTACAGGTTTCCAGCGGTGGACATGCATGACCCGAGCCAGCCAGCCGTCCACGCCGCTCAGATGCCGCACACAAGCGTCCATAGACAAGGTACACAATACAAACCTCGAGCCATGTACTCTTTGTGCTAAAACCTTGCTCTCATATGCAGGCTGTGCACCGATGCAAAACACCCAAAAGAACTGATCTCATGGTCAGCTGGTCAACCGGTCGGAGTCGAGGTTAGTGTCGTGTGGGTGGGGCGCTCCGACAAGACTTTGCTCCAGTGCAAAGTGGAAGATCGGCAGCCCTACTTTCGGCATGCAGCTCGAGTGGTGTTATCGTACCCCTTGCCAAATGACGCCAACCGATCGACCAAAGAGTGGAAGAGGCAAAAAATGAGCGAGAAGAAAAAAAAAAAAGGAAAAAGATCCGACCAGCGTCGACCGGCCTGCGTCCCGAGACACAATGTCACCCTGCCAAACGATGAGGAATATGCCCGATCCGCCCACCGTTCCGCGGCTTTTCCCTACCCAATCCCCAAATCTGTCTGGCACTCCCGGTCAGCTGGTCACTGCACGCGCTCGCGCTCGCGTCGCGTCGCAGCGCGTGCCGCTGACCCGTGTGCGTGCACTGGAACAGGCACTGTCTGCGATTTTCCCTTCCCCTCCTCGATGCTGATTTGATGCGGCGTGCCCACAGTCCACAGCCCATACCCCACCCACCACCGGCGAGTGCATCACCGCCCTCACGTATCGGCCTCCCAGATGTGCCTTGTATCTCCCGTCCACCATAGTAGTCACGCCGTACCCCGGATCGCCGCCCCACGCTTACCTCATCAGGAGCAGACAATCGGTCCACTCAGCGCCACCGCCACAGGGGGCGTGAGGCCTGGACAACGGCGCTCATACACTGTAGGAGCCTTATAGCATGCTTGTTTGTGAGCCCTCGAGTGGCTCTCCGACGAAAGGTTGGAACGTATTAATTAGGACGTGAGAGCAACAGCCTGCGCGAGTGTGCACACGATGTTGATGCACGCGATATTGCAGTCTCTCCTCCCAAATACGGCTGGGCCATTCAGGCAGGGCCGGCGTCAATTGTGCCCGACCCGCAAGGAACCGGGACGATAACACATCCTCCCCATCCCTACTCTTACCGACGCGGGCCGATGCTCGCGGAGCGTGAAACGCAACGATCCAGATCCGGTACCAGACCACCCAAGCTGACCGCCCGTTGGCCGCTCGTCCGACACATCTTGATGAGAGATGGCAGGACTTGAATGACGATGAGGTCGTCGGAATGTACTGTACTTGGCGACCAGTAGAACAGTAGCGCCACTCAATCCAGCCAGGTATGACAATCCATCCTTTTCGCCTTGCAGTATCGAAACATCCTCTTGCCTGTAGACCAGACTCATCAGAATGCATACATCTAAAACAGCCTGCGGACAGGCTCGATAATCGCGCCGGGCTTCTTCGTGACCCGCGGCAATGTCTGCCGCTGGAACCCAGCCCTCGCATTCCATTCGCTGCCAACCGGATTGGCAAACTGCGCCTCGTACTGCTTGACGCTGGTGAACGGGAACGGGAGGTCTGTGGGAAGATATCTGGCCGCCTTGCGGTCCTTCTTCTCCGAGATGATGACGTTGGCGCGGCCCGCGTCCTTGCGCGCCGCGGCGTCGATGCCCGCCGTCTTCTTGATCATCTTGGCGTTTGGCTTGCGCTTGCGCACGCCCTTGCCGCCCCATCCGCCCCAGCCCGCGAGCGTGGTGTCCACCTCCTGTGGTGCATCGGCATCGATCGCAGCCTGCTTCTCAGCCTCAAAGTCTGCCACGACGTCGTCGCCTGCAAACGCCTCGGCTACCAGCGCGCGCTGCTTGAAGGCCTTGACGCCAGAGGCGGGAAGGAGCTCGTCGTCCGACGAGTCCTCCTCCTTGGCAGCCGCCTTGGCAGCCTTCTTCGCCTCGGAACGGCTCAGCTTCTTGCCGACGTCGACATTGATCTCGACCTCGTCCACGTCGTCGTCCTTGGTCCGCACCGCCTTCTTGAGGGCGCGCACAGCCTTGGCCTCGGAGCTCTTGTCGACCGTATTCTTTTTGCGCGACGGCCCAGCGGAAGCCGACGCATCCAGCCAGGGGTTGGCAGCCGCAGGTTCTGGAGACGCCAACGGCTCGTAGCGCGGCACCTCCCCCTCCACCTTCTTGTCGCCCTTTTTTCCCTTCGATGAGGTCGGCCTGTCGGCGTCTTCGAGATCCCCAGGCCCGGAAAACACCATCCGCCCCTCGCCGAGCTTGATTACCTGGGGCGCGTCCTCGTCCTCGCTCTCGTCCTTCTCCTCGCCGAACATGTCGAGGTCGCGGCGCACGGCGTCGGCCTCGTCTGCCACCTCACGCATCCGGCGCTCCTCGGCCTTCTGCATAAACTTCATCTGCATGAGGCCCTTCTTGGCAGCAGGTGCGTCGTCCTTGCCGAGGGCCGCGAGCTGGTCAAAGGCACGCGCCTTGATCGCGTCCTCGTCCTCCTCGTCTGCCGACTCCTCACTCTCGCTCGCACTCTCCCCAGACTCGCGCCCGTGGATCTTGCGCTGCAGCTTGTCGCGCATCTCGAGCATCTCGTTGCGCTGAGCCCTCCGCTCAGCCGCCTCAGCCTCGGTGCCTTCACCGTCCGCACCGCGGCCAAAGCGACTTCGCGCGCCGTGGCGAAGCGTCGCGCGCTCCCGTGCCCGCTCACGCTCAAGACGCTCGCGCTCCTCCTCTGCTGCCTCGGGGTCCAGACGCTCCAGGTCCTCCAGCGAGACGCCGTTCGCCGCTGCTTTGGCCGCGCGCTTGCGAGCCAGCTTGCGGAACGTTTTGCTCTTGATCTTGCTGACGCGCTTCGCCTTCTGCTCGGCACGGAACATGAGCTCGCGCTGGTACCGCAGCTCCGCACGGCGCGCCTCGATTTCCTCTGGTGAAAGATCTTGCCCGCGCAGAGCCTCGTCCTCGGCGGCAGCGACGCCCTTGTCCGTAAGGTTGGCGGCTGCGAGCAGCGCCTCGACCGCACTCTCGTGCTCGCCCTCTGGCTTGAAGCTGGCCACAACCTCGCCCGCACTCTTGGTCCCGCCGCGCGCCTTGGCCTGCAGGGGGAACGAAAGGTGCTCGGCCTCCTTGACACGCTTCATGAGCCCGCTCCACTTCTGCCCCTCCTCGCGGGTCTTCTCGTACGCAACCTCGCGGTCAATGCGGTCCTGAACGACGGTTGGAAGAGGTGCCGCGAGGACGCCTGACTTGAGGACCGACGACGACTTCTTGTCGCTCTTGGATGGCAGCAATGCGCTCGCGCCGGAAAGTGCGGGGTTGGACGAAATTAGGGAAGCGAGATCGACCTTGGTTTCTAGTGTCAGCTGATGTTGGACAGGTGGAGCTCACTGCTCTTCAACGCAAAATCACCGTCGCCCACACCAGGGGCGGCCTGGACTGGCAGCACGCGCCGCTTCTTGGCGGCGGGTTCGTCGGTATCGGCCTTGCGCTTCTTATCCGCGCTGGAGAGGCCCTCGACGAAGGCATCAAGGCCGTCCAGTCCCTCCTCGCCGTCATCGTCGGATAGGTCGGATGGGAGTTCGGGGTCCTCGTCGAACACCTCGTCGTCATCCTCGTCCTCGTCCTCGTCCTCATCATCATCATCGTCGCCCTCATCCATCTCCTCATCGCCATCTTCTTCTTCTTCCTCCTCCTCATCCTCCTCCTCGTCCGGGAACGCCGACTTGAACGCCGTCCTTGGCGAACGATCGACCTCGGGATCGCTCTCCTCGTCCGTCTCCTCGAGGTTGACATTGATCGGCTTAGCCGACTGCAGTCAGCTTCCCGACTCAACCAGTCTTACCTTCAAGACAACCTCCTTGCCCTTCTTTCCCTTGCCCTTCTTGAGGTTGGCAAACACGTCTCCCCATCGCTCCTCATCGCTCCCGTCCTCCTCCCAAGCCTGGTTCGAGTCAATGTCCTCGTCGTCGCTCTCCTCCACCTCGGCTGCATCGTCTCCCGCAATCTGCATCGCGACCTTGCGGATCCGCGCAGCCATATCCTCGTCGTCATCGTCGTCGCCCGGACGCTCAGGCTGCGCCTCATCGCGGGTGAGACTCAGCTGCGCAGCCCCAGTACGGTGGCGCTTCGGCAGCTTCTCGTCAAACGTGTACGTGTCGTCAATATCGACCGCCTCCTTCGGCTCGCGGGTACGCTGCTTGCGTTTCCCACCTCCAGAGGAGGAGGCGGAGAAGACACGCGTGCTGGGTGCGCGCCCGTTCTTGCGTCCCATGATAGTTGGTGTTGATAGTGATACTGGGTGCGCATGCTTCCAAAATCTCAGCCGGCCACGTGCGGTGCCTGAGTGGCAATAAAAATGCCAGGTGGGGTGATACGGCTTAACCTGGTGAATTTGAAAAAAGCCACACTCGGACCCCAGCGGAGTTATCGGAACCGCGGAACCCCCCGGTACGCCCGTTCTGCGTCCTGGCTGGCCGGATGCCCCCACAGGGCGAGGTCGCTGCCACTCGCCGGCTGCAGGTCGAACTCGAGCTCGACAAGGCTACCAACTCGCCTCTCCACCCCACCCTCGTGCGTATCTCCCCTTGCCGGCACTCGCGACCTGTGCTCTCCATTTCCTCGTCCCCTCCTCATCCCCTCGCCTCTTCCACAGCCACGCCCACCACGACCGCGCGCGCCGCTCACACGCAGAAAATGTCCGCTCTCCGCCTTACCTCGTCGCTCCGCGTTGCCTCGCGCGTCCAGGCCGCGACCCTGCGCAGGGGGTACGCCGCTGCTGCCGACGACAAGCTCAAGCTCTCGCTTGTCCTCCCCCACCAGGTGGGTTTTGATGATTCCTGTGGAGGACCCGAAGTCGGCCAGTGGAGGATGTGATGGGGCCGAGTGGTCGATGGCCCAAGTGGCCCGAATTTGCCTCGGCGCGCACACTCCAGCGCTGCACATCAGCGCTGCTGCTGCCGAGTTGGGGGGATGAGACGGAAGAGGAGAGGGCGAAAGCATGCAATGGCGACCGAGTCGACTAACCCCAGGCTCTCTTCTCCGCGGAGGGCGTGACCCAGGTCAACATCCCCGCTGCCACTGGTGACATGGGTATCCTCGCCAACCACGTTGCCGCCATCGAGGCCCTCCGCCCCGGTGTCGTCGAGGTTATCGAGGACGGCGGCAAGTCGGACAAGTGGTTCGGTGAGTCGGATTGCCTAGTCTCTGAAGCACCTGAAGCACGCTCACCCCAGTCTCGGCCGGCTTCGCGACCATGCACGGCAACAACACGCTCACGATCAACGCCGTCGAGGCGTACCCCCTCGAGAACTTTTCGCTTGAGAACGTCCGCGCCGGCCTCGCCGAGGCCAACAAGGTCGCCGCCTCGTCCGCGCCCGACGCCGAGAAGGCCGAGGCTGCCATCGAGGTCGAGGTCTTCGAGGCCCTCCAGGTTGCCCTTTCCAAGTAGAGCATGTAGAGAGTAGGGAAACGCCCGTACACGGACTCCACCGTATGCAGCGGTGCAAATGGCTTGGGTTGGAGCAGAGGGCGTGTGTTTGTCTGTGTGGTTGTTGAATGGGAGGTGGTGGTGAGCTACTGCGCTCCCGGATGCTAGCTGGGCTGGGAGTCATTGCAGGCGATAACATGACGAGATCAGAGGTGAGCTGTGGCCGAGTTTGCGGCAAAGCAGACCGGATAGTTGGCAAGTTGGCATAATGGCGGCGAACGAGCAATTCGTCCGCCTGTATTCCGCTACATGACTCTTTCGTTGTACGAGTCCACTTGCGCGCATGTACGATGCAGGCATCAAAAACATGCTGGGAAACATGACATGTCACGCCGTGGCAACCCCACATGCGATTCCTCTCACTGTGGCGTCCAAATATGACCTTGAACACTGCTGTAGGGGCCCTCCCTCCCTTATCCGTAGCCTCTTTCCGTAGCCCCTGTCAAGCTCCCAGTTGGAACCCACTGTGAACTGGTATCCTATGTCATCCTCCTCAGCGCTGCGCACTGACATGACTGAATGCCACTCCAGCCATCTCGTCCCTGAACCTCCGGACCTCGGGCCTGTTGTGCCACTGTACCAATAACTGTCTCACCGTAGGCACAGGCAATCCACAATCCTGCTCCGAGCACGCTGTAGCTCAGGGCTCGGAGTAACGGCTCACAGCGCTGTTTGACGCGTCAAGCATGTATCCCTCGAACCTCAACCCCTCAAATCCTCTGCAGGGCGATCTGAATGTTCCAGCGCAAGTCTCTGATGCAGGGGTTGCGTTCACCACCCTCTAGCATGTATCCCGCACCTCGCAGCAACACATGGTATGGACAGACGGATGATGCATCCATCAACAAAGAGCAGAACGAAAACGAAAAGGAGTCACAGGCATAAGGCCCGCGCTCAATCCTCGAATACACCCGCGCGACCAACCGGCACGATGCGGTTACTTGGTCGAGGAGGAGAACTTGGTGACGGCCTTGGTGCCCTCCGAGATGGCGTGCTTGGACAGCTCTCCGGGAAGGATTAGGCGAACGGCGGTCTGAATCTCGCGCGACGAGATGGTCGAGCGGTGGTTGTACGACGCGAGCTTGGACGCCTCGGTGGCAATGCGCTCAAAGATGTCCGACACGAACGAGTTGAGAATGGCCATGGCCTTGTTCGAGATACCAGTGTCCGGGTGGACCTGCTTCAGGACACGGTAGATGTAGGACGAGTACGACTCGACACGCTTCTTGGTGCGCTTCTTGCCGCCCTCCTTGGCAGTCGACGAGGTCTTGGCGGCCTTGGCGGGCGCCTTGGATGCGGCAGCTGGGGCCTTGGAGGCCTGCGAGGCGGGAGCCTTGGAAGCAACAGTGGACTTGGGAGGCTGAGTGTTAGTTGTTTCGCTCGAGTGAGGGGATGATGGGACAATAGGCAGGTAGACTCACCATTGTAGTGACAGGTGGCGGCGGTGGTGGTGGTGGTTGGGAAGAGGCTGAGTTGGTTGTGCGGGAACAAGTAGACGGAGTGTAGAGAGAGAAGTCGAGTAGTTATAGGTGTCAACCAAGGAGAGTGCGAGGATGAGCAGTTGTAGTGTTTGGGTGCAAGCTTGCGTGGGTGGCAGGGTAGAGGATGGGAGGATTGGCCATGAATTTTCGTACACGTCAATGAAAAATGGCATTAATTGGACGATCACACATTCTTGATTAATGCATCCTGTTTGATCTAGGAATCAATCAAACAGCGTCCCTTGGCGTTCGCACCTACCTTGTGGCTGCGTGTGTGTATTTTGTACAGTCTCAATCTCAACACCTATAATACCCACCAGCTCCTCGACATCCCAGTTTCCTTCTTTATCCACTCAACCTCCAACGTCTCAACTCTCTCTTCAACCCTTAACACCACCCACCCCCAACCCCAAACAGTACTTTAGCAACAATGTCGTCCGGTGGCAAGTCTGGTGGCAAGTCTGGCGGTGAGACCAAGTCGTCGACCCGTTCGGCCAAGGCCGGTCTTCAGTGTAAGTCGTCTCCCCTTGCCTTGCTCTTCTGTTCTTTTGCTGACTCCATCTAGTCCCTGTTGGTCGTATCCACCGTCTCCTTAAGCGCGGCAACTACGCCCAGCGTATCGGTTCGGGTGCTCCCGTCTACCTCGCTGCCGTCCTAGAGTACCTCGCTGCCGAGATCCTCGAGCTTGCGGGTAACGCTGCCCGTGACAACAAGAAGTCGCGTATCGTCCCCCGTCACTTGCAGCTCGCCGTCCGCAACGACGAGGAGCTGAACAAGCTCCTTGGCAACGTTGTCATCTCGCAGGGTGGTGTCCTCCCCAACATCCTTACCGAGCTCCTCCCCCAGAAGACCGGCAAGGGCAAGAAGGCTGGCAACGCCTCGCAGGACGTCTAAGCCATTCAGGCCACGGACGCGGCGCATTGGCGCACCGAGTAGAACCCTTCGTCACTTCGTTTTCGCTCGCCTACCTTTTAGCATCGTCATGTAGTGATGCAGATTTCCGAGATCTACCTTGTGTTGCGTGTGGTGTGTGGCATGTTGCGTGTGGTATGTTGCAAACATGTTTTACTTATACGCGCGTGTTGGACGAGTGATGGACATGGCTTTGTTCCGCTGATGTGAGGGCTGGGGTGCTTGGGCGTCATTGGGTTCCTTCAATCACTCGTGGCACAGCACTTGCGTAGGTTGGATCGGCGCGGCGTTGATGTAGCTAATATGCATTGTGCAGCGAGTATCGGGTGTTAGGTGTGGGTGTGGTACAGGACTTGGACTGGGAGATGTCGTAGCGTCGTCAAGTACTGCCAACAGAAGGGAGTGGGGCAGGCTCTCAGACTCGCATAAACTCAGGTCCGAACCTGTTGAATATGCTAATTAGTGCCTTCAAAGTGGCACATCGCCCGCCAGTTGCCCTCCCCGTCGAGGTGCAAAGCCAGTGGGTAAGTCGTCATTAGGTATACCTTCTTGGAGGGATTATGGGCATGTATACGCTTGCGTGTACTCATCTTGAGCTGCTGGCGAGCTGCAGGGTATCGGTACAGACCAGAACACAGCGACGTGCTGCGCTAGGCTTCAGTAAGTGGCCTCTCCTGCCTCGGCAGTCGACACCGACTCCAGCTCCGTAATGTGTGATTCCCCTTCTCCCACTCTTAGCCTTGTTCCCAGAGCTTGGCGGCGTATGTAGGTGTGCAGAATGACGCGTCAATGCGGTTCGACCAGTCCTCCTAATGAGGTGCTGTGGCTGAGTCTTACGCACGTCGTCATTTACTGTTGCTTTGGGTTGTTCTGTGGTAGCTTCTGGATGGCACCTGTACGGCCTATGCGATCCCGAGCCGGTTATCAGTTCGTCTGATGTTGCGTGCTCCGTGTGCTCCAACCTGTCTAGAAACCTGGACACATCTGGATGACAACCTCCTTGCCCATTTACAAACCACACCCCACACCCAGACAGACGGAAGATTCGAGTAAGTGGATATACACAGGTTGACAGAAAAATATCCCCAAGCGCATGCATAGACTGCACCGGGCTGCAGGAAGGGTCAGAATGGCGAATGTGGCACCCCAGTCCTGGTCGCAGCACCAACCGAACTGTTGGGATGCAGGAAAGCATGTTAGGGCCTGGCATAAGGCGCCCATATCTAATAGGAGATAGCATGCAATAACGAAAGGAACAGGGGGGGGGAGGTCGTGGAGGAGCAGGGCGGTCGGCGGCGACTGCTGTGGGCTTGGTCGTTGACAGAAGGCCACCAGCAAGTTAATTCACATTGCAAGAGGTTAGAGAGCGTTGGATACACCAGAGGCGAGGTTACATTGACATAGAAATGGCAGCATCCGTGTGGCCCGCAACTGCTTGCTCATCGACCGTTCCACCATAAGAGTGCATCAGAGTGGGGCAGGAGTATTAGGACACATCGCGAGAATACTAGAGTGGGGCAGGAAAGATACGCGGGGCCGGGATACCTAGAATAGACTGGCCGGCCAGAGTGGGGCAGGCGGATATGACATTGATAGCCGCGTGGCTCGGACGTAACCTCCCCGCCGTCTCTCCCCAATCATGTATCTTGCTCCTCGCACCGTCTTGATCCCAGGTCGACGACACAGATCAGATCATGTCTGCGTCGTTGTTGCCCCGGCCCTTGCATGGCGTTTGTCCGATGGATGATCATGACATGGCGACAGATCAATCAGATCACAGGTCACGTGACTGGCATTGATCCAGAATTCAGAATCAACAATCTTGATCAACACGATTAAGGGTGTGCCTGAGAGCCACACAAAGTGGCACTGTATCCTCGCCCCAGCCCATGGCCAGCATACATAATCTCCTACCACCTTTATCTGCTTGACCACTGCACACACACCACACTCACCACATCCAGCCTCACCACACTCCACAATGGCCCGTACTAAGCAGACCGCCCGCAAGTCCACCGGTGGCAAGGCGCCCCGCAAGCAGCGTGAGTCATCCTCATACTCCTTCCCCACCATCTCTAACGCTCAGTCGCCACCAAGGCCGCCCGCAAGTCGGCTCCCTCCACTGGCGGCGTCAAGAAGCCCCACCGTTACCGCCCGGGTACCGTCGCCCTGCGTGAGATTCGTCGCTACCAGAAGTCGACCGAGCTCCTTATCCGCAAGCTGCCCTTCCAGCGCCTCGTCCGTGAGATTGCCCAGGACTTCAAGACCGACCTCCGCTTCCAGTCGTCGGCCGTCCTTGCTCTCCAGGAGGCGTCAGAGGCTTACCTCGTCTCGCTCTTCGAGGACACCAACCTGGCTGCCATTCACGCCAAGCGTGTCACCATCCAGCCCAAGGACCTCCAGCTTGCCCGCCGCCTCCGTGGTGAGCGCTCGTAAGCCTCCGGCTCCTCTTCGTACTTTCGATTTGCTACTTTGTACTGCCATTGCCTGGCCGGTCTTGATGCAACCGTGCTAGCCACGCTAGTTTATTAAAAGTTTGGGGTGGTGGTGGATGGGGGCTTAGACCTTGGCAGGGAGAGAGATTTGCGACGACGGGGGGCTTCGCCACCGACTCTTCTGCTGTTCGGTAACCCCCAACTTGGCCACCTGCGGAGAGAATGTACACGTCAGCCACGCCGCGGAACAGAGCTCGCGCGGCCCCAAGTCTACCTGCCTCCTCTGGCCTCCACCTTCGCGCGCGCCAGGCCCGCCTCCATCGACGATTCCCTTGCCTCAGCTAGCGTTGTGAAAAAAAACCATGCGATGCAGTAAAATATACACAGTGCTCTATCCGAATCGCGCCAGCGCCCCCGTCTCCTTGACAATCTCGCCGCGCGCAACCTTGCGCTCCATCTCGGCTGCCCTCTCCTGCGCCTGAACCTTTTCGCGCACAGCGAGCTGGCGTCAGCTGCGAATTCCAGCAAAAGAAGACTCACCAGAGCCGGATCGACGACATTCTTCTTCTTCTTGGACAGGAAGCGCTTCATGGCCTTGCCCTTGCCGCGCATCTTCTTCTTCTGCCGCACCTCCTTCTGTGGCCCGCTCTCCTCCTCGCTCCCGCTGAGGTCGGCACCCTCGCCCTCGCCCGCGCCCTCGTCCCCCTCCGCCTTCCCCGTAGCCTTGAGGCGCTCGAGTCGGGTGAGCTGGCGGAAGCTGCGTGCCTCGCGCTCGGCATGCGTCTCGCCGCCCTTGTCTGGCGCCACGTGGCCGAGGAAGTCGGTCTCGAGCGTGATGAGGCTGGATGGGATCTTGTCCAGCACACCGCGCACCTCGCCCTCGCGCCTGCGCGTGTGGCTCTCGAACACGTCCGCCTCGCTCGAGTCAAAGTTGGCCTCGCCTGAGCCTGGCACGAGGAGGGACGAGACGCCACGCCCGTGTCCGACAGCGAGCACGTCGTCAAAGGGACAAAACTTGGTGCTGTGCGCGCTCAGGCCGGGCGTTGGGAGGGTCAGGTACACGTTCGGCGCGGGTTTACCCAGGTGCTTGTGTGGCTCGCGGTAGGTCGTCACGCCTGTGCGTCCGCCGACGGCGAGGATTCCGCGCCCAGAGTATGAGAGCGTTGCCGGGTTGTTGCGCACGGTCCACGAACGCACCTCCTTGCCCCACATGCGTCCGTCCCAGATCTTGACCGTCCCATCCATGCCCGCGGTAGCACAGTAGCGGCCGGCGCTGTCTGCGCTTGGGTCAACCGCAATGCCGGCGAGCGGACCGCGGTGCGCGAGCAGCTTGACGTGCGGTGTCGTCATATTGGGCGACCACAGCGTCATGGTTCCGTTCGCATGCCCGAGGTGGATGATCGCCGAGTGCGGGTTCTGTGCCATTGTCGACGGTGAGCCGAGCCGTGTGGCGAGCTGTGTCACCATCTGGCCGGTCGATACGTCGTGGTACTTGAGGTGGCCCGCGTGGCCGACAGTAGACAGGAGGTAGTGGTAGGGGAGGTACTCCATGTGTGTGGGATCGATGTGCTGCTTGAGTTTGTGGAGCTCGACGCCGTTCCCGTCGTACACGTAGACGTACTTCTTCTGTGCGACGGCGAAGAAGCCCTCGTTCTGCAGGAACTTGACGTCGCGCACCGCCTCGCGCAGTTGCGTCTCGCTCAGCAACCGCCCCGCCTGCCAGTCAAACGTCGCGACGTGGCCCTTGGCCGACGCAATGGCGAGGTACCGTCCGTTGCGCGTGTAATCGACCTTGTAAGGGCCCATGTTCTCGAGCTTGAGGTCGAAGCGCTTCTTCGCGCTGGCGACACCGACAGCGGAGACGATCTCGTCCTGCCCAACGCGCCAGGTGCGTTCCTCTGCGTCCTCGTCAACCTCGATCCCACCCTGCCCGCCCGACACGGGCGCGTTGAGCCACTCGTCGACCTCGGCGCGTTCCGCCTTGGCCCGCTTGGTTGCCACATCCTGCCGCGCGACCTTGGCGCGTAGCTTCTTGTCTGCTATCCTTGAGATGCTCGCATCTGGACGCAGTGGCTCAGCACCCTTCCCCGTGGCGAGGTTGCGTGAGTGGAAGCTGCTCGGTGTGCGGGTCGTGGAGAGGATCGAGGCCGTCGAGGGGTCCACGGCCTCCTTGTCCGGTCCGCGGTCGACGGTCTTGTGTGCCGACTGCGCCTTGCTGCCGTGCGTTGGGCGCTTCCGTTTTGGTGGCCGCATAGGGCCTGCAGAGGCGATGAGAGCGTCCATGGTGGTTTGTATGCAGTCGAGCAGGTCTGCCAGCTCCGATATTGTCGATCCTCGAAATGCGGCATCCAACTTTTGTTGACAGCCACGTGTAATTGAGAAAGCGGAAGCAAATGTATCACCCCACTGGCGTGTAGTGTCCAAGTTGTTGTCACCTCCACACCGCGCTCTTGTCCGACACCCATCCACCCCCATCCACCATGGCAACGTCAACCCGGCCCATGGCCGTGCACGCCGTGCCACAGGCACAGAAGTCCGCGCCGCGCCTCAACATGTTCGGCGCAACAGCTCACGAGCTCAGGGCCGGTCCGCGCAACCCGCTCTTCCTGATGCTGCGCTCCGGCCTCGATAGCGAGGTCGACTACGCGCTCCCGCGCCTCGTCTTGGCGTCTTTCGAGTACAGCGACAAGTTCCTGCTCGAAAACTACATCGACTCAGTGAGCGCGCTGTGCGAATGGCCCGAGCGGTGGCTCGACCAACTCGAACGGGAGCACGCGTACCGCGAGCTCCTGCGCACTGGCAGCGACGGTGACGAGTTCGATCGCAAGGCGCTCGGCGCCGTCCCCGAGTTGACAGCCAACCCTGTCGTCGAAGCGCGCGCGATATATTCCCTCCAGGTGCTCCGCAATTGCAGCTTTGTGAATCAGAACGCGCGCGCAATCGCGCGCACCCCCTTTGTCAACTTTGTCACGCGCTTCTTCGACCTCCCGCTCCCGTTCCTTCTCGAGATTGCGGCTCGCTCACCCGAGGCGATACAGCATCTCCTTCTCCTCATCCAGCAGATAGCGACGTACTTGTACGTTGGTCCACCCATCTACAAGCTCCTCGCAGGGGTGCTCCCTAACCTCGCGACGCAGACGCGCGACTCGGCCGTCCTCCAACTCATCATCCCCACTCTCATCACCGTCTTCCAGGTCCCCACGTTCCCACCACCCCCAGACGCATTCATCCAACACATGCTCTACCTCCTTACCCTCAACCCCCCACCACCACTGCTCGCCATGGTCCTTGACCTCCTTGCCGCCCTCGCACCGCACGCGCAGTATGCGCGTGCCATTCTTTCCGACCCATCCATTGCCGCCCATCTGCGGCAGCTTGCGATCCTGCTGGAGCACCAGGCCAAGACACACGAGATGGCATTCGAGGTCTCGTCCAAGGCGCGCGGCAAGAACGTTTACAACCCCGCAGCGGCGTCCCACCTCTCCCGCGAGGCGGCGATGAAGCGCCAGCGGCAACGCGAAATCGACCAGCCGCAGATGGAGGTGTTTGGTGGCCCTGGCGTCTTCCGCGAGGTCGGCACCGCGGCGCCGTCATTGAACCCCTCGATCAAGAAGGAGCTCTTTGTCCTGTCCGAGCCGAAGCGCTCCATCGCCTGGTGAACTGAGCTGAATGATCGAAATCTGACTGCAGGATGCACGAGACTTTCGTCTACTCGTCCAAGGCGCAACTACTGCAGGTGACGTTCTGGCATGCTTACCGCGACTTCTTCTCGAATCCCGCGACGGTCGAGCAGTTATTGAGCGCGTCCGAGGTGATCAAGAATGTGCAGGTCGCGTTCCCGGCCGCGCAGGCGAAGTTATTCACGGACGAGAACGGCGAGCGCAAGTTCATCATATCAGGTCTGGGCTTCAGGCAAGGCTCTGACGGTGCGGATCGGTTTGCCTGCGCATGGCGCGACTGCGCGTCCCCGACAGGGCCATCGAACCCCGGCGAACTGCTCGCGCACATCCAGAGCGCTCACCTTGAGCCAACACCAGCGGCATGTGGGTGGGGCTCGTGTCAGCAGGCACCTGTATCGGTCGGGCACGTCCTGACACATCTGCCGCTGCTCAACCCCCCAAACGTGCCAGACTCTATCTCCGTGGACCCACGCACCCCAAGCAACGTCCTCTTCTCGCCCGTCATCACAGACAAGCTGTCCTCGTATCTTCCAGCGTCTCAGCCCCTCCGCATCTCAGCCCGCGTAACACCACACGACCAGCACCGCCAGCCGTCAGGCGTGGCGTTCCTCGCCGCCCTCGTCATCCGCGGCCTTGCGCGCAACCTCATCGCCGAGGTCGCCGCGGCACGCCCGGGCGAGGTGGGACTGACAGATGCTGAGCGCAAGGAGAAGAAGCGACACCTCGCAGAGGAGCGCTTCGGCCTCCCCATCCCAGACACGGTGCTGCGTGAAGAGGAGGAGGAGGAGGACGCGGCGCGCGGCGGCGAAGAGTCCGGCACGGACATGGGGATGGCCGAGATGGAGCGCGCTAGGCGCGCGTTCCACGCCGTCAACGACCGGCTGCTCGAGGTCGTCAGCGACAATGTGACCGGTCTTGGGGCGTACATTAGCGACGCGTTTGTGGTGTAGAGCTAGAGCAGTATATTACGATTTGTATGTTCGCATGTATCTGTGCGAGGGCCGCGGGTCAGACAGGCGTGCGGTGGGCTGTGCCATGGGTCTGGTGTTTGAGAGGCTGGAGCATTGACAGGGACATGGGCCGTGTCTAGACTGAGCTGGAGCGAGTTCTGCGAGGCTTGTCTCGAGTACTATGGAATCGGTTTAGTAGGGTGAGAAAGTAGCTGGCTTGAGGAGAAGGTTGAGAGTTTGAGATAGGCCAAGTGATACGCTCATGGTCAGTCACTCGATACCGCTTTCCTATGTCCAACTCCACACCTCAACTCGTGGCGCCTCTATTTCTGCATGCGCAACTTCTCTAAACCGTGAGCTGATACTCGTACTCGTCACTACCGCTCTGCGACACCCAGAGGATCATGGCACTGTTGTCAGCTGGTCCAAGCGCTCACTCACGAGAGCATGACGCCCCCGTTCATCCCGACGTTGGCAATGCCAAAGTATACATAGTCGGGGTTGGCCTGGATGTACTTGAGGATGAGCACGGTCAGACTGCCTGCAAGACCACCGGCCATAAACGCGACGCCTATGAAGAGGACGATGCGGGCGCGGTAGGCGGCTGGCCCATCAGTGCCCCACGAGTCGCCGTTGAAAGCACTGCGGAGGTGCGTCTTGTCTAACATGGACGTGACGAGGAATCCAACTGCCGTGAGCCACTATTATGGAAAAGAGAGGGGTGGGGTTGGAAGTAGTGGCTCAACGGATGCTTCGCCGCCAAAGCTCCAGAGAAGATCCAACCCAATGCCGAACACACTCACGCGTCGAGCAGATCGCAGGGATCCAGTCCACAAACGTAATGTGCACCTCGCGGTCGGAGTTGATCTTGCCGTACTTGGACAGCGTACCGGCATCGATCATGAGGAAGTACGAGGCGGTAAACTGCATCAGCCCGGCTCTGAGATACACATACCAGCAAGCCTGAGAGGTACGTCCCGACCTCGCGGGCCTTGGGCCCGATGTCGATCTTAGGGACCGAGAAGCGGAACACGCGGCGGGGGTCGTAAGTAGCCTGCGGTCAGTGAGGTGGCGTGCTGGGGTAGAGTGGTTGCCGTCTCAGCGGGTAGCGAGACGGCGCTCAGGCCAACAGAATGCTCGTCGACAATCCATGTCCCTCGGAGCAGTACTCACCGGAGGAAGAGACATGGCTGTGGACGGATAGAGGGTGATGGGACAGATGCAGTGCCATCTGGACGGGCAACCATGACGCAGGCAAGTACGCCGCAGGCAGGGAAGGTGGCGAGTAGGCCCACGCGGAAGCAATTTGGATACCGGGAACATGAGATGACTGTTTGGTAGGACGCGCCTGCCTTCCTCTATCCACTCTCGCTCGAATCTCTTCAACTTTACCTCTACACACATAATAGGCATTGGGAGGAGACATCGGTCACCATGGGCATCCAAGGCCTCCTCCCCCTCCTTAAGGAGGTCCAGCAACCGCGCCATATCTCCGACTTTCAAGGCAAGACGTGCGTGCCGCGTCAACCCACCTGAGTACAGGCTGACCTCAGTCTCGCCGTCGACGCGTACGTCTGGCTGCACAAGGGCGCCTTCGGGTGCGCCGAGGACCTTGTAAAAGGGCGGAAGACGACCAAATTTGTCGATTATGCCATGTTCCGCGTGCGCATGTTGCAGCATCACAAGATCAGGCCGTTCGTCGTGTTCGATGGCGGGCCGTTGCCCGCCAAACGCGGTACCGAAGACTCTCGCGCCAAGTGAGTGCTACTCGGCCTGTGGAGGCCACGACCGCGCTATATACGTGCCTCCTGCTTCCCGCTCACACCACTCGCTCACGCCAGATCACGCGCCGACCATCTCGCGCGTGCAAAGAGCTACGAGGCTCAGGGCCGCATGAAGGATGCGCGCGACGCATACACCAAATGTGTCGACATCACACCCGAGATGGCGTACCAGCTCATCAAGGTGAGCTACTCCAAGTACACATTACGTGCTGACCGCAGGCCCTACGGGCCGAAGGCATCGACTACGTCGTCGCGCCTTACGAGGCCGACGCGCAGCTGTACTACCTCGAGCGCGAGGAGATAGTCGACGGCGTCATTACCGAGGACTCGGATCTGCTCGTGTTTGGCTGCCAGACGGTAATCTTTAAACTCGACAAGGACGGGTCGTGCGTGTCTATCGAAGCCAAGCGTTTTGGCGAGGTGCGGGGACTCGACCTCACCAATTGGACGGACCTCCAGTTCCGCCGCATGGCCATGCTCTCCGGCTGTGACTATCTTCCCTCAATCCCAGGCATCGGGCTTAAGAAAGCGCATAGAATGCTACGGCGTTGCAAGACGGTCGACAAGGTTAGCTGGGCAATCTGTGTTTGAGCTGACGCAAGGTCCTGCAGTCTCTCCGCCTCGAGGGAGCGCATGTCATCCCACCAAACTACGCGGCGGACTTCTTACGCGCCGAGAAGGCCTTCCTGTACCAGCGCGTCTTTTGTCCACACGAGCGCAGGCTGGTCCTGCTGAACGAGCCAGATAAAGATCTGAGTGAGGACGACGAGCAGTGGGTCGGCCTTGACGTTGACGTCGAGGTCGCCTGCGGCATGGCCGCGGGTGACTTGCACCCCGAGACCCGGACACCCATCGACGACCTGTGGCCCAACTTCCGACCGTCTCCTAGGAATAGCAAGGGCAAAGGTCTCGTCGGTCATGGATCAAGTGGAACGTTGGACGCATTCGTCAAGCGGCTCCCCCGCACAAAGTCGATCCCAGCCCTCAGGCCGAGCCATCCCTGTGTCGGTGGCCTTGCCAACGGCCCAACGAGGTTGTCCGATCTTCCCAACGTCACTCCCAGGCCATTACGCAAACATCACACCGAACCCGCCCCGATATCGCCGCCTCGAGCCAATGCTGGAAGCACGAGCAAGTTCTTTGCTAAGAAGGCGAAGCTCATTTCCGAGGAGCCGGAGGTGGTTTGCCTCGTTTATGAGGAGTTGACGCAGGTAGCGTCGCCGCCGAGACATGATCGTGAGGTCACACCCGAGAACATCCCGTCCCCGGTGGACAGGCAACGCTCCTCCTCCCACGTATCGACAGTCCACAACTCGCCTCTCACAGGGCGGTTCGCTCTGCTGGACGACGATGAGGATGTCGATGACGTTCACTTCACTTCGCCAATTTCCATACACTCCGGCTTTGACTCAATTCCGGGCTCAACTCCACGGAAGAGCCGTGTCCTCATAGACGAGACGCAGTCGCCACACCAAGAGCCGCCGTCTCCGACACCGCCGCAGCGATCCCGCTCATCGCAGTTACTTGTTCCACCCACTTTTGCCCTGTCCCAGACAGGTGCAACGATCTCCTCATCCCAAAGAACGGAGTGGTCTGAGGAAGAGTACGGTCCGGAGGATTATGCCGTCTGCGCTCCGTTTCGGTCTATTACGAGCGTTCTCGTTCCCCCTTCGTCGCCGTGGTCGCGTGATGCCCAGCCCCCGAGGAGTGCGGGCCGCCATCATTCGTCTGAGTCTGCGGCCGACGAGGAGATCGTCACGCCGTCGCCCGTGGCCGGTTTTAAGCGTAGGATACCAGTGGAGGAGGTCGACGCGGCCGAGCAGGCCCAATTGGCACGCGCGTTGAGCGTTGCAGCTGGATGGCGCGAGAAATATGCCCTCAAGGCGCCGTCGTTCACCCAACCAGCACGCCGTCTTGGCGGCCGGCCGTCTGTTCCGCGTGTCCCAGTGACGTCCGACTCCAGGATCCTCAGCCCTCTGCCCGTTAATTTGCAGCACGATCGTGATTGTGTGACGCCAAAACCTGCACCCCAACCCTTCCCTGCCAAGTTCCAGCATGTAGCAGCTCGCCGCGCGCCTGTCGCGAAACCTAGTCCGCAGCCGTTTGGCGTGTCGGGCTCCACACTCGAGCGCTTCCGCTACAAGAGACAATGAGGCCGTGACCCACCGGCAGTGTATGTACCAGCACTCTGTATTCGTAGACTATGCATGTCCGTACATTCATGTTGGGTTGACAGGGGTTGAAGTGAACACTGCCAGGACCGCCCGGCCCAATTGGAGTGGGGCAGATCGTCGCAGCGCCGAGTCTGGCTGACTCCCCTTGATTTCGGAGTTGGACGGGCATAGTCCGCACCCGGGCCCCCTCCGCCCGTACGGTTTGCCCGACGTGGGGTGGGAGATGGTTGTACCTGCCTGCGTCTTCCTCGTGCTCTGCCTCCGTCATGAGCTGTACCCCCGCTCCCCGGCGATCCGCCCGCCGCCAACTGCAAACCGCAAACCGCCTCCCAAGCTGCACGACACCTCCGACCTCTTCACACCAACCACTCCACCACCATGCACGCCACACTCGTCCGCAACGCACGCACGCCCCTCATCCAGTTCATCGGCAAGCGCACCTACCCCGCCAGTGCGTATCCGTCCCCCACTCACCTCTGCCTCGGCGCTCTCCATCTCCACCCTCCACTCTCTACTCTCCACTTCCACTCTCCGCGTCCGGAGACTGAGGCGTCGCGCACTCTGCCAATTCCTCGACGCCCTCGATTGCCTCCACCAGTGCCACCAGTTAATGGATGTTGATGCTGTGTGCATCCATGTGGGCGATGGATTGCCGACACGTCCATCACCTCCACTCCCCCATCCCACCCCAACTTCCTAACCTCGTCGGGCCCTCTTCGTCTCCTCACTCATCCTCCTCCGCCAACGTTCCACATCCCCTCGCTTCCTTCATTCTCCTCGCGTCCTCCTGCCATCCTCTTCTATTCTTCCTCCTCGCCGTCTCTTCCTCCTCGTCTCTTCCTCCTCATCACTTCTTCCTCGCCTCTTCCTTCCCCACCTTCCCTCCCCTCTGTGACCCGCCTAACCTCTCCTCTACCTCCTTCTTGTCTGCGCTACTTCGGTCCCCTTCTTCCCCCCGTTCCCTACTAACCCCAGCCTCGCCCAAGCCCGGCCCGCACCCATACGCGCCCAAGGAGATCGCGGACAAGTTTTCCTCGTTCTTTGCCCAGTCGTCGTCATCCTCGGCGGTGTCCAAGCAAGCGAGCGCGTACGGTACAGGCTTCCTGCCGGCCAGCAAGAAGCCTTACGACTTTGACAAGTTCTACGAGGCGCCCTCGTACTACTGGCAGCACAATGAGATGACGGAGCGCGAGATTGAGGCGGTGATGGTGAGTTGTTTGGTTGGGCCGGCATATCGTTGCTCGAATCATTTCCACCTCGCCAGCGCTAACTCCCAGAGCGGCGGCGCGACCGACATCCGCACGGGGCCGTAGATGGAATGTACAGCAGCCAAGATCCGATGCATTGTTGACACGCGCGGTGCCAGTCGGTGCCAGCCTTTGGCATGGATATTGGAGCCCGGCCGGGCTCTTTTCTGCATCCCTAATCCCTTGCTTTGCCTCTACCGGCTTCTCCATTCCGCAGTAAGTTGCTTGCCTACTTGCGCACAGAGTGCTTGTGCACACAGTGGAGGAACCACCCCATGTCCTCAGGCTTGACGTTGGGCGTAATCCCGTGGCCGAGGTTGGCGATCCAGCCACCACCCGCCTCGTGGAAACGCTTGCAGACACGCTCGACCTCCTTCTCGATGCCCTCGCGCCCGCCGTACAGCACAACCGGGTCAAAGTTGCCCTGGAGGTTGAGCTCTGGTCCGGCGAGGCGGCGCGCCTCGACAGGGTCGATGCCCTGGTCGAGGCCGAGAGTGTCGTACCCGCTCAGCTCGGGCTTGAGGAGGGCAAGAGACGACGGCGCATGCACCATGCGCGGGAAGAGGGTCATGGGAACCTCGTCGTGGCCGAGCTGCTTGAGCACGTGGCGTACCTTGCGCGAGATGTGGACAAGGGCCGGCAGCGCAAACTCCTGGAAGTGGTAGGGCGTGAGCTCGCCCGCCCACGAGTCGAAGACTTGGAGCATCTGGTGTTAGGCGAGTGCTTCATGCAGGAGGAGGAGTAGACTCACCTGGGCGCCGGCGAGCACCTGGCCGACGAGGAGGTCGGCGCACACGTCGGCGATCTTAATGAGGAGCGCCTTGCTCTCCTCGGGCCACTTGTACAGCCAGCTCTTGCTCTTCTCGAACGTCTTGCTACCCCCTCCCTCACACATGTATGCCATGAGGGTCCACGGCGCGCCGCAGAATCCGATGAGCGGGACACGGCCGTCGAGGCCCTTCCGCGTGAGCGTGATAGCGTCAAAGACGTAGCCGAGCTCCTTCTGCACGTCGACCTTCTCGGGAAGACGGGCGAGGTCGGCGGGGCTTGTCAGAGGTTGCGGGAGCACGGGGCCGCGCGAAGGCTCCATGAGCACCTCGATGCCGAGGGCCTGGGGCACGACGAGGATGTCGCAGAAGATGATGGACGCGTCGAGGGCCGGGTAGCGGTCGATAGGCTGGAGAGTGAGCTTGCAAGCCAGCTCGGGCGTCTGGCAGCACTCGAAGAACGAATGTTCCTTGCGGACCGCGAGGAATTCTGGAGTCAGTGGCACGAATGCGTATGCCAGGAGGGAAGGTGCGGAACAGCCCGAGGAAGAGAGTGGAGGGCGCAGTCGAGCATTCTGGGCCGCATCGAGCGCATGCTTGGTACAGGGTGCAAATGGCAGTGACGGCTGACTGTGGTCACTACCGTCGTTACCTTTGCGCCGTGCATCCTCGCCGCGGAAATTCGGCATAGTGGACCGTGTCCCGCCCTACGGGCGCGGTTTCATCTTGGCCGTCGCGCCGTCCAGCGTCGACCGCCCCAAACTTCACAGCGCGCCGCTGACACTCGGCTGCTACCTCATACTCACCGGGAAGATAGCGGCCAGCCTGGCGCATGACCCAGACAGGGGCACGCGGAGTCTCCTCGCCGCGCGCGGCACGGAGGACGAGGTCGTTTTGAAGAGGGGGAAACGAGGCCTCGAGCTCGCGCCACGTGTCCGCGCCCTTGAGCTTGGGGATGGTGTAAGACGCCATTATGAGCCAATCGGTAGTGTCGAACGGGTGCTGAAGCAGGATGGCGGGTTCGAGCGACTCGAAGTGGATGGTGTAGAGAAGCGGTGAGACGAGTTGACGCCGGGTAATTGAAGGACGGATCTGACACGTGCCAGGCCTGGCTAAAATTCCACGACCACATGGCACCTCTTCCAAGTCTGCTCAATCTTGTGCTCCAGCCGCTCACTTGTACTCGTATGCGCGGCCTGATGGGGGAAATTACATGCTACCGGATGATACTACTCCGATTACTGAACGACTATCCAACCTCTAGCTTTTTCCAGACTCGGCCGGTCCGTCGCCTGCCCAGTCATGTCGAGTGCCCACTACTGCTGGACCTGAGCAAGGAGACCCTGCGGTCCAGGGACCTTGGGCTCGCCCTCAGCGGTGACGTAGCACGCGATCAGACCGCCGTCCACCATAAAGTCTGTGCCGTTGACGTACGACGAATCGTCCGAAGCGACTGAGCATCAGCGTGAGCACGGGCGTTGGATGGTGGGTCCGTGACAGCGTCGATCCCTAATCTCTTGACGTGCCACCCCAGACACTGGTGGATGAAGAGGGAATCCAGGTTGGAAATCAAGGAGGAAAGGCTCAGCTGGCCAGCTCGCAGACCTGCGTCTGCTCGTGGAGACTCACGGAAGACGACAGACTTGGCCTGCTCGACAGCCTCGCCGAAGCGGCCCATGGGGCAGTGGACCAGGCGACGGTTGAGCTTCTCAGGCGTGTTGAGGAAGTCCATAAGGAGAGGGGTCTTGATGGGCCCCCTGCTGTCAGACAGATCAAATCACCAAAGGCTCACGGGCAGAGCGAGTTGAAGCGGATGCCTTCACGCGCGTGGACCATGGCAAGCTCGCGCGTCATGGCGAGCACGGCGCCCTTTGATGCAGTGTACGCCAGCTGCGGCGTGGCCGCACCGACCTTGCACACGAACGACGCGACGTTGATCACCGAGCCACCGATGCCGAGGCCCTTCTCAGGCTCGGGCTTGTTCTGGGGTAAGCTGACGACGCTGCGAATGAAACTCACGTTGCGCATCGCGATGACGGCATGCTTGCAGCCGTACCAGACGCCCTTAACGTTGATGGCCTGGGTGAGGTCCCAGATCTTCTCCTCGGTGTTGACAGCGTCGTCGTCACTGCTGTCAGCATGGGCGTCGGAGTTAGTGCAGTGGTGACAGGACCAGGTTCCTAAGAATCTGGAGCCCGTGCACGTTCCACAGCGACAACCTAAAGGATGCGAGACACATACGCGGGGTGCATGATACCGGCGTTGTTGAACTAGGGTTAGTCTTGAACGCCAAACTCGGGCCACGTGCGCTCCTTGCTCGGATCAATCGCTGGCGCGGAATGGGCAGCTTGCCAGTTCCCACACTTGGTGAATGCTGTCCTCATAACCACTCGCTCTATCCCATCCCCCTTCCCAGCTCGCCATGCCCACCTGCCGTGCGGCGGACGCGTGTGGTACGAGTCACCCCGGTTTCCAATTTGTCCCCATCCCATCCCAAGCCGGCCGCCTGCCACTCACCATGACATCCAAGCGGCCAAACTTGACCACGGCCGCCTCAACAACACCCGCAATGTCAGTCTCCTTGGACACGTCGGCCTTGATTCCAAACGCCTCCGAAGTAGGGAAGTTCTTGAGCACGAGCTCGGCGGCCTTGTGGACAGCCTCCTCGTTGACGTCGGAGAGGACGACGCGTGCGCCCTCGGCGGCGAACTGGAGCGACGTCTCAAGACCGATGCCGCTGGATGTTAGCCCAGTCTCGTGGCCCGGGTGACGGGGTGTGGAGCAGGAAAGGAAGGCGAGCAAGGCAGGGAAGTACACACGAAGCGGCACCGGTAATGATGGCAACCTTGTTGTGGAGGCGGAGGCGGGCGGACATGGATGTTAGAGAGTAAGTGAGTAGGAGAGGTTGTAGAGTTGGAGAGAAGAGAACGAGGATGAGAACAAGGGCACGGCACGGGTCAAGGCGGGGACGGTTATTGTTGTCCAGAATTTGGTATTTGTATTCGCGGATTGCTGCGGGAGTGAGTAACCGACATTCGGGGCAGTTTGGGTGGACGAACCGATCGTTAGGGTTTGATCGTATTCAAAGCCCATCTGTGCCTCGGCCATCAGCATCGCATGACATCCCTCTTGATTTTCCAACGGCAAAGGGCCACGCAGGCTCCACCTGCGCTGCCCACTTCCTGTCGAGTCGAGCAGCAGCATCGCTCGTTGCCAAGCCAGTGCAGTGGCCAAGTGGCGCCAATCTGGCTGGTCAGGATCCCTCAAGGGCCACAAGGGGCCAGAGCCGGCCGGTCTCGCTTGCGTCTGCTTATGGCACTGGGCATTATTGCTTGTTACAATGCTATCCTAACATGTTGACGTCGTTGTACACTACCTCACCGTCCACCTCCATCAGCTCGGGTAGCGGGCCAATGTCATCCGCGTACGAGTTGTGGCGGTAGTACGGCTCCGGCTCCGGCGCAGGCTTGAACCTCGGGTCGACATGCAGCTCAGGCTTGGGTTCGCGCTCGAGCGCGGCGTCGAGTAGGCGGCGTGCGAGCACCTGCAAAGAGGACGGAGTACAAGCTGTTGCTGACTCACCATTGGCTGGTGAGATTCGTCGGGCCGGCGCCGAAGCCGACTCGGAATGCTTATCTGGTTCCTGGCTTGCCGCCCTGGCCTCCTCTTCGGTCTCATTCCTCTGTACCTCTCTGGCGTTGTCCGGACTGTCAGAGGGTGCTGCGTGGGGTGCAGTAGTACCCTCAACGACAGGCGTCGACGGCACATTATCACCTACGGGTGACAAAGGCGTCTGCAGTGGCGGACGAGGTGTAGACGCAGCAGATTTTGGAACTGGAGGCTGAGATGCAGACGCAGCTGGTGCTGGAGCCGGTGGCGTAGACTGCCCACGGATAGCACTCTCCGTGCCGACCCTTGGGGAGGGATCGTCGCGCACAGAGCTCCACGACGAAGCGAAAGGGAGGTATCGGGAAGACCCATCGCCATCGCGCGTAAGTGGGTAAGGGTACCGCCCACCTGGAGGGTACGGTGGCGGCCGACCCGCCGGGTGACCATGCGGGTGAGGCACCTGGCCAGCCTTCAAGCGCGCGAGCCATTCGGCATGGCGCGCAGCGTTCTCACGGTCTGCAATCTCCTTCTGCCTTCTGGCTTCACGGATGCCCCGCACATTCGTCCACGCGTACCTGTTGTCAGTTCCCTACAGTTCATGTCAGCTCACCACATCACATTGTACAGCTGCAGTACGTCCTCCTTCCACACACGCACGTAGTTCTCCTTGCGGAAGTCCTGCGTGAGGCGCTGGCATCTGCGCACGTTATCTGGTGTTAGCTTGTCGCGGGGGTTTTCAAAGCGGACCACTTACGGGGAGACACAAAGTCGAGAGCAATCTTCATGCAGTTCGCGAGGTTACAGACCTGATGAGCACAGCCGGCGGGCACAAACACAGCCTGTCCTGGGTATTGGTATACCCGGAAGGATGCGACGCCGTACTGTGCATGTAGCTCCTCACGCAGCTGTGAATCGAGGTAGAAGAGTTGCGAGTGGATGGGGTCGGTCATCAGAGCGTGCGGGAACTTTGCGCGGAGGAACGCGCGGATCTTGTCTGCGTCCTCGACGCGGAAGAGGTCCCATACTGCGCAACCCGGAGAACCGTCGGGTCGCTTGGACGCGTACAGCATGATGTTGACGGCATCAGCCACGTCCATGTGCAGGCGTGTCGAGCCGAAGCCACCTGGGTCCTCGCTCCCCGCTAGCGCGTTGTACATCTTGGGCCCGATGTCGGGGCGTGTTGGGCCTGGTGGGAAGTGGGAGAACAGGTTCAGGACACCAACGCGCTGCGTAAAGTCGGGTGCAGGAAGAGCGTTAGAGAAGTCCTGGTACAGGTCCGGGTAGGCGGTGGAAAAGTCGTCCGTTGACGGCCAGTCCTTGAGCTTGAAGATCCGCTGGGCGGCCTTGAGCTTGGCATATCCAGGCGCCCAGCTAGCCATTTGTGCCACCTGCTCCTGAAACGTGTAGGCTCGTTGTGGGGTCTCAGCATCGCTACCCTGGCCAGAGCCGTTCTGTGCAGGTGCCGGGAGAATCGGACGAGCGGCAGCAGAAGCACTGGTTGACGGAGGAGCAGAAGCCTCACCAGGTGCTCCGCTGTTCACTTCAGGCCTCGGAGGTTGGCTGCTATTCGGATCACTCTCAGATTCGTGATTTGGCTGCCCTCCTCCATCAGGCGCCATCGGCTCAAGTGGTGAGTGTCGTATTATTTCGTCAACGATCATGGGCTGGTGAGATGACTGAGGAGGCTGAGATCCAGCAGTTGAGTCCGCAGCTGTGACGCTCACCCCGTTGGATGCGGGAGAGGCAGTTCCTAACGGCATGCCTTTTGTTGAGGTCTCAGCTGTTGAGCCATTGGTAACAACGGCTTCTTTCGGAGCAGTCGTCGTCTCGTTCCCGAGTTCCTTGAACAGAAGGAAGAATGCGCCGACACTTGTCAGCAGCACCTTCTCCGACTGGCAGTCGACGACGTAGCACTGCTCGTCCTTGAACCGCCGTATGAAGTTGTCGGGCGTCCACTGCTTCTGCAACCGTTTCATAAGGTTGGCAACAACCATGGGTTCGCCCCGTGCCCACAGCGAGTCAAAGCCTCCATGAAGGCTGTCAAGCCTATCGCCGTCGATGTACATGAAAGGAAGCGGCGAGATGTCGGTTGGATCTGGGGGATGGGGGATGGTTGCCGAGGCGTCATATAGCGTCTGAATTTCAGCTTCCGAGAGAGGCGACCTGGTTGACGAAAGCCTTGGCGATGCCTTGGACAGGTAATCGCGTACGCTGTCCGCGAGCTCGGTTTCCTCGTCCCCTAACGCGAACGACGCCACACGCGCCTCGACGTCCATGTCGCTTGCGCCGGGCTCCAGGACAAAGTTGGTGAGCGCCAAGAAGTCGGCGCTCAGCTCCTCAGCTGAGAGACGCGACGCGGCCATAAGGTCGCCCCGGAAATGCATCTGCTGCTTGAGCTTGCCGGACTTGGGAGCCTTGGGCTTGAGCGGCAGGGGTTCGTCTCCACGCGTGCAGCGGTGCAGCCTCGGCCGCGTAGCTTCGGGTACTGGCCAAGGAGAAGTCGTTATGGTCGCTGCGTTGGCCGAGAAGAAGCGTTCGCACTCGATGCAGTAGTCGCGCCCGCATTTGGTGCAGAACCAGAACCCCGCGAAGATAGTCGACGAGCAAAAGTCACACACGGATCGGTGCTGGGCAGTATCAATTGGCCTGTGCAGAGCCTTGTTCTTGACAACGTGTCGCATCTCTCGCGAAATGAGGCCAACCAGAAGCGGTGCAACTGTCTTTTCGATGCGGGACATGTGTTCCTCTGTGAGGTCGATATTGAACTTTTGAGGCATCGGTGTGAGTGGCTCCTCGAGCGAGGTTGACTCAAAGGTCCCAGGGCCGATGATTTCTGCGGTTTCTGGATTCAATCTACTATCAGCCCGCCGTCTCCATAAGCCACATACGGGAAGACGCGGTAGTTGCGGAAGCGGCACGAGTCACCGCCAATCTTGCTCACGCACTGCGTGCACTTGCCCCACGGACCGTAACGTTTACGAATACAGGGAGCTAGCTGTATTTCTTTGTCTTTGCCTCGCACCAAGGCCTTGAGTCGCGCGTCAGGGAGTGTCCTCGCGCGCGGCGCAACCTTCTCGGGTGGCTTCTGGCCGTGCCGCTCAATCTGGAGTTGCTTGTCAATGCGCTTCCGGGGACGAGCTGATGCGCGGATGAGCTTGCCGTCTAGGCCCTTGCGGCGTTTGTACCGCTCACGTTTCTCGCCACCGTCCGACTCCAGGTCGCCGGTGTCGCTCCGGCCGGGTGACCTCCTTCGTCTCCCTACTTCGTCCGGGGCGGGTGAGGCTGAGGCCGACAAGCCCCGCGCGCGCCGACGAGCCGCATTGGACGACTCTGGACGCAAAGTTTGCAGTTCTGGTGCGAGGGCTGATGGTGGCAAACTGGAGACGGAGATGTCGGCGTCAAGGGAGAGCTCGTTGGGTAGCTCTGGGAGGCCCAAGGGTGACAATGGCGACAGTGGCGTGAGTGGTGAAGTGGCTGGCATCAGCACAGTCTGCACGTGAACCCACGTCTACGGGGCGATTCACCAGCTTCCTCTTCTGGAACATGGTCGACCTCCATCGCGCCCTGTTCGGCGTCGCCACAGTCCATTTCTGCTGCAGCCTCCACCTCTCCCTCGTGGCCCAATTCACCTTCCGCCCACGGTAGAGGATCATCTGCCAAGCCGCGGATAACTGCGAGGATGTCCTGCTCCGGTTGCTCTTCACCCTCCACACCCTCGGCGTCAAGACGCTCCTCCGTCGCGGCTGGCAGATCTGGCTCGGGCTCAGGTACTGGCGCAGGTTCTGGCTCTTGTTCTGGCTCTGGCTCCGGTTCCTCTCGAGGGACGATGGCGAGCTCGTCATCTTCAGGCAATGTGGTGGAAGGGAGTTCTGGGAGCGGCGCGTCCGGGTTGAACTCTGTCGGAAGGGGTGCGAGGTCGAAGTCATCGTCAGCGGTTGATAGCTGAGGCTGCGAAGGCCCATCATCGAACACGAGGTCACCTTCGGGGAGGCCGAGAAGGTCGGGCAGTTCGTCAATGTCCTCACCAGGCTCAGAGTGCTCGACCGCCTTCAGCTCAGCACTCGCTTCTCCTTGGCCTGCACCTAACGGGACCTCTATGGCCTCGGTGGCGACTTCAGGTGCCCCGGTTGGCGCTGGTTGCTCATCCCCGCCGTTGACATCACTTGGCACAGGAGGAACTGGCGAGTCGCCCTCACGATCTTCGGAGCTTGCGCTGTCGGCGAGAAGTCTGGGAGGCTCCTGGGGCGGCGGGTCCGTCCGCGCAGCCTCTGCCGACTCCATGGCCGAAATGAGAGGGTCGGATGGGGTGAGGGGTTGTCTCTCAAGAACTGGGAAGACGTTTTGAGGATGACAAAGATGGGGGTGGTGGGTGGTCAGCACATGCTCGCCGAGTGGGAGGAAGGAAAGGCGTGGGTATTGGATTTGGTGAAAGTGGCTCGTCTTGGCTACTTGGGCAACCAACACAGAAGGACGTCAACATCCATCTCGCTCTCCCACGGTGCTCTCCTCCCTGTTCTAATGGCCTCCACCGTGTCCTAATGACTCAGGAACACATTAGGTGATTCTGAAATTCGCCGTCCACCTCCGAACTTTTCGAGCCAACGCTCTCATCGCTCACTCAACCGACCATGAAGCCACCAGCATCCCAGCTCCCGCGCCTGCTGGCCTCGCTGCCCAAGGAGGGCATGCATGCCCTCGTGCGCCCCGTCCAGTGGCCCGAGAACTCGTTTTGGCGCATCAACCGCTCCAAGCTCAAGTTCAACACGCAGGAGGGCAAGGAGGAGCTGCGCGCACACGGCACCGCCTGGGGACAGCTCTTCTGGAGGGGTGAGTTGCGCGAAGCGCACGGAAAGCCTGTGTCTACCGCGAGTCTCATTAGGATGTGCTGACGCTCGCTATTCTTATCGCGATTGACTCTGGTCCAACCGCTCCCGCCCACTCCGCCCTTGCTGTCCCATCCTCATCCCTCTTCCTTTCATTGTTCACTCTCGACGCTCACTCATGCCCCTCACCCACGCTCTACCCTGCAGGCAAGTACCTTCCCCACGCCCGCAAGCGTCAGGAGAAGGTCCCGGGATCGCTCAAGTGGAAGTGGGTGCACATCCCCGTGCGCTCGCTCGACGCCAAGACGCGCGCGAGCGTCGAGGCAACGGCGCTCCCCGAGCCTTTGGTCAAGCCGCAGCGCGTGCAGATCAAGGCGCGACACATTGCGGCGATGGAGGCGGAGGCTGAGGCGGAGGCAGACGGGGCCAAGTCAACACAATAGATAGGCAGATGCAGTGTGCGATGCCTGGGGCATCGGGGACAAACACTGATCTGCAGCTGGGGTTAAGGACTCGACGCAAACGCAGATGGCAGGACACGAGAGAATGGCAGCACAGAGCTCATGTTCGAAGATCAAGGACCGAGGCCGTGACGGACATGGGTCTGTCTGCCGATGCCTCGCTATGGTACACAGTCTTGACAACAGTCAATCCCGGGCCAATCCTGGGCGTATCCCTCATTCAAGCAGACCTCTCTGCATCGGCCTGCTCACTCGCTATGCTCATCGCAAAGGGGTACCGCATCTACAACTCGCAGCCTGACGTGGTTGACAGCACTGACACGGCAAAGGCGGTTTGCCCGTTCGAGGACATCACCGGTTCAGTCTGACTGTAAAGAAGTCTCCAGTTGTTCTGCTGTGGAACACCGAGTTGGCAGCGGGTTATTCATCTCTGTGATCAAGTGGACTTTGGACTCCCTCGAGCTGTGTGGACCAAGGACGCTTACTTGACCGGAAAGCACCCGTCGTTTGGGGAAGATGTCGAGGTGATGGCGGACTGGATTACCGCACCTGCGTGGGAGAGGGAACATGCGACAGTGTTGCGTGATATCCAGAGGCTGCATAATAGTCCTGTTCAGCCTTTGATCTTGGCAATGGGTCCATTGTCCCAGCTGCATGTATTCATGGTATCGGATGCTGAAGTATGTCACGAACCCCAGAGAGCTTGACTGTCCAACATGCATCTGCTTGCAGCTTGGGGACCGATCCAACGTTTTCCGACGCGGTCTGCTCACATACTGTACTGTACTACCACGCCCCACCACTTCCGATGAATGTACGCACAAAGCCGTCCCATCCAACCATCTCGACCTCGACAGGACTCTCCTCACCGCGCCAGATCACAGCGTACCCGTACGCGCCGCCCTCGAGGCTACCCACTGCCCACCGCCACCCGTCCTCCCTCACATCGCGCCCATCAACACGTACAGCCGCCACAGACCCGTCACCCAGATCGACCTCGATGCGGTCGAGTCCGAACCCGATTCCCTCCCCAATGGCCTTAGTATACCCCTCCTTCACGGTCCAGAGGGTAGAGAGGAGCTTGGCCTTGACGCGGCCCCGTGTCCTCTTGAGCGCAAGGCGCTCGGCCGATGTGAGCTGGTGTCAGCCCAGTCAATACAGATAGGTACCTGGTACGATATCGAGGCCTCAAGCTCATCAGGGTCGGCTGGCAGGTCCATGACGTCTACACCGACCTCACGCCCAACCGCGAGGAGGACGTACGACCCCTCGTGGCTGGTATTGAAGTCAAAGTTGAGCCCTTCCGGCTCCGCGAGGAACGGTTTACCTCGCGCTCCGGCCGCGAAACGCGGGTGTGTGGGCGGCAGCACGAGCCCCGTACGCCGGAGGTACCATGTGGGTAAAAGGCGGCCTGCGATCGACCGGATCGCGTCCCCCTCGTGCCGGAACTTACGGACGCGTTCCTGCGCCGCCTCAGGCAGGTGGTAGAGGAGCCTCTCGAGTGTCTGTGTGAGCTCTGTGTGGATCCGGCTGGCGTACGTCCTCTGGAATGCTGGGCGGCACCTGGAGTGCGTAGACGCGCATGGTATGGTGTGAAGAGCGGGTTCGTCACGTGCAAATGAAAGGTGGAGGTGGAGGCGGCACGGGGGCATTCACAGGCACGGCAGGACTGGAATTTTGCCACCCAACTTGTTTAACAAAATCTGCTTCCACACTACCGACACTACCGACACCATGGACACACGCACGGAGAGCACACGCACGGAGAGCACACGCACGGAGAGCACACGCACGGAGAGCACGCAGGACGCCGCGCCACGGGTACTCGAGGTTAGGGCGTCGAAGCTTGGTCGGAGTCATGGCAAGGCGTGGAAGGCCGAGAAGACGGCGACGCGGCGAACGATTATGGCGCCGGGGCTGCGGTCGTCTTTTGCCAAGCGCATCGAGCAGGACCGGGCGAGGAAGGCTGTGCTGGCTGTCGAGAAGGAGATGAAGGACGAGGCAAAGGAGGAACACGAGCGGTGAGTACGGAAGGTGGAGGGAAGGGGAAAGGGAGAGCGAGGGAAATTGCCTCGTGTAGATGGCGGCGAACCTCAAAGATCGAGTCGCTGACACGCAGCAAGGTCACCGCCATCCGTGAGCGCCGCGAGCGCAAGGCTGAGAAGGAGCGCCTCGAGCAGGTTGCGGCCAAGATGTCGGCCAAGAAGCTCCAGCGCCTCAAGAAGGTGAGTGCTGATGTGGTCACGTGGCTTGGATCTGCACCTGGCTTCGTGGCTTCGTGGCTTCGTGGGCTGGACACATCCGTGCATCACGGAACGAGCTATCGGGCAGGTTGTCCGGGTGTACTCGGAGTGCACCCGGACCGCGAGCTAGAAGTTGGACTTGTACGGCCCGTCCTGCACATCTCTCTACTGCGAAAGTGACCACTGCTAACACCCAGCGCCAGGGCCGGTCGAAGAAGATCAACGGATAGACGCTGTACTTGTATGCATTATAGAGCTGGCTGGTCGCGGTAGCGGTAGGGTGCGTCCACGCGCTGACGGTTTGTCCACTACGCTGACAGTTTGTCCACGCACTGACGGTTGTCCACTGCGCTGACAGTCTGTCCACGTGCTGGATGCTTGCTCACCGCGCCAACACTTTGTCCGCGGCTCTGACTTGTTGTCTATCGCGCCGACTGTTTACCCATCGCCAACTGCTGTCCCTCGCGCTAACAGTTTCCCTCTCACCCGACATCCAATTGATCGGGTGAGATTTCTCTGACAATCCGGCAGGCGACGCCAATGCCGTGGGTTCGGTCAAGTATGCCGCCCTGTTTGTCACCATGTCAGATGGGCTGACATGATGCCCCATCGTGCGACGCGTGCGCCGGTCGGGACGCACGGGGCCCAAGGGGTACCGAGACCCTGTTCTCGTGTTGTTATCATGCAAGGCTGACGATGTGATACGTGGGCAGTTACACCGCGTTCAACCTACGCTGCCGGTGACAGCCTTGTCCCCAGGCCAACAGAGGGGCCCAAATCATCGCCGCCTCGGTATGCCGAGGATCCGGCGTGCTCGAGCAGGTCTGTTTACATGGATCGCAACGGTTCCAAGGAAACTCCAACGCTCTTGGAGGAGGCACGATCACCCCAACCCCATCGCCGAGGCACGTTGACCCGACGCGGAGGCTGATAGAGATCGACTTGTTGGGGCCGTGACGAGAGCGACGTCACGAAACTGTTGGAGCGTTCGTTGAGACTGGAAGGGTGTGAAGCCCGACAGCTCGTAACGACAACCGACAACTCGACAGACAACCTGACAGCTGGACAATTGGCGAACCCGGCAACCGACACCGGACAAACCAACCCGACCCACATGTAATCTGACGTGAGGGCTGCGCCAGTAAGGCGGGGTTCACCCTGCATTGCCTGTTGTGTTCTGTTGTGTTGAGCAAGGTCCCGGCTTTACGGCGTTTAGAGTGTGACGCAACTCGGTGTTGAACTGCTGGGCTGTGTGTGTCAAGCTGACCCGACCAACCAAAAGCTGGGCCGGCGAGTCTGTATGGGCTTCTGTTTCCATGCGACGTGCAGGTGGATATAATATCAAGCTTCTGACGTTATCGCTCAGGGGCGGCGGCTTGGATAGAGCACGTGCCTCGAGGGTGAGAAGGTGGGGTGAAGGGGTGAGAGGTGGAGGTCCGGGGGGGCCGAGTGGGCTGGGGAGGAGAGGGGAGGCTGGTGGGGGATGAGGGGATGAGAGGGGACAAAGGGTTAGGTGTACACCATGTCCTGCGCTAGGATGCACTCTTCCAAGCACGCGTTGGCGTGCCATTGTCAAACGCGCTCCACGCAAGCAAGGCCTCGGATCTGGTTCGCGTCTGCGTTTCGTGCTTCTTTTACTGTCATCGCCGATGAGCAACAAGCACGGACGTTGCTCGTTGATGAGTTGGAGAAGGTTCTGCGGTCGTTGGCAGGCGTAAATTTGTCAATCTAACAGTTTTTGGGATGGGTGGACAGGTTCTATGTGTGTCAAAGTCTGCCCCTGGCTCCCATGACGTGCGCAATGGAAGACACGACACGGAGGCGCGACGGCACGACACGGCACGCGTGGGCCAAAATGAGACTTAAGACGAAAACAGACTAAGAAGAGGCTTGGTGTGGCGGAGTGGCGAGTGGCGGAGTGGCAGAGTGGCGGAGAACAAGCGGTCGGACTTGATCGCATTAGTCTTGTCAGGGTCGTAGCGAAAGCGGCAGTTCCCCTGACTACCTCCTAGCGTATCACACAAGGAACGCGCCGTGTCAGGGTTTTAAGGGTACATGTGCCACGCCAGTTCTGACGGTGTCCCTGTGCGTGCCGGTTTGTGCCTGGGAATCGTCGCGGAATCGACAATGAGGCAGTGAGCGGCATTTCTGTTTGAGCTTGTTTGATCCTGTTTGATCCTTTTGATCCTGTTCGTTTCCTGTCCACATGAAACTGCACATTGTGACATCCTCTTCGTCTCTCTCGCGCACGTCCTGTCCGCCTGGCCAGGCCTCGGTCTTTGAGGCAGTCACACATCTCCTGCCTTCTGGAACTTATCTGCTGTGTACCTCGAACCCATCCCTCAAGACTCGTTGTTGTGCGGCCTCCTTGACTCACGCGCACTCTGCACGCTCTGCCCCCTTTTTGCTTCAGCGTCAACCGCCTTCCCACTGGCCTCACTGGCATCAGACTGGCCTTTTAATAAAGCATAAAATCATTCGCACTCGCATCGTGTTTTCTCCATTATCCACCAATTCATTGTTTCTCGGCAGCGTCTCGACGGCGGCGGCCTGTACCACCCTCCTTACCTCACGACTTTCCTATCCTTCGCAGGACGAAGACGATAAACCAACCCCACTTTCCTTTTTACCATGTTCGCTACCCTTATCGCTGCATTGGCCATGGCCGGTTCCGCCAGCGCACAGGCTTTCCCCGACCACACCATCATCACCAACATTTCCCCCATTATGATGGGCCGCATCGACCCCATCATCGATCCCGGTGTGGTAGGCTCCCACGTTCACACTGTGATGGGCGCCTCCAACTTCAGATGTGAGTCGATGCACATGCGCACGAGGCACAGAAGGCTTTGTGCAGTAGATGGCCGAAGGGGTTGCGGGACGCTTCCGTCGGTTACTTGCTGTTAAATTATGTAATTTCGGCGACTAACCCCAGCTGAACTCAACTCGCCCAACGAGATGCTCAATGCCGAGTGCACGACCGCGGCCGTCACTGCCGACAAGTCCAGCTACTGGGTACCGACGCTCTATTACATACACGACAATGGCACCTATGAGGCCATGTCGCCGTTCAACACTCGCATCTACTACTTCACCAAGAACGAGACCAACATGCACCCATTCCCACCCGGTCTGCGTATGATCTCTGGTACGGCCATGAGCCGCAACGTATCCGACATCCGCGTACAGGGGATTGAGATCCATTGTGGTGACCGGCCGGACACGACTTACCCGTGGCTTCCGAACGGCACGACGCACCCCACTGGTTGCCCCCATAGCTTGCATGTCGGTATCCGATTCCCCTCGTGTGGTCTTGCCAGCGGCGCACTCGACTCGGAGAACCACTTTGACCACATGACCTGGCCCGTCAAGCGGCTCGACTATGGGCCCGAGGGACCGGAATACGACCCTAATGGCGGCCTGTGTCCCCCGTCGCACCCGATCAAGTACCCGACCATTTTCATGCAGTCGTTCTACGAGTTCAAGGCTCACCAGGGCCGCCCCTGGAGGGCAGGCAAGAACAACGTCGTGTTCTCGAACGGCGACGTGCTCGGCCCCTCGCTCCACGCCGACTTTGTCAACGGCTGGGACCCGACCGTCCTCTCCAACTTTGTCAAGCAGTGCAACACCCCAAACGGCGCTCAGGACCACCCCGCCAACTGCCCGGCCTGGCAGCCCAGCTTCAACGAGCAGGCATCGCGCTCCTGTGCATACCAGGGCATGCTCCCCGCAGAGGACATTGGCCTGTACCGCGCGATCGACAAGCTACCGGGCTGCAACCCGCTCTGGCCCGCCGACGGCCCCGTCACGCGTCAGAGCTGCGAGTCGCGCAACCCCGGTTTTGCTGGCCCGAACCGCTTCATCGGTATCGGCAACGAGCGCCGCATCCCCGTCTACCTCCCCAACGCTGGCAACTACACCGAGATGTTCGTCAACGAGGATTTCCCGGCCTGGACGGGCATGTGGGGCGGCGAGAACAACCAGAAGGACACCGCCGGCGGCATCACCTACGGTAACACCTTTGGGGGGCCCCGCGTCCAGGTCTCGAGTGACCTCGACGTCATGAACCACATTACCTTTGGCACCGACGAGATTGCGGGCATGAAAGACAAGGTGCCGTTCCGCATTGACTTCCCATCCAAGACCAAGGCCGGGACCAACCAGGACCCGCCCGCTGGTGTCTCCAACGTTGCCACTGGTAACGCCAACGCGTCGGTCCCCTCGGTATCTGCGTCGGGGGATGCTAGCGCATCGGGCCCCGCGTCTGCGTCCATCTCCGACGCTGCCTCTGCCCCTGTCTCTAGCTCTCCCTCCGCATCAGCGCCAGCATCTGCAGCACCAGTCGCCTCAGCTCCGCCCAGCAAGGCAGTGGACACAGACACGAAGAACGGTGTCGCCGGCACCTCGCCCGAGCTCCCTGGTGGTGCGCTCCTCGCCGACCACCCCGAGGGCTCTGCAGCTCCCTCGGGCTCGGCTCCGGCCTCGGGTTCCGTTTCTGCTTCCGCTTCAGCTTCTGCATCAGCCTCGGCCTCGGGCCCGGTTCACAACGGCGGCACCCGCGTGTACTCGACCGGCTCGAACGGGGGGAACAGTGGCACTGGAAGCGGCGGCAGCACCAAGAAGTGCAAGCGCAAGCGCAGCCGCCGTGCGCGCCACTAGTCCTCATTTTTCATTATATCTTGAGCTGTGCTCATGTGACCCAGGTGGCCATGCATGTTTGATCTTGACCGTGGCGATTGTGAGGTGTGGATTGTCAGCGTTGGGCGACCCGCAGAGCCCATCATTTACCAGGCCAGGTATAGCATCTTGCCAGAAGAAGAGGCGCCCTCTTGCTCTATTCTCGTCGCAAATCGTGCTTCCTGTGCCAGTCGCCACCTGCATCCCCGACGGTGATGCATCCAGCGTGGCACATGCCTCGGGCGCTCGGCCAACCTCCACCATCCAGCACCTCCACCCAGATCCATAACTCATAACTGTCGCGCCATAAATAACAGCCGCTGCCGACCAGACCGTTCCGCACACTCAACCATGACCATCCCTACAATCACGCTGGCCGGCAAGCAAGTCGGCAAGGTCGGGTACGCCTTCCCCTCTCCAGTCGACTGACGCCAGCCTCGGCCTGATGCAGCTGACATGGTCGCCCTCCCCGCCGCCAGAAGAGGAGGCGTTCGCGGCCATGAAGGCGGCTGCGGACGCCGGCGCGACGACATGGTCCACCGCGACGTTCTATGGAAACGGCGCGCCTGGCGAGAAGGGGCCCGCGTTCGACAATCTCCGTCTCCTGGGCCGCTTCTTTAAGGCATACCCCGAGTATGTGGGGAGGATCCAGCTCGTCGTGAAGGGGGGCATTGGGCCAGGAATGGATATCACGTCCGAGTGAGTCTTCCCTTCTCCTCTTCCCCTCACCCTCCTCCTCTCTGTCCTACCCCCTCGGCCCTCTGACCTCAGCCCCGACATGAACCGCTCCCTCCTGTCCTACGCGGGCGAATGCCTCGGCGTCCCGATCGACGTGTACCTGCCCGCGCGCATGCGGCCCGGGGCGGACCCGGTCTCTTTCTTCCGCGACTTCGACACGCTGCGGCAGGAGGGCTTGTTCGGCGCGCTCGGCGCGTCCGAGATCTCAGCCCCGACCCTCGCCAGGATCGTGGGCGCCGGCATACCGATCTCCGTCGTCGAGATCGAGGTCAGCCTCTGGAGCTGGGACGCGGACGTGCGCGCCGCCGTCGACTGGTCGACCGCCAACAACGTGCCGGTGTACGCGTACTCGCCGCTCGGGCGCGGCTTCCTCACGCGCACGTGGAAGAGGCCCGAGGACGTGCCGGCCGAGAGCTTCCAGGGGCACAGCCCCCGGTTCCAGGGGGACAACTTTTACAAGAACCTCCAGCTGGTGGATATGCTTGATTCCATGGCTGCCAAGAGGGGGATTAGCACGGCGCAGCTGGCTTTGGCTTGGGTGTGTGCTGCTGGGCCGTATGTCGTGCCTATTCCCGGTAGCAAGAGTGTCGAGCGCGTCAGGCAGAATACCGAGGCGGCGAATATCACGCTTAGCGCAGAGGAGATGGCGCAGATTGAGGAGATTCTGAGCCAGTTCCCGCCGAGTGGAGCGCGGTATCCGGCTTCTCACAGTGTTGCCCTTATGCTGTAGGCCTCATGATGGAGGATCTGTGGGCTGTAGCACTAGGTCTCGATGTGAAGCGGATGAGACTGGTCAGGCTGAACACGTCTCTGTGGATCCGCCTCCTAGCACAGCCGGCCAATGCATATACACCCTCCAGTCTAGATTAGATCTCGCCGTAGCCACCGTCCTTGAAGACCTTTGACATGCGCTCGATAATGTTCTCGAGTGCCTTGAGCCACTTGTCGAGCTTGGCCAGGACCACGTCCTGTGGCTCGCCGAGCTTGGAGTAGAAGCTGGTGCGGTACGGGCACGCCTTCATCGCAAGCTGGGGTTAGCGATGTCGAGGCCGCGCTGTGCGCTTGCAGGTGACTGTGTGGCTGCAGACGATCACGAGATCCGGCGTCAGGGAGATTTGGACAAGCCAAGCTCGGACCGGGCCTTGACCGCCAGCCAAGCCTCTCCAGCATCTCTCCAACTCTTCGTCCGCGACAGTAACACCCTCCGCTCCAAGACTCACCGAAAACACAGGCCGCACCATCATCCCGTGGTACTTCTTAAGGCTCCCCTCATATGCCTTCGTGAAGGACACGCTGAGCTCCTCGTCCTTGCTGTCGAGGTTGTTGCGAAGGCCCATCGAGGTAAATTTGAGGCCGCGAAGGAGCCACATCAGCGCATCCGTGGCCACGCGCTCCTTGGGCTTAGCGTGGGCCGCCTTGTCGTGGGCGAGGAGCTTCTCGAGCGTGTTGGCCTCGGTTGGGTTGGCAGTGTAGTAGGTGCGGACTTTCTATGGGTCAGCCTAGCTGCGAGCGCAGCGGCAATGCACGAAGAAAGCCGCAAGGAGGGTGGGCATCCCGTCTCTCGCATGGATAAGGCCGCAGAGAAGGTGGGAGAACCGCAAAGCCAGCGCAAGTTGAACACGCAGGCTCGCTTGCACGACTTGTTCACTCCCTGCCACCACTCATCACTCACGTTGATGTTGCCCGTAATGTCGTTCTGCACAACGCTGAAGGCCGGGTTGCCGAAGAGGTTGAAGATCTTGACCACACCCTCCGACGCCTCGAGGAAGGACGAGGTCTCGACGCCGTCCTCGGTGATGGGCACGTCCTCGAAGGACTGGGGTTAGCGAAAGCACGCAGGAAAAGCGCAGAGAAGGCGTAAGCTAGCTCCCCGAGCCGTGACACACCTTGGTGATGGTTTCGAAGAACTGGGGCATGACTGTGTGTAGATGGAGCGATGAAGAGATGTCGGTCGAGATATGTCGTCCCTCTTGGACGTGGCGCGTGGTCGCGTCCCCTGGTGACGGATGACGGGGAGGCAGGGATCATTCCGGGCCTCCCCTTCCAATTAACAGCCCTAGCCAGTTAATCTCCACATCTCCACGTGGTGGAGCCGGAGATGGAGATCAATCCGCCTCCGCATCCGTTTGTCCCCGGGCAAAAGTCCAAGACGAGTTCGGCAACCTACACCACAACCCATCACGACCATGTCCGTCCGCCCCGGCCTGCTTGCGAGCACATCACGCGCCGCGCTCGTCCTAGCGCGGCCAGCTCCTCGCGCACTCTCGACGACGCCGTTCCGTGGAGCTAAGGAGGGTACGGTGCAGAACATCGACAAGGAGATCAAGAACCGCGAGCGGGTTATGGCGTCGCTGCCCCGCGGGATTGACATTACTGCGCACTTTGAGTCGATCATCCTGGGTACGTTGGGGTTGCGGTGGAAAGGGAATGCGAGAGCGCAGCCTGTATCTTCTCACCGCAGGCTCTGGTGGCCTCGGGCATCTCGGCACGACTCACCTCGCTCACACCAGAACCCATCGTCGATCCACCAACGTGGATTCGGCTCCCATGGATCCTCAAGCCCGTACAGTACTACCATTATACCAAGGAGCGCGTGCAGCGTGACATGGGCACTGCTCAGATGTGAGTATGACGACCCTTCCATCCTCTACGTCCTCCCATCACTCCCCTTCCTCCCCCACCTTCCCCCGCCAGCCACCTGTCCTCTCGCTGACAGATAGGGTGAACGCGCTGGTCAAGGAAGGTCTGGTACCATGGGTCAAGACGAGCTGGTTCAGCGGCGCGGGCAAAGCGATGGAGGGCATCATGCCCGAGTTTGTGGAGCGCTACGAGGCGTTCAACCGCGCCCAGGCATCCGCGGACGCCAAGGCTCTGCCGACCCTCGCGGCCGGCCCGGCGCTGAAGAAGGCTCGCGAGGTCGCGAGCAAGATGCAGCGCGCGAACGCGTCGTGGGCCATCGAGACCCAGCACAACCCCCCCAAGCTCCAGTCGGTGCGGTATGTGCCACTCATGGGTGCCGACGGACCAAAGCTCGCCCAGGTGTGCGTTACCTTCGACACGACGCAGGCACTCACCACGGGGCCTAAGGGGAAGCAGGAGACTAAGAGCCAGCGCGTGCGCGAGAATGTTGTTTTCGAGCGCTCGAACGCCCCCAACTCGCCTTGGCGTATCAAGAGCGTGCTTGAGACGACTTGGCCCAAGCTTTTGGAGGGAAAGGCGTAATACCACTCATTGCATAGTGTTGGGGCGTGGGGCGGCTCGCTGCTCGGGCGGTCTGATGCATCTTGGTCACATCTGCGTGGGGGACTGTGGGACTGCGAGAAATGTGTGAAAGGAGACGCCCGCTATTGGAATAGCATTTGTGAACAGAAATGCGGACAATACAATATCCTGTTAATAACGCCACGTGGCTCGAGTCGACTCCAAAATCCCAGCCTAGCTCAGCTTCACCGCACCTCTCAACTCATCCTCGTCTCTCTTCCTCGACTCATCCACGCCGCAGCTCCCAGAAGCACATCCGGCAACTGTGAACAGCGCAACGCGCAACAAATCCACCTCCCACTCCCCCACACACCCAATCCCAAGATGTCCTCCCCGTCAAAACCCTCCGCCCTCCCAACTAAGCCTCCTGGCGGCAACCCGCAGAAGGAGAAGCCCCAGAAGGAGAAGCCAGCAACCGGAGAGAAGGGAGAGAAGAAGCCGAACGCCAAGGCCGACAAGGCGGCCCGCCGTGCAGCCAAGCTGGCCGCTCGCCCTCCCGCACCGGCCGACACCCCCGCACAGCAGGCCGCCTCCGCCGCTTCCCCCACGACCGCTCAAGCAGCAGGCAACCCCGCCGGTCCTTCGCGTCACCGCCGTGCCGTTGCCGCAGCTGAGGCAGCGTCTATGCGCCCGTCCGCTCCACCGAACCCTGCCCAGCAATACTTCTCGCACCTTCCCCTTCCTCGTGACGCCGGTACGCCGGCAGCCTTTGCCTCGGGCAAGATTCACCCTGTGGTGGTGCGCCTCGGTGTGCTCATTGCGTCGGGAACGCTGCGCGGTGCGTCGGCACGTACCATGGCGGTCCTGGAGGCATTCCGCGAGGTCGTGCATGACTATTCGTGCCCAGAGGACGCCGTATTCTGGAAGGACCTCAACTCGCACATCTCGCCGATGATTGCTTACCTCGAGACATGCCGCCCAAAGGGTGTCGGTGTCGGTAACGCGATTCGGTGGTTCAAGGGCGAGATTACGAGACTCGGCGAGAGCGAGGCGGACGCAACTGAGGCTGCACAGAAGGCAGCTCTGTCCGCCGCGATTGATGTGTATATCCGTGACCGCATCGTCATTGCTGGGCAGGTGATTAGTGATAACGCGCGCGAGAAGATTAAGCCCGACGACGTTATTGTGGTGTATGCGCGCTCGAGTGTGGTTGAGCGCGCGCTGCTCGACGCGATCAACGAGATGAAGGCCAAGGACTACAGCGCGAGCTTCTCTGTGGTTGTCGTTGACTCGCGACCGCTCCATGAGGGTGAGTCGCTGCGCAATCTAGGGATGAGAATGAACGCTGACCCCAGGCCGCGCGCTCCTCGAAACTCTCACTGCCGGCGGTATTCCGTGCACGTACACGCTCCTCCCTCTTGCTGCGACTGCGATATCGCGTGCCTCCCTTGTTCTCCTCGGCGGCTCGTCCCTCAACTCTGACGGCGCGTTACACTCGCGCGCCGGCACTGCCATCGTCGCCATGTTGGCCAAGGAGTACCGTGTTCCCGTCGTCGCGTGTGTCGAAACGTTCAAGCTGAGCGAGCGCGTTGCGCTGGACGACCTCGCGAACAACGAGCTCGGCGAGGCGCACGACCTCCTCACCATCCCCACTGCGCCGGCACTGCAACTTCCTGAGCCGCTGCCCAAGTCGCTTTCCACCCTTACTCTGTTGTACGACTTGACGCCACCCGAGCACATTACGGCCGTGTGTACCGAGGTCGGGTTCATCCCGCCCTCATCGGTGCCGACGCTGCTGGGCAAGAGCGCCGTCGGGGCGTGAGAGAGAGGCTGAGACTGTAGATGATGTGCATGACATGCTGGTATTTATTAAACGGCCCAATGTCTGCGGAGTAAAGGGATATGCGGTGAATTAGTTCTGAGGAAGATCTGGTTTTGAAGAGCGCAGTGGTGGAGGAAGGATGGGAGTTGGTAGGTAGCTCATTAGGATCTGGTCAACCGTAACACGCTCCAAGTCGGTCCCAAGTGTCAATGTTTACTCCTCCAGCAGCGGCTGCTCTTCCGGTTTGGTCTTCTTCTTCTTCGTCTTGGACGATATCGGTGCGTCGCTAGCATCGGCTGCTGCAGAGCCCTCCGTCGAAGCCGGTGCGGAAGCCGACACAGAAGCCTTCGCGGACGTCGATGGTGGGGCCGGCGTTGGGGAGCGTGCCCGAGCCTCTGCTTCTGAGCGACGAGCACGCGCGTTGGCCGCCTCGGCCTCCTCTTGGAGGGCGATCCGCACCTCACGCTCACGGTAGCCCTTGAGCGCCCATCCAGCCACACAGGCAAGCGGGTGGACACAAAGAAGCACGATGAGAGTAATATTAAAGGCAGGCGGACGGATGATGACATTGTCCCCGATGGGCGGGTACACTTCCGGCGAGCTCAGGAGCAGCGAGAGGATCTGGTATTCCATGGCGATGGCGAGGACGCTGGTGTCAGCTCACGTGTGGGAGGGCGCACTATTGTCGCATGAACAGCTCCCAGAGGGCGACGATGCTGTGCGTGCCTGCCACGACGCCGACAGCCTGCCACTTCCATTTGCCGGCGTCCTTGCGCTTTTCGATGACCCAGTCCTGTGCGACGAAGCCGCCTGACATCCACAGGAGGCCGAGGGTGAGGGCGAGCATCATGTTGATCGTCGTGTGGACGAAGACGGCATTCAGGGGATGCGCAAAGGAGGCAGGGTACGACTGCAGCGTAAAGTGGATGCTGAGGATGATGATGGCCTGGACGATGATGATGACTTCGGCCGTCTTGAACAGTGACAGCGTCCATGTCACGGCCCACGCTGCCGTGAGCCAGTTTACGACGGCGAGGCGCATCCCCAGGCCCTTGATGAGTGTGTTCTTCCGTCAGTCTTGGTGTGAGGCAAGCTACCTTTGTCCATTCACTGCTCGCTGCGGCCAGGAGCAGACAGAGTCCCATCTGAAGGAGGAAGAGAAGCGCAGTAAAGCCGAACACCATCTCGGGCTTGGGCGTCAGGAGGGTCGGATTGAGACGACTGATCTCGCGGATACTGGGGTTGACAAAGTAGCCGCATACGATCAGAGTGCCGAGGGCGATGAGGACGCTGAGCGGAATGCTCATTTGGAGGCGCACCAGGCGCATCGTGGCGCGGTACACATCTGCCGAGATGTACTCGTCATTGTCGTCGTAGGACGAGTTGCCTTGCTCGACGTGGCTCGGCTCGGCATTGCCCTGCTCGGCACTGGAGGCGTTTGTGCTACCGTACGATGGCTCGGGCATGTCCAGAGGTGGGGGAAGGTCAAGTTGGGAGCGAGGGCCGAGTTGGAGTCGTCTGGAGTCGGGCACCGTGACAAGGATGGAGCCGAGGGCAAGCTGGGCGGTGATGACGTCACACGACATTGGGCCCGAAAACAAGTCAGAGTGGGGCAGCTGATATCAAAACAGCGGAAGCAAAAGGCGTTGTCCAAAGATCTGTACCACACGACCAACCACGCACCCAAGCCCAGACGGAACCCGAGCCAGGCGGGCTCGAGGCGGAAGAGCCCAGTTGAGTCGCGTCATCGGACGCACACAGAGAGAGTCAGTGCACTGGTTTCAAGTCTTGTGGGGGGATTGGATATGGTGGCAGTCACTTTGCATGTAGATTTATGGTTCAAGATGAGGTTGGGCAGTGCATGTGCCGCATGTCTTAATCACCAGTGTCGGCAGCTAATGCTCTGTTATCTCTTAGGCGTTATTAATAGCTTGAAATAGACGCTGGCACGATGAAGCAAGAAGATTTTGGTGCCGCTGAAGGGTTGCACCGCGTGCATGGATCAGCAAACTCCCTGAAAGGATTAAGAGGCCCAGGGATGAAAAGCGAGGCTGTGGTGTAGTCTGTACCTTTCTTCCGACCCTGGATGATGCCCCTTGCCCTCCCCCTCTGGACATGGCTTTTGGTCCTCGCTCCTGCTTTGGTCCGACCAGGATCGCATCTCACCCTAACTTGGCCCCTCGTCTCCACCCAAAGCTCAGTCGTCACCTTCGACGCGACACTTTGTCCTCGTTGAACATCCATCTCTCCCATCCCGACATCCGACATCCCCACCTCACACCCGCACAGCCCACGTTCCACAACAGCCGCATACCCCTCCCTTTAATTCCCAGTCCAACTCTTCCACGCTCTCTCTCCCACCCCTCACAGCCCGTGCACCATGCCGCGCCTCGTCTCCACCTTGCTCGTCGTCGCTCTCGCCCTCTTCGGCCCCATTTCCGCAGTCGCTGCTCCCCAAGACCCCGCTGCCACCGACGCTAGCGGCAGTGGTGGTGGTGACACGGCCCAGCCGTCTGCCGACACCGCCACCGACAACGGCGGCGTGGCCAGCGACGTGGCGCCTTCCCCCTCTGCAACTGCTCCTAGCGCATCCGCGACGGCCGGTGGCGGCCAGACGACCGCGCCCGGCGACCCCAACGGACCTGGCCTCGAAGTCTCCGAGCCCAGCGGCTCGACAGTTGTCAAGCCCGGCGACGAGCTCACCGCGTCCTGGACTGCGGACTCGAACGGCGTCTGGAACCCCATGACGATCCAGCTCATGACCGGCTCGAACCAGGCAATGGTTGCCCTCCAGACTGTCGCGCAGAACGTTGATGCCACAACCACCACCGAGTACAAGTTCACGGTCCCCGACGTCGACCCGTACTCGCAGATCTATTTCCTCCAGTTGTACGTTGACGGATTCTCATACAGCTTGTGTTGACATCAGTTCCTCGACCGGCGGCGCTCCCTCGTGGTCGACGCGTTTCACGATCTCGGGCGCTGACGGCTCAACCGTCCAGCCCCCAAACACCGAGGTCGACAACGGCCAGAACATCGCCTGGGGTATCGGCAAGCTCAAGAACGGCGGCCCTGCCGTCGTCGGCGCTAACCCCACCTCCAGCCTCGGCGTCCGGCCCACTGGCGTCAACGGCACTGGCATCACCGTCTACTCGGACAACCTCCCGACCGGCATCCCCACCGACGTCTCGACGCACGGTGTCGCGGCGGCAACGGTCGGTGCTCTGCCGGCCACTGGCTCTGGTGCGCTCTCGCTCCGCCCTGTCGCAGCCGTCGTTGCCATTGTCGCCGGTGCCGCGCTCCTTGTTTAAGGACCCTATCATACACGCTCGCATTTCACTTCCCCTTCCACCTCGCACTGCACTACACTAGGTGCTCGTAGTAGCCCTTATCCCCTCCTCCCTCGGCCATGGACATTTCCTGTCGGTTGGCGCTATGCACGGGTTTCATTTAGCGTTCAAGGGATGGATCCCAGAACCTCACCCAGCACATGGGACGCATCGTGGGCTAGGGGTGTGTGGTGGCGCGTGGGCCATGGCCCAGGGTGGGTGGTATTTTGGCCGGGACGAGACTTGGCGGCAAGTTTGTGTTTTGTGCCAAACGCTGTGCTGATCAGCCTGATGGCGTTTCTTTAACCTCGTTCGTCACTCGACGACTTTTCAATCGCACTCACACTCACCACAGCATCTCATGCACACAATGGTCCAGAGGACATGCTCCATTCACTCACCGCGGCATAACAAGGGCACCCTCTCCTATATGCTGCACTCACACGCAATCCCATCAATCAACATGGCTGCGCCTGACTTTGATTGACGTCTACGCTCTGATTGAGGGCTGCGGGCGCTGGGGGCAGCCTGGCCTGGCCTCGGCGGCCCCGTACGACTGTGCATCTGCACTGATGGAGTGGTGCCGAACTGATGTTCCTCTACGGCCGAGTCGGAGTGGGCGGTCTAGTTAGGGCTTGGTTGAGAAGAGGGAAGGTGAGTTGGTCCCCGCCACGGCATAGATGCAGTGGAGCGAAACGCTGACCACCCAGCATTTTCCTTCCTCCTATCTCTCGTGTCGCACTTTATTGCATCTCGACAATGCTCACTGCATCTACTTTACTCCCCTATCATATCAACGCCTTTACACCTCTCCCTCATATCAACATGTCGACCCATCACCCAGCGCCACGTTCCTGTGGCCAGTAGACGCCGCCATCGTCTCAGACGAGGGCAATGCTGGCGGTGGGCTCTATCAGTCCTCCCACCGGTATCCGCCCCTATCCCCGACGATCCGTGCTCGCCGCATCTCCGCTGGCTCATAGTACGCGGCCATCGTCTCTGGCGCAGGCTCTCTGCCTCGGCCGAAGCAGGCAACCCACGATTTGTACGTCTTGAACTGCACTCTGGGGAATTCTGTCGGGGTTGTCGCGGATGCCGCGGACTCGGGTACAGTGCACCGTTTGCGGCTGAGGAGCACCATCGTCTCAGCGCTTCCCGGGAGCGCAGAGATGCGCTCGACGCCCACGGCTGTATCGCGCCACTCCAACAGCAGATTCGCCAATGCACTAAAGTACCACCGGTGTCCCTGGCCTGTGCCGCATGGATGGAGGACGAGCGTGCCCTCAGCTTCTACCTGGATCACGGACTGGACAGCCATCGGATCCCATTCGTGCCACGCGAGATGGAGGATGTGGCGCGTCGTACCGTACGGCGGTATGACGGCGGTGGGGCAGTCCCTTGCATCCGTGCTCATGTCCACGTAGTCGACGACAGTGTCGGCCGGGGGCAACTGGCCGACGTACCGGTGCCGGAACCTGTCGTGACTGACGCGCCGGATGACCTCGAGGTGGGGCATGTTGAGAGAACCAAGGGCCCACGCTACGGGCAGGGAGTACACGTCGAGGACGCTGGTGTGTGCGAGGCCAGTGGCCACTGCGCTGTGCAAGGGCACGGCAACACGGCACTGTTTGATGTGCAAGGTACCGAGGTGGAGGTACGGTGGCGCGGCTGTGAGGATGTGCACCGTGTTGCCGAGCGGAAGGAAGAGTACGTGCTCGAAGAGCCTGGCGCGCGTGCGCTCACGCAGTGCTCTGCACGTCTGGCGCAGCACGGCAAGGGTCTCTGTGGGCGCAAAGTCCACAATGGCGTCGAGGATGTGCGGGAAGACGGCGGCGTCGAGGTGCCCTCTATCAGTGGGGTTGTTGGGGTTGGTGGGGCTGGTGTTGGTGGGCTTGGTAGTGGCGAAAGTGGCGGCGTTGGACGAGGCGAGGCCCGCGCCTGAGCCCTCGATCGCGACATCGTCCGGCTCGAGCGAGTCGGCGTGCGCGAGAGCGTCCGAAAGAACGTCCACGAGAGCGTCCATGGATCCAAGTTGAGTGTTGTGAAGGGCAAAGGAGGCCGAACGGAAGGCCTTCTTGTATGCGCCACCTCGCCCTCGGCGTGTACAGTATTGTAGGCCTGGCCCTCCAGTGTCTCGGGTCCTGCCTGGCGCGGCGGCTTGGTCGTTGCCGATCGCGTAGTGGGGTCTGTGCGGTGGGTGTCACCTTTGTGTCGCGTGGCCCTGGGTGGGTTATTGGGTCGAGACAGTGTCCGGAGGTGCTCGCGTGTGAGTGTACTTGTACATGCACGTGCCGAAGCGAGGTAGGCCGGGTGCGGGGTTCAAGCTGCGGAGTGCAATCTGCGGCGTAGCAGGATGCGGGGTGCGGGGTGCGACGCGGGGTGCAAGATGCCGACGGGCGCTGCGCCGTGCGATGGGAAATGAGGCGCAAGGGGAGTGAGCTGAGCGCAAGCGGTGGCTGGCGTGGGCGAGTGAGCCAGCGAGTGAGCAAGTGAGAGCCAGCAAGTGAGACAGCGAGTGAGAGGCAGCACATGGACACACAATAGGCGCCACTACCCGAACCACTGTGGCACTAGCTGCCGCGATTGAACAATGCGATGGTAGGGCCTGCCAAGGCGCCGATCTGTCATCTGTGGCTAATACAAATCGGTGCATTCCGCGCAATACACATCGTCGTCTTGGCCAGTCTCAGATCGCTGTCACGGCGACGAGAGCCCATCGCCTTCGTCCGTGGGCGTCAGTTTCTGCCGTGTACCGGAGCGCATCAGTCTTCGGCCGAGAGAGATCGCACCCGTCGCCGTGTACGACAGCCTCGGCGGTGCCAGTGTCGGCCGAGCCTTCACCTAGTGACGTGGTGGAGGCTATGGAGGCAGGAGACACGGCGCGGGGATATTCATATCTGGTCCACACACACGATCGATGAGAATGCCTGAGGCGGAGGCCGAGGCGGGGCCGTACGCCGTCCTCCGTCCCTCAAATCCCCCTTCTCTGTCCCCACATGATGATGATGCGATGCAGAATAGTGCTCCTACGACCTAACACGCTACACAAACCGGATGACCCCGTCCCACGCGCCCTCGCGGTGCTCTCCCTCAAGCGCCTCGGGGCCGACCCAAAACGGCCTCAGCGCGCGGGGCAAGTCGACGCCGACCACCTTGCCGTCCCGGAATCGGGCGCCGTTCTCGACGAGCGCAACAATGAGGCGCGGCACAGCCGCCGCCGTCCCATTCAGCGTGTGCGGGAACCGCATCCCCTCCTCGTCGCGGTACCGGATCAGCAGCCGCCGGCTCTGGTAGTCTGTGCAGTTTGACGTGCTCGTGATCTCGCCCCACTTGCCGCGCCCTGGCATCCACGCCTCCATGTCGTACTTGCGAGCCGCAGACGCACCCAGCTCCTCACTCGGCATATCGAGGACGCTGTCATCAGCTGTTGCAGAGTATCAGACTCACCGGACGCTGAGGCCGAGCCCGAGCGCAATGTCCTTCTGTAACGCACGCATGTCCTCCATCACGCCCTCGCTGTCCTGTGGCCGCGCAACGGCAAACAGCTCGACCTTGGTAAACTGGTGAACGCGGTATAGGCCGCGGGTGTCGGCGCCCCGCGCGCCAGCTTCGGCACGGAACGCGCGCCCGACGCCGACGACGCGCGCCGGCTCAACGACGCGGTTGGCGAACATGGCCGCGAGCGGAATCTCGGCCGTGCCCGCGAGGCAGAGCGCCGCTTCCCCTCCCTCCCGCTCGAGGAAGTACGTCTGGCGCGGCCCGCCGTCCCCGTCGCGCGGCTGGAACCCGCACCGTGCCGCCACGTCCGCGAGCACGACATCCGGCGTCGCGACGGTCTCGAAGCCAGCCGCGATCGCTCGGCTGAGCGCGTACCCGACTAGCGCGTGCTCGAGCTGCGCAAAAGGGCCCCGGAGGTAGGGCCACGACGAGCCTGTTGCCAGTGCGCTCGCTGCGCCGTCGAGCCACCCGAACGCGCGCGCAATCTCCACGTGGTCCCGCGCCGTGTCGGCGCCAGAGGGAGGGGGACCGAACCGGTCGATCTCGAGCGCGTTCTCCTCAGGCCCGCGGGGAGAGGCGGGGTGTGTAAAGTTCGGGAGGGACGAGGCGAGTGCGAACGCGGCCTCGTCGGCAGCCCGTGCGGCACGCTCGAGCGCCTGTACCCGTTCCTTGGCTGCGCGCGCAGCCGCCATTGCCGCTTGCTTCTCCGTGTCCCCCTCTGCCTTGCTCTTGTCCTTGTCCCCATCTCCCTTTATCGCCTTGCCCTTGTCCCCCTTGCCCTTGCCCTTTTTCCCGCCCTTGAAGAGCGACGACAGCGCGCCCTGCTCGGCCCGCGCGGCATTCAGCGCCTTCTCGACCTCGAGGGCGTGTGCGCGCGCAGCTTGCAACCCTTCGACGTCAGCGGTGAGGCCACGCTCAGCCGCGTTGCGCGCCGTTGCAGCAGGGTCCGCTAGGAGGTGCGCATAGTCGAGGCGCGCGCGGGGCAGCGAGGACGAGGGCGGGGCGGGGTTGTGCGAGCTGGCCGAAGGCTGAACTTTGCCGGGGGCCCCGGAGGCGACGCCGCGCCGCACGCTAAGGAAGGGGCGCGCGAGCTTGCGCGTTCGCGCGGAGAACACTCAGGTCAGCTGGATCAGCTGGGACGGACTGGGCTTACGGATCATAGTATGTTGAGTGGGGGAAAGGAAAAAAGGTGGTCGAGTGGAGGTGCCTGGTGGAGGTGGAGGAGGCTGGAGTGGCACACGCTGTGGTGGGTGTTGATGCGAATGTGTCTGACGGCGCGAGCCACTGGGCTGGCTGAACGAATCAGACTGTGCATCAGGCGGCCCTCGCCATTCTCACTGGCCACACACCAACTACCGCACGCCCCACGTCTCCACTGCTCCTGCATCCAGAAGCTCAGCTTAGGCCGATGCATGCCCACGCACCGCTCTCCAGCCAGCCACCTCCGTCCGGTCGGCCGCGTGCGGCCTGTGACGGCGTGCACACCCTGTACGGACCGCTTTACGCCGGCCACACTGCCACGCGAGCCGCACTGACAAAGGCCTTGGCAAAATTCCCCGGTGCCCAAGTGCCAGATGCCGGGTGGCAGGTGGCAGGTGCCCAGGCTCACGCCTCCCAGCTGTCTGCCCCAGCTGCCTGTCCCGGCTTTGTGAATCACGTGCACGGATCATGTCTCTGGCATCTATCGGATGGTTTTGTACTGGGGAGCGGCCCGACAATTGAACCATCGGCCCGCCGACCGGCTCGGTACAGCAGGCGGACCCACAGGCCCGGTGGTCGAACGAACGCTGTCTTGCTCACGCAGACCAGAGTCACTGCCGCATATCCGCATCCGTGGGCCCGTGGTCTGAAGAGCCAGCCTACGTCCATACTGTGCCCCTAACGCAGCCGAGGCCAGATACCGATCCAGTGCCAACCCCCACCTCGGTCTCATGATAATCATTTCGGCGAAAAACGTTGTACACCCGCCACGGTAGCCGCGGCAATCGCTACGTATCTGGGTAATCACTGAATACCCCGCATTACAGCTTCGAACCGCCCTTGGCCGCGACTTCTGCCTGCCACTCCTTCGCCGCGCGGTCGCGGAGGAATTTGCGCAGAATCTTACCCGCGGGCGACTTGGGAATCTCGTCCACAACGACAACGCCGCCGCGCAGGCGCTTGTGCGGCGCGACCTGGTTGGCGAGCCAGTCGGCAACTTCGCGCCCGACCTTGCGGTCGTCCTTGTGGTCAGGCGCGACGACAATGTATGCGCGCGGCAACTCGGTCGCCTGGCTCTCGTCGTACACGCCACAGAGACCGGCGTCAATGACCTTTGGGTGCTTGAGGATGACACCCTCCAGCTCGGCCGGCGCGACTTGGAAGCCCTTGTACTTGATGAGCTCCTTGACGCGGTCGACTACCTTCCACCATCCGTCCTCACGGCGCGTCAGCACGTCACCTGTCTTGTACCATCCGCCGGGGGCCATGGTCTTGGCCGTCTCCTCGGGTCGCTTGTGGTAGCCGCGCATGATGTTGGGGCCGCGGAGCCACAGCTCGCCGGGGCCACCGCGCGGCGAATCAGCGCCGGTATTGAAGTCGACGAGGCGAGCTTGAAACGTCGGGAGCAGGCGGCCGCAGAAGCCCTCGTGGCCGTCTGCCTCGTGCGCGGCCATGACGTGCGTGGCTGGAGAAGCCTCCGTCATTCCATAGCCCTGCATGAGCTTGATGTCAGGGAACTTGGCCGCGAACGCCTCAGCCTGCAGGACCGACAACGGCGCAGCAGCGCACACCATTGAATGCAACGACGAGATGTCGTACTTGTCCAGCAGCTTCGAGTGGAGGAGCACCAGCACGATGGGTGGCACGATGAGCCCATATGTAATCTTGTACTGCGATCAGCGTGACACCCCCAGGGAAGCGCACCTTCTGGATCACATGGAGGGTGGCCTCCTCGTCAAAACGCGGGAGGATGACGACCGGCACACCTTGCGTCGTCGGCATCATGAGCAGGTACGCAAGGCCGTACACGTGCGACATGGGGAGCACGCCGAGAACGCAGTCGTGTCCGCTCTCGAGGTGCTCGATGCCGATCGCGCCGGCCTGCATCTGGCTCGTCAAGTTAAAGTGCGTCGTCATGACCCCCTTCGGCAACCCTGTTGTGCCTGAGCTGTAACCGAGCCAGGCCACTTGTTGTGCTGCCTCGCCGTTGAACTGCTCGGGCTCGCCGGCCTCTCCAAAAATCTCCGTGACGAGCTTAAATGGCGAGCCGCCCTGAGGCCTGTCTGCCGGCTGGCAGAGCAGGATGACACGTTCGTCTGGCATCGGAGTGGTCAGGTGCGGCCGAGCCTTCTCCAAGGTGGGGAGAAGAGCTGGCGCGATGAAAATGGCGGTTGCGTCCGAGTCATTGAGCTGGTGCGCGATCTCGACGGGTTGGCTGGTGTCAGCAGCAATATCGCCCATGAGAGCTGCCCGTATACTTACTATGCGGCGTTGGCCGGGCTCGCAATCACGCCAGCAGCCATGAGCCCGTACGCAGCTTGGATGTACTCGAGGCTGTTGAAGCCCCAGAGACACGCTGTGTCACCGCGCTTCATACCCAGAGCTTTGAGGCCGGAGGCTATGCGCAGCGCATTGGTCCGAAGCTCGCCGCGGCTCAGCACGCGCTCGTCGAGGCCATCGATGAACAGCGGCTGGGAAGGCGACCAGTCAGGTATCGGGCTGATCCCTGGCCCTGGGGGAAGGAGGAAGTCGAAGATTGACTGCTGGGGCAGGAAGGGGGCGGGGTAGTCTGATTCGTAGATGGTGATGGGCATGGCTGCTAGAGTGCGTGAATGAGTGCGTGAGAGAGAGAGATGTTGAGAATCAAAACGATGCAAGCGGGATGCTCAGAACAAAAGGAATGCGTCATGTGTGTGCTTAGTACAGGAACCAATATGAGCTTAAAAAGCCAATTAAGGCCTCCACCCAGCTATAACCGGCGGCGGAGACCGCTACGGTGGTTGCCGCCTGAGATCAGGCAACGACAGGAGCCAAGTGGGCAGTCCTGGTATACTGGTATACTGGTGTACTTGCAATGCCGCAAGTCTGCACACGTTTGCATACTGACTCCGGCCGGGTCGTAGTTAGACGCGGCGTACGCCAAGTTTAACAAGGCGCCAACGGTGATCCACTCCGCAGAGTTTCACCCGAAGGTATTACCGAAGCAGGTCTCCACCGTTCTGCTTGCGCTGAGCTTGGTGCGGGACTGGAACATGCAGTAGGGTTCCACTGGCGCACCGCTCAAGACCACTACCACCTGCAGTGGAGAGTCGTATGGGTAGCGGTAGAACTCGAGCGTGCCGGGCTTTGGCACTGTCGCATCGGGAACCGCGCCGGTAACCGTTCGTACAGTAGGTGCTTGATGCACCTCGGTCGAGGCCGAACCAGCTGGAGCGTAGTCCCAGACATGGGTTGAGATCGCTTCGCACCCGTGCCGAGCTCTACCTCGAAGAGCTGTGGCGGTGTGCTGCTGTAGAATCGAAACGGATTCGAGATGTGAGGTGTCGCGTTCTTGGGGAGGGACAGCATGCGATATTTAAAGCAGGGAAATCACGATATATATTTGCGCGGCCATTGTTTCGCGTAGGCAGGAGATTGGTAGTCGTGTCCATAGCGACAGGCGCAGGCACGTTCGTCTTCGGGGAAGGACGTTCTCGGACTCTGGCTGCAGCAAGCGGGGCGCCTCGAGGTGGCTGTGCCACAGATTTTCTGGTTAGTCGCTTGTGACGTCGGAGTATCCTCAAATGGATACATGGTTGCAGGAATGTAATGAGACTGGCCTGGCAATATTGTTTTATATTGTTTCAGCAAGAACGGCCTAGTTTCTATCGAGAGCCCAGGGTGCCCATAGCGGGGGAACGCTTAGTGGCATTGCACATCACACATGCCAGAGCGACCAGTGTCGTAAGCTTGGCAATAGCGTCCACAGTCAAGCTGGCCTGTCGGAGCGAATGGGTTCGGGTTGTGGACGTGGATGTGATGTCGTCACGGGTTTGAGCGCCGCAGACAAAAATAGTCGCGGTAGGCATGTCAAGCCTGCCGCTCGCCAATCCACCTGGTATCCTGTCACATTCGAGGGAGGGACATGTGCCACACGTGAAACCCGCTGACAATTGACCTCCGAACACACAGACGCGACATGCCATCCCCACAGGCCTGATCGAGGTGACACAACCTCATGCCGGCAATGTCTGTGCCTGGCCCACAGTTTGTGCATCTACACTACTTTACTCTACTTGCTCATCTTGTCCGCGATCTCAATACAGTGTGCCCAGCGCTCGTCGTCCACCACGGAAATCTTGCCGTCCCGCATCTCGCGGAACCGCGTCTGGTCCTCGCGCGTCGGCGCGAAGCCGTACCACTGCTGCGCGGCCGTCTTGTAATCGCCTGCAATGAACGGCACGACTGGTGCGAGCCATGCGCGCGTAGCCCTGTCCTCCTCGGGTGAGAACCCGAACCGCGCGAGGAACCACCACGCCCACTGGTCATCCGCGTGCGTGACCACACCCGAGAAGATGGCGTTGTCTGCAAAGAACTTGGCCTTCCATGCCATCCGGAAGCGGAGGACGTTCTCGGCGCGGCAGTGCTCCAGGAGCGAGCGCACGAGTGCGCGCTCAGACACATACACCTGGCCGTGGGCGACAATGTCGCCGAACATGCGCCTGACCGCGTCGACCTGGGATTTCTCCGTGATCGGCTCGTCGGGCTTGAGGCCCTGCAGTGCTGCGGGGAGGGTCCAGCACGAGACGAGTTGCCGCGCAGCGGCGGGGTTGTAGTAGTTCTCGAGCTGGATTGCGATGTCGTCCAGCGAGCGTGGGGGGTTCGTCGCTCCGTACATGACCTCCTCCTCCGGCGTCTCGCCGATGATGACGGCCATGCCGCGCTTAGCGAAACGGCGGGCAAAGTCGCCGTTCACAACGCGTGCGTACATCTCAGGGTGGACGAATGCGCCGTCCGTGACGCCGCGGAAGGTGTGAATTTTACTGTGGTTAGCAAGTGGAAGGAGTCCACCAGATGCTGTCGGCGTCGGGAAACTCACAGGTGCATGACCTTGTCGACGAGCTCCTGCATCGGTACCTTGCGGAGGGCTGCCATCTTCTCGGGGCCGCTCAAGCTAGCGTCGACACCACACGCCTCGACCAAACCATCAAAGCCCGCCTGGCTCTCCTCAATGGTCTTACATTGGGCGGGCAGGGCGTTCGAGAACATCATCGCGCGCGAGATGAGCGGCTTGGCATCGGAGTTGAGCTCGTAAGCCAGCTGCATTTGGACGCTATATGCGCCAGCAGACAAGCCCGCAATTGTGATGTTGGCGCCGTTACCGCCAAAGTGGTGCGCGTTCTCGGCCGCCCATTCGATCGCAAGACGCTGGCTGAGCGTTAGCCCAATCCTAAGCTGTGGGCAAGAACTCACTCCCAGAAGCCAAAGTTGCCTGCCGTCCCGTCCTCGTTCTCAGCCAGCAACTCTTTGCCAGCCAGGAAACCGAACAGGCCCAGCCGGTATGCGGGCACGATGACCACTGCCGGCATGGGCCCAGAGACGAGGTTGGCGGGGTCGTTCTTGTCCGTCATGGCGGGGTTGCCGATCTGCAGCCACCCGCCGTGGAAGAAGAGCCACACCGGCCAGCCGCCCTCTGGTGGGGACCCACCCGGCGTCCAGATGTTGGCGGTGAGGCTGTCCTCGTCCAGCACAGCGTTGGGCACACCCATCGGGTACAGCTCGCCCTTGTCACTAGTGTCAGCCCAAAATAACTTGGTCGACCACAGCTGCAGTCGCCTCGCCAACTCACTTGCGGACCTGGTACTCGGGCTGCGGGGCGACGGCGCCAAACTGCTCGCCGTTCACGCCAGACCAGCTCGCGTCAGCAGGGAGGGGCTCGGGCTTGCGCCACCGCCGCTCGCCGACGGGCGGGTGTGCAAAGGGCACCTGACAGAAGCGGCGGGCCTTGACGCCGTCAGGGCCGACAATCTCGACACCGCGCAACGTGCCATGCGCGCCAGCGTTGAGTGTCGTTGGGCGATCTGGGTCAGCCACTCGTAGCGCCGGCTACTCACAAGAGTCTCCGGGCTGGGGTTCGACAGTCTGCTGTCAGCTTCGCTTGGGTGAGTAACCCACGGCCATGGTGTGATGAGCGGTAGTGACTGACATTGGTAGCCTAGCAAGGGACGCGTTTATGAACCACGCCCCCCTTGGGCAGAGAACCTCGGCTCAACAGTGGTTCACCCGGGGTTCAAGATGTTGCGACTGTGGCCCCACACCCCGCACACCCAAATCATGTCATGGCGAGGCGCGGACATGACCGACGGAGGAATGAGCCGCCGGTGGGCTGTCGTGTGTTCGTAACTTTAGCCTGTTTTTGCGTATGTAGGTCACACAAATGCATGTATACAACCGGGAAGCCAACATAAACAAGTACAGATCGTTCATTCGAGCGGCGTTTACAGATTACCGCTTGTTGGGTCAATAACGTTGGATGAGGTGCATGATGTCGCGGAGAGCCTGTGCTACAGATTGGCGGCCGCCACGCGGGCCTGTGCGCGTCCATACACAGCAGCCGCCCTCAGATAAATCGGAAGAAGCGGGATGAGGACGAGGCAGACAGGGAAGAAAGCGATGAGGAGGATTGTGGGGATGAGAACCGCGAGCGGCTTGATGAGTAGGAAATATGCAAGAGCGGCGTACGAGTAGTAGTCGGTGAACTAGGTCAGCCTTATCGTGTGTTTGGCTTACCATAGCCCACGAATTGGCAAGGAAACGTGTATCGCGCTCAGCTTCTGGCTGGCCACGCTCAGCAGCTGAGAGTAGAGGCGTCCGCGGCTGTGGCGAGGGAGGTTCCAGGCGACGGTAGAATACGACGCGTGCGGGGGGCATCGGACCATGCACCGCTTGGAGGTGGAGCTCGAGGAGTGCGGCCCACCGAGCGAGAAGGAGGGTAAGCCACCACATGACTGCACCGAGGGGTAGTGTGAGGAGAAGTGCGGTACCGGCCAGAGTACCGGCCAGGAGGGGTGGCCAGAGCAGGAACCCGAAGAGGAGGTTGAGGAAGAGGAGGTGGGGGAGGGGACGCCAGTATGTCGAGTCAGTGATCGGGGCACAGTACACGCGCCATGCCGATATCTCCTGATCGGAAGAGGGGAGTGTGATACCGGGGTCGCCACAGAAGATGGTGCGGAGGGTGGAGCGGACACACGCCGCGCCGGGGATCTCTCCCTCGACGTCGCTGAACGCGCCGTATGCTTGTTCTGGAGAGTGGGTCCGCGAATCGATCTGTTCTGGAGGTCTTGGCTGCGTGGAAGGCCTCAACTCGTATGTGTGCCATGAGGATGAAGTCGGCTCTGTCACAGCCCTGGCCCTCCCTTGGAAGGGCGCATATGGTGGCGGCTGTTCAGCGGCAGGCTTAGGATCTAGACGGTACACACTCGACCCGTCGGCTGATAGCACGAAAACTGGGGACTGGCAGCATGGGTGACTGTGGTCCGGTAGCAGGTCGTAGAGGCGCGAAGGAAAGATAGGGAGGGAGGCTGTGGAGCCTGAGTTGGGGTTCGGCGGAGGAGCGGGGGAGGGCGTGGTTGCGGAAGATGGGGATGGCGGAGCGAGGGCGGGGTAGATGTTTGGGTCTAGTGGCAGGACCGCTGGACGAGGCTGACTTGTGCCGAGCATCCCATCTGTTCTGCGCGAGATGGTAAGGTGTGGCGAGCTGGCAATCAGGCGCTCCGCTCCAACGTAGTTCCGGAATGGACATGCCCACGCTTGATAAGAGTGATAAGAGCTCCCAAATGCCACGATTTCGCCACGTGACAACACTCACCTCCACTTGAACTATCTGAGTGAAGCGTTGTTGACATCGCTCCGTCGCTTCTCCCTCCATCGCGCCAGAGAACGCGTTCTGGAATTCTGGCAATATGGTAAGGTAACCTCAGCCTGCATTTGCTCATCCAAGTCCGTTACGCTCCATACGTCGCTGGGAGACCTCAAGGTCAGCCAAGTTGTTGCATGTAACTTATGACAGATCGAAGTGTTCTGCGAGGCCGTTCCCAAGACGGCAGAGGTGAGCGCAGCTGTAACGGCCACGCGATATCAGCAAGAGTCTTGCGGCGTTATCTGTCACACACTTTACATTCGTCACGTCCATATTCTTCATTCGCGTTGCCCATACCCCACCGTCTTCCTCCGTCTTCTCCTCGCGACCTTCCTCCACCCTTGTCTTGGCTCCTCTGATGTCGGAAAGCTGATACCAGAACTTCCTAGCCCTCTGCGCTTCAGGATACTACGACGGATGCCTGTTCCACCGCAACATCAAGGGGTTCATGGTTCAGACAGGTGGATTCAGCTCGCGATTCGGTAACAAGCTGACGACAGGTGACCCCACTGGAACAGGCAAGGGCGGGCAAAGCATATGGGGTGAACCGTTCGGGGACGAGGTGCGGCAGACTCTCAAAGTGGGTTCCTCTGCTAGTGTCCGCACGTGCTGAGCTGATCGCAGTTCAACGCGCGAGGGATTGTCGCCATGGCCAATGCCGGGCCGGGGACCAACAAGTCGCAAGTGAGCCCACCATCACACATTCAAGCTTACACAGTTCTTCATCTCGTATGCCAAACAGCCTTCGCTGGACGGCAAGTACACCATCTTTGGACGGGTGATCGACGGGCAGGACAGCACACTCGACATGCTCGAGCGAGTACCTGTGAATGCCAAGAACAGACCGGAGAAGGAGATCAAGCTCGAGACCGTGACCATCCACGCAAACCCGATAGCGGACGCGCAGAAGTAGATTACATATTACAATTACCTATGTACACCAGCTCTAGATTGCCACCTAAGCACCATACCACCCTGTTGCGGACGGACCCTCTGTGGAGACTGGTGCACGTGTCGGGATAAGCGGCTCGCGGAGGTCGAAGAGCTTGATGGCCTCGCGCCATGTCGCCATGTCCATCTCCATCACTGCCTGGTGCCTGACTACTCCCTCATCATCATCATCGCTACGCGGCGTACGCGAGTAGATCATGACGAGGCCGCTGTCGGCCACGTCGATGCCAGCCCGGCCTTCGCGCACGAGAAACGAGACGTAGAAGATGTTTTCCACGGTTTGCGAGAAGCTCTGAGGATTGCACACAAACGCGAAGAAGTTGACGCCTTCCCCGGCCGCGTCGAGGCGGCGCAGCGTCTTGTCGACCTGCGGTCAGTTTCATCCCTGGCCAAATCGCTTACACTTCGGACATTGGCCAAAGTCGGGTCGGCTGCCTTGGCCTTAGTCTGTGTTTCGACCTCTACCGGTCGCTGCTCTGGCGCGACGGCCTGCCGCACCCGCTGCCGCTTCTCCTTCCGCGTGTGCTCGACTCCCAGTGGCCCGTAGCTGATGTCAGTTCTACCACTTGAAAGGCTTACAGGAACTCGATACCCGGTGCGCGCCGGCTCATTCGCGCCGCCATCCACCCCAACGTCTCCCAACTACCGAGGTTGGCGCGCCGTGGTGCTTCCTCGTCGCTCCCGGCTTCTTCCTCCTCGATATCCAACACGCCTTTGACCCTGGAATCAGCATCGCCTGAACTCGACGAACCTGGCGAGGAGCTCGTCGACGTCAAATGACGCTCCCCCAAGTTTCTGTTTACGCAGCAGGACGGCACTCATCTCCGCCGCCTCGCGCACGACACGCGCGTCCTGGTTAGCAATGTCCGTGTCGCGGACACGGTAAAGCTGGTCAGCGCCGCGCAGGATGTCGATAATTGCCTCGGGAGCAACATTCTCTAGATTGGACCGCATGTCTCCCGTCAGCACCCGAGGAAGGTGGGCTCACCGTCGGTCCGGCCCTGGAGGTCATTGAAGCGGCGCGAGATGTCAGCCTTCTCGCGCGGATCGAGGGAGGCAAAGACCTCGGAGCGCCGCAAATCGTCCAGGTCGCTTGAGCGCCGGCGTCTTCTCTGTGTCCCGACCATTGTGCTGTGGCTTTGTGATAGACTGTGGAGAAGTTGAGTGGAGGAAAGTAAACGCGCGACGCGTCAAAACAAAGACATTTGCGGAGGCTTATTGCCATTAGCCTTCCAATTGGGTCAGTTTCCAATTTCATGCCTTGATAGTCCCTACTTCCCTGTCCATTTGCCACTCATCATCACCCTGATCATGACAACGGGCAGGCTTCTTGAGTCGGGTGAGCTGGATACAGCGCGGCGCTGGCTGACTGCAGGCGTGCAGGGCGACGTCTACGTGGTTCGTCGCGATACACTCGTAGTAGTGAAGGTGGTGCATGCTCCAAAGGACGGTGACGATCCGCAGCTGAGGCCCCACAACGCCGCACGCGAGGCAAAGCTCCTCGCCAGCCTAAGGCACCCCAACGTACGCAGCTTTTCTAAACTGGAGAGACTAATGGCAGATCGTCACTCTACTAGAGTACACGTACGACGGAACGCACCGACTGACTCTCGAGGCCCTGCCGTTGCGTCTTTCCCGCGTGGCTCAGCACATGGCTGACGAGGGCGCGTTTATCCTTGTCGCGCATGCTCTCTTCTCAGCCCTCAAGTTCCTCCACGCGAGGGGCATCGCACATCGCGACATCAAGCCGGACAATATCCTCCTCTCGACGGATGGGGTGCCAAAGCTGATTGACTTTTCTACTGCATGGATCGAGGGAGGAGGAGGAGATGACGGGCAAGGCAACATGGTGTGCCAGATTGGCACTGGGTCAGCTCAGGATCCGGCAATAAGCTGACAGCAGACCATACCGCGCTCCGGAGCTCCTCTTCGGGCCGCACGCTTATGATGCTCGGGCGATCGATCTTTGGGCGGCGGGTGCGACGCTGGCTGAGTTCTACGTTGTGTGCTCGCCCTTGAGAAGTCTATGGGACTCGTCACCCACTGGGCGCCCGATAACGGCCCGCCCAGATGGAGACAGCCCTTGCCCAACCTGCGCAGGAGGTAACTCTGGATCAAGCAGCTCGTGCCAAAGCAGTTCAAGACCAAGAGGAAGCACCGCTGATGAGGATAACCGATCCCCCACCAGTCGAGATAGAAGAGGCAGCGCAAGGGCGGACAGCCCTAGTTCAAGCAGTTCAGTAATCACCTTGGAAGATGACTACCAGTCGACACCCCTGTGTGGGACCTTTTTCAACGCGACCTTTGGCGACCTGGGGCTGGCCGGCAGCATCTTCGACGTGCTCGGCACGCCTACCGCTGAGACGTGGCCGGTGAGTGCGACTCACACCCTCTCCCTTCTGACTCCAGTCCTTCACTAGCCTTCCCGATGCAGCCAAAGTCCGCTTTGACCCGAGGCCACCACGGGGTATCAGGAAGGAGCTGTGCGCGCCAGACACTCCTGCCAGTGTTCTAGAAGCTGTGCTCCGCCTCGATCCGGCTCAGAGGGCCAGCGCGGAAACCGTGTTCTCCATCGTGGAACGGCATGGCGAGGAGTACGAGTGGCATGGCATGGTCTCAATAAGAGAGCATGCAATGCGAAAGAGGCAAGGCCTGGAGTGCTTCTTGGAGACCGGAGAAGAGTTTCGGTCCATAGATTTGTGGGGCTGAAGATGGAATGGAGCGGGTGTAAGGATGTCATTGCCTTTTGTGACTCTCATGCCACGCGGTACCCAGGGCGAAGGGGAACCAGTATCTCTCGACTCACCTAACGGATTGCCTTGGGATGTAGCATTGCCTAGAGATCACTTGCAGCTTGTCGCATAGTAGGTCCTGCTCGTCCGAAACGCTGCGGCGCGGTTGGCGTCGCAGAAGACGCCGGCCTGCATAGTGTCAGGGTGCTGCCTGGGTGCGGCTGTCGACTCAATGACATCGAGTCGAACCGGTACCGTGCTGTCAGCCGGTCAGACGGCCAGGTCAGCCGAGACATCCTCGGGCCACATCCAAGTCATCACGAAGCCACACCCTCTACCCCAGCCAGTCTAACCGCCAGGTGCCTCCCAGCACCCACTCTTGCTAATACTTCATGCACGATAGCCACAGAACAATACAATCATACACTTGCGCCACTAGAACTCGGGGCCGCCTGACTTGGACACAGGAGATGCGGGTTGGAATCGAGATCGCGAGTCGGGTTGGCTCCGAGCCATTCTGCGGCGACCACAGTGGACGGAGGGGAGCGCCTACTCCGACAGCTCCTCGAAACCCAGCTCCCCGAACGTGTTCTCTGATGCATACATGATGTACAGGAACCCATCCTCGTCCCTGCTGTCAGTTGCGGCCTCAAAGCAGTTCACTCACTTGTGCTCCTCATAGATGGCGCTCATAAGCGCGGCAGTGGGTGGGAGAATGTCGTCGACGAAGATGAAGATTGCCTTCTCAGGCGAGAGCTTGATCCGCTTGCTGCAGGTCAGCTCACATGGTCTTCCCTGCATCACTTACCGAATCACGTAGACGAACTGGCCGACCGTGAGGTCTGCTGGCACAAGGTACTTCTTCTTGTCGATGGTCGGAATATCACTCTTCTCAACCTTCTCGCAGATGACCGGAATACGGTCCGAGTACTTCTGACGGATACGCTCGGCCTCAGCCTTGCGCTTGTCTTGAAGAGAAAAGTAGACGAGGCGCAACACGGCCACCCGAGTTGAAGGAAGGCGAACGCGCGCGGAGATAGCCGCCGCAAGATAAGACGATGCGTCGATCACGATAGGATGACGAGGGCAATGGGTGCGGCGAGGAGTGTAGTCGAGCGGAAGGGGACGGTGGAGTGGCGGAGACGTGATGATGGCGGACAAAGGTCGATCGTGTCAGCATCCACGCACACATGTCACAATGACGGAGCGTACCAAAGGGATGCTCATCCTTGAACTTGGAGCGGACCATTGCTAGGTGATGTGTCGGTATCAAAGCACTGCGAGGTGGGGGACTGTGTTGAGAAACGTCGATGCAAGTGACGGTGAGTGGATGATGGAGTGGAGTGGAGAGTGGGTGGTGGCAAGGGCGTTATAGTAGACGGGTAGACAGTGCAAAGGCGTTGGCCAAAGTGCGTCAGTGGATGGACGGGTAAGGGCAGGGTGGCAAGCGACGGTGGAGGTGAGGGGTGATTGGTGTGGAGGCGTGGAAGTGAATGGTTGATAACTTACGGGCCTGAGTGTCGGCCAAGTAAGAAGTAAGAAGTGACGAAGAGGTTGAGAGTGATGGAGAGGAGAGGCGAGTCAACGTGGTTGATGCAAGGTCCAACACCAACAAGGCATCTGTGCATTGGCCGTGCTGAATGACCTGAACGGTGGGGAGGGACCGTCTGTGGCCTCACCTGGAATGGTGCCTTCCAAGCCCTAAGGCCGAACAAGTCACAATACCATGCATAAGCATCGTGTACGGTGGGTGGCAAACATGCAGGTGGATTTGATCCCGATCGAACACGCGTCCTTTCGGAATACCACGTGGAAAATCACGTGACCAACTAAACTGACCGGAATTAATCCTAACGCTTGTTGTGGCAGTTGACAGGTGGCCGGGACAACCTGAACAATCACCAGAGCCATCCCGAGATGCCACAGCTGTCCAGACCAAGCGCCAACTCGGACATATTGGCATGCCATTCCACGGAAGATCTGGGGCACTCCAACGCCCTACTTGAAACTCATCCAGCAGCAGAGCACTGGGCTTCTTATCAACAGGGACGGAGCATGTGGCCGTTTCCAAATCTTGTCAGCCTGGGTCCGTTTCTGTTGCCACTCATAGAACCGCATCCCTGCTCGCTGCACGCCATTCCGTTTCGGACATCCACTTCACCCTAAATTTGCGATTTGTCTGATCGACGAAATCTGACGCATTTCAATGACATCGCAGTTTGGGTCAAAGCCGTACAGCAGCAGGTAGTGACGTTCTCTCGTCACCGGAACGGTACCAACCTTTGTGGCATGGGTGCAAAGGATGTAGCTCCGGAGCCGAGGTTCAGAATCGTGAACGGGCCAGCACCCCGGATTCAACTTGAGCGCTTGATAGAAGCCATGCTGCTAAGCCCGTCGGATGCCCGTCTTATCCAGCGTTCGAATCCTCTCGACATGAAAGAAAAGGTTGGCAGTGTTTGTTCCGACTTGCGCAAATGGCGTTTTAGCATTGCGCAAAACTGTCTCGTCTCGTGCCTCGGCGTCGCTCGTGATCTGTAGTGCAGCGGGGCACCAGGGCATCCAGAATGCCAAGCCAGGTTGGAGGAGCAATTCAATTTGCGAGTCTGCGTCCAATCAGGCAAGTTGGAGTCCCGCCAAGACGTATATGTTTCTGCCAAGCATCGCGGATGTAACAGCGTCTCATCTCTGCCCACCCGTTGGAAACGTGGGAAGAGGCTTGTTGCAGTTCATCCCATCCACATATGTATTTGTGGTGAGACTTGTGTTCTAATTGTGACATGTCAGGTCTCAATCGAGAAGCTGCGTATATGTCGGAAGCAGGGAAGATCAATTACGACTGCGGAGAGAAGATGACGATGTCGACATTGAGTGGCAGTCTGCGTACCGGCCTCCAGTACCTCGAGGATCGGAGGCTAGATATGTTCTCTCGGATTGAATCGCCGGAAAGTGTCACTTGGAGGCCACCAAAGTTGTGGGTGGCTGACTGGCTGGGCCGCTGCAGGCACGTTTCGTGTCGTCATGGCTGTACTGGAAGAGGACGACTCTTTTTGTAGCGCTGAGAGGCTTGCGTTGACAAGGTTTAGGAGGACGTATCGTGGTCGAGAAGAAGAGCGACGAGTGCGACGTCGGTTGGGTCGGTAACGAGAGCAGAGTTGCAAGTATTTCCCAAACGAGGTATTAGGAACAAGGCAAGAGTCGGCATTACATTGAAGCTGGAGCTCAAGCGCCTTGAGATAATCAGACTGCGCATTTTCAGGGACCTGGAATGCCCTGGGGACCGGGGGATGGGATGACTGTGCTGGGGACCCGAAGGAGATGAGACTCCACAGCGATTGTCATCATCAAGTTGGGTTCAATGCTTTCTGCTTCAAATTGCTTGACCCCTTCAAAGTGGGGGGCGGATGCTGGCGGTCGTCTGCGAATTGAGTAAAGCCCGTTTTCACACCAAACGCCAAACGCCAGTGTGAGGCGGCCAACGACGGAGCCTAACGTCACCCTGCTTCTTACAGACCTCTGACTACCCCCTGGTTCCCAAACGTTCCGCAGGCTTTCTATTGCCTCGTGGTGAGCGACAGACACTGAATCACCTTGTCTTAGTTTTCAAGCAGTGCAGTCGCCAAGTGGTGGTGTTTAGAGTGCAAGTTGTCAGTCGGATGGGATGCAAGACGGCCGTGACCGTGTGGTGGGAGTTGTTTTGAGTTGACAGCCAAGTCGTACCTGGTTTATCATGGAGCATTGTAGAGGGCGAGTTTACCCTGCTTAGCCCCCTATGAAAAATGCGTTGAGAGCCATGGGCAATTGGCCTGCGGGGCGACTTCGAGGTCCTAAATCGGATACAGGGGCAAAGAGCCCCTTACGTCTTTACGTGCCTTTGCTCATCCTAGGCGGTGCTGGGGTGACAAGCGTAGGCTCTGTTACGCCGACTGAGCATCAAGCCATGAGATCATTCAATCTCTCGTAGGAGCCATTCAGGCAGAGAGGGAGAGAGAGAGAGAGAGAGAGAGAGAGAGAGAGAGAGAGAGAGAGAGAGAGGGCCCAACAAGGCCTCTTCGCTCAGGCGCAGTAACAGCAGCGCAGCAACCCTTAGCTCACCTTGCAATATTGATAGACTGACGTCTAGTAGATTGCAGCGTCCCCGCAACCACTCGTTCAGCCCATCAACGCATCTTCTGCATTGCAACCACTCCATTCTCCTTCCTTGACCCTCCCAACTCAATCTTCCAACGCTCCCACCTTGTTCGACATCCTTGTCCCCTCCCGTCTCCGCATCATTGAAAGCGAACCGACCAGGCTGTCCGTCCCACTTGCTCTTTCCTCGCCCATCGCAGGTGTCGCCAAGCTCCGGCTTTTCATCCTCGTGCCGGTCTGTGTTGATTTGGCCGCCCCCTTCTGCCCAGAACATTGTATTCATTCGAGGTGCAACCCATCGCATCCAACACGCACTTGACATAGTTCGACCTGTACAAAGTTGTGGCGCTTCCCGCATTCGCTCATTGTTTCGTATTCCCCTTCCCACACGGTGGCCCTACTCCTACCTGGCCCGCCCATCAACTCTCCTTCACGCCGAGGTCTGGGCCCATCTTACGCATCACGCACAGCAACATCAATAAGACTTCCTTCCCCCTTCACTTGCAGGCCCCAAAGATCCCGCGAACCCGATACACCCTCCCCACGCATCTCTCTCCGCACCTCTCGGTTCATTCCTGAAACCCAGAACGTCACCACGCACTCGACTTGATCAAAGGCCTGCCATTGTCACTTCTGCACCATCCTCATCTTCTCCCAAGCAATCTCACAACTGCGAAGCAACCCTGTGCACCTTGCTCGGCCCCGAAAGATCCACCGCCAAGTGTACTGTGCCCCGCACGTCCGCAAAGTGCGCCCGACCAATCGCCAGCTGGCAGTTAGCACAGGCTTGAAGCTCCGGTGATCGGAGTACGGGGGCTCGACGTCAGTCTGTGATCCATTACTCTACACGTGCTGGATCTCTGGCCACGGCCGTCTAAAGCGAGCTCGCCCCTCTTCGCGCAGCCTCGCTGAACCACCTCGCTTCCCCCAAACCCGACCCCTTCACCCATTCATCATGCCTCTCTCCTTGCGTCGCAAGGGCAGCATCAGCTCGCTCCTGAGTGGCAGGGGCCATCGCCGATCCACATCCGAGCAGTCGCTCGGCGACATCAAACGCGACGTGAACCCTTATACCCACACCAGACAGCCCAGCGGCGCGCTCTTCGCCCTCACACCATTGCATGATGAGGACCGCCGCTCTTCAGCCAAGGCCCGCCCACCACCTTCCTCGTTCCGTGGCGTTCGGCCAGCGCCTCCGACCTCCAGTCCAAAGAGCGAGGAACAGGCCCTGGCAGCTCTCGGGGTCCCACTCCATTCCCGCCCCGGACGCGCACATTGGGTTGTCGACTCGCTGGAGACGCATCGCGGAACCCAGATCTGGTCCCATCAAAGTCGTGTGATCCTCGTTGTTGGCGGTGAGTTGTGCAGGGCGTGTAGCTAGAGCGAAATGAGTGCTGACGCTACCTTGATCTGAACAATATTTCCCATGCGTCCAAACACCTACTGGATATCTCGCACAGAGCCAAGCCGCGCCGCGTTGGCCCCCCTCCTTTACTCACCCGCGTTTGCGGACACTCTCATCTTGGTAGGCTCACTCGAACCTATCCCTGAGATTGAGCTTCTCAACTCGCCGTCGCACCTCCTCCACTCGGATCCCATTTATCCTACCGTCCAGCCGTTCCAGCCCCCGACTACTGCTGTTGCGGAATCCGCTCACCCAGTAACGGTCATCCTTCAATACGGCGTGGCGCTGGCAGAGGCTCATCGTCGGGACATCAGCGCTGCTACCCCGGCGATCGGTCTTCGCTCACGTCGCGGCTCGTCAACATCACTGAGTGGGTCCCAAACTCCCCCAGGGACTCCCCGGACTCGGCGTAAACTGTGGTCGTTCGGATCGAACACGTCTGTTGAAGGACCATCGCCTTCCGGTTCACAGCAGGGGTCGGTCCTCGACCTGTCTCGCTTTGTCTCGGAAAGCGGCCGTAGCGCCACGCCATCGATTCTTGGCGACAAGGAGCGCAAGGTTTCACACAGGAGAAGCTCATCGCTGTTCAGGAAGGACCAGGTCATCTCGGACGGCTCGCCAATTGACGCAGTCATCAACTTTATTCCCTTCGCCGACCCTCGTTTGGACCAACAGCGCGTCTTGCAAGCCATGCTCCAGAACACTGTCGTCCTAACGACTGCAGCTTTACCCATTCTTGCCACGACTGTGACGTCGTCTAGCGTTATCGCTCAGATCGCGATCGCTGAACTGTCGCCGCTGTCGCTCATTCACATTGTACCTGTCGACGCTCCGCTCCAGCTTCCCACTGTTATCGAACGATTCTTACTTCCGTTGCTTCCGACTGTGGCCAGTAGAGTGCGCCGGCCATTATTCAGTTGCGTCACTGGGTACGGCGCGTGGCTTACGCCCTCGACGGATCCTGGAAACGGCGGTGCATCTGGAGCGGAAACGCTCCTGTTTGGTGGCGTCAGATGCCCCAACCACATTGCCGAGGCGGAAGGTGTCAAACCCCAAGCCATGCTTGCGGGCTGGGACCACTGCGCTGCATCGCCCGGCCTGCTTACGGAGGCGGCGGAGAACATGAGGACGCCGCCGACTTTCTCCCGCCAGGCCTCACACATGGCTCTGTCGGAGCTCCGCACGCAACCGACCCGCCCAGGCGGCCCAAGCAGCAGCCAGTCGACGATGACTGTGGTATCACCTGCTACCTCATCCCCTCCGAGCTCGCCTAGCATCGCGTCATCTCGCAGCCTCCCTCCCGGCGCCGCTCCAGCTCGCAGTCCCTCTCCGACTGCAGCTCTTAGGGCTGCGGCGAAGCTGAAAACCGAGTCCAAGCGCGCGGTCTCGCCTCATCAACGACCCCAGCAGTCTCGGGCAAAGACTCCGTCGCCGCCTCCCAGAGCCGCGGAGTTCGTCACTGCCACAGAGGTACTGACTATGCCGGCGAAGCGCTCTACGACGCGCCCGACATCTGACGAGCTGCGGACTAAGACGCCCACCCCGGACAAATACGTCCGATCCGAGAGCGTGACGCCAACGGCCACGTCTACTTCCACATTCACCTCGAGATTCGACCCCCGTTACAGAGAGATGGAGGCGAAACGCGAGGCGGCGGCGGATGGGACCATGAAAGCTCAGGCCAAGGCAGCGCTCACAGCCACTCTGACGACTACTTCCTCCACATCACGGCGGACTCAACCATTCCCCAAGGGGCCGGCGCCAGAGCATGGCGTGCACGATCGGCGTGCGCACGGCCCTTCAGGCCTTCGCAATGCTGTCACAGCACCGGGTCAGAATCTTCAGCCGTCGCCGCCCACTCCTGAACTCGATCCCAGTTCATCGTCATGCTCGAGCAGTTCTGTAATCGAGCCGAGCTGGTCCGAGGAGCGCAATGGCAGCAGCGCGCAGAGCAGCAAGCACTCATCATCGACGCAGCAGAAGACGCCACCATCCAAGCCGATTTCGAGAAGCATCAGCCGCCGAGGACTGTCCGGTTTCACGAGCATCTTCAAGCGCCGCAGTGTCAAGGCTTAGTTTTGTCCCGGCCTTGGTTTTCCCACTGAACGGTAGAGAGTAGAGGAGAAGCCATCACTACCTACCCACGGTAACGGACGATGATTGTGTCCATTCATAGCATTGATCTCTTTGCATCGCACAAACACACGGCGATGGTCATCATAATAGTAATGAGAAAATGCCTCACCCACATGCTGCCCACCAGAGTGTAGGATGAGGCTGTGGGAAGATTGGACATGACGGGGTTGGAAAGGAGTGACATGACTCGCCTGATTGTGAAAATCGAAACGGGAGTGGGCTCCATGCCGCCGCCGCCGCACACGACATGGGGTGGGCCGGATGAGAACATTAAGGGAGTAACGGCAACACGGCAAAGCTCCCGGGAAGCAGGGCGGTCCTTGGGAACCACGTGGTCTCCTCTGCCGGTTGTATTTCGGATCTAGGCGTCCAAATACCATAGGAAACCTACTCATTGATAGGCGCGTGTACGCGTTGGGGACCGCGTTACATCATAGACGCTCTGGGAACGTGGTCCGCGCCACAAGCTGCTGGCGTTGGACAGCGCGTGGTCTCCCTCTGGGGCGAGACGCGGCGACAAGTCCCCGGCCTCCTGGCCATCCAACATTCATAAACCTCCCTCCACCCTCCACATCCACCATCCACATCCCCACCAATCCCCCACACCATGTCTGCGTTCGACAAGGCCGTTGCTATCGTCAAGGCTCTCCCTGCTGACGGGCCGACCAAGCCCACCCAGGACCAGCAGCTCGAGTTCTACGGCCTGTTCAAGCAGGCCAACGAGGGCGACTGCACTGGTCCTGCTCCCAGTGAGTTTGGGCTGCGCCGTGCTCCTGGTTGCCGGCTACCAGCTGCTGGCTGGTCGATGCGCTCGTCACACCGTGTTCAGCTCGCCGCTTGCGGCTCGCGGCTCACAGTGTCTCACCCCACCGCTCACTGCGTTCGCTGACTCCAGGCGCCTTCAACTTCACCGCCAAGTACAAGTACAACGCGTGGAAGAAGCTCGAGGGCATGTCCAAGGAGGACGCCAAGGGCAAGTACGTCGCGCTCCTCAAGTCTGTGAGTATATTGTTGGTGGTGGGTTGGGGAGGTGTGAGGTGTGTGGAGGGCTGTGTGGGTTTGGCCCAATTGCTTGCATGCCACGCCCAGTGTGCACGGACCCACGCCCCCAAGCCCCATGGATTCCACAAATCCGCTAACAGTAGATGCTTGAGAAGGCCGACGATGCCGACTCGAAGAAGGCGCTCGAGGAGCTTAACGGTGAGTACACGAGTTGCGGGATTAGGCTAGACCCAGCTGACGCCAGCTGCCGCCTAGATATATTAAGATGTCAGATCATTAGGTTTACAGATAAGAGCGGCGTAGACTGACGACACTGATGAGGCACACACTGACGCGAGGCTGCCAGGCATGATCGGAGCTGGGAAGGGAGGCCGCTGTGCTGGTGGACGCTCTCGTGCAAAGCCAGCAGTGACTCATCGGCGGGGTTGAAATGCCCTTCCAACCGATTTCAACTGGACATTGGCAGACCGATCCATAAATAGGGCGACCATGTAGTCCACCGAGGGGCGCGCCACGACCTCACACGGCGCACAGACTGTGGGTGACAGACAGACGCGTCCCCGTTTGCCAGCATCGCGTCAGCGTCTCAGCGCCGTCAGCCGTAGTCATGTACCGAGCATGAACACTATTGCATTCTTTCCTTCACGCGACTGCTGTTCCAGAAACCGTCCTAACCCCCGCCCCTCTACCTCCCTTTCAAGCGCCCCCATGCATCCCCGCACCCCCCACACGCCATCATCGAAATGGGGAGCCCAGACAGGCACGGCCGGGGCGCCCCGGCCGTTTGTGCCAGTATTAGGCCTAACCAATCGGACCGGTTCGGTTAATGCCATCGGCCTCAATCGGGCGTCACGATCCAACTTCGGGTGTTGGTTATGCACCAGTTCCCCAGCTCCGATCACGCCTGCACTTGCCTTGGGCAGAGCTGAACGCGAGCCTGAACGCTCGCTCCCCTGCACTCTCCACCGAACCGCCTATGCATACATGCATCATGCTGCTTTTTATGCTACCGACATAGGACATGATTAGTTCTTCTTGTCCTCGAGGATGGCCGAGATGGAGGCCCAGACGAGCTTGGGGCTCTGGGCAGCGTCGACAGGTGCCCAGATGCCCGTCTTCTGGTAGTAGTTGACGACCGGGCCCGTCTGCTTGTGGTACGTCTCGAGGCGCTTCTTGAGCGTCTCGGCGTTGTCGTCCGAACGCTGGATCAGCGGCTCGCCCGTGATGTCGTCGGTCATCGACTTCTTGGGCGGGTTGACTTGGGTCAGCAAAGCTTACAATAACCTTACACTCTCTGTGGTACGAGCGGCCCGAGGCGGGGTGGATGAGGCGGCCGGTGATGCGCGAGATGAGGAGCGCGTCGTCAATCTTGAGCTCGATGGCGTGGTCGAGTCTCTTGCCCTTGGCGTCGAGCATGCTGTCGAGCTTCTCGGCCTGGGGCACCGTACGCGGGAAGCCGTCGAGGATGAAGCCCTCCTTGCAGTCCTTGTTGTTCTCGAGCTCCGACTTGATCATGTTGACCATGATCTCGTCCGAGACGAGGCCGCCGGCGTCCATGATCTTCTTGGCCTCCTTGCCGAGCTCGGTCTGCGCAGCGACCTGCGAGCGCAGCATGTCGCCCGTGGCGAGGTGGCACACGCAGTACTTGTCCGCGATCGCGGGCGCCTGCGTGCCCTTGCCTGTGTGTTAGATGGCGTTAGATCCACTGACGTCGCCGGGGCTGGAGCAAGGCTGACCGGGCGTAGCACAGCGATGCAGATGGCATCACCGCCCGTCGCCCATCACTGCGCTGCTCGGCGCTCGGCTCCCAGCTCTCGGCTCCCGTCTTAGGGTCAACTTACCTGCGCCAGGTGGGCCCATGAGGACGAGCTTGGGGGCAGACTTGTTGCCGGTCAGGTCGCCGACCACCGACTTGACCGCGTCGCCGGCCTTGGCCTCAAGGTCGCTAATCTTGGCCTGGAGCTGGGAGGGTTAGCTTTCTCGCAGCTTGCTTCGTGAGTAGAAACAGGACACACCTTCGAGACGAGGCCCTTGAGGTGCTCAATGTCGTTGGACTTGTCAGACATGGTGGCTTTTACAGAGGATAGAGTAACCAGATCAAACAGATGTCGGAGCGGAGTTGATGCCCTTTAGCCTGGAGGCTGGGCGGCCTCGAGAGGCCTGGCTCGTCACCGCCAATGGGGGCGGCTATTGGTCGGCCAATAGAACTTTTGGCCGAAAGCCGGGTAAGGAAGCGGACTTTGGTCGGCAACAAGCCCACGCGGAAACAACAAGCCCACGCGGAAACCACGTGACAACAATTTACCTTTGTTGAGTTTGGCGGGTAAGTTTGGCGGGTACCGTGATTTGTATATGACAATGATATACATTTGTATATAGTTAAGGATCACTATTGTATATGCATCCGTAAATGACGTGTAAAAGGGAAGGGCATGTTTGATCCCGCTTGGGCTGTATCCCGACAACATTTATGTAATGCACCGTGGCACATTCGGTGTCGGTGTTGAAGAAAATTAAATGACGTCAGCGTCACCCCCCACCCACTCCCTCCATTATCAGCAGCGGCGTGCAGGCCGTCGGTCTCCACCCCTGCCATCGCCTGAGCGTCAGCGTCACCCATCGGCCAGCAAGCGGTGCAAAGTATTCATAATCTCGTCCATCACCTGCATTGACTACTTCCCCATCCTTGGCTCACACTAATACACAAGAGCTAGCAGCTCGCTCTTCACGATATCACTCTTGCGCGTTCTCCGCGCCTCTCTCAACCCTCTCCCATCACATCTCGCATTTGCCACCCGCAGCCTCTCCGCCATGGCGACCGCGACTTACTCCGAGGTGAGTCACCCGTTACCATCCCCTGTGTCAAAGCTGACGCCAGCAGCCGGTCCCAACCCACTCGATCGCTGCGTCGACCAAAGCTTCTCCAGCCCCCTCAACGTCCGAGCCGCCGGCGTCGCGCGCCATTCCAACCGACTTCCGCTCCTCCCTCGCAGCATGGTGGGCATCGAGCGGATACCGCGACGCGCGAGTGGCCGAGGACCGTCTCCTCCGCCGCCTGCCGTACTACCAGCCCCCGCCTCCAGAGCCCTCCCGCTCCTGGTTCTCGCGGGGCCACCACACGCCGCACGCATCCGCTGCGACCTCGGTTCCCCCGCCAGTCCCAACGGACGGGCTGCTCGCCACGCTGCGGACGGTGTTCATCCCCACTCCTGACCCGGCCTTAGCGCCGCCCAGACCAGACATGCGAGTGGACGAGGACTCGTCCATCTCCTCCGAAGATTCCATTACCGTCGCAAAGAAGCACAAGCACGCACGCGCACTCCACTGCCGCCACGCCGAGGGCCTTGCCGACTACATCAACACGCTTGAATTCTCATCACCCGCCACCAAGGGCAGCAAGGAGGCAGTGGTGGTCGTGCACGGCTACGCGGCTGCTCTGGGCTTCTTCTTCCGGAACTGGGATTCTGTCGCGCGTGCAGCCGACTCGACGGGACGGCGTACCTTCTTCCTCGACTGGCTTGGGATGGGCCTCTCCTCTCGCCCCAACCCCGCTCTTCTTGCTGCGCCCACCGGCTCCCCGACGGAGGCGCGTGTCGCGCGCGCCGAGCACTTCTTCCTCTCCTCCCTCGAGGCATGGCGCGCAGCAGAAGGCATCGACCGCATGGTCCTCGTCGGCCACAGTCTAGGCGGATACCTCTCAAGCGCGTACGCGCTCAAGTATCCCGAGCGTGTGTCTTCTCTCATCCTCGTCTCGCCCGCCGGCATCCCGCACGGCCAACTGGGCGGGACGGCCCCGCCCACCGAAAAACCAGCAGAGGGCGCGTCCCTGGACGCCGCCGCTGACGCCGCCGAGTCCGAGATGCACGACCCCGCCGCCTCGGCCGCTGAGGCAGAGGCTGCGTCGCACCCGCAGCAGAGCGCGACCCGCCGCGGCGTAACAAAGTTCTTCCTGTGGGGTTGGGAGAAGGGCCTGTCCCCCTTCTCGATCCTGCGTGGCATCGGCCCATGGGGTCCCCTCCTGGTCGGCAAATACTCTTCGCGCCGGTTTGCGTCGCAAAGCGCCGAGGATGTGCGCGATCTCCACTCGTACATCTACGGCACGTCTGTGATGCGAGGCAGCGGCGAGTTCTGCATCTCGCACCTGCTCGCTCCGGGTGCGTATGCGCGAATGCCGATTGTGGACCGCATCGCGCCGCTCAAGGTGCCTGTGACGTTCATGTATGGCGACAGCGATTGGATGGACGTCGACGGCGGCTTGGCGGCAAAGGAGGTGCTCGCCAAGGCTGGGAACGATGAGGTCGACGTGCACGTCGTCAAGAACGCCGGACACCACCTGTACCTGGACAACCCTGAGGACTCGAACGCCATCATCGAGGCTGCGATCCGTGCCGCTCCCAAGGTGGAGCAAAGTACCGCCCACTAGACCAAGTATTCTACTGTTGACTTTGTATAATAGACACCTAGATGCGTACACCCTATGTCTTGTCCACACTTGCTGCTCGTCCACGTGAGACATATAATATACACACACTCTACATCTACTGCGGGGTCATGGGCCGCGGCGTGCTTGCCAGAGTACCGCCAATAGGGAGGGGGAGTTTGGGAGTTGGCGTAGTCGCGGCACTAGCGCTCCGGCTAGTCACGGCCGACGTGGTCCCCGAAGGAGGCGGCGGAATATCGGTCTTGAGCACCCGCGTAGCCTTCTTCTTGGGGTTGGGAGCATTCTGGTTCTCGCTCATGTAGAACCGCCTGAGAAGCATTATCGCCTCCTCGCGCAGATACCCGCCAACCGCCTCGAATGCCGGGTTTGTATCGAGCATGTCGCTGGGATCAGCTTTTCTTTACCACCAGCAGACGGTTTAATCAAGGACTGCGCAAACCGAGCCAACCCACCTTGTCGACACATCCAGCACACTCCCGCACCCGCCGAAGCGGTCGTTTCCGCATCCGTAGACGACGCGCCCGATCCCGACTTGCCGCAGCGCACTGGCACACATCACACACGGCTCGACGGTGACGTAGAGCGTGATCGCGGACAGTGGCGGCGGGTTGTACGGCAGGAGGTGGTCGATCGCCTCGAGCTCGGCGTGGAGGGTTGCCTGTGTGTTAGGAGTTTGAGGCAAGGGGAGGGGGGAGAGAGCGTGATGGAAGGGCAGAGTTGAGAGGAGGGGGAAAGCCTGAGGGAAACCCACGTTTCGCCATTCATTCGTCCTATTCCGTGCACGCGCAATCGCCTGTCCGTCCTTTACGAAGACACAGCCGACTGGCACCTCTCCGTTCTGCAGCGCCTCCTCGGCCTGGTATCAGTCATGCCAGATATCATAGGGCGTACCATGTGCAGCGCCTCGCGCATCCAGCCGAGGTCTTCGGTTGCCTGGTCCTCTGGCGCAATGTAGGTCTGGTGTAAGTTCTGGGTGACCAGACACAGCTCCGAGGGCGGGATGACGGTGTCAAGAGCGTGGCCGAGCAGTACGGGCTAATGTACGCGCCAGCTTCTTGCAACCCGGCTAGTATTGTACTCACCGCCTTGTTCATGACAGGTAACTCGAAGTGCAGGTAACTCGTGGGTGATGTTGTCGAAAAGTCGATTCAGAACAAGTCGAGGTGGGTGGCCAAAGGTTTCAGGCACGAGTTGCACCAGCTCGAACTGTGCATCTGATGCATCGGCGCCTATCCTCATTGTGGCTACTGGCAGTCTCAAGCCTTAATCTGAAGCATCTGTAGACAGGAGAGAGGTAGGTCACAAAAGTATGGACAAAAACGGCGCGCCGGGAGTCGAACGTCCGGCGTGAATTGCTTTGTGACCGTAAGCCAGGTGGGCAGTCTGATGACCAACACAATGTCCTACGCCGTTTAGGAAGCAGGCGCAAGTTGGACGGGTATGTACCCAGCCACTGGCGGCTCGTGGACTGATGAAATCGCAGAGTGGGTTGACAACGGACGACATGTCGCCTTTCGGCCATCGCCATGTCACGAGTGACGGCCGGCATCTCCCGGTTCATCTCGGCCCGGCAGCTTGGTCTCGGCATCAACACTTGCAGACATGCCCACTGCCATGCCCACTGTACACAAGAGAATAACCCCAATCCTCTGCTCTGCTCACCAGCACTCACCCCCAGCTCCCACACTAACCATGGTCGTCATCTACGAAGCGCCCTATCCTGCCCCGTTCTTCCCACAACAAAACGTGTTCCAGTACCTCTTCCCCGAGGCGCCTGGCATCTCGCCCATCCCGCTCTTTGACGACAGCCTCCCCGCCTTCGTCGACGGCGTGACGGGCCGCACCCTCTCGCGCGGCGAGCTGCGCGACACCGCCCTCCGGCTCGGGGGCGGCATGCGTGCCCTGGCCCCAGACACCCCAGAGGTGGCGTGCATCTGGGGCTTCAACTCGCTCGAGTGGGTCGTGGCAGCGTACGCGTGCATGGCAGCCGGCGTGACCTTCAGCCCCGCTAATGCCGGCTAGTGAGTCCACCTACTGACCTAGCTAATGCAGCACCCCCGCCGAACTGGCACACCAGGTCAACGACTCTGGCGCGTCGCTCATCTTCCTCGCCCCCTCGCACCTGCCGGCCTTCAACGAGGCCCAGCCGCTGCTGAAGCGTGCCTTTCCCCCCGACCGCATCGTTCTCCTCTCAGAAACCTCGGTATCGCCTTATAAGACAATCTACGAGCTGCTCGGTCCCAAAATCGTCGCGCGCCGCTTCGATCGCGCGGACGCAGGCGCCACTGCATGGCTGTGCTACTCGTCGGGGACGACGGGCCTGCCGAAAGGCGTCATGACGAGCCACTTCAACATCACGAGCCAGATCCAGGCCGGTAATGTTGGCTTCCAGCGCATGCGGCCCGGCGACATGGTCCTCGGTTTCATCCCCTACTCGCACATCTACGGGGGCGTCATTGGCCTCCTGCAGCCCATCTCGCAGGGCGCTGCCACAGTCGTCCTGCCCCGCTTTGACGAGGTGCCTGTCCTACAAGCAATCGAGAGGGTAAGTCGCACTGGAAGCGGACTGACCCCAGTTCCAAGTCACAATGGCCCTGTTCGTTCCTCCCGTCCTGATTGTCTTCCTAAACTCGCCCCATGTGAAGAACTACGACCTGTCGTCCCTCAAGACCGTGTTGTGCGGCGCCGCCCCGCTCTCTGCCGAGCTCGTCCACGCGTTTACGGCCCTGATTCCTAAATGCCGCATAATCCAGGCATACGGCATGACGGAGACGTCGCCGAACATTGCCAACATGCACCGCGGCATCTCGGTCGGTCGAGAGTACTCCGTCGGCCGCCTCCTTCCGTGCTACCAAGCGCGCCTGGTGAAGGAGAACGGGGAGGATGCGGACCCGTCCAAAGGCGAGGCTGGCGAGCTGTGGGTGCGCGGCCCCAGCGTCATGAAGGGATACCACAACAACCCGGCCGCGACAGACGCCACCATCGCCCCCGGTGGCTGGCTGAAGACGGGCGATGTGGTCACCCGGGATGCGGAGGGGTGGCTCAGTGTCGTCGACAGGAAAAAGGAACTGATCAAGTACAAGGGTTTCCAGGTCGCGCCAGCCGAGATGGAGGGCCTGCTCATACAACATGAGAATGTGCTCGATGCGGGTGTGGTTGGCGTATACGACCCCACGCAGGCGACCGAGCTCGTCAGGGCGTATCTCGTGCTGGCGGGGACCGATAAGGAGAGGACGGCGGAGGATGTCGCGGCCTGGGTCGCTGGCCGCGCGGCTAGGGCCAAGCACCTCTCGGGAGGGATTGTGGTGGTGGACGCGATTCCCAAGAGTCCCAGCGGCAAGATCTTGCGCAAGCAGCTGCGGGAGCGGGCGAAGAGCGAGGCCGACCCGGTGGTGGCCATGCCTCGCGCGGCCAAGTTGTAGACCGGCGTAGTAGGATCAGGTTGCCATAGGTTGCATGAACACGCGAAGCAGGCCGCTACCGAGACTCGGCAACGGAGCGTGCGCCACTGACTGCTGTTGGGCAGCTGGGCATTGGGTGAGGCACATGTGCCCAGCTGATCCGTTGCAGTCTGTCTGTTATCTGTAAGCGTGCCGGCCAGGATCCTTCTCTTCGCCGCCTCTCGTCGCCTAATAACCTCGACCTCTGCAACCCAACATCGTTCATTGGCCCCAGTCCAACCTCTATCCACTCTCACGCTCCACTCGACTACTCATGGCGTCGAAATCCAACACCCCGCCGGTCAAGTCCAGCGCTGCAACAACCAGTAGGCCTCAGCCCACACCTCTCCCTACTGACCCAGGCCGACCCAGCCTCGACCGCCGCCGCTCTTTCGGCCCACCACACGGACCGCAACGCCCACAAGCGACGCCGGAACCCCTCCTCCGCATCCCGGACAAGAAGACGATCGCCAAGAAGCAACACCTCTTTACGCCCTCGCCCCTCGTCCTCCCGCCCGCTGTTACGGCTGAGGCAGAGATTGTGAGTCCTATTTCTCGCACGCCGTCACCGCCGCCGTCAGTGCTCGTCGCCGTCGCACCGCCCAACCACGCGACGGTGTTCCTCGCCGCGCCACAGCTGCCGATAGGCGCGTGCGACTCGGCCGTCGAGGCCATCGCCGCGCTTGCCATCGCGCCACAGAGCGACGAGGGCGAGGTGGAGGAGAAGGCCTGTCATGCAACCGGTACACCCATCGCCACGCCTAGTGGGACGGCGACGGCCTCCATTGCCGCTGCACTCTCCATGGCCTCCGTTTCCTCTGGTATTCCCGCTCCCTGTGGCCCCTCCGCGCCCCCTGCTCCCTGTGGGCCCCCAGCTCCGACTGCTCCTTCCTCCACTTCCTCTGGTCCCATGGAGCACTTGCGCCGGCACTCGTTCCCGTCGGTCGAGCCCGTACGGCCCTAGTCCCAGTCCCCGTCCAAGTCCCAGTCCCAGTCCCCAAAAGTCTATGCATACTTAGAGCTCGGTCTTGCCCTCGAGCTCGCCCGCGGGCTCCTCGGGCTCCTTGGGCCGCCCTATCCCGTCCTTGGCCATCGCCGCCTCGATCTTCTCGAACACGCGGTCCGTCGCGTATTCGACCGGATGGTCGAAGATGTACGGGAGGAAGGGCACGATGCCGATACCCACGAGGCTCGGCAGCCAGCGCTTCACCTTGACGTTCTTGACGTTCTTGACTGCCTTGGCCGTCTGCTTGACTGCCGTGTGGATCGTGAATGCGGGTAGTGCCATGGACGCCAGACCCTGGAAGACGGAACGCTTGACTGCAACCAAAGTGAGCCGGGTGGGCTCGGAGAAGTTGTTGGCCTCCCATGCTGTCGGGCCCTGTTCTTTGGCCTTGTAGGTTGTGAAGCCGACGTCGCCGATGAGGTACGCCCACGAGATTCCGTAGGCGGCCTTGACTGCGGTGAGCTGGCAGAGTGGCAAGAGTCAGGTAGGTGGAGGAGCGAGGCGGGGGAAGGTCGGGCCGACGGAGCAATGTGAGGAAAGGCGACGCGAGCGAGGAGAACAAGGACGACGGGAGCGAGCCGAAGAAAGACCAGACGTGCCATGCTTGTCGAGATCACTCACCAACCCAGTTGGGAACCACAGGCCGGAACGCTTCGCCAACATCCGACGCTGGAGTGAGCACATCCAAGGCGTCACACACTGTATGCAGTGTATCGCGAGCCAGCGCGCACGACGTTGCCAATGCGGCGGAGGTAGGCGGCTATGGTCAGTTGTGCCTGTAGTCGGCGCACCGTATCGGACATTGGAGTCGGTTGAGTCGGCGTCCTCCTCGACAAGTTGGTCGAGTCGATGCTCAGCCTTGTCCTCGACCTTGTGGATTTCATCCTCGACCTTGTCGGAAATGGGCTTTGTCATGCTGGGTTAAAATCGTGGGTGGGAGGGGAAGAAGGTAAACTGCATTGGCTCCAAATGGTGTCAATAATCTCGACCGAGCTAGCGAGCAGTCCAAGTGGTCGCTTGGATGCTTGCGTGGAGTGAAGAGTTTGATGACATGCCGATCGATGGCATCAGCGTCATGTCAAGCCAATTATAGTTGATAATCAACATTTCCTAACCTCATTCCGGCAACATGGTGCGGGACCGCTCCAGCGGGCGGGTCTACCAGGGTCAGCAGCCACGTGACTAGACAAGAGGAAAAGATAAGGATTCGACCATGAGCAGCCACGTGACTAAACAGGCGGAAAAGATAAGGGTTCGACCACGACGCCCACTTGGATTGCAGTATCGTACACAAAGTAGCATCTGGCGATCCGTTCCATCCTCAATCCTCATCCTCATCGTCTCCAAGATCCGGGTAAAACTAGCCCGAGATCTTCAAGTCATCTATTCCACTGCCATAACCTGCTTGCATCTACACATCTGTCACCACCTCCTTCCGTCTCTTGCTCTTACCCCCACATCTATCCCACCATGGCAACCGGTCGCTACGTCCCACCGCACATGCGGAACCGTGGGGCCGCTCCCTCGTCCCCGTCTCCCTCCACCTCCACTCCCCGGCAGCCTACCTCCCCAACCACCACTTATGCACCAAGAGGCACCTCGAACCAACGCGGCCACGCACGCTCGCCGTGGTCAAATGGGGATCGTGAACCGCGGTCCGACATTAACCGCGGCGACCGCGCAGACTCGCAAAACCCCAGAGGCCCGGCACCAACTCTTCACGTCTTCGGGGACAGCTTTGCCGGCCCGTTCAAGTTGCTTGACTCGGCGTCGGCGCGTGTGCGCTCATTCAAAGGCGCCAGCGCCAAGGGACTCAACAACCCCAAGTCGATCAAGCAAGTGTCCAACGACCTCGTGCCCCTCCTCAACCAGCTACTCGCCCCCCCATCATACGCTTACCTCCCTCCAAACGGGCGATTCGCGCTCCTCCTCTTTGGAAACGTACGTACCCACTCCTCGGCCAAGCTTATTCCAAGGTCGACTTGCAGATCAACTACCTGTGGCAGTTGCAGAACAAGCCGATCGTGCCCGCTACATGGGACGAGCACAGCGAGTACATTGAGGATGAAAGCGCGATTTCCACACCGGCCGAGAACGTGCTCGCGACCGCAACCGAGAACGTGGGCCGGGGGCCGGCATTGGGACCGGAACGATTCGTTGACAGCGTAGTTCGCGCCTACACGGCATGGATCGAGCGCGAGGTTGTAAACGGGCCTATCGGGCGGCGCGCCGCTGAGGTTGCAGCCCAGGCCAATGGCGAGAGCCGTGGCGTTAGGAGACTCGCACCGACAAAACTCCTCGTTGGTGCTGCTCTCCCCCCACTCGTGTTGGATGAGACGCTTCCACGCATCCCCGAAAAGTACGTCGAGCGCCTGGAGGAGGACCATGTGAAAGCCCAGCGTGCTTTTGATCGCGGCACTAGCGGTCCCAGTGAGCGCGTCTCGCGTACGCCGTGGGCGGCCAAGGCAGGCGCGTTGTCCACTCTCGGTGTGGAGGAGGACCTTGCCAAGGTATCCTTGAACGAGGTCGTGCCGGCGGGCGAAACGCCGCCCAAGGTATCAATTACAGACCTCCTGGGGCACAATCCACCCCTTTGCACCAAGCCGGTGCGGATTGCCATGACAAACCGCTTCAACGCTGCGCTCCGCGAGTTCTGTGCAAAGCACCCTACAGTGCTCGAGTTTGTGGACATTGCAGACGACATGCTTGCCGCGGACGCTGCTGAGCGTGAAAGCACCGGTGACCCGACGCCAGAGATTGCTGGAGAAGTGGAGCGTGCAGTGTGGGCATGTCCTGTCGACCTGAGCAATATCCACCCGCTTTGGGAGCCGACGCTGCCGCTCTGGCTGAAGAAATTGCAGCCGATCGGGGTGCCGACCGAGTCATTCACGTACGCGGCCGACGCTGAGGCAACGATGCGGGCGTACGAGGAGGACAAGAAGCGGCGGACGGACAAGCGGGACAACGAGTATGGATGGACTTTTGGGGGGCGGATCAAACTGCGGGACGAGTAATGTCTGGTAATGTTGTATTCTTGCTGTCTGTTGGAGATGCATGGATGCGTGGGCGCATTGGTTGTCGGCGCCTGAGGTTTGGTGACAGCGCTGGGACCAGGAACTGACATTGCGTCCCGTACAAAAGAGAGCTACCCGGTTGAGCGATTACTTGAGTGTGCGAGGCACAACAGGGACCGGTTGAACCCGTTTAGCATGATCGGATTAGGATCGCGGCATTTGCCACCCTCCATCCTCGTTCTTGCCCTAGCATCAACAAGACTAGTACACCAGTCCAGCGGGAACATGCATGTCGCCATGGCCAATACCCATAGGCAAGCAGGATTCAAGGCATTGTCATGATATGCTCGACCTGGCACTTTGGTCCGAGAGCAGCATCTCGCACGCCGTGGTGGGCACTGGGCCAAGCCAAGAGACGGTGACGGTGACGCGTGACTCCCCAGGCTGTGTTCCTAGTTGGGGGAGGATGGAACGCGCCCTAGAACACGATCCTGATCACTGAAACGGCGACAACTCCAAGTAGTTTCGTCGCTTGCGATCAAGTAAGGACAAGCAGCCGAGTAGCGTGGAACCAGTATGTTGACAGCTGGCTTTCCTGGCTGGTTTACTCTGTGTAGGGTATTGCATCGATCCAACGCTTGGCTGGGTGAAATTGAAGGGAGGTGTGTCAAACAAAGTGGAGGACAGCAAGTCTGAAGCAAACCTTAGGGAGCGCTCGGTGGCGTCCTTGTTCACCGGGTCGCGTTGATCCTTATATCATCTGGCAGACAACCTCTTGCCTCGTCATTCTCTCCTCGCTCTCTCATCTTTTACGCAACAACACACTTGTGTCATTTCTGTACCTTTCACATCATCATCCCAGTCACCGGATTCTTATCTCTTCAGCTGCTCTTCTTTCTTCGAGGTCCTTGATGCCATCACGCTCCCGTTAGCACACGACACGCACAGCGCACACGACCCTCCACCCACAGCCCCCATTCCTCCAGATTCCACCTTCCTCGCGCCTCTCACCTTGCATACTCCCCTCTTGTCTCACTTCTTCCTCATTATACGCCCCACGACACCACGACACCACAACAACCATGGACCGCCGCGGTTCAGCCAGCAATCCTGGCTCGGGCCTGCGCGGCGCACGCCCATCATCGATAGCCTCGACGCGCCGTGGCACCGCCCCCGCCACTAATCACTCGCGCGGCCAGTCGAGCGAAGAACCCAGGTGCGTATACATGCCACTCGGACAATCGCGACATGCCCCCGCCTTTTGACGTGACTGCGCTCGGTCCTCGCAAGCTAACGCAAGCCAACCACCCTCACCCATGACCTATTTCCCTAACCCGTCAACGTTCACCTCGGAGCCACCATCGTCGCAGTACGTCCCAGCTAGTATCCAGACGTCGCCCAGCCTCGCTAGCGTGCGCGAGCTTGGTTCGGTTTCGCAGTCGTCCCTCTCCCTCAGCTCCGACTATGGCTACGATGCAGACCCTGCCTCCGCACGAACCCCACGTCTAAACCACACCCCGGGCCTTGGTGACCTCCAATCGCAGCAAGCAATGCCTATCCAGAACACGTATCAGTCGACGTCGGGCGCCCTCCGCGGTGACTCAGTGCCTGTCCTCGGCGCTAGTCCTCGGCTAAGCAGCTCGCGGCGTAGCGCGAGTGTGGCCAGCACTAGACCCACCAGCACGCCGACGTACGGTGCGACGAGCTACCTCGGGCCCCCAATGCCAGGGAGCCTCGGCGTCCTCGGACTCGGGCCCGAGTCAGCCCTGGGTTCCGCACTCGGTCTCGGGTCAACAGATCAGCGGCGCATCATGTCGATGGCACCAGGCAGCTCGACGGGCCGGCGCGCTGAAAGCCCAAAACTGCCTTCCCTCACTCTGCCGAGTTCTGGGTATACCCAAAGCAGACCACAACCTTCGACCGCGCACGGGACGCCGCGCCCGCGCAAGGAGGACAACACTGTCAGAAGTGGGTCGCGCGAGCGCCGCTCACGGTCACGGACTGGCGCCCACCGCCGCGGCATCAGCGTATCGTCCAACCTCTCCCCCGTGCATCAGGACCGGTCTCCATCACCAACCGACTCCGTCTTCCGCAAGCTCAAGAGTGTGTCGAGCAATCTCGGTCTCTCGCTTCATCGCCATTCGGCATACGACGATGACTCGGAATATGACGAAGACGGCGAAGACGAGGGGAAGATTGCCAATGGCACACGTGTGTGGTACTCGTCGTACGTGACAATCGACTGGCTGCACGATGCCATCAAGGAGTCCTCGCGGATCCGTCGTGTTCGCCATCTTCGGCACCAATCGGTGCGCGGCGCCATTGCAAATGCGTGGGATCGCTTCCAGGGCTGGCTTATCGTGACGGTGATCGGAGTTCTCACAGCCCTTGTCGCCTTCCTCATCATTCGCTCCGAAATGGCGTTCTTCGATCTAAAGGAGGGATACTGCGCGACATCCTGGGGTACAGCCAAGCGGCTCTGCTGCGCTCCCCGACATGGCACTCATCCTGGCCCCACGAATGGTGACGAAGAGGATTGTGCCGATTGGGTCAACTGGGCCCAGGTCTTTGGCGGCAACGACGAGGCTGAGGTGTCATTCTGGGCTGAACCAGAGTTCATTGCATACTTCCTTGTCGCCGTCTCTATCGCTTGCATGTCGTCGGCTCTGACGTACTACCTCACTTCGTCGGCCAACCATGTTACTTCGAAGGACTCGGCTTTCCTTGGGCCCGCGGCTGAGACTCGCAACTCACAGCTTGTTACTCCTACCAAGGCGCCCAACGAGCGCGAACCCCTTCTTACCCCTCGCGCCTCTGCGCGCAGCTCAGAACCCCCACCCCAGCAGGCACGGCCGGTCATCTACATGGCGGCCGGAAGTGGTATTCCCGAGATTAAGACGATCCTTTCCGGCTTTGTGATCCACGGCTACCTCGGAATGTCGACACTCGTCGTTAAGAGCGTAGGCTTGGCTATGTCGGTTGGCTCGGGCCTCTCCCTCGGCAAGGAAGGTCCGTTCGTTCACATTGCGTCCTGCATCGCCAACATTGTGTCGCGCGCTTTTGCCAAGTATGACCACAACGAGTTGAAGCGCCGTGAGATCTTATCGGCCGCTTGTGCGGCTGGCGTTGCCGTTTCTTTCGGCGCGCCAATCGGTGGTGTCCTCTTCTCGCTCGAGGAAGTGTCGTACTACTTCCCTCCCAAGGTCATGTGGCGTGCGTTCTGGTGTGCGGCGGTCGCAGCAATCGCTCTGCGTGCACTCAACCCATACGGCAACGGCTCAATCGTCCTGTTCACTGTAACATACACCAAAGAGTACCAATACTGGGAGTTTGCCGTGTTTATTCTTCTGGGTGTCTTTGGCGGTCTGTACGGCGCGCTCTTCTCGCGTCTCAACATCATCTGGAGCCGTGACGTGCGTAAGGGCACCTGGCTCGGGCGTCACCCCATCTTGGAAGTCTTCCTCGTCACCGCGCTCACGACGTTTGTCTCGTTCTTGAACCCGCTTGCGCGCCTCGGTGGCACGGAGCTTGTCGCCAAGCTCTTCGCCGAATGCTCGGTCGACTCGGCGTCTTCTCTGTGTGTCGACAACGGTCACAAGGTTGGCTCTATCGTCAGCTTGGTCGGCGGCGCACTCCTCATCAGGGCCTCCCTGACGATCATCACGTTCGGCGTGGTGCTTCCTGCCGGCATTTTCATCCCTTCGCTCGTCATTGGAGCGTGTTTTGGCCGCATCGTTGGCGTGACCCTGGAGCTGTTCGAGTTCAACCACCCCAACTTCCCAATCTTCGAGGCATGCCACGCAGGTGCGGGCCCGTGCATCGTTCCTGGCATCTACGCGATGGTCGGGGCAGCCGCCACGCTTGCTGGCGTCACCCGCACGACGGTGTCCCTCGCTGTTATCATGTTCGAGCTGACTGGCACGCTAAACTATGTTGTGCCCGTCATGTTGGCGGTTCTGGTGGCCAAGACCGTTGCCGACAGTCTCGAGAAGCGCGGCATCTACGAGCTGGTCATTGAGCTCAAAAAGCTGCCGTACCTAAGTAATAAGGAGGAGTACCTCTGGGGTGGACGATTAGTGTCCGAGGTGGTGAGTAGCTGCACCTTTGGCCACAGCTGACAGCAGATGGACCGCGACGCGCCGACGCTCCGTGCGGACAAGACTCACACTGTGCGTGAACTCACAGGACGCCTCCTCGCGCTTGTGCGCCTTGGTTACGCAGACGCTGGTTTCCCTGTGTTGGTGAGAGAGCCGGCGGCCGACCGTGAAGGGCGCACGTTCCCGACATTGCGGATCCTTGGTTTCCTTGGTGTCAACGAGCTCGAACACGCCCTTACAGAGCTTGCGGACGAGCCAGATGCCCAGGTCAACCTCATCCCCGAGGATGGCGTAATGAGATCCTCACGCCTGAGCATCTTCAGCTTCTCGGAGAGCCACGAGGGACGGCACAACCCGTACGACCTAAGCCAGTACATTGACAGAGTGAGTCGGACTGAGACACCGAGGTGCAGCGTCAGAGCTAACAGCAGGCACCTATTACAGTACAGGCGTACTCGCCCCTCGAGCTGGTTCAGCAGATGTTTGTCAAGCTTGGAGCGCGCCAAATCCTCGTCACAGACTCGCGTGGAACATACCGCGGTGCACTGTACAAGAAGCAGTGGATTGCGTTCCTCGACGACCTCGAGCTGCTCGAGAGGTAGTCTGGAAGTGGGAAGGGAGCGAGGCGACGGACGTAGCGAGGAGGAGAGGGCACAGAAGAGCTATGCTGGTAATCATGATGAACGTGAATGACACTAGGGGGTTCCTAGAGGTCATGGCAGTGTGGCCACTAGCTGAAAGTGCTTGTACAAGTATGTTTCACTGCTAGGATGTGCACGTGTAGTACATGGCGCTGCATGCCGTCGCGTCTCACTCGTTGCGTGACAATTTCCCTCGCGCTCATTAGCACATTAGCAGCCACTGTGTCATACACCTCTTGCCCACCTCTGAACGTCGTCTACGTATCCACATTCTCAGAGAATAGCTTGGCTTTGCATACCGGAACATCTAAGGGCACGCACGCGCGAGAGAATCAGCCTACTGGCAGCAGCTTTGAGATCTCCGGCCCGCTTGCAGATGGACTGGCTAGAATCAAGGTACGGGGGCGCGTCAAGCTGCACGTCGTACGTAGGCGTTTGCTCTTGTCTTTGCTTCTGTCAGCAATCGTCCCAGTTGTGCACAACTCGGGTCCCGGTACCCGAAACCCCCCGCAAAGGGCGTCCGCAGAGTCCTTCGAGTTTGAGGTTGGCAAGTGATCGATCGAGACGAGACCCTAATCAAGCGACGTGACCGTCACCCTGGCGAAACGCGGTAGGCATCATCACCCTTGGCCGGGTTTGCTGTTGGCTTGCTTTGCCACTTTGCCACAACGACCACTCTTTCGCTCTTGCCTTGTTGCACGCTACATTATTCCTCACTCTCGACTCATCCACTGCTCTCGGCCCGCCCACTTGTGCGACCCGCACCCAAACACACCCACCATCCCTTCCCCGACGCCCCAAGGCGCTCGATTCCAGTGTTGCAACACACGCGAGCGATCAGACGATTCCGGATCAGAAGTGTCCCAGAACCCCACGCCCCCCCTCCTTGCCACGACGTCAAGAGGTTAAGAGACAGGTGCTGGCCCACATCTCATCGCGTTCCCACGCCAACCCCCCCTCCCCCACCCCGCTCCATCCCATCACCCTCGCCATCTCGCATCTGATGCCTTCCTAGAATGCCATCGAGCTCTGGCGTCTCCACGCCGCGCGTGTATGGTCCCGTTCGGCCGTCACGCCCGCTCTCCCTCGCTGCGGTGTCCCGGCCTGCCTCCATCGCCGGCCACACTTCCCTTCCTGTTGCCACTCCAGAACCGACCCCTCCACCAACCTCCACAGCCCTCATTCACCGCGCGCAACACGACGCCGCCACCATCTTCCCGGCCTCGATAGCCAACCTCATTACAGCGCTGGCCACATCTGCACGCCTCAGTTTACGCGTCACTGCCTTCTTCATCGAGATCATCCTCGAGGGATCACAATACAGCACGCGCGTCGGGCTAGGCTACACGCGTCGTGTGCTGATTTCTGCCATTTCAAGTGCGCGCCGCGTCTACCTCGCCTCGAACGCTGCTCTCGATGGCGAGCTGCTCGCAGCTGTCGGGCTCGCTGACGGCACGGGCAAGGGTGCGAGCACCGACGTGTTCCTCAACGTCCTCGACCGATGGACTAACCTCGGCATTCACGTCATTCATCATACGTTTACGCTGGCGGAGCTGTTTGCCATGAGCGGATTCTACCTCACCTCTAATACTGTGCAGGGCGCAAGCTTTGCTGCACATGAGAGCGTCACGCTGTTCGACAGCCTCTTCGGCTCGAACGAGAGTTCGCGCGCGCTCAGCAGTATTATCACCCTGGTTCGCCGTGAACTCCTCGAAGACGACCGTTTTAAAGAGCATGGCAAAGTTGCAACTCTTACGGCCCTCACCAAGGCCCTCACCGCATTCGTGTGCGTCCAGAACGCGACATGGCACAGCACGGCCAAGAGACTCAAGATGAAAGTGTGAGAATGCTCGGATGCGAGGACAAGCGTCGGAGTGGAACACTAACCCCAGCCTCTACGACTGCACAGTATTGACATCGTCGCACGAATCATTCTCGGCCACGAAGCCGGAGCCTTTGCCCCAGATCGAGGGCCCAGGGCCAACATCTAACCTGTTGCGCAGCAGTACACGTCAACAAGCCCCGCCAGCCATTGAAGAAGCGCATACCGGAGACGTAGACGTCAACATGGACCGTGTGTCTCATATTGCTGCACCAGCTCCTGTTAGGCCCCGGGTGTCACGCACGTTGCGGGCGTCAATGTCCCTCGGCCCAGCCGCGGACGCAAACCAGGGAGACGATCTCGAGCTGCTCCTTCAGCTCGAGGGGCTAACAAGTGCTGACGAGGGCGATGACGATGAGTCCTTTGGCCCCGTCAAGCCAAAGACGCCACTCGACTCGCCTGAAAAGCCTCTTCCACGTCAGCTCAAGCGCATGCACACGGACACGTATGAGATCACCGACGAGTTTTCCGAGTCGATGGTCGTCACGCAGACGCTCCAGCGCCTCGGCCCAAGCCCGACTGAACGAGATCACCCGCTCCCGCGTAGCAGCACCGGCAACATTCCCGACGTACTCGTCGAGGCTATGGACGAGGACATGGACATGTCGGACCAGTCAGACAGATTCCGTCCTCCTGCAACGCCAACTCAGACTCCTGTTGTCGAGGAGGACGAAACCGATTGGATAGAGGTCGACCACCTTCTAAACGAGCCGACCTCGAACTCAGCGTCCTCTGCCCTCGTCCACTCTGTACCTTCAGACCAGAGCATCCTCTCTGACGAATCGTCGCCAAGTGGTAGTTCGGATAGGATTCAGCTTGTGCTGCGCACCATGACCAACAAGCTTCTGCAGCACCGTCGCACCGTACGGCGCGTGAAGAGAATGTCGAGGTCCCAGACGCCCCCTCCCGGCGCGTCAGAACGTGGGAGCAGCGGGTCGCCTTTCGCCTCAGGACCTGCTGCCGAACCCGTCGTCGCGCCTGTCGACACGACGTGGGACCAAGGCAGAGCAGACGTGCGCAGCATAGAATGGGGGGCTGAACCCGAGGCGGGATCAAGTATGCGCCGGTCTAACACGCCGCGGGGCTCGGCCCAGAAGCGTCGTGCCAATGCCACACCGCCACCATCGCCATCTAGTCCGGATAAGAGGGCTGCCTCGTCGAAGGGCAAGGGTAAGGCCAAGGCGGGACGCCGCTCGATAGCGCGGTTACGGGACGCTGCCAGCTTCAATGTACTGCGCTCCAAGAGCCCTCAGCCGTTCCCCGATCGTGAGGAGGAGCCGGGATCGGAGCCCATCACCGTCTCGGTTCGGCAAACGCTCCGTCCCTCACCGATTGTCGAGTCTGGGCCACCGTCACCGTCGAACGTGCGTGGACCTGCCCCGCCCTCGTCCACGCCGTTCACGCAACACAGGGTGCGAGGCTCGATGCACGGCTCGACACGCACCCGCTCGAGTCGCATTCAGGCGTCCAGCTCGCAGATCTTCACTACCGGGCAGCGCGATACAGCAGCCAACCTCTTCCCACACGAGCCGCTCATCAAGAACATTTATCGCTTCATGCGCTACTCGTCCGCGGCATATGGCCAGAACTTCTTGCGCATCTTGGGACTCGGCAACGCCGACTTCAACTTCCCCACAACGGGCCGCTACCATGCCAACAGTTGGGCGTTTGCGCAGCACACCAATATCCAGATTGATGCGCTTTTACTTTCGTCGTTTACCGAGACTGAGGCGTACTCGCCGGCGTTTGCGCAGGAGAAGGCTCCACCGCTCGTGCACTATGTCGCCGTCGAGCACACGCTGCAAGCGATCGTACTCACGTGTCGCGGCACGCTAGGGCTATCTGACGTGCTTGTCGACCTCACGTGCAACTACCGCGAGATTCCTGTCGAGGGTGGCGACCCCAACGGCGCGTACTTTGCCCACGCTGGCATGTACGAATCGGCGGTGAAGCTGAGTGCCAAGCATAGCCGCGTTCACCAGACGCTGCTCGAGGCTCTCGAGCAGTATCCGAAATACGGCCTTGTCTTGTGCGGACACTCTCTGGGCGGTGGCGTCGCAGCTCTGCTCGCCATCAATTCGGCCATGCCAGCTGAGAGGTTCATGACGCAGAACGCCGCGCGTGAGCGACCCGTGCGCCACCCACGCATCACAACGCCGTTCGTCACAAGCTTCTCCTCTGGCCTCCCTCCTGGCCGCCCAATCCACTGCTACGCGTACGGCATCCCGGCCGTCGCATCGTCTGACCTTGCGCGCCACTCCTCCGGCTTAATCACGAGCATCATCCAGAACGCCGACGTAGTCCCAACTCTCAGCCTGGGCGTACTGCGCGACCTGCGCAACATCGCCGTGACACTGTTCGAGGAGCGCGGCGTGGCGGAAGACATCGTCGCCCGCGTCATGGGCCTCAAGGGCGATACGGACGACGCTCAGGCCGACTGGATGATGAGCCTGATCAAAACCATGCGTGCCGACATGGACAACGACAAGCTCTTCCCGCCAGGCAGCGTGTACATCATGGAGTACTTTGACGTGTTTGTCACCGGCGACACGGACGGTGAGCACAGCTGCAAGCAGCAGGCGCAGAGAGTTATCCTGCGACAGTGCGACAGCGTCGAGGAGCGCTTTAGGGAGCCGTTGTTCTCGAAGACGATGCTCAACGACCATCTACCAAGCCATTATGAGCGGAGCACACAGTTGCTGTATGAGGGGCTTGGGCAGGGGCTGCTGTAGGGCGTTGGGGTGAGAGGGAGGTGGTAGGAGAATCACGAACGAGTGTTTGCTCGCATGTTGTAGTCGGTTGCATCCTTGTGCTTTTTGCTGGTGCTTGTGATTTCAGTCGAGCGGGGCCGAGAGCTCTTCTCGCTTAACGTTGCCAATTATTTTGGATGAATGTTATCGGAGACGCGAGTCGGACGAGTGGAGGCGGTTCGAGCCCAAAGCGCGCTTGGAAAAAGTCTTCCAGGCCGGGGTCCCGGTTTGCCCACCGTAGCCACTCTGGCGATGGTCTCCACTTGCATCTCGCATCTCACTCTCACATCTGCTACGTCTGACATTTCTAACAGGGAGCCAGCTATCAGCTCTCCCCTCCCCACCATGGCACGCTCAACCCCCGAGGACGCCGAGAAGGCGCTCTCCCTAAAGTCTTCCCCCTCCCGCCAGTCCTCCTTCTCCGGCAAGCAGCAAGTCGGCCTTCGCGGCCGGCTTAACCGCCTCATGGACTTTCTCGTCCAGCACGGCGTCGAAGAACGCGGCATCCAGCCCCGCCCCGAACACGAACGCGAACCACTCACTTGGCGCAGCTATATGGCCCAGACCGCATTCTGGGCAGCCATGAACTCCAACATCCTCACCTTCTCCGAGGGTATGGTTGGCGTGCTCAAGTTCAACCTCGACTTCCAGGCGACCGTGCTCGTCATTGTCATCTTCACGCTTGTCATGTGCCTTCCCGCCGCTTGGCTTGCGACCAACGGGCCGCGCACGGGGATGCGGCAGATGGTGCAGGCGCGGTACGCTATGGGGTATATCCCCACGATGGTTATTGGGGGCGCCAACTGTCTTACCTTTATTGGGTATCTGTCGCTGCAGAGTATTCTGGGCGGACAGTGCCTGTCGATTGCAAGCGAGGCCGGCATGACTTGGACCGTTGGGATTGTTGTCATTACGGTCATTTGTGTTTGTGTGAGTGGCATTCCTCCCCCCATGCTCTCCCCTCGCAATCTCGTTCCGCTCGGCCTGCGGCTAACCCCAGCTCTCCTTCATCGGCCTCCGCGCCCTCCACGTGCTCTCCCTCACCACCCTCCCAATCGTTTTCCTAGTCTACCTCGTTCTCGTCGGCGTCAATGGCGACAAGTTGCACCTGGCTCTCAACGAGGCTGCCCAGTCCGCGTCCAAGATCACGGCCTGGGGCATCCTCGGCTACGGCGCAACCCAGATTGGCTTCACTGCCTCGTACGCAGGCATGGCCAGTGACTTTGTGAATACCCTTTCGTTTCCCTACTGACACCAGTCCACCTCCTTGCCGGTTCACACGCCGCGTTTCACTCTCTTCTGCTGCGTGTACCTTGGCCTCGCCACCCCCATCATCCTCCTTCAGATTCTAGGTGCTGCCTGTGCTCTGGCGGCCCGCTCCATTCCGGCATGGGACACAGCTGCCGCCCTCGGTGGCCCCAACCTCGTCTTTACCATGGCCGGTGCCGGCGGCGTCGCAAAGTTTGTCATGGTCCTCTTCTGCTTCAGCGTCACCGCCAACGTCGCACCGACCATCTACAGCTGCGGACTGTCGGGCCAGGTCGTCCTCCCGTTCCTCGTCCGTGTGCCCCGCTACTTCCTCGCCATTATCGTTACCGCCATCTACCTTCCCATCGCCATTGTTGGCAGCACCCACTTCTTCACCATTATGCTCAACTTCCTTGGCGTCCTCGGATACTGGACGTCGCTGTACCTCCCGCCAGCTCTCGTCGAGCCGATCCTCTACCGCAATCCCGTCAACACGTGCACCTACCCGGTCGAAATCTGGAACAAGGTGTCCAAGCTTCCATGGGGCCTTGCGTTTGTTGTTTCGGCTGCTTGTGTGAGTACTTGGGTTGAGCCTTTTCTCCACGCGCTATTTGGCCCGCCAATGGCGCAATAGCAGGATAACACAGGCCTAACCGGGACCTATACTCCTGCTGCCTCTACTGCACTCCAATTGGCTCCAGCGCACGCTTTAAACTGCTCGGGCAGTGCTGACAGCCAGGCGATCCCAGTTTGTGTGGCAGGCATGTCGCAGACGTGGTGGACCGGGTGGATTGCTCGCAAGGTTGAGGGAGGGTGAGTGACTAGAGCGTAATGGCATCTGACGACGCTTCAGGGGTGACATCGGTTTCGAGCTTGGTTTTACAGTTGTTCTCATCCTCTTCATCCCGCTGCGCTACCTGGAACGCAAGTGGACCGGCCGGTAGTCGAGTAGGCTATGATGTCGCTTCGTGTCTAGTGGGAGGTTTTATATTCTATACATAGTACATGCGTTATCATGCCCGTAATGGTCCAGACTGCTTGATTGTCGGGTAAGCTCGGCAGCCGTGTCCAGACATGCTGTGACGGTCGAGCAGGTTGAGCGGGGTTGGTTGGGAGAGATAAGCCGGGGGGGATGGCTGATGGGAACGTGCCTGGCGGACAGTTACCCCCGATCTTGTCCGATTAGCAATTCTAAGGGTCATTTATGCCCGTGGGGTAATGGGGTACCCGAGGGTAATGCAAGGATTAGGGTATGACTGAATCGCGCCCGCTCTCGTTCGTGCTCTCGTCTTTCCTCGTTCCTCTTTCCGTCTCTTTCTCTCCCACCCTCCTCTCGTGTCGTCTCGTCCATCTCCGTCGCCGTATCCTCAAGCCTTTGAGTGAAAATCCCACTCTTCTCTTACTCTTGGCTCGTATCTGACACTCTGCACACTCCCTTCTCCGGCGCATCCTCTCGGCGTTATCAATACACAACCCGGCGTACCAGCCAGCAGATCTGTCTCCGCTCCACACACAATCCTTCACCTTGACCATTCGTCTTGCATCTCGCATCTCATCGCCGCGTGTCCATCTCACAACTCGTAGTGCTTCCATCGCACCTCCATCTCCGCCTCCCCGCCATGTCTACTTCTTCCTCTTCGCAGTCCTCGGGCTCCAGCTCACCCGGAACGTCACCCGTGACGACCCATTCGGCGCTCGACAGCGAGCCGGGTACACCCTCGGGACTGGGACTCAACACCAAGCTCGATGCCCTTGGGCGCATTCCAGACGGCGGGCCCAGCCCCGCCCCGTCCCTCATCACGTTGCAGTCAAGCCTCCCATCCACTCCGGACCCAGCCACGCCAAGCACCGAGGAGGCCGAACCCGACTTCCAGTACCTGTCCGACGCACCCACCATGCGCCGCCGCAAAGCGTCTGAAAAGATTGGGACGACAACGTTCGTCAGCGGCGCCACTGCACAGAAGCCCAGGCACATGAAGACGGCGAGCCGGCACAAGTCCCCGCTGCTGGAATCTCTCAAACTGCCTCCACTGAGCGAGATTAGCATTCCCAAGCCCTCCCAGATCAAGTGAGTGCGGCGTGCACGGAAGATGGCGCGGTCAGTGGACGCCGGCCTACGGGGCGCACGGACTGCGTGGGCCCCACGGCCGGTATGCAAGCGCGGCAGCTTGCCTTGCAGTCGGCAGTTTCAGCCCAACTGCCACCGGTATTCGTTCCCGACATGCGCCTAGGTGAGAGCAAGCCACTGATACTAGGTTCGCTCCGCTTCACATTCCCCCTCACCGACGCTTGCAGACCTTTGCAATCCTCGCATGGACACTTCTCATGCCCCTCTGCGTCATGCTCTACTTTTTCTTCTTGTAAGTTCCCATGTCCCACTGGGCTAGGCACCCGCAATCTCACGCGGCGGCATGTCTTGCCCGTTCGCTGTTTTTGTCTCACAAACAAATTAACCCCAGCTCCATTCCCGCGCTCTGGCTTATCCTTGTCCCATACACATTCTGGGCTCTTGTCATGGACAAGGCGGCGTTCAGGGGCGGCCGGACAAGGCGCTGGGCGCGCCGCTTTCCGCTGTGGAAGTACTTCTGCCGTGAGTTGCGACAACTGGCAAGGAGGATGAGAAGCTGATGTCAGAATATTATCCATGCAGGTGAGATCTTGCGATGTCTCACTGCCGAGTCCCGGCCGCGGCTGACACCAGCATGATCAAGGAGGCAGATTTGCCAGCTGACCGCACCTATGTCTTCGGGTACCACCCACACGGCATCATCAGCATGGGTGCCGTTGCGACGTTTGCGACAGAGTACACGGGATTCAATGAAAACTATCCGGGCATCAAGACCCACCTCCTCACTCTCGGTGAGTTCTGGCTACCTCTGCACAGCTAACCGCAGACTCCAACTTTAGCATCCCGCTCTACCGCGAGCTGTTGCTGTTCCAGGGCATCTGCTCTGTGAGCAAGCGCAGCTGCAGAAACATTCTCCGCAAGGGACCTGGGAACGCCATCACCATTGTCGTCGGCGGTGCTGCCGAGTCGCTCAATGCGCATCCCGGTACACAAGACCTGACGTTGAGGAAGCGATTTGGCTTTATCAAGGTCGCGATCCGCGAGGGCGCTCAGCTTGTCCCTGTCTTTTCGTTTGGCGAGAACGACGTACGTCACGGTCCACGGCATGGCTGACGACAGATCTATGAGCAGCTCTCGAACGAGAAGGGTACGACAGTGTTCAAGATGCAGAAGGGATTCCAGAAGATCTTTGGGTTCACACTGCCGCTCTTCCACGGCCGCGGCATCTTCAACTACAGCCTGGGCCTCATGCCGTACCGCCATCCGATTGTTACTGTCGGTGAGTATTTGGCTGTGGGGCCGACATGGGATAGCCAGATTAACATGCAGTTGGCCGGCCGATCGATGTGGTAAAGAACAACGACCCATCGGACGAATACGTGAAGGAGGTGCAGGCGCAGTACATTGAGGAACTGGTGCGCATCTGGGACAAGTACAAGGACATCTACGCCAAGACGCGCACGCGGGAGCTGCGGGTGATTGAGTAGCGATATTATCGAGAATCTGGCAACCGGTTGACCGTCGTGTATAGACCTGCATGTATTGTAGATGGGCCGCATCAAGGAGCCGCCGTGTGGAGGATCGAATCTCTCTGCTTCCAGGCGTACACTTTTGTCACTTGGCCGTTGCCACCCGGAATCAAAATTGTTGCAAAATCTCGTCCAGACCAACAACTTGGTACTGAAGCCCAGCTCGACCTCGACTAGATCTCATCCGTCGAGACCAGCAACAATGTCGATGCTCAGGACAGTGTGAGTGTGGATCATGTCGTATTAAATGTGCGCTGACGCTCTCGCTTCCCCAACTCTCTGACGGCCTGCTCTTTCACCGCTTCCCACCCTCCTGGCATTGGCTTGTAGGAAACCAAAAAACGCGCGGGTCAAGCGTGCGCTCGAGGCGCGCGAGCCCAAGCTCGTGGAGAACGAGAAGACGGCCATTTTTGTGCGCGGACAGAACACGAGTGACCAGGTGCGCGGCGCGATGGGTGACCTTGTAAGTTGCAGTGGGAGGCGAGTCTAACGGCAGTACGCCCTCAAGCGGCCCAAGGCGATCAACTTCTCGAAGAAGAACGCGATCCACCCGTTCGAGGACGCGTCGTCTCTCGAATTCTTTGCGCAGAAGAACGACGCCTCGCTCCTCGTCACGGGCCTGCACTCTAAGAAGCGGCCGCACGACCTAATCTTCACCCGCATGTTCGACGGCCGCGTCCTCGAGCACCTCGAGCTGGGCATTGAGCAGTTTGTGTCCATGAACGACGTGCCCGGCTCCAAGGCCAGTGTTGGCGTGCACCCCCTCATGGTCTTCCACGGTGACTTGTTCGACACGCACCCGCGCTTTACGCAGCTCAAGTCCCTCCTCCTTGACATGTACCAGGCGCACCACGACCCCGGCATCCCCCTCATGGCCCTCGAGCACGTCATCTCCGTGACGGTGGGTCCGGCTACAGGCGACCTAGACGCCGAGGGGGCCGTCCTCCCCAAAGTCCATGTGCGGGTGTACACGATCAAGCTGCTTGCGTCGGGGAGCCGTGTGCCGCGCCTCGCGCTCACCGAGATGGGGCCGAGGATCGACCTCGCGATCCGCCGTCACGAGGAGGCGGACGCGGACACGCAGAAGGCGGCCATGCGCAGGCCCAAGCTGTCCAAGGCCGACCAGACGAGTGGACTCGGCAAGAAGCGCAAGAACATTGAGACGGACGACATGGGCGACAAGGTCGGCCGGATCCACATGGTGCCCCAGGACCTGGGCAAGCTCCAGAGCCGCAAGATGAAGAGTCTCAAGGTCGGCCGCAAGGAGCGTAAGCGGGCCCAGGCAGCCGAGGACGCCGGCGCGGAGGGCATGGATGAGGACGACGAGTAGGTGTTGTATCATATGCATTAGAGTGTGTGGATGTCGTTGTCCGCCTCGTAGTCGTGAAATTGGGTGGAGGTGTGCTAATGTTTATGGATCGAAATTCCTTCGAACATGTTGACGTCGTGACAGCTGATATTCCTCTTTTCTTCCCTCTTTCCTCTTCCCTCCTTGTCCCATTTCCCCCAGCCATGCAAGTTGCCTCTCTCCCCCTCCCGCCCACCCAGCTCCCCCCACCCCCGGCGTACCGCCAGCCTGTGCTTGTCACGACGTACTCGCACCTCCCCGACCGGCGTCTCGAGGCCGGCGACGCGAGCATGGCCTACCTGCGGCCCGGCGGCGCCCTGCCAGGCTCGGACCTAGAGTACGGCTTTGAGGACCGCATTGAACGCGACGAGGCCCTCGAAGAACACCTCGACGGCATGTGCTGGGCCCTCCGCTCCCATGACCACCCTGAGCGGAAGGGAGGTGTGGTGAGCTGGCGCGGGATGATGACGCGCATCATGACCGCCCCCTTCGAGGACCGGGAGGGGTGGGAGATGCGCGCACTCGCACTTGGCGGGAGTGTGTACCTCGAGCAGTGGGAGGAGCGGGAGGGCGGACAGTCTAGTTACAAGTGGGTCCCAAGTGGACGAACTGACAGCAGGGCGAAGAATGAGGCGCAGTGGGCGCTGCAGGGGTACATGGGGTACGCTTATGAGGCGTATGCGACAGTACCAGAGGCCGAGGACGGGCCGGAGGGCTGGTCTGGGACCGTCAATACCAATGTGCAGGTGAGGTGTGCTTGCGCAGAGCTGACGGCAGTGGTGCAAGTGAGTCGTCACCAAGCCGGCTTTTCCTCCTTTTTGCACCCCGCCCCTCCCATCCACAACCACTCACCCCAGCGTGGTACGTTCCGCGATCGGCGACGTGCCCATCCTCATCGGCGGCGAGGTAGACTGTGTGCGCGCGCCCGTCGGCGCACCAAATCCTGGCCTCGACGCGACGGTCGAGCTCAAGACGAACAAGGTCGTCGATTCGGAACGGGCCGACAGGATCTTTCTCAAGAAGCTGCTCAAGCACTGGGCGCAGAGTTTTCTCCTCGGGGTGCCGGTGAGTCGCGGCTAGTCCTGGGGAATGGGCCGTACTGTCCCCTACACAGTCGTCGAACCAGATGTCTAACGCAAGACCGTCGACGTCGGCTTCCGCACCGACGCAGGCATCCTTGAGAGCCGGCACGAGTTTGACACGGCCACGATCCCAGACCTAGCCGCTCGCGGCGGCGCGTATTGGAAACCGGCACCGTGTCTGCATTTCCTATACGCTGTGCTGTCGATGCTCGTGCGGCAAGTGCTCCCGACCGACCCGGTGGTCACGGGCGCCGCAGACGGACTGGAAGGGGGCGAGCTCCCGCCAGCCCACCTCTTCAGCCTGCGGTTTACGCCGCGCCACGGCGTCGAGCTCGTCTCGCTCGGCGAGGTCGAGTTCGAGCCAGGACAACGCTGGGGTGGCATCCTGCCCGCTGACTATGTTGCGTGGCGATTGGCACGGGGGTACGAATGATAGACGCTGTGCGTAGCTAGACGATCTATTCGGGGACCATTACTGTACAACCCTACCTACTCTGTTGCTGTGTGACTGCGGGATGCTGTCATGTGCATTCCGAATGACCCCATCGCCCTCGTTGCTGCGCGATGCGACACGACGGGCCTTGGCAGCCTGTCGTCCGTCGGGCCCGAGTCAGGTGACCAGTCGAGCCGCAGACGATGTGAGCGCTACCATGCAGAGGCCAGGGCGGACATACCTCATTGGGCGGCAATCCGCGGATGAAGCCGAGGCCGGGAACGTCTCCCGCGGGGCCAGGGCCGAGGGACGGCCAGAGTGACTCGGTATCGCACAAATCCGAGGCTCGAGGCTGTGGTCAGCCAGAAATTCGACTTAACCGACGCTGCTTCATCTCTCTCCGCCCATTCTATTCTCCCCACCCCGCCTCTCACCACACCATGTCGCGCCCAGAAGACTCGGCCGTCTCGTCGCCCTTCATCCAGAGCCCTGCGGAGCCTGCCAATGGTTCTGTCAACCCAAACGGCACCCGCAAGGACTTTCTCTCGGACCGTGCGGCAAGCACAGAGATTGATGGGAGTGAGTTGGGATGACGAGCGTAGAGACGAGGCGAGAAGCGCGAGGACGGCAGTGGACCCGCCGCTCACACCAGTCCGTGGCCTCATGCCGCTCGAGGGACCTGGTATTATTACCTTTGTGAGTATGCGTCCGGAGACGCGCTGACAAACAGCTGTGAGAGTATACTCCCCTCTCGTCTAATCCCAGCGCCGGCCGCCCCAACCCCACGACGTTTCCCTTTGACAGCATCACGCTACACATGAAGCCGCCTCTCGGTGGTGGTGAGAAGCGCGACGTCGAGCTCGACGGCGACCTCCTCGACGCAGCGATGCAGTACGGCCCCTCGGCGGGCCTTCCCCAGATCCGCCAGTGGCTCAGCGGGCTGCAGACCCACGTGCACGGCCGCGCGCCTGGCAACTGGACCGTCTCGATGGGCTCTGGCTCGCAGGACCTCATGAGCAAGGTGAGTGCCACCGCTACGATGGTGACAACCGCCGCTAGCAAAAGTTTTGAGGCACAGTGACGGCGACCAGTGCAGGCTCCAGACGCAGAGATCTGCAGAGCTGCTCGCTTCTCCCGGCACATGTTGACGCCAGGCCTTTTACGCCGTGCTCAACCCGGGCGACCCGATCCTTATGGAGACGCCCGTGTACTCTGGTGTCCTCCCGACCTTGCGCCAGCTCAAGGCCAAGATGATCGAGGTCGACGTCGATGACCAGGGCCTCTCAGCCACGCGCCTCGAGGAGATCCTGGCCAACTGGCCTGCCGACCAGAAGCGCCCTCGCGTCGTTTACTCCACTCCCGTGGGATGCAACCCATCGGGCTGCTCGGCGAGCAAGCAGCGCAAGCTCGACGTGTTGGCGGTCATGAAGAAGTACGACTTGCTCATGATGGAGGGTGGGTTCTGAGTTGAGACTTTTGGCTGACGGCAGATGACCCGTACTGTGCGTATCCGGACGCTGGAAACGACCGAGCTGACGACAGACTACCTCACGCAGAACCTCATCCCGTCGTACTTTGAGCTCGAGACCCAGGTCTTCCCCGAGGGCGGGCACGTGCTGCGCTTCGACTCGTTCTCCAAGCTCCTGTCTGCCGGTATCCGCCTCGGCTTCGCCACCGGCCCCAAGGACGTCCTGCACGCGATCGACGTCAACACGGCCGGCGCAAACCTGCACACGTCGGCACTCTCCCAGGCTGTGGCCTACAAGCTCTTGGAGACGTGGGGCATCGACGGGTTCCTGAGCCACGCGCGCTGCGTCGCCGACTTTTACGCGGGGCGCCGCGACATCTTCGAGGCTGCCGCGAACAAGTACCTCGCCGGCCTAGCCAAGTGGGTCTCCCCAGTCGCGGGCATGTTCCTGTGGATCGACATGTCGCCTGCAGGCATCACGGACAGCTACAAGCTGATCCGCAATGAGGCGCTCGCAAAGGGCGTGCTTGCTGTGCCGGGGCAGTCGTTCTACCCTTCCGGCAAGGCGTCGCCGCACGTGCGCGTGTCGTTCTCCGTCATTGACCTGGACAAGGAGGCGCCAGAGGGCTTCCGCCGCCTCGCAGAGGCTATCCACGACAAGCGCAAGGAGCTCGGCCTGGAGTGATGCCGGCACTGGAATGGGAGTGATGCGCTGGCGAGTACGGGGCCTTGGCTGGAAGCATGCGTGCAAGCACACGAGCTCAGCTGGAAGTGTGTGCAGGCAGGCAAGAGGATCTAGACTGGACTACATGTTGATGTGATTGTTGATCTGTGCACGGCCGGCGTGTCCGCGCGTGCGGCGACGCAGCGGCTTACCGAGTCGTTCAGTGCAATGCGCCGTCCCCCCCATGTCGCCTGACACTTGGCTTGTAGCTGGCAGCTGGTGAATGTGCATGGCAGTTTAATGACGAGTGAGGCGCCAGAGGCTGTGCCTGTTTGGAATCCGTTCCGCCGTCGCGATCGCGAGCTTCACGCGTCACCCCTAGTGCACCCGCACAACACGACGGTTACATATCTCATCTCTTCCATCTCTCAGTCTCTCCGTCTCTTCATCTCTCCATTTCTTCCCATCTTCCCACCCAGCATGAGCTACAATAACGGTACGTGTCCATTTGTCCATCCCATGCCTGTACATCCTGCTCCTGGTACACCCATCCTATTCCTGGTACAGAGCACCTGCTCTACCCATCCTATTCCCACTGGCCTACCCTCCCAAGTGTTTGAGCCTTCCCGACGTGGTCCTGACCTCTTCCTTCTAACTCCAGGCCAGCAGTCGTACAACCGCCCACAGGGCCCGCCTCCTGGACATAGCCAGGGCCGGTACGAGCAGGATGGTCGGTACGAGCAGCAGGGATACGGTCAGCAGCAGGGTGGTCGGTACGAGCAGCAGGGCCGATACGAGCAGCAGAGCCAGCAGCAGAACTACGGCCAGCAGCAGGGTGGCCGATACGAGCAACAGGGCCGGTACGAGCAGCAGAGCCAGCAGCAAAACTACGGCCAGCAGCAGGGTGGCCGATACGAGCAACAGGGCCGGTACGAGCAGCAGAGCCAGCAGCAAAACTACGGCCAGCAGCAGGGTGGCCGATACGAGCAACAGGGCCGGTACGAGCAGCAGAGCCAGCAGCAAAACTACGGCCAGCAGCAGGGTGGCCGATACGAGCAACAGGGCCGGTACGAGCAGCAGAGCCAGCAGCAAAACTACGGCCGGCAGGACCAGTTCGGCGGCGGCGGCGGCGAGCAGGGCACCTTTGGCGGCCGCCAGCAGCAACCCCAGCAGCACCGCCCGCCCCAGCCCAGCAACGACGCTGGCGACGACTTTGAGGCGTACGCCAACTACCGCCCCGGCGGCAACGTCGACATGAGTGGCGTCAACCCCGCGATGCACCAGCAGCAGCTGGGCGGCGGGAACCACGCGGGTATCGGGCGCGTCAACTGGAAGCCGCCGACCAGCTCTGCGGCCATGCAGAAGCAAAAGTTCCAGTACTCGGCATGCACGGGGCGTCGGAAGGCGCTGCTCATCGGTATCAACTACCGCGGACAGCAAGGCGAGCTGCGCGGCTGCATCAACGACGTCAAGAACCTGCAGGCGTTCCTGCGTCAGTACAGCAGAGGAAAGAAAAAGCGCACCTGCTGACACCCAGAGAACCACGGGTACAACCAGGACGTGACGGTGCTCACGGACGACATGCAGGACCCCAACCTCATCCCGACCAAGGCCAACATCCAGCGCTGGATGAGCTGGCTCGTCGAGGGTGCGCAGAAGGACGACGCACTGTTCTTCCACTAGTGGGTGCCACGGTACACTGCCACTGACGCCAGCTCGGGCCACGGCGTCCAGGTCGAGGTGGACAACAACGCCGAGGCGGACGGACTCGGTGAGGCCATCTGTCCGCTCGACTACAAACAGGCCGGGATGATTGTCGACATGGAGATTTACGACCGCATGGTCAAGCCTCTCCCTGCCGGCTGCCGCCTCACGGCCATCTTTGACGCGTGCCACTCGGGTAGCGCGATGAACCTGCCGTACATGTACTCGACCAAGGGAACCATCAAGGAGCCCAACTTTGCCGCGGACAGCGCCAAGGCCCTCCTCTCGGCCGGCATGGGCTACGCCAAGGACGGCAACACGGGCACCGCCATGTCCTCGCTGTTTGGCGCCGCCAAGAGCATGTTCAAGGAGAAGCAGGCAGGCGACCTGCTCCGCCAGCAGAACACGAGTGAGGCCGACGTCATCTCGTGGTCGGGGTGCAAGGACGACCAGACGGTGGGTTCTGTCCACGCGGCCGTGCTAACCCCAGTCGGCCGACACGACCGAGGAGGGCCAGGCGACGGGGGCCATGTCATACGCGTTCGTCAAGGCGCTCACCCGCAAGCCCGAGCAGAGCTACGTCGAGCTCCTGCAGGCGGTGCGCAAGGCCATGACCGAGGGCGGCTACACCCAGAAGCCGCAGCTGTCGGCGTGCCACCGTGAGTGGACGGCGGGCAGATCTGACGCCAGCGATCGACACCGAGCTCGACTTTGTTGCCTAACTGCATCGACACTGTTGCACAAGTTGCCCGACTGTTCTGTAGACGTAGTGAACACGCGTATCCTAACCAGTATCCACTAGTATCCGCTAGTATCCGCTAGTATCCGCTAGTATCCGCTCCAGTCCAGCCACCGCTCCACGTCCTGCCGTCAGCTCGCCCAGCGCCGACTCACCATGCGCGTCTCCTCACCCCGCGGCCCATCCTTCTCGACGATGACACTAACGCCCCGGCCGCCCGGCTCATCAAGCGCCTGCATGCCAAGCCGGGACGTGCGCACGCCCTCCTCGCCTCCCGGCGGCGGCATGACGAGAATCGGAAAGCGCGGCTCGAATCGGAACGCAGGCCACGCAAACGGCTTGGCCTCGGCACGCGGATCCTCATCCGGCGGCGGCTCGAGCACGACAAGCCCGCCGGCACGGTAGTCGGACACGTACGCCTGTGCGACGAGGCACGCGGGCCCTGACGCGATGATGACCGGCGCAAATGGCACGAGGAGGCGGCGGAGCTGGGCGTCGAGCGTGTCTGCAGCTTGCTTTACTGGCCCTGTTATCCCCTCTCCCTCTCCACTACCCTTGGCCTCTCGACCACCACCACCTCCCACCCCACCCCCACTGCCCGCCTGCTCGGACTCGGCGACAAGGGGGACACTGACCCCCACGTCCACTTCGACGGTCGTGTATCCGCGCAGGGCGAACATGTCGGCCCATACCTTCCATGGCTCACTGGACTCGGGCGAGGCACCGTAGCCTAGGCCCGGGGTGCGTAGGAGGACGAGCGGGGTCGGGCACTCGCGCGGGGCCGCGGGCGAGGGGGGCCGCACGAGCCAGCGCGTGCAGCTTGTCTGGGTTGACGTTGAGGAGTGGCGGAGGGCGGCGCTGGGGCGCAGATACAGCGGACGTACGACGCGGACCGTCTGCCAGGCGCGGACCATATTGATAATGTCCGAATGAGAACTGACGAGTGGTTTCGGATGGGGTTTTAGCTGTCAATCCTGGTCGGTGACGTCACTCCGAGTGCCGGTGACCTCGATACAGCACAGCATACTTCACAACTAGGCTAGTGTACAATCGTCCTAACAGTGCAACTGGATTGCTTCCAGCCTCTTACACGCCCTCGCCCTCTACACGCCCTCGCCCTCGTGGTTGTTGTTCGTCAGCTGGTCGAGCAGCTCGTCGACATTAAACTCCCCGCCGTCAAATGTCCCCTCGGATGGCAGCGACGTGTCCTGGTGGTACCCAGTCGAAGCCGTCCCGTTCGTCGAAGCGCCGTTCGGGTCGCCTGGAGGCAGGTCCAGGCCCATGCTGCGTACAAGGCTGTCGATGCTGTCCTGCAGCTTGTCCACATCGCCCCCCACACCCGCCGCCTTCTGGTATGCGCCAAAAAGGTTGTTCGTGTTGTTGACCAGCTCGGGCGGCAGAGGCGAGAACAGCGCGAGCGTCGGGTCGTTGACGTTTGGCCCAGTGACCGAAGGCGCTGGCGGCACCGCCTTGGACGGCGTGGACAGGCTCTGGCCCTGTACGCTGTGACTGAGCGAGTTGAGGAACATCTGCGCTGCCGCGGGCGACTGCAGCAGCGAGCCTATCGTCGTCTGCAACAGGTTGGGGTCCAGGTTCAGCCCAGACGGATCCGCGCCCTCTAGGACGTGCCCGGCCCCATATGGCGTGACTTGATGCGGCGGCTGATGTCCCATGTTGGGCGTTCCCATATTGGGCGTTCCCATATTGGGTGTTCCCATATTGGGCGTTCCCAGGTTCACATTGGCAGTGCTTGGGGTCGCCGTTCCACCAGTCGCAGCTCCTGCTCCGCTGCCGTTTGTCCGCGCATCCCCTTCGTATCCCCTCTCAACCTTACCCACTGACGCAGAGCGGGAGTGTGTCGTCGTATGTGGCGACACGCCGTCCTCGTCCGTGGGCAAGGCTGTGAAGCGGGGCCCAGTCGACTGCCAGGGCTCGGTCGACGACCGGCCGGAATTGCTCGCCGTCTCAACGACGGGTTCTGAAAAACGTCAACGACATGGCCCAGGCACAGCACTACCAAACTCCCACGCATCACCCACCTTGAATCTCGACTAGTCGGGGTTGGGGCGACTGGTCATTCTTGCTGCCACTGCCGCCGAGGCCCGACGCACGCCCGTCTTCGATCATCAGTCGCTGGCGTTTGGCAGCCGCCGCGTCGTCTGAGCCGCTGTCCTCGCGCGCGCGTGAGTTGCGGTTCGGGCCCACCCCGCGTCTCATCGCCTCTTTCAACCCCTTGAGGCCCTCGCCTTCTGTACCAAAAAGCCTCTCAAGAAACGACACGATTAGGTCTATCGTCTCCTCGTGCTTCTGCTGGCGCTCGCGCGACTCGAGTGCCTCGCGCCAGAGATGCTCGTTGGATGCCTGGAGCGCCTTGAGATCGGCGCCAATCGCCGCCTGCGTCTGTCTGATTGCATTGATCCCAGTCTGGATTGCATGCAGGTCGGCCAACTGCGCTGCAGGACCCACGAGCGGACCGGCTTCGCCCTCGGTGGTGCCGTCGGTAAGAAGATGGACACCGGGATATCCAGTGCCTATCTGAGCATTCGCTGCTGCTTGCCGAGATGATGACCGAGTTCCAGTCGAGCCCTGAGCAGGCGTGGCCACCGCGGGGCGGTTGTTCTTGCGCATGACGCGGGACAAAAGCTGTGGTTGGTCCCTCTTGAAGAATGGATTCACAAACTCCCATAGCTCTGTCGGTGACTCGTTCTTGAGCACGCCCGATTGGAGGTGTGGCACTTTGTGGAAGCCGTACATGTTGAGCTGGCGCACAAAGGACGAAAAGTTGCGGTGCTTGAAGAAGCGTGGCAACAACTCTTCAGCAAGCCGCTCGTGGTTGGGTACTGAAGTCAGCGACGTGACGGGTCGTAGTGCCTGCGCAGTGCATGGCTGCCAGCGCAACATGTGATGGCGATCGTCGCAAGCCTCACCAAAGAATGAGTCGCCGGAATCGGCCCAATATATCAAGTTGTCTGTCTCTGGCTCGGAGACCATGCTGCATGTCAGTGCGGTGCACCAGGTTGCTTTCGTCGCCGACGGACCTGAAGAGCTTGTTGAGGAAGGCGGGGACTTTTATGACTTCTCCATTCTCGCCGACGCTAAGACCTGGTTTTGAAACCGAGACGGTTGAGCGCAGTTCGCCTGGTGGAGAGTTTGCGCCAGAGTTGGAGGGGGAGATGCGCTCTGATTTTGGTTGTTGCCTGCTGGGGCCAGCGACGGAAGCGAGGTTGGTTGTCATGGCTCAAGAGTGGATGGTTGATCGCGAGGGAGAGCAAGGTGGAGGATGAGGAGGAGTGGATAGAGTTGCTCGTGAATGCCTCGACCATGTGTCATTTCCATCTGAGCAGGGATTCCGCCCAGCTTTTACCCCTGGGCTGTAGCGGGCCTATTTTATTCCAGCCACGCCTAATTGACCTCTGCTCGAGCCTAGTCTAGCAAGTGACCACGCCGACGCCACTCTGGGCTGCACTCAGGAGATACGGCCAGGTACACGACTGATCGAGCCAGGTCTCGTCACTACTACTGACACTGTCGTCGTGCTCTTACAATACTCGCACGACACCCATCCCATCACAATCTCCCTCGACACAAACCACAACCGCTCCACTTGCAACACACCTCCCCCGCCACATCACAATCACACACACCCCATCACTACCAGCCGCCTCTCCACGTCGCCCAACCCACCATGGGTGACAAGGACAAGGACTCCCCGGGACCCGCTTCCAACCCGTCAGACCCCTCTCCAGCGTCTCCGCCCCCGTCCTACGCCCCCCCCGTCTCCACCAGAACAGTCCATCGACGTGCCCAGCGTTGCCGTCACCGCCTCCGAGCCACCGGCAGCACCCCAGCACAACTCTGAGACGCCGCAAGCATCTCAAACACAACCTCACGCGGTCGATGCTGTACCCCTGGCCTGTACCCCACCCGTCAACCCCCCTTCACCCGACAAGGCGACGCCCTCGCCTCACCCCTCGCCACCACAGGTCCCAGAGCCGAGCAATGCGCCCGCGCCCCGGCGTCCTAAACCGCCCACCAAGGGCATCCTCAAGCCCCCCTCCACCACCCACGAAGCCGACCTTTGGAAATCGTCTTCGCGACATCGTGGGATCTGTCACGGGCGATGTGCCAGGTCCGTCATCGCCACATGCGCACCAGGCTGTGAATGCGGCCGTCGGCACATTCAACGCACTCTCAGGACGGCTCCTGGGCCGATTTGGACGGGACGGTGGGGAAGGCCCGCTCACCCCGCCCAAGCGCCAAGGGGTACCTTCGGGCACCATGTCGATTACAGAGCCGCCACGCCCAGCAGTTGTGGCTACGTCACCACCGCCCACTGAGCGCGCCCGGCAGAAGCAGCCGCTCAGGCGCGTCGCGTTCGTGCTACCCGCCATTAGCATCACGTACCCTATCAGCTCGGTTGCAGAGCCGTGGAGCAAGAAGGTCGTCGAGGACCGCGACAAGGTGATTAGCAGAGAATCACATCTAACCCCAGGTCGAGACGCGGCAGCGCCAGCTGCTGAGTACTGCCAGCGGGGCCGAGTACTGGTCGTCGATGCGGCTCATCAAGTTGTACGAGAGCGCGTGCAGGGGCCGCGAGGAGAAACCGCGTCTGGGCATCGTGCGTTCCCTCCAGGCTATTCCTGCACATCCCAAGCCACGGCTCGTGCACCTCGTCCTCCATGAGACACCCAGAGAATCACCCTCGCACCCAGCACCGTACACCCTCGAGCGGCCGCTAAACCGCTACGCGGCAGAGGCGTTTGCCGACGTTCTTGCGATCGAATGGTCTCTGGCAGATCTGCGGCTCGAGCGTGGCGTCATCGAATCTGAAGACGCTCTCAAGCCTCTCCTTCACGCGCTACTCGTGAGCGGGACACTGCCGTCGCTCAGCCTCGCCGGGAACAAGAAGATCAAGGCTGGAGGATGGCATCTTGTAGCCGTGTTCTTGAAACGGGTGAGCTCCCGGGCTGCCAAGCAGAGCTGACACCAGGCCCGGTCGCTCAAATTCATCGATCTCTCCGACACCAGCTGGGACAAGCGTGGGATGGAATTCCTTGTCCAGGCGTTCAACTCTTCTGAGGCACCAGGAGAGAGGAGACAAAACGGCTCGCGTGCGCCAACGCCACAGCTGGGAGAGGAGGCGTCGGAGAGCGACTCGCACAACCAGTATGGCCCGTTTCTGCCATCAGCACCATTGCTCAAGGATGTCGACATGGACGCTCTGCCATCGGCTGTCCAGAGTTTACGGCTGGATAACTGCTACATGCGCTCGGGTGTACTGGACGCTCTCGCGAGCGGCATACGCTCGTCCGAACTCAGGCACATTTCTCTGCGCAACAACCGCATCGGGCCCCTGGGCGCAGTGTCTCTCGCCGTCATGATCCGTGACTACCCTGACACGAGCGCGTTTGGAAGTCTTTCGGGCGGGGTTACGGAACTGCCGTACTCGGCCAGGCAGCGCAAGGCTCTTCCAGAACTGCCTCCCGACGACCCAAACCTGCCTCCTGTGCCGGCGTTGTCGTCGACCGGCGGTGTGATCACCCGCGTCGACCCCGAGGGCTATAGGCCTCCACCAGCGCCTAAGCACCCCTTAGTGATGCCTGGCGGCGGCTACAGCGCGATGCAGGAGAGTGCCAGCTTCTCCGTCAACTCGTCTTCCGTTGAGGGCAAGCTCTCGACGCCCGAGTTTGGCGGTGCCAGCTTGGCACTGCAGCGCAGCGTGCGTGCGCTGGACGGCGTCGAGCGTATCGGTCGCCTGGTGACATTGGATCTGAAAAGCAACGACATTCGCAACGGTGTGACGTACATTGCACAGGTACTAAAGCGGAACCGAACGCTGCGTGTGCTCAACGTCAGCGACAACAAGCTCGACGCTTCTGGCCTTGTTGCCTTGGCCGATGCGCTCAAGTACAATTCGACGCTCGAAACACTGGACGTGAGCTCGAATCCGTGCTGTGGCCCCAACCTGGCCGCGATCGCGGCCCTCCGCACAGCGTTCACCCTCAACGGCAGCCTGAAGCGCCTTTTCCTGCAAGACACAGGCCTCACGACCGACGGCGCAATCGACCTTGCCGAGTTCATCCCCGAGAACCGCTCGCTCCTGCATCTCGACGTGACGGCCAACCCGGCGATCGGGACGGCGGGCCTCCTCGCTCTAGCGTCGGGACTCAAGTCGAACAAGGTCGTGCGTTGTCTGGATATCAGCATCCCCCCGAACGACCCGAGCCTTGCAGAGCTCTCGCAGAGCATCCTTCAGAGTTGTATCCGGAACACGGAGCTGGCAGCGGCAGCGGCCGCGGAAGCCCAAAAGGGCAAGCCAGCACGCGGTGCCAAAGAGGCGATATGGGGCCCGATCAAGAAGAGCGCACTGGTGCGCAGTGTCAAACAGGCGGACGAGGCGCGCGCGCAGCGCGAGCGCGAGACCGTCGCCAACAGCGTCGAGGGCCAGGCACGCGAGTTCGTCTACCGCCTCAAGCCTGAGCAGCTCCTCCCCGTTGCCGAGGACACGGTGCGCGGCCTCGAGTCATGGTACACTGCTGGTGCGAATGCGCGCCGCGGACCGCACGCGGTATGGGAAGGCACGCAGATGCCCAAGGACGACTTTCGGCCGCTCGTGGAGCGCGCGCGCGCCCTCTCAGAGCGCATAGCAACCGCTCTGGGAGCGGTGGGCGAGGAGGGGGCTGCGGCGGCTGACCCAGCGCATCTGGAACGCCTGCTGGGTCTGAACGACAAGTTGACCGAGCTAGCAGGCAATGCGCACGGCTTCATGCCGCCTCCACGTATCCTCCTCCCCTCCCAAATTGCGTTCTCGGCGCCGGCGCCGCCAGTCGTCACCGCACCACAGAGCGGGCACCTCACCACACCGCGCCGGAGACACCAGCACTCGATGAGCCTCGAGATCTCGAGTCCCAACTTTAGCATTGGGGACAGCGATGCCGAGAGCGACGCCGAGGAGCTGGACGCGACGACGCTCGCTCCGACGTCGCGCGGCATCCTCGCTCAGAGTATGGACAAGATGCGCGCGGATAGACGCGCGGCCACCAAGAGACCTCACCCAGCGATCAGCGTCGTCACTAATGGCGCCAAGGAGAACGACCCGGAGGAGGTCAGGCATGCCGAGCGGCTTGTCGAGGCTGAGCTTGCGCAGGGCCTCCTAACCAGTCCGGTGGAGCATGCGTCACGCCGCTGGGTCAAGGAGGAGGCCGAGATTTTTAGGCGTGGTACCCGCCTCGGCGTCGTGGACAGCGACAGCGAGGACGAGGTCGGCAAGAAGAAGGCTGCACCGCCTGCGCTGCAGGGTGACACTTCGGGGTTGTCGGGCGAGGAGCTGCGCAAGGAAATCATGAACGCGGAGGTGCCGCGGAGCCCGCCACGGCCCGTGGCCGAGCTCAATGCCGACGACTCGGACAATTCCGACGACGACGAGGCAGCGTGAAGCGCCGAGATGACACAATGGGAATGGGGTTTCATTTACTTTTTACGATAGAAGAGGCTCGGGCACGTTATATAGAGTGCAAGAGCGATATGAAATTTGTATGGGCTACGAGAGGACGTGAATGCGTAGCCACGCTGGTCGAGATTGGGCTGCGAGATTGGGCCGGGCTCACTCCTTGTCCTTGCCGTCATCCTTGAGGCGGGCGTTGATGTTGTCGACCTTCTTGAGGATGATCGCAGTGGTGCTCGTCGTCGTGTCTGGGAAGTTGCTGACGAGCTCCTCGAACGAGTGCTTGCAAATGATGCCGTTCGGGTCGTCGGTCTCCGGGTTGATGACCTTCGGGTCATCGTCGTCCTCGGGGATGGGGTCGGCAAAGTAGTCGTGCAGCAGACCGCGACGCGAATGCACCACGCCCGACTCGTACGCGGCAATCATTACGAGCGGGATGAAGAAGATGACCGTCATGACAACCTTGTTGATCTTGACATATGTCTTGCGAGAGACAAAGGGCTCAAAGGGGCTGACGAGGATAACCTCGACAAGGTTGCACGGGGGCGGGTAGACGTACTGGTCGGGCGCGCGGACAGGGGTCAGCTTTGCCAGATTCGAAACTTACTCATGTTGATAGTCTTGGCGGCAAAGAAGGCAAGGTACTCATCCGTAGCATTGTCATAAATGACACTGTAGGCGGTCCCGAACAGTGCAATGAGAATGTTCAGGAGAATAATCGCCACCATGAAGTTCCAGAAGTAGTAGATGATGGTGCCAAAGGGTGGGCCGAAACGTTCATTCGCAGCATCAAAGTCGGGATCACCCATGATGGAGCGCAGCAGGTTGTTGATGAGCGACCAGATGCCGTACTTTTCATCAATGTCGCGGTCAGCCGCGTCGAGGGCGTACATCGCCTGGATAAAGCCTATGGCGAGCAGGGCAAGCAAGATGAAGAAGATGACCGACTCGCGAAGCATGCGGAACACGACGACTTGCAGCACACCGACGGTCTTGTATCCCTCGAACACGGTGATGAGGCGAAGCCACAGCAGTGGGGCGACGCAAGCCAGCACTTGGAAGGAGCGGTAGTGGAGGTTTTTGCGCTCTTCGCTGTCCTCATCGAGGCGGACGCCGGCAACACGGAGCGAGAAAGCCGCTGCGATTAAACCGTAGGTGATGAGGGCGATTATGGTCCAGAAGTTCTGAGCGTTTAGCAAGCATCATTACCGACTTGGCTCACGAAGATAGCGAAGATGGAGGTTGAGATACCGACGGTCTGGACGTCAGCGCTTGCGCTCCCAAGTTCAACTCACCTTGACAATCCGGCGGATCTCGTCGATGAGGAAGGCCAAGGTCATGACGTAGAGAGTGATCTCCCAGCCGTCGAACGTGTGGTAGGGGTCGGTGGCATCGAGAGGACTGGTGTGAGCGACACAAAAGTGGGATAACATACGTCTGGACGGCGCGCGAGTAGACGAAGAGGTAGAAGATCCAGGTGACGATCCTGAACATGTTCTGATAGCGGGGCACGGCGAGACGGCTCGGCTTGAAGTGAGCCCAGAAGCCGCCGTTCTCGGGCTCGACGTGGTACTCGACATAGTCGATGTCGTCGTTCTCGTTGTTGTGCTGGACCCATTCGCCCTTCCAGAGAGACTGGACGACAGTCTGGGCCTCGTTCGAGCTGAGGAAGATCTGGTGTCAGATCAAATGTCAGGTGTCAACGCACAGTGCAGTGCTGGTCAATGGCACACTCGAGCGCGCTGAGGGCGGGCGAGATGTCTCCATCGTGCTCGAGGTAACGGAAACGCGTGCTCATGATACTGGGAAGACGGTGACGCGAGACCATGTGTGTGATGCGGCGGGCGATCATCTCACACGCGGTGGCACGGCAAATGTTCTCCTCGTAATCGGCCTGGTTGGCGTTGCCCTCCTTGATGAACAGCTGGCGAGCGCGCAGGAGGCTGCAGTCAGCTTTGGACAAGAGGACGCTCGAGCAGCGTCAGTGCCAGGGATACTAACCAGAAGGGAACGGCCTCTCGAAAGTCACCACCGGCTTCGTAGAAGGCCTTGACCACCTCGGGGGTAACAATCGCGGAGGTGGGGGAGGTAATGTCATCAAGCTCGACCTGGATGGGGAGCAGGCGGTTGGCCATGGCCTTGATGCGCTTGACGATTTCTGCGGTGAGCGAGGAAGGTGGGCACGCATACGATTGATGGTGTTGGCCTCTGGAAGGATTGAGGCCGAACTGACAAAGGACCGCTGGTCCTCTGCGTCCTGGTTGTGAGCAGGGTGGCTGGGGCGGCGGATGGGCTCACGTGTTGACTCATGGCGAGGGGAGTACTCTCTTGTGGTAGTGAGCAAGAGGTAAAAGATGAAGAGAGAAGAGGAAGAGGGAAGAGGAGATGGCGCGTGCCGTAGGAGGTTTGCCACATGTGCTCAGCGCTTGGCCCTGTTGCCAAGGTTGACGGCCAAGACGACGGAAGTGACGACACCTGATCACACTTTCAGATTACTTTGCGCGATTCTATTCCCGTTCTAATGCATCAAGGGTCGCCTAGATCGAGTGCCTGAAATACCTCGGATCGTGAACCGCTGCGGCCTTTACCGCACCGTCCCTTTGGCCGTGACCGCCATCTCGTCCTGGGCGTGCCACAGGGCGACACCCAATCAAACAACTCTCCGGGGCCCTCGACGTCATCAGACCATCAACGACTGCGCCAGCAGCGCGTCCATCCACCACACGTCTCTACAGCACCCTCCGCAGCCGCGCAAAGCGATGTGGCCGACCGATGCTGCATCTCCTACACTGGCACTGACACATTTCTCTCAAACATGGGCATCTTCGACAAGCTCAAGGACCTCAAGGACTCCTCCAGGGCCTCGCAGCATTCTTTCCAGTCCAGCAGCCCCAACACTCTCCCGCTCGAGCAGTCCCTCAAGCGCTACCGCAAGCAGCGCGGCGTCAACCTCGGCTCGTGGTTCACGACCGAGGACTGGCTAGCCACCGAACTGTACAAGCATGCGCTCGAGCCCAGGGGCAGCGACTTTGACCTGGCGCGCGCCCCCAATGCCAAAGCGCTGATGGAGCACCACTGGGATACCTGGATCACCGACGCGGACTGGGAATGGATCCGAGGCAGGGGCTTCAACAGCGTCCGTCTTCCTGTATGTCCCAACTGCTCAACCCCGCTCTGACACAGATTGGCTACTACCACCTCGCAGGGCCATACCCGGACGTGCTAAAGGGGACCGACTATGCGCCCTACGCGGGCGTGTACGAGGGAGCATGGCAGCGCATCCTAAGCGCGATCGACACCGCTGGGCGGTACGGACTCGGCGTGCTCGTCGACTTGCATGCCGCCGCGGGCGCGCAGAACACGGACGGTGGGTTTCACATCAGCGATCAATGGGTGGGGAGCTAACACCAGGCCACTCGGGCATGTCCCACGGCAAGGTCAAGTTCTGGGATAAGACGAACCTCAAGTCAACGTCACTCGCGCTCCGCTTCCTCGCGTCCAACCTCGCGTCCAACCCACATGTGGTTGGGCTCGAGATCCTCAACGAGCCCAAGAACGACAACCGCCTGCAGGGATGGTACGAGAGCACGCTCGCCGAGCTGCGCCCGCTCACAGGCCCTGACTTTCCAATCTACGTGAGCGACTCGTGGGACACGAGCTGGTACGCGCAGTGGGCTGGGCGGCGGACCGATTTTGTCGTGGTCGACCACCACCTCTACCGCTGCTACACGCCCGAGGACAAGGCGGTTGACGGGCGTGGCCACGCGGCCAAGCTCGCGCTCGAGTTTGCGCCCGAGTTCAACCATTGGTGCGATCAGGCCCCGATCGTGGTGGGCGAGTGGAGCGCTGCGCTCGACGACTCGCGCCTCCCGCAAGACACGCCGGCTAGCGAGCGCGACGCGCAGAAGCGCGCGTTCGTCAACGCACAGCTCGACCTGTACCAGCGCGCGGCAGGGTACTGGTTCTGGACGCTCAAGTCAGGCCGGGACTGGGATGCCGGCTGGTCAGCGTACAATGCCGCGCAAGCCGAGATCCTACCGGCGTCCATGGTGCGGGGCCGGCTGCGCCAGCCAGGCGACCGGGACGCGGCGTGCCGCCAGGCATGTGGTGGGTCATGGCTGGATATGGGCTGACGCAGACTCGCATGTGGGCTACTGGGCCAGCCAGGGGGGCAGGCCGAACGGCCACGTGTTTAGCTCGGCGTTCTGCCAGGGATGGGATGACGCCGCCATGTTCCTCCACAGCGAGGGGCAGGCGGAGCTCGGCTTCGTCGCCCAGTGGAGCAGACGCCGTCGGGATGCGTTCCAGGGCGGGCAACTCGGCGACGACGCCTGGCAGTGGGACCATGGCTTCAAGCAGGGTGTCGAGGCGCTTAATGCGCAGGCACTCGAATGAGGCACAGACGAATACTTGCGCCGCCGTGCTCCGATATGCGGCGGGGCGAGCGGGCATGTACCGTACCGTACCTGTATGCAGCATGCCATGACCTCCGGGCATGTCGCTGGCAGCCGAGTGGCAATTCACTGTGCCTCGAGCGCACCTGGTCCCTGGCGTAGAGAGACGCAGAGGAGGGCATGCGGCGAGACGACGTGCTGTTAAACACCCGTCCTTCCTGGACTAGGTCCCATTCTTCTAGGTCCCATTCTTGGAGAGAACCATGTGAGCGTGTGAGACATGGCCGGTGTAAGATGAAGCGATGAACGTGTCGCCGACTTGCTCTCCCGCCACTGGCGCCTGGCCATTGTCGCCCAATCTACAGATCGAGATCGGATGCCCGCAATCGTCACCAGGTACTAAAGGCTCGCGGCCACTCGCTCTTCCGTCCACACTTGACTGCACCATGTTGGCTCGTGGTCACACTTGCGCTTTACGAACTGCGTGCGTGACGCGCTCTCGTTCTTTTGCGTCCGAGGCCATCACTACCCGCCTCGTCCCAGGGAGCGAGATCACGTGTGAGTAGTCTGGGGTTGGAAATGGTGTAAAGGAGGTGGATGAGAGATAGCGGATGGGAAGGGAAGATGGAAGAGGAGGGAAACGCTGTCTCTGATTGCTCCATACAGCGAATCCGTCGAGTAGAAGACTGTGGTAGAGGGACGTATTGACAGCAGCGGCGCAGCAGGAGCGCATGGTTGACGTCCTCACCAACTCGTTTCTTTCCTGTAAGGTATTCCTTGACGTGGCTCACCGAGATCCTGAACACACCCTCATGTGGGGCGATAACCGCAAGATCAACCGGACACTCATGGAGGCCTCTGTCGCGCACTCGATTGCCAAGCACCGCGTGTGGCTTGCCGAGACGGAGAGCGAGATTGTCGGCGTGGGACTGTGGACGGACCCCGGCGCCACGTGGATTACAGAGTGAGTCCGCCCAAGATGAGAGGTCTGCCAGCTTGCTAACATGAAGGGAAGACGTCCACGCCGTCTTCGGGGGGGTCATCGAGCTGATTGAGCCCAAGTTCCTTCAGTTTGTGATGGAGGATATGCTGCCGGGCCAGGCTGTCCTCCAGGACGAGTACTCGCCCAGCTGCGCAGTGGACTGGCACTTTGGCGCGATGCTCGGTGTCGACCCCAAGGCGCAGAGCCAGGGCATCGGGGGCAAGATCATGGCCGAAGTCATCAAGCGCGCGCGCGACGTGCCGGTTGTCCTCCACACTCAGGGCCCCAAAAACGTGAGTGTGGAGGATGGGCTGTTGCTGGTCAACGGGAGTTTGTCGCGGGCCAAGGCAGCGAATGGTGCAGCGCACGCGTCAGCCGAGCTCGTGAGGGCGGGCGTGCTGTCCGGCCCATTCGAGCGCGACTGGTGGAGAGCTAGGGCTTACCACAGCTCTACTTCTACAACAAACACGGGTTCAAGGTCGCTGCCACACACGACTTTGTGCTGCCTAATGGGGAGACGTGGGGCGACAACCTGATGGTGCACCGGCCAGATGGCTGGGCTTGAGGACGGGGGGCCATGCAAGTGTAGTTTAGCAGAAGCGAGGTGACGTCTGCCGGCTGGGAACATGTGCTGTGGACAGTCGTTGGTATTCCAACATGATCCGTCCCTGTGTCGATCACGAGGCTTGACTTGATTCCGTCATACCTGATAACCTCCCCGGTCGATTGCCTCCACCCCACCCCACCCCACCCCACCCCGGATACCGAAGTGGAGGTGGAGGCCAGGCAATACGGCATTCCTGGAATAATGTCACCACCGTTCCACCAGCCATGGTCAGGCGGCTTGAGTATTAAAGCATCGGTTGCAGGGTTGGAGCAGGCATTCGTATCTCATCTCATCACGATAGCTCTAGACCCATCCTCCATCCACTGACCATGTCCGAACTCAAGGGAAAGAACGTCCTCGTCACCGGCGGCGGCAAAGTACGTCATCCCTCTCTACAACGCACACTCACACCAGAACCTGGGAGCGCTCATCGCCGAGAGCCTAGCCGCGGCGGGCGCCAATGTCGCCATCCATTACAACTCGGACAGTTCCAAGGCCGAGACGGACGCGACGCTCGCCAAGCTCAAGGCGCTCGGCGTCACCGCCGTCGCTGTCCAGGCCAACATGCACACGGCCGGTGCCGTAGAGAAGTGGGCTCGGCGCTGGCAGAATCTAACACAGGTTGTTCAAGGACGCCCTCGCCGGCCTTGGCGCGCGCACGTTTGATATTGCAATCAACACGGTCGGCAAGGTGCTCAAGAAGCCGCTCCTCCAGATCACCGAGGCCGAGTACGATACCATGTTCGACGTCAACGCCAAGGCCAACTTTTTCTTTATCCAGGAGGCGGCGCGGCACCTCAGCGACGGCGGTGCGATCATCAGCATCGTCACCTCGCTCCTGGGCGCGTTCACCGGCCTCTACAGCACGTACCAGGGCTCCAAGGCGCCCGTGGAGTGGTTCACCAAGGCCGCTGCCAAGGAGTGAGTGCGGCTAGAAAGTGCTGACGCGACGCAGACTCATGCCGCGTGGGATCCGTGTCAATGCCGTCGCGCCCGGGCCGATGGACACGCCGTTCTTCTATCCCCAGGGTGAGAGCAAGGGTTGGCTGGCACTGACGGGCAGAGGAGCCCGAGGCGGTCGCGTTCCACAAGAGCCAGGCACTCGGCAACCGCCTGACGGACATCAAGGACATTGCGCCGCTCGTCATGTACCTCTGCACGGACAAATGGATTACGGGCCAGGTCATTTTCTGTGAGTCGGTCGCCGCCTGGTTGGGACACGCTGACGCGCAGCGAACGGCGGATACACCACGCGCTAGGCAACCAAGTAGATGGTAGATTGAAAAATGAACAGAGTGGAGTAGCGGTCTTGCGGTGAATATCGTGGTTGCCGGAGGAGGGAGAGGTTGAGGCCAGGTGGCCATTGTCTGTGCACCACGGCTGTGCGGGTCTCATTTGAGCACGGTATAGGCCCGATGTGATTTTGACCGCGGTCAATATAAGCTAGCGAATGGCGTTGGGCACCACCCTGGCCTACGACGCTCGCCCGGCTTGACAGCCTTGACAGCTCTCGGCTGCATTACCCTCCCTTTGCGGCGGCGCCAAAGAACGCAACCTTGTTGGGCATGGGATACCGTTGCCGCTCCTCATGAGGTCGGACAACGGGTGCCTGAAGCCTGAACATGTTGTGGCTCGAGAATGGTGTCTCTGGTTGCTGGGTATTGCCTGGCTGTGTCGGCAAGTGGACATGGGCAGATTCAGTTGTTAGTCTCACTACTGGGGCCCGTTTAATCCAGGGGATATCTTGCTTGGAACGAGGTCGTCGCCACGTACTGTGCAATGGCAGCCAGGCACCCCACCACCCTAGAGCCCTGTGCGACTCCGAGGTCCACGCGTCGCGAGCATTGCGACTGGGCCGTTGTCAACTGAGAGGCTACTCCACATATTACTCGATCGTACATTACACCGTCGTCTCTTTGTCATCTCTTCATCTTTCAGCACAAACCACATCAAGCCATGCGCGTCCACATCTTCCTTGCCTTCCTCCTCGGCGCAATTGCCGTTCCAGTCACAGTGCGTCCTCTATCCCTTCAACCTGCCACCCTTCCTTCGTACCCTTCCCTCTGGCACCTCCGCTTCGACACTGACAACAGCCCGCTGGCGAGTCCGGCATGGACACCGTCGCCATCCCCGTGGACCCCGATTCTCCCACCAACCCCATTGTCGCGGGCTCGTTCAAAGGAAGGAGCACTAGTAGCTCGGGAGGGAGCAAGAGTGGAGGTTCAAGCTCATCTGGCTCTAAAGGCTCATCCGGCTCATCTGGATCTAAAGGCTCGTCGTGGTCTGGCTCGAGCTCGAATGCAAACAACAAGGGCTCGTCTGCCGACACGGGTGGTGGCTCACCGAAACCCGCAGGCGTCGTCGTCGCTCCGCCCTACCGGCCGCCCAAAAATGCTGCTTGCTCTCTACGTGCCAGCGTCGTTGGTGCCGCGTGCGTTGCCGCGGCCGTCATTGCGGCAGTGTAGCGCACTTTGTATGGTCTCCCTATCCTCCTGTATACAAGTTTCCCTGACACACGCTGCCTTGAAGGGCGTTTGGTCCCTTCTGCCTCGCGTTCTTCCAACGGAACACCAACTTGTCATCTCCCACTCATCACGCAAAGCTTGTGAGCTCCCCGAGCACCGTGTGTCACCCGACGCGACGGAGAGTCTCGAGCAACTGGACGCCCGAACGCCCACGGCCTCCGGGAACCCAGCACAATCGCCTTCCGCTTGTCGGAGATAGCCGGACCACCACTTGGCTGAGTGGGTGTGGCGATCCTGGATAGTGGCGAGGGGCGCTTGCGTGGCAGTTGCTCACCTCAGCTCTATTCTGCAAACGTCGTGCCGTAGGCCCAAACTTGGTTGCAGTGGGAAAGAGCGTATGCATGAAAGCATATTAAGACAATGCGCTTTTGTACGCGACTGCCTGTGACAAAAGAAGCATCGTAGGATGCGCACGCGCCGCTAGCTGCACTTGCAGTGGTGGCGGTGCCATAAGAGGCAAAAGAAGCATATGAGGATACCCTACTCGACTTGGCCGGGGATCTCGGTGATAACCCCTGTGGCGGCCGGAACCCAACACCGTCCAAGTGGTCACGGGGTGTTCACGTGATGCATGATGCCCAGCCCGAGTCAAAGCGGATTACCCTTGAAGCTGTACACGGAATAACCTTATTGCCCTTGGTCACCCTTCGTCAACTGAGGCATCGCCTCTCCGATAATGCTTTCGGATATAAAGCCTGCTGCCGCTCTTCTCTCATCGCATCTACTCATCTTATCTACTCAAATTCAAACTCACCGCAGAATGCGTGTCCTCGTCACCCTTCCTTTCCTCTTCGGAGTGCTCGGAGTGATTGCTGGAGATACTGTAAATCCGTCCCTATTCTTTCCAGACTAACCACAGATCACTAGTGAGCCGGACCTCGAGAACGCCGGTGTGTCCGTCGCGGGCTCCTTCAGAAGTTCCGGCAGTAGCAGCGGTAGCAGCGGTGGCAGCCTCGGAGGTGGAGGAGGCGGAGGAGGGGCCAGAGGCGGTGGTGGGACCGGAAGCGGAGGAGGGGCCAGAGGCGGAGGTGGCGGAGGTGGCAGAGGTGGGGACGGCTCACGACGCCCCGCCGCCGCCGCCGCCGGTGCCGGTACCGGTGGCCAGTCCATCGGCAAAGACTTTGCTGCTGCGTCCGCACTGCGTGCGAGTGCTGTCGCCGCTGCGTGTGCCGCCGCCGCGGTCATTGCAGCTGTGTAGCCCTGGAGTGAATGCATCTAAGTGAGGCGTTTTGAAGTGCGCTGTGTATTTTCTGTAAATTATACGAACAGTGATCAAAGCCTGTCCCGTCTGCAGATTGCTCAGCGAGAAGCGGAATTGGTTCATTGACGACGTGCCGTGTGTTCAGTTCAGGCGTATCGATGTAGGACACACTTCGGAGCTCCTGGTGGACCCTCAGTGTTTAAGAGACGACTCCATGTCCTGATGTTCTTAGAAGATGCTGCCTGAACCATGCCCGCCATCTCCGTTGGCAGGCGACGCTTGCACAGCAAGGGTAAGATACGCTTCCGGTTGGTCTGATGACCGGAACGTAGACGGGAACTCATGCCACGGGTTCTTAGACGCTGCCATCTGCAAACTGCGTGCAGTTAACATGCCATGTTGGTCAGCCCCGCAAGTCGAGGTGCGCAGGGGATGAATTGCACTGCATGTCGCCAGAGTCGCACTCTTGGAGCTGTACACCAACCTTTATCGCACCGTCACCTTTCGTCACCGTCACCTTCTTGTGAAACCAGGCACCGCCACTAATCCAAATCATCAAGGGATAGCCACCAATCCAACAATCATCCTGAGGGATATAAGACAGACGGCCATTGCTCTTCTGTCATCTCATCTCGACTTCTCTTCTCAACTTCAAGCTCACACAGCTCCATGCGTGTCCTCATCCTCATCCTCCTATTCGTCGGCGTGATTGCCGGGGACGTATCGCAGACCACTAGTGAGTCGGAAACCGAGGACGCCAGTGTGCCAATCGCGTGTTCCTTTATAGGTGGCGGCGACCGAGGCGGGGGCGGTAGACGAGATGGCGGAAGTGGCGGTAGACGAGGTGGTGGAGGCGGCGGAGGTGGCGGCAGCTCGCCGCGCCCCGCCGCCGGCGCTGGTGCCGGTGCCGGTGCACATACAAGCAGCCAAGACTTTGCTGCTGCGTCTGCGCTGCGTGCGAGCGCTGTCGCGGCTACATGTGTCGCTGCCCCAGTCGTTGTGGCTGTGTAACAAAGTGTAAGCGCTCTGAAGTGTGTGTATTTTCTTAAACTTGTAGTCGATACGTATCGAACAGTGATGAAAGCCTTTCGAGTGTTGAATCAGAGGCGGAAGCGGTTCATTCGGCGTTGTGGCGCGTGTTCCAGCAGTTCTCCCAAGCAGATCACTTTCTCTGTAGGACACACTTGCAGAGGTGGACGGTGGACTGGGAAGTGTTGGATGACTCGAAGACTCGTGCATCCAGGCCTCGAACGAACGAACGAACGAATGTACAGTAGCACTTTTTACGTTTTCTGCATTCTCCTCATACAACAGCAAGTGGGACAACGGACATGTTGTTCATTCCGCGTGGCGGCGCGTCTCCTGCGTGTGTCCAGCAGTTCCCCCCGCTTATCGACCTCGTGTAGGACACTTCAGAGGCTGGTGGACTAGGGACTGGACGCAGGCAAGTGCTTGATGACGACTCGGCCACCGGTGCTCCCAGATGCTTCTGTAAAACATGGCAGCCTGACATCGACGTCACCATGCCATCGCTTGCACTGTTTGATCACGAGCCCATTACTCCCGACAAACGCACTCGGCGCGACGGAGTCTCCCTCAGCCGGACAATGGAGCCGGGTCAAGACTCAAGGAACCCAGTACAGTCGCCCAGTACAACACCAGCCGCGCTGTGGCGTGCTCAGTTCTTCCGAGCCTATCGACATTCTCTGAGGGATACACTTCAGAGGCTCACGGTGAAGCGTTTGATGAGGCCGACTCGGTGCCGCCTGCGACTGCTATTGGATGACGCTTCCATCTGCCCACCATGGCAGCCGCTGCGTCTCGGACGTTTGCGCGCCAAGGTTTGGTTGTGGCGTGCTCTCTTGCACTGTCTGCAGCCCGGGCGTCATGAGCCCGAGTACCCCGACAAACGCCAGGTCCAGCGGCCAGGCTCGGACTCTTGGCGTCGTGGGTCAAAAAAGGATAAAGGCTTGGCGTCCGACCCACGACGACGCGCGGACCTGCGTCCCTGCACACAAGTCCGGTCCGGGATGTTGCGACAGAACACGGCCACGGGCGGGGAGTGGCAGCGCGTTGATTCGGTTGTCGGTCGCACATAGCCACATTGCCTCAAACAAGCTCGTGCCTCGCCAGATTCAATGCCGGATCGGCATGGCCCACATCAGTTTCAGATAAGCCTCAATGTCGTCACAAACCGCCAAACCGAGTGCGTTTGTACAGCTTTCTCCAGCGCCATTGTCCGAGACCTGCTCACCGGGTGCTGTGCTCTCACGTCGCTGTCACCGATGCTGTGTAATCTCAGACAGGCACCGCACTGCTTGGCGCTTGGGCCGGTGACCCACGTGACCCTACCCGCTTGGTTCTGGCGTGAGGCACAGTATGCACGCGCCGCGATTGGTGGGCAGATGCAACTGGATACACGATACGACAGTGCAGTAAGTGTCGCCGCCCAGACTCTCGGCGCGCGGTATTTAAATCCACAACATCAACGGCGACATTCTCGGCCTTGTCATCACCTCTGCAATCTCAACACCAACGACCAACCACAGACGCCGATGCGCGCCCTCGTCTTCCTCCCTCTCCTCCTCTTTGTTTCTGCCATTCCCAACCCGGTGCGCGCCTTCTCCATCACCCTCCTCCAGCCCTAACTGAAAGCTAACCCCAGCCGGCAGTCGACAATGGCACCGTCGCCGTCTCTGGAGACCCCGAGACTGCTGGGCACACTGTCCTGGGCTCCTTCAAAGGCGCAAGCGGCCGCGGTGGCGGTAGCAGCGGCCGCAGAGGGGGCAGCGGCGGGTACGCTCCGTACCTCTACGGCTCTGCGTCCCCTCAGAGGCCCAGCGTCGTGACGGCAGCGTGCGTGGCGTGCGTAGCAGCAGTCATTGCGGCAGTATAGTGTAGCATATCCTGTATATTAATGTCTCGTAGTCATGTTTCCATGTCATGTTCATCCGGAGGTTGTGCTGCTCAAGTTGACGCGGCACCCGCGACGGCGGAGTCTCATATCAGAGGCGCGACTGGTTCGGAACTCGAGGGCTCTGCCCAACGGTGCGATTCAGAGATGTTGGACCTGTGGCACCTCATGCCAAGAACACTGGCACCTGGCCGCAGCATACACCTCTCTTCCATCATTCGATTTCCAGTCGCGGCAACGTCTCCCTCGGCCAGGACGCTTTCTAGGCATACTTGCATCTTGTTTTCGATAGGTTGTTCATTCCGCAACCCTGAAGCGGCCAGCCTTTCCTGTCACAATCTATGACACAGGCCAGGTGGATTATCGCTACGGCTGAACACCCAAGATGGCCCGTATAACCTTATCTTGGTGGTTATGGTTGGATGAGATGTGTCGGAACCAGATGCAGCTGAGGACAAGACAGGAATGGAGCGCACAAGGTCGCGGACGCCAATGTAAGGTTTCGGAGCGTCCAGGAAGTTTGTCCTGGGTAATGAAAGCCATTAGGGCTGCCTCCATCGACTAAACCACAAGAGGCACTGAGACGCTCAGACCGTCTCCTTCGTTTCCCAGATCACGTGCTTCCACTCTCTCTAACACTGGTCGACATTCACGTATGTGGCTTGAGGGAGCCTGAAAAAAGGTATTCTTAGGATGGAGGGGACACAGAGGAGGGGAGGGGGAGACAACAGCTTGTATGTCTTGTTCGGACCGTCTGTGGCGCTGTGGCCGCCTCTCAATTAATGGCAATTGAGCCGTATGAATGGGTTGGCCCTGAGTGCCCAAGCCCAGCTGAGCGCAACCATCCCAACACCAACGCTAGTGCAAGACAGCTTCATGCAGACGCATTCGTGCTGTTTCGCACTACACCATGCGCACATACACGTTGATTTTCGTTGCGGCGTCCATCGTTGGCGCGGCCGGCGCCCCCATACCTATCACAATAACATGTTCGTCCGTGCGCGCTCTCATTGACTCGGCAACCTCCCTCCTCGGCGTGGACCTCGGCCTCTGCCAAACACCAGCACCAGCATCCACAGAGGAGCACCACGCTTACGAGGACCCCGGGTACTATTCCGAGGGCGTGGATCTCGACGAACTCGACGTCGGGGACTATGAGCTCCTAGCCGATTTCTACGACGAGGTGTACTGGCAGACCGTGAGTGCTGATAACCAACACCCCTCTACGGTTCCTTTTGTCGCTCTTCCTCTCTCCCCAGGACACTCTGACATCAGGCCTAGCAACCGACCGAGACATAAAACGTGCGACAAAGGAATCTCGCACGAGAGAGAGTGTATTTGGACGCAGGGAGCCAGATGGGTTCACTAATTCCGACTGTATGGACTATGGCATCGTTGTATCACCGTGTTCTGGAGCCCTCGAGCGTCTGGGACGGCATCACATTACGTGTTCTCTAGAGCTGGCCATGGGAGCCCGCCATCGATGTGTCCGCACGCATGGCACTGTCAGGATTGGTAGCGAGAGTGACTGCCGACACCCCACCTCTTTGCCATAACCGTAAGGTAGGGTCCCTGGTCCAAATCCTTGGGAGATATTTGTGAGATCTCAGCACTATAGACGTTGTGCCAACTCGTAATCCCATTAATAACATGGGCAGCAGAAAGGTTCATCTGTGGACCACAGCGCTAACCCTCCATCTGACACTTGTGACCAACAGAACACCTCCTCTTAAAGACTTTCATCTATTCGAAAACCGCATGAACACGGGCTCGTTACAGGCCACAGGTTACGTCCTTTGTCCGTGTCGCGACCTGCGTTGCTCGTGCTCCTCACACAAGTCCCTTTCAGGCACCGTACGACTGCATCCTCGGTGCCTCATTCCCACTGGCCACACGCGCCCTCGGGAACGCTCTACCTGGTCTGGGTGCGGAGGCATACGGCGTCGCTTACGGAGCAATGTCCGCGGCTGTATACTTGGGAGTCTGGATATTCTGTCCCTCTCGTCAAGTAGTTTTATGGCGCGGAGAAGCGTGGCTCGGGCTGAACAGACGCTTTGGGAGTTTTCGGTCGTGAAGAAGGACTGGAGACATGCCCAGCTGGGTCGTGATCGCATAGGGAATGTTCCTGCATCGCTACCGGTGACCCTCATTGTCCCATCAGAGTCAATAATACGCGGCTAGACGAGCTCAATGTACATCATCTCATCTAACATCTATCAAAAGTCTAAGTCTAGAGGTGAGCGGAAGCACCCTTGTATTCTGGGTAGCTGGTCGTCAGTAATGTTTCCGGATATCACTCACTCGACGTAACCCTTTGCGCCGCGCGTGTAGAACGTCGAGCGGTCGTAGTGGTTCAGTTCCCACCCCTGCGCAATGCGCGCCGGCAGGTCGGGGTTGGCGATGAAGTAGCGCCCAAATGCAATCAGGTCGCCGTGCTTGTCGGCCGTCTCGATAGCCCCAGCGGGCTTGTACGCGCCCGCCGAGATGAACGAGATTCCAGCCTGGTTCGCCAGGTTGCGGATGGGCTGCAGGTCATCGCTCTTGACAACCATGTCTTCTGGCATGTCGGTCACGCCGTACGTCCGTGGCGTCACGGCGTGGATGTACGCCAGGCGTGGCTGGGCGGCGATGATCGCCTTGGTCCACGGGATGAACGTGTCGAGCGGCACCGTCTCGCGCATGCCCTGCACGATGCCGAAGGGCGACATGCGAATGCCGACGTGCTCGGCGCCGATGGCGTCGCACACACCGTTCAGTACGCGCAGCGGGAACCGGAGACGGTTCTCAATGCTACCCCCGTACTTGTCCGTGCGCTTGTTGGTGATGGACTGTAGGAACTGGTCGACGATGTAGCCGTTGGCACCGTGGATCTCGACACCGTCAAAGCCCGCCTTGATGGCGTTCTTGGCCGCGCTCACGTAGTGCGCGACCCAGCGGTCGATCTCGGCCTCACCCATCGCTGTCACCTTGACCGGGACCGGCTTCTTGGGGTTGGCGACGTAGGGGTCGTCCGAAGGGCCCCACACAGTGGGCACAAGCTCGGGGTTGGCGACGCGCCTGGTCTCGTCAGTTGGTCCCATCTAGCGCACGTACCCAAGAGCCCACAGCTGCGCAAAGATGACACCGCCCTTGGCGTGCACCGCGTCCGTCACTTGGCGCCACTTGGCAACCTGCTCCTCGGACCAGATGCCCGGCACACCGGCCATACCGCCGGCCTCGGCGGCGATGAACACACCCTCCGAAACCAGCAGACCACCCTCTGATTGTCAGCTCCTAAAGCTCGTAATGCTCACCGGACGCGCGCTGCCCATAGTACTCGATCGCGAGGTCGGGCGGGACGGCCGTCTTGTAGTCGGAGCGCATGCGCGTCAATGGGGCAAGCACCACGCGATGCTTGAGTTCGGCGGCGCCGATACGGACTGGCGCGAAGAGCTGAGACGACGAGACCATGGTGTGAGAGAAGCGGAAGGAAGAGATGTGTAGAATGGAGGAGGAGGGAGATGCTGATATACTCATCCGGGCCCGGGCAGTAACCGGATCGGCGCCATGTTACAAAGCATTACAATGACCATTTCGGGCCTACTATGGATTTTTGGTAGCACGTGCCTGGCGGCTTATCCCCGCTGGATCTGAGGCTTAGCAAGCAAGCATCCATTTTGTTTGTCATGGTCCGAGGTTTAGGCGGACTCGGACTCGCCCGTGTTCTTGAGAGCCATGGCCGCTGAGGCCCACGTGGGACAACACTGGACCTCGTATGGACAAGGCAGAAGAAGAGAGAGCTTCAACTCGAGCTGGTGCTAGAGCCTAGGAACACGGGTAAGTGCATCTTATTCTCGGGAATTGCTCTTGTTCAACCGCCTGTGAACAAAATCGTCACATACTCCTCACATCGCAGTTATCTAGCTTGACGCTCAATGGGCGTGGAGACTTGACTACAAGTCAAGGAAAACTCTGCCTGTTGAAGCAATGCTCGTTCTTCGCCTGGTCTGAGAAGGGCAAGGAGCGTGGAGTAGTCAGCTATCAAGTATGCGGTCCAAGGTCAGGACCCGCAAGGCAGAGTGCAAGCTTCTCCGTTCTGGTGAGCTAGCCGAGTTGGTTGACAAAACGTCACCTTGTTGAGAGTCGGATCCGGTCCTCTCCGGATATCACCACAGCCTGCGGAGCTAGATATCAGAAGATAAATCTCTAACACGTCGCCAGTTAGCTTTCCCCGCGCGCCAGTGGAGTGTGTACATGCTATGCTACGGGCCGATGCTGTGCTACCTTCTATGCCTTGGTCTTGCGCTGCTTGCGAGCGGGCGCCGCGGCGGCGGTCTGCGGGGCCTCCTCAAGCACCCGCCGCAGCTCGTGCAGCTTCTCGAACATCTCGTTGCGCAGCGCGCGTCCCTGGGGCGTAAAGTGCTTGGACGGGCGGGAGAGCTGTAGGGCGGAGATGAGGAGGGAGTTTAGTGCGCCAGTGCGTAATTGGGACAGCAACGAGGTATCAATGGCGCGAGGTGGCAGCAAAGAACAGAGTCAGTACAATCCTTCCTCGCAAAGGTCTCGGCACTCGGCCTCACTCACAAGCATGCCCTCCAGACCACCGGCCTTGAGGACCTCCTTGGACTGTTGCCTAGTCATCTTGACCTTGTTGAGGCGAGGGTACAGGTCGCGCACCGGCACCTTGGCGGCAGGGTTGGCGTCGAGCGACTGGCGCGCGGCCATGACGCGGTTCATCGCGCCTGCAACAACATTGACGGGCCAGGTGAATCGCGCCGTGTTCGGCTTCCAAGTGCGCCGGGTCTTGTGCAGCGAGAAAGGGACGTTGTTGCCAGCGCGCACACCGGGGATGGGAAGGATAGGTGGGTTCGAGACCTTGCCGAGGGCGATGCGCGTGTATCCGCGGGCGACGGACATGTTTGTTGCTTGTGGGTATCTAGATGCAGCGAGCTCGAGACTTCGGAGTGAACCTCCATCTCGAAATGTCCTGGAAAGTGGAGGTGCCACGCTCTCGGAAATTGCGGCGTTACGGCAAGGTCAGTGAAATCCACCAAAATTGAGAGCGGAGCTGAGCATTCCCCATCCATCAACCAACCCAAAAACGATGAGCAAGGTGAGCGCGATCGCGCGCGCGCAGCAAGTCGATGGCGGCGAGGCGCGGCGCTGCAATGCGTACCACCAGAATACCTCACTGACATCCGCAGCTCCAGGCTTCCAGCGTGCGTTCGTCTATCAAGGTCCTCCTCAAGGAGTCCTCGCTCGAGGGCCAGCGTGAGGGCCTCGGCAAGAAGCGTAACTTCATCGAGACCATCGAGCTCCAGATCGGCCTCAAGAACTACGACCCCCAGCGTGACAAGCGGTGAGTATGGACCCGGTCGCATCGCCGAGACGTCGAATTATGGCACTAATCGAACAGTTTCTCGGGCACTGTCAAGCTCCCCCACGTTCCCCGTCCCCGCATGCAGCTCTGCATTCTCGCCGACGCGATGGACGTCGACCGTGCCAAGCAGCTCGACGAGGAGCTCGCGTTCATGACTGTTGAGGACCTCAAGAAGCTCAACAAGAACAAGAAGCTCGTCAAGAAGCTCGCCCAGAAGTACGATGCTTTCCTCGCGTCCGAGGCCCTCATCAAGCAGATCCCCCGTCTCCTCGGTCCCGGTCTCTCCAAGGCGGGCAAGTTCCCTACCCCCGTCTCGCACGCCGAGGACCTCGCGCGCAAGGTTGTCGAGGTCAAGAGCACCATCAAGTTCCAGCTTAAGAAGGTGCTCTGCCTCGGTGTCGCTGTCGGCCACGTCGACATGGAGGAGGACCAGATCATGCAGAACACCATGCTTTCGATCAACTTCCTCATCTCGCTTCTCAAGAAGCAGGTTAGTACCTCGGAGTGAAACTCGGCTGACTGTTTCAGTGGCAGAACGTCGGCTCGCTCCACCTCAAGTCGACCATGGGCAAGCCCCAGCGCCTGTACTAAGCTTGTCGCTTTCTAGATTCGACCGTTTTTGATCGCGCGAGTCCGACCTGGCAGAGCAGAGCGCACCGGCAACTGGAGCTGTCGCACGCTTATACCCAAGTCTTGTCTGACCCCTTAGCTGGGATATCGGAGGCCGAGGGGAGCTGGAACCTTTGCTCTGTCACTAGGATTCGTGTGTGAGGAGGCTTGGAAATCTTATTATGCAGGGCTTGTACAACCCACCCACCCACAAACGGTTGCTATTTCCGTTGCTGACTGAGGATGGAGTCATGAAAAGGCGCTGGTAAGCGAATCGTCAGTGTCAGTTGACTCGACGAGTTGACTAGACTGGCATGTTGACGGTTGCGCTCATGTTCCGTTCGTTGATTGCTGCTAGTCGTTTCGACCGAGAGCCCGAGCTCGGTTGGTGGAGCAAGGCGGAGGCGAGCGGTGCCGCGGTAGTACCTTGCAATTTCCGACTTGGAGTGTTGATTATTAAGCTTGCTGATTAGAACGAGTCGATGGCTTCTAGTCAACGAGGAGGAATAGATAGGTAAGCCCTAATGCTCTAGGATACGCCTGGGCGAGATTGGTCGACGGGGGCCGTTGGCTATTTGCTTGAAAACTCGGGTGGACTCAGCCGGGCAATGAGGGGGTGAGCCCCGGCAGGGCACCGATAATGCGATAATACAAGGCCCCGCGATTCCCAAAGGTCGATTTACGATCACATGTAGCGATACGTCGCCCTCTCCTCTTTACCACTTGTCCTCGCCGTTGCAACGCCGCTCAAAGCCATTGCGCACAGCTTCTCCCCAATCCTTCATTGCGATCTGCGACACGCAGGCCCGTGCACTCTGGCAACGACGCACAGTTCACCTTACCCACGAGCTCGGCCCAGTCGCCAGGTCTTCCCCTCTAGCCCAGGCCTACGACCTTCCCTCTTGCATTGCCCCGCACCCACCTCTTGGTCTCGAACTCGACAGGACGTCAATGCAACCTGTGGTATCTCTGTATCTTTGCTTTATTCATTATCAACCTGTTTGGAATCCTCAGACATAAGCTCCCAGTCTGCAGTCTGAGACATCTGAGCGTACCCCGTTCCTCAAAATGTCTTTCTGGTCTGGTAGGCGCCGTGCCGCATCGGCGAGCCAGCAGTCGACCTCGTCGACAGAACAACCACGCCGTACCTCTGGGTTCGGCACATCTTCCTCTCCCACCCCCAGCGACACCCGACGCTCCTCCAATTCCGCACTCGAGCAGCTCCGCGGGCGGGTGCGTGGCAACTCGTCGTCTACATCCTTGAGTGGGAGCAATGGCCGCCCTTCTCTGTCCAACCACACGAGGTCGGCACCCGCCATCCATCTTAGCTCTCACACCGAGGAATCGGTTAGATCCAACACACCGCCCGCGTACGCCTACCATTCACTTGATCGCTCCCCATTGCCTAACCCAATGGTCCTGGACAACCGTCCGCGCGTGCCACCGCCCATCTACTTGCGTGCATCGAGCACGCAGCCACAAAGCAAGGTCGGGAACCTCTCGATCCACGTGCCCGGATGGTGAGTGGCGAGGTCAGAATTGCAAGTTTGGAGAGGAGACGCGGCGCACGCTCGGTGTCAGAGCCTTTCGCCTCCGGCCGGATTCTCCGCTTCGTCGCTAACAGCAGGGGCATTGCGCTTGTTCGGCCACCTAGGCAGTATGACCTGCACCCACTCGAAGTGGGGGGTGCGTCGCGGGAACCGCCGGCAGAGGACACGGTGCTCACTGGCACACTCGAGGTGGTAATGAAAGAGAGGAGACGTGTGCGTACCATCAGCGTTGGCGTGCAGAGCGTTTGTCGCCTAAATATGCTGGGGCATCGGGGATGGGAGGAGGACGGCATCTTCGAGCGTGGCGTAGAGATTCTCGGTGGCGACCTAGAGGAAGGTATCTGGCTCGAGAAGGGAAGTCAAAGGTGGGTCGGTCGTCCTCGTGTTTGACCTGGAGCTCACATTAGCTTCTCGTTCTCTATCTTGCTACCGGCAACACTGGCGACTCACGACTACCACGCCTTCGGACGTGTGTCGTACATCCTCACCGCACGCGTGGAAGGGATGCCAGCAACAGGGCGGCTCAACCAGATGTTTAAGAGCAAGGATATCAACGTACAAGGCGAGGTTCCTTTCCTGTCCGACTTTCAGACGGTCATCGCGCGCTCCGACAAGATCGCGTCGGACCAAGCCTCGTCGTTTGGGAAGGGCATTTCACCATCCATGAGCCGCGGATCGTCGCGAGACCGATCGGACTCGATGTCCAGTCTCAGCGCGTTGGGACTGGGCCTTGACACCGAGACGTCACAGGGGTCGGAGGTGGCGATTGCATTTGGCGACGAAGCTGCGTCACCATCGACACCATTGCGTGGCTTATACCACCGTCGCCAAAGCTCGAGTCTCATCGACACGCCGCCAAGCAATGGGACGACGTTGCCCTCTGGAAACTATCCCCCACCGCGTCGCCGAGACACCGACGATCAGGGTTCGATACGCTCGCGAAGCAGCAGCGTAGATCTGGCAGCCATGAAGAGCGAAAAGGCCGAAAAGGCCGGATGGATGATCGGCGACATCTGTGGTATCAGGGCATTCAAAGTGCACGCAAACTCGGCACCGACTGGTGGCGCGTACCAGTTAGACCTCCGGAAGGAAGGTTACGTCGAGGGGCTGGGCCTGTGGCGTTTCAGCGCGACGTCGGATGCCTTCAGCATCGCGAGCGTTATGATGGTCAACCTGACGATCCCTGCTCCGTCTCCCAAGTGCTCGATTTTCTTTGTGCGCCTTATCCTCTCGCAGAGCTATGTCATGTATTCGCCGCGCACACCAAACGATGCGCCCACCAAGCCCGAGGCGCCCAAGAACCACGTTGTGTATCAGGTCGGGCGACCGCACCGACACGGCGAATCGGTGCTTGACCACCGCGTCGAGGCACTGTGGCGAGGCCAGGAGGCGGGCGGCAAGGCTGGTGCTGCGGGATGGCGTACGCGTGCGGTCGCTCGCCTGCCAAACCATGAAAAGATGAGACCGTCGACGAACCCGGGTACGATCACGCCCATTCGCGTCACACACGAGTTCCTCCTCCGCGTATTCTACTCGATTGAGGCCGAGACTGTAACTGGCAAGCCCATCCAGGGGCCTGGCGAAGTGAGGATGTGCCAAGTACGCCTGCCGTTGACTGTGCCGTCATGTTTGTGCTCGACGGCGGCGCTCAACCTCCCGACATGTGAGATTGCTACTAGTGGGCGAAGCTAACGACAGATGAGTGTGCGCGCAAGTCGAACAAGGGCGAGAAAGATCTGGACCCGTCGAAGATGTGCCAGTGTGGCACTTCGTTTGCCGAGCTGAGTGCTGCCGCGCTGCGGCGGCCCGAAGCTGAGCGGCCGGACGACTGGCCAGCTGGAAGCGATCAGAATGACCAAAGCGGGGCCCCTGTAAACGGCAAGCTGCGTGAGGCGTCGTACCAGGCTCCGGGAGGCACGGGTTCCAGTTGAGCAGGCTGTGGGGTGGGGTTTCAATGCGGGGCGGCGATGAGAGAGGGTGGCTCTCGGCGCGTGACTCGACACTAGATCCAACTGTAGATGTACAACGCATGGATTCATCGCGATTGGGACCTGGGGCTGCTGTCGTACTTGGTCGAGTGCTAGCTGCTTGCCTGCTTGCGGACGGGGTGTCAGCTGCGACACTCGCAGTGGGGGCGGCAGTTGCTCTCCCCTACTGCTCACCAGGCTGTAGACGATCACCATTTGCCGTTCTATATGCGTGGCTCGACCGAGCACCTCGTCTCCTCACCAGCGCCGTCTACTTGACCGCTTGGTCGGTATGAGAGCTTCGAGATCACGCTATGACGTGACAACAAGTAGCCAGAGAGAGAAGGTTGTTCATCGAAGAAAGCCGGTTGAATCGTATAACGGTCAGTACACAAGATTCTGATTATTCATTCTTGTAGCCTGGGTTCGACTCCCAGTTCGACCTCGTTCTTTTTGCGTTTTACGTTCCTGACTCGCCATGCAAGTCTCATTCCAAATCCAAGTCTCATTCCGAGTTTCATTCCAAGGACGCCAAGTTTCATCAAGTCTCATTCCAAGTCTCATTCCAAGCTCCATTCGAGAACCAACCCAAGCGCTTCCGTCCTTGCCACTGTGCTTCTGGTGTCATTTGACTGCGCTGGGTGTCCTTTGACTGTTCCGGCAGTGCTTCCAGTGTTCCCGGTCTCTTTAGCCGTGTTTACCATCTCCTGGTGGCAGTGCGGAGAGCACGCGGCCAGATTGTGCGCCCAATCTCGGCCGGATGCCGCCGGTTGCTCGGATACAGCCGGTTCCCAACCCGGTTCCAGTAGCCAGTTTCGTACCTCTTGGCCAGCTCGCGGGCGAGAGGCAAATGGCGAGCCGAATGGCGAGTGGGGAATTTGCGAGTGGGCATGGGCAGTTGCGAGCGATCCGACGGAAAACAGGCGCGTCATGCCTCTGGGACTACCCATACCCGCACCCGCACCGGCTGGCATCGGAGGTGTGTAATGTGTTACTGTGACCTAGATGCATCGGCGCCCGCCGCGCCCGCCGCCCTGCCGCGCCTGTGAGCTTGGTTTGGGGTTGGGGCGGTTCTGAGGCGGGGTCTGGTTCTGGTTCTCGGGCGGGGCTGTGACGTGGTGTGCGGGCGTATGACGTCTGGGTGGCAGTGCTAATCGACATTGGCCATCTGGGATCTTGCTTTGGATTACATGTCAAGAGCGCGAGTGGGAGACGGGAGCGGACGTTGCGAACAGGCACCCCTGATGTTTCGATGGACAGTGTGCTGGGTGAGCGGTTGAAACTGTTCCGGCCGAGGTTCGGTCAGAACGGCGACCCTATGACGCCTCGGACCGCGCGGCGAGGCGCAGAGTCCCGACGGCTGAAAATCCGTCACACCTGTCACGCCAGGAAAGTGTCCAGGGAAGGAAAAACGAGGACACGTCACAAAGTCGCGCCGCGCGCCAACCTCAGGGCAGGGCCACGATCGACAACCTACAGCCTGCTGCGGAGCCACAGGAAAAGAGAACGAAGCAAAAAGAAAAAAAAAGTGCACCGCCTCGCTCAAATGCGTCCACCAAAGGTCAGGGCAGATCCAGGTCAGAAAGCAATCACAGCCGAGCACACGCAGCAACGTGGACGTGTACATGGAATGCGTATGGCGTCTGTCAACGGCGCCGTCAAGTGCGGTTGGTGTGTAAGAAGTACGAGTGTGTGGGGGTGTAAGGAATGTCTCTAGAAAAGGCCTAGCTAATGTTAAATGCTGCAAACGTCGCTTAGAGGCGAGGCGGCTCGCTTAGAGGAAGGCGGAGAGGAAGAGGGCGGCAGCGCCAACAAGGCCAGTCGAGGCGACGATACGGCCAGCCGACGAGGCAGCCGAGGGGTTGGGGTTACCAGTGACGGTGGTCTGAGCCGCCGAGGCGGCGGCAGACTTGGAAGTAGCACCCGAGGCGCCCGCAGAAGCCGCAGTAGCAGGGGAAGACGCCTTGGCAGACTCCGAGCCGGCGGCGGGGGCCGAGGGGGAAGCAGCGGCCGACGAACCAGCAGCAGCACCCGAAGCAGCGGGAGCGGCACCACCGCCGGTACCAGCGTCGGCACCAACCGAGTCAGAGCCCGAGGTGCTGCATCAGTCAGTACAGGTGAACAGACTCAAGTTGACAGAGATACTCACGCAGTGGCGCCCTCGAGGCACTTGGTGTCCGAGCCGGCGCGGACGTCGACGGCCTGAGCGTAGTTGACGTCGCCGTTCGAGTCCTTGACCTGCAGCGAGATCGAGGTGCCGGCCTGGAGGTCAACGGTCCAGGTGAGCCCGTTGCCGTCCTGCTGTCCCCAGTCCTTGATGGGGGCGCCGCCGGGCTGGCCACCGGGAAGGGCCGAGACCCAGTAGGGGGGCTTGCCGCCGGTCCAGGTGATCTTGATGGGCTGGCACTGTGCAGTGTGAGCAAGGCTGTATAAGGTAATGTGGGGTTCGTGCGTGTGTGCTTACCTGGACGAGCGAGGTGGGCGTGTTGATCTTGGGACCCTCGGTCTGGGCGGCGACGCCGAGGGCGAGAACAGTAGCAGCGAGGATGGCCGACTTCATTGTGAAAGAGTGTTAGGGGTGGGTGGAGCCGTGTGGAGTTGGAGGGAAGACAAGGAGATGGTGGAGAGGAAGAAGGAAGAAGAGGATGGAGAGATGTTGAGAAGGAGGCCTGACGTGTTGCAGTTATACTGTTCCCGCGCGCTGGCTGGCCAGGGAGGGGGAGGGAGCAAAGTGGGCCTGTGGTGGGAAGGTGGACAGGGAAGGTGGGAGAGCGGGCTGCAACCGGGCCCAGGTGCCGTGGCCGATGGGCCATGGGGAAGGAGGGAAGGAGGGAAGGAGGGAAGGCATTACAAAGGTCAAATGGTCACTCTGTCAATCAACGGAGGGAAACCGAAAAAAAGGGACTGCCAGTCTAGATCACAGGGATGAAGCATGCACTTGTAGGGTCGACTGATTTTGCGAGACGCCTCAACTGCCTGCGTCCTGCCTGAGAAATGCCACACTTGCAACCGAAACGCACATGCTGCCACTCTCTCTCTGCCTTTCCCTGTGCGCACAACGACACGACCGAGCACCCCAGCTCACGGCCATTCACCCTTTAGGCACTCGAAAGCTAGAGCTCTGGAATCCAGATTCGAGATCCGAGGCATCGCGCTGTCCTTTGAGGCAGTGGCACTCTCCTAAACGCCATTGTTCACCCTCGACGATGATAATACTACTCTGGCAGGGCCCACTCTGTAACCTACTTGATCGGTCCGCATCGGCTTCCAACTCGGCAGGCGCGTCCCTTGTCCTGTACCTTCTTGCCTCGTCTCCATGTCCATCCGTCAAACCGCCACCCACGGGCCCGTTTCCGTCCCCTATCGGTCCAGGCAGGATCTCGCTTGCGTTGACGTTCCTGGTTCCCGGAAGCCGCGGGTTGCTTGTCCACAGCACCAGATCAGATCAGTTTCCAGTCGGTGACGCAGGTAGCAAGGGACTTGGGCACCCAGGCGTGTAATGGAGGACGCATAAGGATATCAGAGCACGCGTCTGGCATCGGATGCTTGACTATTCGTGGCCGATCGCAGGAGAAGAAGCGGGTTTCAATTCGGCGCCATTGTCACTGCGCCAGACTTGCGCATCGGACAGCCAATACAAGGGAAATGGCGCCCATCGCGTGCCGCACCAATTGTACCAAACCAGACCTCCCGGTGACGCTAGCATGACGCGTCCCGCAGCCGCCCCTCAGAGGGAGACGCGGTCTGAGAGACGAGACGCGCATAGCCTTCGCACACGCCCCGCCCCTTAAACGGCGTGATATCCGGCATGCGCAAAGGGTATCCAACCATCACACCCCACACACGCCTGTCCGGCTATGCCTCGTCATGTCAGCGCCTGATGGCATCGCACCTGACCGCCCCGCACAGACCGTATGCCCGCGGCGCCCATGCACCGGGGTCGGGGGGGGGGGAGGGGGCTGGCTGGGACGGACCATTTCTCGCACTGATTGCAACAACTAGCATTACAGTACCTTTGCAGCTCAAGATTCCAGGGTATGGTGTCAAGTCTGCGAGGACGGCGAGAAATAATGTTCATGGGGTGCTGTCGTCATGGCCCGATCGAGCCACTGTGTCGCGCTAGTTGCACTTGTCGCCTTGTCGCTGTAGCCAACAGGTCCGGACGATGGACGATACAGGTCGTGCACGAGATACGCCAATGTCCGCCTTGACTCTGTGCATTAAAAGATGGCGCTGCAAATTACTAGACTGGTGTGGCAGGTGTATGGAAGGAGGCCAGGGAGAAAATGCGCCGTAAAGCGGGTCGGATAATGGTCCACGTGCCAGGAAATGGTTTAGGTGGCGAGCATGCTGGGCTTGTGCATTGTCGCTTTGAGCTCACTCCACTCGACAACTGGAAAACATGGTGAGAGCACACTCCACTCTTGGGCGCGAGCGGCGCTTGGGCGGGTTTGCTCACCTGACACGTCTTGTCGTCTGATCATCCCACATCCTTCCTTGCCTCCAATCCTCTTCTTCTTGACACTGCCGAACCGCTAACCCAAAGGACAACTCCTCTGATCAGCGCGAGCCTTGGGCTGCCCAATCCCCTCCTCCCCCTGCCGTAGACGACCGCTACGCTGAGCGACCTCCGCCTCCTGCGCACGACACTGAGATGGCCGACTCTCGCCGCGACGACGACAGGGATGACCGCTACCGCGCAGAGCCGCCCCGTCGCGACGACCGCCCGGCTCCCTCGTTCAACCGGTGAGTATGTTTGCGGGACAAGGGCGTACTCGCCCTCAAAGCGCAAGACTGCATGTTGTCGATCGGCAATGGTGGTGTGATACGTGCTGCGCATGGTGTGTGTGCGGCCCAAGGGGGGGGGCCCGTCTTTGATCTGTGGGGCCAGCACACAGCCAGCGATGCACTGCGACGCATGGGGGCCACAGACCTCTGTCGGACAGTGTGAGCGCAGTCCGAGGGAGACGGCGAGTCAATTTGGGCTATGAGAACCAACGCGGACCCCACATTGCTGGCACCCCAGTGGCGAGAGCACCTTCCTCCTCTCCTTGTCTCTCCTTCCCAGTTCCTCCTACCTTGCTACCTTTTGTCCAAAGCTCCATGTCATTTTACAGCTCATACAACGACGTTCGCATGACTCCAGAGCGGGATAGACTCCGCACTCATCCCCCATCCCCACAGCGTCGTGATCTTCGCTATTCCCGTCGTGACACCTACTATGGTCCTCCTCTAACCCGTCACAGTGGCCCTCCCGCTCGCCCTGCCAACGCTCCTCGCCCCGAGGCAAACAATGTTCTCGGCGTGTTTGGTCTCTCCATCCGCACCCGCGAGCGCGACCTCGAGGACGAGTTTATGCGCTACGGTGACGTCGAGAAAGTGACCGTTGTTTACGACCAGCGGGTAAGTCTTAAATAATTCAACAAAGCTGACGATTAGACTGACCGCTCGCGTGGCTTTGGCTTCATCACTATGCGCTCGACCGAGGACGCCACCCGCGCCATCGAGAAGCTGAATGGCATCGAGCTGCACGGCCGCAACATCCGCGTCGACTACTCGGCCACCACCAAGCCCCACGCGCCCACTCCTGGAGAGTACCGTGGCGAGAAGCGTCCTCTGGATGACCGCTGGGGTGGAGGTGGCCGTGACCGTGACCGTGGTGGATGGGGCCGTGGCGGTGATCGCTACGGCGACCGCTGGGGTCCGGGACCTGACCGCTACAGTGATGACCGCCGCGGCGGCTACCGTGACCGTCCGTACGATCGGCCCTTTGGCCGTGACCGCGACCGGTGAGTCAACCTTCCTGAAGTCATCCTTGAACCACTGACCACAGTGACGGAGCCTACGGCGGCCGTGGCCGTGACCGCGATGACGACCCTTACGGCGGCCGTGCGCGCCGCGACGACGACCGCGACCGCCCTCCTTTTGGCGGTGAGGACCGTGACCGCGACCGCCCTCCCTTTGGCGGTGAGGACCGTGACCGCGAGCGCCGTCGCTCGCCGAGCCCACGTCGCCGCTACTCGGCCTCGCCCGACCGTCGTGCTCCCCCTTCCCCCGCGGATGACGCTCCGAACCGCTACTAATTTCGACGTGCGCTTCAAGACAAGAGTCGAGGTAGTGGCGTAGAGCGATCGCTTCCTTGTGCAAAACCCATTCGTCCACTTGGCAAGATGCAAGGCTCCTCGCAAAGCAATGCTCTGCAGGGTGGGATGAAGGTCGATGAATCCGTTTCCTTCCCTCAATGATGTTCAACGCTTCAATGCAGCTTCAATACATGTCCAATCTGTGCAGCTGCAATCAGCTGTCCGAGCGTTTAGCGTCTCAGCAATAGCCTATTTGTGGCAGATGCGGGGGAGCGATCAAATACGACGGGGAGAAGTCGCATCTGTGCAAAGGCAGGAAACAAACAGTGCAGTGCTTGAGCGCCAAAAGCATCCCGCTGTGGGACCTTATGAGCACAGGTGAGCCTTGCTGTGCGAGAGGGATGCAAGGAGGGAGAGTAGGCAGGGTAGAATTGGGCAGTTTGAGCCCCACAGACGCAGCACCAGCACTGTGCGTGAGAAGAAGCTCGAGTGTGCGCACACGGGACGCACCGAGCACGAGACCCGTGCTGCGCAATTGGGATCAGTCGCAACCAGGTGAGTGCTCGTGATCTTGTCCAGAGACAGCCAATGCATGCCAATGCCCAAAGAGTGGCGTCCTGTCACTTATCGCACCTGCTCGGTGTCAAAGAAGGGTAGCAGTCCGGTCTCGGGGTGGCAGTTGATGTACTCGAAGGTCTGTCCCTCTGGAAGGACAAACACCTCGTGCCATGTCCGAAGCTGGTTGCTGCCGCCGTAATTCTTGTACCTTGCGATAGCGGCGCCGAAGATTGCTGCATGTGTGCGGTGCCGTTCAGCCCACGCCTCCATCTCCGCCAGTGAGGTAAAGTATGCCGTCGCGTGAGCCTCGGGCCGCTCCGCCCCCACCTCGTCAGTGACAGTGAGCCAACGGAGGTTGATACACCCGCTCTCTGGCGTCGAGGCGAGAAAGTCCATTCCCCGCTCAAGCGGGGGCTTGAGCTTGCGCCCGTAATCCGCCAGCTGCTCCTCATCCATAAACTGCCAAGTGTGCGCCGACCGAATAACAGCAACGTTGGGCGGCAAGCTCACCCGCCACCGCCCCCGGGTATCACTCCTCACCTGTCTCCTCACAGTCGCCCCCTCGAGGACATTGTACCCCGCAGCCGGCAACCGGTCCCGCATCGCCCCATAGTACCCGCAGTACGGGGTGGGGTAGAGCGCTGTGCGTGGATCGCGCATCAGCCCGCCGGGGTAGTCGGGCCAGAAGATGGTCTCGGCCCGGTCAGAGGGCACGCGGACAACCTCGCGGTACACGCCTTCATCTCGTGATGTCGCGGCAGCCCACCAGGCCTCGTGGGCTGTTGCCCAGCGCGCGTATGCGGCCGGGTCGCGCCAGTACGCGACGACGACGTGGTGGACGTACCCCGCACTGTCGGTGTAGCGCCCGTGGTCCGAGGTGCAGGGTGCGTCGGAAGGGGCCGGGCCGGGGTTGGAGGGGGAGGGGCCATCAGAGGCACCAGAGGAGGGGGCGAGCGCGGTCCTTGCCCACTGCAGGAACGCACCGTCGAGGTGCTCGGCGCCGAGGGCCTGTACGCCAAAGGTGCCGACTACGAGTTCTGCGGGGAGCACGGCCGAGTAGCGCTGCACGGCGGGGACGAAGCCGTCCGCCTTGCGTGGCTGGATGGGCGCGGTGGGGGGCCGGTACGCGCTTTGCGGGGTCGCGACGTGCGGGTTGGCAGCGGGAGGGATGCGGGTTATTGCAGAGGTTGAAGAGTGGCGAGCGAGGGCAAGGGTAGTGAGCCGCAGGCGGGAGCGGGATGGGCCGATGGCATGGGTGCGATACGAGCTGAGAGCCAGCAAGGACATTGGAGGTGGTCGGCGTGTTTGAGAGATTGGGGTTCGTTCCAACTGTGAAACGGCCCGAGTCTGGGTTAGTACCGTCCAGATTGGGTACCTCTGGTACCTCGGTGACGTCGTGCTGCTCTCCGATCTACTTTGCAGACTTCCCACGTACTCTGTCGCTGGGATATAAAATGCTTGGATTGCGTACTGCTACTCTTGTGCGGCTGTCTCGACTGCCCCTCATCCCATCTACGCGCTCACTCGCTCGGTGCTTTCACAAAACGTGAGTGGTGGCTGTTCCAAGATCCACAGGATTCCAGCCACATGCCGCGAGCAGTGGGGCCGGGCGCCACCCCATCTCCTCTGACAGAGCAATCTCTGCTCGCTATCGCCCATTAGGCAAACACGCTATGGACCCCCCATCGCCCGACTTCGGCCTCGCATGTCTCTGTGCTGATCCAAGCATCATGGACCACCATGAAGGCACGCGCGCCAACTGCATCGTTGGCCGGACCGACGTCCCGGGGTCCAAGATCAAGTCTCCCATCCCCGACTACCTTGCGCGCCTGATGCGTGAGATCGGGTCCGACAACCCAGGTGCGACGGCGTCGTACATCCCCGAGCTCAAGAACGCGGATCCGAACCGGCTCGCTATCGCCGTCTCGACGATCGACGGGTACGTCTACACGGCCGGCGATGCAGACATCGAGTTCAGCATCCAATCCATCTCCAAGGCGTTCGTGTACGCACTCGTCCTCGAGGAACATGGGATCGACTATGTGCGTGAGCGTATTGGCGTCGAGCCGTCCGGTGAGGCGTTCAACGAACTGTCGCTCGAGGAGGGGACTGGCCGCCCGTTGAATCCGATGATCAACGCAGGCGCCATTGCCGCCTACACACTCGTCGGCGAGCCCCAGATCTCCGAGTCGGAGCGCTTCGAGAAAGTCCGCAAGGGCCTTTCTGCGTTCGCCGGCCGCGAGCTGGCGTTTGACGAGAGCGTGTTCCTGAGCGAGATCAAGACGGCATACCGTAACATTGCAATTGCCAACATGCTGCGCAACTACAACACCATCTCCCAGAATCCCGAGGACGTCATTGTCAGCTACACCCGCCAGTGTGCTATCAGCGTGACCACGCGCGACCTCGCACTCATGTCTGCGACGCTCGCCAACGGCGGTGTTCAGCCCGTCACAGGCGAACAGGTTGTCAGCCGCCAGGTCGTCCGCCAGGTCATGAGCGTCATGCTCACTTGCGGCATGTACGACGAGGCAGGCGAGTGGCTCGCAACTATCGGCTTCCCTTCCAAGTCTGGCGTGGCCGGCGGTATAATCGGCGCCCTCCCTGGCCAGGTGGGGATTGCGACATGGAGTCCGCGCCTGGACAGCCACGGCAACTCGGAGCGCGGTGTGCGCATGTGCAAGCGACTAAGCGACGACATGGGGCTGCACATCATGGACGCGCCCGAGCCTGCGCGCGGCGTCGTCCGCCGCGACTACCTCATCGGCAGCCCAAAGGGCGACAAGGACAAGCACATCGCCGCCGTCATGAGTCTACAGGGCACGATCAACTTTACGTCCGCAGAGCGCATCACGCGCATCATGGCCGCGCGCAGCATCGACACCCCCAATGTGCATATCGACTCGTTCGTCCTGGATCTCCGGTCTGTGTTTAGCATGAACCGTGTCGCGCGGCGCATGGTGCGCGAGATTGTCCGCCGCCTCCGCAGGACCTGTATGCGTGTCAGCCTCGTTGACCCCGAACACCTCCTCCAAATGCACAAGGTTGGCACGCCCGATGTCGCAGAGGACATGGTGTGTGACGACGTGTTCGACGACCTGTCGCAGTTTGACGACTGGGAACGCATTTCGGTCAACAAGGAAGAGATGAAGCAGCTCGACCTGGACTAGGGCTGATGCACCGAGACGGGGGATTGTAGACTGTGGACAGCGGACGACTTGTCCGCTGAGATCGAGAGCAGACGGTTCATGAGATGCAAACGGCGTGGTTTCGATGTATGATCCAACTCATCGTTGATTAGGCCCGCTTTCACTGCCGTTCCTAATACGAGGCATCGTGCGAAGGCGTGCTGTTCACACCATACGTCACTGTTTGCAAGTCGACGGTCTACACTCAACACCACAACATTCTCCCACTCACGACCGAGCCTGCAACTCTGTTCGACGTCACCTCTTTCCATATGACCACCACCATGCCCAACGTTCCCTCGCACGCCCCTTCGACCCCGCTGCTGTACGTGTTCGACGACACCGGAGCCCTCCAGACCTCGCTCATCGACTTTGTCGTCGCGGCGCAGAAGGAGGCCATCGCCGAGCGCGGCAGGTTCCTCGTTGCGCTCTCCGGCGGCTCTCTCCCCAACAACCTCGTTCCGCTCATCGGTCGGAACGACATCCATTGGGACAAGTGGCATGTCTTCTTCGCCGACGAGCGCATCGTGCCCCTCGACCACCCCGAGAGCAACCTTGCCGCGTGTGCCAAAGCGTTCCTCGACCACGTTCCCATTCCGCGTGAGCAGATCCACACGCTCAACATGGCCCTCTTCAGGCCGAGCACGATTGAGAATCCGACCGCTACGCCGACAGACAAGGAGGAATCGGAGCAGGAGGCGCAGGACGTTGCGTACGATTATGAGCAGCAGCTCGTTGCCGTGTTCTCCGACCCCGACGCGGTGCGGTTCCCCGTATTCGACCTGATCCTTCTCGGCATGGGCCCTGACGGACACACGTGCTCGCTGTTCCCCGGTCACAACCTGCTTGATGAGGAGGCCGTGTGGGTCGCCCCCATCACCGACAGCCCCAAGCCCCCTCCTCGCCGTGTGACTTTTACGTGAGTACCACCACGCTCGCTACGGTGAACGGCCTCTGGTCCTGTGCGGGTGCAGCCTCTAGAGCCGCATCTCCTGATATCTCCAACCGGAGGTGACGTTCCACTCTTCCAAGACACTGCTGACCCCAGCTTCCCTGTACTCAACCACGCGGTGCGCGCTGCTTTCGTCGCGACCGGCGCGGGCAAGCAGGAGATGCTTCACAAGGTCCTCGACCAGCCCGAGCTGGGCCTGCCCTGCTCACGTGTGCGGCCTCACGCGTAAGTTCTAAAGTCGATTGATGCTGACGTCAGTCCCGGACAAGTCTTCTGGTTTGTTGACAAGGCCGCTGCCGCAGAGACCAAGTACGCTCAGACGCCATTCCGCCTTAGCTAAGAGTAGGCTGCGTGCAACCGAGCCGCTCAAGTCGGCGATGTAGACCAACCAGATAATCTAGCTAGAGATCCATCATGTACACCTGAGCGGTATCTGTCGCGATGCGGTTGCGCGTCGGAACATGACCGGTTGCCGCGCCGGACCGGGGATGCCGAATGGCGCCACTTATCTCGGCATCAACTTGACGAACCATATGACCTCGCGTTAGTCTCAACCCTCCTGACTGTCGCATTCCCATCTTCCTCTTACCCATTCCCTCTCTGATTGTTCCCAGACACAATGCCCAACGCGTGGAATGCGTGGCCGACACCACCGCTCTCCCGCAGTCCGAGCAAGTACTCGACCTCGCCACGCACACCGTTGGCGAGGTCGCCCGTCGACAGATCAGGAGTCCTCTCCGCGCGCTTCGCCTGTACTCCACCTCCAGATCGCAATCTCCCTGTCCTTCCTCCAGAGATCCTGCGTCGTATCATCCGTGCTGCGCTCGCACTTGACCCCAGCGTCCCCGACGCCGTCGCCCTCGATTACCCCCCGCGCTCGGCCCTACCGTCTACAGTCCCCTCCGCCATACCCTCCCCCGGTATTCCGGCCATCTCGCCACCCTCCTCGTTCCCTTTCAGCGACTACACTTTCAGCGCCCATGCCTCTCAACCTCCTGTCCGTGACGTGCCTGATAACATCCCCGTCGAGTGGGACGCGTTCGCTGGCCGAGCTGCCCGCCGCAAGCTCGAGCGGCGCGTCGCACTCCGTGCCGACGTCGCGCGCACCGCTCGCTCCATGATGCTGGTGTGCCGCGCATGGAAGGTATGTGCTCTATTTCGCCCCGTTGTATCAACCGCGGCTGACGCTCGCGTTCGGACCTCGATGCTTCTTATGGCTTTCGTACGCCACACTTCCCACACCGCCGCTCCCGCAACTCGGACGTCCTTATCCACAGGCCCTCGTGACAAAGCACCTCTACAGCGAGCCGGTCGTTACGGCTGACAACATTGCTGCGTTAGCCCATGCCGTGGTTCAGGGTGACCGCAAGTGGAGCGACATCAACATCCATCCGGATTCGTATCCTGGCCGCTGGCTGACCGTCCTCGACCTCTCAAACTTGGGCGGTGGGCTGTATCTGGGTGCAGACCCCCTTACAATCAGCGGCGCTCTAGGCGCACTGTTGGACCTCACACCAGCGTTGACGCACCTTCGGCTCCCTCCTGCCGGGTGTGGCGTGCGCCTCTCCGAGCTTCGCCATGCCGCGTGTATCCGCCGCATACGCGCGATCGAGGGCATCCACCTCACAGGTCGTAAGGCGGAGGAGGACGTTATCCGCCTGCTACGTGCGACGCGGTCTCTCGAGCTTCTAGGACTCGTATGGGTCGCTTCCGCGCTGGAGCCTGACGGCGAACTGGAGGAGGACGACCTCCCAGCGCCACCGGCCCTTCCGGCTCTGCACACGCTCACGCTCGTTGCGGGCCAGCCCGGACCGCTCTTAGCGACGCTTACGCGGGCTGAGCTTCCTTGCCTCACCCGGCTGGTGATGTCGCCATACGAGCTCGGGCTTGAGGTGTGGGAAGACGATGCGCTGCGTGGAGGCCCACGCGCCCTCCAGCTCGCACACGGGCACAAGATCCGTTCACTTACCTATGTCGGAACACCCGGCTGGCCACACCGGGACAACCTCCCGCCGAACGACACGCTCACACTGCACCCAGTCCTCGCGCACCTGCACCTCGCGCTCCATCATGCGGTGCTGCACGATGCGCCCGATCTTGCGCGTACTTTTGCCGATCCATACCACCCCCTCAGCGCGGTCACGCTGCCGCGCTGGCCCCGCGCTGCGCGCATTGACGCAAGCACGAGCCCCGCGCCACACCAGGAAGGTGTCCAGGGCGAGTGGCCGCCTGGCAACCCCTTCCTCGCCGCTCTGCTTTCCAAACGCAGCCGCATCCGTACGGTCCGCATCGACGGGTTCAACTGGGTCTCACCCAGCCTCGGACGGTTCGCTGCTGAGAGCGGTGACAGCGGGATGATGCGCCGCTGGTCGGTTGCGATGGGGCGTACAGGCGTCGAGCTGCGCGACATGGACGGCGCGTTGCCACCTGTGATTGACCGCGGGCGCCAGCGCAGCGTAGAGGGCATGGGGATCAGTGCGATCAGGCGGAGCATCGACCAGGGCCGCCGGCCCAGCTTTGCGCGGTGCATCTCGGATGATAGCGACGGGGGATAAGGGTGCGGTCCGTCTCGGAGGATAGTGACGGGGGATAGGGTGCGATACGTCTCGGAGGATAGCGACGCGGGATAGGCACAGCTGCACACCTCTCATGTATCGTTTAACAGCTATCCTCTCGACCACTCCAGTCCACCCACCACTCTGTCAAGACGACTCGGCAGTCAACGAGATGGTCCAGGGGCGGGTACAGGGGTACTGGTTTTCCGTGACGTGACGCTGTCCGCCTAGTGCACACGGCGTGATGTTTCCTGACGTCAAGTTTGCATATACTAGAATACAGTCGTGGGCGTAACGGGCATCTACGTGGTGTATGTGTGTATGTGTGTCATGAGGTGAGCGGCGTGGTGTGGTGGTGGTGGTGGTGGTGGTGGTGGTGTTGCGTTGGGTGTGGGTGTTGGGTGATGTTGGTTGGTGAGTTGATGTGGTTGTGGGTGGTGGTGGGTGGTGAGTGGCTTGGGTGGGTGCGTTGCAAGGTGATGTGGCAGGTGGCAGTTGGCAGGTGGCAGGTGGAAGGTGGCAGGTGGCAGGTGGAAGGTGGCAGGTGGCAGGTGGCAGGTGGCAGGTGGCAGTTGGTGGCAATGGCGCATCTCGTGGCCAACTTGGCCTACTTGGCAGCGGATCAAACTACGTGCCTAATGCCCCGGCGCTTCTTCTTCGAGCTATTGCTCGACCGACGGGACGACGGCAGCGAACCCTTGCCCGACTTTCCCGGTCGTCCCGGCGCGGCGCCATCAAAGATGGACTTGTGCACTACCTCGTCAATACTCGGTCTCTGCCGCGAAAAGCTATGCCGGCTCGACGAGGCCGAGTGCCGCGAACCCGAACCCCTCGAGTCTTTCGAGTCCCTCGAGCCCGGCAAGTGCGTAGGTAAGACTCGGGGGGCAGAGGACGTAGGCGACGTCGAAATGGCCGACATGACACCGCCGGGAGGCGAGGACTGGGGCCGCGCCGGCGACGGGGAGTGGGCGCGCGAGCTGGTACCAGAGGAGACGGGTGAGGACGACCGGCCGCGGTACCCGTCAATTGGGCGCATGTGGCTAGCGTGAGCACGTATGGCTATGCTAGGATCGGCCTCGCTCTCGCTCTCGCTCGCTCTCTCTGGCACTCGCTCGCTCGCTCTCGCTCACACTCACCTCCCAGCCGCACGGCTAATCTCGGCCATGCGCTCTTTCTGAGCGTCAGTCACGCGGCTGGCGCGCGGCGCGCCGACACGCATCGCCATGGTCCCGTACCCGTCCTGGCTCGTGACGGACGTGCCGCGCCTGCGGGCGCGGACTGGCGCGACGAGGACCTCGGTCTCAGTGTCCTGGGATCAGTTCCAACTCGGGCAACTGGCCAACTTGCTCTGGCACATGCAACTCGGGTACAGACAACTCTGGCACTGGGCCGACCAGCTACCTCTGGCAGAAACTCACGCGCACAGCGTCGGGACGCAGCCAGGCACAGAAGACGTCGAGCCAGCCCATGTTCGGGCGTGTGGACGGGCGTGTGTATTGGCGTGGTTATTGGTTGCGGCGGTGTGATGCGACGATACGAGGCGACGATACGATGCAATGCACAACACAGGTTGGCTTATAATGCTCGAGGACTGTTTGGGGCTGAGAACATGCACAGGAGCAGGAGAGAGTGCGCCGTTGCGGGCGTTTTGTGGCGGCTCGTGTGCGTTGGCAGGAATCCAGCAGGAATCCAGCCCTACCGACAGGAGCTGACAGGTTTACGGTGGGTTTTTGGCTCGGCCGGCAATCGGCATGGGTGAATGTGGGGAATTAATTCTGGCGGGAGCCGCGGGAGGCAACGAGGGGAACGGGGGGGAGGCGGAAGATGCGTTAGACTGCCACGGCGAGTGCGAGTGTGCGAGTGCGTATGGGAAAGGTTTTTTTTCGTACGGGGGGGGGGGGGGCCCGGTGCTGTGTGAGCACGATATATAGCCCCTCCATCACGACTAGGGGGCTTGTAGTGCGCTTTCTGCGACGTTTGTTGCGCAGCGGAAGCTGTTGGTCGATGGCTTATGCAGCCACGGTGTTGGCTGAGGCACTGCTGGATTGAGGCACGCCTCATTCCGGGCTGCAAGTTGTGCACGCGTCATTCCTTCCCTGCCCCGAGTGCTGCCCGCCCTGAGCGTCTGCTGGCCGTCTCGGTGGCACATGACGCGGGGTGACTGCGTGCGGCTCGGGTGCGGTGACCGGGTGCGGTGACCGGGCGGTGGCCGGGGTGCGCCGGCGGATGCTCCGTGTCACAAACACTGACACTTGCTCTGTCACCACCGAGCGTTGCCAAGCACGTACTCTTGTGATTCACACAGTCACACTGCACCGCCGCTTTCCGGGGTTTCTTCTGGTTCCAACTGACGTAAGCGCCACGCCCGCTGCCAAGCAGCTGCCAGCCCTGTCGATCACTCTGATGCCACAATGACTCTTGGCTGGCGAGTGTGCCTGTCGGCGGAGCGTTATGATTGGTGCTCAACCTGAACAGTCAGCACGGCCGACGTCGGCAGGCTTGAAAGCGGCGGTCCGACGTCAGCTGATGCGTCCGGTAACTCGGGGAGGAGAGGTCGAGTCACCTGACCCGGTCGACAACACGCTCGGCCATGGAGTTTCGACCACGCGATCAGCCCGATCGGTCACGACATATGCGAAATTCATTCAGCTTTTCGACGTCAGCGAGCCAGCGTGCACTGTGATCGTATAGCCATTAGTGGCATCGTGCGTCCCGCTCGTAACGCATTGCAGGAATCCGTTGTCCGCAGGAGAGCATGCATTCACAAAGTACAGTGATGGACCACATCCCTAGCCCATGACCCCTCTAGTCCACAAGCCAACGAGCCCGCTCCACCGAAACCAACGCCATCGCGGCCGAGCTGGGGACCGAGCATGGCCCCTCAAGAGAGTGCAGAGATCTGGCCCTGACGGTCGCGACGCAAGCATTCCACACTCGGACGCACAGTGCAGCCGCGGCGTCGGCGAGCTGCGTCTCCAAAAACGGACAGCAGACCAGAGGGCTAAGCCTGACCGGATGACGCAGTACCGACTCAGCGAGTGGAAGCGGTGCATGGCCGAGCATCGAGTCAGCCATCAAGCCCTCAAGTCGGTTAGTCACCAAGCAAGTCGTTTGACAAAAATGCTGCGGCAATCCGCTGGGCTGGACCGTGACCGTGACCGTGGACTGTGGTGTCGTGAACAGCAGTGGCGACGGGCATCCACATCCCCACTGCTACTTTCTCGGCTCCATTTGCCGGCCCCCGGCCGATAAACTCGCCATGTCTGGGAGGATGATGGAAAGAGCGAATTCCGCACATCCATGGCGTCACGCCACCCCGCAATCCGGCGTCAGAATGGCGGGCATGCGGCGCTCGCCATGTGCCTGTGGGGTCAGATGAGCTCTGCCTCAATGCGCCGTTGTTAGGATTTATGCCGTTGTCAGGATTTTCAAATAGCACGACTGCCAAGTTTGGTCATTCCACACCGACGCCATGTCATTAGGAGGCAGAGTAGATGATCAGCCCGAGGACGAGGCGCCTTCCGTACGCGACAATGACTGCCCAGTGGGTGCGTGTATCTCCTGCATGTTGAATACGCCCATTACTGCAAGGTGGTAAACCTCCACTGTGCCACGTGGCGGACGCCCCTCACACTGTAGATTACTTGTACGTCCTGTAGTTTACTCTTTTGCATCACATCATCACTCATCTGCAACCCCGTTGCACTAGCCCGCCTGCATCCAAGGCTGCAAGGCAACAGGAAGCAAGGGCAACATCTGGCGTAAAGTAAGCCTCACGCCATCTACTCAGATCCAACAATGCATAAACAACAAGGTCGCGTGGCGAAATGGCATCGCGTCTGACTACGAGGGTATCAGGAGATTGCGGGTTCGACCCCCGTCGTGACCTGAGCGTGAGAATGCTTGTCTTATCTTTTGGTGGGAGGCAGCACTGTAGCACTGGCACCGCTGGTAAGTAGTGATAGAGCTCGAGCTGTCGTCTGCATGGAGGAATCCGCGAGGGAACTGCTTGCTGACGAGGAGTAGGTTCTCATGGCCTCATATAGACGGGTAGCCAGGTCCTGGTGAGGGCGTGTACGAGTACCCCTTGTCGTTTTTAACATGTCCATCATGCTGTTGCAGCCACATCTGTGTGTACATGTACCGCTGGCGATGGCTGGGCGAACTGTCCAGCTGCCACCTGGGTAATGTGGCTTACAGGCCTCCGATGTAATAGGCCTGTAGATAGGCTTGCCGTGTCAATTACAAACGCCACACCGATTTGCATCCCTGGCTACCCCGTTAGGACACCCCCCCACGCCACGCCACGCCACGCCACATATCGCCCGTTCCGAATCGCCGCGCGAGCTCCACCCACATCACAATACCCTCCAGTACGTCGCAGATCCCTAGCTGTCGCCGGGGGTTACCCCCCGGCATAATTAAAATTGGAACGATACAGAGAAGATTAGCATTGCCCCTGCATAAGGATGACAACGAATAAGACAGAGAGGGCCGCTTCGGCGGTAATATTTTTTTCAACCATCCCAGGAGCAAGTAGACCAGGCATCGTGTTCTGAAAGCATACAGTCTCCAACGTAATCACAGTGCTTGTCCCTGCGAGCCAGCGAAGACTTGGAAGCTGAGCAAGGCATTGTCATGTCACTTGTGCAAGCATACCCTCGCTCCTGAAAGCTACACTTGCTCTTCTGAAAGCTACACTTGCTCTTCTGAAAGCTACACTTGCTCTTCTGAAAGCTACACCCCTCTTCTGAAAGCATACATGCACCCCTCATACAGAACTCTGGCCGCGCGCCGGCCCACCTTAGCCAGGCCCAATCTGGCGTCAGCTCGTGTCCAAGCCCCCCCCGCCAACGTCGCTCCCATCGCTTGCCCACTCACCCGCGGCATGTCATAGTGCTCGCTCATCGAGTCGAGGCGTGCGTTGAGGTTTGCCACGCGGTCCTTGTGCGTGAGGTGCGCGTTCTTCTTCGCCCGCTCCTCTCGCCGCCGCCGTTGTACCGCCTCGAAGCGGCGTTCCGCCTCCGTCATCCGTGATCCCGAGGCGGGCGGTGATGCCGAGCGGCGCTCATCCCGCTCGTCACGATCACGACTACGCTCGTCGCGTCCGTCGTTGCGCTCGCTGCGATCACGCCCACGATCACGCTCGCGCCCGTCACTGCGCTCACGCTTCGAGCTGTCCGCCCCCACCCCCGCCACCTCAGCCTCCTTGCGCGCGCGCTCCTCTCCGCTGTGCGCCTTCTTCTTCTTCTTCCTGATGTCAGCGGGAGTGGAATGGACCGCAAACGAGTCCGTGCCGCGGTGCGTGCAAGAGGATACGGGTCCGTAGAACACTAGACGAAACCGCACTTGCACCGCAGATGAAACGCCGTACGCACCTGTCCTTGCTCTTGTCGCTATCGCCCTTGAACTTGAGCCCTCCCGGGCGCGGCACGGCGTAGTCGCTCATGATGGAGCTGGGGAGCTGGAACACACAAGTTGGGTGGCGAGTGGCCGACCAAGTACAGAGTGGCGGCAAGTTAACGGAGGCCCGAATAAGATACTTTTCGCAAAGTGGTACTTGGTCCTTTGGCCAGGCAGACCAGACACCACACACACCATGAGCGCCGAGCAGCAGACCCTCCAGTTCGACGCGGCGACGCAGGTGCGTACAGGCTAGCTTGGGTGCTGTTGTGGACTGAGAGCTGACACCAGGCCGAGCTCCAGGAGTTTATCGAGACGGAGTGAGCTGCACACCATACTCGCTGACCCAGGCGCGCAAAGGCCAAGATGCAGGCTAGCATCCACGAGCTCACGGACCGGTGTTGGAACACGTGTGTGACGGGTAGCATTGGCTCCAAGTTTACCAAGTGAGTGTGGCTGGGCGGTGCGGTGGCTGGCAGTGGCGGGGCAGAGTTTCCTCCACAGGTTCAGAGGCTCAGAGATTCAGTCGACGAGCGGGGTGAGAGAGCCTCGCAAGACCCCAGTCCTATCGCTCACACCAGGTCCGAGGCGTCGTGCCTCGAGAACTGCGTCGACCGCTTCCTCGACACGTCGCTGTACATTGTCGGCCAGATCGAGCAGCAGAAGCAGCACTAGGCGTACATGTATCGCATGGCATCCAGGGCGCTGTTGCTTACCGGCCGAGGAGAGGATCAGGTGGACTACAGGACCGAGGAACTCTCGACCCCGAACGGCGGACCGAGGAACTGCAGACCCCAAGGAGCAGTGTGTCAGACTCGCTGCCGCGTCGACCCGCAGAGTTAGCGTCGTTTCAGCCAGCCACGTTTCAGCTTGCGCGTTCCTCTCTGCGCAACACTCACATCCCAAGTGGGCTCTAACTGAGGAACAGGCGGGACGTACGTTCAGCCAGAGCCAGAGCCAGACTTGTCAGCGGGTCAGCGGGTCGTGTTCCTGTTGAATCCCATGTCCTTGCCTGAACCCCATGTCCCTGCCGGACTCTCATGTTGCGCTAAAGTCGAGGTCCCTTGGGCCTGGGCAGACGGATGACGGCGAGACGAGCAGGCGCGGGTTGGGGCGCTAGCGGGGTTGGCTTGGCCTGGCTTTGTATAGCTGGTGCAGCAGGCTGGACGTGAGCTCATGGTCCGCGTTGATGGCGCCACGTTTGAGAGCGAAGCAGACGTAGGGGAGCGGTCCCTTCAGAGCGCGTCCTCGGTCAGTCTCTGCGTCACTACCTCTGTAGATTGTGCGTCACTGCCTCAGTTGATCGTGCGCACTGTCTTCAGTCAGTGCCCGTCCCCAGCTGATGTCCGCGCCTTCAGTCAGTCGGCACGTCCTCGTCAACCGGTGCCAGTTCCTCGTACCACTCGCAAGATTTCTGCATTGTCTATGGGTATACATACGTCCTACACTCTCCCCTACCCTACGCACCGCCGCCCGAGCGCTCGACCGAGATCCGGGGCCGCTCCTTGTCCTCGCCAAGTCTGGCGAGGTGGGTAAACGCCGACTCGAGCTGGAGCTCCTTGAGGCCAGCCGCAATGTCGAGGAAGTCTTGGAAGTCGATCGCGCCCTTGCGAGCAAAGTCGACTTCCTGGAGGATGGACGCGGCGACCTCCGAATCCGCAGGGTACCCCATATCCTTCATTGCGCGGAGAATGTCCGCGCGCGTGATCCGCTCGTCGTGGTCGACATCGAGGCTCTGGAACTGCTCCGTGAGCCGCGCAAGCTCCTTTGGGCTGAAGGCCGAACGCGCGTACAGCGCCGCCTCGGTCTTGCTCGCGAGGCCCAGGACGCCAATCTTGCCGTTGCGGGCGCGCACGTCGTGCAGCGTAAGCCGGGTCGAGGCAGGCAAGCCCATTGATTTGAGGAAGTCGATCGCGCCGTCAAACTCGGCCGCCTTGCGCGCACCGTCCCAACCCAGCTCCTCGCCCATGATGTCGATGACGCGCGGCAGGACCTCGAGCGCCACCTGCACGTTTAGGAAGGAGAGGCGGGTGCGACGCGCGATAAAGTCGGTCGCGCGCAATGCAAACTCGTGCCGCACAGCGTATCGGCACTCGGCCTCGATGTACGGGTACAGCGCTGACAGGCGCTTGCCGTACATCGGCCAGCTCTGGCCGGTCGGTTCCGCCATGGACGCCACCGTCCACGCGCGGTCGCCGTAGCTCTCCGCGAGGTGCTGCGCGACCGCGGTCTCAAGGCCAAACTGCTGGATGAGCTTGATGTACATCGTCGGCGTCCAGGCGTGCGCGCCAATCAGCTTGAGATGGCGCGTCTGGCAAGGCGCGTTGGGCGCGAGGCCAAACTCGTTGATCGCCGCGTCGACTGTCTCCTCGGCCATCTCGCGGTACGTCGTCCACTTGCCGCCGGCGATGGTGAGGAGGCCGCCCTGCGAGATGTTGATCATGTGGTTGCGCACGAGCGACTCGGTGTTCTTGGCCGCTGGGTCGCGGACCAGGGGACGGATCCCGGACCACGCCGAGAGGACGTCGCCGCGGCGCACCTTGACGTCGGGTGAGAGGTAGCGGCGCACCTCGTCGAGGATCCACGTGATCTCCTCCTCGGACGGGATCGGGTTCTGGCTTACCGTCGTCGGCGAGTCGGTCGTGCCCGCAATGACGTTGCCCTGCCAGGGGAGGAAGAAGATGACACGTCCGTCCGACGTCGCGGGGTCGAGCAGGCCCATCTTGCGTGGGCCGTAGTAGTTCTTAGTCAGCATATGCCAGAGGTGTCGCTCACAGGAAGCGTAATGTGCACGCCCGAAGACGGTGCGACAATGTCCTGGACACTGGGCTCGTCGAGCTTGCGCACGCCGTCCGAGAACGGCCCCGTTGCGTTGATGACGCCGCGGCAACGGACGTCAAACTCCTCTCCCGTCATCCGGTCCTTGAGTGTTGCGCCGCAGATGCGCTCCTGGCCGCCGCGATCCGGATCCGGCTTCTTGTGGAGCGCGACGACCTCGCACTGGTTGGCGACGATCGCGCCGTGCTGCACAGCCGTGGAGACGAGCGAAAGGTTCATGCGCGAGTCGTTGTGCTGCCCGTCATAGTAGACGACCGCGCCGACGAGCCCGTCGGGCTTGAGCATTGGGAACGCCTCGAGCGCCTTGCCCTTGGTCATCCAGTATGAGCTCTCCATGTTCTCCTTGCCTGCGAGAATGTCGTACATCTTGCAGCCGGCGTAGTAGTACGGGAGCTGCCACCACGCGTACAGGGGCAGCAGGATGGGGAGCATGTGCGAGAGGTGCGGCGCCGTCTCGAGGAAGATGCGGCGCTCGCGCAGCGCCTCCTTGACGAGCTTGTACTGCTCGTAGTCGAGCTCCATGACTGCCTTCTGGAGGTACCGCACGCCGCCGTGCACGAGCTTGGTGCTCTTGGACGACGTGCCGGACGAAAAGTCGTCGCGCTCGACCATGGCGACCTTGAGCCCGCGCGACGCGGCATCGACCGCTGTGCCGGCGCCCGTTGCGCCGCCGCCAACAATCAGGAGGTCGAACACGTCGTCGTCGGCCTGCGGGATCGCGTTCACCGGCACGAGGCCCGGGTCAGGCCCGCCGTGCGATGTGCGCTGGAGGAACGCGCCCGAGGAGCGAAGGTGCGCGAGCATCTGGTTGCGGCTCATCGGCGCCCAGAGCGGCCCCGGGCGCCGCTTGGCGACAGGCGTGTCCGACTCGAGGTGTGTCTGCTGCTGCAGGTACAGGTATGAGCTGCCGGCGACGAGCGCGGTGGCCGCGACGAGCGCAGCGCGCCGTGGGCGGATGGTGGCACGGAACATGCTGTCCAGGCTGTGTTGAGAGTGATGGAGCTGTCGGGGGGGGGGGCTGGCAACGTTAAGAGATATCCCGCTGCCGTATCCGCGCTGTAAATTGCTCAGGCACGGCCTCAGTGACGACACCGAGACGGGCAACGTGCTCCACAAATGTGTCACCGGTGGAGAGTGGAGCACTGACGAGACTAGGGTGTCGAGGTGAGTGGAGCGCGGGGAGAGCAAGGTGAGGTAAGAGAGAGAATGCGTTCTAGATATATCAGCCTGAGGGGTCGAGTCGTTGAAAGCCGCCGGCAGACGCCTCGGCGGTGCCCCCGGCCCGGACTCGGCCCGCAAGGGCTCTCAGTCCACGCACTCCCCACTGTGCTGATTCCCAACTGTGGATGTAACTGGAAGCGGTGTTCAGTTGCGTGCGCTCGGATTGCGGCGCGTTGGAAAAATGAGCGCTCGCCGTTGGGGATGGCGGGCCCAAGTTGGGGATAGCTGTAGCACTGTTGCAAATCCTCCGAAACGGCGTCGGCGACCACCCCACGTCAACGCCGGCAACAAGCCGCATGCCTCGACAAGTTGCCATGGACAGTGATAGCACGTTCTGCACGGGCGACAACTCCAGGAGACTCATGTATGTATCAACATCAAGGCTACAACCAGTTTGTACGATCACAACCTACGACCACAGCCTACTCGTCGTCGTCGCCCGTCTGCCCGTCTGCAAGTAGCATCTCGCGCGTCGCCAGGTCGCTGAGCACCATCCTGTGCTCCGCCGCGAGATGTCGGCGCACATCGTACACCCGATGGAAGCGGTCTCGGCAGTATGTATAGCGCTTGCCGTCGTCAGAGGCCGCCTCCTTCGCTCTCTCTGCATCTCCACTCTCCTCGTCGTCGTCGCCTTCGCCCTCGGGCAGCTCGTAAACGTACGGGCACGCCCAGCGGCGGTGCAGCGAGCCGCCCGGCACCGTCGCAGTGCCCGTGAGGAGGCCGCCGAGGTCGCCTGCAGCATCGTCCAAGTTGCCGACCCGCGCACGCTTCGGCGCAGAGCGCTCTGGCCGCGCCTCGTCACACATGCCGCTCGTGCGGTGCCGCTTCAGACTTGCTGGGCGGCGGTACGAGCGTCCGCACGCTTCACACTTGTGCCGCCCGCTCGAGTGGGAGGCCTGCGCGTGCTCATCACGCGCAAAGCGGGACTTGAAACGTGCACCGCAGCCTGGCGCGCCACACGTCCAGTCTTTGCCCGCCTCGCCAGCAGTTAGGCGGGGGAGCTTCTTCGCCGTGCCTGGCGTCGCTGGGGTTGACGTAGACTGGAGGGACCCGGACCCCTCCGGCTCGAGTTCCCTTGTCTCGCGCTCAGAGATCATGCTCAGCTTGCGTTTCTTCCGTCGCGTCGTCGCCTCGGCCAAGACGGCCGGGAGGTCCGCCGAGTCCTCACGGTCGCATCCCGCTGCGAGATCCGCTTCGCGCTCGGCGTGTACTCTCAGATGCTCGCGGAGGCGGCCCGCGTTCTTGAATGCCCGGCCCTCGCACTCGGCGTGTGGGCAGGTCGGCGGATGTGCGTCGCGAATGTGCGCCTGCAACGCAGACCACACTGGGAACGAGGGCATGTTCAGCCCGTGGATCGGGTGCGAGCACATGTATCGCGTGGCTGTTGTTAGCGACACCTATCCACCTGTGCTGGTCACTCACGGTCGTGTGTCTTGTCATGCGTCCGGAGTTTCTGCTTTGTGACAAAGCTGCGCCCACATCCCTCGTGCGTACATGCCCACGGCTTGCTCCCGGCCGGCATGTGCGCAGCAGCTACATGCTCGCGAAGAAGGTGACTCTTGGGAAACGTCTCCTCGCACTGCGTGCACGAGTGCACCTCAGCATTGTCGTGAGCCGCCTCATGCCGCCCAAGGTGTGTCGCGGTCCAGAACCTCTTTCCACACCCCTCACGCGTACAGGTATACTCCTTGTCCGCCTCGCTCTTGTGGGTGCGCTGGTGCGCAGCCAGATGGGAGGCACGGAGGTAGCTCTGCCCACATTCGCAGACATGCGGCCGCTCGCCGGTGTGTGTGAGGACATGCTCGGCCAGGCGCGACGGCTTGAAGTACGCCTTATCGCAACCGGAAAACGTACACGCGAAGCGGCGCTCGGTTCGAGAAGGCGGACGCGAGGGCGGACCAGACTTGGGACTCTTGGCCTTGGGCGACTTGGGCGTCTTCTTGACGGACGCGATAACAGGTACCACAGAGCCCGACGCCTGTACCGGGAGATCCCCAGGTCGTATTGGCCGTGGAGCGACGATTCCGTTCATGCTGTGCACCGAGGGCCAGCTAGGCCCCGCGAGGCTGAGATGGTGGCCGGATGGTGGATTCAACGTGCTGATAAAGTGGACGAAAACAAAATACAACCGCCTCCACCTCGCAATCTCGTCTCGTCACCACCCATCCACATGCGGTTCGCCGCAGGCATCCTCCTCGCCGCCGCGGCCGCGGCGCGCGACACCTTCCACGAGTCGCTGACCCTGCACCCACTGCCAGATGGCAAGCTGAGCGTCCTCTTCGAGTTTACGACCCAGTTCGACCTCCACCACGGCGCGGGATCGACACGTGCGTCCGCCCACAGCAGCGCTGACACCAGATCAGAGCCACCACTCGCTCACGCCGCCTGGGCTGCTCCTCCCGCTCGAGCGGAACAAGGTCTCTGAGCTAACTGTCTCGTTCACGTCTGGGCAGTGGCATGCCCGCCGGCACGGCGAGGTGGGTCCGCTCGCCTACGAGGCCGGCGGCGGGGGCGGCAGTGTACGCGGCTGGCTGCGCGGCGCGCCGTCCGAGACGGACGCAGCCTGGGACGCGGTTACGCATGCCTTTGGCGGCCTGTTCTGTTCCGGAGTCGTCGGCGCTGAGGATTCTGGCGAGGCTGTGCGCACCTTCGGCGACCTGTATCCCCCAGCCCGGGATGGCGAGAGTGCGTCAACTTTGCTCTCCAAGCTGACGCCAGATGCTTCACACTATCTCGTATCGACACCGCACCTCAACCTCTGCACCGAGAACCTAACGCCGTTCCTGTCCCTCCTGCCCAGCAAGGGTGTTTCGGGCCTCTCAGCGCTCCTGGCCAAGCCCGGCGTCGTGCTAGCCTGGGGCTTCAAGACCGAGGGCATCGACGTGGTGATGCCCACACCTGACGCACCAGGATCCTGGAGGGGGTGGTGGGAGGGTGTGGTCGACTTGGTTCCGATGCGCAACCAAGCGCGCGCCTTTACGATCCACAAGCTCTTCCAGCAGCCTGTGCCGCACGCATTCCCGGCCGCGTCTAGTTCCGTGATCCGTGTCGTGCGTCCGCGCGACGACCGGTTCCGCTCGGATCCAGCGCCGGGCCGTACCTTCCAGCAGTGGATGGACGGGAGGAAGCGCACGATTGACGAGTGGGATCTGGCCGATGTGTCGGGCAGCGACATGGGCTTTTGGTGGGACGGCGAGGGCCACTTCCAGCACCGTACGTGCAACAAAGCCAGAACTGACGCCAGCGCTCTCATTCGAGCCACCGCTTGTGACGGTCTCGCGCGTCGCTGCGGACCGGAACGCTGCGGACGCAACGTTCATCATTGACATTACGAACAACGCCGGCGCGGACAGGAGCGTCGTGTACTCGGAAGTGTGGCCGTGGTGGGTCAAGGGCTGGATGGGCGAGATGACGGTGACTGTCGACGGCAAGGACCGGGGTGAGTACCATCCGAGGTCCAGCTGATAGCAGAGGACCTCGTCCGCCAGGTCGAGTACATGCCCTCGGTCCCGCCGACGCCATCCACAACCACGCTCCATCTCCACCTGACGCTTCCGGCGCACAGCACACTGCGCGTCTCGATCCCCTTCACCAAGCTCACGCTCAAGTACGACGACCACCGGCCAGACGCGGAGCGCGGGCGCGAAATCCCCGCAGGCGTACTCACCTTGCTCGACGTCGAGGGCGAGGACGGCGGGAGCGAGGACGAGGACGAGAGCGAGGGCGAGGCGGACGTCGACTGCCGCCGCTCGTCCCGCCAGCACGTGTATGCTGGCAAGCTGCTTCTTGACGTGCCGACGCCCGACTTCTCAATGCCGTACAACGTCATCATCATGTCGTCGACCGTCATGGCCGTCTTCTTCGGCTCGCTCCAGGGCCGCCTCGTGCGCCGCTGGGGCTGGGTCGAGACCGAGCCGTCCGAGGACGAGTCGACAGGACAAGAGCAGGGCCAGGGGCAAGAGCAAGAACGGGCGCCCGAGACGGAACGGCTGTTTCCGGTCGACGGAAAAATGTCGTACGATGACATGTTCGAGGAGGATCTCAACGCCGACGACACAGACTCGGATGCCGAGGAGGAAGAGTAGAGGGATAGAAATGCATACATACATACAACTAGAAGACGGGCGCATCGCGGAGGAACAGGCGGCTCTCCTCGAGGTTGACCCACTTGGCGACCCGGTTCGCGGTTGCGACGACGGCGCTCATGGGCAGGTGTGGGGAGACGGCAACGTACAGCTCGAATGGGCGCGTGAGCCAGGCGAGGACGGCCTCGTGCGGTCCAGCGAGGTAGAGGAGCCTCAGTGGTGTTGGCTGGCCCGTGCCAGAGCGGGCGTAAAGTGCATCCTGCGCCTTCTGGTACAGTGTGATGAGTCGGCGGCGGGCCTCACTGCCCTTGGTGTAAGGCTCCTCCCACTCGGGACTGGTTATCTGCACCATCCCGCGGTTCTTGTACACAAAGTGCCGCAAGCCGGGGCTACCAAGTTCAGCGACGGTGTATGGGTGGCTCTTGACGCAGGCGGCAATGCGATCGAGTGCGCCGTCACGGGAGAGCTGCTCCACCACGAGCTCTCGCCAGCCACAGAGCGGCTCGAATGCGTCTTTATCTGCCGAGATGAAGATCAGGCCGACATCCTCGCGCACAAAGGAGATGTACGCGTGCACGAAACCTTGCGGGTTGAACTTTGGCAAGCAGATGGGGAGCCACGTCTCCACCTCGCGTAATGCCGGTGAGGTTGCAATCGTGTTGAACAGCAGGTGCATGTCTGGTGTGAGCTCGAGTTGTCACTTGTAAGCTCACCCGCTGGGTGCACGGCGTGTCGCCGAGGCCGGAGAAGCGTGACTATCCGCCCGCCAGCGATGAGGAGGACGTATAGCAGGTCCTGAGATGGGATCAGCAAGGCAAGAGAGACGAGAAGAGATGAATGCACCAACCTTGAACTTGGCTGGGGGCGTGAGCGTGTTGCCTGCGCTCTCACGCAATGCCGGTGGCATGCGTAACGGCTGCAGTGTCGTCGTCATAAAGCTCATGTCGTCCTGGCACGCCTCAACCAGCGAGTGTAGGAACTTTTCGCTGCCCACGAGCAGCCTCGAGAGGTCAAAGTTTGAGCGGCGTGCAAACGCGCGCGCAAGCTGCGCGGACGACACGACACTGAGGATCTGCAAGTTGATGTACTCGAGTTGCATGCGGAGGACATGTTCGGGCTCGCCCCAGTCGCTGACGGCGAAGAGGTACATCTCGGGTTTGATGAGGAACGCGATGCGCGTGCGCCCACGCACAACCGAGCGCAACTTGTCATCTTCCTCAGCGAAGATCGAGACGAGTGCCTGCACCACGCCCATGAGGTTGGTGAGCGTGTCGTCGTCCGTGTGCCCGATGCTAAAGACTGGCTTGCCCGCGTTCGTGAGGACATAGTATCGCCGGGGGTGGGAATATGCCATATCCGACCTATCTGGCGTATCTGGCGTTTGAGCGACGTCTGCCACGTCTGCCGTCAGTTTCCGCACATGGCGACACTCACCTCGGGCGTTGGCTATTGGTAGTCCTCGCTCTCGTTCACGCTCCCGCTCGCGTCGCCGTTCGTCACGCGCGACGAGCTCCAGTAGCCCCCGCCGTGCGTTGCCCTGCACGCTGACTTGGCCGAGCGCGTCTGCTTCGACCTCGACCTCGACCGCGCGTTCCTTACCCTTCCGGCTGGGCGTGCGTATTGGCGTTGATGCCGATGCTGAGACGCGACGCGAGCGCGGTGAGAGCGGCGTGGCTGCAAGCGACAGGACGGCGGGGGAGGGCGCACTGGACTCGTCCGACATGAAGGGCGACGGCGCGGCGGCAGTCATCATACTGGGCGTGCTGCGCGACGACGTGATGCGCGGGCGAGGCAATGGGAGGAACGAGCTCGAGGCCGACGCGTCGGGGCTCGAGGCCGTTTCGACATTGACGTGCGCGGTCGACACCGCGGCGGGCAACGCGGCGGCCATGGGGAACGGGGAGCGGGGGCGCGAGCTGGACCTTGTCGGCGAGCGCAGGCTGTCTGTGAGGGGCAGACCCCGCCCGCGCGGGCTGCGGGGGCTTTGCGGGCTGCGCGGTGCCATGGATGGATGACGTGAAGACGGACAGGGTGGTGGTGAATCAAAACCTCGGGGCTGGCCAGGGCGGAATGACAACGGCGACCGGACCAAAGTGGCTCCACCACACTCTCGCAAAGTACGAGATGGATGCATGTCTGTACAATGGGCCGCGTTGATACGCTAGATATCACAGTCCGTGTCGTGGGTGACGCTGTGCCGTGTAGTTGTTTTTTTGAGTGTGCTGATGCTTTGAGCGTTGTGTACAGGATAACAGGCTGACGCTGTGGCGCTCCCAAGAGTCGGCACCGCGTTCAACTGCTCTTCCTCGCCTCTCCATCGCCGTCTCCTCCTTGTGCTCCTCTACCGGCTGTTCTCTGGGCGGCTCTTGAATATATCTGCAACCGAGAGCTGCATCTGATAAGCGAGGCCGCGAAGAACCCCGGGTCTCCTGTCCTGGCCTCTGGGCCTGGGCTGCCCTCTCGTTGCTCAACTTGCTCAGCCATACTTGTGAGGCCGCCCTGTGTTTTCCGAACGCTCCGCGCGCTTCAATTTAACAAGACACGCTTGTGACAACGACGAATTCGGCTGCCCCAAAGCGGCGCTTGTGCTCGTTACCCATTCACCCCAACATGGGCTGGTGAGCGGTGCGATCTGGAGCCTGATCTTGAAGGCGTAGCATCCAATGTCTAGTTCCCAAGTATATGTCGCCCGGCAGTGACACTGGCAAGGCCTACCGAGCATCGGGCCAGCGTGGTTGGCTATAATAAGGAGCAGTCCACGTCGGTCACCGGCCGCCACGTACATGTACTGAGAGGGGCATCGAGTATCGGACCTGCCCATACTCTGCCGAGTGTCTCCTGAAGCATCGAGTATCGGACCTGCCTATACTCTGCCGAGTGGCTCCTGCCAGCATCAGTGGTTGCAGTCACATTAACAGACGTCAGATTGACTACCAAAAAGGCTACATGTCAAAGTCGCTGTCGTCGTCGTCTTCCGCATCCCGCCTAGTGCCGAGCCCCACGCCCCCACTCCGAATACCGCCACCGCGGGTATTCACCGCGCCGACATTGTCATCCAGGTCGTCGTCGCTGTCCTCATCCCTGCCACCACTGCCCCGTAGGGCCTTGGACGGCCCCAGCAGCGCCGAGTACCGGATCAGCAGCCCCTCGAGGTCTGTCGTCAGCTTGCCACAGACCATAAACCCACCCCTCGCCGTGGTCTGCATGCCGCGGAGCCCAGCGCCAGCCACGACCTGCCCCATCATCTCCCCGTTCCGATAGATGAGGAGCGTCGGCACATTCTTATCCGGGTAGTTTGGGATGCAGAGCTGTGCCGGAATAGCGAGAAACTTGGTCTCTGGGTGCGCCGCTGCGACCTGGTTGAGTAGCGGGCGCAGGTGCTGCGAAAGCGGTATAGAGTCCTGGAAGAGGTAGACGACGACGCCCGTCCCGCGCCTTTTCAGTGTCCCCTCGTCGTCCGAACCCTCCCCACCCTCCTCCTCGCCAGGTGGGACGGCCTTACTCCCCTCCGTGACCTCGCGCACAAAGTCCTCGCGCGCGAGCGGCTCCATGCTCCCGAAGCGGCCGCGCTTCTCGGCCTGCTGCATCTCCGCCATCCGCTTGCGGCGGTACGCGTCGAACATGCGCTCGTCGTCCGAGTCGAGCCCATCGCCCTCAAGCAGATCGCCGAGCTGGTCCGCGTCCGCGACCTCTGCGAGCGCGTGCGTGGCCTCTGCACGCGTAATGTGCGGCACATCAGGCGACGGCGACCGCGAAGGCGGTCTTGGGGGCAGGATGCCTTGCGCACGCAGCGCGTCATTGCTACCGTTAGGTAACTCGGAGACGACTCGGCGCCGGCTCACAATTCAGTGTCCTCGTTCGGGTTCATTGTCTGTCAAGCTGTGAAGAGAGAGCTGTGCAGGCGCTTGGGTGCTGGCACGAAATCAGATCACGCAGCCAGCCTCCACCGGAGACGTCTTATTCGGGCCCCCGGTATGGCGGGGCGTCATAGCCACGCCAACTCGACGTTGCTTCTGCACATACACCATGAGCAACGAGTACGCGTTCCGCAAGATTGACATTGACGCGCTCGAGGAGGAGATCCTCCTCCCGTCCGACCTGTATGAGCCTGACCCGCGCGGGCCAGATGGCGCGTACGCCGAGGCCCAGGACCGCAGCCAGGAGTGCAGGAACCTCGTGTCCAAGTGAGTTGGGGGGTAGAGGGGGAGAGGGGGAGAGGGGGAGAGGGGGAGAGGGGGAGATGGGGAGCGGGGATTATCCGAGAGCTGGTTGGGCCTCTGCGTGCAAAAGATTGTAGAGCAAGAGCGGGTGGACGTGAGCGAGACGGAGCTGACAGCAGGGGTGACATCGGTGGCGCATTGTCGACGATCCTCACGAACCCACCGTACGGCGAGGGTGTGGACCAGGCCAAGGTGGGTGGAGAGCGGAGAGAGAGAAGAGTAGGAGGTGGGCCGGAGGGTAGAAGATAGAGGAAGAGGAGGAGCAGAGCGGCCAAGAGGGGCTTTTTGCTGTGGCCTGCTCAGTCCGCGAGAGGATGCTGCGCAATAGGCCCTAGGAGACTTTACAACCTCCCAGCGCGAGCCTAGCTGACAACAGGAATTGACGACCCAGGCTGTCGTCCTCATCCTCAACTCGACGCGTGCAGCCGACATCCCCAACGCTCTCAAGGCGCTCGACCACGAGCAGCAGGCGTACCTCATGGCGTATCTGTACAAGGTAGGCTTGGTGTTGGAGGGTACTTGTGTGCTTGGGCCCTCGTCGGACGACAGCCTGGGACGCCGAGATGTGGGGACTGTATTGAACAGTAAAACTCGGGCGACACCCCCGGGCCAACATGCGCCCAAGGCGACCGCTTGCTGACTGCAGAACATGGCCGCGCTTGGCAACGGCGCCGACCTGCCCGGATCTGTGCTCCTGACGTGGCACGACAAGGTGAGCTGTTGCAGCCGTGCAACAAGTACTAACCCCAGCTCGTCGAGGTCGCCGGCGTGGGATGCATCAACCGCGTCATGGCCGACCGCCGCACGCTGTAGATTGGGATGCACCGTTGTAGACTGTTACACGAGCAATGTAGACTGCTGCCACCTGCCAACGCTGCTGCTTCACTGCTGCCACCTGCCAATGCTGCTGCTTCACTGCTGCCACCTGCCAATGCTGCTGCTTCACTTTGCATCTTCATCTTCCATTTCCCATCTTAAAACGCAGTAGCGAGACGCTTCTCAGCCTCGTGCCAGTTGATGACCTTCCAAATGTTTTGGAGGTACTCGGGCTTGACGTTCTGGTAGTCGAGGTAGAAGGCGTGCTCCCAGATGTCAATGCCGATGATGGGGACGTGGGTGAGCAGCGGGTCCTGGTTGGCCGTCGTGACGACCTCGAGCATCTTGGCGACGGGGTTGTAGCCGAGCCAGCCCCAGCCCGAGCCCTGGATCGCGGCCGTCTTGGCGTTGACCTCCTTGATCAGGTTCTCGAACCCGCCAAAGTCGCGGTTGACCATGTCGTACAGGATCCCGTTGTTGGGGATCTCGGTCTCCTTGGAGCCAGTGGGCGCGAGGTTCTTCCAGAAGAGCTGTCGTTAGCGCGCTACCCCGATCTAGCAGCTAGGCCATGTCTCACCGAGTGGTTGCTACTGTCAGCTCTGTTCTCGGGTCACAACTCACATGTGGCCACCGCCGTTGAACTTGAGCGCAGCCTGGAGCGCGATCTGGCCCTTGATGTCCAGGTTGGCCTGCGCCGTGACGAGCTTCTCCTCGGCCGCGTTGAGGCCGTTGACGTACGCGGCATGGTGCTTGTCGTGGTGGAGGGCCATGATCGTCTTCGAGATCGAGGGCTCGAGAGCCTGTAGTGTGATATCATGGGGATTGGTTTCCAAGAGGCCGAGTAGTCACCAGGAAGCAGATGCAAGTGGGCAATGAGGGACACGTGGCGAGGAGCGACGAGGACAGTATGAGAATGAACAGTGACAGCGGCGCAGGCAGAGGCGCGGTCAGCGTCAGCGTCAACTCGGCGCGCCGTGTCCGAGCTCGGCGCTCGGTTTGGGCTCCGAGCTCGGGAAAAAACACTCACGTCATACGCGTACGGGAGGAGGGGGAGGGTGTGCTGGCCACGGACGGCGCCGGCAGCGAACATGCGGACCGCGGGGGCGGCGGCGCGGGGAGCAGAGCGGAGGAGGGCAACCATTTTGACGGTGTGGTAGACAGGTGGGAGGTGGGAAGACGGTTGCGCGTGCGTCGTCTTTAGTACGGTGTCAGGAATGACGCCGGCAGCAGCGAATCACCGGTACGTAAGCATCTCGCTCGGCTTCGGCTCACAGCCCGCCAACGTCCGATGGCGTCACTGGCTGAACCCTCCTGCTCGTTGCAACAGTTCGGTCAACATGTCATGCGTTGGCCGAGGTGAAAGAGTGCATTCACATGGCCGCACACTATGCTCACTGCGCCTCGGCGTCTTTCGCGGCTGCAACCGCCGCCCTGTCGGCCTGTGCGGCTTTGGACCGCGCCTTCTGCCTGGCTGCACGCAACCGCTTCTCGTCCCAGTTCCCCTCCAGCTCGTCCTCTGTGAGCCATTTGAGCTCGTCCTCGGTCGCCTCGGACCAGCGTGACCCGGCCTCGCGCCATTCCGGTGGTCCGCTCCCACTGTGTCCCGTCGAGACCATCGTCCAGTCTGAACGCTGCCAGCCGCCAACCACAAGCCCAGCCGAGTTCTTCCGGAACGGCACCTTGGAGACCCAGTCTAGCCTCTCCCACACGCTCTTGTACGCGCGCCGGATGAGACGCGCAGTCATCTTGCGCTGGTATTTCCACGTGCGTGGATTTTGGCGCGTGATGGCAGCCCGAGGCGGGGGAAAGTAAGAGAGAGAGCGATAGGACGACGGTGGTCGCCGAGGGAATGCAGCCTTGAGGCTGTTGGGTAGGTTCTCAAACGATGGCAGCGGGTGTTGCCGGCCTGTCTGCGCTGGCCTGCCAGCTCGTCGTGGCGGCGTCGGAGGGAAAGGGGAGCTGTCAACGCCCGCCATGGCACGCATCGTCTCGATCACACCTTTCCCTTCCCACCCTGTTGCCGCGCCATCCTCGTTCGCAGGCAGGACAATAGGCACAGAGACATTGTCCCACGCCCACTCCCATCTTTTCCGCATCTCTCGGCGCACAGCTGCCGGGGGATCCACAGTGCGCGCACGCGGGATAGACGGTGGGTCTGGCCGCCTCTTCGCCAGCGGCCGCAGGCAAGGGGGAAGCGGCTGCAGCTGCATGGGCGGATATCGCGTCTCCGGATTTGGGTGTTTATCGAGCACGGCCTGGGGCCACTCCTTGGCGCTCAGCGGCGAGCTCAACGTAACGTTCTGCTGTCAGCTTTGCGTGCGAGAGCCATGTACCTTGATTAGCTCCCACTTGACGCGCCCGCGAACGCCGTAGCATTCTTCAATCAAGCGCACGAGAGCGTGTGGGTGGCACGCAGTCGCCGCGCGTACCTCGGTGAGCTCCTGGCGGTGAGCGGGACAAGTCGGACGACTCACCTTCTTGAGGTGCTTGCGGGCGCGCGCACGCTGCTCCATGCATACCTCGAGCTCTGGACTGCCGTCCTTGAGATGCGTTGGCAGAGGCTGGTTGGCCTCCTTGATAAGGGAGCGGAAGCGGATCGTCGCAATGAGCCACACATGAGGGTCCCGGATGCGGCGTAGGCAGTGGAGGACGGCACGATACGTGGCGCGCGGTGTTGGCGGAAGCAGCCTGGACGAATGTACTCGCGTTGGGGCGGCGATGCCCAGCTCGCGGAGCTGTGCAACCGATTCCATGGCTGAGCGTTGTCAATACAGGCAGCGCCCGGCAGCGCCGTTGAGCAGCCTCCACTTGCCGAGTTGAACATTCTGAGCCAGGCATCAGGGTATGACGTGGCATTCCATCTCCCGATTTCAGCTATCAACCGTGATCACAACGAACTCGTCAACCTGCGCAACAACACCAACACCATCCACCATGGCGCGCAACTCGGAAAAGGCACAGTCGATGCTCTACCGCTTCCGCGAGCAACAGGCTGTCGAGATGGGCCTCGGGGACAGGCGCGCCGGCGACCGGCGGCCGCGCGTCGCGTCGAGTGTCTCGAGCCTGCGCGAGTGCGAGCGCTGGCGCGGCGACATCATGCGCGAGATCAGCCGCAAGGTGTCCAAGATCCAGGACTGTGTGTCCACACGTGGGCTGACTGACCCCAGCCTCGTTGACAAACTACGAGATCCGGGACCTGAACGACGAGATCAACCAGCTGCTCAAGGAGAAGCGGCACTGGGAGACGCAGATTGTCGCGCTCGGCGGCGCAAACTACAAGCGGGCAAACATGGCCATGGTGGATAACGAGGGGCGCGAGGTGCCGGGCACGCGCGGGTACAAGTACTTTGGGCGGGCGCGCGAGCTGCCTGGCGTCAAGGAGATGTTTGAGAAGGGCGGTGAGTGGCTTGCACCCGAGCCACGGGCTGATGTCCAGCCAAGGCAGCAACGGAGGAGTCGGCGCGTAACGCGAGCTTCCAAATGTTCCGGAACCAGGGAACGGACTATTACGGCGACCTGGACGAGATGGACGCCTCCCTCGCCGGGGAAGAGGACGCGGCTGCGAGGAGAGGTGCGTCGCCACCAGGCGTAGCTGACGACAGATTGGGAGGAGGCTGTGCGTGCCGCCGCGGCGGTACTGGGCGTCGACGAGGACCTGCCGTACCCCGAACCCTCCGCGGCACCACCGCTCGAAGGCGCATCCGAAGGAACGAAGCGCAAGTCGCCCGAGCCGGAGGAGCAGGACGGCGAGGGCAACGCCAAGGGCAAGAAGCGGGGGAAGAAGGGCAAGAAGCCGCCCCCGCCTCCACCACCTCCCGGAGGGCCACCGAACCCCGCCGCGGCACAGGTGGCCGCGTTCATGAGCGTGTTTGACCCGCGCAGCTTGCAGGCGCCAGAGCTGCCGGACACGGAGGGGATGGGGCGCATCCTGCTCGAGAGGCGAAAGGACAAGGTGCGCGAGCAGTATGGTGTGTAGCACTAGATTCGGACCGGGTTCATGGCATGTGATGGATGCAGCACGAGTATACGTGATATTGGGCTGATGATATCAAGAAATAATGGAATGCTGAGGATAATGATGAGATGCTGATAATCCAGACAGGGGTATATGAAAGTAGGCTTCAGCTTTTCGCACTCTGCTTGTCCATCTGAAAAACGGGCACGACAGCCCAGCATTCGACGAGCGAGTCACCACTCCCATCTCATCGACAGCGTGAACAGCCCGCTGCACCTGCACATCTCTTCGCGCCTCTCCTCACCGGTTAGTGTACGATTGCATCCGCAGCCAAAAGTCAGGGACAGCCACGGACTGGCATAGCGCGTGCTGTCTAGCGACGAGTATCCGCGTCTCCATTCTACAGAACGAAAACACAGTAGGCGCGCGCGCAACTAGAGGCGGCGACCACGGCGACCACCCTTGCGGCGGGTCGAGTCGGAGGGCATGGGGGTCACGTCCTCGATGCGGCCGATGCGCATGCCGGCACGGGCGAGGGCACGGAGCGCGGCCTGGCCACCGGGGCCGGGCTGCTTGGTGCCAGTGCCGCCGGTCGCGCGGAGCTTGACGTGGAGCGCAGTGATGCCGACCTCCTTGCACTTGGCCGCGACGTCCTGGGCAGCCAACATGGCCGCATAAGGCGACGACTCGTCGCGGTCAGCCTTGACCTTCATGCCGCCGGTGACACGCGAGATCGTCTCCTTGCCCGTGAGGTCGGTGACGTGGACAAAGGTGTCGTTGAACCTTGGGTTAGCGTGTTTCGACGAGGCGTGGTGCAAGGCGGCGAGGGACAAGGTCAGGAGGAGCGCACGCTCTGCGGGCGCTCTTCTTGATCGGCCGAGGCGCACACTGGCACAACTCACGAGGCGAAGATGTGGGCGACGCCGAAGACGTTCTCGCCCTCTGCGACCTGGGGGCCGAGAGCGACGGGGGCCTCCTTGGGCTGGGTCTGCTTCTTGGGCGGCATTTTTGGTGGTTGATGGACAAGAGAACGACAGACACTCGGGTTTGTGAATTCAACACTGGGTGCTGCTCGGATTCAGGGAGAGAAGTTTGGCTGCCATGCTCGCGTGGCAGATGGTCCAATTCCCGAATTCTCCGCCACGGTGGCGAGTTGAGACACGTTTTGTGGCGGGATTCAGGTGCGTGCCCGCGCGTGTTGACGCCGCTGACTGTAGCAGGGACTCGAGCCAGCCACGCCGGCGTCGAGTATGGGCGCACTGATCAGTAGCACGTTGGTTGCACCGCCGAGCTGATACATGTTGCCGAGCTGCACGCCCGCTGTTCGCACAGTGTCAGCACCACCTGCCCCGCTACTGCCCTGTGCGCTGAGATTATTTATATTCTAGATGTGTCGCTGGGTCCGTCCGAGCAATATTGTATACAACCAAGACGGCGCTTGGTGGACCAAACGAGGCGGCAGAACGATTCGACAGCGGGCCAAGGTCGGCCGAACCATGATCTGAATTGATTTGTGCTAAATCTTGGAGGGTACTAATGGTTTGCAATGTTGAATAGGGTCGCAGAAGGGACGACAGGCAAGGTGACTCACATGAGGTTTGAAGCTGAATAGGACTGAATAGAATGCCTCGGTTGATCAAGGTTTACTTGGAAAACGAGGCTTCTGCGGCACCGCCCGGTCCTTGCAACCGCATTCTTATGCACAGCCCAAAGTTTCCTCTCCTTGCTCTGGTCTGCTCGCCTGGCCACCTGGTCTATATCACCCCTCTACGTCTTGTTACTCTTCTTCTTCCTCTTCTTGTCGACACCAACCACCCGCTCTTCCTCTTACGGGACAACGGGCTTTCCGCACTCGACGCCACCCAACATTCAGACTGCTCCCCCTGTCCCTGACATCTACCAGCACTGATTGCGCGATTGCCCCTTTTGTTCCATCAGCACACCGTACCCTCGGTGTCGACGACTGGCAACGCGTCCACAACATCCTTCCCCCCCCCCAATCGTCCACTCCCCCATCACCATGTCGCTCGCGTCACCCCCTCCTGGGCGGCCCGTCGTCGCCCAGGTCTCCGCGGGCCTCACGCAGACGCAACGGTTCCATGTCCCAGTCCTTGTCCTTTCTCAAGTCTCCCATCCAAACATTACTCAACCTGCCACCAAACGACCCCACCGAGACAAAGCATGCAGAGTCACAGGCTCTCGTTGGCGTCCAGGATACCAGCCGCGAGCGCGTCGAACTGCACATCGGCGGCATGACTGTGAGCAATCCAAAGGACAGGCCACTGACTGCAGTGTGGAGCATGCGTGGCCTCAATCGAGGGTCAGATCACCGGGTTGCCCGGCATCCTTAGCGTCCAGGTATCGCTCCTGGCCGAGCGCGCGGTCGTAGAGTACGACCCAGAGTACGTCGACCCCAAGGGCCTGTCCTGGACGCACGCCCGCATTGCCCAGGAGGTTGAGGATGTCGGCTTCGACGCCGAGGTTGTCGAAAAGAGTCGGATCGTCCCCGTCGAGCTCCGCGTCTACGGCATTGAAGGGAATCCGGAAATCGTACCCGATGTGATCAAGCAACTGCGCACGCAACCAGGAGTGTCCGACATTGAGCTCGTTGCGCCCTACCAGAATTTATCCTTCCTCCACACGCCAACGCTCGCCAACCTCCGCGTCATCCTTGACCACCTCACCTCAGTCTTCCCCCAACTCTACGCCCTGCCTTGCTCGAGCCAGGCCGACTCGCAGCTTGCATCCTTGCGCAAGCTCCGCGAGACATCGCGCTGGCGCCGCACCTTCCTGATCGCTCTGGTCTTCGCCATCCCCAACTTCATCATCGGCATGATGCACATGTACTTGCCCTTCCTCGAGTGGACAAAGACCAAGCTCATCAAAGGCATCTACCTTGGTGACGTGGTCTGCCTCTTGCTCACCATCCCCGTACAGTGCTTCCTCGCACGTGGCTTCTACCGCGCTGCTTACAAGAGCTTGAAGCACGGCTCGGCGACCATGGACGTGCTCGTTGTGTTTGGCACGACAGCCGCGTTCATCTACTCTGTCCTTGCCATGTTCTTCGCCATGTTTGGTTCCGACCCCAACTACCGACCAAAGACGTTTTTTGACACCTCGACAATGCTCATCACCTTTGTGTCACTCGGCCGCTACATTGAGAACCTCGCAAAGGGCAAGACTTCGGCTGCGCTCACCCATCTGATGCAGCTCTCTCCATCGTCTGCTACTATTTTTGTTGACCCCGAGAAATACCACGGTGACGCACCTACGCGCAAGATTCCAACCGAGTTGGTCCAGGTCGGCGACATGGTGTTGGTCACTCCGGGCGAGAAGATGGCTGCGGACGGAGTCGTTGTTGCCGGCTCGAGCACGGTAGACGAGTCCATGGTCACGGGCGAGTCATTGGCGGTTGCAAAGGTGGCAGGGTCGCAGATCATTGGTGGCACTGTCAACGGCCTTGGTACCGTCACCTTCCATGTGACCCGCGCAGGTGCGGACACGACGCTCTCGCACATTGTCAAGCTCGTCGAAGATGCGCAGACATCCAAGGCTCCGATACAGGAGTTTGCGGACCGCGTTGCCGGAATCTTTGTCCCCATTGTCATTACTTTGAGCCTCATCACGTTCTTCGTCTGGATGGGTGTTTCGCTGTTCAAGAACCACCTGCCCAAGGCGTTCGACGTCCCTGGCGAATCGAAATTTGGTGTCTGTCTCAAGCTCTGCATCTCGGTCATTGTGGTCGCTTGCCCGTGCGCACTGGGCCTATCCACCCCGACTGCAGTCATGGTTGGCACTGGCGTTGGTGCGCAGAACGGCATTCTCATCAAGGGCGGAAGAGCGCTTGAAGCCTGCAAGGATGTGCGCCGCGTCGTGCTCGACAAGACGGGCACTGTTACTGGTGGCAAGATGGTTGTCGCTGAAACTCGCTGGGCCCCAACCCAGGGTCCTGTCACCGAGGCTGGCTTGACCCCCGCTCAAGCTCTGAGCCTCACCACTTGCGCTCCACCGCTGCAACGTCACGCCATAATGTCGCTCATCGCAATCGCCGAGTCACGCTCAGAGCACCCCCTGGCGACTGCTGTCGCGGCATGGGCGCGCGAGAAGCTTTCGGACGCAGGTCTTCCCCCTCCAAGTGGCAATGTCACCGACTTTGAGGGAGTCCCCGGCGAGGGCATTGAGGCAGTTGTCCAACTTCACGGCCGGGAGGAGCGAGTGCGGCTCGGCAAGGCCAAGTATGTGCTGCGCGAGAAGGCGGGCGAGAGCACTGCCCCTGTGCCTCCTCTTCTGGAGACATTTGAGCAAGCGCAGACAAACGACGCCAACATTGTTGTATACGTCTCAGTGCTGCGCGACGGCCAAGCCATTCCGATCCTCGCCTTGTCACTTTCCGACACGCCCAAGCCGACTTCCGCACAAGCTATCAGCGCTCTGCGTGCTATGGGAGTGAAGGTAACGATGCTCTCTGGCGACTCGGAGGCAACTTCGCGCGCGATTGCGCGCGCGGTAGGCATCGATGAAGACGAGGTGTACGCAGGCGTTAGCCCAAAGGGAAAGGCAACGATTGTGCGCGAGCTCGACGCGGCAGACGGTGGTGGTGTGGCGATGGTTGGAGACGGGATCAATGATAGTCCAGCACTGGCGGCTGCCAGTCTCGGTATCGCACTCGGCTCTGGCACGAGCGTGGCGATGGAAGCAGCCGACGTCGTTCTGATGAGGAGCGACTTGCTGGACGTAGTCGCGGCGCTCGACCTCGGCCGAACCATCTTCCGAAAGATCAAGACAAACTTGATCTGGGCATGCTGCTACAACGTCTTGATGATCCCGCTCGCGATGGGCATCCTCCTCCCGTGGGGCTTCCACTTGCATCCGATGATGGCGGCAGCAGCAATGGCGTTCTCCTCGGTGTCTGTTGTCGTCTCGTCCCTCACGCTCAAGTGGTGGCGCCGGCCTGCCTCGTGTGTTGCGCCCGGCGAGACCTACGAGGAGGGAGGCATTCACCGGGGGCTCGTCGAGCTACGTGCCGCACGCGAGGCCGCGACGGCTACTACGCAAGCATGGGCATGTCGTGTCCTCTTGCGTGCGCGCCAGGTCCCAGGCCTGGACCGGATCATCGACCGGACGGGGCTAGCCCGATTTGCACCCCCTGCCGTTGCCATCAGCCATGACGAGTACGAGGCGATTCCTCTGACAGCGGCCGACGACCGGGACCACGTTTTGCACTAGTCTGACATTTTTATTTTTTTTGTATCTGGGATGTATGACTATCTACTCTGTCGTAGGTTAGTTACTCGCTGCAGACTCGACCTCGTCTGTGTTGGGTGTGTGGCTCGCGTCCAGACGACAAGCGGAAGCAGATTAAGCAGCCCTGCTCCGGCTGAACTGCCACTGCCGACCTCCACTTCCAGACTTGGAAGAAATACCTACCTTCCCTGCCGTTTGAATGTCCGGCTGGTTGTCGCGTTTCATCCCTCCTTCCCTTTGCTCATTGTTCCGCCTACCGTTGCACTCCACACCAGACACACCCCGTCACCCGCCGAGGCGCTTGGAGCAGACTGCATCCAACCGCGACTGGACCCACAATGACCAACTGGCCGATCCCCGCCATACCAGGCGTCCTCCTGGAGGATCCCGAAATCCGCCAGTTCCTCAATCGTCACGTTGCCAACCTGTGTGGTCGGAACGATAACAAGTGAGTCACTGCCAGTACGACAAGGTGGAGGCGGCCGGCGTACGCGCGTGATCACTGACCGCAGGTTTCCCGGCGCGCAGCCTGTATCGTTTGCGAACGCATCACTTGACCTCCTGGAGAAGCTTGAGTGAGTGGCTGCCTCAAGCGGACAAGTGGTCGGCTAACCCCAGCTTCTGGGTGTGTGAAAAGAGCGATGGCGTGCGCGTCCTACTATTTATCGTGTACAATGGCATGTCGGCGAATCAGGAGGTGTGGTTGGTGAGTCGACACTGTGCGACCACGGACTAACGCGACCCAGATCGACCGCAAACAGCGCTACTTCCACATTGACAACTTGCATTTTACGCACTGGGAACGGCAAAATGACCCATTGACAGACACGATTCTCGATGGCGAGCTAGTGATCGACATTGACCCCCGGACAAAGAAGCAGACACTCCGGTTCTACGCGTTCGACTGTCTCGTGCTGGGCGGGGAAAACGTTATGAAGAAGCCGCTCGTCAAGCGGTACGCCCGCTTACGCGACTGGGTGATTGCGCCGATGAAGAGAGCACTTCACCGCTTCCCAGAATGGAAAGCCAATGCGCCGTTCGAGATTGTCGCCAAGCCGCAAGAGCTCAGTTATTGCGTGCGACAGGTCCTAGACACGCACATTCCCCAGCTGCAGCACGGGCACGACGGACTGATATTCACGTGTGCAGAGAGCGAGTACGTCACCGGGACAGATCCAAAGATTCTCAAGTGGAAGCCGCCGAGCGAGAACTCGATCGACTTCCGCATCGACCTCCGCTTCCCACTCGGGCATGACGGCGAGGCAGACACATTTGCCAAGCCCGTCTTCCTGCTCACGGAGTGGATGGGTGGGGACAAGTATGAGTTTTTTGATGAGATGGAGGTTGACGACGATGAGTGGGAAAAGTGAGCCTAGGCCGACAACCCAACGCTGACTGCAGAATGAAGGACTCTGGGGAGGAGTACCATGGGCGCATCGTCGAGTGCGTATGGAGCCGCGAGCGGCAAGCGTTCCGTATGATGCGCTTCCGTGACGACAAGCCGCACGGAAACCACAAGAGCACGGTCGACAAGGTCCTAGAGTCAATTGCGGACGGCGTGGAGATGGAGGGCGTCCTAGCGCGCCAGGACTCGATCCGCGCAGCGTGGAAGGAGCGCGCGGCACGGCAGCGTGGCGCGGTGCACAAGCCCCAGGTGGGACAGCGCGCGCCACCACCACCACCACCACCGCCGGCGGCGGCCCGGGCAGGAGGTATCAGGCGGTAGTCGGTCGTATATGTGTATATGTGTCTGTTGTGCTTGTTGGCTACAAAAAGGGCCCCTCGGGATTGCAGAACATGTGTTCCCCATTGGACATTGCGGAAGAAATGTAATGTGATGTTTGTGTTCGTCACTGGGGTCGAGTCGAGTCGAACGCCCAACCTCGGCACGCGTTGACCGCTGTGCAATGCGACCGTGCGTTTCCACACTAGACAGCGCCACCAAGTGCATCGTCTAAGTGCTAACCGACCCCATGCTTTCCACCCGTCCTTTGCCCTTACTCTCGTTCGCGACGAGCTCATTGATAGCGCGGAACGCCCCCGGATCAACCCTGGCCACAACCTCCCACTCGGGCCCGACATCCTCCTCCTCGACCTCGTCCAAGAGGGCGACAACCTGGTCCCGGACCCGCTTCCCGTCCTTTGCGGACATGGTGATGCGCACCCGCATCCGCACCCTCTGCACAGGCAGGATGGAATCGGACCCCAGCTGCCGGATCAGATCGAGCGCCTGCGCCTTGGCCGTCTTGTCTCCCCGCACGCTGTACCCCATCTCCGCCATGGCCTTCTCGACCATGCCGACGGTGTGTTTCCGGCCCGTGGTCGGGTCGACGGTCATCTCCGTGACCAATGTCGCGATTTCGCGCGAGAGCGAGGCGAGCTGGGCACCCCGCTCCAGGTTGTTCACTTGCAACTCGCCCTTGCGCAGGATCTGAGGTTAGAGGGACGGGGAGACGGGAACGGACCTCTTCGATGACCGCGCCCATGTCCTCGTTCTTGAAGGCTTTCGTCCAGTCGTCCTTCTTGGCCACTTGGCCTTTGGGAACGTTGGTGAAGATCTGCTCAATCTGCAGCACCTCGCCCAGGTCCTTCTCGACGCCGGAGCGGAACTCGTTGACTTTGTTCTTGTAGCATGCGATCTGAGTGAGCTTGTTCAGCAAGCAGCTTGGCAACCAGGCGCCAAGAGATGACGCGGAACAGCCATGCCGCTCAGCTGGCGTCCGAGTCCCGCGCTTGTCTGAGACGCCGCACGGCTGCCCGATCCTCCTCCCAGACGGTCCGATCCATGGCCGCCATGTCAGGACCTACCTCGAACCGCTTCCCGCCCTTCTTGATCCGGACGATCGACACGTTCGTCAGCCTGACCATCAGCTACCACCTTCTCGCAACGTACTTGATATGCGTCCCCGGCTGTTTTGTCTGCATGGCGAACCGTAAGTGTGCGATCGAGAGTTTGGTCAGTGTTCAACTTGTCGCCACTGGGGTGCGTCATTATAGCCTTATTCGAGCCACAACTAACAGTAGAAGCCGATCGGTCAAGCGCCCAACTTTTTCTCAGCAGCAATGAGAAGCGGAATGTTGGCGGGCTAACCAGGATGCCAGACGCCTGTCAGCTACCAGTGAGAGCTGCGGTGACGTGGCGAGTTTCGCCAAGTAATCCAAGGCTGGCTTGTGTGCCGGGGGATTGTGTGCCGCTGTGGGAAGACGATGAAATCATGTTCGAGCTCGCTTGGTAATTCGCCAGGTGGATCAACAAACACCTCCTCCACCCATCCTCGTTCATTCTTATACTCTGCCCACTCACTCACGCCCACCATTCTGCGCACAATCATGACTGCCGCCCTCCCCCCCCTCGAGGCCGCTAAGCGGCTGGCTGCGTTCGCGGCTGTCGACCGCCACATCAGCCTGAACGACAAGGTGGGTGCTCGCGACTCGTTGACCTGGCCATCCGTACCACCAATCCTAGCTGGCGGACATCCTACCGTCCAGAGTGCTACTCGTCATATTGCCTGCTCCGAGCCGGCAAGCTGACAGGACCGAGACCCACCCCAAGCCAACGCTAACCCCAGCTCATTGGTATCGGCTCGGGCTCGACAGTGCCCTACGTCGTCGACCGCATTGTCCAGCAGGGCGCCAAGGCCAACGCTGGCCGGCTCTTCTTCCCGACCGGCTTCCAGAGCAAGGAGCTCATCCTGAGTGCTGGGCTCGCACTCGGTGACGTCGACACGCACACGCGTCTTGACGTGTGCATCGACGGTGCTGACGAGTAAGTGTGGCAGCTGCGGTGTGTGAACAGTTGTGTTGCGCCTGGTGACGCCGTTGGGCTGTCTGCGCTGCCTGGACTGCTTGGCGCAGCTCTGTCACATTCCTCTCGTTCTCCCCCTCATATCCTCTCCTTGCCTGCAACTCAAACCCCCCCCCACATCCCCCCCCCAAAAGCAACCCCTCACACCAGGGTCGATGCCGACCTCAACGCCATCAAGGGTGGTGGCGCGTGCCAGCTCCGCGAAAAGGTCCTTGCCGACATGGCCGACACCTGGGTCATGGTCGCCGACTACCGCAAGAACTCGTCTGTGCTCGGCACCAACGTGAGTCCGCTCCACCGAATGACCGTCTGACAGCAGTGGAAGCAGGGCGTCCCCATCGAGGTCGTTCCGTTCGCGTACGCCCAGGTCACCGCAGCTCTCAAGAAGATCGGCGGCAGCCCCACCCTCCGTATGGCCAAGGCCAAGGCCGGCCCCGTCGTCTCGGACAACGGCATGTTCATCATCGACTGCACCTTCCCCGAGGTACAGATGAAGGAGCCCGCGGATCTCAACCGCTGCATCAAGCTCATCACCGGCGTCGCCGAGGTCGGCCTCTTCTGTGGCATGGCCAAGGCTGCGTACTTTGGCAACGACGACGGAAGCGTCTCGGTTCGTGCCGCCGGCGGTACCACCGACCACATCAAGAGCGTCCCCGACGTCCCCCCTACCTCGGCGTAGTAGTATCTCTGGATCTGGTCATGCAGCGTTGTTGTGCATTGCAAAAACCGTGCCGTTTCGGGCTTGGACAGGCAGGAGCGGGGGCGATTTTGCCACCCACCGATCGAACGTGCCTGTGTTCGAGACGTTCCTCCCGCGGAATGACGCGCACCTCACTGACACCATCGCACTCACCATCGTCCTCACCATCGCTTTCCACTCACTCGCAATGGTCCCGCCTCCAGACATCTCCCAGTGTCCAAACGTGTGTGCTCACCAACTCGAGCTGATACCAGAACCATGACCCGTACACCCTGACGCTGAGCGTCCTCCTCTGCATCGGTCTCGTCATCAGTTACCTTCCCCAGGTGCGCTCCAGCGCGCCCAGACGCGCCCGCTGACTGCAGCACTACCGAATCGTCTCGGAAGGCACGAGCGAAGGCCTGTCACCTGTGAGTTACGCGTCGAGACAGACCTTCCTTGGCACACGCAGCGGCCCGGCACACTCGGTTGCATTCGTCGCAACATTTGACGGTGAATAGCTAATTCCAGTGGTTCCTCCTTCTCGGCGCCACGTCGAGCGCTTCGGGCATGCTCAACCTCCTCATCCTGCAGTGGCCGCTGTTCCAATGCTGTCGCGTCGTCTCCGGCGGACAGTGTGCCGAGAGCCTCCTCCGTTTCATCCAGGTTGGCCTACAGTGGCTCCTCTTCTCAATCATGTGAGTGGACCGGCGTTTTCCTCAAGGACTTTGCATGCGCCTTCGGTTGACTGCCCACCGCATAGACGTCACACCCGACGTGCAGCTAACTCCAGCCTCGTCCTATACATTGTCTACTTTCCACAAACGCCGCACATGCGTCCCCTTTCACTCCAGGGCCATGCTGATCCTGATTATGGCTCGATGAGCGGCAATGCGGTCGACGCCGAGACACCATCACCTGCAACAGCGGGGGAGTACCGCAAGATCCGCGAAGAGAACTACAAGGAATGGCGCACTGCCAAGGGCGTGGCCTGGGTCGTTGCACTGCACCTGTGAGTCACATGGGTCACCCAGCTTGGTCTCGCTGACGCCAGCACGCTCCTTACGACGCTCGCACTCGTGCTGCTCAACAAGCTTCCCACAAAAGTCCCGCTTGAGAAGCCGCTGCGCGTCCTCGCCACGTTCTGCGGACTGAGCGCAACGGCACTGGCAGTATGCCAGTATGCACCGCAGATTTACAAGACAGCGAACGCCGGTCTTGTTGGCGCACTCAGCATCGGCACTATGGTAATCCAGGTACCAGGGAGCATCGTGTTCTGCACCACGATCCTGCTGGACAAGAGCACGGATTGGACAAGCTGGTTGCCCTACGCGGTGACGGGTATGATGCAGGCGTGTCTTCTGGTGCGTCATGCCACCGTGATCAAAGCTGACAGCAGGCCATCTGTCTCCTCTGGAAGAAGCGTCAGAGGTGGCTCGGTGTCGATGACTTTGGCAACCCCCTCCCCTCGAGCGGGTCCGCGGACGGCGAGCGTGAACCGTTACTGGACGGTAACAACTAGAATGCTTCAACACGGACCAAGACGCTTGGTCATTTGTTGTGCACCCATATCTGATAGGAACATGCATGTGTGGAGCTTACAATACCCAAGGCTGTTGGGTGGTGACTGAGATTGATCTGAGAGACAAGAAGCCGAATCGTGTTTGATGGTGGTGGCGTGTTTGCTGATTGTGATGGTTGAGTGGTGTATTATTGGTTTAACTCGTCCCCTGGCGCGCCTTCCACTCGCGCCCGGCTTGGATTAGCTGCTGCACGCACGGCGTGGCGTAATGAAGCTCGGTCGGCGTCCGCATCGTCCAGCTTCTCTGCGTCTTGAGGATGACGGCCTGCTGGGCCGCATAGTTGCGGTGGTCGGCCTCGAACATTTCCCGGCTCTCCTCGATGCCATCAATGAAGGCGTCGACGTCCTGTGCAGTAGCGGACAGGCCTTGGACGGCATGGAGGACAACCATCTCGCGCCGGGTCCTGGCGCCCGTCGAGCTGCGCGCAGCCTGGAGCATTGCGAGCTGCTGGCGCAGCATGTCGCACAGTCCCTCACCTGTGCGCTTGGTCCCGTGGAGCATGTTGAGCGCGAGCGGCCAGTTCTTGCGGGACGCTGCGAGGACTGAGCGCGTGATCATGTCGCTTGCGACCAGCTCCATGCGCCGGCGTACAATCGTCGGGTCGCCTGACGCCGACGTCTGCGTGCCTGCCGGAAGGACGGCCATGGTGAGGAGGACTGGGTTGGTCAGGCGCGCAGCAGAGCGCCCGACAGCAGGGTCGTGGAATGAGCAGTCGACCTCGAGAACGGGGATTTCATCGACGACCCCGTTCTCGTCGTGCATCAGGTCCATGCCGAGGCCGCCGACAATGTGGCCACGCATGCTTGGGCGTGAGCGCACACTCGCTCCGCTCGTTATCATGCTCTCCTTGCGTCCCAGTGAGTGGTGCGAGCGCACTTCGTCGTCAATTGGCGACATTGGATGCTCACCCATCCGCCGCTCAGACTCGGGCGATGGCGGGTCGTTTGGGTCGATGACCTCGAACTCGATCAGGATCTCGCGCCGCTCCGAATGCCGTAGTGCGTGCAAGTCAATGTCGACCGTCTTGCCATTCGAATGCACAATCGCCGACGGCGCGCCTTGTACCTTTTGCACCCGAAAGTCCTTCTCCGTACATGTCAGGCGCAGCTTCATGTTGGTGAGTGCGACAGACATCAGTCCGCCGACGCACCCGACAACGGCGTCGCGCAGATCGTGCCATTCGCGCACGAATGTGTACGTCCCGCTCGTCTGGTTCGTCATTGCCCACAGTGGAGATGGTTCGTGAGCCTTGCCGTAACCAAAGGTATGCATCTGGATTCTGTCCGTCAGCATCTGCTCCGTCGCCTGCTCACTTGGCGGCCTCGAGACGGGCGTTAACCATGCTCATGTGCGATTTGCTTGTTGGTTCCGGCAGGTCGCTCACGACCAACACGCCAGTGAGCGGGTTCTTGGTTTTGCGACTGAGGATCACGTCCAGGGCGAGATTGACTGCGGTTGCAACATCGGCCCGCTCCTCGCCTCTGGGCTTGACGACAAACTCGTCATTGTCCATCTCTCCAAGACAGAGCATGTCGATGAATGTCTCCAGGCGCAGGCGTGAGTCGTGGTGTGTAGGGTTGAGCAGTGGTGTCCGCCTCATGACGCCGTTGGCACCGAGCTCGGTGCAGACCAGAGAGATGCGGTCGCGTGGGCCCACGCATGCGAGCGCGCACTGCAGCGCGCTGCGCAGTGTGAGCTGCTTGCGTCCGATACGCGTTCCACGCGGAAGCGGGACCGTCGAGACGGCAATGACCAAATCTATAGGTGTGTGCACAGGCGCGAGGGGGATCTGGAACGCTAGACTGCCAGGGCATTGTGGTCCACAAGTCGCCAAGCACGAGTCAGCAAAATCGGTAAAGGATGGTGCTGTAGTGGGAGAAAGGGGTGCCGAACGATTAGCGCGGTTGCCGACGTGCAACCCAGTAAGCTTGGATGCCTTGGACTGCGTGTGGACCATGGCTTCCTGGTGCAAGCGCACCAGAGTCTTGTGCCACATCTCGAGAGACCCGCTGTCCCGGAAGTAGATGTGGAAGAGGTGGTGACCGTCGTCCTCTGTCTCAACGTCCAGCGTGAGTGCGTGCTCGCCGTCCGAAGACGTGTCTTGCACCCCAAGGATGTGGTGCAGGTGGACCCGTCCGCGTACTTTGAGGTATGTCTTCGGTCCCTTCTTCCTCTCGGCCTGATGACGGTGGGTCCCAAATAGGTGCCGCAGAGTTGACGAGCGACGCTCTTCGCTAACGCACACTAGGCCGTGGTCGAACAGGTACAGCTGCAGCTCGCCGCTCACATCCCGCTTGCGGACCTTGAGAATGTCGTACAGTTTGAGGTGGCCTAGGGACCCAATGCCGGAGGTAGCGTAGTCCTCTACGCGGTCTCGAAGCTCTAGCTCGATATTCGCAAAGTGACTTGGCCCGCCACCGTTGGCCATGACCATCATCGACTCGCGGAACGATGTAGGCGACAAGGGAGATGGAGGGAGCGGGGGCGAGATCTCGCCACCATTGGAGGCCTCGCGACGGGACCGAGGCTGATACAATGCCCGGTTCAACCCGTTGGGCACCTCAATCGTGAGCATCGCCGTAAGCATTTGTTTGTCCCTCGCGTTCCGCCTGACCGACGGGAACTCGGATTTGATCGAGATGCTGGGAACAAGGATATTTCTGTCTCTGGGCGACCGCTCCTCATGCCCGTTTCTTTCTAGGGCATCGTCACCCTTGTCGTCATGTGCGCTGGCTCCCATCGACGGTCCGTCGTCGCCACCCATGAGCGCAGCTAGCTCTACCAAGCTCAGCTTGTACTTTCCAACAATGACTCACTGTTCTTTCCGGCCCCGTGCTCCTGGCCTCGACTTGACACGACCATCGGTTGGCGACACATCCCGCATACACCCAGTGTGGGGCGTGACCCTTCTGGTGGGACGCGGCCGTAGCACTCGACAAAGCAATCCTTGCGAGTCAGCCCCAGTTGAACAAAGACTCACATTGTGCAGCGCGTGCCCACATTCCGGGACGATGTGGGGCTTTTCACCCGGCAAGCGATAAGAAAAGCTCAAGCTCTCTGTGCAAAGAGGGCAGATGGCGTCGTCCTGCTCGTCCTCGGCGCTCACAAGAGCGACCTGGTGGATTGGCATGGGGGTTGTAGGCGTCTCAAACCCGTCGTAGATGGGTGGAGCGGTGCGCCAGAGATTCACGGCCTGACCAGGAGGCGCAAGCTGCTCGGGCGTGGCGAGGAGCGGTGATGGTGCACGGTTCACCGCAAAAGGATGGATTGACCCCTTGCTTTTGTTCGACGAGGCCGTCGCGTTTGACATGTTTGATACGGTGGAAGCCCTATGTTGCCTCGAACAAGGCCCGCCGTAAGCGGAGGGCGGACCGCCGTAGGATCGACTGGCCGAGGACGCAGAATGAGCGAGCGGCAGCCCGCCACCCGAGGCTCTGTGAAAGCTATCACGGTCGCCCTGCCAATCGCCAGCGCGCTCCCCAAACTCGTGGACGCCAGTCGCTCCGTCGTATTCGATCTCGTCTAATGGTTCATCTTCAAAGACCGTGGGAACTGACGGGCGCTTCTCGAAGCCGGCAGGGAGGCCCCACGGCTGGCCGGGGCGTATCCCAGACGGAGACATGGCCGATGACGCGTCGCTGGAGACGGACGACGTGGTCATCTGCGAGATACGGTTGCTCCTCTGGCGGACGGGCTGGACGTGATGTTGCGAGTACTGCGCGTTTCGAGAGCTGGGCACCGTGTTAGGATCGTATCCGTGAAAGTCTGTATCAATCGCTGATGGTCGAGGGGCGCTACGGGACAGCGGTGGCCTGCTAGGCGACAGCGTGTGGTACTGCCTCGGTTGCGAACTGGGGGAACCTGTAGGATGAGGGTGATCTGTTCGTTAGTAAAGGATCTCGAAGTTTGTTGGGAATAGAGAGTAGGAGAGCCTTTACAGGCAATGAGGCTCGACAGGGCCTGGGGATGGGAGGCATATCCGGTCGTCCATTCTGTCACAACTCACGCATCAGAGAGTGATAGGTGTCACTCGAGTTCCCGAAATATCCATCCTCATACATAGGGGAGTGTCGCCTTTGCTTATTGCTCTTGATCGAGCGCGCGTCAGACTGCAGAGGGGAGTGCGACCCGCTGGGCGATGGTTCAGGGGAAGCGCCTGGAGAAAGCTGACCCCGATGCTTGTGAACGCGGAGGGCCCCGTGCATGTTGCCGCCCTCGTCCTCAGAGTTGCTGCGGTGGCCGTTGTCCTCGGCTGGGACAGTCAAAGAAGTGTTGCCACTGGTCCGTGTGGCACCCGAATCGCCAAAGGACGACGCGTAGAGCGGATGGATGGGGATGAAGGGGAGACCTCCAAAATGGGGGCAATAATCGTGCTCGTCGAACGGCGTCGACAAGACGGACCCCTGAGGCGTTGCGCCGCGACTGGAGGGGGAAAGGTGGGGTGATGGAGTGAAGACGCGACCGTCCGCTGGTCTTGATCTGGCGCCGCCCGCCGTTGCGGGTGGGGTCGCGTCGCTTTCGAGGTTGTGCGCTGTGCCTAAACCCAAAGGAGAAGCAAACGGGGAGTGTATGGTCGAAGCGGAAGCGAGAGTTGGTGAAAGGTCTGCGACGTGGTCGGCACCCAGCGACGCTAGGTTTAGTCCAACAGGGGTAGTGTCTTGTACGAGGGAGTGTTGATGGGCACGAGGACTGGTATGGCTTAGATGCTGGGTCGCCAAGTCGTGCAGACTGGCCAGGTCTGATGGGTAGAAAGGATGCCTTGAAGAGTACCGGGCGTTCGAGCTCAAGCTCGGGTTCGCAGTGTCACTGATCTCCTGCACCGACCTGCTTGCCGTCGTTCCAATGCTCGAAATGACACTTGTCCGCTTGCCAATACCGCTCGCCGAGATTGCGGGACTGGGGACTCGAGGAAGAGGCGAGTTGGCGATGAAACTCGGCGATCGATCAAAGATGTGAGTGTCAAACTCATCCAGGCGAAGCGTGGTTGACGGGATGCTTGTGTAGCTCATATCTGGTCGGGGCGATGAGGGTCCGCTCGGTGGCGCTCGATGGCAGGTGCTGGTGGTTGTGCTCCCAGCACTCACCGAGGCAATCGAGGGTGGCGAGTGGGGAGGATAGGAGTAGTAGTAGCGGGTGCTTGGTCCATGAGGTCCGTGCGAGGTGGCGTGCGCGTGGTAGAAACCGTCGCTACCAGGATGCGCAGGTGAGCCGAGAGCTAGGGAGGTATCGAGAGAGGAGACTGGCGAGTGAGGAAGTGATGGCGGGCTACCTGGGTGGTAGTGACAGTGACCTCCGTGTCCGTGGTGAGAGGCAATGTGCGACGACCGGGATGGAGTGGTGGAGCGGTACAGATGGGGGGCGTGGTGTTGCGGAGGGTAGTTTACAAGGACAGAGTGAGGTCGCGCCCTAGAGCTTGGACCGCTGCTGACAGACCCCTCACTGCTCGCTACGCTGTGGGGAATGCTTGATAGAGGGGACGCAGAGCCGAGGCCGGTCCGGGCTCCGGAATGGGGGTGTGCGCTCGATGTGGGGCTACAGTTCGAGGACGAGCCATGTCGGTGGTTTGAGCTGAGTGATAGTGATCTCTTGAGCGACGAGAGCGACTGCATCGGCACGCGCCAGCGGTCACGGTCAGATCTGTCAAAGAGGTCGCGATCAAAGGACTCGCTGGTACTGTGGTGCGTGTGAGGCATGGGGTCGGGAGGGTGGGTCCCGCCGACAGCGAACAGCAGTAGCGAGTTGTTTGGCTGTACAACTGGGCACTGGAGAGGGCGAATGGGGACGTGTCGTCGAGCTGATGAGTGCGAATGAAGAGACCGAGAAAGCTGATGGCCGCCCGATACGCGACTATGACTTGCTGACCAGGATCCTGCCTTCGGATGGATTCCGCCCGACTTGTTACGGTATGGGATGTACGGAACAGTGTGCCGAAGCTGATGGCGGAGATTGTGGCGGTGGCTTGCGGCGCTTCCGGCGTCACGCTCATCGAGGTTCAAGGCCGAGGGTCGAGGGCAGGTAGCGCCGGTGTCGACCAGCCAGCCCTCGAGGGCCCTGAGAGTGATGCATTCGTTGCACGCACAGGCCGCTTCATCTAGCCCTTGGTAACCATTGCCCTCGAGGGGTGACGAGAAAACAGTAACAATCGGTGTCGTTGGATGTGAGTGCCACGCCGGCGGAGACGGGGGTTGAGAGACCTGAGCGCATGTTTGGTCCTCAGTACAAGATCCCACATACCGCACAACCGATTCCAGACCCGATGGTGGCCAGTTGTTGTCCAATGAGTTCCCTCTGTCATTAACCCGCCGGCAAGCATGTCATGTACTCACCCGATGTCGAGCAGTTCCAAGCCCAGACCGATGAAGGCTTCCATGTCGTCCAGGGCACAGCTGTCAGATGGACTTGTCGGGGACATTGGGCCCGAGTTGCACGGACTGTGCGGCCAGTCGCTGGCCCCATCAAAGGCCCTCGCATCGACGGGCCGTGGTTGCCGAATATCTGTCCCATTTGCGCCGTTGGCATCATCGGATCTGGCTCTGAGGCTACAGTTGTCTCTGTCGCTGTCGCCTTGGCCGCATGCATCACCTGGTGCATCGGGCCAAGTGTCGGCCGTGCCGAGAAACCTGCCGCCACTAGTCGGGGATCCCGAGCGTGAAGGACATGCGGTGGCGGCAGGCATGGCCGTCATTCCTTGAGATGAGGTGGGAGTTTAACGGCATGGCAGCTCAGTTACCATTACTCTCTCGTCTGCAGCCCCAGGCCCCCTCCCACCTGCACCGCCGACTCACAGTCGCGGTGTGTGGCGATTGGGTAGGCATTGGGGCGCGTGCTCCGCGATCCGAAGCCTCGTGCATATTGGGCGCTTGCTCCGCCACTCGAAGCCTCGAGCACTTGAAGGGGCGTCTGTCATATCCAGAGAGACATGGAGGGGCGGCCGAGGTGGAAATAAGGGGGTCTAAGAAACCCATCGAGCACAACTTCAGGCAAGCGAAGGGTTGTGGGCGTCTGGCGTGATGTACTTATCCTCTCTGTCCGCCCTGGCATGCAACGGCCACCGTGCCCGTTGAGCATGGCCTAGCGGGGGTCCAAGCGTCGGGAGTCAAAGTGCCAGCATTTGCAGTTGGACAAGAGGTTGAGAACGGTCAAAGACCCTCGACGCCACTGCGGGGGCTGTGGAGATCCGGCCCTAATGAATCTTGCACTTGGACGCATTGTTCAGGACAAGGGGAGTGCGGAGGCAGTGAGGTAGTGGGGTAAGTAATCGAGGCAAGGAAGCATGAGGAGACAAATGGCGCAGAAGAGTGTTGGTTCAAACAACCGAAGTGTGATGAGATGGCGCATGGCGTAGTGGGCCATGACAAGACATTCACCCAATCGAAGTGTGAGATCCATCATCTACTGTAGATGTTCGTGTGACCTCATGCGGCTAAACAGTTTTTCAGCATCAGCAGCAACGCACAGTATGGACAACGATCACGGCTTGGTCCCGTTGCGAGAACAAATGCGATACATGCAAGAACAGATGGACGTGATTACGCATCCCGTTGATGGCAGTTTGTTGTCCAGCCGCCGACTTGGTTGCACAGTGGTTCAGGCATTACTATAGCAGGAATAACAAAAAGTAATAGAGGACGCAGCCAGAGACAGAGTGGGGCAGAAACAATGTCCACTTTACTATTTTCCCAACCTGTAGTGCAAAGATTTGGCTCCGCGTCCCGGCAAATAGAGTTATCCCTAATGTCATGCTCAAGTCACGTCTCATGGAAGATCAGTGCTTATGCGGCCAAACTCGAGTCCTAGCGTGAGACGGCGCGTCGATGCATACCATGCAATCTAACAGTCGGCACCACTCAGAGTAGGCTCCGATACGAGTTGCTTACTCTATAGAGCATATGCCAGGACACTTACAGCCAGCCGCATGGAAGACCTTGGCGCACCGCAAAGCACATTCCTGGCTCGGGTTTTAGAGAATCGCTGGTGGCCGCTTCGAAGAGGCTAATGACAGCAGCGCCGAACCGAGTCCCAGCGGAACCCTCATCCAATCATTGCTGGGCCACAAGTGACAGCGAACTGGCGTCGCCCCCGTCCCCTGCGTAACTCGCTGTCGCAACGACCACAACCACTTGAAGCGGAAGCGGAAGCGCAGCGCAAACGCGCCCCAGTATGGAGCTGTAAGTGACAGCAGTCGACATTGTACGACGACGGCTCGACTCAAGAGCGACATCAAGAGTTGCTGTCCGGCCCCCCGCCCTGCCGCCATCACACCCGCCACAGACACGCACGCACCTCATACATTGCTGGTGTTCATACCACTGCACTCGCTCACTCCTCCTATTGTCAGGCGAACGTGTAAATCAGCTATTGCCGCCGTACGTATGATAGCAACGCAGGTATGGGCCGTGGCCGCACCAAATTAGTATGCCTCCTCCCTCAGCCGCAACCATTCCTTTTAGACTTGCATCTTTCCACTATGAATGAAGTCCCGCTCGTTGCCCGAAGTTGGTTTACTTCGACGAGTCCTCGAGAATCTTCTGGGCCTTGGCCTGTAGAGTCAGCGATATGTTCAGCACGTGATCCGAGATCCCCGGTTATCCCTCCAGTGAATATCCTCCACCTCCATATCCAAGTGCTGGCAAAGTGCCCGCTCTGGATGTCATCAACCTCGTCGACGCCAGTATCCTCCTCAATAGAAAAAATCAGAATGGTTCGTACCTTGACCTCGTCGATGCCGCCAACCTGTGTGGTTAGCAATGCTCTGTGATGATATAACGAGGTACTCACCATGTAGAAGGCCGCCTCAGGGAGCGAGTCGTGCTTGCCGTCGAGGATCTCCTCGAAGGCGGTGACGGCGTCCTTGAGGGGAACAAGGGCACCGGTCATGCCGGTGAAGGACTCGGCGACGGCGAAGGGCTGCGACATGAAACGCTGGATCTTACGCGCACGCTCGACGGTCTGGTGGTTAGTAAACATTGTTGTTGGGTTGGGGAGCGGAAGCAAACTGGACCACGTGATCCGGGCAGCTGCTCCCTCTTGACAAGCTCAACGTACAAGCTTGTCCTCCTCGGAAAGCTCGTCCATGCCGAGAATGGCGATAATGTCCTGGAGCGACTTGTACGCCTGGAGGATCTGCTGGGTGCGGGTGGCGACCTTGTAGTGGCGCTCACCGACGACACGGGGGTCGAGCATACGCGACTTGGAGTCGAGGGGGTCGACGGCGGGGTAAATACCGAGCTCGGCAATCGAACGCGACAGGACGGTGGTGGCGTCCAAGTGAGCGAAGGTGGTGGCGGGGGCGGGGTCAGTAAGGTCATCGGCGGGGACGTAGACGGCCTGGACCGAGGTAATCGAACCCTTCTTGGTGGTGGTAATACGCTCCTGCATACCACCCATGTCGGTGGCGAGAGTGGGCTGGTAACCGACAGCCGAGGGGATACGACCGAGAAGGGCAGACACCTCCGAACCGGCCTGGGTGAAGCGGAAAATGTTGTCGATGAAGAGGAGCACGTCCTGGCCCTCCTCGTCACGGAAGTACTCGGCGATGGTGAGGCCGGTAAGAGCGACACGGGCACGGGCTCCAGGGGGCTCGTTCATCTGGCCGAAGACGAGCGCGACCTTGGAGTCACCCTCGAGGTTGATGACACCGGTCTCACGCATCTCGTGGTACAGGTCGTTACCCTCACGGGTACGCTCACCGACACCGGTGAAGACGGAGTAACCACCGTGGGCCTTGGCAATGTTGTTGATAAGCTCCTGAATAAGGACAGTCTTGCCGACACCGGCACCGCCGAAGAGACCAATCTTACCACCACGGGCGTAGGGGGCGAGGAGGTCGACGACCTTGATACCAGTCTCGAGAATCTCAGCCTCGGTCGACTGCTCGACGAAGCCGGGGGCGTCGGCGTGGATAGGGCGGGTCGAAACACCCTTGATCTCACCACGCTGGTCAATGGGCTGGCCGATGACGTTCATGATACGGCTGTAGCAGTTAGCAAGTGGGTCAAACGGTGGTTGGTTGACACGCTTGGTGCCTGGCAGGGTCACTCACCCAAGGGTCTGGGGACCGACGGGGATGGTGATGGGAGCACCAGTGTCGACGACACCCTGGCCACGGACGAGACCCTCGGTACCGTCCATGGCAATGCAACGGACGGTGTTCTCACCGAGGTGCTGCGAGACCTCGAGGACGAGGCGGCCGCCCTCAGGCTTGGGCTGGCCCTCTGCGAACTGGACGTCGAGGGCGTTGAGGATAGGGGGAAGGTCATCCGACTCGAAGTGGACGTCAACGACGGCACCAATGATGGTCTTGATGGTGCCAGTCTGGCCGCCAGCGGGGGTAGCGTAGGTGCGGGTGGCCTTGACTGCGACGGTGGTTAGCTGCACGCTCTTGTTCTGTGATGCAAATGCTCCGACCTGGCCCGGGGTTGGGTTTTTCGGCCCGTGGGGGCTTTGAAAAACCCAACTTGTGCAGTGATCCTGTGCAAAATAGCTTGAGGATCTACGCGCGCGCGCGCCGCGCAAGGCTGCTTGGGCATGCAGAGAAAGAGACAAGAGAGCTACTACTTACCCTCCTTGGCAGCGACCTGAGGACGAGCCTGAGCCTGGAAGGCGGGGACAGCGACCTTGGCGGCAGTGGTGAAGAACGCGGCGTTGGCGCGCGCGTTCTTGACCGCGGCGATGCGGCGCGAGGCGAGGCGCTGAGCAGAACGGGTGACGAGGGTCATTTTGTCCCCAGCGAGTTTTGGAAAGAGGTGAGGAGTGGAGAGGTGAATGAGATGTTGGAGGTAGTCAAAGAAGGTCGAGATGGGGAGGGGGGAGGGTGCGGTGGGGGGGGGAGTGCGGGTGCGAGGGGTGAGGGGCTGTAGGCGGACGGGCGGAGGGAGGGCGGAGGGCCAGGGTAGGGCAGCTAAGCCGAGAAGACCCGCCGTTGGCCAGTCAACGGGCCATCCTGGGCTCGCAATCCATCCGAGGGGTCAAAGACGGGATTATACATTCAATCGCTTGTGGCACTTTTCTCCGTTTTTTCCCCAAGCCCACCCAAAGTCAATTTCAGTTGGCTGAGCTCAGTCCTGCTTGGCCCGACGCATCTCGAGCAGCGTAGGCGCACGGCCACACAGCCGACGCTCCAATTGTCTCCGTCCACGCTGGCCTCGTGTGTATTGCTTTGAATGTCCACTATTCATCTCGACCGTGGTCATTGACCAGTCACGTGGTAGGTCAATTTGGCAGCTAGGCACATGATAGTATTAGTACCATCAGGATCAATAGCATCGACAGAATCATTAGCAATTCGGCAAACGTCCACTTTTGACGGATTCATCAACCCATCTCCGCGTGCAAACTCAGTCGTCACTCGCTGCCAACATTTCGGGCCAGTAGGCCATCACAGCTCCTCCCTCCACCACCACCCTCAACTGGTCCCGCCGGCAACAGTGTACCATGAACATTGCCAGGCGGCTCTTCACTTCCACGGGGCGCGCAGCCTCGACTGTGCAGGCCGCGGTCCCCGCTGAGGCGTCGACGGCCGTGCCTCCCCTCCACGCGCGCCCCGCAGGCTTCCGCTCGCCCAAGAAGCGCGTTATCGAGATGGGCCAGCTCCCAAAACCCATTCTCAAAGAGGTCGCGCGCGACCTGGAACGTGCCAAGGCCGCGGCGCTGGAGCGCTCAGCCAAGCGTGGAGAAGAGTACCCCGGGATCGTGTCGGTGCAGAACCCATTCCTGAGCTTCTGGCGGCCGTCGCCTGACCCGTGAGTCGCAATGCCATGGCTGGGAAACCGCGAGGACATGGTGGGCAATGTGGCAAACCTTGGGCTGCAGAGTTGCCGATGCGAGCGAGGGCGCTAACCCTAGTAACATGCGCGGCAAGTTCCTCTGGACGGGCGCGTCCATTCCCCGCCGACACCAGAAGATCCTGCTGCAAAAGTACCCGGCCGAGCTACTGCCACCGTCAGAGACCAACCCGGTCCGTCACGCGCCACCTATTGTGTGGAACGACGGCACGATCATTACCTGGAAGGGCAGCTGGAAGCCCAAGGCCGAGACGTCGCTGTATGCCTCGCGCCGCCTACAGGGCAACGGCACGTACTTTAAGGGGACCAAGGCTGAGCGTGATGCGCCGGGGAAGAAGGCTGAGCGCGAGGAGCGCATGGCAGGTATGGCCAAGCGCATTGAGGAGTTCCGCAAGGTGAGTGGCGGGCGAGGATTGGGGTATGTGTTGCAACAGGCAGACAGAGACATGCTGGGCGCAAGTGGAGACTGGTTTAGTCTAGGAGGACTGTGTCTCGCCGCGCGGGTCCACGAAGCGCACTAGCACGTCGATACCCGGGTTGTTTCTTATCTGGAGAGGGAGGTGGCAGTGGCAGTGACAGTGACAGTGGCGGACAGGCATACGTCGAGCAACGCTAACACCAGTCCAAGAAGGGTACCAAGGTCAGCGGGCGGAGCGCTGTCCCCTTCTAGTCTGCTCTCTAGCATTGTACTCATGCATATCATCATTCCAACCTGGTCTCTGGTGGTTGTCTTAGAGATGGACCTAGTTGGGGGCAGGTAGTGAGATGGCACTAACGCAGCCCCTACACCAATGCCGCGCGCCTCTGCGGCGTTGCGACGTCGGGGTTGCACGTTTAGTCTGATATATATGGTATGCATTGCTCCGTCTGGAGCCATGTGCATAGCAATGCATAGGTGGTTGTTGTTGAGGATGACTCCGCCTCACGGAGAAATTGCCGAAACCCCGCTCACACAGTGGTCGGCCGAGGTCGGGCTGCGAGATGGACCCAATCTGACTGGCCCTGGGTGAGCCGCAGGAGACGAGCCCAGCAGCCAGACGAGCTACAGCCGAGCCTTGGAGCCACAGTCGCTCCGTCTTCATCCCATCCCGGTACGTCGTCGCGAGCACACCTCGAGCGATAGCTGACGTCTTTCTCTCCTTGGCAACACTGCTCGGCGCCTCCTCACCTCCTCTACCTACTCCGTCCCATCAACTCGCGCTGTCCCGGCCCATTTGGCACTCCAGAAACCCCATCACCACTCATCACCATGGTTCTGATCGGCGGACCCCTCGGCATCTCGTGAGCACCCCGCGCTCGCCGTCGTACTTGTGCTGACAGTGTCCTCGTCCTTGTTGCTCCTTTTGTTCTCTACGTTGATGCGCTCGCTCTGCACTCGTCCCGGCTGCCCGCGCTCCGGCTCCATGTCCAACCTTGCTCCTCTCCTCCGGTCTCGCCTTTGTCTCCTGCCCCAAACGTATACACACGCTCTGCGCTGGCAACCTGCACACATTGTCCCTTGCTCCCTTGTGCGACTCGGTTCATCCCCGCGCCGTCGTCGCACATTCTTCCGACTCTGATCATCTTTCAATGTTCCCCCGATGAACCCCTCGCGCACACTGTCATACTCTCGCGCGCTCGTCCTGGCACCCGGCTTGCCCTCACAGGCTTGCATCCTGCATCAAGCAGTACTCGGCGGGGCTGTACAACTCACTGAAGCCCCTCGCGAACGCGTACGCCCGTGCTGCCGGCCACCGCAAGGTCGGCCTCCGGTACGACGACTTGATCATTGAGGAGCGCCTTGACGTTGAGAAGGTGTGTCCAGTATCGGACAGACGGCCTTTGTCTGTCCAGGTCACCAGACCTCCATCTTGTGCGAGCTAACCTCAGGCCCTCAACCGCCTCCCCGCCAAGGAGGGCTACGACCGTGTGTACCGCATGCGCGTTGCGTTCCAGCAGGACCTGATGCGCCGCCCTCTCCCTAAGGAGGAGTGGCTCAAGGCCGAGGACGATGTGCGCTACCTCTCTCCGCTCATCAACGAGGTGGCTGCTGAGAACGCTGAGCGCGACAACTGGGACGCCGTCCAGGTTGAGCGCAAGGCCACTTGATTAAAAGGCCTACTCTAGACGATGCAAAACTGCCACGGACGGGGGCGAGGGCGGAGACGGGGGTGCGGGACCGGGGCGGCGCGCAAAGTGAGGTGGAACCAACACGGGTTTGATTGTGTTGACAGTGGCCTTTGTGATGGATGCAGGCCGGGATCAACAAGTGCATATGTACAGGTGTGCTCGTTCTGTGTATGTCTGAAAGCTCTACGCTCTGCGCTCATCCCTACGCCTGCTCCTCCTGGAGGATAACCTTGTGCGGCGGCTCAGCGCGATAGTATATCCTCTGCGCGAGCACGGCCAAGTCCCAGCAAAGAGTCATGATGCCGGCCACCTTGAACTGGAGCGGACTGCCGTTCACAAAGTAGTATCCCGTCTTGAACGTGTCCCCAAATAGCCACCCCGCTAGCGTGCTGCTGCGGAACCCATAGCAGCTCTTGCGGCGGTAGTTGCTGAGGAACTGGGGAATGGGTAGTGTGGATTCTGCCTCAGCGCCACCAGCATGCCAACTCACCAATGGACAGCGCGATAAAGCCTAGCGCGGAGATATACCACGCAAACCGGCCCAGAATGAGCTGCAGCACGACCAGGAAGACGATGAGGCCGGCCAGGAACTCGAGGTAGCTGCCGAGCGTGGGCCACTGCCAGAAGCTGAACGGGCGGCGGGATGGCACCTCGTCGCGCTCTCCGTGCTCTCCATTCTCTCCGTGTTGCGCTAGCAGCCCATCGTCCTCCTGGCTACCAGTGCTCGGAGATGGAGTGTAGTATAGGCAGATCCAGAGGAGGACGAGCTGCGAGACAACGAGGAGGAGGGACTGGACGAGGAGCGCTGGGTCAGCTGCTATACGAGTTACACACCGATCTCAAAGCGCTCGCCGAGCCAGAAGAAGACACGGACAGTATTCGCGATGATGACGACGCCGCACACGTCCTTTGAGAAGCCTGACGAATCACTAGTCTCAGCTCAGCTGCGGGACGACTCACCGCTTCCGGACAATGCTGACCGCCTGGTCGACATAAACCAGCGGCGGGCTGGGTAAGCGTGCTCCCCCACGACCTACCCTACGGCCATGCCAATCGATGCCAGTGTTCCGATAACGCCCATGACAAGAGAGTGGCGAAGCGATGGGGTGATGGGGTGATGGGATGCACTGAACCGATGACTGAAATCGAGAGAGGACCGAGGGCCCCGGACAGGCGAAATTGCCACAAAAGCTCGGGCCTGGTGACGTCTCCATCTGACCCACTCCCACTCTCTTCTTTCCGGATGGCATCCCAGGTCCCGCCCTCGACTAAGCCGACACCGCTGGCGTTCAGGCCCCTGCCCCCCGCTGCAGACCTGTACGAGCCCGAGGATTACCGCGAGGCCTTTGCCGAGCACAAGACGCACACGGGCGCGAGCAAGGTGTGTCCCAGTCGCGTGTCGCAGTAGGGTGTGACCGTAGAGGGCTGTCCAAAGTAGAGCCGTGTGACAGTAGAGAGTGTAGCAAATAGGAGGATGACCAAGTGTAGCAAGAGGCTGACGCCAGTTCAAGGACCCGTGCGCAAAGGCCAGCAAGGCGAGCCTGCAGTGTCTCGAGCAGACGCGGTATAACCGCGGCGAGTGCTATGAATACTTCAAGGCGTATCGGGGTGAGTTGGTGTTTGGGTGCAGAGCGCAAAGCACCGTACACCTGCACATGTGCGAGCGAAGTGACTAGCGAGACGCCGGTGCTGACTCCAGAATGCAAGAAGCGATGGGTCGACCAGCGGAAAGCGGACAATGCCGGCCAGAGGCGGGGACAGGCTCCGGGTCAAGAGCAGACACAGTAGGACGACGCACCCTCTCTCATGCACCCCACATGCACTCCTCCTTCACCCCTCTCATATGCACCCCCCTCACACTGTACAACATGGCATCCGTCTATACTAGTCGAGCTTTTCGAGATAGTCGAGGCGGTCGAGCACGACTTGCTTGCTCGTCTCCTCGATCTCGCCCGCGAGGAACACCTCGTCCAAGATTGCGTATACCTGGTGTGAGCGCACGCGCACGGGAGGAGAGATACCTTGTAGAATGAGAAGACAAGGTCGAGCTCGCACACGTTCTGGAAGAACGCGTCTGGGGGTCAGCTATACGTTGATAAAGCTAGAAACGCACCGAGCACCTCGACAAACAGGTGGATTGCCTCGAGGTATGCGAGCTCGTTGTCGTTCGAGTCGACGCAGACGCAGAAGAACAGGCCCGCGTAGCGGCGGTACACGATCTTGTCGTTGCGGAACTGGGGTGAGCTCTGAACGCATGTGAGCGCACCTCGACAAAGTTGGACTGGTACTTTTGGTCACGCGGCGCGATCAGGCGGTGCACCTCGCCGCGTAGCCGGACCTGGGGTTAGCGAGGTAGACGCGGCCGCAAGCAGTGTGTTGTTGGCCAGGTACCCACCTTCTCGTCGTCGTCGTACGGCCCATACCACTTTGACAACCGCGTCTTGCCTTGACGGTTCTGCAGTTAGACGCAAGCATGCTATTACACCATACCTGGACGAGGATAAACTTGATCATCTCGACGAGGGCGGGAAGGAACGGCGGGAGCGGGGGGGGAGTGTAAGGGAAGGAGGATTGGATGAAGGAGCGCGGGGTTCAGTCGCGTCCCAAGTTGGAATCGGGTGCGCGGCGTCCGTCAGACTGGAGCGGATATCGACACCGGGAGTAGAGTTGGACAAGCGAGCGCTGGAGATGACGGAGATGGTCAAGCGGACGAGTCGTGATGGTGACGAGGTGCGGTTTCAGGGCACACGGCGTGCCTCGAGCCCGTGGCAGTACCCGCGTCGCCCTACTTGAATCGTCTTGCGGCAAACCTCTCTCAACCGCCCATTGCACCATGACGGCCCAATACGACGCACTCGCCACAGACGACCGACCTCCATCACGAGGCGAGGGTGTCGCCCTCCGCATCTCGGAGGAGGAGCAGGAGAAGGAGCACGTGTACCCCCCCACGGCACTCTACTCTCCGCGGGCCAGTCTGGACACGGACGGCAGCGGGAGTGAGATTGTATACCGCGACCAGCTGGACCAAGACCCTTTCGATGAGAAGGGCGGAGCAGCCGAGGGATACCGCGAGCGATACGCCGACGATGAGGAGCAGGGGTATACCGTTGAGCCCAGTCGTGTGAGTGTCCTTGTGCAAACACCGTCTCGACTCCTCTTGCTGACAGCAGATTCGCCCGCGCCGCAAGTCACGCAGCATCCTCGCTATCCTGATCTTCATCGTGGTCGGCTCGGGAGCCATTGGCTTCCTCGCCGCGGCATGGTACCCCGCCCCTGCACATTCCGGCAGGGCTGGGAACAACTACATCACAATGGACCACGTCTTCAACGGCACATTCTCTCCCAGCCGTGTCCAGCGGAACTGGGTACGCGAGGCCGCGGACGGGACGTACTCGTCGTCCGACACTGACGGGAATATCATCCTCGCATCCGCGACGGACCCGAACAACACTTCCATCCTCGTCAAGGCCGAGGACATTGTCGACCCGCGCTCGGGTGAGCAGCTGTACTGGCAGTCCTGGAGGCTGTCGGCCGACATGAAATATGTGCTCCTCACTACGGACTATGTCAAGCAGTGGCGCCACAGCTCGCACAACAACTACTGGGTGCACCGGTTAGCGGACCACAAGACGTTTGCGCTGCACGAGCCGAGCACCCCTCCCGCGTTGGCGTATGCCGAGTGGTCGCCCGTGTCGCATTCGATTGCTTATGTGTCGGGGAACGACCTGTATGTCGTGCCCGCGACCGAGCTGGACCAGGGTGAGCGCAACATTACGGCTATCCGGGTTACGGACGACGGGAGCAAGGTTGTGTTCAACGGCGTCCCAGACTGGGTGTACGAGGAGGAAGTGTTTTCTACAGACAGCGCGCTGTGGTGGGCTCCCGACGCACACGCGGTTGCCTACCTCCGTTCGAATGAGACCGAGGTTATGGAGTACATATACCCCGTGTACAACGAGGGCAACGACGCGGACGCGGTCAACCCGTACACGTCCGAGGTTGTCATGCGCTACCCAAAGCCCGGGACGCCACTCCCGCTCGTGTCGGTGCACACCTTCAACCTCCAGCGTTACAACGAGGCCGGTGCGCAAGGGCTCGGGGACAAGCGCCTGGAGGCTGCCAAGCAGACGCTGCGCTGGTCGGGGCAGTTGCCGCCCGGGGAGGGGATCATCGTCGAAGTGTCGTGGGTCGGCAACGATGCTCTGCTTGTCAAAGAGATTGACCGGCCGGCGCGCAACGGCCAGGTCATCATCTTCCAGGGTGGGAAAGTGGACGGCAAGCAGGTGCGCAAACTCGGCAAGGACGGTGAGGAGGGCGACGACGGCTGGATCGACCATGGGCAGAACCTGATCGCGATTCATGAGAGTGACGGCACCGTCGGGGGATACCTCGACGTCGTACCAAAGCAGGGCTGGAACCACATTGCGTTCTTCCACCCTGTTGATGCCACAGAGCCCATCTGGCTCACCGACGGCGAGTGGGAGGTGACGAGCATCAACGGTGTCAACCCGGAGGAGGGCGTAGTGTTCTTCACGGCTGCCAACCCCTCGATCGACCGGCACATTTACCGCGTCGACCTGCCTGACGCGGCATCCCTCGCAAACTTTAAGCCTTTGCCCAAGCCGATCACGGACACGAGCCAGCCTGGATACTACGCGGCCTCGTTCTCCCCGGAAGCAGGCTTCTACAGCCTCTCGTACGAGGGCCCCCTGGTGCCGTGGCAGCGCATGATCGAGGTGCGTGAGGGCGGCATCAACGAGCTGCTCGAGGACAATGCGGCGCTTAACGCGACGGTTGCCGAGTTCCAGCGTCCGACTGTGAACCGCGGCATCCTTGAGAACGACGGCTTCGAGCTCAACATGGTCGAGATCCTCCCTCCCAACATGGACACCTCTGGGCGCAAGAAGTATCCCCTCCTGATCGAGGTGTATGGCGGGCCGTATTCGCAAAAGGTGTCCAACGCATTCAGCCGCGACTGGCACCACTTCCTCGCCTGCGAGCACAAGTACGTTGTCGTCAAGGTAGACGGCCGCGGCACCGGGTTCAAGGGGCGGGCGCTGCGCAACCCAATCATAGACGACCTCGGGCGCCTCGAGGCGCTCGACCAGGCAGCGTTAGCGCGCGCGCTCGTGAAGCGAAAGTACATTGACAGGGACCGCGTCGGGATCTGGGGCTGGAGCTACGGAGGTTACATGACGCTCAAGAGTCTCGAGGCGTCCCCTGACCTCTTCACGCTCGGGATGGCAGTGGCGCCGGTAACCGACTGGCGGTACTATGACGCGATCTACACGGAGCGGTACATGAACACGCTGGAGGCCAATGAGGCCGGGTACGCGGCCGCGCGCGTCAACAACCTCACAAACCTGGACGGCAAGGACTTGCTCATCGCCCATGGGAGCGGGGACGATAATGTGCATTTCGCGAATACGGCGTCACTCGTTGACCGCCTCACGCAGGAGGGGGTGAGAGGGTGGCGGATGCGCATGTTCACCGACTCGGATCACGGGATCCGCACGCGCGGCGCGTACCGCGAGCTGTATGAGTGGATGACCGCTTTCCTGCTCGAGAAGTGGGAGCGGGGGGGTGTGGTCAGGCACTAGGCGGCGGTGCGAGGCATTAGCCGAATGGGGCCGGGGTGTGCAGTAGATTCTAGATGCATGTTGTACGGAGTACGTGAGTACGCGCGGGGTGGCGCGAGGCAGCACGAGTGTGTGGGTGGGTGGGGGCGTGGGGCTGGGACTGGGGCTGTGTCACACGCGTCGATATCTGTCGTGGCCGCTGTCCGCTGTCTGTCGTGACCGCTGTCTGTGCTGTCACGCTGACTGCGTGAGTGTGAGTGTGAGTGTGAGTGTGAGTGTGAGTGTGAGTGTGAGTGTGAGTGTGAGTGACTGGGCGAGAACAGGACGAGACAGGACGACGACAAGTACAGGACGTGGGCGAGACAGTACCGAGCTCGACACCTCGAGAGCGGACGACAGCTCACTTTACACGGCAGGCGGCGTACTCTATCTAGGCTTGTGCCCAATCGGTAATCTGGGCATGCTCTTGACCTGGCACATCTTTCTCGGCACTCGCTGCCTGTCGGGTGTGTCGACGCTCGTACCAATGTCGAGCGTCAGATGGGCCGTTTCCATTTTCCAGACTCCATTTCCAGACTCCATTGTTCCGGACTGGTTCACTGGCCCACTGGGACAGGGGCTTGGATAGGACGACGACCCAATACTCTAGCTTTGGAGCTCGAGTGTAGCCCACGAGCCCCTCGGCCATGTCTTGACGTGCACTGGTCACGATTCCAGTGCCTCGCCCACGCCTCTTTGTACTTGTGCCTTGCTATGAAGCCGTGACGTGTCGTAATGTCACGCCGACGACAGAGTCAGTCCTTGCCGAGTGTCTGGCGTGTGCCGTGTTCGGTGCCGAGGTGCAGTGAGGAGGAGTGGAGAAGAGTAATGGCGCAAACATTGCACAGAGGTCGGCTGGAATCAGTGCCTCTGGGCCGAGCTAGCTAGGCTACGCTGAGCTAAAGTAGGCTAAAGAGCGAAGCCGAGACAGAGCTCGAGAGCGACAGCTACCAGCACTTGGGTTGCGGATATAAAGCGATGCAGCCTAACGAGAGCGGACTGAGCGTCCCGACGAGACCAAGCCGAGTCTAGTGAGAGGCTGCCAGGAGCTGGGGAGAATAAGCGCAGCGTACGGAGCTGCTACACTAGTACGCATCGGAGGTGAGGCCGGGTAGACGATTGTTTCACGAAACACGAAGCGAGCGTCTTGCATTGCCAGAGGTGTGAGGCTGGCCGAGATTGATGCTGTGCAAAGGCGGGAGGTGCCGGGTGGGATGGAATCAACAAGTGAAGCGTGTTCCAGGAATTCCCCTGGGTGTTACGAGAGAGATGAGCAGCAACTGGTGACGAGTACGACGTCGAACGCCTCTTAGGCAGTGGCATCATGCTGCCGCTCACGCCGTCTGTGCTACTTGCTACACGCTACACGCTACACGCCACACGCTACACGCTACACGCATCGCATCTGACATCTTGGTCTTTCATCTTGTCTTTGGATCTCCTCCAACACGCCGACCAAGACCATACACCATCTACCCCGGCGCCACACTCGGAGCCACTCGTCCACAAACACGACGCTCCATTACTCTTGGCGATTGATGACGAGCACGAGCACGCCCAAGTCGGATAGCACGTTTGCAAAAAGGGCATTGGCACTCGCCGCGCCCATTCCTCACCCCCTGCGTCCGAGCGTGTGCACGAGCCCCTCGGCCTCGTTCCCGCAGTGGTCACCACCTGACGCCACCTTCCTCGGCCGCGTCTCTTGCCCTTGCACATTCTTCCCTCGGACACGGGCTCCTGTTGACAAACCCTCGTCGGTGCCAGCCCCATTCTCCCCTGCGCAACACCTCCTCGTCTCTGCAGTCGCTCACCTGCGCAAGCTGCCCACTGCGTCGGGGACTGGCAACGTGCGCTCCATGGGAGGAAGATGGAGCGCAAACAATACCTGGCTCCAACACACCATCTAGATCGAGCACCATGTCGCCGTCCACACGTGCATCCTCTGACGACTTTGTCCTCCAGACCCCAGAGCCCACCCCAGATACCCATCTGCTTGACGGCTCGTGCATCGAGGTGAGTACAGAACGTCGGATGCGTTACTCCTCCTCCTTTGCGCTCCGTCCCTCTCCCCTCCAACTTACATCAGCACCTCGCCATCCCAACCCCTCAGTCCGAAATGCTCCACGACCCCGCGCTGCCACCCCGCGCATGGCCCGACGTCCCCGACCTCGTCGTGATGAAGCAGAGAGGACGCCACACCCACTCACGATCGCTCTCGCGTAGCCACCTGCGCCTTCCATTCCCCACCAATGTTCCTAGTTCTTCCCCAACACGCTTGCCGCACGAGGACGAAACAGCGGCCAGCGAATGGCTTCACCTCTCAAACTTCTCTGTCGACATTCACCCTGGCCTGCGACGGGCCAACAGTGAGAACAAGGCCTCATGGCCAGTAGACGGCACACTGGCACCAGAACTAGTGCCCCGCGCAGGGACCTCGCTCCGCCGCACCAGATCGAGCGTGGCCCGGCCCGAGCGTACGCGCGATCCCGAGCCCCCACTCCCACATCTTGCACCAGGTGCAGTTCCCAACCACTCGATCCCAGCGCAACCCCAGAAAGCAGGCGCGCGCTCTGTGCCCAACCGTGCTCCCATTCCGCTTGATTGGTGCCCAGCCCCGCCACTGCTAGACTTGGACAACCAGCTCGCCATGACATACGCCGCAAATGTGGCCGTGCGTCGGCGTGTTCTCTCCGTGTCCCAGGCGCCCACCCTGCATCCCACAGCACGCGACACGCACCGACGCTCCGCCTCACTAGGAGGTGATCTGGTGTTCTCTCCGCCCACCCGCCACCTGCAGTCCCTCGTCATGGCCCAGTGCACGCCCACGCGTGCGCCCCAGCTGTCAGCATCCATGCCGTTCACGATCCCCACCCGCCGCGCCCCTCCGCCGCCCATCCTCGTCCCGCGTCCGCCTCCTCCTCCACCCAAATCATCCCCTCCAACACCACCAAAGACCGTCTCTGTCCACCCAAAGCTGCCTCCGCCCTCGCGCAGCTTCCCTCTCCCGCCTCCAGGCCCACCACCCAAGGTCCCCCTTCCCCCTCTTCCCCTCCAACTTGCACCCTCCGCGTTCCTGTGCGAGGCTGCACCTGTTCCCCCGACTACGTCTCCCATGTCTCGGCCAACATTGCCCGCCTCGACCTCCGCAGTCGTAGGGCCTCGTGTCGAGCCCTCCCAACTCTGCTCACCATCCTTGGGCCCGGACAGCGCGTACGCGCGCTACCGCGCACGCGCGCGCGCCAAGACGCTCGCGACCTACCTCCCCTCCAGGTGCGAGGCAGCACAAGCCACAAAAGCACGCGAGTCAATGTGCGAGACAGTAGAAGCCACAAAAACACACGAGTCGCTCGCCGAGACGATCGCAGCCATCCGTGAAGCCGAGGAATGGGACTGGCCCATCCCACCCTCTGTACGCCGCCCCTCGCCCCCTACGCCCATTGCCGACCGCCCCAAACCTCAAGGACGAGTGGAGCGAGTAGAACGGGCCCCAGACGCGCTGCGGCGCGTAGAGTCCTACGCCCCCTTGGACCATGTGCCAATGCATCCGTTTGCGGCCGCGCGATACGACGGCACCTACACGCAACCGCGGCGGGGGAGTACGGCGAGCCTCGCGGCCCAGCACTCGGGCTCCTCGGGGAGCGGGAGCGAAGGGCTACGCACACCCGACGAGTGCACGTCGCCACAGTTTGCGCTTGTGCGCGGCCCCGGTGGGCTGGTGATCAAGCCTGTCGGGCCACCAGTGGACCGGCCGGGACGGCGGTACGGCACCCCGTTCTGAGGCTTGCACATGTTGTAGTATAGTGTACATTAGCGTAGAGATGGTAGAGGGTAGATGTGGTAGAAACGAGAGATATGTGGAGAGATGTGGATGGATATGGATACGATGCCGTAATGTCCATGCCTGGGATCCTCGAGCTCTCTTCTGGATTCTTGCGACAGCACATGGGCCAATTCCGCGGTGCCTGCGCCTGTCGTTCCGCATCATGGGCCATGTTCCGATGTGTTGCCACCGTGCCTCGTGTCCTCGCCGTATCCTCGTGTCCTCGCCGTGTCCTCGTGTCCTCGCCGTGTCCTCGTGTCCTCGCCGTGTCCTCGTGTCCTCGCCGTGTCCTCGTGTCCTCGCCGTGTCCTCGTGTCCTCGCCGTGTCCTCGTGTCCTCGCCGTGTCCTCGTGTCCTCGCCGTGTCCTCGTGTCCTCGCCGTGTCCTCGTGTCCTCGCCGTGTCCTCGTGTCCTCGCCGTGTCCTCGTGTCCTCGCCGTGTCCTCGTGTCCACGCCGTATCCGTGCCGTGTCCGTGCTGTACCCCTGTACCGCTGTACCGCCTCAGTCCTGATTGATGGTCCACACAGAGTGAGCCAGAGTGAGCAAGAACGCACAAGTGCAATACACGAGATTACGACAATGTCTCATCATCACACGCCACACGCCACACGCCCCTCCCACACCCTCCACTCTCCACCCTCACTCTCCACCCTCGCCTCCATGCCATGCAATACATTCACCTTCCTACCACCTAGCCAGCACGCAGTACCTGGCCACTCGTAGCCTAGTAAGCATCCGCCGGCACGCCCGCGAGCTCGTCATACCCCAGCGCAAGGTTGAGGTTCTGCAAGCACTGCGTCGCCGCGCCCTTGAGGAGGTTGTCGAGCGCGCCGACGACGACGACGCGCTTCCCACCCGAGTGAACCTGCACGCCGCCGACGCGCCAGCCATGCTTGCCCGCGACCTCGCGCACATCCGGCGCGTCCTTCTGTACGTGCACGAGCGGCTCGCCCGCGTACTTGGCCTCGTAGAGGGCGTTGATGTCGCTCGCCCGCATGTCCTGCTTGAGCGGCGCATTGAGGACCGACACGATGCCGCTGAACCACGGCGCAACGGTCGGGATGAAGCTTACGCTCACGTCCGTGTCCGGGCCGATGGCGGAGAGGTGAGCAGAGGCCTCGCGCTCGTGAATGTGGTCCGTTAGCGCGTACGGACGCACGCCGCCCGTGAGGTCGGCCTCGGACTGGGGTTAGAGATGGAGATAAAAAGCTCACAATCTTGGGGACCGTCATCGGACGCCCAGACTCGTCCTTCTGCCCAGACTTGGTGCCGGCGCCAGAGTAGCCTGAGACGCCAAAGATCGTGGGAGACTGCACCGGGTCGAGGTACGGCAGAAGAGGCGCGAGGAGCAGCTGCGTGTTGGTCGCGTAGCACCCTGGGTTCGAGATGCGCTTCGAGTGCTTGGTCTCCTCGCGGCCGTACAGCTCTGGCATTTAGCTTCATTCATTCTACGCCGGCGGGTATGGGGTCGCACAATTCCGCAGCAAGCTACGGAATGGATACCCCAGCCCATCCCGATTCTGCGCTGCTTTCACCACCCCACACGCCAGCCGCTATCTCCGCTCACCAGGAAGGCCGTACGTCCAGTCATTCTCGAAACGGTAGTCGGCCGAAAGGTCGACAATGACACCCTGCGAGCCCTTGGCGTGCGCAGCCTCGATGGCGTCCACAAACGGCTTGCACACCCCGTTCGGGAGCGCCATGACCCACGCGTCGACCTCGCCGTTCTCTTCCATCTTCTTGACGTCCTCGGCCGAAAGGTTCGAGTACGTCACCTGGCCCTTCGTGTAGCCCTGGAGCGGGAGGCCAGCAAGCTCACGCGACGAGACGTGCGTCAGTTCCAGACCCGGGTGGTTGTCAATGAGCCCCACCAGGTTCTGGCCAGTGTAGCCGCGCGCGCCGATCAGCGCGACGCGCTTGCGGGGGACCTCGGTCGCGTAACCGCGGCGAAATGAATAGTTGCCCGGCGCAGAGAGCGACGGGCGGGCGCTGGTCGAGAACGCACGAGCGTTACCGGGAGCCGCACTGGCGAGGCGGTGGGGCGGCGTGCTGGGACCGACGGGGAGGAACACGCGGTCGATGCGACCCGAGTTCTCAAAGCCCTCGATGATCTTCTCAACCTGCTTGACGTCTGGGACACCGTACCAGAAGAGCGAGCGGCCGGCACGTGTGAACGAGCCGTCGGCACGCTCAAAGTGCCAGGCGCGGTTCTCGTCGTCGGCCTGGGCGGTCCAGAAGAGGCTCCTGTGGTCCTTCTTGATCGAGTCGAAGACGTTGTCGACAGTCTTGTTCAGGACGCCGTTGCGCGACGGGAGGAATTTGGTCATGACCGGGGTTTGGCCCTCGGGGTGCGAAACGACGGCAACGACGTCAAACGGCTCGTCGCCGTACACGGTGTGCGGGGTCGCCTTCATCTCGCCGAAGATCTCAGCCACCGACTTCTTACCCGAAGCAACCTCAGGGTCACGCTCCGTGAAGATCTCACGGAGCTTGGTCGACGAAATGGCATCGGCCGCGGGCTTCTTGTACAACTTGTAGCCGCGACGGATCAGCGTGCCAGCACCGGCGTCGGTGAAGAGCTCCTTCTGAAGCATATCGGTCGAGATGATGGCGACCGACGAGGTGCGCGGGAGCGTGTCGAGGAGCTCCTTGATCTCACGGATCTTGAGCTTGGTGCCAAACTTGACCCAAGACTCCTTCATGAGGCTGTCGTACTCCTCGTCGAGGTTGATGGCAGAGATCTTCTTGCCGGTAACACCGTGGAAGAGACCACCCTTCTCGTTGAGGTAGACAATCTTCATCGGCTCGAGAACCTTGGCAAGCTCGCCAGCCGCGACGTCGGCGTTGACGTTGAGCATCTGCCCGTCCGCAGTCTCAGCGAGCGAGGTGAGGATGGGCAGGCAGCCGGCACGGATAGCCGCCTCAATGGGCGCCTTGTCGACCTTCTGGATCTTGCCCACAAGTTCGTACTTGTCCTTGTCGAGGTAGTCGGCATAGAAGACACCGGTGGGAATCGGGCGCGCACGTGTGCCGAGGCGCTCAAGGGCGGAAGTGAGCTTGAGGTTCTCCTGGAGGAAGACGCGGCGGGCGACCTGGAGAGTCTTGGCGTCCGTGATACGGATACCGTCCTCGTAGTCGGGCGTGACGCCCTCAGCCTCAAGGATCTCGTTGAGCTGCGGGCCAGCCCCATGAAGCACGACTGGGTACAGCCCAAGACGGTTGAGGAACGAGAGCGAGAGCGCAAGGTCCTCGAGCTCATTGGTTAGGATGGCACCACCAACCCTACGTCATTAGCGCGCACACTAACGACCACTCACTTGAGCACGGCAAACTTGGCCTCGGGGAGAACACCACCGGCACCGGCCTTGGAGCTCTGGGTAAAGATGCGGAGGTAGCGCTCAACCTCGTGGCGCGAGCCGAGCGAGTAGAGAAGGCGGATGATAGTGTCCTGCAATGTCAGTTAGTCGCCACGGATCCGAGCGCTCCAATGGAAACATACCCGGTCCATGCCGCCGTCACGGGTGTTGGAAACGGCGTTGGTGAGGCCGCGCTTGCGGATCTCGGCGCCGACCTTATTGACGTCAAGCTCGAGGAGGGGCTTGGACGCCGGCGCAACGTACGCGCGGCGGGCGGCGGCGCGCGCCAGCGCGGAGCGGGGGAGCTTGGAGAGGCGGGGAAGCATGGTGGTTCCTGCTGTCCTCTGTCGATGTGAGGACGTGGGCAGTGGGTTGTGGAGGACGAGAAGGTGAGATTGGAGGTTGCGTTTCCTTTGCGCTGAGTCGAGTCGGTGTCTCCCGAGCCAATCTGCAGCCTCACCAGGAAAAGGCTCTTAATGGTGGCGTCAACCATTTCGGTCCGCAAGTGCCTCATTTGCCATGTTCCTAATCCAGATAGCCCTAGTATTATCCTAGAGACACGTCATTACTCACGTGAGAGCCTCGTGAGATTACACCTGCCTCTTTGGGCGAAATCAACATCAGACACTGCTTGAAAGCATCCGCGCATGTCAACAAACAGGTCACAACAGCGTCTGCACAATCTATTGATATTCCAACCGTCAACAGACTGTCCGTCATGGCAGAAGAACAGGAGAATATTGTGGGCATCCCAGGCGTAACATACTGACCCTAGCCACCATCATCCCCCCCCACCTCCCGCTTAGCAGGCCCGGCTAGAGGTACAGGCATTCCGCTTCCAAACGGCAAGCCGTTAGCAGCCCCGACAACAGGCGCGGTGAAACGCAAGTCCCCATCTGCTGACCTCCCACCGGCGAAAAGGTTGCCTGGTGACGCTCCCACTGGCATCAAACCACCTGCCAAGGCTGTGCGACCAGCTCCACTGGCTAACCGTCCTGAGACACGGAGTAGTAGCAGGAATGGGACGCGGCCCGCGGCTGTGGTGACGAGGGCAGCGGCACCGCGGACAGCTACCACTGCCCGGCAACCTGCTCCTCGCGTGCCTGCTACTCGTGGCCCTGTCACAAAGCCAGCAGCCAAGGCCGCGCCGGCTGTCAAGTCCACCGCCTCAGCCAGGCCGCGGCCAGCTGTCAGCACGGCAGCCACTCGACGACCAGGCGTGGCGAGCCGTCCAACCGCCCGCAGCTCTGCTGGCTCCAGCCAATCTGTGGGTGCTCCCACATCCTCCGTTCTGACACTCTCAGGCCCAAGACGACCCAGCCAAGCTACGCGAATACATGGGCGACTTTGGCAAGACCATAACGGACAACATCCAGGCGTTGCTTGAGCAGGAGTGAGTCAGTATGCCTCTCAATCAGCTGACCTTTGACGCGAGCGGATGTCGACGTTGCAGCATAACCGATCCGAAATGCAGACGACCCTCCTCACGGCTCAGAATCAAGAGAAGGAGGCGCGGCGAGCACTGGCCAACGCGAGTGAGGAGCAGGAGGCGATGCTGGCGCGACACACTCGCGAGGTCGAGGACCTCGAGAGACAGCTCGAACGGCGGGAGCGTGAGAAGGTCTCGCTCGAGGAGGAGCTCGCCCGCAACCTTGACGAACTCGGGCGTGAGCGCGCCGTCGCCCGCGAGCTGCGTACCGAGCTCGCTGAGCAGTCCAAACGGCACATGGGGCTGAATGCACAACTCACGGCTGCGCAGACACAAGCGACACTTCTCCAAGCCGAGGTGGACCGCGCTGAGATTGCCGTGAGCGCATCCAAGGCCGAGACGGAAGGGTACCGCAAGCGGTGTGAGGAGGCGGACCTCGGTGCCGAAGAGCGGATTCGCCTCGCACAGGTGGAGTGTGATCAGCGCGTGGCCGAGATCGAGGACCAGTTACGCGTGGCCGAGACTATCCGCCGCAAGCTCCACAACCAGGTACAGGAGCTCAAAGGCAATATCCGCGTGTTCGCGCGTGTGCGACCTGCCCTCGGTGAGATGGGGTTTGGCAGGAGCTGACGTCAGACCATGAGCGCGACGCACCCGACGGTCTTGCTCAAATTGCGTACTGTGACGAGCGGGTGGCGGCTGAAACCGGCCAAAGCCACCTTACTGTGCGGTCGCGGAGTGAGAGTGCAATGGGCAAGGAGCGCGAGCAGGCACTCACGTTCAACTTTGACAAGGTGTTCCAGCCGAAACACGGGCAGCGCGAGGTCTTTGAGGAGATCTCGATGCTCGCTCAGAGTGTGCTCGATGGCTACAACGTGGGTTGATAATGCTGTGAAGGCTGACGGCAGGTGTGCATTTTCGCGTACGGACAGACCGGGTCGGGCAAGTCGTGGACCATGGAGGGTGCCGAGGGGCTGCATGCGGGCATGATCCCGCGTGCGATCGACATGATTTTTGCCGAGAGTGCCAAGCTCAAGGACCGCGGGTGGAAGTACACGATGGAGGGCTCGTTCCTCGAGGTGTACAATGACGAGGTGAGCTCGTGTCGACAATTCAAGCTGACGGCAGATCAACGACCTTCTGGGTAATGGGCAGTTTGACACGAAGAAGCACGAGATCAAGATCGACCGCGACAAGATGACTGTCACGGATACAGTCGCCTTACCCCTCGCGAACCCGCAGCAGGTCTCCACCCTTCTCGAGCGGGCGCGCTCGCGCCGCGCCGTAGCTGCGACGCTGATGAACGAGCGCTCCTCGCGCTCGCACTCAGTCTTCGCACTCAAGGTGCGCGGCTGGAACGACGACACGGGCGAGGAGAGCGAGGGTATCCTCAACCTCGTCGACCTGGCCGGCTCGGAACGCCTCGCCTCGAGCGGGGCTGACAAGGACGCTGTGCGCCTCAAGGAGACGATCAATATCAACAAGAGCCTGAGTGCGCTCGCCGACGTCATCTCGGCCCTGGGACAGGGGACTGGTGTCGCACACGTGCCGTACAGGAACTCTACGCTTACCCGCCTCCTCCAGACTAGCTTGAGCGGGAGCAGCAAGACGCTCATGCTGTGCAACCTCTCGCCGCTTGCTGCTCACCTTGGCGAGACGGTGTGCTCGCTCAGGTTTGCTACCAAGGTCAATTCGACGCCGGCAGGGACGGCGCGGCGGAACCTCAGGTAGGTCTATGGATAATGTGCGTTGTGGTGTCATGTATGCTGTTGTGCGTGTGCAGTGTGGCAGGGAGAAGTGAGGCCGGTCACGACAAGTGAGACGAGTCACAAGAAGCGAAGCCGCGCCATGAAGAAAGTCGGTTACTGCTATGGATTGCGGTCGTTGGCAAGAGATGGCCAGATTGGTTAGCAGTCCTCAGTGTCTCCTCTCCCTTGTGGCAGTTACAAACCCCAAACAGAGCTTACAACATACACCACCTGACCTACCTCTCTCCCTCCCTTTCCTCCCCCCTCCCCCATCACCCCCGTACAGTGGTATCCTATGCCATGAGTGATGCGCTGTATGATCTACAAAGACCCAAATAGACGGTTAAGAGGACGGCTCGACGCCGTCGCCCAGCACAATGTCGCCAACACGCAGGCGCGTCCAACCCTGCTTGTTCTGGATCGTCTTCTGGTATCCCTTCCTGCGCTTCTTGAGCAGAGTGCGTGTGAGCGGGCTCTTGGTGTGCTCAAGCACGGTAAGCTCGCAGGTAGCCACCCAGGGAGGAATCGTCTCAAACGACGCGTCCACCCCAGGCCCCTTGGGCAGCGCCTTGCGAAGCTCCTTCCCCTCGGCCGCCGGCGAGCGGATTGCATACTCGCGCCCGCCGACCTCGAGGATACGGGTGAGAGCGAGCGTCGTGCCCGGGGCCTGCATCGGCTTGAGGGTCGGCAGCGTGAGCACATCACGAGGATGCAGCAAGTACGTGCGGCTGTGGAGGCGGGCAACGCAGTAGATGCCCTTGCTGGGCGTCGTTGTTTCACGCAGCTTGCGCACGGCCTCGGTCACCGTTGTGGGGAGCGCGGGCTTGGTCGCTGCCGGCGCGAGAGGGGGGAGGCCGGCAAAGGGCGCAGTCGAAGTGGAGGCCGACGCGGTCGCGAGCGCGCGCAGCGGCTGGCGCAAAAGGTCTGAGGTCAGCTCTTCTTAGGCGGATGGAACTTACTTTGTGGGACGGCTGGTCGGACCGGCATGGTTGTTTGTGGACACTAGACGAGCTGTCGGCCTCCGCTTTCTTGCTCGCCGTCCTGATCGCGAGGGCTCTGATGCTCAACTTGCGACTTTGTGAGCGACGGAAGCAAATGGCCGAGCCCACGTGGCGATGTGCGGGTGAGCGCGCCTAAAAGTTCGGCGCTATGGCTGTATTGCCGAAGTGGCATCGCAGGATCCTCCGTGATGGCCCGACGGACCACCCAACCAAATGCTGCCCTCGCCCGGTTCACCCTGGCTGCCACACTGCTGCCCCGCCAATCCGCCCAAAGCCAAGCGGCACCGTTTCCCCAAGCCCCACCATACGCCCGGCCGACCTCGCGCCCCCCTGGCAGCCGCCCCATCCTCATCTCCCTCCCGTTACTACTCTCCTCTTCTTCTTCGTCAAAAAACCACTCCTCCCCACTCCTTCTCCCCATCTCAACCATGCGCTCCGCTCTTGCCCAGTCGCTCCGCGCGGCCTCTGGCGTGAGTACGACAATCCAGCAGACCTTGTTATCACTCGGGCCAAACTGCGCGCGATGGAGGACGCCGAGCCGAGGTCGAGGAAGAGAAAAGTAGCGCCTCAGTGCGATGCGCTCGCGTCTTGCTGCGCCGGCACCTGCACTTGCGCCTCTCTCTTCCCCCTCAGTCTCAGGCGTACTCCGCGGTCCACCGAGCTCAACGCTAGCTTCGGCGCGAGCTCGGAAGCCGGCGCGCCATCGGCCGGAGTGGTCCTAGCCTCGAAAGAAAGTGCTAACGTTCACAGCGTCGCATGGCCGTTCGCTCGTACGCGACTGCCAAGCCCGGTACGTGCAACCTTGAGGTGCTTGCTGTGTGCATGTTTGCTGACGCTGTGTCGTTTTTTTTCTCATGTCTTCGCACCATCCCCTCCCTCCGTTATTCCGCCATGCTTCCTCCACCCAACCCAATATCTTACCTTGCCCACACAACCACCCGGCATCCAACCCTCTATCAACACGCCCATGCCGTCGTGACCACCACCACCAACAGCCGCCTCGGAGGTTTCGTCGATCCTCGAGAGCCGCATTGCCGGCACTTCGGTCGGCGGTGACGTCCAGGAGACTGGCCGTGTCCTCAGTAAGTCGACGGTGCCTTGACAACTCTAGTCACCCCACTCACCAGCGCAGCCATTGGTGACGGTATCGCCCGTGTCTACGGTCTCCGCAACGTCCAGGCCGAGGAGATGGTTGAGTTCTCTTCGGGTGTCCGTGGCATGGCCCTCAACCTCGAGGCCGACAACGTCGGTGTTACCATTTTCGGTAACGACCGTCTCATCAAGGAGGGTGACACCGTCAAGCGTACCGGCGAGATTGTCGACGTCCCCGTCGGCCCGGCCCTTCTCGGCCGTGTCGTCGACGCTCTCGGCAACCCCATTGACGGCAAGGGCCCGATCAAGGCCGAGACCCGTACCAAGGCTCAGGTCAAGGCCCCCGGCATTCTCCCCCGTCGCTCGGTCCACGAGCCCATGATGACCGGTATGAAGTCGGTTGACTCGCTCGTCCCCATTGGCCGTGGCCAGCGTGAGCTCATCATTGGTGACCGTCAGACCGGCAAGTCGGCCGTCGCCATCGACACTATCCTTAACCAGAAGAAGTGGAACGACGGCAACGACGAGTCCAAGAAGCTCTACTGTGTCTACGTCGCCGTCGGCCAGAAGCGTTCGACCGTCGCTCAGCTCGTCAAGACCCTCGAGGAGAACGACGCCCTCAAGTACTCGATCATTGTCGCCGCTACCGCCTCGGACGCCGCGCCCCTCCAGTACCTCGCCCCCTTCTCGGCCTGCGCCATGGGCGAGTGGTTCCGTGACAACGGCAAGCACGCTCTCATCATTTACGACGACCTTTCCAAGCAGGCCGTCGCCTACCGTCAGATGTCGCTCCTTCTCCGTCGTCCTCCCGGTCGTGAGGCTTACCCCGGTGACGTCTTCTACCTCCACTCGCGTCTCCTTGAGCGTGCCGCCAAGATGAACGAGAACTACGGCGCTGGCTCGCTCACTGCCCTCCCCATCATTGAGACCCAGGGTGGTGACGTCTCGGCCTACATTCCCACCAACGTCATTTCGATTACCGACGGCCAGATCTTCCTCGAGGCTGAGCTCTTCTTCAAGGGTATCCGCCCCGCTATTAACGTCGGTCTTTCGGTCTCGCGTGTCGGTTCGGCTGCCCAGACCAAGCTCATGAAGTCGGTCGCCGGTTCGCTCAAGCTTTACCTCGCCCAGTACCGTGAGGTCGCCGCCTTCGCCCAGTTCGGCTCGGACCTCGACGCCTCGACCCGCTACCTCCTCAACCGTGGTGCCCGTCTTACCGAGCTCCTTAAGCAGCCCCAGTTCTCGCCCATGGCCACTGAGGTCATGGCTCCCCTCATCTACGCCGGTGTCAACGGTCTCCTTGACAAGGTCCCTACCGAGCAGATCACTGCTTGGGAGAAGTCGTTCACTGAGGAGCTCAAGAACCAGCACCAGGGTCTCCTCGAGAAGCTCTCGGGCGGTGTCCTCACCCCCGAGATCGAGAAGGAGATGAAGTCGGCCATTGAGAACCACGTCGCCAACTTCGTCGCTGCCTAAGCGCCTAGTCGCCAACACAGGGGAATCGGGGTAGTCTAGGTTACGTCTACAGCTGGTCGAGCTTGGATGCTCTGGAAAAATGCATCGAGATTGAAAGATTTTTTTGGATGACAAAGTTGAGCTGTTGTCTGCACTCGTCATGTTTGCCAATGCCATACCTTGGCGACCGCGTGGGCAACAATCGTCCGATATCACGGCTGCTGTCAGAGACATCAGACTGATCAGACAGATAGCTGACGTGAGATTCACCGAGTGTGTGCGCCACTTGGCACGATGCAAGTGGTTATTTCGCACTCTCTGGCGCACCCGTCGCCACTAACAGCCGAGCAGCGTCACGTTATCGTGGCGGTCTGCCTCAATGGTTGGCATGGTGCTACATACAGGTTGATACGAGAGTGCTATGAAAAACAATGGCAGTCTAATCTTCACCCGGCCTGCCACCGCCTTCAATGTTGCACGCCTCCGCCTCAGTGGCGCTCGTTGTACCCTCCACTACCTCTTGACCGTTCGTCAAGGTTGGTTCGGTGCTCGCACTCGAGCTCTCTGCTGCTTCGGCATTCGCCACAGTCTTCCGCTTCGCCCTCTTCCGTGCAAAGCTTTCGAGAAGCCGTTCCTGTACTTGCAAGGATGCTTCCTCGCGATTGAGTCGGCGCGCGGCCCGGTGTCTAATCGGCTTCTCGGGTTCGGGTGACCCGGTCACCGCAGGCCCTGCCCACTGCACAGCCATCTTAACGTCGTGGCGACGCTTTGTCCACTCATTCTCATGGTCGTTCTCACCCAGTTCGACGAGCTTCTTGCGTGCCAGATCGTACAGCCGCGCCGCCTCCGCCTCCGTACCTTCTTCTGGAGGGGGCATGTCGCCCCGCGCGCACACCCATGACGACGGAAGATCGAGGTTGAGGCTTCGAATACAGATGGCAATGATTATCTCGGGGAGGAGGACAAAGCTCGCAAACTGTGAACGTTCGTCGGGAGCGAGCGCCTTGAATCGCCCCACGCCCTCGTGATCCCGTACCCACTCGGATAGAATGGAGCTAGCCTGTTCGACCTCCATGTTCTTCAGGTCGCCGAACGCGAGCTCCTCCTTCAACCGCAACCGCTCGACCTTGCCCTGGTGGAAGGCATTGATGCGCCACATTGCGGGGAGGTACCGATCAGCCGCCAAATCCCCAAGGTGCTCGTGTAGCTTCCCAATCTGTTCAGAGAGCGGGAGAGCGCCGAAGCGCTCGTGCTCCGTCGCGTCGTCCGAGAGGATCACGGACGTGGGTCCGCCCTTGTGGGCAGCCGTGATCTTGTAATCACCCATCTGTGGTCAGCCGGATCCCTCGCTCTACCTACAGTGACCTTTGCCATGGCCTCGCCTTCGTAAAGGAATAGTATTCCCCTACGGGTGGGATGGTAAACTATGCCATCTTGCGTTTGCACCTCGTAAATGTCGCGGCTGTCTGCTGATTCTGCGAGATCCATTCGCAGGAGCTTGGCCGGGAACCAATGTCGCCTGTACTTGACCAAACAAGTGTCGCCCGGGCCCACCCTGCTGTCAGCCGGGATGGTGGGACACTCACCCTGGATGCACTGTCTTCTTCCACTTTTGCGCTTTGGGTGTCGGTGGATCGCTCAGATCATCATTATCGAACAAATCAGCCGTTAACAGGGTAGCATTATGCCGATTGAGCGCAGCGCCAAGGTCGAGCTCTTCGTCATCGCCCTCGTCTTCCTCGTCTGACACGTAGATCGCGGACGTCGAGCGGCGCGTCCGCGGGCGAGGTGTGCTGAGAGGCGAGGCCGGCGCTGTAATCGTGGTGGGCGTAACCGAACGCACGCGCGAGTGGTCCTTTGATGGACGCTTCGCGTCCTCGTCTTCCTCCAGTTTACTCGGGGAGGGACTGTGTTTCTTGGAGGGGTGCTTCTCATTCTCCTCCTTGTCCTCCTCTTCGGGACGTTTCCGCTTCTTCGGCTGCCGCTTGGGCGAGGCGTTGGTCTGCGAACTTGGCGCACTGTCAATAAGACTGAGCGTCTTCAGTCGGGAGGTGTCGCGCCTGCGTTTAATCTCGCGATCCTCGTCCATGCTACCCAGGAGGTCATCGAGGCTCGCTGGTGGTGGTGAAGTCGATGACGCCCCGACGGCCTTAATCTGGGCTACCTTGGCCACAGACTCTTTCGCCTTCCGCGCTCTCTTGCTCATGTATGTCTTTTCAGTAGCCTTTTTTGACGCATGTCGTGGATTGTATGGGCTAGAAGGGGCCGAGGATGGACTAGACATGCTCGGTGGGCTCGAGGGAGCGGAGGACAGGGGTGAGGACGCCGCTGGCTTGGCCTTCCTCGGCCGTGTGTTGGCCATGTTCGGAGATGGGGAATGCGAAAGCCCGAGTGAGATGTCCAGCGACAAGGGAGATGCTGAGTGAAGCGGGCTGATGATGTGACGAGTGCTGGGCAGTAGAGGAGAATGGTGAGAAGTGGAGACCTCGATGCCAGTCAGTCTGGGCGCCTTGTGACTCGATTGTCTCACCTGACGATTGTTGTGACTGTTCAACCTCCACCAGGCGGCATGCGATCACAAACCGACCATCGCACAAATCGTCTGCGGCGTGAGATATTGACACCGACATACACTCTGCAGCTACTCTTGCTCTTCGGATGCTTGCTGATGCCTGCTGTTGCCCGCTGATGCTCATGTCCATTGTACATGGTGCCACACATATGCATAGGCAACGCACGGCCGGTCGCAACCTTCCTTGCCAAACGCCACATCATTAGTCACGTGGGCAACCGCCACCGACGCGTCTGAATGTTGTGACACTCTCTCCCTCATTCCACTTTCTGCCCCATCGCCATTCGACAATCTACATCTCCGCCGCGATGGCCACCTCGCCAGGCAAGAAGGCTGACGTCCCAACCGTCTCCTTCCGCGTCGTCACAGACGACAAGGCCTTCCTAGGCCCGGCGGGCGTGCAGAGCGTGAGTGGTGGAGGTCGTCCAGCGCTGACATCAGGAGCAGGCGCGATCCTATGGCTGTGAGAGCTCATGTAAAACCATACAGCTGACAACAGACAATGACTTTTCCTACTTTGAGAGGCCGGAGCATTACATCCGTTACATTGGTTCGCTTGCGGTGAGGTAGCCGAGCTGATGGCAGAACCGATCGAGAGCGAGCTCGCCGTGCAGGTCGAGTACGACATGGACGAGCAGGGTGAGCACTTGCGAGAACGTAAAGCTGACAGCAGACCAGGAGTGGCTTGACGCAGTCAACGCCGAGCGTAAAAAGGAGCAGATGGGGCCTGTCTCGTATGAGCTCTTCGAGGTCATCATCGACAAGCTGGAGAAGGAGTGGTTCAATCTCGTGAGCCGGCAGGCCTCCTGGCAACTGATAGCAGATCAAACGCATCCCCCAACCACAGAGCCACTTACCCGTCGAGGACTCAAAGTGCGCCATCTGTGACGACGGCGAGGGTGAGAACTCGAACGCCATCGTCTTCTGTGATGGCTGCAATCTAGCAGTCCACCAGGACTGCTACGGCGTACCCTACATCCCAGAGGGCCAGTGGCTGTGCCGCAAGTGCACTGTGTCGCCAGAGAACCCAGTAGTGAGTCTAATTCTCGAGTGTCGTTGACGCAGTCCTGTCTGTTCTGCCCAAACGAGGGCGGTGCGTTCAAGCAAACCACGACGGGGCTGTGGTCGCATCTGCTGTGTGCGATATGGATCCCGGAACTCGGCGTCGGCAACGCGATATACATGGAGCCCGTGGAGGGAGTTGAGAACGTCCCTAAGAGCCGATGGAAGCTCGTCTGCTCTCTGTGTAAAGAGCGTGTTGGCGCGTGCATCCAGTGCGAGAAGCCCAGCTGTTTCACCGCCTTTCACGTCACATGTGCACGCCAGGCAGGGTTGCTCATGAGCATGAAGCTGATGGGCGCGGACGGGCAGCTCAAGGCGTTCTGTGACAAGCATCTGCCAGTGAGTCCCCGCACACTCTTTCCAGCTGACGACAGGCGGACTGGCGGTTGGCCTCTGAGGCGGACGACATCAACGACGAGTCGTACCACGGCTCGGACGAAGACTCTGAGGAAGTGCCATTCCTTGCTTCACCACCAAAACGGAAGCGTAAGAATTCGACCACGAAACGCCCAACAACCATCACGACCAAGTCGGCGCGCGCGCACGCCAAGTCGTACCGGCCGGGGCCGCCCATCGTGCCACGCATGATCGTGAACCGCCTCGTCGAATACATCGCTAAGGTACCGATCCACAAGCGTAACTCATTTATTGAGCGCTTGTGTCGGTACTGGAGTCTGAAACGGGAGGCGCGGCGCGGTGCGCCCCTGCTGAAGCGTCTCCATCTTGAACCGTGGACCGCCACGACGGAATCGCGACACGAGACTGAAGCAGAGAAGGCAAAGAAGCTCGAGTTCCTTGTTGCGCTGCGCAACGACCTCGAGAAGGTGCGCCTGCTCGCCGAGCTTGTGCGGAAGCGCGAGAAGGAGAAGCTTCGCCAGGCCCAGGTCATCAAGGACGTTGTGGAGAGCTTCGTGTTCGAACGTTATGCTGCGTTGCGGAGCGCGTACGAACGCATCTCTGCTCTCGACAAGGAGGACATTTTCCTCCACCCCGTCGATAAGAACGAGGTGGCCGACTATTACGAGGTGATCAAGGAGCCCATCTGCTTCTCCGACATTGAGGAGAAGATCGATAACGTCAAGTATCGCTACGTGGCTGAGTTCAAGGTGAATCTTCCTGTTTCCAAAGGAAGCTAACGCAAGCACGACGTCCACCTTGTATTCGCGAATGCGCAGCTGTACAACAAATCTGACACAGCGTTCTACCGCCGTGCGGGCAGATACAAAACACTCGCGGAGCCGATTCTCGCGGAGCTGGACCGCATCCCTGCCACGATCTCGCTCTTGCCGCCAGGGGACGAGTGGATTAACCCGCCAGACGGCGCTGTAGGCGACCTCGAGGCATCGCTCGTGCGGCTACAGGCATTGCTGGAGCCGGACCGCACCGAGCCCTCACGCGATCTCCTCGCGTCGATCTTCGTGTCGGAAGTGGAGAAGCCGAAGGAGCCGACGCCGCCGCGACCCAAGCGCCAGTACGTGGACCGCAAGAAGTTCCACGCCGAGCGTGAGGAGCGGTACAAGGAGCGCAAGGCAATGGGCGGGCTACGGACCAGTCGGCGCAACAACGTCCTTGGTTCCTCACCGTTGGAGACGTCAGCACCCCAGCCTGCCGAGGAGCCAGAACGGGTCTCTGAACCCCAGCAGCAATTAGAAGCAGACCCGAGTGGCACGAGCTCTGCTTCCCGGAGGCGCACAAGGCGCACAGTGGCGGAGGAGGTCAGCTCGGCCACCTCATCCCTGGGGTCCATCAAGCCCATGAAGAACCCGCAGCGCGGTGTTCTCGGCGTTCGGAGCGTGCCCCTCCTCACCGATGCGCAGCGGCGTGCCAAAGAGAAGGGACTGGACCTGGTGACGACATCATTAGACCCGCGGCACCAGAACGAGCGCTTTAACGTGGGCTGGATCCTGCCAGAGGGCTCGAAGCGGCGGCGGGCCGCGCCGGAGCCCCCAAAACCAAAGGAACCTCCTAAGCCCAAGCCAAAGGGCAAGGAGCGCGGCCCGTCTCCGAAGAACGAGAAGAAGGAGAACGAGAGGGAGAGGGAGAGGGAGAGGGAGAGGGAGAAAGTGAGCAAGGAGAAGAGTGCCGTGCAGGGCCGGGCCCACAACGCGTCCGTGTCGTCAGCACGGTCCTCCACCTCACGGGCCGGCAAGCGTAAGGCGTCGCCATTGCCGTTACCAGAGCCGTCCACCAAGCGGCCCAAAGCAGAGAGTGAAGATGATGACGATGAGCTCACTCCTGTACCGGACAGCGCGCCACCGACGGCCACCGAGTCCGCATTCCCGGGCCGCGGGAGTTTATCGCCACTGCCAGAGGACATGGCGGCGCTGCGTGAGAAGATGGATGTAGATGAAGAGGGGATGGAGGGTAAGGCAGATAAAGATGGCGAGGAAAAGGAGGACAATGCGGGAGCGAACGAAGCCAAGCAACCCGAGGAGGCAACCGGAAAGACCGAGGCCGAGGTGACTGAGTCCGCCCATGAGGACCGGGGAAAGAACGCACCAGCTCTGCCAGAAGATAAGAACGGGAGTGCTGAGATCGGCGCACTGGAGAGCATAGCAGTGGCTCCAGAAGACGCTTCTGATGGCACGAAGCCTGCGGCAGCCGCTGAGGAGGACGAGGTCAACGATGGCTCAGCAGCGGGACCTACTACCATCGACCCGCCCACCGTTAGACTGTCCACCACTTCTCCGCAAGCCAGCGTTGCGCGCCCCCCAGCCTCCGCTCTTACGAACAAGGCCAAGCCCAACTTCCGGCCGGGCATGCAAGGTGAGCTCCATAACTAGGGTAGCTGACACCAGTGTGGGCCAAAGTCACGTCATTCCCGTACTTCCCAGCCCGCATTGTTGACCCTGTTGCAGAACGCGAGACCGTGCCACAGAGCGTGTTAGACCTCGAGGCCAACAGCGCCAAGCACGGCGCTGTCTTCCTCGTCCGCTTCTACGACAAGGAGGGGTCGTGGGGCTGGGCGCCCGAAGACCGAATCGTGCCCATCGGCGGGGACGACGATGAAGTCTTCCTTGCTGTGAGTCCGAGAGAGGATGGGCTGACGACAGGGCAAGGAGCCAGGCAAGAAGAAGAAGGCGGCCAATAACCGCACCAAGGCCAAGTACCGCAAGGCGTACGACGAAGCGGTGGCTGCTATGAAGCAGTAGAGTACCATGTATTACTATGCATCACTGTATATTGCCTAGAGCGGACCACAGATCACGACAGCAGGGCGAGCGCCTTGAGCAGCTCTGTGCGCGCCGTCTCGGGGTCCTCGAACTCGAGCGCGCTGATCGCCCACCGGCAGTGTTTCTGGCACCGCTCCGTCTCGGCGCGGCTCAGCTCGCGCGCCGCACCACGGGGCGCGGGGACCGTAGGTTGAGGGACGGGCGCAGCGCGCACAGGAGCGAAAGTGGGAGGCGCGCGAGGCGGCGACGAGGGCGGAGGAGCTCGAGGAGGGGGAGCATGGGGCGGCGACGCGACGCGCGGCGGCGACGAGGGCGGGGAGAGCGGCGGGGCGCTGGGTGCCGAGCGGGGCGCCACGGATGGGGCAGAAGGCGGGCCAGACGGCGCGAGGCGGTCGATGAAGAACATGCTGGCAGTGGAGCGGGACGGCGCTTCTGGCTCCTCGTTGTCAGACACGGAGTCGAAGGCGGGTGCAGTGGGCGGGATGCCCACGCTGGCAATAGTCGGGAGGGGGATCGAGGGCGGGACGGAGGGGAGACCGAGACTGGAATCGAAGAGGGTGTCCACTGGGGCCGGGGGGTGCAGGGGCCCCGATCCTGAGCGGGCGCTGCCGGCCGACAGGGTGCGGTCCATCGCGGCTGGGACGAGAGCGTCCGCGGCGTCTGCGGACGTCGCGCGCTCAAGGGGCACGCCGGGGAGGATGGGGAGGTCAGGAGAGGTCACAGGAGGAGAAGTCGCCAGAGGGGAACGTGCTTGTGCCGGCGGCGAAGCGGGGGCGAATGGAGCGGAATCCCGGCGGTCTGGGGAGGTCGCCAGGCCTCCGGATCCCGAGCCGGATCCGCGGCGTTCCGCGGGCACGTCGGCTGGGGGTCCGAGGGCCGCGAGCTCGGCCTCTAGCGGGTCCACGGCTGGTCTTAGCTGAATACTAACACACTGCGCTCTGACTCACGCGGGCCGGATACGGGCGTGCGTCCCTCGCGCAGACACTTTGCTAGGTCGGCCGCCTTCCATTTCGCGTACTTTGCCTTCTGTGCCATCTGGCGTCAGTTTGGGCCGCGCACAGGCTCACATCCTCGGACATGCCCGTCTCGAAGGCGTTGAGGACATCGATGAACTGGCCGGCGACGACGAACTTGCGGATAGTTGCCCTGGGGTTAGCTTGTCCTCGCCGTCTGTCGCAGTCTACAGGCCACCTTCGCCCAGTCGGCAGCCACACGCTCCAGCGCCTCAGTCATGGCCATGCTCCCTTCACTCTTTCTAGGCGCCGGACCAGCCTCGAGCCAGACTCACTTGCCAAAGTCCCCTGCGCGGTCGGCGTTGTCCGCACCCATAAACACCTTGAGTGCAAAGTTCTCCATGTACGCACTTCCCACAGCCTCATTCGACACTGCCTCGTTATCTCCGAGTGCGGCTTTCATCTCCTCGAGCGCATCAAGGACGCGCATGAGGAACGCCGTACCCTCGCGCGACCGGTTAGGGATCTTGAGCGCCTTCTGCGCCGCCCAGAAACAGCCTGGTGTCAGACATGGAGATGGGGAGACAGGTAGACATACACCAATAGCTGACCACCGGGTCGACCTTCTTAAGCTCTGCGGCTCGCTTGAGCGTCTGCTCGACGGGCCGGAGGTCGGCCGGGACGTCGTTGGCCGGGATGACTATTGCGTCCATGTTGGTGAGGAGAGAGGAGAATTGTTTGGCCGACGGCTCGGCTCGTAATCGAAATACTTCAAGTTGCGCGTTGTGTCCGTGCGTGATCGCGCTCAGACGTGATCTGATGGTCAACGAGGCAGCTTTCAGTCGTGTTGACGGGTTGCTGAATGATTCAAACCACTGGAATTGACTGCGCGTCATCATCGCCTTGAGGCTCAGCCTGCGGGTCCCCAAGGTCACGTGATGTGATGTACCCGTGGACTTGTTTTTCCGGCTCAAGTCTGTGTCTCGGATGCGTCTGTGTCAAGGTACAGGCACCACCTGGTACGCTGGAATCTAAGCACAACGTGCAGTCTCTGCATGGCTTCGCATGCGATGCAGTACTCTCTTTCCTGTTACACTGACCTCTGCGAGGTCCAGGCGAGCATTGCTAAAGCGAGCAATGCGCCAGTGGCTTTCATGATCTGCGCACTTGGGCCGTTGCTCTCTTTAGGTAGAGATCGCCCTGCTCACCGAGTAACAAGGTCACAGCCGCAACACACTGTCCCTCCCATTGCTGAGTATTTTCATGACTCGTCTATGAGTGAGGGCACGTTATCGCTTATAGCCATCATCGGTTTGAATATCCGCCCATATTCGTCCTCACGCGCGCCGAGTCCTGACGCCTGGTACTGGCCCCAGTGGCACAGGCACCGCTGCCGCCACTCAGCAGACTTGCAGGATTGCAGGATAGCATGCAGGACACATAGCGTGTAATAGAGTGGACGACCAGGTCGTTGTCTATGTAAACGATCTCCAGAGCAGATGCTTAGTAGCTTCCCAGTAGACGGCTGTCAGGTGCTACCAATGGCGACAACCGACATCCGCTTGTGATTTTGGATATCCTCGAACACTCAATACAATCAAAGCGTGAACTGGATATCTTTAGCAGTGCTGAATCAGAAGCCAACCGCCATCAGCTCACTTTTCGCGATCGCTTGCTTACCTGTTGCCTCTGGACACAGCCCGGAAGCCCCGCTGCCGCTTACCACTCCGCCTCCGCAGGTGAACTTCGGGGAATCGGAGCCCCAATCCTCCCCGCACATATCCCCAGATAATGCACTCGTTTGGAATGCGACAGCGTTTGTCATCGCCAGGAATGTTTGTAGCGACGGTTGGCGCACCCCGCATTCCACGGACAGTGTCAATGAGAAGAAGCATTTACCAGCCCAATCGGATGAGCTCGCCGCCGAGCACTCCTAGTTTGAGAGGCAGGAGCGGGGCTAGCCAGTTACATTGTGTCCAGTTGTTGATCCGCATTCGCTCCGAGTCGAGCCAGAAACCAAGCATTCCCAACTCGACAACCCATGGTATGCAATCGGAAACCGAGTTCCTGGCCCCGCTCTTGGCTGCTGGGCCAACGGAGCAAATGAACAGGCAGAAATGTTTCAGTCAAACCAGGAGAACGATGTGAACAAATCCACATAGCCGTGGTTGCCTGTGCGTAGCGGGCGCCGCGGCGCATCGCCTCGGCAGTGCCAGTCCAGCTGGGTTGAGGGCAAGAGAGAGCAGCTTGTGGACCGGGTAGGACTTGCCGAGGCAGTGGAGGTCCGCGCGTCGTGAACCGTAATACGGCCCGATGGAGAACATGGTATGTGGATGGACGAAGACCGGTCAAGGCCCGCCAATTCGTCAACGCGAGCAATAGTCATCACACTCGGCAGAGTGGCGGCGCCAAGGGGGTAGATGTGAGAGGATGACGCGTTAGGGGTGTACGGGGTTAAGAGGGCCTTGTATGCAATCGCGAAGACGCGACATCAGGGGCGAGGTCCGGGCGTGTGCGCCAATGTTAGGTGAGGTGGTGTTGAGGGAACGTAGGCAAGACGACGAGTTGCCCCCAAGTGAGATGGAAGGCTTGGGTGAGGGCCGACTGGGCCGGGTGGTGCTGTATGACAGAGACTGAGCACGACCTGGACGACCTTGCGGAGTCCGCTGGACAGACAATGGCGCCTCGAGTGCGAGGATGAAGGGTGGGATTCAGGATGGGGTTAGGTAGCGTGTCAAGCGAGGCCCAGGAAGCGACTGGTTGAGGCCAGTTGGCGATGAGGGGCATCGGTCATCTCCATCAGTGTACTGGCGGGGTTTGTGCCAAGGATGCTCGATGGAATGGGAGGGGGTGGCTTGAGGGCTTGGGCACGAAGAGGCATTTGGCGAAATACAGTGTGGGGCTCGAGGCCGAGGAATCGGAAGTAACCTTTGACACAATAGGAATCATTTGGTCGGGGAATACAACTTGCAAACACACTGGAAACAAAGGGTCAGCCACTTGTGGCTTGTTATCGCCAATCGTCCGAGATCCATGGCCTGGCGACCAACATGACACCAACGACGAGCACGAGCCATCCACATGAACAAGCTTTCTCCTTCTACTCGTCTCCCTGCCCCCGCCGCCACCGCTTGCTCGTCTCAACCTCGACGGCTCCCCTCTGGCTGTCCTGGACATGTTGGATCCTCATGGACCGTGCTCAATCACATCTCACCCCTCCAGGCATCCAAGGTCAGTCTGTGAGGAAGCTGCTCCATTCCTAAGGCCCAACTCCCTCCTGACAACCCCACTTGACGCCCAAGCGGTGAACAAGCCTCCTCATCGCGGCGAGGCGAAGCAACCATTGTCATCAAGTGCTCTCTCTCATCGATCCCCGTCCATTCCCTTGAAGCGGTCCAAGTGCCTTGTCCGGCCTCCGAAGGGAAAGCAATTACCGCTGGCTGCGGACGCGGCCCCCGTGGGGCGAAGAAGGCCTGATGGCAACAGTGAGGCCCCATGGGTGTGTGCTGAGATTGGCTGAGTGACGCCAAAGCTTTTTTCTCGGCGGCGAGCAAGGCTCAAGTGCTGACCGCGTGCTCGGTCTGACTCGAGTTGTATAAAGAGCCATGGTGTGGAGCGCTTGGGAGTTCTCCATCAGCTCACATCTTCTCATCTCAGTACTCAGTGAGTGGCTTCTCCCTCTCCTCCTTTGAGCAGCAGCTTGAACACCGACTTGCTTCACCACCCTCATCACTATCACTATTTCCATCTCGGATATCCCCGTACTCGGGCGACACACCCGCCACCTCACCCTCTTCATCACACTCTGGGCTTGAATCACCTTCCTTCACCCCTCCTACCTCTCTCTTCCCCCCGCATTTTTCCCACTCCCTACACGCTCTTTACTCACCTCTCATTCACTCCTTTCCCCCATGTGCTCCATCTAACACCTCCCACAGGCTAGAACATGACAAACTCTCCTTCTATTCACGACTCATACCCCGACGACAAGAAGGTGGATGCCTCGTATGCCGAGTACACCGTGAAGGATGTCTCGAGCGGCGACTCGATCCGCGAGCTTGAGGGACAGGAGGTCGACGACCTGCGTCTTGTACGCAAGCTGTGAGTCATGACTGCACGCACACATGCCTTCAGGAGACAGTCATTGACCGAGCAGCGACCTGCACCTTGTCCCGTGGCTTGCCCTTCTCTACCTTCTCTCGTTCCTCGACCGTTCCAACATCGGAAATGCCAACCTGTTCGGCCTTTCCCAGCACATCAACCTCACCTCGACCGACTACGCAACTTGTCTCTCCATCTTCTTCGTGTTCTACGTCCTCTGTGAGGTTCCTTCCAACATGATCATGAAGGCCTGGCGTCCTTCCATGTGGCTCCCTATCATCATGATCGCCTGGGGTGGTGTCATGACTGGTATGGGCTTTGTCAGGAACTTTGAGGGCCTCCTCATCGCTCGTATCTTCCTCGGTGCCACCGAGGCTGGCCTCTTCCCCGGTGTCTCCTACTTCCTCTCGCAGTGGTACCGCCGCCACGAAATCGCTCTCCGCATTGCTCTCTTCTTCTCCGCGGCCACCGCCGCCGGCGCTTTTGGTGGTCTCCTCGCTCGCCTCATCAACCTCATGGACGGCATTTCTGGTCTTGAGGGCTGGGTGAGTACCTCTAGATTTTTCTTCCCCCTCATAACTAACCCAATCAGCGCTGGATTTTCATTCTCGAGGGTATTGCCACCATTATTGTCGCGTTCGTTTCGTTCTGGATTATGTACGACTACCCCGACACTGCCAAGTTCCTTACCGAGCCCGAGCGTCGCCACACCGTTGAGCGCCTTCACCTCGACAACGACGGTTGCTCGTACGAGTTCAAGATGAAGTTTGTGTGGGACGCCTTCCTTGACTGGAAGGTTTGGGTCAATGCCGTCATGTTCCACGGCGCTCTCTGCCCTCTCTACACCTTCTCGCTCTTCTCGCCCACTCTCGTCGCCAACCTCGGCTACAGCGCTGCCCAGGCTCAGCTCATGTCGGTTCCCCCTTACGTCGTTGCCGCCTTCTTCACCGTCGCTGCTGGCTGGCTTTCTGACCGTCTCAAGATGCGCGGTGTCATTACCATTGCTGGCGGAGCCGTCTCATCCCTTGGTTACATTCTCCTTCTTTGCCACATCAACACCAGCGTCGACTACTTCGCCCTCTTCCTTGCCTCGTCAGGTATCTACCCTCTGATCCCCGTCATCACTGCTTGGGGCTCGAACAACGCCGGTGGTTCGCTCAAGAAGGGTGTTGCTACTGCCATCATCGTCTCGCTGGGTAACTGCGGTGGCATCGTGTCCTCGTTCATCTACCCCAAGGAGCACAAGCCCCGCTACATCCTCGGACACGCTGTCTGTCTCGGCTACTGTGTCCTTACCATGCTCACTGCCGCCATCATGTGGTGGTACGGTGTCTGGGCCAACAAGAAGAAGGTCGAGCGCAACGAGGCCCGTGGCCGCCCCTGGACCGCTGAGGAGAAGAAGGCCCTCGAGGACGAGGGTGACAACGTCGACTGGTTCTTCTACACCATCTAATCGGGCGTGCATGTTGTGGGCGGTTGCACGCCCCCTATCATAACAATAAAGAAACAAGCCAACGAAACGTAATAGTATGGGACGGCGGCCAATATAGTTGTAAGAGGAAGTAGATCAGTGTTAGACTCTAGCCTAAACCTGGGTATAGTCTCAAACCCAAAGGTTAAGGCTCATGGTATGCTTTCTTGTGTCCCCTGACATTAGTCGCTCAACTTGGCGCTGGTGCTGTTCCAAAATGCTGAAAGACTGAAAAATACATTATCACGCTCTCTCACACAGAGTGACCAGCCTTATCTCAATAACAGCCTGGGCTGAGGGCTGATTTGATCCCGAGCGTGGCAGTGATTCAGCCGCCAGAGCGTGAAAGGAGGTTGAATGGATCCGACCACAACTGATCATCTCACCATCCTTCACCTCTCAATAAAGCTCTCGTCTTTTTTATCCTCTCTCACAGTACTCACGTCTCACTTCTCATCTCTCCCAGAAACATGGAGACTAGCGACGTCGGTGCTCTCCATCACTTACCTCGAAGGCCCCCTCCTCTACCCGGAGAAGCCGTCGAACATAATCCCCACCGCCTTCCTCAGGTTGCTCACACTTACACCCACACCCACACTCACTCCAGTCTCCTCGACAGACCTACACCTCTCCGCCTTCCTCAGCGAGGACTTGACCCCGACTTCAATGTCAACTCTTACCATCTCAACATCCTGGACTGGATTGAGTTCAACCCATCTCTCCGCTCTGACTCCAACACGCCGTTCCATGCCAGTTCTCCCCCTCCATTTAGGCACCTTGTGCGGCTCGAGTCTATGGAGGAAGGTTTCCAAGCACGTCTCCAGTCTGTGACTTTGTCAGAGAGCACAATTCCCGTCTCCTCATTTATCCCCAGAGTATTACAACCGCGCCAGGTGGAGAGAGACAGGTCCATGGAACCCAAGGTGGTCGAAGAAGGTGATACAATCCCGGAGACAATGCTGCTTGACACAACATTCCTCTCCATCCAGTTGTCGCAGGCTACCTACGACACCATGCACATCGATCTACTCGCCCCAGATGTGGCTCTGTCACTGCAGGGGTCCGTGCCAACCTCCTTCCTCGATGCCACGGAACCTTCACTTCCAAGCCCAGCAGTAACCTCGCGCTCCCCTTCACAAACCGTCATCTCACCATCTGTGGCTTTTCAAGACTCCTCCCCCATGGTCCCAAACCACACACCCGTGCGCCCGTTAGCCATGTGCAGCAACTTCCGCACCCCAGAGCAAGTCGCGCCAGAGGGAGTAGAGCAGCGCATTGGTAAAGTGCCAGGTTACCAGGGGCTAGCCCAGAAACGGCGGGCGGGGCCGAACAGTGATACCGAGAATGAGGTGAGCCTGTGTGGCTTGACCTCCAGCTGACGGCAGCCTCACGGAATCGAAGTGTCAGCGACTCGGATACTGAAAAGGCCGTTCAAGCCTCCCAGCATGGTAAAGCTGCCAACGACTCGGAAGGTCACACTAAAGCCTGCTCAACCAACAACTCCTACAAGCAAGCCACGCGGAGGCTTTACCCGCAGGCTCGGGACCACTCGCCGTTCCAAGCCCTTCAACCACCCTGCCAAGATCGTCGACGGGTCAGTAACTCTAACTGGCTCGAGCCCGTCTCCTCGAGCAAACAGGAGAGGGAAGGGGAGCGCCATGGACCTCAACAAGACTCTCATTGTCTCACTCGAGAACCGCCTCCGGATTGTTCGCAACGCGATCAACCTGGACAAGTCGAAGAATGACGGTGTTGTCGAGGGACGAGTTCACACCTGGCGCGACGCAGGTCGGGAGGTTACCGACATGCTTTTCTCGTTACTCCCCCGCCCGAATGAGGGGTGCGAGTGCGGCGTCAAGCCGCCGCAATGGGACGACTGTGGTTACGGCAACGACCTTCACACGCACGGATTCACCCCGGAACAACTCCAATACCTCGTCAACGCACCCACTGATGCAAACGGTGATATACTCGATGAAGCCGGCAACCGAGTTTTCGGCGACAATGACGACATCGGACCCTTCATAAAGCAGGCCTTACCCCTAGGCCGCCACACCTCGACGACCCCGCCCTACCATGCTGAGCGATAGTGAGTTCGTTTGCATGGCGGACGCTGATTACTCAGCCACATGCCCAAGATAGACCACAGTACGTGGGACAGGGGTGCTATGCTGCAGCGCCTCGGTGTTGACCCCGATCTCCTGGGTTGGGACCGCGAAGCCGAGGACTGGATGGAGACGGGAGAGTGTTCTTCGAAACAGGACGCTCCAGGGAGTAGCAATGAGTAGAGAACGTGATCTGACAAATGAGTGCGTAGCAGCAACCTCTAGCATGCATGCAATATAGAATGTGCAAGAATCTCCTCTCGAGCCCAACACTGTCGTCTAAGAGCGCTTCTTCTTGGCCTTAACGACCTTGAAGCCAACGTCCGCAGCGGGCGCCTTCGGCTGGGTCTTGACAACGTCAGCGAGGCTGCCAATCTTAGCGACTGGCTTGGTCGTGTCGCGCTTGGCGTCAGCCTTGCGGCGTGTCATAAACTCCTGCGCGAAGCGGCGGCCGTCAAGCGTCGAGCTGCTGGCGTACACCGAGTCGGCGATAATCTCCTGCTGCTCGGCACGGCTCGACGCAGGCGGGTCAACGGGGAAGCTAAGGAGCATTGAAATGAAGTCGTCGACGGGCACTTGGAGGCCGGTAAGCGCCTGCTTGGTCCAGCGAATAAACTCGATGCTGGGCTGCTCGTCGGCCACGGGGGCCTTGGCGGCCGGCTTGGAGACAACCGCAGCAGGCTTGACAGCCGTGACGGGCTTGGGAGGGAGGGGAGCGGGCTTGACTGGCGCAGCGGCATTCTTGCCGCCTGCTCCCACGGTCGTCCAACCGGCAGCGGCCGCGGCAGCAGCCTGCGCGAGCGTAGGGGCGTGCGTAGCAGCCAAGTCGGCGTACCCGCGCTTGGCTGCGGCGGGCGTGGTAGCCGAGACAACAGTCTGCTGCTGGCGCGCCAGCTTGAGGTTGCGCCGCTCCTCCTCCTCCTGAATCTGCTTGAGGGTCTTCTTAGGGCCCTCCGAGCCACCGCCCCACGCGGGCGTGGGCGGCGTCGACGACGAAGGAGGGGGAACCGAACCCTTGCTGCTAGGAAGACCCCACGTCATGGAAGCAGGCAGGTCGTCATTCGTGGTGATGATCGAGGCCTGCGAGGCAGCGCGGGCCTCAACACGGGCCTGCTTGCGGGCCGCGGATTGACGGGCCTCGGCTTCCTGGATCTCGCGGAGCGACGGGCCATGGGCGTGCTTGTCAGCGGTAGCCCAAGGAGCGACCTTGGCCATGGTCTTCTCAACCGGAGTGGCGGCAGCAGAGGACGGCGAGGACTCCTTGGTTGCGTCGCTCTTGATGGGCGCGGTAGCAGGCTTGGGAGGGAGGGAAGCGTGGGGAGGGGGAAGCTTAGACGACTGAGCCGGAGTGGGCTCGTTGGCAGCCTTGCGAGGGGTGGACTTGGGCGTCTTGGCCCATACAGAGGCCGGGGCAACCTTGGGAGCAGCCTCCTCCTTCTCCTCGGGCTGCTCCTCGACAATCTCCTCCTCTTGCTCCTCTTGCTCCTGCTCCTGCTCCTCGACGACGGCGTCAGTCTGAGACAAGAGCTCGTCCTCAAACTCGTTGCCCGAGTCCAAGTAGTCCTCGACCAGGGACTCGTCATGCACGTCGTCGTATTCCTCTGTGGGAGCGGTCTGCTCGGGGAGAATGTCCTCAGTGGGCGGGAAGTATGATTGCTCCACAGCAGCATGCTGCTGGGGAATCGGGTGCGACTGCTGGTTGAACTGCTGCTGGGGCTGATGAGCAATTGGGGTTGGTGTCATCTGCTGCTGGACTGGCTGCTGTTGCCAGGTGGTGGCGGGGTTAACCGGTGCGTTCCATGGCGAGGGCTGGCCGATGGGGGAAGCAAACACATCCGGACGCTGAATAGGAGGTGTGCCAATGGCGGGGCCGTAGGGCGCGTACGCGGACTGTGGGCCGATCGATCCGTACGCGCCGTTGCCTCGGGCGGGGCTCTGAGTGCCCGGAGCCGGGTTCCACTGCTGACCGCCAAAAGGCACGGAAGTGAACTGGTTGTTGTACTGGGGCTGTTGACCGAACTGCCCACCTTGGTACGCGTTGGGGTGGTACTGGGGTTGTGGTGCGGGGAGGTTGCCCATGTTGAGACGGCCAAACGTGTCGTTCAGGCCGCCCGGGGAAGCCACGCTACCTGGGGCAGGCCCTGTGGCCTGGAGGGCAGCGAGAGGGATAGGGAGGTTAGGGGGAAGGCGAGGGCGGACAGGCGCGAGGAACGGCTGAGCAGAATTGTTTGTGTTCGTCTTCAGCTCCGAAAGTTTGTGGAAAGACACCTCGTTCTCGCGGCGGACGGGCAGTTCGTCCTGGAAGTACGAATGCGAGTACCACTCGTGCATCTGAGTGCCAGTGAACGGACCCTGCTCCTGGCCATTGGGATCGCGGTAGTACCAGTTGACGTTGCCCAGGTCTTGAGGTTCCTGCGCCTGCGGAGTCTGGGTGCCACTGCGGGGTCCAGGGGTGTTCTCGCGAAGTTGAGCGTCGCGCTCCCCCACCGGCGTTGCCGACGCCGTGGCAATTACCGACTGCGTTGACGGCTCCGTGGTAGGGATAGTCAGGGGGCGCTCATCGTTGGGAGCTGCGCGCCACTGTTTTTCGGCAGTACCCCAACCGCCGCGGTCACTGTCCAGGCGGCCGTTGGCAGGGGCGGCTTCGATGGTCGAGGGAACCGACGAGCTACCAAAGCCTAGAACCCCCTCGAAAGTGCCGGACTGGTTGCGCACAGAGCGCCACGACGGGGCCGCCGAAGCAGGCGAAGGGCGAGTGGGGTCCTCTTCACGTCGCGTGGTCCGTTTGCCTACTCCACCAAAGCCGCCACCGATGGCACCTGGCTGGCGGCCCTCACCCAAAGCACCGCTGGTGTACTTTGAGCCGCCGAACGCGCCGCCCTCGCCGCGTCCAAAGCCACCGAAAGCCGTACCGCGCGATGGGGCTGTGCTGAGATTCGAGGAATCCTTCATCGCGGGCTGAGGAGCGCGGCGAGGGAGCGCAGCTTCGCCAGAGTTATTCCCATGCGACGTGTTTGTGTGCGCTTGCGGCTGGCGACGGCTGACGACTGGAGGGTGAACAGAAGTCGAAAGGATCTGGGGAGGTTAGCACTGACACCCAGATGCGAGCCCACCCTCTTCTCCACCTCGGAAAGCTCGCGCAGGCCGACAGGCTGCACGATCGCCTTGCTCACGAGCACTTGGCCATTGTCCGTCTCTGCTATCTGCATGAGTTCGATGGGGCGCTCCTTGAACTTGTCCTCGTCCCAGATGCCGAGGATCTGCTCGCGCGAGTAGCGGAAGGGGTAGGGGCTGGGGTGCGCGCCGCCGTTCGGCCCGTCTCCAGCGTGAGGGAAGTAGCCTTCACCGGAGAATGAAGGGGAGGCGGGAGCGTGGGTGACGCGAGAGTATGAGAGAGGCGGGTTGGAGGACGCGACAGTCGTCGGCGAGCCGGCGCGAGGTTGGCCCAGGGCAGGGAAAGGGGACACGGGCGTGGCCGGCTGCTTGACAACCTGCGCATGAGTGTCGGAGGTTGGCGCGAGTGCCGATCCGGTAGGCTTGATGGGCTTGACCCACTGAGGAGCAAAGTGAATCGACATCTGGTTGTGTGAGCGAGAGAAGCAAAAAATCCCAGTGACGTTGGTCGCGCGACAAAAAGTTGGTCCAATATTCAAGTCAGAGCAGCTCAAAGTAGAAGTGATCTGAGTAATACTTTCGACAATGGGTGGCACCCCTCGCCGATGTCTGGATGTTTGAGCGGCTTGGGCTTGTGAAGACTGTACGCGACGGATGGCGAGTTGGCAATGAAGAATGAAGGAATGGATCCAAGTGCAGGAAGGGTACGAAGCTGTGCGAGACAAGTGACTTACTGTGATAGTAAGGTATGCGATGGACGTTGGAAGAGTTGAAGTGGAGCAGGTGGGAAGAGGAAGAGTGAAACGCGAGGTTTGAGAGCAACAAGAGACTTGGAGCGGAAGAGTTGCAAGATGACAGCTGGAGTTGGAGACTCGGGACGACTTTTGCATCCACCGTCGCCGCTCCCAGTTTACTGGTTTTACAATGCCCGCTCGTCCACCCTGTCCTCTGTACACATTTGCCTCCCTTGCTCCTTGCCTTTAGCCGGAAATGGCACTCGAGATGGCATGACTGTGAACAGTCGGCCCACGTGGCTATATTTGATCCCCTCGCCCCGCCCAGTTACCCAGACCAGCCAGGCCCGAACAGTATGCAGAGACGGAGTATCGGAGTTTGATCCCGGAATGACCGGGAGGCAGCAGCAAGGGTGCTCGAGAGGCACACTCACTTGCCGCAACGCGACTCAAAGTCTTTGTCCTACACCACAACAACATACCAAGTCTACATACCAAGCCTACAGTCAGTCGTATGCAGAGTCAGAGACGGACAGAGAACATTGGATAATGCGCTTCCATGTTGTACGTTGCCTTCCCTTATGCCGACGCTTACTCCCAGCTCGGAATCGGCTCTGTTGGCACCCTAATTGCCCATCATCTACGGCTAGCAAACCCGACCGCCCCCATCTCGCTTGTGTTTCGCAATGCTGCAGCCTTCTCAAAGAAGCGGTTTCGCAAGGACGGTGTTAACCGGCCGACCCTCAAAGTCGCTCGCATCGAGGGGGACACGGTTGTCACAGAGGGCTTTGACGTCGATGTCGCAATGTCGGGAAAGATCCCGGCACTGGTCGAGGCCGCCGAGAAGGACGGGTTAGACTTTGTGAACGCCGGGGGTCCTATCGACTCGCTCATCGTGTGTACCAAGACGCACTCGACAGCTGACGCGATTGGGGGCTTGCACTCGCGCCTGAACCCGTCGTCAGTCATTACACTTCTCCAGAACGGCATGGGTGTGTACGACGAGCTGTGCTCCAAGTTCTGGCCCGATCCCGTGACACGACCCAACTTTGTTCTCGGAACAACAACACACGGCGTCACTACCGCTGGCGAGACCGGAAGTGTCTTACACATGTCGCCGCCTGGACAAGGCGCAATCAAGTGGGGTGTCGTGCCAGACCCGCGCAAACAGATCGACTTTGAGGCTTGGCTGTGGGGTCGTCCAGTTCGCGACATGTCGTCTCTGACGCCTCCCGAGTCCCCCGCTCTACCATTACGTGCTCCACCCGATGGCACTGGGACGGAGAACCTGGGCGCAACACTCGAAGCATTATTGTCAATGACGCAGCTCTCACCCAGTCTTCTCCCGATGCCGGCACTCTACAACGAGCTATTGATCAAATTGGCCGTCAACGCCGCGATCAACCCCTTGACAGCCATTCTCGGGGGAGGATACCTCAACAATGGGTCTCTGCATCGCTCCGCTCCTGGTCATCGCCTCACGCAACAGGTGACCAAAGAGACGAGCCAAGTGCTCATGGCGTACATGCACAGCCTTTCTGCACCGCGTGCGGCACCAGCAGACACAGTGCGTCTGTTCTCCTATGAGAGCCTGTTGCACCATGTCAAGGCGGTTGTGGCTGCGACCAAAGAAAACATCTCGAGCATGGCCAACGACGTCAAGAACGGTCGCATGACCGAGGTCGAGTACATCAACGGCTACCTCGCCAACCTGGGGCACCGCCTTGGTGTACCGACCCCAGTAAACCGCATGCTTGTCCAGCAAGTCAAGTTCAAGGCCCAAGTCGGTGGTCTCGGGGGAACCGTGTACCCAGATGTGCGGCAGACGATCCGAGAAAAAGAGGAGGAGGCGCTCGAGGTGCGTCGCCTGTCACTTGAAGAGCGCAAAGTGTCATTGCAAGAGCGGGCGATGCTGCTCAAGGAAGAGCGGAGTGCCGAGACGAAGCGGGCCAAGCGCGAGTGGAAGCGGACGGTGCGGCGGAATGCGACCATTGCACGCAACCTTCGGGCCGCGGAGGTGGAGGCGGCCGTCAGGGGCGGTGCTGATCCGAAAGAGATGCTCGATGCGTCCGAGGTGTCCGAAAGTGGCAGCGAGTGGACATCTGACAGTAGTAATAACGGTCGGGGCCGTCGAGGTCAAGGGGTGACGGGGAGGCGAGGCACATGACGTGGGAGAGGGTGCGAGTTGGCCGACAATGTACAACCCCAGCATAATAGCATTCTTCATACCTAGCATCAACTCATGTAACGTTTCAAATCGCGACTAGGAACAGTTGCGCCAGTGGCAGCAGGTGGCATCTCTGATCGGCCCTTTGGTTGTGGATGCGGGAGGAACGTGCGTGTTTTCGGACGATGGACCGATAGGTTTCAGGGTAATGAGATGGATTTGGTGAATGCGCAGGGTGTGGGTGAATGGAATGTTTTACCGGTGCATTAACCAAGTCAATTCCCATTCCAGCCTTGAATCTATCCAGAGCATGCGTCGAGTTTGTTACTCGACAAGTCTCGACAGACTGAAACTATCAGTTGCATTTTACACGTTGAACATGGTCGAGCGATGGAGGGTTTTGTTGCATGTTGCCTGCTGCCTGCTGCCTGTTACTTGTTGCCTGTTACACGTTTAATTGCACGCGCTCACTGGACCTCACGGGGTGGTCGTATGAGTGTCGAGGGGTGCGGTGACCCTGTGCCTTTTGATGATCCAAGTTGCTCGGGCTTGAATCGGCCATGAACTATCGAGACCCTCTGGACCGCTCTGGACCCCTCGCTTGGGCCGTGGGTATGTCTTTTGGATGCGACCTAGGCCCCTTGGTACAGTGCCGCCACTCTTCACTCTGCGGCTATTACGCAACTGCGCAGCAACCGCCCGCGCTACCACTCGACAGCTTCCACCCACCATCCTCACTCGATCTCTTTCTCATTCTCATTCTCATTCTTGTCACCTTTTCCTACACCTTTACCTTTCATCTCATCCATCTTTCCACTCCCATTCCCATCACTCATTACAAGCACAGATCCTTCCCCGCACCCCACACATCTCGCACCGCACACTCTCCACCCGCCCGTTGCCTTCTTCGCTTCGCCCTTGTTCCACACTCTACACCCAGTCCGCCCGCCTCCACCTCTTCCAACGGGCGGCGTGGACATGAAGACTCCGCCTCCCCGCTCCCTCGTAAAGCCGGCGCCCATGGCGTCGGTCGTGCGCACTCCTTCCCCTCTCTCGACTGGCTCGACGTTCTCTACCAACCCACCAACCCTACCAGCATATCACGCCCCAAGCCCCCAACCACCCAAGCCCTCGCTCGGATACAGAGCCTACCCCGCCTACCACCCGCAAGGCGTAGACGTCAGCGTCATTGTTTCTCAGGCAGCTGATACGGCTGCCACCTCGTCGGCATCTGGCTTCCGGCGTGCCCACTCTCGGCCCTCTAGCTTGAGCATGGCTCGCAGCGCCTCCTTCGACGCCGAGAAGGGTGGCGCGCCATCCATGCGTCCAAGCTACGAAACACGCCGCTCTCAGGACCTCCGCGAGCTTAACATGCGGTCGAGCTACGACGTTCGACGTTCCCAAGACTTGCGCGCCAGCCTCGATTTTGGTGCAACCCGTCCGTCCACAGACTTTGGGCGCCCATCGCACGACTCTGCTGCAGCCGCTTTCCCTCCCTCATGGGCACATCAGAACCAGGCTGAGGCCCCCGGCAGCCGACTTCCACTGCGTCAGCTTGCGATGCGCGCTGCTCGCGATCGTCTTGGGTGCGGGAGTCGCTCCGGGGCGCTAGGCCGGGGTCTCATGATCGGATGGGTGATCACCACCCTCGGCTTCGTGGCTGCCACTGCATTCTGGAAAGGCGAGCTGTTTGCTGGTGAGTTTTAGAGGCACCTCACCTTGGAAACAGGGCCTGTCTCACACCCCTGGAACCAACGCGCCGGATATGGCTGCAGGAATCCAAAAGCGTCACCTGTGAAACTTGCTAACCCCAGCGCTGGACCACCTGAGTAAGGATCTGTACAACATGGGCTCCCAGGGGTTGCTTGTGTTCGGCGTGCTCATCTTCATCACCACTATCCCACCGCTGCCGCTGTACTCGACTCTGATCGTGTTGTCTGGTTACACGTTTGGCGTCTGGAATGGATTTGTCGCGAGCTACATTGCGTCGCTTGTCGGTGCTGTGGTGGTGTTTGTCGTGTCGCGCACCATGCTGCGTGATGCCGTGACGCGATCGTAAGTTGATGCTGATCTCAAAAGCTGACCCCAGACTCGCGTCATCACCCACGGCGACGTCGCTTCTCCAGATTATCCCGCAGAACCCGCACCTCCTCCTACTCATCCGCATCGCGCCGTACCCGTACAACCTACTCAATGTGGTGCTCGCGTCGGCACCCTCGCTCAGTCTTCAGACGTACACGGCGTGCACGGCCCTGTCGCTCTGCAAACTGGTACTGCACACGTGGATTGGGGCGGGCATCCGCGACCTTTCCGCGGCCTATGGAGGCGGGGAGGAGGGAGGGGACTCGGCACCGCATGATGACTCGAGGCATGAGCGCGTCAAGGCAGGTGTAACATGGGGTGGCATTGTGCTGTGCTGCATCCTCTTTGTATACCTCACGCACATTGCCAAGAAGGCGATCGCACGCGCGCAGGAGGCGCAGCTGGGTACAGGCATGGGCATCCCAGAGGAAGAGGTTGCCTTCCTGAGCGCAGTGGGAGGGCGGGACGACGAGTAGCAACAGAAGTAGCAGCAGTTGGGCTAGCAGCAGTTGGGCATTCTCCTCTGGCACGCTCCAGAGATATCAGTTGTACTTTGAACTATGCATACGGCATCGCCGTACAAGCGGGCACGAGTCGCCCTATATGAACAAGGGATTCAATGGCCATGTCTTCCACGCTTGAATCCCCGACGGCCATAACTAGTCGACTAGAACCGCAGCTGCCGCGTGTCCACGCCCTTCATGGGGCCCTCGATGCCCTCAACCACGGCCGCGCGCTCACTCCCATCCTTGGCGGCAGTCAAGCGCGGCCGCGTCCCAAGACTCGTGCAGAGCAACCGATACCGCGCCCGGATAGACATGAGCAGGCCCTCGAGGTCGACTTCCGCGGCTGGGGAAGCGCCCCGCGACCGCGCGGCACGCGGAGAATCCTGAGCCTCGGCATCGAGCGCAGCCAATGCAACATCCTGTGCCGTGGTCGGTGCCGCCCCAGCCGACGGGTTCGTGGTCGGAAAGCCGGCAATAAGGCCGAGTAGCGCGGCGGCATGCGATGCGGACCTGGTGTCAGAGTGTTCGCCTTCCTCCTTCCCGTCCCTCTCCCTTCCCTCCCCTCCGCTCCGATTCCCTCCCCTCTCTTCCTCTCCATTCCCCCTTCCTCTCGAGCCACCCTTCACCCTTCTCCCTCTCTCTACCCCTCTCTCCTCTCATTCCCACCTATACCAACTCACTTAACCTCCTTACGCCCCACCCGTCCCTCGAGCCGGGCGGCCCACACACGCGCATACCCCTCGTAGAAGCCCAACTCGTCCCACACCTCCCACGCCTTTTCGCGGCCGAGCTGCCGGCCCTCGAAGATGCCATGCTGTGCGCCGTGCGCGTGCCCGTCGTCGTAGCCCTCGTCGTAGAACCTTGGGTCAGCGGGGGGAGGGAAGAAGGGGAGGAGGTGAGGAAGAAGGGGGGAGGAGAGTGGGCCAGAGTAGCCAGAGGGGAGTCACAAATGGCAATGAGGGGCGATGACGGGACAATGAGGGGAGAAGCACCCTCGACGCTCACTTCGACTCGAGGTTCAGTGCGTGGTGGAAGATGTCGTCCATTGCAGCGAGTGGAGTGAGGAGTGACGTATACCGCGCTGATGATACCAACTTACAGAGGTCAACTTTGGTGTGCCTGACTCTGGGTGGCAAAGTTCATGCCAACCACAGCGACAAGACTCGCAGCAGTCATTGATTACCAGTGGCATTCCTTTCACACTCCATGGCCACGGAGCAGTGGAACACCACACGCGACAGGTCTAGGATACATGCACAGTCACTGAGTCTACGGACAACCTCGCGTCACTTTGTCGTCGCTACCGCGCCACCTCGGCAGTCGGCTGCGTGGTCGCCTCCTCCTCCACTGGCGCTGCGTCAACAAAGTCTGGCAGCGCCGTGCTGTCCTGGAGATAGCTCGGCGTCTCGTTCTCGCCAACAAGCTCGTCATCAAGCCCAAGCGCATCGAGTTCGGCCTGGAGGTCGGCCTCGTCCACTTCGTCTTGGACGTAGTAGCTCCGCCCAAGCGACTCCTGGATCTCATTCGCCTGTTCGATCAGGTCCTCCATGTCGTAGTGGATAGACTGGGGTCAGCGCATACAAAGAACATGTACTCACCTCAATCTTGTCAATGTCGATCCCCTTGTACTGCTTCTTCATCTCCTGGTTGGCGATGCGCATGGCGTCGACAGTTGCCATCGTGTTCTTGAGGTTCTCGGTCGTCATGGCCGCCTGCTCCATGTTGAACGACTGCTGTTGCAACTGGTTCATCTGCCCTTCGTACATCCGTTTCTGCTTAAGCGTGCGCAGTGCGCGCTGCTGCACGGCCGTCTGGCGTTAGTGCGTGATCGAGCGCGAGAGGGCCAAATGAGCAAGCACGTCGGAAGACGCAGGGAATGAGAGCTGACTTCGAGCACCAACGCGAGACTCGGTGCAACTTGGCTAACCAGCGACAACACAGCCAACTCCCCGCCTGCCAAACCTAACGCAGCACTCGAACTCACCTTCCCCGGTCCATCGCGCAGCTTGGCTAGCTGCGCCTTGTACGTCGCGAGTTCATTGTCAAGCTTCTTGATCTTAACCTCGATCCCACCCATGCGGGTGTCGGTCGACGAAATCGCGTCCGTGAGCGATGGCTTGGGGCGCGATTTGTTTGTGCCAAAGATCTGGGGTTAGCACAGGGCCGAGAGGGGGCGATGTGTGTCCAGCTCAAACTGTGAGCCTCGAGACCGCACAGAGTAGACGAAAATTCGGCCGGCTCGATTCTCTCCAGTTGCAGCGGGTACTCACGCGGTTCATGGTTGCGATGAGAGGACTGGGTGATGAAGATGACAGCTGTGCGCGTGCAGCTGGGTGGCCAACTCATCTTAGCGGTCGTCCGAATAAGTGGGCCCCACCTCCACTATTCATGGTGGAGGTTGGGTTAGGCGACTTGACCTTCCTCTCCACTTCTCATGGATCCTTCCCCACAATTCCTGCTCCTGGCAGCAACACTCCTAGACAGTGCGCTAGACAATGGTAAGATAAACCTCCCTAAGGGGCTGACAGCAGACACCGTCCTTCTCCAGCTCCACTCTGTCTTTGGGCCTATGCTGATGAGCGCACTGCGGCTCGTAGACAGGCGGGAAGGTCGACTAACTGCTTCCTGGCACAGCTGACAGCAGTGGTTCACATCGACCTCGGGGGCAGGGGGATGCATCAGGTCCGCTGATACAGCTTACTGTACCTGCCAGCGAGGCTGACGACAGGTCTCGTCGTCGTCGGGCGCACCGTATACCTTATACCTCAACCTGCCTGACTTGCCTCCCAAGCCTCCCAAAGAGTCGTCTGAAGAGCCGAAGGAAGGGTCTGGCGATGTCGAGGAGGCGGGGGAAGATGCTGCGCTAGCTCGACAAGCGGCTGAGAGTGAAGCGGTGAGGAAGGCCAAGGCCGACAACAACGCTCGATTGCGAATCAACGCCGAGCGCCTCAGGCATATGTACTGTCCATGTACGAGTTGGGCGTTCAATGCGCTCGATGGGCGACAGATCTTCGTGAGCTCACATCGAAATGATGGGGCTGACAGCAGTGCAAGCATGTACTCGCGGTGCTACTCGCCCATCGGCTGGGGCGGGTGGTGGAGACACGGGTAGGGTTGCATGCGGCTGCGGGGCTGTTGGGAATACAGACGGCGTAGATGCAGACGAGGCTGGGGAGTTGGGAGGAGGTAGAGCACCGATGTACTGTTAGGAGCGACCTGGATAGGATCCATTCACAAGGCCCAATCTCCTTTTGTTCGCTTGTCGAAGGCAGCTTGGACAGACCAGCATGTAGATTTGGAAAACACCATAAGGTCAGAGTAGCTGTCTTCCCTGTTGCCAGCCGTTGTGCACCGCTACTTCCTCCTCCACCCGGGCAAACCCCGAGTTCGTGGAAACAGCACTTCACAAATAGGAGAGAAGCTTCGGCAAGTTCATTCCAAGTCCGCAATGTTGCGAGGACAAGGACACTTGCTGATCTGGCATGGGGTCTGATAATGAGATATTCATGGGTAGCAATACTGCGTCGTAGAAGATGATGCTCCTACGGCGGCGACGGCTGCAGGCAACCATTGCCGCATCAACCTGGCGCTTGACCTCGAGCGCAACTCACAACTGGGGTGTGCCGGCAGCGGCGACGCCACATTGATCATTAGAGTGGGGCAGGGTATGTCTGATATCCACGTGACCAAATTGGCCGTAGGCGTTGGTGGCATTGGTGGCTTGAGTGACGCGATTTGAACGTGATCACCACTCACATTCTAGATCACGCTAAGATGACGACGCAAGCGACGCCAATAGCGCATCCGCACTCGATAACCTCACTTATGGTCAAATAGTTCCCATCGATCGTTGAGTCGCCGTGACGAGACGCGTGAGAACGCGGCCTCAGCTGAGCGCTATCGATGATTCTGACAGCCGACCGGCCGCTGCGGAGTACACTTAAAGCCTCGCTGGATGCGCAACTGACACCACTGAACACTGAACGATCATGACCCTTACAAACCAAGCTCCCCACTCGACCGACCCCACGGTCTACGAAAGCTACGCGGCCAAGTGGGCCAAACTCCCTTCTTCGGAGGAGGAGTGGCTTGCCCGCGCCAGAGAGGTCGCGGAGGTGCTCCGCCAAGACGTGACTCAGCGCGACGCAGCCAATGCCTCGCCCGTCGCCGAGGTCCAGCTCCTCAAGCACTCTGGCCTTCTCAAGGTCCTCGGCAGGACCAAGTATGGCGGCGGCGGGCAGCCATGGTCGGTCGGCTACGCGGTGACCCGTGAAGTGGCCAAGGGCGACGGCAGCATCGGCATGCTTCTCGGCTACCACACGCTGTGGGCGCAGATTGCCGACGTGGTCGGGAGCGAGGAGCAGGCAGACGCGCTGCACAAGCTGTATGTGACGAACAACTACTATATCGGCGGTGCCGTCAACCCGCGCGATAACGACCTCAAGATCACCGACCTCGGTGGCGAGATTGCCTATTCTGGCTACAAGCACTTTACCACCGGTGCGGCTATCTCGGACCTAATTGTCCTCGAGGGTGCGCTCGCGAGTGGGGAGCACATCTTCGCCGTCGTGCCGACCAAACAGCCCGGTATCGTGTTTGCCTACAACTGGAACAACATCGGCCTGCGCCTAACGGAAAGCGGAAGCGCGACGATTACCGACGTGCACGCATCCTGGTCTGCCGCGCTAGGATGGAAGGACAAGAAGGTCGACCCGGCAGTGTTGGGAATCGCGTACCCGACGCTCCTCCTGCCGCTCATTCAGCTAGTCTTCTCCAACTTCTACCTCGGTATTGCGCAGGGCGCTCTCGCCACCGCCAAGAGCTACACTACCACGGCTACGCGGCCGTGGCCTTTCGGCGGCGACAACAAGGACAAGGCGACGGACGAGTTCTACATCCTGGAGCGGTACGGCAACTTTTACGCCCATCTCGCCGCGGCCGTGGCGCTAACAGACAAGGCTGGTGCGCTCGCGTCCAGACTCACGGCAAAGCCACGTGCCGAGGTGACTGCCCGCGAGCGTGGAGAATTCGCCGAACTAGTCGCATCTGTCAAGGTTGTCAATACAGACACGGCGTTGCGTGTCACCAGCGGCCTGTTTGAGGTCACCGGTGCGCGCGCGACCGCGGCCAAGGTTGGCTTTGACCGTTTCTGGCGCGACGTGCGCACGCACACCCTCCACGACCCGGTCGCGTACAAGAACCGTGAGCTTGGGCGCTACGTCCTGCTTGACGAGGTGCCGGAGCCTACTTGGTATACCTAATTCTGAATATGTTTGAGGAGGAGTGGGTGGCGTGGAAAGCATGCAGTACTGTTGAGTTCGGATATTCCTCGGGTGTATGGCATGGGTACGCGACTGAGTTGTCTTGGTTCTGGTTCTTGTGTGTCGCTTTGGCATATTGTACCTGATATTCCGCGATTGGGGACCCTTCGCTCTCTCTCCCAGCATGCCGTCAAGTCAAGGGAAGCTCAAAATCAGTCGCGCACGGCGTCACGAAAGGTGTCACAGCGCCGAGGATGAGTATGTTGAGAGACTGCAGTATTCTCAAAGGCCGTCAGCCCTGGGACACGTAGGCCATGCAATTACAGCATTGGCATCCCAGTGTGTAATGCAGGAAGCATGCATGTAGCAGAACTCAGTGTTGAATCTGTGTTGTTTGGACAAGTCGCTCGATGCCACGGATTCAAAATGCCGTTCGGACTTTCCTGAAGGGGCAAGTGACTGTTAATTAATTGAGCCCCCCTATAGCAACAGATCACCCCACCCTCTGCCGGTCCCAACCAGCCTGCTCGCGACTGCCTGCCTGGCCCCGCCGCCGTCCGCACTCTTGCCGCCCCTCTCCCCTCAATCATCCTCCAACCCATTCATCCACTTCCCCTTTACACCGCAGTCACTGCTTTGTCTCAACAACATCTCGTCTACACTCCGACCTCCTCCTCCATCCTCCCACCAAACACCTACAGTCCTTGAGTCTGCGCGCACTGAGAATTTCCTTGCCGCCACCCGCGACCATTGTTTATCGCCATACCCCCCTAATCCTCGGCGACAGCTCATGCCGCATATCTAATCATCAAATCATGGACCCACCAGTTGAGCGCACTCCACCGCACCCTCCGACCTCCGCGCTCCCCGCCGCCGGTAACACTCCCACACCCGCAAAGCTGCCGGCGGTGAACCAGCTCGACGCTTCCCTCAAGTCTGCCGTCTCGGCACTTGTGCATCACATCGTTGCGCCACTCGCGCCGCACTACCCTCACTCGCTGCTTATGGACCTCCGCGCCTATCTCACCTCGGCACTTTCCAAGGAGTTCGCCCCCACGTGGAAGGAGGACATTCCGACCTTTGGTTCGGGAACCCGCTCCCTCATCGCCGACCACATTCACGGCCTCCCCCGTGTCCTCCAGGACGCCGCCAAGGCCAATGGGATCGACTCTGCGACATGGGCCGCTGCGATCGGCTCGCTCCGCAAGAAGAAGACAGATGACGGCCAAAGCGACATCTGGGAGGCCTGGTGCGACCCGGGAACCGTTTTCTGGCGCTGGGGTGGGTGGGGTTGGGACGAGGTCGAGTTTGATCCTGTCAAGTGTCGCCGTGGTGAGTAGATGTGTTGTCCTTTGGAGCTCAGTTAACAAGCAGAACCCTGCCAACTCATCTGGCAGGGGACGCCCAACGTCGCCAGTCCCGTTGCGGAGAAGACCTCCCCCCTCGCCGTTACCCCCCTGCGCTCCAAGGCGATCCCCATCCGCGCCCCTGGCCTCATGAACATCCCTCCTACGCCATCCCCTGCACCATCATCCACTTCGGTTTCGAGTGCACCGGTCGTGCCGCATTCGCCCTCCCCCGTCTACCCGAGCGAGTTCCGTGCACCTAGCCACCCGAGCTCGACAGCCGGTGCCGGATCCTCACACATGCGTACGGCATCGGCGCGCTCAGGCCCCGGTCACAAGGTGCAGGCGAGCACTAGCTCGACGGGGTCCGACTCGAGTGACACGGGCTCCCAGCAGCTGCTCACGCCCGCTAGTCGCCCAGGCTCGGCGGACCTCTTCCCGGAAGACAAGGAGGAGCAGCGCGGTCGCGACACTTCGCCGGCGCGCAACGAGCCGACCGTCACTCCCTATGACGGCGGCAACGTCACCGTTCTCGGAGGCGGAACCAAGCTCGGCGGCTCGCGCCCCAGCTCGGTGATGAGCCACCGCACCCGCTCGCCCAGCATCAGTGTCGCCGCGCGCGCCCTCGGCACGGCTGTTGGCACCAACGCCAACGGCGGGACTATGCGCAAGCAGCGTTCGCGCAACATGCGCCGCATTACTCCCGTGTACGTCGGCGGCATAGCACAGCAGGGTATCGGAGGCCCGATGGTGAGCGCGTTCACGCCGCCCCTCAAGCACCAGCCCGGCATGTCGTACTGGCCTCACGGGCAGCCAGTTGCGCCCGGCGTCGGCGTCGGTGTTGCGCCGCCCCCTGTCGGCAGCATGGGCCTCGCCAACCAGATGGGCATGGCCATGAACAAGCGCATCTAGGGTCCCCCCCTTGCCTTCAATTGTCTGCAAACAATACAACTATCCAAACTGTCCAGAGGTACTTTGTCTCTCAATTCCTTCGCTTCCTCATTCGTCAATCCAGGGCGTCGCCCATGTCTTTTGCAACTGCTTTCGTTTTCGCTCGTCTATTTCGCAACTCTCGAGTTTTGCACATCTACCAAGTCGACATCTTATGCCGGATCAGTAGTTTACAGAACCGCGCATATGGCACAAATGCATATCGTTCCGAACTCATGTTCCCTATGTACACCTGCGGCTACTGACTTGCGTTACACAATGTGTTTGTCAATGATGGTTGCGGATATGGGGTCGATGCAGCGAGCAATCTTCTATGTGGAGGACGTGGGTAGGGAGAGAGGAGCTGTGAATTGGGCGCATATCCCCGGAGGCCGTGTTGGATTAGTGGCGGTGGCACACGGCTCACCAACACCCCTTGGAGGCGAGACCTGCTCCCTCCCAGAACACGGGCCACTCCTTGGGCCATGATCCAAAGGGAACGGGTGTCTCCTCAGGCCGGGTCCGCGCAGCGGTGCGGTCGATGTACCGAACAAATTCCTCCTCAAACTTTGGCGCTGATGGGACAGGCGTTGCCTGCGCGTCCGCGAGGACACTGGTGTGCGTGCTCGATGCACTCGTGCTCGCCGACGACACGGCCGTGACGGGAGTGGCGGGATAGGGCACCAGCGCATCGTTGAGCATTGTGGGGGGAAGCCGAGGGCGAGAAATCACGCGCGAGCACTGCGAGAGCGAGGCGGTCACTTTGTCCAAGTATCTCGCACAGTAGGTGTCGCCGCTCTCCGAGTCCGTCGGGGTGGACGGCGCCGAGATTGTGGTGGGTGTGGGCGCGCCTGGACTCCACGGCAAGAGGGAGGTTTCAAAGGACGAGAGTGGAGCGGGCTTGTCTGTGTGTCAGCTGCAGTGTACCGTGTGTAGCTTGCGCGCGTTTCAGGCGACAAAACATGACAACCCGCTGACCAGCCCTGAACGAGGCTGTGACAAAGTCGCGCGGATCATACGCCTAGGTCGGATAGTCGGGGGAATTTTCCACTCCTTTCACCTCAGACGTACCTCTCCGCGTTTGTCCGTGACCGTGACCGGCAGCGACGTGTTGGGGTCGATAGAAGAGCACCAGGAGGAAGGAGACGATGGCCAGCGCGCCGATGACGATGATGGGAACCGTGCTGGGTTGACGGAGGACCAGTAGGCCCACCAAGCTCCCGGCGACTAGTGGAGCAGCCTGTAGGGGCGCCAGGTTGCCACGAGAGGTGGTGGCGATGGTTCCGAGCCAGAGCAAGGAGGGGAGGAGCAAGAAGGTTACCAGAGCCGGAGTTGAGAGGGTGCAGATGTCGACGGACATGGATAGGGCTTGGTTGAGGAGGAGGTACAGTACCAGATTGAGCCGAGGGAAGGTAGTGGTAGGTTGAGTTGGACGCAGTGGTCTTTTTTGAGGCAGATGGAGAGACGATGTGTGTAGTGATTGGTGATGTTTGATATCTTGCAGTCGGAATGGAGTGGGGTGATGGAGCGCCAGACGGGACAGATTGCAGAAGGCAGATGATGCCCGAAGGCGGGTGATGCCCGAGGAAGGTAAAGCGGCCAGCGTGGAAAGATATGAATGGCCCGATGACAAATTGTGTGGCGAGGTCGAGAAGGAGAAGGAGAGGTGGGGGAGAAAAGGAGGAGAGGGACTTTGGAGCAGAGTGGGGAAAGGTATAAGCGGCGAGAGCGTACGACGAGTTGTGTATACCCTTGCGTCAGAGTAATGAAGAAGGAATGAACGATGAGAGGACGGGGTGTCAGCTGGCTCGCTGTCTTTTGTAGTGCGTACGCCAGTTGATTACGTTTGGTCTTGGTGAGCTGCAGCTGTGCGGGTTTCAAGACAGGAGACGGACTGGGCACAGCCGCCGCGGGGATCTCGGGGATGGGTGATACCCCCGTCTGCCTTTGCCTTGCCTTGAGCCCCGTCGGTCCCTTGCTCTAGTCGTTTGGTAGCGAGGGCGCACTCCATGGTGATAAACTCGTTGAAGCCTCGGATCCCCCCTGTCCGCTGGCCTCTCCGGGTAAACAGTCATTATCCAAGAGATCGCAACTTGTGACCAGCCCCTCCCCCAAATCGCCCTTCGGTTGCCCCAAGCTGCTCACTGCTCGTAATCCATCCACATCCATCCTTGATCACCATCGCTCACCGCTTGTCGGCCCCTCCCCCCTGTGCCAGATGGTCAGAACATCAGATTGTCAGATTGAGGATCGCTCAGATGCGTTCCGCGGTTGTACCCAGATGCAGTAGAGACACGCCAATCAGTGTTTGGACACGCGCTCCCCACTCCCCCTTGTACTCGCCGCCTTCAACACGCGCCTTGCGCCCTGCCCTTCATCCCTCCACATCCCCCATTCGCTAGCATGCCCGTACGACCAAGGATGCAGATACTGTCCAGTCCTCCACCTCGGCCACAGTGCAGAGATCCTACCGACCTTCCTACACGAGCCTGCTCAGCCCCTTCCATGGAGCCATGACCGGGCGCTCCAGAGCACGCGCCGCCGTCACGTCCCCGCCCAGGCCCATGCCACCGGAACTCTCCACGCCGTCGAGGATTGTCTCGCGGTCCGACCACGCATTGTCAAGTGCACGTGCCAGCTTGTCCCGCAGAGTTACGACCGTCTTCTGCAGATGGGAAGCGAGATCGCGGTGCGGCGACGTTGCTAGTGGGCGTAGGAGGGACAGCGCCTCGGCTGCGTGTCAGCTTTGCGAGGACAGCGTTACGTACCGCTCTTGTCGTCGACACGCTTGACCAGACGTCCTATGCTTGCCACAAGGTAGTCATACTCGTCCACTGTGCCCTTGCGTCCAGCCTGCCGTCTCTTAGACGGCCTGTTCTTCGAGCGCGCCGTTTGCCTGTCGTTAGCGCCGTCACCTACAGCCCTTGGCATGCGGATATCCCCCCCCCGCTCCCCTAGATACCACACAGTGGAGTCGAGGCTGTGGCCGATGGCCGGGTTCTGCGGCTAATGCGGAGAAACATAGCGCAAGCCGGCCAATTGTGGCACGTATTCCTTGAAAATCGCTCATTCCTAGTCATGGAAACTCACCCAGTCATGCGGGTAGATTGCGAAAAGACGGTCGTGGGCGCAACTGTGTATCGCGTAAAGGCTGTTGCTACCGTAGTGGCATTGGTCGCCACGTCCACATTCTCCAGCTCTACATCGTTCTCCACAAGGTAGAATGCGTCTGTGAGTCAGGCATTCGCTCCGCGGGATCGACGCCGCTTAGGCTAAGCCGCGTTACTCACCAGGGTCTGTCCGCCGAATGTGCCGGAGGTCATCAAGTCGCCGCAGCTCCTTGTTCAACTGCTCGTCCATCTCGTCGAACGTTTCAGTGAGCGTCTCTTCTGCCTCCTCGAGTGCCGGAGTGATGAAGTCGTCAACCAGATCAGGGCGAGCGTGCCGTGACGCCTGATATCAGTGAGATTCTGCATGGGAACAACACAACACGGCCAGCACGTGTTCACTGTCCATATCCTGGGATCACTCACAAGACGATAAGCCTCTGCAAACTCGCCACCTCGGCTCAACACATCAACTGCGGCATCCACATCTTCCGCGTAGTCGACCAGGACCTGACCTGCCTCAGCATGCCGTCCTCTTGAGGATAGATAGTCGGAGATACGTTCCACCATTGAAGCGATGACGTCTGGAGGTGTGTCGAGCTCGCGTGCAAGGGTAAATACCTCCCGCCAAGCATGCGCTTTTTCGTACGCCTTGAGTGCCTTTTCGCGCCGCCCACCAAGGGTATATGCTGGGCGTCAGCGGTGAAGGGGAACTTGAGCCAGTTTTCCTCCCTTCGTTCCCGAATAGATATCCGGTTTCAGCACTCAGAAGACACTCACAGATAGCCGCATCGTGGAAATCGCGCCGGTCATACAGGTAGTCGCCATACAAATCCCGCACCGTGTTCAGCTCTTCCGTGTCCGCGTACAGGTTGAAGGCCTCATCCCACAGTTCGTATCGAGAGAGATACGATGCTGCGTCATCGAACCGCGACGGGCCACCAGCGTGGAGGTTGCGCAGCGCGCTCTCGCGGCGCCCTAGGTGATCGTCGATGCGGAAACGCTGCTCGTGGGTGTCCAGTGCGCGGAGTTCGCGCAAGAACGGGAGGTACTCTTTGGGGTCCTGGCGTCAGCTCTGATGAGGCAACCTTGATAGCTCAAGATCAAGCGCAATGCTACAGGCTAAATGGCCACCCACCTTCTGCGAGTACTGCGCAACCATCAGCACAAGCTGGAAGTCGTACATTCCCAGTGCGACGTCAAAGAGCTGGTTGACGTTTGACAGGAAAATGATGTACTTGATGGCCTCCTGAGCAATCTCGGGATGTTCCTTCTGCACATGGAGCAAAACACGGAGACCGGCTTCGTAGTCGGGCGGCTGCTTGCACAAATGGGTGGTGAGGATCGTCTCGACGTACTTGACGGTATCCTCTTCGACGAGGACACGAAGAGCATCGCATACGTCGTTTACCTTGGTCGCCGGAACAGATGCGCGACCCACGTCGCGCTTCAAGTCCTTGTACAGAACGACAGAGGAGTCATCAGAGCTGCTGTCAGCGGTCCTGCTAGGGAGCTAAGTAAGACGGCTCACTTCAGCTGCGAGACGAAGAGATTGAGGTAGTCAGGCTCAGGGATCTGCTCGAAGAAAGATGGGAGCGCATCCATCATCCGCTGCGGAGCGAGGTCGTAGAGAATGTTGAGGTCGAGGCGGTGCTTCCGGCAGGTGAGGAAAGCAGAACGGTATTCGCCCCTGCCCGTCAACTTTCACCCTCTTACTTATGGTTTAGCTGGACTCACGCGAGGATGTCCCTTCGCACAACGGCGAGCACTAGTGGGCGTGGGTACACAGTCTCAAGGTTACCGCGGGGCATCTGGAGCACAAGCGCCATGTTGCTTGGACACGCGGCCACAGTGAGAGCGCCGCGCTCAATGCGGCGCTCGTCCCACTCGCGCTCCTTGATGGTTTCGAGGTTCTCGCCCGCCAAAATTGCAGCAACTGAGAACAATGGCACATAGTAGCTTCGCTGGGTGGTGGTGTAAATGCAAAAGTCGGGAGTGAGAGTGAACGACGTCACGCCGCTCGCAAGTAGCTCCGACTCCCGACCCGAGAGAGAGCCAGCATGCAGCCGGCCACTGTCTGAAAGGGCAAACACGAGGCGAGTCTCGGCCGAGATCTGCAACGCCGTTGGGCGGCACAGCGTCACAAGGACGCCCTGCGCCTCGTCCACTTTTGTCAGCTTTTCTTCTAGCGTACTAAACCACTTACCGCTGCGGAGAATGCCGTGCCGATCTACCACCAAGAATCCCGCCTCGCGCTCCCACCGAACCCAGTCGGTGTCGTGCAGCACGCTGGCACTGTCCTCATTAGCGTCCGCTGTGCGCAGTACCACGCCGTCCGGGCCGTTGCCCCAGAACAGGGCTGTCACCTTCCCGTCTCCGCCAAGTGCTACTTGCTTTGGCACAAAGTCGCCGGCGGGCGCCAGGTTGCGCTCCCACCGGAGCTTGGACCCGGATACCGTTCCACCAGCGCGCAGGCGCGAGGCGCCAGCCTCGGGAAGGGAAGTGTTGAGGTCCCAGATTTGCACCATGCCGGTAGTTGTGAGAACGGCAAGGGCGTCCTCAGATGGAGACATGCTGACGTGCATGGCCTGCGCCGAGAGAGAGAGTTGGTAGGACGACATCGGCGGGGGGGTGTTCTGCGTGCGGAAAGGCGTGACCAGTAGGCGGTCTGAGGTTAGCTGCGAGCAAATTCTAGCTCACCTCCATCAACCACTGCGACGGTTGCCGTGTCCTCTGGTATCGGGAGGCGAGCGGCGTAAGTGTCCCATACGAACGAGCGGACCTGGACGCTGTCTGGTGTCAGCTCCGCAACAACCAAGTAACGCACCCTCGTCGATGAGGTACAACGCCATGGGTACTTCGGGGTGCCAGCGGACCGCAACGAAGCGGCGCGCTCCGACAATTTCCTGCTTAAGGTAGTAGTGGTAGTTCTTCATCGTCCAAAGTTGGACGACGTCTCCTTCTTCCCGGCGGAGCCAGACAGCGAGCACGTCGCTCTCGGCATTCCATGCCATGTCGACAACATGCCCACTTTCCCAGCTCTTCTTGGCCTCGCGGAGCTCAAATCCACCGTGCCGCAGGCCATTGCGCTCCAGCATCGCCACATCCCAACGCCCGGGCCGCCCCTCCCCGCCTCCCTCATACCCGTACCGAACAAGGCTAGCGATGACGTTCCCGACCGGTCGCCAGGCTATCGGGCCTTCCAGTCCGGCAAGTGCCTCGCTCGTCGCGCTCAAGCGAGGCTCGAAGCCGCTCGCCGCGTCGCGACTGTACACTCGCACCTGGCGGCGTGCACCACCGGACGGGTACGGGTCCAGGCTGGAGACGGCGAAGAAGCTGGCGTCGCCCTTGAACGTGATGCGCGGGAGTCCATCGTCGGTGGGATGGGCAAAGGCCTGGGGCTTCGGTACCTTGGCCGACTCCTGTGCGGCGAGGAGTGCCTTCTTTCCCAGCGAGCCGTGGAACTGCGTACCTTCGCTTCCCCATCCGACATTGATGAACTTGTCCTCGCCGAAGTCGTCTGAGCGCAAGGGCCTCTCGTAGATTGTGTCGAAGGTTCTCGTCATGCACACGAGGTTGTCCTCGCCTGGCGTCAGCCATGTCCAAGTGTGAGAGCTAACCAGTAACGAGCACGAGCTGCTCGTCATCGGGCGACCACGCAGCCGCCTTGATCCCGCTGTCGATGCTTCCCACGACGTCGACCATCATGCCTACCTCCGGATTATCGAGCTGGAGCACCGCAATATCGCCTCCCGCCAGAAGGACGATGACGCTTCGGTCATCAGCGAAATACTGGACGCTGAGCGTCTGCGGCGCGCCCTCGGGCAGCGCGAACGGCGCCAGCACAGGCGACGAGAATGACGCCACCACCTGATGTAAGCTCAGCTCAGCCAGTTCAGCTCACCTCTGCAAAAGCTCCACCATCCTCCAGCCCCTCGAGGCGCACAATCTCCACGTGCAGTTCCCCTTCCTCGATACGCTCGACCGCGGCGTACACATTTCCGCTCTCGGGGTCGATGCCAAGTGCTGCACCGCGCTGCCCAGGTGAGGACGCGGCCACCGACGCTACCTGCACAGTCGTTGGAGTGAGGCTGCGCATGTTAGTGGATAAGTGCCAAGTGACAATGTGTAACGTCAGTGCGGCAACTCTGTACGGAAATTATGTATGGAAACTGCTTTCGGTGTTGACGTTGTGCCTGGAGATAAGGGTGTGGGGCTAATTATGCTAGTCAATTTGATCCCGCTAATGCTCTCTTCAGCTGACGTCGGCGAGCCGCGAGGTGTCACTCACGACGCCGACATCACTTGCAATCTCCCCCTCGAACGCCGCCACAATGACCGTCATGTCGACCGTCAGAGAGTAAGCTATCGAATGTCGATGCAGCTGATGCAGACAAAATCTCTACCTTGACCCGTCTATCCGCGACTGGGTGCTGGTGCCCATCACCGCGATCATGGTGCTCGTCGGCATCCTGCGGCACTATGTGACCGTGTTGATGACGGGGTCGCCACAGAAACAGCCCAAGGCGGCGGTGCGCGAGCAGTGAGTGCGCCTGGGAAGGCAGACTTGGATTGGGTAGGCGGAGTACTGTCTTTCAGCCGTCTTACCTTCCGTGTCCCCATTCGACCGGGGTATTTGCAGCTGCAGCGCTCATAGTTGAGGCTGCGACTGCCGTATCTTCTAGCCCATGCGTTTCTTCAATCTCGCTGTTGTCCTCCTGCTCTCGCTCACTTCAGACGCGGACTCGCCCGCTCGCAGCTGCTGCGCCAGTCTGCTCCCCTCTCTCCACTCCACCCGGAGCAGTACCGCGCACTCTCGACGAGTACCGCCCAGTCTCTTGCTTCCGGGGAGTACCTCAAGCCTGAGGTCTCGACGGACAGTCCACAGAACCCCTTTGACCCATCCAACATGGACACGATGATGGAGGGCATGAAGAAGCAGGCCGTCATGATGGTCCCCAACATGCTGATCATGCAGTACATCAACGTCTTCTTCTCAAGGTACATCCTGAGTGCGTGTCCTCCTTGAGCCTGCATCATAAGGAGGTAGCTGACTCCAGTCAAGCTCCCGTTCCCCCTCACGCTCGGGTTCAAGAGCCTATTCGCTCGCGATATTGCCATGCCTGATCTGAATGTGCGCTGGGTCTCCGCGTTGTCGTGGTACTTCCTCAACCTGTTCGGCCTGAACGGCGTGTTCAAGCTCATTCTTGGCCAGGAGAATTGTGAGACCTAATATTGACGCAGACTGACGCCAGCCGCGACGGATGCGCGCGACAGCAACGCCATGGCGATGCTGAGCGGGGCGGGCGGCCCGCCGACCGTCGGGCCAGCGGCTCCAGACTTCACAAAGTTGTACAAAGCTGAGGTTGAGAACCTCGCCATCTCGGACGGGCTGTACAACTGGGTTGCAGACGGGGTCGAGGACCGTGTCCTGCAACGCTGGGGAAAGCTCTAATGCATGACATTGAATCTAACATCCGCCCGTGCAGTATCCGCCTCCGCCGAGGTTGCATCCGAAGCAGCTCAGTGCGCGGTACCCTTGGCTAGCGAGCGTGAGGTTCAAGATACTCAGTACGCCCTCGCCTAGCACAAAGCCCGAGGCAACGACGATCGTCAACAGCGGCGTCTCACCGGTGCGGGAGGCACGCGCGGTGCGGTAGGCGATATACCCGCCGATCAGGCGGGCGAGTGAGAAGGACGGCGAGTTGAGGAAGCCGATGGCGAAAGCAATCCCTGATGGCAGCGTAGCCACACAAGCGGCGATGGTGGGGTTGGGCGAGCGCGCAAGCGTGAGCCTGACGATGGAGATCAGGCTGAACGCGCCCCCGAACATGATCATGAACGGCACGACCATGTCAGGCAGTTTCCCGTTATTGAGGAGGCGGGCGAGGCTGAGCCACACACCTGCGCTGGGCACGGCGAACTCCGGCCCCGGGATGGTGTACACTGACGTGTAGAACTTGTAGGCTGCCGAGCTGACGAAGACGCTGGCGAGGGAGCCAACGAGCTGTCCGTAGAACTGCGAGCGTGGGGATGCTCGGAGGAGGTGTCCGGTCTTGAGGTCCTGCATGAGGTCGCCGGCCTGCTGGGCTCCTGCCTCAGCGACACCACCAGCAATCACATTCGCGACGACATTGCCAGGCTGCAGCGCTGCGAAGAGGAGCTGGGAGATCTTGCCAATACCAGAAACCTAGTATCAGCTTCTGGAACGAGCAAAACAAAACTCACCGGGTTGATGTCGGTCTCACCGAGTGCTCGGACTCCAATAAGTGAGAGGATGGACGCCAGTACCAAAGCCAACGCCGTCGCCCAGGGGTGGATCCCATCCGTGCCAAACACGTACCAAACCCCCCAGACACCAAGCACGCCACTCGCCGCCAGACCGAGCATGACCCATGAGGTGGGCACGAGGCGCTCGGGTGGCTCGCACTCCGGCTCACCATCCATCGGCATATCCATGTATCCGTCGCGCTCGGCGGCCTCATCCGGGCTGTCAGGCGTCGTGAAGACATGCGCACGCGCCTCGGCGGCCTTGCGTCGTGCCCATAGGTTGGCCACATACTCAACAGTGACAGGAATGAGTGATATGATGCTCTCGGCAATCATGATAGCCAGCGCGACCCAGAGGATCCAGCCACGTGCACCGTCCGTGTTGCTGCCGACGCGGCCAGGTGCCCAGCCATTCTTCTTCGAGAGCGGGGAGAGGACCGCCCAGCCCACGAGCATACCGATGTTCATGGATACCGTGACGGGAAAGCCCATGATAATCCCTTGCCCGATGTACGAGAGCGACGGAGTGAACCACCACATCCACCGGGCCGCGAGACTGGTCCCAAAGGGCCAACTAAGGAGATCGAACACCGGCAGCGCAAACGTCACGGGAAACATGAATGAAAGAAGCTGGGGTTAGCTGTGGGAAGCTCACAGGCTTACTGTGATTGCTCCGCTGGCGGCAAAGCTCCAGCCGAGCGCCCACCACCCTGTACCGCTGACCGCATCTTCGTCTTTGCCATCGGCCTCGTCTCCGTCATTCTCGTTTGTCTGGAGGCGTTCGTACCGCCCTCCGGACCTGTTGGTTACGGACGCGGCGGAGATCCCCTTGATGGCTGGCGCGCGGTGGAGAAGGGCAATCAACTGCGCTGTAGCAGTGCCGGAGGGAAAGACGAGCTTCTCTTTGATGATGACCTGATTACGGAGGGGGACTGCGAGGAAGACGCCGAAGAACGCAACAGCGAGGCACCAGATCACGAGGTGCCAGTAGGACAGCACTATGGGATCGCGTCCATCGGCTTCCTGGCTCATCATCCCCAGTGCTGGAATGATGCCCACTAGGCCCGCTGCCAGGGGCATAGTGCCAGTCGCGACTGCGGTGGTCTGGATGACGACGTTCTCCGACGCTGTCAGTGGGCGGGTGGTCGGGAAGAAGCGCGGGAGGACAGCTGGAAGCTTGAAGACGGCGAAGCCGAGAAGTGCGGATTGAAGGGACATCATCGATACCCAACCTGGGATTAGAGAGCACTTAAGGGAACCTTACCTGTCTGGAGACCAAAGTACATGTTCGTCATACATAGTATGACACCGACGGCCAGGCCCACGATGACGGCGCGGGGGGTAAAGCAGCCCTCGAGGACGGGAAGGTCGTAGATGCTCTCTTCGTCAGCCGGGGCAACATGGTAGTCATAGTCGCCCGTGACAGGGTGGGATCTGTGTGAGCTAGCTAGTCGTAGTTGAGCTCGTACTGTGAGGGGTTCATCGTGCGCTCCCCAGACTCATGTGCGATGGGTGTTGGGCAAGAGCAATCGTAACCCTGGCGGCTGATGGCTGTCCAGTGACTGACCTCATGAATGCGGACCCTGCCTTGGGTTCTATTACAAAGCACAGTAATAAGAATGGCTAATCCACAGCCTTAGTGGCGCCAATGTTGACACGCCAGTGTTGACACCACAACATCATGGACGAAGACGAAGAGACGGCGACCCCGGGTGTCGCAGACCTCGCTTCTGCCATAGCTCCCACCTGTCCTGAGCTTGGCCGGCTCGCACAGTGGTCCGTCTCGAGCCACAAGTACGGCTTTGGCGTGGACAACCTGCGTGATGACAACGAGGGCACATTCTGGCAGTGAGTTCCACTCCCCCCTACCTCTACTCGGAACCCGCGCGTTCATGTGCTGATGGGAGGTCTGAGGGGCCTCAACCGCACGCCATCGACCTCTCCTTTCCCAAGCGCGTGTTCATCTCTGTACGTTCCCTTTTCCTCGCCGGCGTGACATATCCCATTCCTTTCTCCCCCATTGTTGACCGTAGTCCATCGCCTTACTTACAAGCCACCGAAAGGATGACTCGTATACGCCGTCCAGGCTCTCTATCCGCGCTGGGACCGGCGTGCATGACCTCCAGGAAGTGAGGTACACCGAATTCCACAAGCCTGACGGATGGATCGTCATTCCCCTCCGGCCAATGGACGCCGACGGCGCGATCGAGGGCCCACCGATCCCCACGCACCACCTCCGCATCGTCATAGTAGCCAACCACATGAACGGCAAGGACACGCATGTGCGCGGTCTCAAAGTCTTTGGGCCTCCTGAGTAAGTCATGTGATGGTCCACAAACTCACACCAGACCAGTGGCTAAGTCTCTGGATGAGGTGGTTGAGGAATTGCCAGACGGACCAGCGCTCGTCGAGCTTGGTCAGGACCGCTCGAGAAGTTTCCGCAGCCTAGAGTTCCGTATGTACGACGGCATCCGATAATATTCATCACTGTACACCACCATGCAAAAGTCACTATGCTAATTTAACCTAAACACGCTCGTAGATGTACAGGTAAGCGAGGGAGCGCATCTCCTCGCCGCCGCTGGGGGCGGCACGCGCGACCTTTTCGTCGTTGAAGAGAATCCACTCGTCCTGCGGCTCAGAAGAGTCGGGGACACCGGCCTGCGGCTGACGTATCGTGGCGACGTAGTGGCCAGAGTGCACCGACGGGCCTTTGTGCGAGATGAAAGCTTTGAGACGGTAGTTGGCCGGTAGGATCGCGGACCCGCCGACAGCGGGGGTGGCGGAGTGTCCTGGGCCGGTCACTGGCGCAGCTTCCTCACCCATGTCATCTGGGTTGGAGAAAAGCCACTCAACAGCCGCGTCCGCATTTCCGGCCTGCACCAGTCAGTAGCTAATCGTAAATCCACTCACAGTCTCACGCAGCGCCTTGCGCGCCTGGGCCGGGGTGAAGCCCATCTCAGAAAGCATTAAGACCTGCTCCGCCGGCGGCTCGGGGCCACGGGCCGCACCGCCGATGGGCTGGAGAGGCGTGTCTATGTCAGGGTCATCCATGTGTTCGAAGAGCCAGTTCATAGCGACCTCGGGGTCAGAGTTGCCGGTTGCGAGGAGTGCCTTCTGGCAACGGATAATCGGGAAGCCCATCGCCTCGAGCTGTGCCATGGCAGCGACGTTGAACTGAGGCTGGGCCGCCGCCGCCTCGTCGTCCAACTCAGCCTCACCGGGCTGGCGACCCGCACCATGATACTTGTCGAGATTCAGTTTGTCGGGAACATGCACTGGTACATCTTCCGGTCAGCTGGTATGGTGCACTTCAGGTAACTGACCAAGCTTGGTGGGCATCCAGTTGACGAGCTGGAACTTCTTCATGTGAAACACGAGGAGGTCGGGGTACGTCGCGAACTTGGTGGTCCTGTGAGTCAGATACCAAAGTCTGGAACGCGGCTTACTTCTCAGCGCGGACCTTCTTCTTACAGGTACCGCACGCATAGTCGGCGAGCTCCTCGGTAGCGCAGAGAGCGTCGATACACGACTCAAGAGTGACTGGCTGGAAGTGCTTCTTACCATCCTCGCCAGTGCCCAGCTCAACCGCTTCGACGGGAAGTGACGCTAGGTCTACACCGTCAACCTTGTACCCGACTCTACGACATTCGTCGCACATGAGACGCTGTTCCATGCCAAAGCGGAAGATGTTGGTGGCCTCGAGCTCCTCGTTACGGCCCTGACGCTTGGCCTCTGTACGCAGACGGTCTAGGAGGTGCTGGAGGAATTCCTCCGAGTCCTGCTGGCGCATGGTCGAGAACTCCTCGTGACCCTTGCCAATGAGTGCCTTGAACTGGGCTGGACGGATACCCTCTTGGAACTTAGGGGCTTCCGCAACTTCGAATTCGCTGTGCGCGATTGGAGGGGCGCGAGCCGGCACCGAGTAACGCCCAGAGAGCAACCCGTCCGCGAGCTTGAGCATTTGGCATTCGAGGCAGTCGGCAGGTAACGGTTTCTCGCAAGTCTGGAAGTGGTGCTGCGCCTGCTCAGTGAAGTACCGCTCGCGAAATGCAGGCAGGGAGAAGATGCCCTGCATGACCGACGCCATGTAGCAGCTGTTTCCCAGGTTCTTCAGGCCCGTAAGCGCCTTGCCAAAGACGGGTTCTAGGACCTGGCCGTCGTCGCCAGTCATCGAGAAGTCGAACTTGAGGTTGTGTTCCAGTTGCTGTTATCAGCAAAGTGGGGGGAACACCAAAGCTTACCAACTCAGTCATGGACTTCTCTGTCTTGGACTGGCTGAGCATATTCACGCCAAACGTCGAGAGATGCGAAGCAAGGAGGGGGTCAAGCTTCGCATCGTCGCATGAGTAGCAGTAGATATCACCGCCACCCTCAGGTGTGATTGTGCCGAGCTTGACGCCAACGGCGTGTCCAGTCTGGTGGAAGTGCTGGAGCGCGTGACCGTTGCCACCAAGGCCACCGTACTGTTGGCGGCCACAGTTGACAAAGCCACAGGTCAAGCAAAGCCACAGGTTGGACGTGAGGTCGCACTCAACGCATTGCAGGGAGACTGATGTTAGCTGACGATGCATATTCCTTGACGCACCTTCCCCGGGGACAATCAGAGGCACCTGCTCCAGGGTGAGAGTGTGCTCGCAGGCTACAATCTCCTCTTCCCACGCCTTGACTTCGGACTGCTGGGCCGACGAAAGGGCAGTCATAATCCCCTCGACGGTTTTCTCGACCTGGAGTTAGCTTGAATGGCTGACTCATGAGCTCACATTCGGATGGTCAGAATGAACGACCTCGCCAACTGGCGAGCACGCAAAGCAGCGGAGCGACGTCGTGAAATTGTACAACTCGTCGTCGCTCGGCGCGGTGATCGCCAACTTCTTCATTGGCGGCTCACTATCGGACTGCGGGTCAGCACCGCCACCGTGAAGCTTACGCGTTGCGTCTGCTCCTTACGCGTGCGCTTGATGACCACGCCGAGAGGGTGCTCGCGTTTCTGCGAGTGGAGGTACGCGTGCTTGCGCTCGCTACTACACCCGCCGTTGAAGCATTGAAGGCAGACTAAGATGCCCGCAGAATCATCCTGTGGTTAGTGGAGAAGGCTAAGGCGCTTGCTTGTCCGTCGAAGCAAAGGGTGCATTCCTCGCTGCTGTCAGCTCCATCAGTGGAGGCGAGCTCACCGATGAACCTGCTGAGAAGGGCTGGGAGGTTTGAGAGAGACTGCGAGCAGTTCAATGTGCCCACAAACCATATTGATAAGAGTGAGAGATCAAGGAGAATGAGAATGAGAATGGGTTGTTGACAGTGCGCTCGCACCGTTCGCCCTCCCCCAACATCTGTCGATCCCACCAATGACGTCGTGCTTATTTGATCCTTTCACTTACCTCAGGCGGGACATTGGTGGAGGTCGACTCGCCGCTGAGCTCCTCCATCTCCTTGACTTCTGAACTACTACGCGTCCGGGGCTCTCAACTCTGGGCAGCTTGGATCTACACGCTGTTACCATACGAGCTCAGAGTGCTCAGAGCACCGTCGCCTATTGCCATGACCCCTCACCATGCCTTTCTAACAGAGGACGATGAGGTGGACGCGTTCATTGATGGTGAGTCCTGCCATCAACTCGGCTAATGATAGCGAACGACCGGCCAGCGTCGGCAGGGAATGCACGACGTCGCCTCTTCGGGGCGTTCTTGATTTTTGGACTACTGAATAATGGTAAGCTAGAGTGCTTAACTGGAGCTTACCAAGTGCTCTACGTGATTATCCTCAGTGCGGCGCTTGACCTCGTGCCTGCCACAACGCCAAAGGGCATCGTCGCGTTCTTCAACATCTTTCCAGCGCTTATCGTGAGACTTAGTTTGTAGGGGAAACTAACAGCAGGCCAAGGTGTGCTGGCCGCTTATCTCAACTGGTCATATCCAATACCGGCGCCGGGTCGGCTTCTGCACAGCTATCAGCTTCAGTGGGATCCTGACCGTGGCCGTTTCACCCAAGGTGGGCGGGCGCCTGTTCGGGATTGCACTCGCATCTTTCTCGAGTGGATTGGGTGAACTTACCTTCCTCCAGCTCACCACCACACTGCCGACACGGCAGGCGTCCAAGACGGCTGTCGGCGCCTGGTCCTCGGGCACGGGCTTTGCTGGTGTTGCTGGCGCCGCACTGTGGTGGCTTCTCCGAGGTCTTGGTGTGCGGCGTGGACTGAGTATCTCATCAGTCCTACCACTGTTCTTCCCGCTCACGTACAAGTTCGTGCTCCCGTCGTGGGATGAGCTCGGCGCTACACCGGCCTACCGCCCTCTCCCGACTGATGAAGATGGCGGATCGGAGGTGGAAGAGACGATAGCATCTGGAGCGCTCGGGCAGTACACGCCCAAAGCCTACCTGTCGGCGGCAGACAAGTGGGAGCTCTTCAAACCCCTCGTACTCCGGTACATGGTACCTCTCTGCTTCGTCTACATCGAGGAGTACGTTATCAATTCTGGCGTCGCCCCAACACTGGTCTTCCCGCTGCCCACACACGGACCCTGGTCCCTCCTCTTCAAGAAACCGCGTGACTACTACCCATTCTGGAGCCTTACCTGTTAGTTTTCTGCGTCGCATCGCAACTGACCGCAGACCAGACCTTTGTGTTCATCTCGCGCTCAAGCCTCAGCCTCGGGATCCCACCCATCCCACGTGATCTCCTCCCCATCCCCACCATCATCCAATTCTTCGTCCTCGTCCTCCTCATCCTCCAATCCAAGTTGTTCTTCTTCTCCACGCCTGAGTACACGCCCCCCGCGCCCGAGCCGGCTACCGGTGTCGACCGCTCCATCACTGTCGTGTTCCTCCTAACGTGCCTTGAAGGGCTGTGTGGTGGAGCAGCGTACGTCAACACCTTCTATCATGTGGGACACGAGGGTGGGGACGATGGGGATGGCGACGGTTCTTCTCCCGAGGAGGCACGACGAAAGATGGAGAAGGAGTTCCGCATTGGAGCAACTGGTGCTTCCGACTCGACAGGCATCCTCATTGCGTCTCTTGTGTCCATGCCGCTGGAGATTGCGCTGTGTAGCGCCCAAGTCAAGCAGGGGCGCGACACGTGTCGCAAGCTCTAGCACTGTAGCATAGTAATCATGTCATGGCAGCTCTACATACATTCCCTCGTTGGTCAGCACACTAGTTGTCATAGATGGGCTTCGAGGTAAACATGTCGACCTTGGGCTCAGTCTTGACCGCCTCCTTGCCGCTGCTGTCAGTAAAGTACTGCCAGGGATAACTGACTAGATGCGAGGCGACTCAAACATGTCGACCTTGACAGGGATCTCAAAGCCAGTGGAAGCCTCCGAGAGGTTGACCTTGACGCCGTCCTGCACAGGGGTGGGAGCAGCAGCCTTCTTGGCGCCAGGCTTGCCCCACGAGCCCTTGGAGGCGCCGGCCACCTTGGGGGTCTCCGCCGCGGGAGTAGCCTTGAGGGTGATGGTGGCGAGGCGGCCGCTGTACGTTAGCAGAGTAGACTATCGTAGACTCACTCGGGGATGAAGCCAAACTCCATGCGGCCCTCAGCGTCCTTGGTGCCCTGGCTGATGTAGAAGCCCTTGCGCTCAAACTGGATAATGTCCCACTTCTTGAGGTTGGCAACCTCAGCTGACGCGAGCGCAGGGGTGCGGTACTCGGTCTTGGGGTTGACAATGCTGGAGAGGTCGTCGGCCTCCTCCATCTTCTTCTTGGTGATCAGGTAATCGTACTCGATGAGCACGACGGGGACAAGGGGGTGCTCCTTGGTGGGAGCGGCGAGCCAAGTAACCTTCTTCGACGTCTTCTTAAAGTCACCCTCGAGATGCAGCTTGAGAGTGACGGCCTCCACGTCACCAGCAGTGTTGACCTTCTTGTCGGTGACATAGGCGTTTCCCCAGTCCATGGCAGTGATCTCCTCGTTCTCCCCAAAGCTCTTGGCGTCCTCCTGCTCAATGATCAGGTTGGACGAGAAGACGAGGTCCTTCTCGCCAACCTCGGGGTTCTTCTTGTGAAGAGGCCTCTTCTCAACGGTCTCAGCATCCGTGTCCCGGCCCTCAACCTTGACCGGCACCATCTTCTCCTCGGCAATCGCCCAGTAACGGGGAGCGATAGGGTCGATGACGCGCTTGTTGACAGTCCAGATGCCGTCCCACTCCAGGAGGAGGAGCTGCTGCGACGCGCCCTGTCCGATAATGTACTCCTTGAGGCCCTTGACAGTCATGCCACGTGAGCGGATGCCACGGACGGTGGGGAAACGCGGGTCGGCCCAGCCAGAGACAACACCCTGCTCAACGAGGTACTTGAGCTTGCGCTTTGAGAGCACGGTGTACACAAAGTCGATACGAGAGAAGTCGAAGATCTCGATGTGGGGGAAGCCGAGCTTCTTGATGAACCACTCGTACTGCTCGTGACGCGCGGCGTACTCGTTAGCACGGAGTGCGTGCGTCACGCCGTCAATGTGGTCGATAACCGGGCACGCGAGGTCATACATAGGGTATGCCTTGTACTTGGTGCCAGTGATGTGGTGCGAGCCCTCAACGGCGCGGTAGATGACAGGGTCGCGCATCACACCGTTCTTGTGCTCGTAATCGATCTTGGCACGGAGCGACCACTCAGGAGCCTTGCCGTCGCACATGTCCTGGAAGAGCTTGAGGTTCTCCTCGATGGAGAGGCCACGGTTCTTCGAAGGGATAACAGCGCGGCGCTGCTCCTTGACAGTCTCGGCGTCCGTGTTGTCCATGAAAGCGTCACCCTGCTTGATGAGCCTGATGGTGTGCTCGCGGATCTTGTCAAAGTGGTCCGAGGTGTGGACGACCTTGTCAAACTCGACTTCAATCATGGCCAGGTCCTCCTTGATCGCATCCTCGAACTCGCCCTCCTCCTTGGACGGATTCGTGTCGTCAAAGCGCAGGATGTACTTGCCCTTGTACTTGTCGGCGAAGAAGCGATTGAGGATAGCCGCCTTGAGGTGGCCGATGTGGAGATACCCAGATGGCTCCGGGGCGAAACGGACAACGACCTTGCCCTCAACGGCGTTGGGGAGGACGGCCTCAATGACCTCCTGGCGCTTGACCTTCTTGCCCTTGTCCATGTCGGAGCGGGCCTTGTTGAACGACTCAGCGATGTTCTTCGGCAGATCCTGCGTCTCAAACTGCGTGTACCAACGAGCCAGGTGGGGCCGGCCGGGAATCTTGACTGAGCCTGCCGCCGACTTGTTGGAGCGGATCAGACCCCAGATAAGCGCATCATTGTAGCCGACCTGCACGCCGCCGAAGTATGTGCTACTGTCAGATCGTGTGAGAACATCCAAGGCCCTACCGGTAAGCAAGGTAGTCGTCAAGCGCGTCGAGGATCTTGGCAACCTCGGCAAAGGGAGTCTCACGGTCGAGCTTGGCTGGGAGCTCCGGAAGAGCGGGGCCGTCACGAGGGGAGTTGGCCTCCAGCTTGGCCGAAATGGTCTCGATGTCCGAAGAGCCGTCGAACTTGGGCGGGGCAGCAGGGTCAAGGATCCACTCCACCTCGATACCCTGGAAGGTCGCCGGGGCCGCGAGATTGAAGAAAGGAACAGGCGTGATAGGGAGAGCGATGGACATGGCGTGTGATGCTCTGTTGGTGTGCTGAAGAGCTTTTGTTGATGTCGTCGTCAAGATCAGCCTTTGGAATGACCTTCGCTCAGCCTCCACTTCCACGAGTGGAACATTTTGCTTCCGCCTCCGACCTCTGGAGGGGTCCCCACTGACTAACCTCCAAAGCCCCAGTGTCTCAATCTTGGACACGCTCCATCCACTACTGATGCACAGAATACAGTACAATGCATATGCGCGCTTGCTTAACGAGTTCTAGAAGTCCAATAGTCCCCGGGTATCCGCCCTGTATCCTCTTCGTCCGAATCGGATCTTCTTCCTGAGACTCGCGAGCTGGTAGCTGGTGAGTCTGTTGGTGATCTGTTACTGGCCCCTGTTGTCGCACCCGAAGGCCGCGAGTCACGTTGAACTGCAGCCTGCGTTACAGCGGCTGTCAACAGTGCCAACTCGTCCTGCACGCCGCGCGGCGAGGTTGGCGGTGTGGTGAGAGGTGTTCCGCCAGATGCGACCCTCATAGGGGATGGGCCTGGCAGCCGGAAGATGAGGCTCAGCGTGTGAGCTAGAGGAATGTTGAACACAAGTGGGACCCCAGAGCGTCCACGTCGAATTGGAGTGGAAGCGCGGACTGGCGAGCGAGAGGTTGCTGTCAAGTCAGCAGAAGGACACATATTAGCAGTCGGTACGTACACCTTCCTGGCAAGTCTTCCCCGTCATCCTCGGCCCATGGTACTGGGTGATCAGAAGCAATACTCCGGTATCGTGGTCCTTTCCCGTGACGGCGCTGACGTAACTGGTCGCCGCTCTCGATATCCAGGTCATCCTCGGCCACAGCCCTTGCTGGCGCCTCCGGCGGCAGGAGGAGGTCGTCGTAAGGGAATACGTCAGTCTTCGGCAGCGTCGGCGAGTAGTTGACAACATAGCACACAATCAAGGTCACGAGTTGCAGGAGGAAAATGACGAGATCAAGGAGGAGGACGCGGACCATGGAGGCCGGGTTCGCTGTTGTCAGTTCTACACAATAGTTTAGAGCTCACATTGCCCCACGAAGTCCAGTATTAGCCCTTTGGTATCATAACCACCTTCCCCATAACCCACGACATGGAAGAAAACGGCAGCGAGGTTGGTGGTCGCCACAAGGAACCAGAGCGAGAACAGAGATCGCGTCGGTTGAATCACTGGTGGTGCTCGAATGTCTGGAGTTAGCTCAAGCTGGTGACTGTGGACAAACGAATTAAAGAGAAGACGCGGCACAGCAGTACGAGCATGTTGGGGGCGTAGAAGTGCTGCACCAACGCGAGCGCCTGTAATGTGGTTGACATCTGCACATCAGTAACCCGTGACGTTACAGGCCCAAGCTGACTCACAGAAGCCACAGCATGACGCCGCTGCGGGGCGTACACCATGATCGGGGAAGCGAGGAAGGTGGTTAAGCCGTCAGGCGGACGTTTGGCCCGTCACGACGGCTGCTCGTGGGTGGCTTGGTGGAGGTGCGTCTCAGGTTTTGTGCAGCGTGACCTGCATTGTCTTGGGCTGCTGGGAAGAATAGGAAACAGACGCTCCTGGGGTAGTTGCACAACCGGAACGACGGGTCGGATAGTGCTAGAGATGAGATGGAGAGGGAGAGATGTCAATGATGACGGGCTATTAGGGCAGTCCATCGGTTCGGCGCGCGTGGAGGCCGTCAACTGGAGTGGTCTGCCAACCGATTCATTTGGTTCCGTCGCCGTCCCATCTGATCTCGCCACCCAACGCGTTTCCTTGAATGACTGACTTTGACTTTCCGTCAGCCCACGTAGCTTGTTGTTTACTTCAGATACCGCTCTTCGACTCCCACTTCCTATTCCCATCCGACTCCAACACCTCGTCGCTCTCATTCATCGGCTCCCTCACAATGTTATACACGAGTCGACTTTAACATACCACTGGCAACATCATTGCGCGTCCATCATGCAAGCAGGAAACGGGCGCGCACAGTCACGGTCCACGTTCGATCGGCGACAAACAACACCAGCCACGTTCTCGTCACCTACCACCTACCTCAAACCCGCTGTTAGCTCGACCCGCTCTTCCTCGATTACGGTCCCCTCACCAAAGACTGGTCCTCGCTTTAGGACAGTCCTGCACCCGGAGAGTCATGTTGACCGCGAGCTGCGTCAGAAGCTCCATAATTCACGTGCGCGTCTACAGTCGTCCTTCGATGCGATCGCCGAGAAGTACGCTTCAGTGCTCCCAGAGGAAGACGACGAGGTCGACCTTGGCAGCTTTATGATCTTGAGGGACAATGGGCATCTTAAGTCGATCGAACCACGCCCCTTCGCCGAGGGCAGTGACTACCTCGGTGAGGCGATCGAGGACGACCAGGACGGCATCCGCCTGGACGTCCTTCGTCTACAGTCCGATCCAGTTATCGGTCCAGAGCTGGTCGAGTTCGGTGAAGAAGAGGACGAGCTCGGCGACTGGGGGGACAAATCGGGTCTCGACGCACAGTACCCCGTTACCGAAATTGAGAATGAGTGGACTGTCGACGACCTCCATGACCTCGACGACTTCTTGCGAGCAGAGGCTGCCCGGCGTGAACGGTATGGTGAGCGACCGCTCCCGGAATTGGAGAACAGGGGTGTCCGGAGCAGCTCGCCGCTGAGGCGGTTAAGTCGCCTTGTTCTCGACACCTCTCCTGAAGGAGAGGGTATGGTGATGGATGAGAATGAATTGTCCCAAGGCGGTCATGTCAACTCTGATGCGCGCGAGAGAGTGAGTCAACCACCCTGGACGCACGTTGATCATTAGTACTTTCACCATCGTTCATCAACACCACCACCCACCACACACCATTGTGAATCGTGTTCATCTCCACGCCGTCGACGCCGTGTCCACCACTCAGACAACCGGCCCCTTGAGCATTCGCGTTCCACCCCAAATCTACATGGTGCCTACGCATCGTCTGCTCGACACGGACACCATCCTCGGGAGCGTTCTCAAACGGTCACCGGCTCGTCGCGCAACGCGTCGGGCCACATCGTCCAGGTTGAGGAGGTCACAACACGCGTTGTAACCGTTCAGGGCCAAGCCCAAGCTTCGCGCTCAAGAAAAGGCAAGGATCGTGCGCTACCTTTGCCGCCGTCGTGGGAGCGCGACCGTCAAGTGGCTTTGCCAGTGCGCCGACCTCCATTCTGGTCTTCTGGCCATCCTAGCGACAGCGGCCCTTCCTCAGCGCGAAGCATCCAAGAAGTCACGACTGTCCGTCGACGGGAGACCTGGGTCAGCCCATCTTCCTCAAGCCGACAAGTCCACGGTGAAAGAAGGACGTCACACCGTATTCAGTATCCAGCGCCGCTCTGGACATCACCACCCGCCGGCTCTTCTCTACACTCCTCTTCCACGCGAGGATCATCCCCCCTTGTTCGCAAGCATAATCGCTGTCACCAATTCGGATCTCACACCTTTCAACCCCGACACTCACCTTTCTCCGCTAGCGACGCGAATTCCAAACCGCGGTTCGCAGCTCGAGAAAACGTCCGAGACAACGACGAAACGTCTGCCGACGATCCAGGGGCCACGCCATCACCGAAGAAGCGGCGTCGCTCAGCGCCACCAAAACCACGTCCCAATCCAGTATTGCTATTGAGGTGTCTGCCTCTCTGGACAGTTCCCCCCGAAGGAACGCTTGGATACTCATCCAAGTTGAGCATTCAGGCCGGAAAGCCGAGGGTGTGCCACGCGTGCAAAAGTGTTTCTGGTGATCGTGCCCGCCTGGCCGCCTACTGCAGTGGTCGCGGACGACCTCATCTATGCGCCTTCTACGAGGAAGGCTTTGACACGACTGCGGAAGTGCTTGCCGTGGCCCGGGAATTCACTCCTTTACCGCCGACGGACCGCCTCAATTCCACGCAGGAAGTGGGTCGAGGTCGCTTGGATCAAAAGCGTCACTGCCGACTGTGTCTGGACGCTGGCGGCCAACGCAGTCGTCGTGCAGGAGACTGTCGAGGACGAGAACAGCGACGGCTTTGCATGCACTACAACGACGACATGAGCACACCAGAGGCCCAGCACCAGGCACCCGAACATATGGAGGCGGATTCCACACCGACACCGGCTCACCTGTCCCTCCCCCCGAAGGACCATCCGGGCTATAAGCAGAAACTGACCGTGATCAAAGGCGTGGTGCGGTGCTGTCGAGCATGTAAAGCCGCCGACGGCGAGCGCCGCACGCTGGCAGGGTATTGTAGAGGACGGGACCGCCCATGGCATTGTTCCTATTACGGTGCCGGTGGTACTGCAGTTGGTGTTCCACAGACAAGCGGATCCGACATGTCACTCCCCGATCTAGCAAAGTTGGAACCGGTCTCAACACCTACCCGCGCGCTGCTCCCGCCCATGGGCCATCCCGGCTACTCTCAGGAGCCACTAGTGATCGGTGACGTTATGCAGCAGTGCCAAGCTTGCAAGGACGCGGGGGGCGAACGCGGCCGTTTGGCAGGGCACTGCCGCGGTCGTGCTCACCCAAGCTTTTGCTCACACATCGAGAACGGCATCGTCCTCGACGTTGCGCCGGAGGCTGCCGACAGTGCACTAGTATCTGCCGACGTTGTACGAGAGCCGCCAACAGCTGTTCCATCCAGTGATCATGATGGCTACTTTCGCAATATCGCTTTGAGCAGGGGCACGCCGCGTTGTTGCCGCGCATGCAAGGGCGCAGGAGGCGACCGTGCTATACTGGCGGCGTACTGCAAAGGGCGGGTTCGGCCTACAATGTGTTTGCAATTGGACATTAAATACGGACCGTCAAGCATCAATGTGCCCAGGACTCTCAACGCGGTACTGGCGCAGGCAGTACCGCGCCCTCTATCGTCTGATCTTGCAGCTTTCTTCGAGGACAAACCTCCAGAAGACGGCGAACCGACAAAATCCACCGCTCCACCTCCCACAACGAGAAGATTTGTGCTCAGCCCCGACTCGTCCCGTTCCGACGCTGAGAACTCATCCAGCGACGATTCGGATGACGACCGGTTTAGTGCATATGAGTCACCCACAGCTGACAGCAACGTGGACGAGGGATTCGAGGACGATGAGGATGAGGATGAAGACCTCAGCGCCAGCGAGGAGGAGGCCAAGTACGCTCCGTCCGAAACGGATTCGGATGACTCTGTGCTCTCGACAGGTTACGGCGGCGCCCAACTCCTTGTGGATATCACCCCAGGCGTTGCAGCGAACTACACGCTCCCACCAGATGGCCGCAAGTTCTGTGATCGACTCGTCTTTCAGGAGGAAGGAGGCGCGTACAACATGGCAATGTGCCCCCGTTGTACTGAGGCGGGAGAGGAGCATGCGGATCGCGCTCTGTGGTGCCCCGGTCGTGAGAGGGGGCAAGAGTGCCCATTGCGACCAGGTACAGAAGTCAATCCCGAACCACAATGTGCAACGGCTTCACCAGTCAAGGAGCCATATGACCTGCTCACACTACCCCCAAGTGAATTGGTCGACGATCCTCTAGAACCGCAAAACGAAGACACAGGTATCCGAGGATACGATATCGACAACGTCACTCTTGACGACGTCACGTCCAAACAGGATGTCGAGCCACGTATTGGGCGATCACGCCGTCCGTCTTCTACTCCTTCCTCTCGGTCGGCAGTGCGTATCCTCGCCGCGCGGACCTCATCCTTGTCCGGCTCTATCAAGTCCTGTCCTGTTCGTGCGGCAATCGCGCCAAGTCAGCGGCACCCTGCGCCTGTCAGTGCAACAGGTCCAGCCCCGCGGACTGCGCATGTGGAACGCCACCCCCAGGCCCCTGCGGTAGCGTATAACCTCTCCCCCAAGCAAGGACCTACTGCAAACATGAAGAATGGAGCGAAGGGGAAAGCCAAGGTGCCCACTTTGGCCTCTTCCCTCTCACATTCAAGCTACACGTTACTGGCGCCCGGGCTGCCACGCAGTTCGTTCAGCCAGATGTTGCCACCCCCTCTGCCGCGCACAAATTCGGTCTCGTCGCGAGTCTCCAGCCTGTCTAATCGGCAGAATAACCACCGCGCGCCACGGACCACGCCGCGCAAGCGCTTCCACGATCCCGACTCGGACTCTGAGCCTGAGCTACCCGCTACAGCTCCCCGTGAGCGGTCGGCATCGGTGTCTTGGGAACCGCCGTTGTCGACGCCGCGCAAGAAGACGCGCTTGGAGAGACGCGCGGAGCGCGTGGCGAGCATGCTTGAAGACAACGGCAGCCTTGAGTGGGGGCTCGACCTCGAAGCTGGTGTCGAGGTAGCGCGCACCTTCCGCGAAGGCAGCATCTTACTGCCGGTGAGCGGGCGCCTGCAGTGCGGGGCTGGGAAAGGGGGCAAAAGCGCCACATGAAGAGAGGAATTGCAGATTCACTATTGTAGATAGCACACTCTGGAAAGACTCGGTAACATTGCTGTACACAACATGTACTGTATCACTTCGGTGCTACAAGAATACAAACTCCTTTCCTATCCATCTAAGCACGTCGCCGGATCTTTGTGCCGGTCATAAGGCCGCGCTGTCTGCCACGGCTGTCAACCCCAAGATACTCCAGTATGCTGGCCTCTTTCTGCACGGTCCGGGGCTCGGAACGGGCGATCTTGGTGACCCGCCGGTGGGCGGGGATGTCGGGGCTCGAGCCGATCTCGATCACCTCAAACGCGTGCTGGGGCCGGATCGGGCTAGAGCTGTCCACCAACAAGTGTGGCCTGGGGCTGGGAGCAGGGTCATCACGTGCAGTCATCTCCTCGTCGCTCATCTCACTCCATCGCTTCTTCCCTTTGTCCCGGTGACGCAGTGACTTGTTGTCGTCCATCTCGACAAGCTGCCCGTTCAACTCCCTCTCGGGAGATGTCCTCCCAGGGCCAAGCGCTTCCTGGTTCGCACTACCCACAACCGTGCGGGCGGATGCGGTGCGCGATGGACTGGCCGCCTTGGCTCCGCCCACGCCCTGGCGTCCAAAGTACTTGCTGCTGGTGGCAGGGCTTCTGCGTCCCATCTCACTCTGGTGCTCCATCTCCCTACCGGGTTTGCGGGATGCCTTGGGCTTGTCCAGGTCGAATGAGAAAGTGCGCGCAGTAGACGACCGCGGTAACGAGTCGTCGAGCAAGAATGCGTGTGCGGTGGTTGTGCGGTTCCGCGGAGGAGAGGGGGAGCTGAAGCTGAACGCGCGCGCGGTGGTTGAACGCTTCTCACGGCCGTCATTCATGTCGTCGAGTAGCGAGTCGAGCGTCGGCGTCTCAACTTCGAGCTCTAACGTGATGTCGATAGGTTCCGGATTGGGCTGAAATCCAGGAGGACTGGATAACACTGCTGCTTCACTCCGCGGAGTATTGCGGCCTGTTGCTGCTGCTCGCAGCGCCTCGTTCTCGGCCCGCAGCTTGTTGAGCTTGCCCTTCAGTTCACCCCGTCTCTCCGCCTTCGCCTGCCACCACTTGAGTGTCTTCGTGCGATCTGCCAAGTCCTTCTTCAGCTCTGCTCGCACTTCAACTTCCATAGCGGCCCGTCTCATGTCAGTCTGTCCCTAAACGCCTAAGCTCACCTCTGCGCCTCGTCCAATTTCGCTTGAAGGTCCGCCTCGCGCTCGCCTGCCGCCGCGCGCGCCCGTTGCAGCGCAATCTTGCTCCTCTCGACCTCTCGCTGCATCGTATCCCGGTCCTTCGTTGCACGTGCAACGTCCTTCTCTGCCTTTCCACGCTCCTTGAGAATGGCATGCTCGAGCTCAGTCTTCATCAGGCGCTTTTGCTCGAGCGTGCCTCGTGCGTATTCCCGTTCCGCCGCTGCCAATTGGCCTTCAAGTGTACAGACACGCCCCTCAAGTGTCCTGATGAGCGGATGCTCCTCGAGGCGGTCATGGAGATTGTTGAGCGCGGTTGTGAGACTCTTCAAGTATTTCTGGCGTCAGTTTAAGAGTGACGGCCAAATAGCCCACCTTGAAGCCCTCAGCAGCTTTAGACGAGACCACATCAACGCGCAGCGACTCAGCTCGGCGGAGGGCGCCGTGTACGTCATCTTCGTTACTCTCAGCCCCTGCAGCATCAAGCTCGGCGGCGACGCCCCTGGCCCGCCGCGCCATGCCCAGCACGGCCTTGTCGGCACTTCTGCAACGCATGCTCGGGCTACTTGGAATGTGCTGGCTCAACTGGACCTGGGACATGGACCTTCCATCAGCCGTAAAGTTGATATAGAGGCGGTGGATGGCCGGCTCTCCCGTCTCTGGATCGGCGTAGCACTCGGAGCGGCACTCTGGGCATTCAGCGGGCGCTTCGGCGACCGTCACCGATGCGCCCTGATCCCCCATCTGGGCAATGTACGCGTCCGCTTGTGACGTGAACCATGCGAATAGGCAGCGCTCGTGGAATACATGCCCTGGGGTTAGCTGGGAGGCGGGAGGGAAGGCGTAGGAGGGAAGGCGTAGGAGGGAAGGCGTACCGCAGTCTGGAGTGGCAATGGGGAGGACCTCGTCCAGGTCATCGCGACTGTCGAAGAGGTTGTCAATGCAGATCGAACACTGCGCGTCTTCGAGTTTCAGCGGCATACCGTGCTGGACGCCGCTCGAGTGAGAGGAGGAGTGTGTGATAGATGAATGAGATTCGAAACATCAGTCGCGTTGCGGTGAACGCGCGTCACGTGACAGACCCGAACCCCGACTCGTACACTTCCTGCCCCACTAGTCTCTGACTGCTTCGGCAATCAATGCAACTGTTGGATTTGGCTGCATAGAGGTCTCCTTATCCATCAGCTTGAGCTGGAGACAGAGTCCTTTCGAGTTGCAGTTGTGAGGGTGTTGGTCCAAGCGCCCTGTCAGACGCGTGGTGCTTGTGGCGCCCCGCAGTCGCTCGTCATTCAAGTCACAGATTAACTCGCTCGCTCTTCCTCTCCATTTTGACTCATATCTCTCTCTCCTCCCTCTACTCCCTCCCCTCCATCCCCTCCGCATTCCGAGGATGCCACGCTATCACGTCCTCGTCAACCCAGTCTCCGGCGCCGGTAAAGCACCTGACTGTACGTCGTCGGCTGGACATGATCACTCTCACTGTTCACACAACCCCGCTAACCACAGTTGTCGAGTACCGTGTACTCCCCCTCCTCATCGCACTGGGCATCGATTACGACGTACACGTTACGAAGGGTGTGAATGATGCCGGGCGCATCGGGCGCGAACTCCTTCTCGAGCGTGAGCAACGTGTCAGCGAAGGCAAGGTCAAGCGCGGCGATGTGACGACGGTAGTGGTCGGCGGAGGAGATGGGACGGCGCACGAGTTCATGGAAGGCGTGTTGGAGGGTGTGCGGGACGGTGCACAGCTTGGTCGCTGGGAGCTTGTAACCCTCCCTCTGGGCACCGCCAACGCCCTCCACTCGACGCTTTTCCCACCAGACAGCGTACCGGTACCCCTCACTGAACGTCTCGAACCCCTAATTGCTCCGGGAGACATGCACGCGCTCGCCTCACTCATCCGTTCGCTCGAGGCCGGCGTTCCCCGCTCCCTCCCAGTTACGCAGACGACCATCTCCTCTGAGCCCAAGCCGATCCCGTCACACATCGTTCTCAGCACTGCGCTGCACGCCAACATCCTGGCAGACTCCGAGGCGTTCCGCGCTGAAATTCCCGGCGTTGAGCGTTTCAAGCTGGCTGCTGCCGCTAACGTCTCCGTCTTCTTTCCGGCGCAAGTGCAATTGTTGCCATCCGCTGCCGGCGTGAGGATGTACGACCCACGGACGAAGGATTGGAAAGTCCTTCCAGAGAAGGAGTACACGTTAGATGGGCCGTTTGGATACTTCCTCTCCACGACAACGACGCCGCGCCTGGAGCCAACGTTTGTCGTTGCACCAACTCTCGCCCGTCTTCCGCCGGGACCACACGAGGGGACAATGGACATTGTCGTGCTCCGGCCGCTGCGTGATCCTGCTGTCCGCGCCGCGAGCGACAAGGGTGCTGCATGGGCTCCACGCACCAAGGAGGTGTTGGGTGCCGCTTATGACGACGGGCGCCACATCGCACTCGTGTATGGCGCTGGCGGAACTGTGGACCTCAGCTCTCGTGTACCGCAGCACGATGAGGGCGGCGAGCCGGTCGTTGAAGTATTCCGGTGTGCAGGGTTCGAGTGGACCCCAACGGACGAGTCCCACAAGAAGAGCCACATTGTATGCGCGGACGGCAGCCTGTATACCATCCCTCCCGGAGGGTCGGTGCGCGCCAAAGTCATTGAGAGTCATGCCGGTGAGGGGTTCTGGGTATGGGGATAGGTTGCCCAAGTGAGATGAGGGGCGTAGGCCTGACGTGACCGCCGCTGCGCAGCCCTTTGCAAAATGACGTTGTCATTGCGCGTCAAGCGGAGCTGAGTTGTCGTCAGCGACACGGCTGCCAACTGTCCGTCAACTCGACATGGTCTAGGTCATGCATCTGTAAATACGAAACTACGAACCTACGATCTTGGTTTTGGACACATGCACTGAGGGAATGTATACAAACGAGAGGGACCGGAGAGAATATCAGAATGTGATCGACACAGAGCACAGCGGCACATTAGCCCTGCTGCGCGTCACTGCCCGCGATGTACTGGTAAGTACGACAAGCGCGCAGGCAGACGCGGTTGGGGCCACGCTTTTGGTATTCTGGTGAATGGTCGACCACCGCGCAGGACTAGCGACTGGTCGCAACGTCGCGATTACGCTCAAGACTGGTTGCTTTTACGCGCACTCTTGATCATTGGCGACAAACTAGTCAGCTTTGCCGAGTACTTGAAGAACTCGTTCTGCAGGAGCTGCTCGGCGTTGGGCCGCACGTCCGCATCGACCGTAAGACACGCCTTGAGGTAATCGCGGAAGACGCTGGAGAGTTTGTCCCAGTCCTTGATCTTGGGCGTCCCGTTCGTCGCAATGAGGTACAGCGCACGCAGAGGGTTCTCGTTCAGGTACGGCGGCTCGCCTTCGAGCATTTCGATCGCCATGATACCAAGCGACCAGATGTCGACCTTGGGACCATACTCCTTGCGCATTACAACTTCGGGAGCCATCCAGTACGGAGTGCCGACCATCGTTGTGCGTTTCGTGTGCAGGGGGTCCGCAATGCGCGCGCAGAAGCCAAAGTCGGCTGGACGTTAGCACCGGCTGAGGCGACGGTATACCGTTAAAACTCACTGAGCTTGACATCTCCATTAAGCGACAAGAGGATGTTGTCGCTCTTGATGTCGCGGTGGATGACACCCTTCGAGTGCAGGTGGCGGAGGCCCTCGCAAGTCTCGCGGCTCACCGCGGCAATCTGCGCCTCGCTCATGCAGTGAGCAGTGACAACATCTGTCAAACTGCCACCCTCCATGTACTCCATGACGACCCAGAGGTCACCTTTCCACAGGTAAGAGTCCTTGTAGTTGACGATGTTGGGGTGTGATGACTCGCGCATGACGAGGATCTCGTTGATGATAAGGTCCTGTTTTGGCTGCTTCTCAAGGTTCATCTGCTTAATGGCCACCGGTGTCCCCGTGCGGTCATACGCAGTGTAAACACCACCGGACGCGCCCTGGCCAATCTTGTTGAGCTGGCGATATATAGAGTTGGGGTCGCCTGGTGAGCAGATCTGCTGCAGCTGCCGAATGACCTCCTCGCTCTCCTTGGCCTTGTCTCGACGGCGCGTGTTGCCGGCCTGGTCACGACCCTTCGTGGTTGAGCGCGCGACACCCTGCGAAGGAGCTTGGGGCACAGGCGGCGGATTTTGGGGATGCTCTGGGCGCCTAGACCTCCCAGACTGCGAATGCGACTTGTGCAATGATGGGGGGGCCTTGCTGCTACTGGTAGGGGTACGAGACGAAACGGAACGATCCAGTGTCCTCTTGGGAGTGCTGCTCGAGGTCGCTGATGGCAACCTCAGCGAGTGCGCACGATCGAGCTGAGTCGTCGGAGTGATCGCAGGCGACGATGACTGCGAGGAGGGCATACGCTGGAGCTGCTTAGGCGGAGCAACAGGCGCCGTCCGCTCAGCCTGCATGGCGGAGTGATTTTTGGTAGCCGCTGGCGGTGGTGGAGCAGCGCGGGGTGCGTTAAACTGATAGTTGTTGTTGCTCCCATCGTTGCTGTTCTCGCGCGACATGGCCGCCGAAGGAGGCTGTGGCGACTCGGCAGGCGACAGTTGGTGGGCCGGTGCGACGTTGCGCATCTTGTTCCACACATCGTCTTCGCTCGTCTCGGGAATGTCACGGTCCTGGAAGAACTGGACAACAGCAAGGACCTTGTCCGGGTTCTCCTCTTGCTCAGCGCGAGTGATCCCGTTCTCGTCAAGAATCTTCTGCCATTCTGTGGGCATGCCCGTATCTGCGCCGTTAGAACCCAGTCAGTTACGAAGTGCCTTACATTGCCCAGTGTTGTAGTCATATCCAACGTGGGTGAGATGGATGGGATCGTACGGGGTCGAGATGACTAGGTTCTTCTGATTGGTATTGAGGAAGTCTGGGTTGGAATCAGTTGCGTGTCTCACCAGTGGGACAAAAATGTCGCCAACTTACCGTTGAGCAGGCCAAGGACACTCTTCTTATCCTTGGTACTCTTGCCTGTCCCGCTGCGGGCGCGCATTGTAGGTGGAGGGGCGCTTTCTTTCTCGGGCTGCACAGGAATGACGGGTCCGATGTTGATCTTCTGGTCAAATGTCGTCTCGAATGGCGCGTTGCTCTTGAAATGATCGGGCTGCTGGTGCTGCGGGGTAAGGCCAAGGCCGCCGATGGTGGGTGGGTAGCTGCTGATGCCACTGCTGTGTACAGTTGAGGAGCCGTTGGATGAACCACGAGCATCATGGTATTGATTGCCATTCATCATGCCAGGGTGCTCGCCTGGGGGAAGCGTGCCAGAGCGCACCAGCCTCGGTGGCTGTGGGTTGGTGGCCGCGTATGCAGACCCCTGGCCGGAAGAGTACCTGTTCATGTTGGGAGAACTGGTGGCCGAGTATCCGTGAGCAGTCGGGGCTCGTGACGATGTGGGAGGACCGGTCGAGAGGGAGGGGGACATGAAGCCGTTACCGCTCGAGTCGCTTCTGGACGTCGAACCCATTGAGTGGGGTGGTGGCGCACCATAGTGGGGGTTGATCATGTCCTGCCGATACGCAGATGGAGGGCCAGCCAGGGCAGCCGTGGGCCCAGGGCCATAGCCCCCCGAGTGGCGCGCGTAGGCCTGGCTAATGGGCAGTTCAGACGAGGTCATTGGAGTTGCTCCAGTGTCTGGGCAAGTGTCAGTGCGAGGTCCCTTTGAACGATGCGAGGCCAAGCTGGGTCTGGGACAGAGCTGGGCACTGGAAATATAGTGGGCCGTGGTCACACGTACACTCTGACTGGGGATGGCGAATAGCGCCTATACGCTTCGGGCTTGTCACTGGGTTCCCAGACATTATGGCTTAGTTGATGGGTTGTGACTCGGTAAAGCAGGGGCGGGTGTTGCAGAGTCCGAGGCAGGCCACGAGGGTTAGTTACGAGCGCGTCGGGTCGTGAGAGCGAGCGGGGACGTAAGCGACAGTGGGGGAGATTGGTTAATGTTGAGGTGGTCACTGGCGAGAAATCGATTGCTAGAAGGAATCGAGGCCGTGTCGCGTTGGGACCGTCGCTGCCAGCAGAGGTGGTCGAAGCTAGAACGCAGGGAGGCTTAGACGTTGGTTGGCTTGTTGGCTGTGGTCCCTTGAGAGTGAAGGAGATTGTGGTTTGGGAGCGGGGATTTGATTGTGCTCATGCGCGTCCGTGCTCGGCACGGTGTCGAGGGGGGACTTGGTCGATGTGGAACAATGGGCAGAGCAGAGTCGGGCAGTCGACAGAGGAGGAGTAGGAATACGAGTAGGATGGGATTCAGTTGATGGGATGTGGGATGGATGTAGAGAGACAGAGGAAGGTTGACAAGGAGAACGGGCGTTGAAGGGTGGGGGGTGCGTGACTTGGTCGTGTCGCGACAGGGCGTTGGACACTTTTGGGAGCTTGACCTGGGCTGGTCTGCCTGGGTGGTCTGACCGTGGCGGGGGTAGCCCGGGGGGTTGGCATAGGGTGCACTCAAACGGCAAACGGCCCAAACGGCGCCGGCCTTTCCAAAGAAAGGACAGGTTAAGGGTACAACGGTCCGAGGTGCAGGGGTGCCTGCTCAGTCGTGTGTCGGGCCTGTTGGGGCTCAAGTTGTCGACACCAAGGAGGGCGTGTGGGTGTGCACACTGTTGAAACTCGAGAACAATGCACGCGCCAGCAAAACATCAATGTCAAAAAGGCAAGCAACAAGAGTATGTAAGTGTGTGTCAAAGAGATGGAAAGGAGGGCGCTGAGCAAGGACAACTAGCGAATGCAGTGGTTGGTCGTACTGATCGCTCAAACGTCGTGGAAGGGATGAGTGTGCGCGGCGTTGGAGGAGGGAAGCAGCGGGTGAGGCGAAAGGGTAAAAAGCGTGAAGCGTGAAGTGTGATTGCTCCAACCAAAGGGGGAATGTCAGGGGCTGGTAGCTGCATCGCCGCCAAGCCGAGAGCCTGACGCGAGTCAGCACAGACTAACCGAGGCTTTCCACCCCCAGCTCCCCACCCGGTACCCAAACGGGCCAAAGCAGGTGTTGGTCAAGTCGAATTGGCATGTCCAGACGCTACAAGGGGTATAAGGGATTGGAGAAGTCAGGGAGGCAGGGCCGGTATATAGAGTTGCGCTTCAAAACGCTCAGGGTACAAAATCCAAAAGATGCCGTTCTGAAAAAAAACATTTTAATCAGGGATCATAGCAGTTCAGGGTTTACAACAGGGGGAACGGGGCGGGGTGGTGACCTCTACGCGCGCCAAACTCTGTACCGCGTCTAGCGTCAATAATGTTCGAGGTCAAATCCACTCGCAGGCAGCTGGACGCGCACAAAATGGGAATGGGAACATTGGGGTACCACAGTCGTCCTGTCCAATAGGTCGCACGAGACCCAAGACTATGGCAACGGGCACCAGCTTCACCTCATCCACTCATCGTCCAAGCCGAGAGAGTCACATGTTGCACCAAGGCCCACGCGACACAGGGCCGACTGTGTCCTCACAGCAGGTGAGATGACCGTGAGATGACCGTGAGATGACCGGCAGATTGCCAGTACCAGAGATTAGATTTCACAACTGCCAGTTCATTGCTGGCAAAAACCCAATTTGTCGTCAATTCATTACATGTCGTAACACGCCCAAACATTGCGTCCAGTGGCGAGCCCGGTCCAGCCTTATGGACTGGTCTCTTCTCGCAACATTGTGGCTCATATAGGTTTATTCGGGGATGTCACTCATTATATGAAGATGGGGCGAGACCGGGTGCTCGCTGGAAAGATCTGGGTTCTAGAGTGACAGGTGAGGGGCCAAGCCCACCCTCTTTTGCAGTCTTCGGGAACCCCATTCTGTGGGTTACCGGCTTCTCATTGAAGGCTACCGCCCATAGCCACTCTGGCCTGTAACAAAATGTGGAACAAGGTAGTCATAATACCCGACTAGCCAGACTAGGCAATACCTGTCACCACGCTCTACCTATGTAGAGGCCATGGATGACGCGAATTGTTTGAGTGTGAGCAGGTGTGGCACATTTGTTCGACCAGCCCGTCCCAGCTCTGTCAAACAAGACAGAAATACAGCTCAAAATCACTCTCATAATCGGCGAGGCTCATTCAGCTTCTAATCTGAACGAGCAGAACAACAATTCACGAAATCGGGAATTTGCAAGTCAGACTGAGATAGAGGTAAACCAAGATAAACAATCCAAACGAGGACCACGGGAGCTGCTTTATCAGACACATGACCCTGGAATGACGGTCGAGGACACGTGACAGCTGTAAAGGCGGCGGGATCAAATAGGAGAGGCGTGAGGACCTCCACTTGGAGACGCCGCGCAGGCGGTGCCAGAGTGAGGCATGGACTGATCGATGTACGTCTCGGAGTGGTGCCGACAAGTGACGACCCGGCCTTCATCGTCGCTTCTCCAACTCGCAACACCAGTCTCCACTTTCCGTGTATTCCGCCCCTAATCACAAACACACCCCACACGTGATAGCACCGTCAACACTGCCGCCACTGGCGCTCAACAGCCTTCCTCATCTCTGTCCACCGCCGACACCCTACACATATTCTGCGCACCGACTATCCGACGATTCGCTCGTCACCTCCACCTCAAAAGTGCCTATGACGGCAGTTGCAGGTGTGCAGGATCACTGCCAGACGACAACCATCCTGACTCGTGAGTAACCCGAGCTTGGGAGCCACCATCCATCGTTTCCAAGCCTTTGCCATGTGGCAGCACCGGCCTGTGTTGCCCAATTACTGGCACTCGGTGGCGCTGGAATGGCTCCACTCTAAGCGGCCAACCAAGGCAGTCAGTCACGTTGCTGATCTCTTCTAGCCTTGCTGCCTCGTTCATCCCGCGCCGTCACTCGTCCCTTCTACGGTGTAGACTCGACTGTCGAGTCTGGTGGCATTGCAGACGACTACTACTACGACGACGACGACGACGACGATTACGAGGAAGACGGCGAAGGAGAATACTACGGTGTAGACGAATATTACGACGGCATAGACTTTGGTAAGTCCGAGGCCGCGTCATGGCGCATGCGCCCATCTATAATTAAGGGCGCCAGCGCTGCACCGCTTGATGGCGCGTGAACGTATGGAGAGCATACTGACGCGTGCCCGTTATTATACTTCCTCGCCCGGCCCTTCACGTACATGACGACGCTGCCGCCGCCGCCACCACTTCCTCGCCTCTCTCTGCTCCACCTCACATTCCATTGCACCATGGCTTGGGGACAACCCTGTGTGACTGGTGTGAACCTCGCCAACCCTCGCCGACCGCCTCGCCTGTGTCTGTGTGCGGTGTGCTGACGATCGCACGCCATGGGATCGTTCACAGACGAGTGCTACACTGAGGATCTTGGTACCATGTGGCCTTCACCGATCGCGAACCGGCTCACCGTTAATGGTGACGCCAGTGCGGAATCTGGGACCGCCAACGCGGCCTTTCATGTCAGTCACAGCCCCGCTCTTGCTTCTTCTTCCTATCCTCCCCTTCATCAACCCAACCGCGTTCTCATTGCTGACACGGCATTACATCACCTTCATGCCACCTCGCGTTCGTCGTAAACCTCTTGTGGCTCAACCCCGTCTCTTCTCTGCCAACTTTACCCCCCATGTAATCAAACCAACCCGCAACCGTAAACAACCCCTCTGCTGGCCTTCCGCTGTTGCCACCGATCAGCCCGACGATGACCGCCTGTCATGCCTCGGTCTCCCCCTCTCCCTACCTTACGAAGTCGAGTCCCTTGCTGACATGGATGCCCGCCTCGAGCTCATCGTGACACGCCTGGCGGAGTGTGTCAAGGCGTGCGAGTGGTCCATCGGCTTCCGCATGTGGACATCCGCTCTCAACATGTAAGTTCCACTCGCACACTCACATTGTACCCTCGCACTTAACGCTGACGCGGCATAGATGGATCAGTATGGGCTATCCCATGAAGAAGGACATCAAAATCCGCCTCATCTTCCTCTTCTACGAGATCCTTTGTGAGTCGAGGCACCTTCAAGCTTGTCTGACGCGCCCCAGTCATCCCAGGCCTCAGCACATCCTTTGTTGAAGACCGAGCCAACGACTTGACTGCATTCCTGAGGTGAGAACGGCGCACATGGCCTTTCCCACTGACCCAAGCGACCGATCATTGACCATCCACGACTTGCGTATGCCATGGCGTCCTCTGTACGACGCGTTGTACAACGAACTCTTCCCTCACCCCAACAAGCTAGCGCGGCACACGGTCAACCTTGCTCCAGTCTACTTGAATGTTGCAGAGACGGCTCAGAGATTCTTCCACCCCGAACAAGTCGACGAAATGCTCGAGGTCATCCTCCCCCAGTTCGACCCAAGTATGGACTCGATCCTAGCGACGCAGCTCTTCCTGGTCCACTTCCTTCCCATCACCCACTGTGAGAAGTGGCTCCCCCTTGGTATGTTCGTTCCCAAGGAGCTCATGCTGACACCTAGTGTTCCGCATGTGGTATGGACTCAACAGTGGCTTATGGGACGACCAAGCTTCTGACTTGATTGGGCAGCTTGCGATAACTCACGTCGATCCCGCGCGGTCAGATCCGTGTATCCTTGAACGTATTCCGCGTGGCCGCACCAACAGCCCAGCGGAGCAGGCTTCTAACCCTGCTACTCGCAAGGCCCTCCGGCAACACAAGGCCCGCCTCCTGGATGTCGAGGGACAGGTTATTGAAGATGATGATGGGCTCAACTACTGGATCGACCCCAACCTGCTTCCGGCAGACGAAGAGCAGGGTGATCCCAACTGGCACGGTATCCGCAAGGACGTTGGTGTCTTCACAGACGAGCAGTTCGAGTTTATCATGTCCAAGTGTCTGCGCTCCTTGAGTGAGTCCACCTAAATGCCTTTGGGACTCAGCTGACAGGTAGACGTTCCGGTCGGGGGGAGCCTGGCATCCCAGAACAGCATGTCTATCACGGCTGCCGACGCACGCACGAGCAAAAAAATCCTGGACGCAAAGAAGCCCATCGACCGCACGCAGAGCCTAGCGGAGGTTATCATCTACAGCATGGCCGAGGACTCGGCAATTATGCCCTTTGGTACCAACAGCCTGCCGACTCGCGCCGCGACGCCGGCCGAGCCCTACCACCCTACCTCCTCGGCGAACCCAAACTACCTGGGTCCTCTGGCGCGCGTGAAGAACGGGTTCACTGCCATGTCCAGATCTGGCAGCACTGACTCCCTTGCCGCTGCGGGTGAACGTATCGAGGCCAGCAAGAAGTATCTCGCCGGCTCCAAGGCGCTGGACCACCTCTCCAACCTCATCACCAGTTGCGAGACCTTCTTCCACCCTAGTAACGCGGGGCCCTGGTCGGCGTTTCTCACCGCGTTCCTCTCCCACTTGACGAACAACTTCGTTCAGCGATGGAAGCAGGAGGAGGAGCCGTCATGCAAGACACCGCTCGAATGGCGCCTCACTCCTGAGATCAAGCGCGCGTTTGTGCTGTGCCTCCGGCCCGTCGCGCTGTCGGCCATGTTCAACAAGGACATGGAGTCGGCGCAGCCTGCGATCTCGACGCTGCGTCGTCTCGCGCTCCTTGAGCCTGACCTGATTATGCCAGCAATCATGGAGCGTGCGGTGCCGTCTCTGCAGGGTCTGGAAGAGACCCAGCGCACTGCCTCCGTGACGTTTGCTGTTGCCGCCGTCGCGTTCCCCTTGGCTGGGCGTCAGCTGTGGCGCTACGGTGGCATGTACGTGGCCGACATCTTCACTTTGCTCCTTCCAGGCATCGACCTCAATGACCCTACCAAAACTGGCTTGTCGTGCATGGCAATCTGCAACATGGTGGATTACATCCGCATTGCAGACATCTCAGAAATCGACGAGGACAAGGCAAAGGCAGCCAAGCCTGGGTCACGATCCCAGCGCATGGCCCCTCGTATCACGGTCGAGGACGATCCAAATGACCCAATCACTGAGTTTGAGGCCCTCAACGACGTCGAAGTTAATGAGCGTGTTCGCTTATCAACTGCTGCCTTCCGCGAATGGGTGCCTGAATTCCTCGGGCGTGTCCTGCTCCTGTTTGCCAACCTCCCGGAGGAGGGTGGTAAGACTGGCCGCGCCGGCGGCAAGACAGAGATGTTGACGTTACAGAGTGTGCTGCACACTTGTGGCGCCATCTTTGCAGCGCTCGATGACAAACTCTTTGACGCCGCTTTGGAGCAGGTGGTCGAGTACGCTACGACCACAACGCGATCCAACGCAGTGGACGCTGTTGGCGAACTGGTTAAGAATCTTTCTGCGGCGAACGCGACCAAAGTGTTTGAGCGCCTCTTTCCCATCTGTCGCCAGCGCATCATCAGTGAGCTCAAGGCGGGGGCTTCGTCTACCCGCACCACGACGACCTCCATTCCCAGGCCATCGGACGCGCCCCTCCATTGGTGGCAGTCTATCCTCTATGGCCTCCTGGTTCCTGGGCGCCTCAACCTACCCAAACACCGCGCCGACTACATCGACCTGCTCAAGGTCATGCTCCAGAACACGTACTCGGAGCGAGGCTGGGCCTGGACCGGCAAGATTGTAGAGAAGACGCTAAGCTGCCTTACCGCCCTCTACCTGGAGGAGATGCACCTTCTCAACAAGCCGGACCGCAACAGTGACGACTTCAAGCTCAACCACACTCTCTGGTGGGGCAAGCTGTACCGCGGCAACCAGGCGCTGCCTCAATGGAAGCGTCCCAACGACGCTGACATCGACATGGCCCTAGAGGTCATCGGTCTTGCGGACGAGGCAGTCAACACCCTTGAGGGTCTCCTCGAGACGCGTACTGGCGACCTGGTCTGGATCAACGACTTCTGTCGTGCTATGAACCTCGTCGACGAGGTGTTGCTGGGCACGTACTCGCTCATCCAAGAGCGGGAGGAACTTAAGCAGGGCGGCATGGTTGCCCCATCGTACATACCCAAGGAGTTGTGGCAATTACTGCCGCCATACAAGGCCGGTTTCCTCCTTACGGACCCTAATGATCCACGCTACCAGTGGGTCATGCAGTTCCGCATGCGCACAGGAGAGATGCTCCACCGCGCAGCGAACATCATGCGCACGGCTGGCGACTCGGATAGCTCGGTCGACAGTGTCAAGTTACTTGTTGCGACTATCGGGTCATGGCTAGTGTCGTATGGCATGCGTTCCAAAAAGTACCAGTCGGCCTCCGCGGCGTACGAAAACCTGCAGGCGAGCAAGCGCATGTACGATGGGCAGCGCAAGCAGCACCGCTCCGTGCTCCTAGGTGCTGCACAGGTACACCATAGCAACCGTCTCATGACCGCCAGCTACTACCGCGTCCGATCGGCATTGGACGACAGGCTCATTACGAGCATGCTCGAGTTCTGCTTGTCGCCGTTCGTGCGCATTCGCCGTCGTGCCCAGTCCCAGCTCGACTCGATCACCAAAACGTACCGTGGTTCGTGGGTTCTGTGCTTCCCCACGCTCTTCGACGCTCTCCAGCCCGGTAACGACCCAGACCGTATGAAGGGTGCGCTTTACGTCTTGCGTTACAACATCGTCGGTCTCGCCCGTATGGCGCGCGACTGGCGTGGCCTAGTCGAACTTGTCGGCTGTCTTCTTGGCGCGCATCACGAGACTAAGGCTTCAATTCAGACCCTGGTTGGCAAGGCGATAGATGAGTTGATCTCAAAGATGCGTGAGCCGGTCATGTTCCGCCTCAACCTGAGAGTCGATGCTACGGAAAAGGCGGCGGACGAGCTCGTTGATGCGGCTGGCGGACCCATCCAGCCCAGCGAAGCGGTCATCAAGGCCACGGATAAGGGAGAGGTCGCGCGCTTGGCTTTCCAAGATGAACAATACGACAAGCTTGTCGACCATGTTCGTGCCTCCGCCAAAGACCCCACTCTCAACTGGAGGTACCAGCAGGCAGCCGCGAGGTTCCTATACTCGTTGACGCGCCGCGACCGTGCCACTGATCCGCGCCTTCTCGAGTTCTTCCTCACCAACGTCGGCAACTCACACCCTCGCATTCGCGACTATGGCTCGGCCGGGCTGACCCGTATGCTGTTCCAGGCAACAATGCGCACGTTTGCGCAGGACTCTCTCGAGCGCCTCTTCCTGCAAGAGCCGCTCGACCCCTTCGTCCGGGAGCTTGACCTGACCGAAATTGGGCCAAACTTTACTAACGAGTATCTCGCGAGCTTCCGCGAGCCGCCGACAGACGACTCTGTCCTCCAGGACCGCATCGACACTGGATGGCTCTGCTGGGGCCGCAAGATGGAAGTCTCGCGGTTTTCCGGCTGGGACGAGCAAGTCTTCCACCTCGAGCCAGCATGCAAGCCAGCGGTGGACCTCGTCAACAACGCGATCAATGATCTCCAGTGGTGGAAGCGCCTCTCCGACTTCTGGTCGCAAGAGGAGTCGCGCAATTACCCGTCCGCGAACCACATCGATCTCATATTGTCGCTCTGCCAGGTCATCGGTCGCCCTGTCCTAGACCAGATTAAACCGATCGTGAACAACATGCTCAAGGACATGGATGCCAAAAAGGTGTACGATCGCCACATCACCCGTGCCATGTGGGAGCTACTCGCTGGCTTACTACGCGGCACTTGGGAATGGCCAGGCAAGGACCGCAAAGACTTCTGGGACTGGTTCTCGCCACTACTCCCCGAGCTTTTCCGTAACATCCGCCAGGACACCGTCAAATGCTGGGACATCACCGTCGAGTACGTCCTCCATGAGCAGGACCCGCGCCGTTACAAGCCCCTGGTCGACTTCATGCTCGACACGGCCTTGGCTGCCGACTTCCAGAGCGGCTCGGCGTTCGACCTCAGCCGGCGCGTACAGCTGTGCCGCTCAGTGCTGCGCTGCTTGCGCTGGCGCTTCGAGGCGTGGTCGCCCGAGTTTGAGCAGCTATATTTCAAGGCTCTTGACTGTCCCTACGCGGACGTACGCGCCTTGATCGGCTCTGTCCTGAATGGCCTCGACCAGCTCAAGGTTTGTCCCAGGTGTAATTTAAACTAATAGCAGTGGAACGCCTCGTATCCCTCGGCACACGCTCTCGTGGACGCTGTGTTGGATGATCCCGAGTGCGACTTGGACATCATGGGCATCCGCAATCCGCCTTTCCAGAAGCATCTTACGGAGATTGTCGCACGACTCCAGGAGCTGCGCAAGGAGCGTCCTCACGGACCAAAGGCCATTATGTCAGCGCACGATACCACGGCGGTGACAAGTAAGCTGCGGAAAGTGTAATGATGAAACTAACAGCAGTGATGCACTGGCTCACGATAGAGCTCTCAGACGTGCATGCCGTAGGCACGTTCCCTTACCTCATTCCCATTCTGCCCGAGATCTTCGAGCTGCGGGAAATGAATGACAACAACGAGATGCAGGCTATTGCCGGTCGCCTGCTCGCCTGGACTACGTCGATTACCCCGGCGTTCCAGCTCGTCGAACCTCTCATCATGCAGCTCATCTCGATACTCCAGCACTCGACAGTGAGTCTAGACGCCCCACATTGCTTACATCAGTCCTGGCGCACAAAGATGCACTGCATGCCGGTGCTGAGCCTCACATACTTCCGCAACCTCTCTCTCCTGTCGGAACCTTGCAAAGCTAAGTGCCTCGACGTCATCTCGTCATGTTTGAAAGACCCGAACCAGGAGGTGCGCGAGATGGCGTCGGTCACGCTAGGCTCATTCCTGCGTTGTTCGCAGCGCTCGATGGTGATCGTTCTCAAAGACCGCTTTACGCGTGAGATCAACCTGATCAAGATCCCGCGCCACTTCCTGGAGCCGGGTGTCGTCAACCCGGCGTACCAGGCGAAGATTGTCGAGCTCCACGCTGCCGTCCTCGGTGCCGTGGCGATTGTCGAGGCATTCCCCTACACCGTACCCAAGTTCATTCCCCCTCTCTTGGCCGACGTTCTTGCGCCCCGCGTATCGGAGCCGATGCCAATTTCTGCGACGATCCGCGCCTGCATTGCCTCGTTCAAGCGCACCCACGAAAAGTATCAGGAACGCATGACCGAGGACCAGGTGTCGTCGATGAACTATGCTCAAGCGGGCAATTCATATTGTGAGCCAGCCTTCGGATAACACCAAACTAACTGCAGATGTTTAATGCAGTGCAACAAGAGTGAGAAGCATGGAACAAACAAGGCAGTGCATGTGGCTGTGACTACAGTAGTAATTCCATAGAGAAAAGAGCAATGTAGGGCAAACAAGTCGAACAGAGAAGCGATCGTATGTGGGGGTTTTGCTGGCTCTGTCTAGTCGTCTGTGGTGACGTGAGGGCGACCTCCGTAGGCACGGGACATTTGCCACCCGTCCATCTATCGCCAAAGTGGAGGTGGGATCAACCCATAACCCGTAACGCGTCCGTCCTCCTGGCCCTTTCTCCATCGCATCTACCATGAAGCTGCCAGAACCCCACGTCCGAGCGTGGTATTGGTACGCCTTTGCGGCAGAGGTATTCGCCGCGTGCGCAATGGTGCGCATGCCCTTCACCTTCACTGCAACTTCGTCTTGCTGACACAAGGCCATCTTCCTCCCCATCACTCTCGAGCGTGCGTGGTAGCCTGGGCCGGCTGATGGCAGAAATGGCCCGCGATATCGGCTTTGAGGCACCAGATTATACTCGTCCATGTTCCAAAGTGAAGCCGCTGCCGGGTACGACGCCTGTCGCTTGTCGCGCGCATATCTTGGGACGATGGGTTGACACAGCGAGCTTCTCGTAAGTCTGCTCACCTTTGCTCTAACCCGGCTCCCTCCGCTCACCCCAGGATGTATGTCAAGTCCATCGCCGTGTTCATGCAGGCCCTCGGCATCATTTCGATCGGCACGCTAGCCGACTGTGCGTACTGGCGAAAGCGCCTGCTCGTCTCGTTCGCGGTAATGGGCAGCGCTACTGCGTCCCTCTTCCTCATACTTCCGGGCACACCGAGACCCACTCTCCCCGTGATAGGAGCTCTTATTACGCTGGTCGGGAACATCACGTATGCGGGGAGCATCGTGTGTGCGAACGCCTTCCTCCCAGGTCTGGCGAGGGAGGATCCAGCCGTCGTGGCCGCCCGTGTGGCAGCTGAGAACGAGAGTGGTGATGAGGTGGAAGGAGGAGGGCTGAATGAAGCGGACGCAGCGTCAGTCGCCGGTTCGGTTATCCTCGGCGTGTCTGAAGATAATGGTGAGGATGAGGCTCTCCTCACTCCCTCATCCCTCAAGTATGGCGAAGTGCTCTCGCGCGCCATGTCACGCATCTCCTCCACAGGCGTCGCCATTGGCTTCTTCTCCGGTGTGGCTATGCTTGCCCTCCTCTCCGTCCCAGTCGTACTCGGTGGTGGCTCCACTCGCTCTCTGATGCTCGCGGTTGGCCTCAGTGCAGCGTGGTGGGGTATCTTCACAATCCCCGCAGCCCGCGGCCTGCCTGGCGCCGCCAAGGTTCCTGCCCCAGCTGGATGGCTGCCTACCGCCTGGCGCCACATCATCTCCATGGTGCACCCTGCCGAGATCCGCCGTCTCCCCAACCTCTTCACGTACCTTCTCGCGTGGATCTTCCTCTCGGATGGCTTCCACACAACCACTTACACCGCCATCCTGTACGCAAGCTCCCACCTGCACATGTCGCCTGCCAAAGTGATTATTATTGGACTCATCATGCAGCTCGTCGCGGTCGGGAGCAGCATCTACGCACCACGACTGCAACGCCGGCTTGGGCTCGGCAATCTCCGCCTGTTGATATACATCGTGCTAGCCGCTCAGGTGTTGCCGCTGTACGCGTGCGCTGGGCTTGTCATCCGTGTTGGCGGGCTGCGGACCGAGGCGGAGATGTACGTCGCGGCTGCGTGGTTTGGCCTGGTGAGTGTTCTTGTCCTTCGCCCCGGACATGCCTGCGTGTATCCTTCTGTATCATCACCTCAACTTTGGTCCTCCTATGCGCTTGTACTCTCTCCACTCAACATCCGTCGATACCGATGTTGACCACACCATGATACCCCGCCAAATGATAGGCGAGCGGGGATTCCCAAGACCGGGATTACCGAAAGGCTCGCGGTTTCTCGCTGTTCTATTTTTGCCCAACCAGCCCACCACGCAATCCTAACGCCAGCTCTACGGCCCCTTCAACTCGTACGCCCGAGCGGTATACGCTGAGATGATTCCGCCAGGACACGAGTCCACATTCTTCTCCCTCTTCTCATTGACTGACAAATCCGCGTCTTTCGTTGGGCCCCTTACAGTCGGCCTCATCGCCGACTCGACGGGCAACATCCGCCTTGGCTTTGTGTTCCTCGCTGTCATGCTCGCCATCCCGGTCCCAGTGTTGATGCACGTGCGCGTGCGGCGCGGCGTAGAGGAGGCGTTGGCGTGGTCGGCCGAAAGAACTGAAGAACGCCAGGCGTAATGCATTGTGTCATAGACAGGGCTATTGCTATTGTGCAGGACGTTGTTAATGAGTAATTTGGGGAATCTTAATGAGGGCCCTGTGCGCCGGACTACTAACGAGGGACGGGGGGGGCCGATCACACCTCCAGCATAGATGCCAGACTTCGCTTTTGCGATGCTGCGAGACAGATTACTCTATCATACTCTCTTCCTCTCCTCCTCCTCATCGCCAACCCCACACCTCACACATCTTGGACACTCGTGAAATGACCTCCCCGCTTCGAGCGGACGACGACCCTCCCGTCGCGGTTTCCGCACCATCCGCACAGACCTCAGCGATACAAACATTGGTGCCCGAACCAGCGGTTACTACCTCCGGCACTGCCACGGCTACAACTAGCTTCGCCTCCAATGCAGCATCTTCCATCCCGAACTCTGCACCCCCAGCCCCAGCATACCCCGCGCGGGGCCCAACGTCACCCGCTGTGGTCTCTCCAGGAGGGCACACCCGCCAGCCACGCCCGGTGCGATGCTACTCCCTCGAGGCACTACGCGACGATCCAGTATACTTCCCAACCCCCACCCGCGCCCATCCAGTGCTAGAGTGTATGCCTGAGGCGCCGACCTTGGAAGTCGGGACCGCTTCTCTCGACCCTATCGCCGCTCCGAGCGAGGCTCCGTCTTCGCTGCCTAGCACCTCAAGATCTGGGTTGCCCAGCATCTCCATTCCAACTGTCCCCACGCCCTCCTCACATCCTACTTCCCCCGTGACTTCATCAGCTGGGCCTACCTCACCCGGTTCACATACCGTTCGCGACTTCCAGCCCATGCAGTCTACGCGCAGCCGCCATCGAGCCTACACGATAGGTGTTACTATGCGATCGCAGGCACCTCATCGAGAGCGACGTGCCAGCGTGCGCGGGACGAGTGATGGTACCGAGAATGTGACTGAACGAGAGGGAGGTAACACGATCAACGTCCGCATGTCGTCTGAGGACGGGCACGACACAGGCACACTTCGCCATAGGAGACGCGCAAACACCGAGGTTATCCCTGCGAGCGGCGACCTCGACGACGATGTGATCGGTCTGCTCGATTGCGTGGATCCGGAAGTGTCGACTTGTGAGCTTCAGTGTAGAGGTTGGGACTGACACCAGTAAACCACCTCCAGAACGTGACAAACGGCATCATGTTCCCCAACATCCCGCAACTGTGGACGCGCCGACCCAGACTCGTGATCACCTCCACCCCATCCGAGCACAGCTTCGAGTGAGTCATTTCGTCAAGTGGAAGTGGGGACGGTATGCTGACAGCAGGACTCGCTTCGGGAACGGCGCACAAGATGACAGCATCCTCCCGGCTCCGGCCACTGCTAAGCGCACAGGTCGACCACGGTCAGGCACGCTCACGCGCATGTTCGGCATGGAGAGCCCACAGCGCCCTGCCCTAGCATCGCAGGCGGACGTGAGCCCCACTGTCTCCGACGCGGGATCGGTCCACGGATCTCACACCAAGGAACGGGACCAGGGGCATGGAACTGGCGAGTTTGTGCCACTTCAGCCCATCCCCGCATACAGGAGCAAGGAGTACGACGATGAGTCGAGCGAGGACGAGAGCGAGATGGCCGAGGAGCACAATCTCGACAAGCACCTGCGCAAGCTGCTCGTGCGACAGCAGCGCAAGGAAAAGCTCAAAGCAGCTCTCAAGGGTTTGTGGGCATACCTCAAGACACCGATGGGCATTGTGACAGCAATCTACGGTTTCCTCGTCGTGTTCTGGGGCGCCGCAATCGTCCTCTTCCTCCTCGGCTGGATCCCGACTTCGAGCAAGAACACGCAGGACATTTGGGTGGAGATTTCGTCTCAGGTCGTCAATGGGCTGTTCACCATCACTGGTGTTGGCTTCATCCCCTGGCGCGCAATGGACACATACCGCATGAGTGTGATCTGGACTCTGCGTAAGCGGTTCCATCGCCGGTGTAAGAAACTGGGGCTACCACCTCTCGAGGACCCCGACGACCTGCCGGATCCCTCGACGCTGCCCGGATACGAGGATGTGCTTACAAATGTGGAGCACGACAGGCTTGTCTACCAGCAGACAAAGTTTACTAAAAGCCAGACGTGGTACCGGCCTCATGCTACGGCTACGCACCGCGCGTTCCCGATGAGCTTGGCGCTGTGGAACACGATTGTGAGTACCGCTTCCTGGGAACCATGCCGTTCGGACAGAGGCGGCCGCTCTGTGGCTTACATGAGTGGACTTGTCCGAAGCACAGGCTGCCGCAGCACAGTACCTCGCCAAACTTTATCCCTTCTCATTTTCACTTGACTTGGACGCGCTGACTCCAGCTCATGGACGGCAACTCATTCTTCCAGTGCCTCTTGTGTGGATGCATGTGGGGAATGAACCGCCACCAGCGCCCCCCTTGGACGACTGGCTCTCTCATCCCACTCTCGTTCTTGTGTGGCATTGGCGCTGCCGTGCTCATCTGGGTGGGTGGTAAACGGACAAAGAAGACGGCCATTGTCGAGGACAAGCTGCGGAAAGCTCTGGCAGTCGACGAGCCCGTTCCCGAGCGTGTCAAGAAACCCCGGCGGTCTACCGTTTCAGGAAACATTAGTACAGCGACCGAGCTGGGTCGCGAGGTGAGGTGGCCAAAGCGTTCGGCAACAGGCGATCCCGGGTCACTGGAGGCTGGCGAGGGCAGGCATGGCGAGGAGGTGATACTAGGCAGCGTCGTGGAGGCGGATGAACCGCAGCCCTACGACGTGACGCCTTACGATGAGCGGAGTTCACTTAACAAGGGGTCGACGTGAGATAGATGTGGACGGACCAGGATGGGAAGTGACGCTGGCTGGGCACGATTCAAGGCCCGGCCAGGGGGAGAGTAACGATGTTACGTTACCGGTTTTGGGGAGGGATAGTGTCAGAATAAGTTGCGTTCAAGCTGGGTTTAGTGGCCATCGGACATGCATACCAGTGCCTGCTGATAATCAACCCTGGACAATAGGGCTCGGGTAGTGGAGCGGTGAGGAACGTGAGGAACATGAGGAGCGTCCCGGAAGGCCAAGCGACCAAGCGGCCAAAAAGAGACCAAAGAGGTTAAAGAGCAAGGACGTCAAAGAGGTCCAGATGGCTGGCAAGGGTTGCGAGTGCGACTTGAGAGTGCGAGCGACAGGGATGAAAGGGCCGACGTTGAGCTCGGACATTGTGGTCACGACCAACAGCGAATGGTCACCATTCAGCCATCCACTGATCCCTCGCACTCGACACATCCCAGCCCGATCATCCCCAGCAGGCCGAGACAGCCCAGCAAGGCCAGTTCGCCAGTCGGCCCAGCCAGCCCAGTCAAACACTTGTAACCCTCATCACAACTCTTTTCATCTTCTCTTATCCTCTCCAACTCATTTAGCTACCGTACCGTCGCGTCGCGTCCCGGGTACTCGCTCTCTCCGCCCTCTCCTTTCCCCCGGCTTCCCCTCGGCTTTCTCCCTCCCTCCTTGTCTCCCTCCCTCCTTGTCTCCCTCCCTCCTTGTCTCCCTCCCTCCTTGTCTCCCTCCCTCCTTGTCTCCCTCCCCTCCCTGTTCCTCGGACCACACGGCACTGTTTGGTCCATTTCAGCGCACGCACCGCGTACGGTTCCCAACACGTCGAGCAAATCTACCACCTAGTCACCCAACATTCTACGGTGTGGTCGTCGTGCGTCGAGGGTGCATCGATTAGATCATCATCTCCCTGTGCGCCCTGTGCATCAACGTCCCCACCTCGTCTCATTCTCTCACACTCCGTCTCCACTTGTCCGCTTTTGCCACTCTCACTCTCGCCTCCTTCACCACCCTCCTCTGCCACCTCCACACCCTCTGGCACCTTGCCACCCTTCAGACTTGTCGACCTCATCCTCATCCGAGCAGGGACATCCTAACCCCCATTCAACTCGATGGCAACCATAGTGAGGACGCTACTCAAGAGTGCTATGCCAAAGGACAAGGCAAACAAGAAGAAAGACAAGGACGAAGGCGGTAAGTGCCAACCGCGGAATGAACATGTCGCGAGGAGCCCCTTAGTCTCTCGACCATCCTGGTATCTCGACCATCGACCCAAGCCCAGCGTTTTTGTGGTGGAATCAGCGCCGTGGCTGCTGATCAACGGCGCCGACGCCTGCTTACTTCTCTTGAAGCTCGCTCTCTTCCATCCTCTCCCAGCCTTTCCCCCACAAGCATCTGTTTTTGCCACTTCACCCGTGCCTGTCACCTTCTTCTCCCCGCGCCTCCCCCCCTTTTCCTTGTTCCTCACCTTGGGGCCACTCCGCTCGCGGCCGCTAACATCAGCTGGGCCCTCCTTCCCGCCCCTTCCCCTGCCACCCGGAGATGAGACGCACCGCTCACCCACCTGGATCTACAATCCGCCCCCGTTCGTTGACCCAACGGCCCCGCCCCATTTCGCTGGCCTCCGCGAAACTACGCACGGCACCAGTACCCAGGACAAGGGTCAGTTCTCAACTTGGTCAAGGTACTGACAAAAGTTGGACCATGGATCCAAGCCCAGGTCGACTCACACCCGCGATATGAATCCCCGGAGACGCCGACCGCGATCCCGTCCCGTACGTGCATCAGCGACCGAGCTGACAGTAGGCGCGCATTCCCCCGCGGTCACGGTGCTCCCGCAGGAGTCCATTTCCGTCATCGGCGTGGGCAGCGGGGTACCTCGCGGCCACCAATCGATGCAAAGCTTCTCTGTTTTACATGGGCCGTCTAGGAAACCAGTACCTGCTCGCCCTTTGAGTGACGCCATGAGCAGTAGAAATTCACCTGTCGACAAAGTGGGTCTCGTCGGTGGGAGTCGGCTAACCACAGTCGCGGGCCGTCACTAATTCCCCTGCCACACATGCTAACCCGCGCTCTGCCGCCGCTTCTCGCAGGGTATTCTCGCGTTCTGCCAACCAAGAGCCCACATCCAAGCCCCATCTACATCAGCCGAAACCGGAGCATCCGTTCAACTATGCCAAGGCCCAGGATGCACGCGACCGCGACGCGCGGCTTATGGCCGAGCGAGCTGAATCAGAAGCGGAACAACGACGCATCGACATCATAGCTGCGAGGGAGGCGGCCGAGGATGCTGAGGAACTTGCCAGACTCACGCACCAACGGCAGTCCGAGGAGATGGCGTACCGCGACCTCCAAATGACGTACGGATCAGAGGACTCAGCAGCACGTCGCGAAATCGACCACGCGTTTGCCGTGCAGAACGAGAAGAGGCAGGCCGAGATAGACGAAGTGCGCGAGCGCCAGAACGCGTACGATGCAGCCTTTGCTCGTCTACACGCACCCCTATCAGCTCGCAACACCAAGGACGAGCACGAGCTCAAGTGGGGACACGTGTTCAGTGCCGCTGACATGCGTTCGCGTGATGTACGGGACACATTCAGCACCGAGTCCTTCGGGCACAAGTATCACGCCAACGGAAAGCCTATTCCCGCGCCGCGAGTTCCCTCGCTGCCCAAACCCAAGCCCAAGTCCGCAACCGTAATAAATGTACGGGCTGTGGGTGTCGAGGCCATCCCCGAAGGAAGTACCGTGCGTCGCCGCATTAACGTCCAAGAGGCCAAGGTTACCAAGAGGAGCTCCGCTCCCAAGCACAAGGAGAAGCATTGCCAAGCTCACACACGCTCCCCTGCCGAACTCCTCGAGACCACGGACCTAACGCGTAACCTCACGCTTGTAAAGACGTTGGACACGCACGACCATTTTGATCATGAGTCCGACTCGGAGGCCGACGCCGTATCACAGATAACGAGGCTCACGAACATTGCCAGGCTCGTTGACGAGAGCCCGTTTCATGATGACACACTGTGTCAGCTCCTCGATGCGGCGCGACTCAACTTAATCGGTGACCAAGCCAAGAAGGTGCTCATGCGCGCGGCTCGCACACGTGTTGACGAATTGAGCCGAGAGCTCCTTGAAGCAGCTAGCCGCGATAGCAATACGCCACCACTTGTGATCCGCAAGCAGCAGAAGAAGAAGCCCAGCCAGTCCCCTCCCGGAATGACAGATGTGCCCGTACTAGTAGCGCCCATGACAAGTGCTGCCAGGGGGATCCCTCTCCCATCCTTGGCCACCCCAGTTGGTGCGACAGCCGCTCTTTCCGCATTCCCTCTGGGCACACAGCCGACACCCGATGTGTCGCCGAACGCAAGCAAGAACGACCAAGTCATAACAGAGGTGAGGATTCTGACTCTGTGACATGTCACTGACACCCAGCTCCTTAGTCGTATGACAACGCTCATGGAAGCATTCGAGGCCCAGAAGAACAACCATGATATCGGCATGACAGGTGCCCTCCGTGGTGCTTTCCCAGGCAACGGTGGAGGTTCATTCACACCTTCCCAGTCTTTCCCGATACAGTCTCCGCCTCTGGTATCACCGAACATGCTGCCTCATGGCACGTTCCAGTTCCGTGGGCCCGACTACCAGTCCCCATCTGGAAGCTACCCCAAGTTCGAAGAGCAACCAGCCCTGGGATCCACATCTAGGGAGTTCTCGACGTCGCGTGCGGTAGGGCCAAATGGCTATATACCTACCGGTGGGTTTGCAGACGAGTACATGATGGGAGGCGGGTCAGTTACCTCGAGTCCAAAACCCGTGCCCACCGGCGGTGATCTGTCGTCGGTCCCAGTGTTACAGGCGCCGACTGGAGCCGCCGGGGTCTCGTCCCAGACTTCACAAGTATCCAAGGAACCCATCGACGTGTCTGGACCCCCAACGCAGGCTTTGTCGCAGGCTGCGTCGTCGGGACGGACTCCCCCGGGACCGATCATTAACATCGTCTCGCCAACTACGGTCAATAGTGACAGTCAGCCGCAGTCCATGCCGAACGTCTCATCGCCATCCACACCGGAACAACACTCTCCGTCTACACGCGCAGCATCTGTCCCAAGTCCTGCGACGCCCGAGACCTCGCGATCACCTCGCTCTCAAACGCATGCTCCGGTTGTGGTCCTGGAACGTGACCTCCCACCACTCCCAGAAAGCGTGGCATCGTATCTAACCTCCACGACCAAGCAGACCTCTGTGAAGTCACCTACAACAGTAACAGGATCGAGGGTTGCGTCCCGTGCGGTTTCCGGTATAAGCAACGCGACGACCGGGCCAGACTATGACAGCGCTGGGTATAGCAGCGTCGTCACTCGCATCGTGGTTCGCGATGGCCTCTCCCCCGCGCTTGAGAAAGGCCGGCCTTGGGATATCATCGTGGGCCGGCTCCACGCCATGGCGGCTGTGTGGCAGGAGGACAGCTTTGTGCGTGCCTTGAGTAGCATCAGCCTCAAGCGCGAGCTCGACATTGTGCCTCTCACGATCTACACCATGAACATATACAAGTCGTGAGCTACTGAACCCTAATTCAACTCACAGCAGATATTTACGCAACCGCCTCGCGGCGCTCAAGCCGCTGCCGTTCGACAAGCTGCTGGTGTCTCCCGTGCACGCCGAGACAATCAACAGCTACATCTTCGCGGTGAGCTTGCAGAAGAAATAGAGGGTAGTAATAGCTGACAGGCAGAAGAAGCACAACGAGGCAGCGGCGCTTTTGGTCAGCCTCTGGGCACCGCTGAATAAGGAACCGCCACGCATCATTATTGCCATGACCAAGCACGGATACCAGGAAGGCTGGCTTGCCCACCGCTGGGACCTATCGGCTGGTCATCTTACATCACACCATTGTGTGCACGTCGAGTCTCGAATCGACCCATACGACAAGCGTGAGTTGAGATACCTGTGGAAACTCATACCAGGTCCGTTCAATTGGTGGCACGCGATCCGCGCTGCTTTCCCAGAACGCGGCGTCCTCGAACCCCGCCATCTACTTGAGCGCAACGTCCGGCACGTGTACACGGCTACTCCGAGTGATAACTCGTTGCGCGCCGCGCTTGTCACCCGCAACCTGCTGAAGTGAGTACCCTGATCCTTTCTTGACTGAGCTGACATCAGCGGCAACAAGGGCGATGTCGACCACGGTCTCAGCAACCTCCGAGACACTATGTGGCGTATGACACAGCAGCTCCTTAAGAAAAAGCAGGCGGGCGAGCTCCTCTCTTGGCCAGACGCGGCCTAACTCGTTCAGCCTTGCACCTCTCTCCCTCTCCGTCCATTCCACCCTTGATTCTCAGCATCATATTATTCGTAGTACACCTATGCAACGAGTCTATGGTCCTACAAGTCGCGCGAAGGCGTGCCTGCTCGACTTGCATTGCGCTGAGCCAAATATCCGGATTCGGTAAGGTTGGCGCGACTCGAGTTGCGACTGAGTACGCGTTCTCCACCAGGCCCAGCGGACGGTGTGAGTGTCCCATTCCGCGTCTTGTGCAGCTGGGTTTTTGGTTTGGGTTTCGGCTTCGGCTTCGGCTTCGGCGTCCACTCGTCGTCAGCGGACGAGCTCGAGTCGTGGAACATGGACAAGGGCGGGTCGTTCCACCCGCTCTCCGTTCCAGGGTTGTGGCTCGTTGTGCGTGGACGAGGTGGCCGCGGTGTGGAGGCGACAGAGCTGGAAGCGCCGCCGTTCGGTGTACCAGGGTATGACGGGTATGTTGTGACGTCGAGCATGGATGCGGCGCGATTGACGCGCGGACTCGAGGGTTGGCTTGGACTGCTCCCCTGCCGCCCTGGGTTGGGAGGGGGGTTGAACGGTCCCGAGAAGAGCGGCATGCTCGAGTTTCTGAACAGCGGGAAGCGCTTGGGCCCGCCGCGCTTGCGGCCCAGTGGGAGCCAGCGCTTGCGCTTTTTGGTGGCTAACCCTCCGTCGCCTTCTTCAACGTACAGGTCAGCCGAGTCTTGCGGGAACAAGCGAGCCAACCCCGGAATAGATGAAAGAGAAGGTAGGCAGATGAAAGGGAGTGCCTTTCGACGTCTTGAATGGCGACCGAGGCTGTGACATAGTCCGAAGAGAACGACGAAGGCGAGCAATGCGTACACGACGAGTATGACGGCCGGGAGAGAGGCGAGGTGGGCCTGCGCGGCAGAGATGGGCGCCCATCGCCCACCTGGGAGGGCAGAGACCGCCTTGCTTGCCTCGATGACGACCTTGCCGAGTGTCCATGAGATGGCCGTGTTACGCACAGTGTCCATGCTCTGGAAGAGACCCTTCTGGCGCGCGCGGAACTCAGCTTCCGCGTTCGTACCCGCTGTGCCGCTTAGTGTTGCGGTCCCGCCCTTATCGGTGAGGCGGGGCACGCCGATGCCATCGTGCAGCACGTTGCTGATCCACGCGCCTTTGAAGCATTGCATCTGTAGGCGGGAGAGGTCGACGTCGGCCCACCCCTCTGACGACTGGACCTTGGCCTCGATCGCTTTCCAGTCCTGCGCACAGAAGTCGCCCATTCCCCGCTCCCACTCGGTCCAGTCCCACACGCCGCCTAGCCCCAGCACCTGGTGCGCCGTGTACCAGTACTCCGAGATACCGATGAACCCACGCTGGTCGGCACGCGAAAAGTCGATACGCGGAGTCGCCATTCCTCCAAATAGGCAATGCTTCGAATCGCACGGCTCATCGTGCTTGAGCAACGGCTTAAGGTCGTCCAGACACTGTATGAAGTCGCCCGTGCCGACAAAGGCCGGGCTCTTCTCTGTGGCTGGAATCGTGAGGTTGACTGGTAAGCAGGAATCGGAAATCGTATCTGGTTTGAACGCCAATGCGGCCCACTCCTTGACTGCAGCCTCGACGTATCGCTCGCGCACGCGGTTCGTGCCAAAACCTAGCCACGAAGCAGCAAAGACGGGCCATTCAACAAGCTCGCCGCTCAAGAGGCGCAGGGAAATCGTCGCGAGGTCCCTTGCAGGAAAGCGCGAGTGGGTCAGCTCCTCGACTGAAGGAGAGAACGCAAGCTGCGTGCTCGCACCACCCATGTCGAGGAAGCCGAATGTCGGTGAGTGGTGGTGCACATCCACCGGTGTGACTGCGTCGAGGACGCTACTCCCTTCCGGGGCTGACGCGAGGCTGGGCAAGGGCAACAGGTGGTCGTGCTCTGTCTCGCCATCGGCATGCACCAGCTCTGGCGCGTGTCCAAACCCATCCATGAGGTAGTTGACGGCAACCCAGCCCCATATGCCTTCTTCCTCTCCGCTGATGATGCGCACACTGTCACCGCACGGCCCTGCACTCGATGGCCCCTCGAGGATGAACGGATAATGACGTCGGAGATTGCTGCACGTCTCGACGAGGATTGCGTCCTGTGCCTCCTTGCTGAGGAGCCGCATGCCCGCGGTCGCGAGCACGTATATTGGCGTACTCGACTGCTTGGAGGGAGGGATGTGCTCGAGAGCGTGCGCCATCAGGGGCGCGAGGTAACCGGGGATGTCTTCTGGCGCAATGGTCGAGATGCCTTTCATCAGCTTGGTCTCCGCGGCACGTACCTGGCTCGACACGCTTGACCCAGTCGTCGCCCTTGACGCCCTTGCCGACACGCACAAGGCGGCGCAGCGCGCGCCGTTCCATTTCTTGCGCAGTCGCCTTGCCTTTTCCCTTGCGCTTCAACTGGTCCCACCACCACCAGCGGGACGGCATGCCCTCCGCCAGCCCAGCCTCGCGTGCCGCACGCACCTCGCTGAGGATTTCGTTGCGCTCTAGCCCAGGGTCACGCCACGAGTAAATCTGGAGGCGCGAACCTGAGCTGCCCGCGTCGACAACGAGCGCATAGTGCGTCGAGGAGGCGTCTACCGAGGGCGGCATCCGTTAGCAAACGGGGTCGAGGCCGGGACTGAAAGCGGATGCGCGTGAAGTGAGTGGGGAATGGTGCCGAAGGTATGTACAATCAACGGGGAGACATGTGAGGAGAGGATGCCGCTGGCAGACGGTGATGCTGTAGGTCGAGGGGGTAACAGGGATAGAACAGATGGAGGAATGGCAGAGGGAGAATTGTTAATGTATTGAACACGAGAAGGCAATTTCGGTGAGACGATGAGATGGTGAGACGGTGCGACGGGCGGTAGTTGGAGACAACTTGGTACACCTGAGACACTCAAGGATGGTACAACCCCTCACACAGGCACGTTATCCACATGACCCCGAACCCTTCATGTTTGCCGTTGGAGCTAGCTAGCCGCAAGGCGTTCACTTCTACAACTAGGTCATGGCTCAGATGGGAATGCCAAGAGTCACGTACGTCCACGTCGTCAACAAGATGCAGCAATATCTGGTGTAGTTGACAAAATGCAAAAGATGATGCTCGCACGCTGAGTCGAACAGCGGTTAGCTCGGATGAGACTTTCAGGCCACAACGAACTGTGATAACCACCTACACTATACGAGCTCAGATATCTGATGAGCGCGTCGAAAATATAGGACCTTTAAAATACCTACATATACTGTTAGGCACGCACATTATGGACGGATTTAGAAGCCTAATTGACCACTCGCTCACCTAACTCAGGACGGAGTTTTCAGTGTGGCACACGCGACCGCGAGATTTCGGAGAGGTCCTTCCTTTTCCACCGCCGAGACCATCTGTAGACCTCAGAACATCGACAACCATGAGCGTGCGTATCGCCGCGCCGCGCGGGTGCTCGGACACAACCACTCCCTTCGGCACTTCCCAAACCCCCAACGCCAATTCCTTCTCCTTCATGCCGTCCGCCCGCGCGCGCCCCATCGACACCTGAAATTGGAGCAGCTAACCCCAGGCTCCCAGGACTGTCCTCCGCGCCCTCCGCGCCTCGTCCAGCCGCGCTGCGTACCGCGCACCCGCAAGGGCATTCTCGTCTACGCGCATCGCCCGCGAGGAGGCTGCGCCTGCTGTGTCGCCTAAGATTGCGTCGATTGTGGACTCGGTTGAGGGGCTCTCCCTTCTTGAGGTCTCGGAGCTTGTGTCTGCTCTCAAGGTTGGTTAGGTTTTGGAGGAGGAGGAATATGATGGGAGACATGCGGAGCTGCTGGCGTGCCCATTTACGCGTCGCTCGTTGGGAACGGTAGAGAGCCAGAGAGGAAAGCCTTGCAAGGGCGCATCGCGTCGGGCACCAGGGGATGAGGAAGATGTGGGACAGCGGGGAGCGGCATTCTCGCACTCGTTGCTGCCCAACTGTGACTCTCGCCAGTCGCCACTGGTGTGGTGCCCGAGTCTTCTGCACAGCGACATGTCCGGCTCGTTTGCACGCAAGCAGCCTGCCGAGGTCCCGGTGCAATCCCCTTTCATCTCGGAAACTCGGAGTTATCTTGTGATCGTGGCTAAATCCAGGCCCGCCTTAACATCACCGAGGTCGCGCTCCCCGCCGCGTCGGCCGCACCAGTGGCTGCCGCTGCTGCTGAGGGTGGGGAGGCGCCCGCCGCCGAGGAGAAGCCAAAGGAGAAGACTATCTTCACCGTGAAGCTTGAGAAGATCGATGCGTCTGCCAAGGCCAAGATCATCCGCGAAGTCAAGGGGATCATGCCAAACATGAACCTTGTTGAGGTGAGTCTCTCCGCGTCAACCGCACGCTCGTGTCAACTGCTGGACAATTTCCGCCATTGTCACGAGGCTTGCGCACGCGCCTGGCCACTACCTGAGCATCGCTCACGTTCAGGCGAAGAAGTTTGTCGAGTCGGTGCCGCAGACCCTCAAGGAGAACGTGCCCAAGGAGGAGGCCGAGAAGCTCATGAAGACGCTGCAGGACCTTGGCGCGACAGTCTCCATGTCCTAGGCTTAGGGTAGATATTACATGCACACATCCATCTCCGCAGCTGGCCTAGGGACGTCCGGTGCCAGGCTGGCAGCCTACCTCTCTTTTCTAATGTCTATGGACTACGCGACGCGGTTCCGAGCCCCCTTGCCTTCGAGGTAGTCCACGGCGATCCCAATCGCCTCATCACACCCTCGTCGTGTCGTCTCTTCAGTCGACCCGCCCAAATGCGGCAAAATCACGACATTGGGCGCGTCGCGTAGCCGTCCGAGATTCTCGCCATATGCAGGCTCAGTCGCCATGACATCCAGTCCCGCACCCCACACCCCACCCTCGCGCTCGAGCGCGTCAGCCAGGGCGTCTTCGTCCACCATTCCTCCGCGCGACGTGTTGATGAGCACCGCGCCGTCCTTCATGCGAGCGAACTGGGGTGCGCCGATCATGTTCTTCGTGCTGGGTGTAAGGGGACAGTGGAGCGACACAACGTCAGACTGGGCGAGGAGCTCGTCGAGCGAAGCGACGCGGGTGAATGGGATCGCGGCGAACCTCGAGTCCGTGGCTGTCCATCTCTCCGATGGGCTCGAGGGCGAGTAAGCTAAGATGCTGCAGTTGAAGGCTAAAAATAGCTTTGCAGAGAGGTAGGCTATGTTGCCCATCCCCACCAGGCCAACCGTCTTTCCGCTCAAGCCAGGCGAGAGTCCTTGGATAGAGGGGATACGCTCCCCCGCGCGAATGCGAGGCCAGATATCCGTCACCCGGCGCAGTATCGCCAGCGCTAGAGCGAGAGTGAGTTCCGCAACAGAGGCTGCGTTCCCGCCAGGCCTGTTAGTGACCACCACCCCTGTTTCGCGACACGCTGCTATGTCGATCGCGTCGTACCCCGTCCCGTTGCGGGCGATGATCTTGAGGCGACGAGCGGAGCGGATGTCGTTCCCGTTCATTGGCCCGACCCGGATCACTAGTGTAAGCGCTTGCTAGAGCTGGGGCCTCACGAGCGACGTCGGCCGCCTCGATGCACGCCTCGCGGGTCCAACCCCCTACACCTGGGCGGAGTAGCCGCCCGAACGTCTTCTCTGCCAGGGCCTCAGACTTGGGATGCAGAGGCGTGGGGATGAACACCGTCGCCTCGGCAGGTGTTACATCGATGGGTTTGAGTTTGTCTGTTGGCAGGTCCACAGGCATGGCTGGCGGAATGAGAGAACGAGTGAGAAATGGAGTTGCGGATGCCATCCTGGTTGTCGGCTGTCTCCGATGACGCAGAAGCAGTCGCACCCACCACCGGAGTGATACCCGCTACAACCAACACGGCAAGCAATGCACGCGGATGCAAGATAGATCAGACTTTGTTCTATATCTATTCCTTGTCCATGTTCTATACCGCCTTGCTCTCGTGGAACTGCGCAAGCCACTCCTGTACAAAGAGAACCTCAAACTCGTGCACGTCGCGAATCTTGGGCGGCTCAAGATCGTGGTTCTCGAGCCCGTTCTGTTGTCAGCCCACCTCAAATGCAATCTTACTTCATCCCAGTGATGTACGCCGTTCTCTATCAGGTGGAGAGGCTTGTCGACAGACGATTTGCGCTTGGGCGCGATATCAGCTTGCGGTGTCTGAGGTGAGTAATCTCTGGCGCGCAAGTCGAACAGCTGCTTTACATAAAGCACCAGTCCGTACTCACCATCGTACGCCAAGGGTCCGCCTCGCCATCAATGTAAGCCAGACGGTGAGCTTGGAGCTCGTAGTCACCACGTGCGTTGACGTCTGTGATATTCGGCCAGTTTGGTACCGCGAAATACTTGCCAGGTGGATAGGCCTGCTTACATATGTTGGACGTGTACTCAAGGGTAACATGCTTGGACAGGATAGATGGTCCCTCCTTGGGTGCTGGCATGAAGTAACCCCACTGGGTGCAGACTAGAGTCAGCTGCTGTGTTATGGGACGGGACATAGCAAACTCACCCTGGAATAGCCACAGACGCCAGGTCTGGTCGAGGTCGTCAACCAGGAACTTCGTGTCATTATGGTTCCCGAAGCACTGTGTGTCAGATTGACTGAAGTACGTGTTTAGCTTACATCAACAACGTCCGTGGGACACCCGGCGACGACGTGCTCGCGAATGTACTTGGCGTAGTTCATGACGGCAGGTGCACTAATGTCAGCCACTTCTGGAGCACTCATGAGCCAACGCACATTGTATGTAGGCCAATCCGCCCACCCTTCCCACCGCTTCTGAGAGCGTCGCAGAATTGCTCCCAACCGGTACTGCTGACCGCCGGATCCCAGTTCCGCGCCTGCCAATACCCTTCCGTCAGCAGACTCACTACCCGTATTACCAAGCGGATACTGGAGCACACCTCCGAAGTCATCGTTCTCAAGTTCGGCCACACCAAAGAGGCCCTTCAGAAGTGTCGGGACCGGGTGAGGGAACTCAAGCAGCGCGTCGATTGCCCGGATGGCAAGCTGCAGTGTCGAGATACATGTCTGGTCGGCATATTTCTGGATCGGGTCAAAGTATTCCGCCATGTTGATCTGTGCATGTGTCACCGCTGTTGTCAGCCTGCGGGTCATCGTGGCGGCGAACACTCACCGCTGCTAGCAATTGCGCCCCACACAAGATCTGGGTACTCCTTGCGCATGAAGGCCGCCCGTGCACCGGCGTACGATCCGCCGTAATAAATCCAGGGTGTATCCTTGGGCTTGAGCGCGTCAGCCTCCAGGCCTAGACGTTTGGGCGGCTCGAAGTTCCGGATGAACTGGAGTCAGCCGGAACTGGAATGGCTCAGCTGGGCGACCCACGTTGGCAGAATCCTTGAGGCTATCGGCATTGTTGAGGAAGCGCAGGTCGTCCGTCGAGAATGACTGGACAGGAACCGACTCTCCGTAGTATCTCCCATCAGCAGGCCCCAGAAGCGACCTACCGGTGCTCAAGGACGATGCTCAGCCCACCAGTGGCACTCGAGAGGATCTGGAGAATGCCCGTCTCAAGGAACGGTAGGCTGATTGAGCTGAAGCCATGGACATTGCAGCTCACCGATCAGCCCCGTCGGTTTCGCCACCGTCAAGGAGGAACACTGGCCCTCCGGGTGTGTAATACCTATCGTCCAACCAGTAGCGCTGACAGAAAGTGCCGTTGGCCTCGCCGAAATGCGAAATGCGCTGTTCGAAGCAGTGCGCCTCGTGCTTCGGAGCAGCGAACTCTACTTGAGCGGCGGGGTCCGAGTACAGAACGCTTCAGTCAGTTAAGAGCAGATGGAAAATCAAAAGGGAAGGTGACACACCTCGTCTTCTCCTGCGCTCGGAGAGCCTGCCAGAGCCCGATTTGCGGCCGACCGGTCTTCAGCAAGCGGTGGTTGGTCGCGGCGTCGAGACCCAACACGGGGGCAACCCCAAGGGTTCCGAGTAGTAGAGCGCTCAGCATGGTAGCAGTATGCACCTGAGCGATGGTGAGATGGCTGGGCACCAAGAGGAGATTGACCTGCTCGATTTGGGCATGACGCACATGGCGGCAACCCAGGAACCTAATAGTAATCCCCTTCTATTGACTTCTAATATGTCACGTGGGCAGCATTAAACCAGACGGGCTTCACCATATTTTGAAGTTAGCTCACCTCCACTTGGCATTCCGCAACAGCATCAACCATGACCGACGTTGTAATGGAGGCCAGCCCTGTCACGCTGACGCGTCGCGAGCACCTCGCCAAGACATTCGAGTCTTACCGTGCGGAGCTCGATGGATACGTGAGCCCCACCTTGTGCACGAGCTGACGGTAGAACGAGCGCCGCGAGAAGGTGATCATCCTCAGCCGGGCGATCACCCAGCTCTCCAAGAAGCTCATCTTCCATCTGCACCGCGGCGCGACGAGTCCTAGTGCCCGGCAGAAGAACCTCAAGGACGCACGTGCTAAGGAGCGCGAGATTCACAAGAACTTTGCTGCTATTGCGGCTGAGCTCGCAGCTGGTGCTGCGGACGACGAGGGGGCGGCACAGAACTTTTGGAAGTTCAACCGCCAGGTGTGAGTAGACGATGTGTGCCCCAGCAGTTATAGGTCCAGCACTAACTGACGTCAGTTCTCCTGGCCTCGAGGAGTACATTGAAGGCTACTCGTTCCTCCACTACCTCGAGACGGGCGACCTCGTCTCGCTCTCTGAGCTGCAGAACGCCTTAGTGTCGGAAGAAACGGGCAAAAACGTAGGCTGAAAGAGGGGCCGGACTCACCTCCAGCTCGTGGTGATCACACCTGAGGACTACATCCTTGGCATGTCGGATCTGACAGGCGAGCTGATGCGCTACGCGACCAACGGTGAGTCGGTCACGCGAGGCCGCATATACCTCCTCGCGATGGTCAGCGCCAGTAGGGGTAACCCCTTGCTGGTTTTCTTTTCCGAGACTGTGTGCAAGGCTCGGGCCAATACGCTCGGGCGGCGGCGACAACCGCCCGCGTCATCTTCGGGCTAACAGCAGCACTCAGCACAGGCGACCACAACACGCCCCTCGCCGTGTGCAACTTTGTCAGGGTGGTCAAGTCATGTGCGTATCTCGCCTGTTTTCGTTGCTTGACTGACATAACAGTGTTTGACGGTATCGGCCCGTCCGTACTCTACAAGCTAAAGAAGAAGCAGGAGGAGACGACGCGCAGCCTCGAGAAGATCGAGCGAGGTATGCCTTCATTTGATGTGGCTGACGGCTAGTGTGCTATGCGCTGCGGCTGCGTTTGGTCGAGTTTGGTGACAAGCCCGAGGTGCTGGCTGCCATGGCCAAGCGCGCGCTTGAGGAGGGTGAGAGCGGCGGGGCTGGTGGAGGAGGCGAGCGGGAAACATGATCTGTTGTACTTGTGCATTGCCTGGGCCGATGAGTGATATACAAGGGTAGCTTGTCTCAGCGTCTGGGCGCCTGGACGGGTTAAGATAGGCTGCGGTTCAGTTGAGCACAGCACGAACAAGAACAGTTGGCTTCCGTGTTCAGGAGCGCGAACCGGATCAAATCCAGGCACGCGACCGGAGGGCGGCCTAGGGTGATCGATCGACGCCACGTCCTGGTCGGCACAGAGCTTTAAATGTCAACCTCAGTTCCTCTCTTCCACCACAAAACTAACTCAAACATGTCATCCACGCCCCTCTACACCAGCGACAAGCCTGTCTTCGACAAGGAGAAGATCACCGTCGTCTTCGTCCTTGGTGGCCCAGGAGTACGCCCCTCATTTTGGCTGCAGTCTAACAGCAGGCCGGCAAGGGGACCCAGTGCGACCTCATGGTCCGCGACTACAACTTCAAGCACCTGTCCGGTGCGCACACCACCAGTGGTAGCCCATCTAACGCATAGCCGGTGACCTCCTCCGTGAGGAGCAGGACCGGCCCACGTCAAAGTACGGCGACCTGATTGCTGCGTGCATCAAGGAGGGCCAGATCGTCCCTCTTGAGGTGACCATCAAGGTAGGCTCTGGCGTGATCACCAGGTGTCATCTACAGATGGCATCGGTATCAGCGGTATCCCACAGACTCTGCTCATCTCAGCTCATCGAGAACGCGATGACCGCGACCCTCGCGGACCCTCCCGCTGGACAGGGCTGGGACAACGGCAAGGGCCGCTTCCTGATCGACGGCTTCCCCCGCAAGATGGACCAGGCGCTCATGTTCGATCAGGCGGTGAGTTCAGCCATGAGATGAGAATTACGTGTGCCCCAAGCTCGGTGCACCCAACACGGGCTTGGCTGGTGAATGCGATTCGCACGGTCAGATGCACCGCTTGACCTCGGCCTTCGCGCTTGCGACAAACGCCGCCTTCGCCTATGAACCACAGCTAGGTGCGACCTGCAATGCGCACATCAAGAAGCCACAGCCGTGGTCCCTGCTATGCGTACATCACGGCGCTTGCTTTCGTTTGTCTCGCAAGTGCGGCTGACATCAGGTTGTCGACTCGTCGCTAGTCCTCTTCATCAACACCACCGAGGAGGTGATGCGCGATCGCATCAAGGAGCGTTCCAAGACCTCGGGCCGTGCCGACGACAACGAGGAGTCGCTCAAGAAGCGCTTCGTGACGTACCGCGAGACTTCGTTCCCCGTCATCGAGTACTATGAGAAGAACGGCAAGTGTGTCGACATCAACTCGACTCCTGCCGTTGACGAGGTCTACGCCCAGATCAAGGGCGTCCTCAAGGAGCGTATGCCCAACCTCTAATAGAATCCCATAATAGACTATTCTGATGCATAAAAGCATTCTACCAAACAATGTGACAATGCAGTGATGATGATGTGAGGAGAGAGGAAAAAGGGGAGGGGGAAAGTTAGTCGATATCCATGCCGGTTGCCAGGCGCTCGCGGCCCTCCTTGTACGCTGATTCGAAGAGGAGAGGCTTGCGCTTGGCCAGGAATGGGGCGGGCGTGACGATTGAAGCACTGGTGTTAGTATCGCCAAAATATTGAAAAAAAAGATGCTTACAGAGAAGTGCCGCAGCCCGGCGCAGGCGTGCCCATGATGATGCACTCGGAAACACCCTCGATATCGTCGACCTTCGAGAAGAGGGAGGCGTCAAAGAGGTGGTCCGTCGTCTTCTCGAAAGACGCAAGCATGAGCACGGAGTCTTTCATCTTCTGGACGCCGAATCGCGTAATGCCGAGCACTTCGCCCTTGTACGTCATGACATCTCCAAGGAGCATGACGTGGCGTGGATCAATGATCATGCCGTGCGACTCCATGGTCGTTTGAATCTCGTTGTAGATGGTCTGGCGTGCCGCTTCGATGCCGAGCACCTTGGCCGTCTCCATAACGTGATTGGTCTTGGTGTTGACACCGTCGACGCCGTCCGTGCCCATGACCTCGCTGAGGCCATAGCCTGTCACGAGGAGCTGTAGCTTATTGTTGTCCTTCTCATCCTTGTTGATGACGGAGCGGTCGATCTCGGGGAGGCCCTTGACCTGGACGTGCGGGATTGCCCGCTTGAGGTACTTAAGGCGCTCATACACGCCCGAAAACTTGTCCTTGTCAGACGGGTCGTTGACGTAGATCTTGACGCGCGCCTTCTTCGAGTTGATTGTGACGTCGCTGTCGCGGATCTTCAACTTGGGCGCCAGTGTAAGCGCGTGTTTAATGCTGTCCAACGTGATCTCGAGCTGTAACTTGGAGATGGTGTCCATGTCAACGTGCACCTCGATGAATGCGCCAGCCCCGGTCCACGCCTCTTCGATGATTGACGCGACCTCTCCAAGCGTAGTCCGTTCAATGCGACCCTTAACGATACGAGCAACTGACTCGTCGCGCTTCTGCTCGAGCTCGACGGTGATGATCGGGGTCGAGATGATCTTAGCTGCGTTGATAATCTCCTTAATACGCGGTACACCGAGCGTGACGTTCATCGACGCGACACCAGCGAAGTGGAACGTCTTGAGGGTCATCTGGGTACCAGGCTCGCCGATCGACTGCGCACCAACGGCACCAACAGTGGACCCGGGCTCAATCTTGGCCAACAGGTAACGTGTACGACAGTTCTCGAGGAACTGTTCGAGTTGCGAACGCGTGACGGTGAACGCGTTGTCGAGTGCACGCTGAATCACTGGATCGGGCGACTCCAGGAAATCTTCGTATTCCTCGGCGGCTTCTCTCGTGTCGGCAGCTGGTACACCGCGACGCTCGCGCTGCTCGGCCATCTTCTTGGCGATGTGATCGTTGACGAAGTTGTACGTGTTTTCACGGAATTTGACGTGCACATGTTGCCACTCCTGGGGGACGACAATATTTTTCTGCTTCTTGCCCGTATCAAGCTCGGGGTAGATATACCGGGCGATCTCCTCAACCTGATAGGGATAGAGCTTTTGGTCATCCTTCGGCGCGGTAGCCATGGCGTGCCGCCAGCTACGCACGTACTCAACAGGCGTCGCGTTTCCCTCAAGGCATGCTGGGTCCAGGGAGTCGTCGCCGTACTCGAATTGCACGACGGTGCCGACCGAGTTGCGCACCGACAGGTCGTACTGTGCCGACAGGTCCTCGAGCGACTTCATGAGACGACGTGCCATGTAACCAGTTTCGGCTGTTTTGACTGCAGTGTCGACAAGGCCCTCACGACCAGAAATAGCGTGGAAGAGGAACTCTGCCGGGTTAAGCCCAGAGAAGAACGAGTTGCGGACGAAGCCCTTAGCGGGCGGATCAATACTCTTTTTCTTGAAGTGTGGAAGAGAGCGGTCCTGGAAGCCGTTGGCAACACGCTTGCCAGCAATGATCTGCTGTCCGACGAGCGCAACCATCTGAGCGACGTTGATGAGCGAGCCCTTGGATCCGCAGGTCGCCATGATAAGTGGAGCGTTGGCACGTGAAAGCTCTCGTTTGCAGATGTCACCGACATTGGCACGCGTGGCGGACAGGGTCCCCGAGATGGTGCTCTCGAGCGTAGTCTCCTGGTCGCATCCGGGCATGTTTTGCAACTTGCCACGCTTAGCGAGCTCAATGTTATCGTCGCAGTCCTTGTACGCCTTCTCCACCAAGGTATCCTTGCTCTCCTGGAGGACAGGCCCCGGAATAACGTCGTTGATTCCAAGCGAGAAACCCTGGTTTGCGAGCCAGCGCGCCGACAACTTGGCAAGTCTAGTCATAGCGTCCGCCGCCTCGTTGCTGCCATAGTCGCGTAGAATGACTCCGAACACCGAGTTCTTTTTACCGTCACCAACCGTGTTCTTGTCGAACACACCACACATGATCTCCGAGTTACGGATGACAAGGTAGCCGTCGTTGGGTGCCATATCGAGGGGGAAGTTGTACTCGCTGCGAGGCTCAACCAATGTCCTACACTTGGCTTCGAGATTGACGAGCACCGTTGAACTCTTGTTCGGGCGCATGAGGAGGTTGTACACCTGCTTGCCGGTCCATAACCGCTGCGGCTTCCAGATGGTGGGTGGAGGTAGTTCGATGGGGATGTTCGCGTCGCCCAAGTACGATACAATCTGGGTGAATTGCTGCCGGTCTAGCAAACGGTCGCGCTTGGAGAGCAGGTATGACGCTGTGATAAAGTCCTGGATGGCCGCGACGATAGGCTCGCCGTTACGCGGCGTGACCAGGTTCTTCTTGACCGACATGAGCTCGAGGGCCTCGGTACGTGCCTCTTCAGTTTGGGGAACGTGCAGGTTCATCTCGTCTCCGTCGAAGTCGGCGTTGTAGGGGTTGCACACACACTCGTTCAGACGGAACGTGCGCCATGGCCGCACTCGAACACGGTGGCACATGATTGAGATCTTGTGGAGTGATGGTTGACGGTTGAAGAGCACGATATCACCGTCGCGAACATGACGATGGACAATGTCGCCCACCCGCAGGTTGCGGGCCATCTCTTTGCGGCGCTCAATGTCCCTGATCGGCTGTAGAGAGCGACGCGGGTATGGTCCGCGCCCAGTCTCGATGACGTTCGCGCCCGGGTGCAGCTTAGCTCCGTTGACCACGCACTGCCTCATTGCCTCCATGTTGTAGTCCGTGACACGCTCTGGGTATGAGAGCTTGACCGCGATCTTCTCGGGAACGGCGACCTCATCGATTCGCAAGTTAGGGTCTGGGCCGATGACTGTACGACCAGAGAAGTCGACACGTTTTCCGGACAGGTTGCCACGGAATCGACCCGACTTACCCTTGAGACGCTGCACGAAGCCTCGGATAGGCTTGCTTCCCGTCGTGTTGATACCTGGGGTCTGCGAGTTGATATAGAGCGCAACCATTTGGCTGAGCGCATCCCAGTTGGAGATCGTCTGGGAAAGCCCTTGGCCCTTCTCCATCACCGACATGAGCATACGGTTCTGGTTTACGATTTCAACGAGCTTGGCCGTCAAGTCGTCCTCGTTGTTACCGGCTTCCGACGCAACGGATGGCCGAATCGACGGCGGTGGTACAGAGATGTACGTCCAAAGATAGTCTTCTGGGCGTCCTATTTCGGGGTGCAGTGCCAGAAGTTCGCAGTCTTCGGCTGTCACGCGGCGGAACAGTTCGAGCACCTTGAGCGGGTTCATGTCCTCAACTGACTTGTTAAGGTGCGTCCCGATAGCTCCCTGCTCCGTGATGACGGACTTGAAGTTCGACATCCACTCCTGCTTCGCCTCGGCGTTCTTGTTGGACCGATACGGCTCGTGCGAAATCTTGAGCGTTCCCGACCGCTTGACGATGCCATTCGGCGCAAAGCAGTAAGGGCAGGTAGTCACCTTCTTGCATGATGCGAGCACACCCTTTTGTGCACCCTGGCGCTGCAGCATCTCCAACTTTGGGCGGCGAAAACGCTTGAGGAATGCGGCGCGTTCTTGTGGAGGGAGGAGCACGCGAGCACAGGTCTGTTGTCAACAGGAGTGGCGAGTGGCCTTAGCTCACCTTGCAGATGCACTGCAGCATGTTGATGGTGGGACGGTAGTAGCCGATGTGGAAGACAGGGAGTGCCAGTTTGACATAGCCGTAGTGACCAACGCAGTGGGTGTGATCCTCGTGACAGGTTGGGCAGGTGCCACCCTTCTCGTTCGGTCCCTGGAGTTAGTCAAAGTCATCAGTCGCGCATGCGTCCGGGGGAGTGCAAACATACCATCCGCGCGTCAAGCGGTCCTCCCGGTGCAGTCGTACGCGAGCCATCCTCATGATTCTTATACAGCTCTGGAATGGTGACCTCGACCTCGGAGACGCGAACAATGTCCTTGGGCGCGAATGGTTGGAACTGGATTTGCTTTCTGCAGAGTGTGATCAGTACAAGCTCGTACGGGCGAAGACGGGCTACGTACATGCGCTTGGGTGCATCCTGGGACACATATTGCTTGTCGTTTGGATCGTAGTGTACCTCGACGTCCATGTCGTACCCAGAAGGTGGAGGAGATCGTGGTATTAGTGCCCCAGGCGGCGGAATAACAGGAAAATGTGGTGTGCGTCTAGAACCAGGCAAATGAGATCGTTCTGTTTGCGCAGAGAGTGCTGATATTTGTCGTGGATGCTGGATGCGAGTGTTTGAAGGAGAGCAGCAGAGTGTTGGTGGCGGATGACTCTGGATGGATGTCTGGACGCGCAACCTTGGATGCTGCTTCAGAAATCCTCGGGCTCAGGCGATTTGGTTCCGCACTCACGTTGATGACCAGGCACGGAATTACACGTGGCTCACGCTCCTTTCCACGCTGGATACTGCATCCTTGACCAGCGGTGACGACCTGGGTGGGGTCAACGCAACACCTATTTCCGAGTCTCACACTCTTTCTCTTTCTCTCTCCTTTTCCGTTTGCCCCATCAATAGGCAGCCGAGTTCTCGGCTGGGTATTTCCTCAAACATGTCCAGGCCAACCCTGCTCCAGTCTCAGACACAGGCCCTTCTCACACTTCTCAACCTCAACCAGCCCCCACCCGCCGCCTCCGGGTCCTCAACTGGCTCCTTCCCCGCCCCGCGACCCGGCACTCCCTCGTCTGGCTTTGACGAGTCCTCCCAACCTCTCGTTTGGAAAGTCCTCATCCTCGATGACTTGAGCAAGGACATCCTTGCAACCAGTTTGCGAGTGCAGGACCTGCGTGAGCAGGGCGTGACGTTGCATATGTGAGCTGGATATATATGTTGACGCTGACGCCCAGGCAGCTGCACACACAGCGACCCCCTCTATCTGACGTGCCGGCTGTCTATTTTGTTTCCCCAACGCTTGCCAACATCAGGCGCATTGCCGAGGTACGATCGCTATGGACAGCTAGGCGGTAAACTGACGGCCAGGACCTCAACCCACCGTTGTACTCGTCATATCACCTCTCGTTTACTTCGGCGCTGCCGCGTTCGCTGCTCGAGGAGCTCGCCTCGCTCATCCTCGCGAACGATCCCACCGGTACAACCGGACAGCTCATCGCCTCGGTCCACGACCAGTTCCTCGACTTCCTCGTCCCTTCTACCAGCCTCTTCTCGCTCCTTCCCAGTCGCGTGCCTGCAGACGGGAACGGGTCCGCGAAGAAGAACAGTACGCAGGAGAAGGAGGTCGATGGAAAGCCCAGCTATGTCGTTCTGAACGACCCCAAGGCCGGCGAGGTGGAGATCGAGGAAGAGGTGGAGCGCATTGCCAAAGGCCTTTTCAGTGTCGTCGTTACCATGGGCATTGTTCCCATCATCCGGTCGCCGCGTGGTAACGCCGCGGAAATGGTGGCCCGCAAGCTCGACGCCAAGCTCCGCGACCACATCTCGTCAACGTCATCGCAGCGCGGAGGGTCGTCCTTCGGTGCAGACAGCCTCCAGCGGCCTCGTGAGTGCTTCGTTCCCCGGCGTGCTAACGGCGCAGTCCTCGTTATTATGGACCGCAACGTCGATCTGGTCCCGATGCTGTCGCACTCATGGACGTACCAAGCACTCGTTCACGATGTGCTGGACATGAAGCTCAACCGTGTTACTGTGGAGTCGCCAGAAAACGGTCGTTTACAGAAGAAGTCATATGACATCGACTCTAAGGACTTCTTTTGGGCAAAGAACGGCGGCAACCCGTTCCCACAGGTTGCGGAGGACATCGACACCGAACTGAACCGTTACAAGTCTGACGCTGCCGAGCTCACTCGGTCGACCGGTGTTAGCGACGTCAACGACGTTTCTCAAATGTAGGTTACTCTACGTGGCGTCCAGCTGATTCCGTCAGTGATTTCTCATCCAATGCCGCCAATCTGAAGACTGCTATCACTGCTCTGCCCGAGCTTACCGCGCGCAAGCACACCCTTGACACGCATATGAACATCGCCACCGCTCTCTTGCAGGCAATCAAGGAGCGCAGCCTGGACAACATGTTCCAGGTAGAGGAGCTGGCGTCGAAAATGACCAAGGCTCAGGTCCTTGCCGCGATGCGTGGCCAGACGGACGAGCCTGGGCAGGTTGCGCACCCTACCCCCGAGGACCAGCTTCGCCTGGCGATTATCTTCTACCTCTCGGTCCCGGACATGCCTAAGGCCGACCTCGACGAGATCACTGGGCAGCTGCAGTCCGCAGGTGCTGACATTTCGGCCCTAGAGTACGTCAAGAAGGTCCGGGAGATCACGCGCATGACGATGATGTCGTCCCAACCAGCAGTTGCAGCCCAGCCTGTCGCTGCAGGCGGCGAGTGGACCAAGGGGTTCGGCGTCTTGGGTAACCGTGTAAGTTTGCTGTCGCTGCGTGGTCATTGGTGGCTGACTGGCAGATCACCGACCGCCTGCGCGAGGGTGGCATCACCGGCGTGAGCCTCGACAACATCATCAGCGGCGTCAAGAACTTCCTTCCCGCCAAGAAGGAGCTCACTATCACTCGTCTCGTCGAGGCTCTAATGGAGCCATCAACGGCTGCGACCCAGGCGCTGCAGGACACGGACGACTACCTAATGCTTGACCCCAAGGCTACGCGCTCGAGGAATCAGCAGTCAGGTCGGACGAGGACACAATACCAAGAGAGTGTGGTGTTTGTCGTTGGGGGCGGAGGATACGTCGAGTACTCTAACCTGCAAGAATGGGCGTCGAGGAGTCAGCGCGAAGGTGGGGGCGGAGGCAAGCGCATCACCTATGGAAGCACAGAGGTCTTGAACCCTACAGGCTTTGTCAAGGCCCTAGGGGATCTTGGAAGGGGTGCTTAGAGAGACTTGACCCGTCAGATCGCATGTAGAGTATATCCCACAGTGTACGTATGAGCAGAAGCCACGAGGAGAGTTGTTTGAACCAGCACAGCTTGATCAAACCAAGTTGACATCTCAGGCATGTGGTGTTGAGACTGCTGGACAGGTAGGAATCAGGCACGGTTTCAAGGTACGGGTTGCCACCTGGCTAACCGCGAGCTTGGGACGCGTCGGATCTCTCTCTGTCAGGCGTCAGCCGCTCTGGTCGTTGAGCGATTCATCAACATACCTTTCCTCTCGTCTCACATTTTCCAACACCAACCTTAAGACTCTCGACGCATCATGGCCTCCCCTTCACAAGAGGAGGGTGAGGCCTTTACGCCCGCCGCTGGCGGCCTTGGCTTCGACGTCGCCGTCTTTAGAACCTATCTAGCAACCCTCCTTCCTCCAGGTCGGTGCAACCCTACGCCGCGCTGACAGCAGTGATGGCGGCGACGAGGCAGGAGCTTGAGCAGGGCCTCTTTGATGATCCCACGTTTGAGGAAAAAACCCTCCGCTTTGCGAGCGACGCCGGCTGCCAGGTCGTCTACATCACCAAAGAGAGATACCTCGACGTGGACGAGGACGGTGAGTGTCCTTCCCTCTTCGCAGACTCCAGGATGCGATTCTCAATGTCTGTGCTGCCTTCCTCTGCATAGGCCGATATGAATATCCACGTCCACTACCGCGCTGTCGATTACCAGAGGATAATATTCTGGATGTGGGACGGGGCGGCTCGCCGAGCTGTCGTTCGTCCAACTCAACCCCTTCCACCGGGACCTCCTTTGCCCTCTCGACTCCGTCATACCTGACACCAGATCACCCTGTTGCCAAGGTCGGCTACAGGCTCACCCTCCCGCCCACACCCCCACACTCGCCCAACGTCCTCTCAACGCTGGCCCTGATCAAGTCATCGCCGACGCTTGACTCTCTCGTCCCCCTCGGCGCGCAACTCCACTTCGTCCAGCTCTCTGCAGGCTCTTTCCCGCACCTTGGAGACGCCGGTAGCCCATCCGCGCCCGGAACCGTAATTTCAACGCCGACGACCCAGGCGTCGCCTTACGATGGCCTACACAGCCTCGTACACTGGGGTGTCGCGCCGTGGTTTGACTCCTACGTGGCGTCTAAGGGCACCGTCAATGATGGTCCTACGATAGCCAAGAAGGGTGGCGAGGCGCACATGGGGATCCCCGTAACGAAGAAGAAGTTTGCTGAGCTCGAGCTCTCACTCCTCCACCTCAAGCAGAACGTCGAGATCCCAGAGGTGCATCTCTCAGTGCACCCTGCGATTCGCAAGGCCATTGCGACGTGCCAGGCGAACGGGCAGCGGATTTCGGTAGACGCTATTGAGCCTCAGAGCCTGCTCTCCGACTCTGCCTTCCTTAACAAGCTCCAGGCTGACGTCAACTCGTGGATTAAAGAGATCCAGGCCGTCACCAAATTGCAGCGCGACGTGTCATCGGGCACGGCGTCCCAGGAGATCAACTTCTGGGTCAGCATGGAGAACGAGCTCGAGAGGATTGAGGGCCAGCTCAAGGGTGACGAGGTCTCTCTCGCTCTCGATGTTCTTCGCCACGCCAAGCGCTTCCACGCCACAGTTAGCTTTATTGCTGATACAGGTATCAAGGAGGCCACCGACCTTGGTGAGCTAAGGAGCGGCTTTGTCGAAGCTGACAACAGTGCACAAGTACAACGTCCTGATGAAGGACTTCCCTCTCGATGAGCTCCTTGCGTCGACTGACCTTGAGAAGATTAAGGATTCGATCTGGCAGATCTTCGGCCATGTCAACAAGAAGCTAAAGCTCTCGTGAGTGTCGACCTCCGGCGACATCTAACTATAGGCCGTACCCCATCCGTCGCACACTTCCTCTCGTAGAGGCCATCTCCTCTGACTTCAACGACCAGCTCCTCCGCGTTCTGGCGACTCAGCGTCTGATGTACATGGACTACGCCAAGTTCGACGAGATCATGAACATGACCGCGGAGGTGTTCTCCACCTGGGACGAAAACATGAAGGACTTCACTAATGTCGCACGAGAGGGTGAGTTGCAGTCGTGGGACTTCACTGATACCGAGTCTCTCGTAAGCGTGCGGAGAAGTTCATCTCCATTAAGATCAACCCTGCGCATAACAAGTTACAGGAGCGTATTGTGTATCTCCGCGCGTTCCGCCGCTCGCACGAGCAGCTGCGCGTGATGACGAGCTCCGCTCGCACCTTCAGTGGCCTGGGCAATGATGTCCCCTTCGATATCGACATGGAGGAAGAGGTCCGTCTTAGCTACGACAGCGTTAAGAACGTTGATATCCTCGACGTGACTCCTGAGGGCTCCGAGATTTGGTACGCTGCTGAGATCGCCTATAACGACCGAGTGGCGCGCATCGAGAACCAGATCATTTCACGTTTGCGCGACAAGCTCGCGACCACTGCGACTGCCCAGGAGATGTTCCGCGTCTTCTCCAAGTTTAATTCGCTCTTTGTGCGCCCAAAGATCCGCGGCGCCATCCAGGAGTACCAAACGCGACTCATCGACTCGGTCAAGGAGGATCTGCGTGACCTCCGTCAGAAGTTTACAAGCGGCTATCGCAACTCGGAAGCACAGCACATGTCTGAGCTGCGCGACTTCCCACAGGTCGCAGGTGCCATCCTCTGGGCGCGTCAGATCGAGCGCCAGCTGCTCATGTATATGAGGCGCGTTGAGGACGTCCTTGGTAAGGGCTGGGAGAGCTACACGGAGGGCCAGAAACTTCAGGTCGAGAGCGCGGCCTTCAAGGCCAAGCTTGACACCCGGCCGTTGTACGACGCGTGGATGGGCGATATTCAGCGCCGTGGTAATCTCGTTGTCGTCGGGCGCCTCTTTGATATCATCAAGACCCGCGCGACCGGCGGCAGTCAGGGCCAGCTTCAGCTCGTCGTCCAGTTCGACACGACTGTGATCAACCTTTTCAAGGAAGTGCGCGCGTTAATCTGGCTGGGTTTCCCCGTGCCGTTAAGCATCACCCATCGCGCCAAGGATGCAAAGCGCATTTATCCCCACGCAGTTAGCCTGATGGAGTCGGTCCGCACCTACACACAGACCGTCGACCTCATCGACCACAATCCTGACGTTGCGATCCTCCTTGCGAGCTACCACAACAAGGCACGTGAGATGATCAACCGTGGCATGGGCATGCAGTGGGACCACCTCGTCAACGCCTACGAGAGTCACCGCTTCCTTCCCGGAGCAGACTCGCGCGAGAGCCGCCACTTCATCTACGTGCGCGAGTTTGCGAGCTACGTGTCACTCCTCCACGACAAGACAACGGCGCTCATCGACATCTCGCAGGACATCTCACGCGTAGTCGAGGAGCTATCGACGTGTGCGTACAAGCCGGAGTCGTTCTCCGAGCTCCTCACCCAGGTGCAGAAGACGGTTGATCAGCTCAATCTCGAGGGCTACAGCAACCTCGATGCATGGGTAGCCAAGCTCAATGAGCGCATTGACAATGTCTTGGGCCGCCGCCTGGCCATGGCCATCGAGGCGTGGTGTAGCGAGTTCACGAAGGCAGACGAGGCGCTGGACGGCGACGGCGACGTCGAGCAGGTTAGCGACGAGGCCAGGCGCCTTGCAAACATCTCCATCAAGCCGTTAATCCATGAGGTCCGCATCCGCAATCAGGTCATCTACCTTGACCCCCCTATTGAACTGGCACGGCTCGAATGGCTGTCACAATTCCAGAACGCACTTGGTGTCGTCTGCAATCTCAACCGCATCAAGAGCTCGCGATACGAGATGACCTTGCATGCAGAGGAGGCCACTGCTGAGGAGAAGTCTTACATTGGCCTCCTCACAGCCAACGACCTGCCGCTTGAGAAGCCTCTGTCGCTCATCGAGGCGAAGGTGCAGTCGGTCAGCGCGTACGTCGACAAGTGGCTCCAGTTCCAGTCGCTCTGGGACCTCGAGGCCGAGTACGTGTACAACCGCCTCGGCGAGTCTCTCGCCAACTGGGGCCAATTGCTGTCGGACATTCGCCAAGCTCGCTCCACGTTCGACACTACGGACACACGAAAGGACTTTGGCGTCTGTGTTATCGATTATGCCAACGCACAGAGTAAGGTCAATGCCAAGTACGACTCGTGGCAGCGTGATCTCCTTGCCAAGTACGGCTCCAAGCTTGGTATGACGATGAAAGAGGTGCACGCCGCCGTCTTCAAGGCGCGCACCGACCTTGAGACGTTCACAATTGAGGGCAACACCGCGCAGGTTGTCACGTTCATCACGTTCGTGCAGGACCTCAAGCGCAAAGTCGAGGTCTGGGGCCCAGAGATCGACCTGTTCGTTGCGGGTCAGAAGACGCTTGAACGCCAACGCTACACCTTCCCGCCCGACTGGCTCTTTGTGGACCAGGTCCAGGCCGAGTGGGGAGCTTTCTCTGAGATCCTCAAGCGCAAGGACGACTCGATTAAGGAGCAGCTTGCTGGGCTACAGCTTAAGATCGCCGCAGAGAACAAGATCGTTGACGGCCGTATCCAAGACTTCGTTACGGAATGGGAAGCGAACAAGCCCCTCCAGGGCCACATCAAAGCCGACGCAGCGATCATGACCCTCAAAACGTTCGAGACGCGCCTCAACCAATTGACGGAGGACTACACGCTCATCCGCCGGGCAAAGGAGGCCCTCGACCTCGAGCACAGCCGGGATGACCGTCTGCAGCCGGTCACTGAGGAGTTGCGCGACCTTACCGGTTCGTGGACAGCTCTCTCAGGCACTTGGGGCCGCATCAACGGCCTCCGCGATATCCAGTGGTCAACTGTCCAACCGCGCAAGCTGCGTCAGGAGCTCGACAGCATCCTCGCGGAGACGCGTGCCATGCCAAGCCGTATGCGACAGTATCCCGCCTTCGAATACGTGCAGGAGACGATCCGCGCCCTGCTCAAGTCCAATATTCTCGTCACTGAGCTGCGGTCTGAGGCGCTGCGCGAGCGCCACTGGTCCAAGCTGTACAAGACTCTGCGGATACCCGCACCTCGCAACCCACTTTCCATGACGCTAGGCCACGTGTATGACCTCGACCTGCAGAAGAACCAGGTCGCTATCAAGGAGGTTGTGCTGCAGGCGCAAGGCGAGATGGCACTCGAGGAGTTCCTCAAGCAGGTTCGAGAAACATGGACGTCATACTCGCTCGACCTGGTCAACTACCAAAATAAATGTCGCCTCATCCGTGGCTGGGACGATCTATTCACCAAGTGCAGTGAGCATCTGAACTCTCTCGCGGCCATGAAACTCTCACCGTATTACCGCGTGTTTGAGGAGGATGCTGCCTCATGGGAGGAGAAGCTCAATCGCGTACACGTCCTGTTCGACGTGTGGATCGATGTCCAACGCCAGTGGGTATACCTCGAGGGCATCTTCTCCGGCAGTGCCGACATCAAGCATCTCCTGCCCGTGGAAAGCTCGCGCTTCCAGAACATCAACTCCGAGTTTCTCTCAGTGGTGAAGAAAGTGTACAAGTCGCCCTTTGTCCTCGATGTCCTCAACATCCCTGGCATCCAGAAGAACCTCGAGCGCCTCGCGGACCTGCTCACCAAGATCCAGAAGGCCCTTGGTGAATACCTCGAGAAGGAGAGGTCGTCGTTCCCCCGGTTCTACTTTGTTGGAGACGAGGACTTGTTGGAGATCATCGGCAACTCGAAGGACATCCATCGCGTAATGAAACATCTGAAGAAGATGTTCGCTGGCATTTCGATCCTCCAACTTGACGCGGAGTCGTCTGAAATCCGCGCTTTCGCTTCGCGTGAAGGTGAAGAGGTGCCATTCCGTGCGCCGATCGTGCTCAAGGACTACCCCAAGATCAACGACTGGCTTGCCAGGCTCGAGTCGGAGATGCGCCTTTCGCTTGCCTTCCTCCTCTTCGAGGCTGTTAAGGATCTACGCGACATCTTCCGTATCGATGGCGAGCTCGCTGTCGACAGCCTGCTCCAGTGGATCAGCACGTACCCAGCCCAACTCGTCGTCCTGGCCGCTCAGATTACCTGGACCGAGCTAGTCGAGATGAGCATCTCCCAGAGAAAGCTTGAGAGCGCACTCGAGCTCGTCACGAGAATGCTTGACCTGCTTGCCGACACTGTGCTGCAGGACATCCCTGTGCTCCAGCGCCGCAAGTGCGAGCACCTCATCACGGAGCTAGTGCACCAACGTGACGCAATCCGCGCTCTTGTCAGTGCCAATGTCCAAGCAATCGACTGCTTTGACTGGTTGTACTACATGCGCTTCTACCTTGACGAGTCAATCGAGGACCCTCTCACCCGCCTGGAGGTACGCATGGCGGATGCGGTATTCCCCTACGGTTACGAGTACCTCGGCATCCCCGATCGCCTCGTCCAGACGCCACTCACGGACCGCTGCTACCTCACCCTCACACAGGCCTTGGACAACCAACTTGGCGGCTCGCCCTTCGGCCCCGCTGGCACAGGCAAGACGGAGTCGGTCAAGTCACTCGGTGTGCAGCTCGGCCGCTTCGTGCTTGTCTTCTGCTGCGACGAGACGTTTGACTTCCAGGCCATGGGCCGCATCTTTATCGGTCTGTGCCAAGTGGGCGCTTGGGGTTGCTTCGACGAGTTCAACCGTCTTGAGGAGCGTATCCTCTCGGCTGTCTCGCAGCAAGTCCAGACCATTCAGCAGGGTCTCGCGCAGGCTGTGTCGAACCCCAACGTCGACGTCGAGCTGGTTGGTAAGCGCCTCAAGATCAACCCGCGCACTGGCATCTTCATCACTATGAACCCAGGCTACGCTGGGCGTTCGAATCTTCCGGACAACCTCAAGAAGCTGTTCCGCAGCATGGCCATGACACGCCCGGACCAGGAGCTCATTGCTCAGGTGCTCCTCTTTTCCAAGGGTTTCCGTACGGCCGAGGTGCTCGCATCCAAGATCGTGCCGTTCTTCAACCTCTGTTTGGAGCAGCTTTCCCCTCAACCACATTACGACTTTGGCCTGCGTGCCCTGAAATCAGTTCTCGCGTCCGCTGGTATCCTGAAGCGTGACTACCACCTCACGACGCAAGACGACGAGGTCATGTCAGACGACATTGCCGAGCAGCAGATAATGATCCAAAGTGTAATGGAGACGATCGTGCCCAAGCTCGTCGCCGATGACGTGCCTCTCCTGGGGGCGCTGGTCGAGGATGTGTTCCCAGGAGTGCAGTACATCCCTGTTGACCTTGACACGCTTAAGTCCAAGATTGCCGAGGTGTGCACAGAGCGTCGCCTGGTTGTCGGCGAGGCGTGGCTCGATAAGGTCATCCAGCTGTACCAGATCCAGAACATCTCCCACGGCCTCATGATGGTCGGCCCATCGGGCTCTGGCAAGTCAGAGGCGTGGCAGGTCCTCCTCGCTGCGTTGGAGCGCGTCGACGGGATCGAGGGAACCTCGTATGTCATCGACCCGAAGGCCATCGACAAGGAGGCGCTGTACGGCACTCTGGACCCGACGACGCGAGAGTGGAACGACGGTTTGTTCACTCACATCTTGCGTAAGATTGTTGACAATGTTCGTGGCGAGACTGCCAAGCGCCACTGGATCATTTTCGACGGCGACGTCGACCCAGAGTGGGTGGAGAACCTTAACAGCGTTCTAGACGACAACAAGCTCCTCACCCTTCCCAACGGCGAGCGCCTCAACCTCCCGCCGAACGTGCGTGTCATGTTCGAGGTCGAGCACCTGCGCTACGCAACCCTTGCCACCGTCTCACGCTGTGGCATGATCTGGTTCTCAGAAGAGGTCATTGACATCGACATGCTCTGCAAGCACCACCTCAACCTCCTTACCAACGTTCCCATCAGCGCCAGCGACGAGGATGCGATGGAGTACGACGCGGAGTTTGCCGCGCATCAAATCGAGCTCCAGCGCCACATCGCGACGATCCTCGAGCCGTACTTCGAGAAGGACGCACTCGTGCAGACCGCTCTGGACTTCGCAGCCAAATCGGAGCACATTATGGACTTCACGGTCATACGCGCGCTTAACACACTGTTCTCACTGCTCAAGGCGACTGTGCGCAACGTAATCGAATACAATGCGCGCCACAGCGACTTCCCCCTGCCGCCCGACAAGGTCGAGTCGTACGTTCAGCGCCGTCTGCTCCTCAATATCATCTGGTCTCTGGTCGGCGACAGCCGCCTCGACATCCGTGCCAAGCTGGGCGAGGAGCTGTGCCTCATTTCTGGCATCGAGACGCCCGTCATGTCGGCTGGCACCTCGCTCATCGACTACGACGTCAACGTTGCGACCGCTGAGTGGGTGTCATGGCAGTCGCGTGTCCCGACTATCGAGGTTGAAACGCACGCCATTACTGCGGCCGACGTCGTCATTCCGACAGTGGACACGGTGCGCCATGAAGAGGTTCTTTACAGCTGGTTAGCAGAGCACAAACCGCTTATCCTCTGTGGTCCTCCAGGTTCAGGCAAGACTATGACTCTGTTCAGTGCGTTGCGCAAGCTCAGCAACCTCGAAGTTGTGGGCTTGAACTTCTCGAGCGCCACAACGCCCGAGCTTATCCTGAAGACGTTCGAGCAGTACTGCGAGTACCGCAAAACACCAAACAGCGTCGTACTCGCGCCTACCCAGATCGGACGTTGGCTTGTCGTGTTCTGCGACGAAATCAACCTCCCAGCGACCGACAAGTACGGCACGCAGCGCGTGATCTCATTCATGCGTCAGCTCATGGAACGCAACGGCTTCTGGCGCACTTCGGACCTCTCGTGGGTTACGCTGGAGCGTATCCAGTTTGTTGGGGCGTGCAACCCCCCAACCGACCCTGGCCGCGTGCCCCTCAGTCACCGCTTCATGCGCCATGCACCTGTGGTCATGGTCGACTACCCGGGAGAGGTGTCGCTCAAGCAGATCTATGGCACCTTCAACCGTGCCCTTCTTAAGGTTGTGCCCAACCTGCGTGGCAGCGCGGAGGCGCTCACGGACGCCATAGTTGCATTCTACCTCGCCTCACAAAAGCACTTCACTGCCGACGTGCAGGCGCACTACATCTACTCACCGCGTGAGCTCACGCGCTGGGCGCGTGGCATCTACGAGGCGATCAAACCGCTAGAGACGCTCTCTCTCGAGGGTCTCGTGCGTGTCTGGGCTCACGAGGGCCTTCGCCTCTTCCAAGACCGCCTCGTCGCTGAGGCCGAGAAGAAATGGACGGACAACGTGCTGGACGAGACAGCAGTACGGTACTTCCCCAACGCCAATGTCTCCGAGGCGCTTGCCCGCCCCATCCTATTTTCAAACTGGACCTCGAAGAACTATATCTCTGTTGACCGTGAACAACTGCGCGAGTACACCAAGGCGCGCCTCAAGGTGTTCCATGAGGAGGAGCTCGACGTGCCGCTCGTCCTATTCAACGATGTGCTCGACCACGTCCTCCGCATCGACCGAGTGTTCAGGCAGGTGCAGGGCCATCTGCTCCTCATCGGTGTCAGTGGCGGCGGCAAGACAACGCTCTCGCGCTTCGTCGCCTGGATGAACGGCCTCAGTATCTTCCAGATCAAGATGTCTAACAAGTACACTTCCGCTGACTTTGATGACGATCTGCGTACCGTCCTCCGTCGTGCAGGCTGCAAGGGCGAGAAGATCTGCTTCATCATGGACGAGTCCAACGTCCTCGACGCTGGCTTCTTGGAGCGCATGAACACGCTCCTCGCCAACGCCGAGGTGCCAGGGCTCTTCGAGGGTGACGAACACGCCGCTCTCATGACGGCATGCAAGGAGGGCTCGCAGCGTGATGGACTCATGCTCGACTCGCACGAGGAGCTGTACAGATGGTTCACCCAGCAGGTTGCGCGCAATCTCCACGTCGTCTTCACCATGAACCCACCCGCCAATGGCCTTGCGTCGCGCGCCGCCACCTCGCCCGCCCTCTTCAACCGCTGCGTGCTGGACTGGTTTGGCGACTGGTCAGACCAGGCCCTCTACCAGGTCGGTTACGAGCTCACATCGTCCCTCGACCTTGAGTCACCAACATATGTTACTCCCTCTCCATTCCCCATCGCGTTTAGAGAGCTGCCGATGCCACCCAACCACCACCAGGCTGTTATCAACGCCATGGTGTTTGTGCACCAGTCGATGCAGGAGATCTCGGCCAAGCTCGCAAAGCGCCAGGGCAAGTACAACCACATCACCCCACGACATTTCCTCGACTTGTGCGTTTTGTCCGTGATACCGCTAACGTATACCAGCATTAACCATTATGTGCGCCTGTTCACGGAGAAGAAGGAGGATCTCGAGGAGCAGCAGCGCCACCTCAACGTTGGTCTTGACAAGCTGCGCGAGACAGTCACACAGGTCGAAGAGCTGCGCAAGAGCCTCGCCGCGCAGAGCACCAAGCTCAGCGCCAAACAGGAGGAGGCTAACCACAAGCTCAAACAGATGGTAGCAGACCAGGCGGAGGCGGAAGCGTCCAAGGCGCAGTCAATCCAGATCCAGGCTGCGCTCGTGAAAAAGGAGGCGTTACTTGAGGAGCGCAAATCGGTTGTCGCGGCTGAGTTGGCCGAAGCCGAGCCAGCGGTCCAGGAGGCACTCAACAACGTCAGCAATATCAAGAAGCAGCACCTTGCGGAGGTGCGTTCGATGGCTAACCCGCCAGAGGCCGTCAAGCTGGCGATGGAGTCGGCATGTTCGCTCCTTGGCCATCAGGTCGACAGCTGGAAAACGGTACAGAGCTTGATCCGCCGCGATGACTTCATCTCGAACATCCAGCACTTTGACACGAACCGCATGAGCCGCGCGCTCCGCGAACGCATGAAGCGCGACTACATGAGCAAACCGGGCTACGACTTTGCGACCGTGAACCGCGCGTCACGTGCGTGTGGACCGCTAGTGCAGTGGGTCATCTCCCAGGTGCGCTACTCGGAGATGCTTGACAAGGTCGAGCCGCTGCGCATCGAGGTGCACAACCTGTCCGAGGAACTGGACGCCACCAAGGCCGGTGCTAAGCTGGCTGAGGACAAAACAGTCGAACTGGAGGAGAAGATCAAGCAATACCGCGAGGAGTACGCCAAGCTTATCAGCGAGGAGTCGGCCATCCGCAGCGAGATGGAGCGCGTCGAGAGCAAGGTCAACCGCAGCGTCACACTTCTTGAGAGCCTGTCGTCCGAGCAGACCCGCTGGGATGCAGGCAGCAAGACGTTTGAAACCGAGATGGGTACAATTGTCGGCGACGTGCTCATCTCGGCCGCGTTCCTCGCCTACTCGGGCTTCTTCGACCAGCATTACCGCGACACGATGCGGCGCACATGGATTGAGCACCTCGACGAAGCTGGCATCCGGTTCAAGACTGAGCTCGCGCTCATCGAGTTCCTATCAACCGCCGATGAGCGTCTGGACTGGCAGTCGCACGAGCTGCCTGCTGACAACCTGTGTGTCGAGAACGCCGTCATGCTCAAGCGGTATAACCGGTATCCGCTCATCATCGACCCGACCGGCCAGGCGACAACATTCATCCAGAACGAGTATCGCAACCGCAAGATCACGGTCACGAGTTTCCTCGACGAGTCGTTCCTCAAGAATCTCGAATCCGCGCTTCGCTTCGGCAACGCACTGCTTATCCAGGACGTCGAGAACCTGGACCCAATTCTCAACTCGGTGCTGAACCGCGAACTGCGCCGTACTGGTGGGCGTGTGCTCATTCGGATCGGCAACCAGGACATCGACTTCTCTCCCGCGTTCACCATGTTCTTATCGACGCGCGACCCGTCGGTCGAGTTCTCACCCGACATCTGTAGCCGCGTCACTTTTGTCAACTTCACCATGACGCGCGGCAGTCTGCAGACACAGGCTCTCGACAAGGTGCTCAAGGCTGAGCGTCCAGAGGTCGACCAGAAGCGTACCGACCTAATGAAGCTGCAGGGCGAGTTCCGCCTGCGGCTGCGTCACCTTGAGCGTGCGCTGCTGCAGGCGCTCAACGAGTCGACTGGTAGCATCCTCGACGACGACCACGTCATCGAGACGCTCGAGGTGCTGAAAAAGGAGGCGGCCGACGTGCAGTGCAAGGTGGAGGACACTGACAAGGTTATGAAGGAGGTAGAGACAGTCACGGCCGAGTACCTTCCACTCGCGTCGGCTTGCAGCAGTATCTACTTTACCCTCGAGCAACTGGCCACCGTCAACCACTTCTACCAATTCTCGCTCGACTACTTCCTCAGCATCTTTGACTATGTGCTGCTACACAATCCCAACCTTGCGGGCGTTACCGATGTCGGGGCGCGCAAAGCAACACTGCTCAACGACCTTTTCCTTGTTACTTACCGCCGCACGTCGCGTTCGCTGCTCCATGTTGACGACATGGTGCTCGCGACGCAGCTTGCAAAGCTCCGCTTGTCGCGCGGGGAGACCAGCAGCGCCCTCACTGACGAGCTCGACGCGCTCATCGAAGTGCCAGTGGGTGAGCATGCCGGTGACCAACCGCACATTTCAGCTGAGCAGCGCCGCGTGCTCGACAGCCACCTCGGCGCCGAGACGACTGGCGCCCTAGAGGCGCACCTCACATCGTCACCGCTCGATTGGGCAGCCTTCCTCTCTGCCTCTGAGGCTGAGCAACATATCCCCTGGCCGTGGGCGCCGGCGGACAGCTTCATCACAGCCGCTCGCGGCCTCACGCTTGTCAAGCTGTTCCGCCCCGACCGAATCGTACAGGCGCTTGCCGCGTTCGCAGACAAAGCCTTCGGGTGCGACCTAGCCGCAGAGACTGAATACGACCTCGGCGCAATCGTGCAAGACCAGGTCAAGGCGAGCAATCCACTTGCGCTGGCCTCGGTACCAGGCTACGATGCGAGTTACCGTGTCGAGAATCTGTGCCGCTCGGTCGGCGTCAACTGGACGTCTGTTGCCATGGGTTCCGTTGAGGGCTTCACGTTGGCTGACCAGGCGATTGCCAACGCGGCGCGTACCGGCTCGTGGGTGCTGCTCAAGAACGTACACCTCGCCCCTGGATGGCTCGCTCAGCTCGAGAAGAGACTACACAGCCTGTCTCCGTCGCCGAGCTTCCGCTTGTTCCTCACCATGGAGACAAACCCCGTCATCCCAGTCAATATTCTGCGCCAGTCGCGCATCATCATGAACGAGCCACCTCCCGGTCTCCGCGCAAACCTGCTCGACACGTTGCGCGGGCTGCCAGCCGCACGCCTCAACACTGGCCCGACTGAGAAGGCGCGCCTCCTGTTCCTCCTGGCGTGGCTCCAGGCTGTCGTGCAAGAGCGTCTGCGCTACCTCCCGCTGGGATGGTCCAAGAGTTACGAGTTCAACGATTCAGACTTTGACGCGGCGGTCAAGACGATCGACGCGTGGATAACAGGGCTGGCCAAGGGCAAATCGAACGTCGACCCGGCACAGATCCCGTGGGTTGCGCTCCGCACTCTCATCAAACAGGCAGTGTATGGTGGGCGCATCGACTCGGACTACGACCAGCGCGTACTTGACGCCTTTGTTGACGCGATCTTCACGCCGCGTGCGTACGACAGCGACTTTGCGCTCGTCAACCTCGGCGACCGCCCTCTTCTCGTTCCCGAGGGCACGCATATGAGTCAGTTCATCGCTTGGGCACACGCGCTACCCGAACATGAGCCACCGTCGTGGCTCAGCCTCCCAGGCACAGCAGAGCGGGTGGTAGCGGCGGCGGAGGGCAATGCGACGATCGTCAAGCTGCGCAAGCTCCGCACAACGGACGATGACGAGGACGACGTTTCGACGACGGTGGAAGCGGCTGGCCGGCCCGCGTGGATGACGACGCTCAAGACGAACGCCGAGGAGTGGCTCGATGCGCTCCCCAAGGCCCTCTCGACGCCGTCCTCCATCACTGATCCCCTGACGCGCTTCTACGGCCGTGAGGCCTGGACAGGCCGTCGCCTGCTCGAGCGCGTGCGCAAAGACCTTGGCGACCTTGTCAAGGTTTGCGAGGGCAACATCAAGCAGACGAATGAGCTGCGTGGCCTAATGGCCGACCTTACGCGCGGCAATGTCCCGGCTCACTGGGCGCGATTCAAGATGGTCAAGGGCACCAGTGTGGGCCAGTATGTTGTGGACCTTGTGTCACGCCTAGCGCAGCTCGAACGTATTGCGACCCGGGGCACGGAAGGCGGCGTATGGCTCGGCGGCCTGTTCCAGCCCGAGGCGTACATCACTGCTACACGGCAGGCCGCTGCGCATGCGGCGCACGCGTCACTCGAGCAGCTCACCCTGAGCCTTGCGCTTGATAGCAACGCTGGCGGTGACGGATTTGTGATCGATGGTAAGTTTACGACTCGGGCCGTTCTGCATTCCTCACTTGCACGTACTAACCCCAGGCCTCAAACTCCATGGAGCTGCTTGGACCGACGGCAAGCTGGCGCTCAACGACGGTCAAACGGTTGCGCTTGGGCCTTGCGAGCTCGTGTGGACACGCGACGCTGTGGCCGGGTCCGCAATGGTCAACCTACCCGTGTACCTGAATGGCGACCGGTCTGATGTCCTGTTCAGTGTAGACCTGGACGCAGACGTGGGCGCCGCGGTCATGGCTGAGCGCGGAGTGTGCATCACTGCCGTGTAGCATCATCCCAAGACCAGAGTGAGGTTCGGGCATGCACACAGAAGCGCTTCGTTAGATGGGATAATAATCGGATCGGAACGGATGGAATAAGTTTATGCTTTCAGCCAAAGTTTGCTACGCGGAGGGCAGAGTGTCCTGGCGAATGCCGTGGCGAGTGTCCTGGCGGGAGGGGTGTCGGATGTTGTTGAGCAGGTGACATGCTGCCGGCCCGGTTTACCGGACTGTATCTTGATATCGGGTAATGGAATGAATCGATGGCGTCGCGTGTGGGGATGTCCCGTGGCCCCATGACGGGATAACTGACACAATCGACCCCAGTTGGGTAAAGTGGCAATGATTCGTCCGAGGGCCCTAGCGAGGTTGGTCTCTCCGTCGTCGGCGAGTCATCGTGTGCTCCCCAGTCTAGTGTATACTGTCAACGAGTTTTGACATGTTTACAGAAAAGTGGTTGAGACAGAAAAGGCATATCTACTCGTCACCTCTTGACACTCACCCAGCGTCTGTTGTAGGTTGACTTGATTCGTCTTCAACGACACCTTGCTGCTTGTTGCAGCCACCAGATTTCCGATCAGCCAGTGTAAAGTCGCCGCCGGCTCGGGACCCCTGAGCTGTCTGGTCCAGTGTTCTCACAACCGACCTTGCTGAGCAACGGAGGTCGGCAGTCACCACCCATCCGATACATTTCATCATCTCCTCATCCCTTTTCCCCCGCTTTCCGCCTTCTGTTCTATCGTACCTGCCACTCCACTGCCGATCTGCCGACAACAACAGCATAGGCACAACACATCCAGGACGATGCCACCCAAAATCAAGGGTCCCGCCCCCGTGCTCCCCGCCATGGGCTTGCATAGTTTCCACAATGATTCGTGAGTCGCCGACAACAGAGAGATCAGCCAGACGAACAAAGAGCCCTCGAGAGGCGTCGAGATGTTGCGTGACTGTTAGGTCGGAATTGTCGTGTGAGACGACGCGCACAGACGCGCACCAGTGGCGTCCATGTTACTCCGCCGACTCGTTTCCTCCGCACCAGTTTCTCTGCGTCATCTTCTCTATTGGCTCTTGCTCCCTTCACGCCATCACCCACAACCCGGCTGACCCTAGACCTCCCTTCGCCGGCACATCCCAGATGGAGCAGCCGGAGCCCCCTGCTCTCTCCTTGGGAGACAGGGTACATCCGGAACCGCGCACCTCCTCTTCCGCAGGCCCGACGAGGGTAATCTCGGAAGCAACGCCGCAAGGGTCGGCGGGCGATGAGGAGGCCGGACGTGCGCGCTCACGCCGCCTTGTCTCGGGCTACCGCTTTGGCAACCCGCCCTCTCCTTTAGTAGCCGGGAGTAACGAGTTAACGATGAGCTCAACATGTGGGTACGAGGAGGACGACAGCGCACTCGAGCACGAGCGCGACACGCAGCAGAGTGACTCTCCACCTCTCAGCGAACAGGAAGAGAGTTCCCTCGACCCCAACGAGTTAACGGTTGGGGGAAAGCCGACGGCGACGAGGCGCCGGAGCGAGCGCGCGAGCCATCGTGGGGCGGTTTGGGGAATGGACACACTCGTCGGCTTGAATGATGGGGAGGCAGACGCAGACGATCGCGCCCCGAAGAGTGAGCACCCCACCCAGGCTTATTTGCGTGGGGATGGCGGCGAGCCCGGCCAATACCATTTCCCTAGACATCGTCTCAAGACGCGCATGAAGGGTGAGTCTTGTGCGCTCGGGTTGTACACCATTGAGTGCACAGCTGTGGTGCGCTGTGACATCGGCCCAGCTATCGCCCTGTCTATCCATTCTGACCCCAGACGAGTCCAAGATCCCACTCGTCATTGTGGCGTGTGGCTCGTTCTCGCCCCCTACATACCTCCACCTGCGCATGTTCGAGATGGCCAAAGATGAGGTCGTCGAGTCGGGGACTTACGAGATCATGGCGGGCTATTACTCGCCCGTGTCGAGCTACTACAAGAAGGCGGGGCTTGCACCGGCTGTTCACCGCGTGCGCATGTGCGAGTTGGCTGTCGAACACACGTCGACGTGGCTCATGGTGGACCCTTGGGAGGCCGGGCAACCAGAATACCAGCGTACGGCCGTTGTGTTGGAGCATTTTGAGGACATGCTGAACGGTAACGGGGGCGTGCACATGTCCGACGGGAGCAGGCGGCCGTACAAGGTCATGCTGCTGGCTGGCGGGGACCTGATCGAGAGCTTTGGCGAGCCTGGTGTGTGGGCCGAGCCAGATGTGAGTGACGAGCCGGACTGTGTGCCGCGAGTAGTAGCCTGTTGGATGACGAGCCCGCTGACAACAGCTGCACATTATCCTGGGACGCTTCGGGTGCCTCATTGTAGAGCGTGCCGGCTCGGACGTATGGGCGTTCCTTCTCTCGCACGACATCTTGTATCACCACCGGTGAGCACATGTCCTCTGGGACAACCCCCCCCTTCCCCCCCTGGCCCCCCCCCTTCTAACGCTAGGCGCAACGTCATCGTAATCAAGCAGTTAATCTACAACGACATTTCTTCCACAAAGGTGCGCCTCTTCGTCCGCCGCGGCATGAGCATCAAGTACCTCCTGCCCAACTCAGTCATCCAGTACATCCATGAGCACAAACTGTACCGCGAGCCGGACCGCAAGATGATCGGGGGTTAAGCACAATGTGTCACCCAGTGTGGCAGTACTAGTGTCGGACTAGGCATCGGTATGCGTCAGCGCGGTGGAGTGGCTCTCAGCTCGCAGGTCGCGTCGATGTAATATGAGGCTTGAGGATACATTATAGCACGAGCTTGTACTACTATCTGGACATGGCCTGCTCCATCTTGCCGTTGCAACACTTGACTATAGGAGCTGGAGCGGAACCTGATAGTCTTGGGCCGGAATTGATCGAGTCGGAAAAAAAAAAAGAGTCCGTTACCCGGCCTCCACTTGCTGCATTGCGCGTAACCTGATCTCTCATCCACGCTCTCAAAAACAACCGCAAAATGGGTTACACTCTCGGCGTTCTTGGTACGTGTAACATGTTCCTCGGATGTAGATGGCTGTGTCTCTCTGCTTGGTTGGGGGCGGTGGGCTTCCGCTGGCAATGAAGAACCGCATCGACTCTCCCTCCTTTCCCAGACCTATCCCAGACCTATCCCAGCTCCTCGCCCTGGAGCTGGGATTTAGTGTACAGCGTAACCTCATCTTCACGCTCTACGGACTCTTTTCTCCGCGTCATTGATCCTCCTGCGCATGTCTCTCGTTGCGCGCGTTCTTGGCACCTTTCTGCTTACCCTTCCCCTTCTCCGAGCGTTGAACTATGGTATCCCCAATCTCGACAACACTTGCCTCCCATCCTCAACCCAGCCTCCATGGGGATTCGTCCGCTCGCCACTCGCGCTAACCCTCAGGCTGCGGCACTATGGGCGTCGCCATCCTCTCGGGCGTCTTCACGTCCCTCGAGGCTCGCCACGCCTCCTACCCTGAAGGGCGGAACACCCCCCGCGAGCCCGTATCGGGCATCTCGACGCCGACTGCCAGCATGTTCCTCGAGGCTCCAGAGGAGACGCTTCCCGTCAAGTTTGTCGCGACTGTTGGGCGTGAGGAGACGGCGCGCAAGCTGCGCAAGACGTTTGAGAGCAACAACCAGACTGTTGATGTGCGTTCCGGCAAGGGCGCCAACGTCTCGGCGGCGCGCGACGCCGACGTCATCCTCATTTGCTCAAAGCCCCAGATTGCCAAGTCTATCCTCGAAGAGGAGGGGATGCGCGATGCTGTCGAGGGCAAGATGGTCGTTTCTATCTGCGCCGGTGTTACTATTAGTCAGCTCAAGAGCTGGGTCCCCGAGAGCACGCTTGTCGCACGTGCTATGCCCAACACGCCCTGCAAGGTGAGCATCTTGTTGGAAGTGTAGCATCTTGTTGGAAGTGTGTCGGCGTAGAGGAAAAAGAGCCTCAGCACGTCTGACCCAACGATTACCACGCTCTCACACTTGCCCTCCCTCGGCCTGGTCCCCACTAACGGCAGATCCGTGAGGGCATGACGATTGTCACCCCCCTCCCCGACGCCAAGTCGCGCTCGCTCATCCTGGCAATCTTCACGTCGTGCGGTCGCTGCCGCTTCCTGGATGAAAAGCACTTTGATGCTTGCACCGCGCTCGCCGGTTCGGGCCCTGCGTTCGTCTCGCTCGTCCTCGAGGCCATGGCCGATGGTGCTGTCATGATGGGCCTCCCCCGCGCCGAGGCCTTGGAGATTGCGGCACAGAGTGAGTCAACGTGATTCGACCGAATCGTATTCCGCACGAAGCCGCGGAGGCAGCGCTCAGGGGTGTCCCGCGCAGCGCAATCTCTGCCCAGCTGGAAGAAAGGACGCAGCTGCGGCCGAAGGAATGCTGGTGGCTCCCACAGTCAGACTCCGTCATCGCTGCTACCGACGTCACCCCTCCCTGTAGCCGGCCTCCACCCTCGGCCCTGTCTTGGCCAGTCGGCCACTGACTCAGGCAGCATGACACCAATGCTGCATGATTTTGTCTTGCATGACTAACGCCTAGCCATCCAGGGAGCTGGCCGAATGGCGCTTTATGCGGGTCTGCACCCGGCGCAGCTCAAAGACAGTGTTACCAGTGAGCACCTCGCAGTTGCGTAGCTTACCCCAGCCCCGGGCGGTTGCACGATTGCAGGCCTGCTGACTATGGAGGACGGACGTGTGCGTTCGACAATGGCTCGGGCAATCCAGGTCGCGACTAACCAGTGAGTGTCCTACCACTGTTAAGGTTATGCATCTAACGACAGCGCTGCGGGCCTGGGCCAAGACAAGAAGTAGGCGGGTGGCAGTGGCTAGGGTCTGGTGGGTGGAGAGGGGGCTTATAGCCGGGTCTGGTGGGCTTTTGAGTGATGGATGTGAGAGGAACTAGGCGTGCCGAGGGCAGACGGTCTGGAGCTTTTTTTTTCCTTTTTTTAAAATTCTAAGCGGGTGATTTGGGGAGGAACTGCATTGCAGTACGACGTCTGGAAGGCTTTGGTGGGCAAAAGTGCACAGTGCAAGCGCGGGTGTGACTTTTGCAAGACGAGCGGATCTTGCTCTGCTGGAAACGGGCCGGGGGCCGAGGTGGGTGAATAGTGACAGAGCAGTGTCATTTCGGGGACCTGACCTTGTAATGTGGGCCGGACGAGGAGGGCCATTACGAGTTACCAGTCAGCCCGCGCAGCACGGCCGAGCGAGTATCTGGCTACGCTCTCTCCCTCTCTGCTTGTCCTCATCTTCGTCGTCACCAAAGACGTCGTCACCCCCATCACCCTCATCGGCCATCGGCATATACGCCAGCAACGTCATCGCCACCATCCTGTTCTCGCCGTCCATCACAAAGCATCGCATCGTATCCCCATCATCAGATTCCTCGGCTCCAGACTCCACATTTCCCTTTGCCCATCATCAACTCCCACTCCTTTTGCATCTTGACATTGCCACTTGCCGCTTTCCTTTTTGTACTTGCACTTGCATCCCCCCACCTCTCCCCCTGCCACTGTGGCGCTAGAGCCTTCTCCGCCCCCACCACCACCTCCTCATCCCCTGCCCCCTCGTGCCCCTATCCACCTCGGACACGATTCAAGGACCGTGCGCGCGCCACCGCCTGATCACTCCCTGTCGCATCGGATCACCTTCATTGTTGTGAAACCTGGACATGGGCATCAACTCGCCCCTCCCAAGTACGCTTTGCTCCTCTTACTCCCCCTTCTCTTGCTAATGCCAGCATCTCTGCGCGACGAGTGTCGCAAAGCAGCAAGGATCGGTACGTAGACTGGTTTACGAATTCGCAATTGTTGCCCAGCTGACCTCGCAGTCCACAGCTTTGTCGACACGCACAACAATGGCCTGGACAAGGTGCGTGTCCAACCCTCACCCCTTCTTCACTCCTTGCCCGCTACCTTGCCCCACCCGCGTCGGTGTTGTTCCCGAACCGCCTCTGAGCTTTCAATCGCTGACTCCAGGTCATCCCTCGCTTCGTTCTCGAGCGCGCAGCAGGCTTTGCGATCTTCACTGTGGCCAAGGCTGGCTTTCTATTCTCGGCTCGTGCCGGAAGCGGACTGGTAATCGCACGGGCCGAAGATGGCTGTAAGTTTTACGCCAGCTACGGAGCAGGAACCGGCCTAACCCCAGCGTGGACCCCACCAACTGCCATTGGTGTCGCCGGTGTTGGATTCGGTGGACAGGCTGGTGCCGAGTGAGTGTGTAATGGCGCTTATCCCTATTCCGAGGAGAATTCATTGCCCGACATCTCGTATTTCTGGACTTGGGACTAGGAGCGGAGCGCTAACATGCAGAGTTACCGACTTCCTGATTGTGCTCAACTCGCGCTCGGCTGTTGCCAGCTTTATGGCCGCTGGCAGCCTAACACTCGGCGGAAACCTTTCCATCGCCGTTGGCCCACTTGGACGTAACGCCGAGGGGTCTGGCTCCCTCAACACCAAGGGTAAGTTGGCTGCCATGTACTCGTACTCGAAGACCAAGGGGCTGTTCGGAGGTGTCTCAGTCGAGGGCACGGTCATTGCAGAGCGGCAAGACGCCAACCGCCTCGCCTACGGGAACAACACGACTGCTAAGCAAATCTTAACCGGTTCCTTTGACCCGCCCGACTGGGCTTATGTGCTCATCGACGAGCTGAACCGCTCTACTGGCCTTCCTGGCGGACAGACCTGGATCAACGATGCGCCAGAGGATACCGGCGCGATGGGCTGGAGCACGCCGTACGGTGCTCGCTCCAGTGCCGGTTATGCGTTTGGTGAGGGCGTCGGCGCGGGCGGCACAACGTCGTCGAACAGAAAACGCTCGAGCTCCCTCTTCTCAATCGGGGGTAACGGCAAAGCGCGTGATGACGCAGCCGCGAACGCCATGTTCTACAGCTCCTCGGCCGCGCCCTCGCCCAACCACACGGGTTCGAGCCGCGGCCGTAGTACGCCGTTAGACGACCGCGCTCCACCCGCTCGGCCATGGGAAGCACGCCGCGCCAACTCGCTTCTCCCGTTTAGCAAGAGCATGAACTTTCCCGGCGTTACCAAGGACAAGGACAGAAAGATGGGGCCGTCGAGCGAGTCCTACAACTCCAACGTGGAATCCGACGTCCATCACGACTCGGCACGCTCGTCGCGTCGGAACAGCATTGTGCGGCCGTACAGTGCCAAGCCAACGCCGTCGCCGTTCGCGTCCGAGCTTGATGGCTCACGCACTAGCACGCCTCGCAATGGGACACCACGCCACTCGCCCCCGCCAGCCTTTGGCACGCGTTCCCCTGTCAGTGGCTCAGAGCGCAGCTCCTCGGATCGCGACAACGACCTACTGGGCTCGGACGAGTGGGGCTCTCGCAGCTCGAAGTACAACCAGAACCCAAGCCTAGGCAGCAAGCCCAACTCACACGAGCGGGAGCTCTTGGGCTCGTGGGACGCCGATCCACACGGCCTGACTACCAATTTCTCTAAGATGAGCACCTCCAACAATGAGTATGCCAACGGTAATGGGGTTTTCGGATTCGGCAGCAAGGGCTTGTCACCCAACAGGACGCCGAACCGGTCGCGCGGCAATTCTCGCGCGTCTCAGAACCCCTTTGACCCAATCGACGAGGTGCGTGTGCACGAGACGACGAGCACATTTGCGACCCGCGACTGGGCGCTCCCTACCGATGTTGTACCGTCACACGAGAAGAAGAAGCTCTGGCGCGAGCGCAAGGAACGCCCGTTCTCAAGCTACGCTTCACCCTCTGGCTGGAACGACAGGGACCAAGAGGAGCGCGACCGCGAGCCGAAGAATGAGTTTGATCTCACGTACGACGACCACCGTCCGTTCGATGACTACATGCCCAAGTCCCGTTCGCCAGTGCCAAAGCCCAACTTAGCCCTCAAGGCGGGCTTGAACGCTGCTGACGGGTATGCGCGCGCCGTCGCACTGCACGACTTTGCCGCTAGCGCTGACGGCGACCTCACCTTGCGCAAGGGCCAGGTTGTCATAGTGCTCGATGGGGATGGTGACGCTGGCGAGTGGTGGAAGGGCCGAAGCACGAGCGGCGACACTGGCCTGTTCCCGGCCAACTATGTCGAGGTGCTTGACATCCCGCAGGACCTGCGGGGCGGTATTACGCGCTCCATGCTCCGCCGCCGCGTCCTTGCCTTTGATCTAGATATCTAACCTACCTACCCCCACTGCGTTGTCTGTAGAGTCTCACATGTATGTCTAGCTTGGTGAGAGAGGGATGTGTGACGCCGCCGAGGAGCAGAGTTTGATTTCTCAGCCACGAATGCTCGCTGCTGTTTTGGCCCTCAACCGTTCCTTCACTGCCTGGTTGCCTCAGTCGAGCAGATTTCGCCGATGACCGAGACTCGGCTCCACTGGGCCACATCTCACATGTTCCTGCATCAGTTCCAGTTGCGGCTCCCAGAAGAGGCTCGCACAACTCTCGGAAGGTATAATGTGCATACAGCAGCTGCCCGGTGCAGCGGATATCCAGTGACAATGCAAGCAACAAGCGATGGTAGGGCCGTGGCGACAGATGCGAGATAGAGAATTAGGCGACCTCGGAAGCGCGCTTCTTCTTCTTCTTCTTCTCGCCGTCTCCGTCCGCGGCTTCGGATGCTCGGCGCTTCTTCTTCTCCTCCTTGGCCTCCTTTGCGGCCTTCTTGGCCGCTTTCCTTGCCTTGCGCTCCTCCTTGGTCTCACCGGGCACGACCGTCTCGTCGGGGTCGACTTCCATCGTCTCGTCGGCCGCCTCGCTCTTCCGCTTCTTCTTCTTGTCCTTCTTGTCCTCCTTGGCGGGCTCGGGCTCGGTCGCGAGCAGGCCGTTGGACTTGACGTCGTCCGTCGCCGCGTTGTATCCCCCAGACGTACCCGACAGCTCAAACTTGGGCTGCTGGCGGCCAGAGCCCGAGGTGGTCGTGCGCACCGACGCAATGCCAGCGCGGTGCTCGAGCGCACGCAGGCGCGACTCGAGCTTGACGCGGTACTCGATACCCATCTCGGCCGACTGCACGTCCGTCTTGGTGTCCGCGTCGGAGAGGGCGTCGAGACGGATCGAGAGCGATGCCTTGGTCGCGGTCATGCGCGCCATCTTGCCCTTGAGCTTCTGGGGCGCCTGGCCGACCAGCGAGGCGTGGTAAATGATACCGTACTTGGGCGTGTCGTGCTTGGTCTTGAGCGCACGGAAGAGGGCCTTCTCAGCACCAAGGATCTGGACAGTCGAAGCTGGGAACTTGGCGAGGTTCATGAGCGAACCGGCGTGGCTGATGAGACGGGCGCCGACAAGCTCACCGACGAGCGCAGTGAGGTTGGGAGCAATCGCCTTCATGCGGTTGCTGAGGTACTCGCTCAGCTGTGTGCGGTACTCGGTGATGCTGATCACCTGGTCGCAGAGCGAGTTGATGTGAGCCATGTCCGTGTCCGAAATCTCGGTACCCATCGACAGCTCGGCGGCCTGCTTGACGCTTGCCTCGAGCTCCTCGGGGAGGATCATGGAAAAGTCGGTAGTGACAGCGTTCGTGCGGAAGCCCATGGCCTTGACGATGCGCGCATACGCAAGGTTGTCGGTGATAATCTTGCCCATCTCGGGGAAGTGCCAGCCGAACCACTCCTTGACACGCATCGAGTAGATGTTGATCTCCTTGTCCAGGTCGTCAAGGAGAGCGATGGCCTGAATGACCATGGTGTCAACCTTGTCAGTGGAGAACTTGAGCTTGAAGCGCGAGAGCGAGTGGCCGAGACCGAGAGCCATCGTGTTCAGGTCCTTCTGGTCGATACCGCCAAGAAGCGACGACAGCTGCTGGCGAATACCACGGTACAGGTCCTGCGTGGTCGAGTCAGAGAGGACGGGAATCTTGAGGCTCTTGGTGATGGTCGCGGCTGAGAATTAGCGCAGTTCGACACCGGCGACATACCGAGCTTGGGCTCCGAAACGATGAGCATCTCCTCAACCTTTTTCTTCTTCTTCTTGTCCTCGCCACCAGTAGCGGCCTCCAAGATGAACTTCTCGAGGGTCTCCGTCAGGCGCCCATCTTGAACCGCAGCCAGGTCCTCGACAGCCGCGGCGGTTGAGGTGAACCGCTGGAGAGCCTGGAGCTTGAGCGCCTTGCCAGCCTTCTCAGCGGTCTCAAACTCCTTCCACAAGTCCTTGTTGTCAAGCTTGTAGTCGTTCCCGAGCTTGAACACGGCGAAGCCAATCGGCGTCTCAGTGAGGACGAGCATGGTGTGCGATCTCACTTCGTGGGGCTGATGAGGGATGGGGAAGGGAAAGAGGGTTTGGTTGGCGGAGGGAGTCTCTTGTCGTTAAGAGACGCGCAGAGGTGTATTTCGGACTGTCGAACCGGGTGGATGGTACGTCGACGACGATAGCGGAGTGGATGGTAACCTCTGCGAGGGTAGGTAGCTGGTGACCTCTCAGGACGAAATTGTGCAGCTGTTCCTATCAAGACTTTAATCATGTCCACGTCATATTTCAATAGATTTAATGATGTGTATTAAGAAACATCTTCTAACTTCATGCCCAATGATAAGGCAGGAATGCTCCCGCTGCACGCGTCAGACGCGTCTGAGTTCGCAATGTTGAACGCGCCAAAACAAACCACCACCACAGACCCGAGAATGGACGATATCGACCTCACGTCCAGTCCACGCGGCCAATCGCCCGGCCTGGAGGAGGGTGATGGAGACCGTTCCGAGGTCTTCATGCCCGCGGTGCAGAACCTTGTCAACGCGCTTGGTGGCTACGAGCGCGTCGCCACTCCGGACGGCGGTTGGGAGTTGATCTACCGCCCGGGCGATTCGGTGCTGGCTGTCCTGAAGGACCTCAAGAAACTGTGGCGCAAGGATGATGCAGACGACGACCGTACCGTTGCACGGTGCATGTACAAAGCGAACCTGATGAAGGAGCTCATCGCGCTTGTTTGCGAGGTGTACAACCGCGGCGAGTGGGGGAGGAAGGTCGCGCTCATGGCCTGTGAGCTTAGTGTTTGAGCGGAACTGACGCTAGGCGACCTCATTGCAGCTTTGACATGGCCGATCGACGTTGCAGCCGAGCTCAAGGAGCTCCAGGATGAGGGGCCCGTTGTGACCGACTATGCAAGCCTCCTGCGCGCACAGGTGGAGTACAAGGCTCAGATCCTGAAGAGCGACACGCTGCGGTGCGTGCTGGTCCTCATGCTCCCTTGCTTTGGAAAAGAGCGGCGAGACCAACGGGACGACCGTGTCATCTCACTGTGTCTCCACATCGTCCGCAACCTGCTGGCCATCCGCGACGTACGTGCGCCGGACACTGCGACTGGCGAGGAGGAAGAACTATCGCATCTCCAGGTAAGTTTGCAGAGTATTCCCAAACTGACGTCAGTCCGTCCTCATTGTCCAGCTCAACATGCTGGAGTACCTCGACTTGTTTCTCACAATGGCTGCCGACTCTGATCGCTCAATCGGCTTCAACTCATACAACATGCTCCTCCTCGACATCCTCCACCTTATCTACCGATGCATCCGACCCGAGGAGCTAGGCAAGGACCAAGCCACAGCGTCGTCACAGAGCCTTGCCAAGCTTCTGGCGGATGAGGAGCGACAAAAAAGGCTGTCCGATGTGGGCAACAATTCCCGGCATTCGCGCTTTGGAACAACACTTGAAGTCCGAACAGTGAGCTGGTATGGATGTGTTTCCGCTAACGACAGTCAGAGCAGAGGATCATTCTTCACAACCAGGCAGCGATGACTTCTGACCCGGCGCTGATGCTGGATCTCGTAAAAAAGGGAAAGGCTCCTATCATGAAGCGCATGCAGGATGAATTGATCCTCAACACCTCGCTCACAATGGACGCCATCACCGTGCTGCAAGGTTTCACCAAGCAGCTTATCGAGTACTTCAACAGTGAGTTCCGTCAACAGTCGTTATCTGACAGCAGCCTTCTTCCGCTCCGCCCTGAAGGACATCCGTATGGAGCGAAAAAAAGTGCGCCCAACAGACAACATCCGCCTACTGTTCATCTCGTCGGCTTTGGTCGAGTACCTCCTAATCCTCCGCGATAAGATGCAAGTGCGACTGGAGGAGTCAGCAGCGCGGGCACAGAAATCCCGTGCAGAGAGGGGTGCGGACCAGAAGTCTCGAGAACGAAAGGAGATCAAGGAAAAGGTGGACGAGGAATTGCCCCTCGGATTGGCAGCTGAGCTTGTTGATCTCGACTCCCTCCGGTGGGTTTCGGCTTGTATGAGGTTAGCCATGGAAGACGCGGCATGGACAGAACTAGAGGCCTCAATCGACACCTTCACCCAAATTGTAAGCCGAAAAGTGGGGAGGACTGGGCTCACATTAGCTCCTCGTCCTGGAGGCCATGTCCCTATCAACGAACCAGGATGATGTCGATGGGGGCAACCTTCTGCAGAACCAACTGTACTACAACGCCGAAATTCTCGAGGCATCGATCCAGGTCGTGTCCAAATTCAAACAGCAGTCGTACAGGTGAGCATTGACAGCAATTGTCGCTCATTCCAGCTACCTTGACTCCGTGGTCACGTTTGCCTACACGCTCTTCAAGATGCTTGAGAAGTACTCCAAGTCGCAGGCGTACATGTTTGTGCGCAAGCGCAAGCCAACACGCAAAAAGCTACCTCAACCAAGTTCGAACGGGGGTGAGGAGGCCCCGATCCCTGAAGAATATCGCAACGACGAGGAGGAAGACTTCGAAGAGGAACGCGAGCGGCCCCAGTTTGCAGAGCACAAGTTTACTTTCGAGGCTTTTGAAAGGGTACGTTAGTAAATCGTTACCGCAGCTCACAACAGCAACTTGCCACTGAGGCAGTGACACACACACTGTTAGCCTATCTTCAGAGGTACAGGACGTTTGATGACGCGACGCCGTTCAAGCGCGTTGTGAGTCTTATGCACCGCCAGGTTGTCAAGGCACAGGCCGAGGGGCTGTACTTCACTGTTTCGACGCTCAGCCTCTTCCGCCGCATCCTTGATGACAAGCCCCGGCTGCCTGTCGGCGACGGCACCCGTGACCTGTATCGCCTTGTGGAGTTTGTGCTGCGCAAGTTCTTCAAGCGGCTTGATGCAGACCCTTTCGTGATGGTCGAGATTTTCCTCCCCAAGTCACTCGGACGGTGGAAGAACTTGTCGTCGTATGCCCCAGAGGAGAAGGTCCATGCTTCTGAGCGTGCCCGTGTGCGCGAACAGGTAAGTTGTTCACAGTATCCTTGCTAACCATGACAGTTGGGACCCCCAGAGCTTGAGTTCATTCAGAAGAACAACCTGTCGTGGAGCGACCAGATGGCTGCGGCGATCAGGATGCTCCTCGACGCCAACCACGAAGATTTGGTGCGGTGGATCATCTCGGTATGTCTTCGGTTTGGGCATCGCTGACTGGCCAGACACTGGAGATCGCTCTGGCATCCCGTCTGCAAGTCGTCTTCAATGTTGATGGTGACCAGGTCCATGCTTCGTACGACAGCGACAACGACGATGTCGTGCGTAACCTTGCTGGCCCAAGCGTGGAAGCTCAGGGGAAGTTCGAACGCCATGGTGAGATTGACAACATATCTGGCCGCTAACAACAGAACTCGATGCAGACACTGATGAGCGAAAGAAGGCAGTTACGCAAGACCAACACCTGCGACTCATGCTCAAGCTCGTGGCATTTGAGCAGACAGAGGAGACACACAACGACGACCGAACATGGTTCATTCCTCAGACTGTCATGCCCGATTCGCTGAAGGCGTCTATTGGCGCCCTGAACCAGTATCTTCTCAATCCCCCGACGCTGGACGAGGACCCGAAGACGCTGGTGCGCGCCGTGCGCAAGCGCCGTGCCAAGTCGCCCGAGTACGACTCAGAAGGCGACATCATCATGCCAGTTCCGCGCAAGCGGCAGCGGAGGGACGAGTTGCAGGTGTATAAGTCGGCGGCATACATTGTCGACTCGGATGATGAGGACGGCGACGAGGTGTTCTTCACGCGCGAGGCCGAGCTCCGCGCTGAGATGAACTCACTCGCTCAGGCGGCAGGTCACGTCATGAGGAAAACTGGCACCAAGCGGAAGCGCAAGAACAAGACCTTGGAACCGTTGCCCCTGGCGGACATGGACGTGAACATGTTAGACGACGACAACGACGATGAGCCGCACTTGCGTAGCCAGAGCGTCGTGCCAAGCGACAGCGAGGACGAGTCGCTCGTGAAGCGCGTACGAGCAAGCCTCTCCCCCGTGTCGATGGCAAGTGACGCGCCCGTCACGCAGACTCGGCGGCGGCGCGCGTTGATGGATTCCGACGAGGACGAGTAGGACCTGTTGTAATGAAATACATACAATTCTAGACGCATCAAGTGTATAGATCTAGACGCGGTCGGCGCCAAACCGTCCAAACAGCATCTCTCCGACGCCAAGGCCGACGATGACGCTGATGATCCACCACAGCTGGAACGTCATGACGACGAGCATGAGCGCAAAGTGGATGACCATGAGGAGCATGTACAGCAACCCGCGGGGCACGTCGGTCCCCAACCGGAAAGGACGCGACCAACGGCCCTTACGCTCAGGGTCTAGGCTGGAACGCACAGCGCGAGGAAGATATTCCATCTCGTCCTTCGTCGACGGGGTTTCGGCGGCAGGGTAGTCGGGTACACAGTCGCCAGTACCACGGCACGGTGTCGAGGACGACCCACACTCGCCGCCACAGCCACAACCGCACACGCCTGATGCAAGCTCCTTCTCCTTCTCGTTTCCACAACACCCGCCGGCGTCGGAGAGTAAAGCGGCAGGCTCTCGTCGGCGCACGATCGGGTCGAGTGCGAGAGCGGCGACGGCCACTGCCGAGCTGGAACTAGAATTGGAACTGGAAGATGAGGGGAGATCGCCCTTGGTGACGGGGAGGCAGAAGCCCACCCGTCCCTTGTTCCAAGCAGCAGAGCAAGCGCGCCACAGCGCGTGGATGTACCTGTCCAGAATGGCGAAGAGGAAGAGGCCAATACACACGCCCACCGTCGCGCCGGCGGTGGTCGGCTGCCAACTTGCGAACCAGAGCACTGAGTCAGAGAGGGTAAAGGAGGGGAGAGACTCACGGTCACCGCCAATCGTGCCGTGCACATACATCTTCATGCCGGGCATGGCCATGTCGGACATGTCGTGTGACATGGGGGCCGCGGAGGGCGTGCTTGCGCTGTGGTCGACGCCGTTGTGCCGGGGGAAGAACATCTGGTGTGAGCTGGAGGGAAGAGGTAGATGCTCACCTTGACGTTCGGCTCGATGGAGAGGAGGATGGAGGGCGGGGAAGGGGAGGGTTCGAGGAGACGGGAGGAGAGAGGATGCGGTATCGAACGGCGTTGGACGCGAGCGAGAAGCAGGAGCAGCAGTGAGAAGTCAAGATGCCGAGGAAGGTTACGCGCCGGTGCGGATGTTGTCGCTGCACGGCCAGAAGGAGGGGCGGGTGCCTGGATAAACTGAGTGCCCGTTCTTCCACTCCATGGCAGACAAGAGCCAATCAGCATTATGCCTCCTTTAGGTGGAATGTTGTGTCTGTATCCGGCGAGGCAATTACAAAAATCAAAGTGAAATGCCGCTGTACTCGTATCATCCGCCACAAGTCGGATTCAGGTCTGACTGACATGCTAATGAGCAAAATGTACTGTCAAATGCAGGGTGTCTATTGTGCTATGCCGAGACAGTGTGCAACTCGCGCGCCTTCTTTGGGGCGGTCGCGTCGCCAGTCTCCTCTGAAGCCCGCTTGGTACCCTTGCGCGGCTTCCCCTCCTCGCCCCTCCGCTGTCTCTCCTCCCCTCTTTTCTGCTTCTCCTTCTTCCCTTTCCCGCGCTTCTGTGACTCGAGCGCAGCACGCGCTGCCTCCTCCGCCTCGTCGACCTCGACCACTTCCTCCTCAGCCTCGGCATACAACAGGTTGAAGGGCTCAGTGAAGTGACTCATCTTCCACGTGTCCGCCACCCGGAGCGACATGTAGTCAAAGCTGATCGCCACTGTCGGGCCAGCAGGGGCATGCACTTCCCCGACCCCTTCAACTGGTTCGGCGGCCGGCAGCGGTGGGATCTTGGGGTAGCGCTGGGAAAAGTGGTTCAAGATGACGTAGCGCGCGTTCATGCGCCGGCCTGCATCGATCGCCTGTCCAAACGTGCTGTGGCCCTTGGCTTCAGCGTCCTCCGCCTCATCGTCCCCGAGCGTCGCTTCGTGGATCAACACCGTTGCGCCTCTCCCCGCCTCCACCAGGGCCTCAGACGGCTTGGTGTCTCCTGAATAAACGACCTTCCAGCCATCCACGCCAGTCAGGATCATGCCCCAAGCCGAGCCGCGATGGCAGACGGCCGGTGTCCGGATCTCCGAGAGCCTCAAATCATCTAGGAGCGCGCACGCGTTTGCTGTCGCACGAGCAGCCGTCTCGGGATGGAAACGGAAGACGTTCTTGAAAGGCCACTTGGACTTGCCCGCTACCAGGTCCGCCTCCATCCCGTTCTCCGTCACCAACTGTGCCGGGTGCCTTGGGACAGAGGACCAGTCGAGCTGCTCGGACTCGGCCAAGTCGAAGCTGTTGGCCACACAGCCCGCTTTGAGGCGATTAGTAGAGATGTAGGTCACGTTTTCCAGTGCTTCGCGCGGCACCCCCGCCTGCCACCATGCCGTCTCCTTCAGCTGCAGTGCAATGGGAAACGGCGCGACAAGGTAGAGTTTTGAGTGGACGCCGTTCTGCTGTCAGCTACCGTTGGTCGTCCAGAGCTTACGTCAAAGCGGTCCTTGAGAATCTGCGTGAGGCCCAGGTGGTGGTCTGCGTGCATATGGCTGATGAAGATGAGACGCAGATCCTCGTACATCTGCTTGAGGCCGCTGCCGAAACGACGACGCAGCTGGCCGAGCGAGCCCTCGCCTGTGTCAAAAATGACGCCGCCGGTACCAGGTATGTCGACATGCGTGCAGGACACTAGTGTCAGATCAAGACGAATCATCCAACTCACCGTTGCGGTAGATCGACGGGATTGCACTCCCAGTTCCAAGGGTAGTGACAACGATGTTGTCCCCAGGGCGGGGGGATAGGCTGGCTCGTCGTTCCGCATCGGCGGCAATGGCCACGTGCGCAGCGTCCACAGCGGCTGCATATTCCGGGTGGTCATTCCGCAACGCGACACGCGCCTCGGCCACACCGGCCTCGTCAGCCGGGAAGCGTACGTCCTTCATGTGGTCCTCAGCCAGGGAGATGGGCTTGGGAGGGTACATTTGGACAAGGTGGTTGGGGATCAGGCGGTGGGCGTTTGGCGGCATCTGCGGGGCGGATGGGCCCGACGCAAAGTCAGGAACAGGGAAGATGGTGGGGTCAAGCATGTTAAGACGGAGCGCGTTCCATGCACTGTTCCGGAAGTAGATCTCGCGCGTGCCCTCCTCGTCGGCGTACAGGTGCTGGGTGGACGGGCCGAAGCTCGCGATCCACTCCTGGTATCGCTCGTCCAGCCATACAGCGCGTGGAGTGGCATGCACCATGGTGTCGACTTGCACCTTTGGCTCGCCATCCACGGCGCGGTACTCGTCGAACGCGTTTGATGCGAGCAGACGCCCGAGATTCTCTACCGAGCAGTTGACAACAATAAGCGTTCCGCCCGGTCCACCGCCACCCATACACTGTTCTGGGCGCACTATGCGTTTGCCTCCCGGCACGGATGGGTCGTCAACCTCGATAGTCTCGCCCCGCGTGAGATTGCCGCGGATCGGCCCATTCGGCACGCCAAGAGCCTTAGCTTTCGCCACGTCAAACTTGCCGCGCACATCTGGCGCGCACACGATATAGCACACGTCTGTCGCAACATCGGCGTCGCTGGGAAGCGGCAGGGGATAGCGATCGTCAGCAGAGGTGGGGCGCCACATGCCCGTAAAGTTGAACTCGTCCCTGATGGACTGATCAGAACCGGGGCCGCTGAACATGTCGTTGACAATTGCGGTCGTCCACCGGTCCAGTGCCGCTTGTGATAGCTCGGTAGGCCGCTGAGGGTTCCGGACGTCCTGCTTGGCCTCCTCGGGCGGGCGGAGCGCCACAGCATACACAGTGATGCGGGGGGAGGTGAAAACAACTTCAGAGGAAGCGTCGCGCGACACGGTTTTGAGGTCGACCGTCTGCGAGTTGCGCACGACTGATGCGCGAAGGGTCGCAATATGACTCCCAGTATCTGGTGGGCCAACGATGGACAACCGCTTGATGCCGGCGTCCGAGAGGGTCATTAACGCGCCTGTCTTAGTTGGGAGCAAGAAGCTCAAGCTCACCAGCAAGGCCTCCGCGGCCACTTCTTCCGCTTGAAAGGAAGATTGCCTGGAGCCTTCGCAGAGACATACGCTTCTGTACGAGCGCACGCTGCATCGCCTCGCCTGCGCCAAAGACAAACCGCGCGTCGTCAAACGACACAAACAGACTCAGCTCGGTGTCGGGGCCTGGTACGCTGAGTGCACGCACCGTCCACGCAGGGTTGCCAGCCATCCTGCGCGCAATAATATCCTGGTATTCCGGACGGTGCCGGCGAGAGGGCGCGGAGGCGTGTCCCTTTGGCCAGAGTTTGAGATCGGCCTCAGGAGCGGTGGAGGCTGCTCGGGATGCAGAGGCAACCGGGATTCGTTGAAGACACCGGCGCGCGCCCGATAGCAGTGTATGTATGCGGTTTATCGTGGCGTCGGCCGCTTCCAGCCGCGAGTGGACTGTGTGGTCGTACTAAAGAGGGGTAGTAGGATACGAGGTTGGACAGCGGGTGGTGGCGACTCGCACAAGTATCAGCTGCGTCGAAATCTCGAGTGAGTCACGTGATGATGAAGGCTTCAAGGAAGGTTGCTTCCGTTCCTCCCCCTGCCGCACTACTTTTTAAGCGGCAGACTGCCTTTTCTACTGTTTCATCGCCTCTCCTTATAGGTAAGTCTTCAGATGACTCGAGGAAGGATGTCAGCTGACAATACAGAGTCGCTTGAGTGTCGCATTCCCACGGCTATCAGGTGCTCGGAGAGGCGCAGAGCGAGGTCAGCTCCCCTCCCTACCCGGTCGGGGGTACGAGCAGCAGTCTTCCAGGTTCGGTCCATTCCCAGTTGAGGTCAACTGGGAGCTGAAGGGTGCTCGTCACATTCGTCAAGCCTAATGTTGTAGCGAGTGTTATAGAAGTGAAGCAGAGTGGATGAACGTGTGCAGTAGGTGTGCGACAGGTGCAGTCTGGTCAATTCTCACTTAGTTTTTATGGTCACTAGGCCGCAGCCTAATCGATGCTCATTGGTGCCTGAATAATAATAGCTCCCATTGTAATCTCCCACGTGGGTTGTTTAACGCGCGCGTCAATGACCCGTTAGGTGGCCATTACGTTGTCACGTCTCGCACAGATCGCACCGCGTCTTCTTCATCACATCCACCACCATGGCGTCTCTCCGACGGCCGTCCCAGTCCTTCGGCTCAAAGCCCGACTTTAGCGTGCCGCGGCCACGCGCGCCCCGTGCCGACGACCCGGGGCGTAAGCGGGATGCGCGCCAGAGTAGGGTCGAGGAGAAGATGAAGACGCGGCGCATGAGCCGGTGCGTTTTGTCGCGACAGGGCTGATCACAGGTACGCCGGGCCGGAATACAGCATGGGTGGTACTGGGGACGACTTTCTGGGCGCCGACCCGTACCAGTTCACGCTAGATGTGGCGCCGCCTATCATGGAGGAGGACGAGTACGCCCAGGAGCCCGAGAGCTTGGAGCCTGTTCGCCCTCGGCAGACCACGACGTATCAGCGACCTTCTCCCGCGGTTGTCAACCTGCAACTGGAAGATGATGACGATGAGGAGATCCAGGAGCGCGACGAGGTGCGGGACGAGCAGATACGGCCGCGCAGTAAAGAAGAGTGGGACTTTAGCGAACTTGGCAATGATGGATTCGATATCCAGACCTGTGAGTCGTAGGTGGGCAGCCCGGCTGACGGCAGACTTGCGCCAGGTACTGGCCGGCGCGGATGATGCGGAGAAGAAGCGCTTGGTGGCGGCGTTACAGCGCAAAAAGGAGGAGACTTCCAAGGACCTACGCCAAACGGTCATCAAGAAGTGCGTAGAGATGGGAGCGACGCTGACGTTAGCTACGCCGAATTTGTCAATGTGTCCAAGGAGATGATGACGCTCGAGAACGACATGATCGAGCTCAAGGAGCTCCTCACTGAGTGGAAGACGGTCCCTCAGCTCATGGGCATGGACGACTCGCTGGCCCCCACACTGAACAAGGACGGGACTGGTGAGCAGCAACCTCTCGATTTAGCTGACGTCAGTCGAACGCCACAGGTCTAATCGCAATTCACCACGCGACCTGCACCAGATGTACCGCGCACAGCTGACCACCTTGTGGTCCTCAGTTGAGGGTTCCCAGAGGTTCATCCCACAGGCACCAGGCCGTCGGCTGGTGTCCGAGGCGCATGGCTTCATTGAACTCAACCCCGCGACATATAAAGCGAAGCAGAACGTCAGCCTATTCCTGCTCAACGATCTGCTACTTGTAGCCGGGCGTAGGCGAGTCAAGGCAAGCGGGGCCGCGAGTGGGAGCAGCGAACCAGACCAAGGCGGCATGGTGGCTGATCGGTGCTGGGTGCTTGCCGACTTGCAGATCACGGACATCAAGGACACGGGTGACTTGACGAACGCTCTCAAGGTCAAGCGGGGGAAGGATATTTTTGTGTTCCGCTCGGCCAAAACCTCGGAGAAGAAGTCACTGCTAGCAGCGCTTCGACAGGTGTCGCAGGACATGTTGGACAAGAGACGCAAGGAGAGTGAGGCAGAGCAGGAGCGGCGGCGGTCAATGTGGCAAGGTGGCGCTGCGAACGCACGCATGACGCGCATGTCGCTCTTCGTGAGCGGGGACCAGATGGGCAGCGGCCGCCCGCTCTCGACCATCGGTACATCGCTGGCCGACTCGAAGGACTTGCTGTGGATCGACGAGTTTGCCGATGACCTCACGATGGCGATCGCGACGCAAGATTGGGACGAGAGTGTCAAGTTAGTCGAGCGTGGGCAGGGCCTGATGCGCACTGTGTCAAACAACGCCGAGGCGACTGAGATGTTGAGATACCGCCTCGAAACCCTGCGGCCGACGGTAATCCAAAAGATTGCGCAAGACCTCAGCTCTCCAGATATCCGTAAGACGAGCGCAGCGCGTCTCATCGCCCTTCTCACGCGGCTGGACCGCGCGGAGCTCGCGCGTGACACGTTCCTCAAGGCGCGACATGACCTGGTGGTACGTCTTGTGCGCTCGATCAAACACGAGGGCGACATCAGCCTCTACATCCACGAGCTATCCGCCGTGTGTTTTACGGTTCTGCGTCACACCAGCGATTGGTATATCAACGCATTCCAGGACAACCGCATGGCGTCAGGCTTTGTCAGCTGGGCCAAGGAGCAGATTGAGTACTTTGGCGATGTCTTCCGGCGGCAGGTGTACGCTCCAGCGATCGACAACCGTACAGTGGAGGAGTGTTTGCTGGTGACGGCAAACGCGAACCGCAAGCTCTTGCGGGATGTGGGACTCGACTTTACATTCCTCATTGAGGAGCTCACAGCGCCCCCTGACGCACCTGCCTCAAACCGCCAAACGGCCCACGGTTTCCGGCCAGAGATGGCACAGTTCGTCCCATCCATCCCAAGCCTCCCGAGCCCGAGCCCAGACTCTGGTTCCCCCATCCCCACTCCTAGCCCCGACCCCAGTCTACGCGGCGGCCCTACAGCCCCGCTCGCCGTCCCCCGCCGTCCGAGCCGCGGCACGACCCTCGCCCCGACGCCGCCTACCAGCGGCCTGCACTCGGCGAGCAGCACGAGTGTCAACTCGGCCAGCTCGGGCGGTCGCAGCCCCAGCAATGTCCCTCGTCCGCCACCGCGCAGTGAGCGACGCTCACGCCCACCTCCCCCTCACCCTGAGTAGCCCTGTTGTATTTGCATGCATAATAGCTCGCTGGCTTGACGCTGGAGGCATCCTTATCCAGAATGAGATACTATCGGAGAATTAGTTCCGCCAACCCTAATACGTCAGTCAACTGTGCGTGTGCCGCGCCATCACCTCCACCCCACCAACCACCAGCCGGGAGTGAACCTACGTAACTCCGCCTCTTCTCTATCCCCAAGCTTCACTTTCAACACCACTAGAACAAACAGCACGATGGCCAAGAGTGAGTCCCTGAACGTTAACCGTTGAGAGCGGAGTGACACACGCATAAGAACGGTGTGTCGTGTACCAGACGGGGCAACGTCGTGCTCAGCTTCCCTCGCGCGACCACGTACTCACACCAGTCCCGAGGAGCTTCCGACTCCTCGAGGAGCTCGAGAAGGGCGAGAAGGGGTTAGGTGACGGCTCGTGCAGCTACGGCCTGAAGGTGAGTTACAGCCTGGCCTGTCTGGCCTGTCTGGCCTATCGTGATGGTGTCCACGCGTGTGCTGGAGGTCGTGAAGGGATGCCTGCCTGAGTTCGAGTCTGGCTCGTCGCACGGCTTACTGTGCCGACTGTAACGGCGCACGATGTGTCCTTCGAGCTCTCGGGCCTATCGCTCCGGCCCGGCGTGGCAGGCGATGATGCCTCCTGTGTCTCTTGTGTCCCACCGCCCACCCACCTTCCCCGTGTGTCCTGTCCAGTACCTACGGCCCTCCCAAGCACTCTCCTTCCGCTGTCAACCCATCTGGTGCTTCCTACCGCATACGCCTACATTTCGCTGTGTGACAGTGGCATTGGCTACCCGTCGCTCACTCCAGGACAGCGACGACCTCGCGATGAAGGAGTGGAACGGCACCATCCTCGGCCCGCCTCACTCGGCATACGAGAACCGCATTTTCAGCCTCAGTATCCACTGCGGCGACAAGTATCCTGGTGCGTGCGCTTTGATTGCATGGCTAACATGAAGACCTCCCACCCGTTGTCAAGTTTGAGAGCCGGATCAACCTTCCTTGCGTTGACCAGCGTGGCCTCGTGCGTGGAAATAATGGGCGCACTGACTCTAGGTCGACCTCACGCGCGTGCGCTCGCTCCAGCAGTGGCGCCGTGACTATAGCCTTGAGAATGTGCTCGTCGAGCTTCGCCGGTGAGTGTCTGAGTGGCCCGGTGAAATGCCCTGTTCAAGGGGGGCTGGCATCCGTGAGCTGAGGGGAGTATGACGAATGCCCCCAATGCACCTACACTGCAAGGAAGGCTGGAAAGAAGGAGACGTCGGTAGCCTCGTCAAGGAAGGCTGGAGCGACCTTGGACCCACTGGCCCGCTGACAGACAGTGAGATGGCGTCGCCCTCGAACCGCAAGGCGCCGCAGCCGCCTGAGGGCTCCGAGTTCCCGCCGCTTGACATTGCTGCCGTCGCCCGTCAGCGCGGCGTTTAGAGCAGTGTAGATTGGACTGGACTGCACTGGGCAGGATTGGATTGGATGGGATTGGATTGGATTGGAGAGCGAAACATGCAGACAAGAGACTTACACCCTACTATGTGTGCTGCTTCTGACATGGACGGCGCGGAGCGGAATGACGCAATGCAGACCGACTGCGAGCCCGGATACCAGCACGCCGATTCCAATACAAACACATGGCGTCGGCGGGTGCCGAGGGTGTTCGGCTGGCACAATACATCGAGTCCTGTTCGGGCTCGGGGGCGGGACATGGACACGGACGCAAGACACGAGAACGGGAGCGGCGGCTGGGCCCGCTGGGGAAGATCTGGGGCAATGGGGTGTCTAGAGCTTGCTCCAGACTGCCCAAGCTTCCGAGAGCGCCCGACCGACGCGACCACGCACCAGACGGAGTGGAAGGTAAGTTGGCCGAGTACGGCGCGGTTGCCAGGGCGCCACGAGGTGCCACACGCAGACCACGCGACAGTCGTTAGAGCCCGCCCAAAAGGAAGGCCCCGCTCTTTCAAGGGATGTATTCCGCACAGGCCACCTGCGCATAGACACTAACGCCCACCGGTTGTTCTTAGTTTTCACTCTAGCTGCAGGATACAGGATGCAGGACGCACTTCAAGAATGGGGTCGTTACCGCGACGCCATGGCATGATGGCCCTGCCGGATGCCCCTGCCCATGCCCTTCTTGTGTCTTGTGTTAGTGTGCTAGGCTACAGACTAGCCTCCGCCTAGGCCGCCTTGCGGCAGCTGACGCACTGACGCACTGACACATCTTGACCCTCGTAGGTGACTGTTGGTAGTGAGAGAGTATTGGTAGAGCGGAAAAATGGGCGGGCGGTAGCCGACACTTGCTCACACTCATCTCACACACACGTGGACTCGAGGAAGGCTTCGGGCATCATTCCTCTGTCTACGTCCTCTTGTTCTTGAGTCGGCCTGTCGCCGTCTGTCTGGGATTGTGGGCGGTTTAAACCTGTAAAGGATGCTCATTTCATGCATCACTCCGCTTTTTCCACTTTGCCATCTCGCTCATTTCATTCCGTTGATCCTTAGGCTCCTTAAAGCCAGCCGTCGCTCAGTCCTCTTGATTTGATTGTTGTCGTGATAACAACACTGTTGCAGCGACCACGAGCGATCAAAGCTCAACAGCCAACCTGGCTCGCATCTACACGACGGCGTAAGACTCGACCACCTTGTCCGAGCACTTCAAGCGCCACATCCCATCTACCATTACCCTTTGGCCTTGTCCTCGACTGGTCCTACATTTTCTCCATCTCCAATCCATGTCACGCTCCCAGGCCTGGTCGTGGACCCGCACTCCTCCTTGCAACGCTCAAGACCTACCATTCGCAACCATCGACAACACAAACTCACTCATCTCCCACTCTCACTCCTCCCTCCAAATGTCCACCATGTCAACCTCTCCAACACCAAAGTCACGTAGGCCCTCGATCACAGCCCTCTTTGCAAACTCGTTCTCCTCGGCCTCGTCGGCCTCACCATCGCACACCCCAGCCACTACACCACCCTGCGATGTCTCGGCCGCTCTCCCCATCTCTCCCCTCAACCTAGCCTCCCCACCGTCCCGCAAGATGCAGCGCTCGCAGTCGCAGTCCCACACCCGCACAGGATCGTACATGATGAGCACTCACGCTACTCCCCCGACCCTCGGGCAGGGCGCGACGGTCGTCCGTACACCATCCGACGCGACCATGTTCATGGCCCAGCCCGGCGCGCAGGCCCAGTGGCCCATGTCCCGCCAGGGCAGCCTCCGCAACCCGCCCCCCCGCCGGCCTTCTGACGGCGGCCAGCTCCCCGAAGCATTCGCCCCGCGCATCAACGGTGACCCGGCCCCAGTCCTTGTGCCCGCGCAGGTCACGTCGCTGAGCAGCGACCTTCGTGACACCTTTACGGTAACCGAGCACGTCCAGTGCAATGGCCGCCAGCCCAACCGTCTGCTGACTCGCTCCCCATCCGCACCCCACCAGTCACGCGCGGCAGTCGACACGTCAGCTGGCTACATACCTGGCCGCAGAGTCACCAGCCGCCGCTCGAACGGCCGGCTGCACGCCTCGGCATCTCTCTCACGCGTGGCCGGCCATGGCCCGAGCCCCAATCCCCTCGCCACTCCCACTGAGGTTCTCCTCGAGCGGTCCAACTCGACAAGCTCAGCCACGGCAACTGCGCGCGCCGAATCGCGCCCATGCCCCACACTGTGCGGGGAACCATCGTGCATGTGTCTGAACACGTCGACCCATGTCCATCATCGGCCCTCGAATGCCTCCGAGGACACGCTCACCACGCCCCGCGTGCGCACTATCTCGCCGCTGTCTCCGGCGCCGGCGCCGCCATCTGCCGAGTCACCCCCACCACTTCTTGTCTCTCATGCCGTCCGCCAGACCAACGAGGCTGGTTCGGCCATACTGGTCACCCTGCGCTTTGGCTTTAGCCTGGATGCGGAGCCCAACACCCATTCTGTAACTGTCACGCTCGACACGCTTCGGCCAGCCGGCGGCCGCCTTGTCGAGTTCCTTGACAAGGTCCTCCACCCCACGCCAGTGTCGTCACAGCAAGCACAGCATGGTAGCTGCATCGGCAGAAGCGGGACGGGTACACCTCTCGTCAGCGACAGCTCGCCCGAGCCAAGTCTCGAGATGACGGACGGCAGCAGTGCAGAAGACAGCGACTTTGAGTATGACAACATGCGTCTGCATCCAAACCTCATGTGCGTAGCTACCAGGTGAAAGCTGACGCGCAGGGACGAATACGTGGTTGCCCAGACACTGGCCGCGGCCCCAAAGAGCATCGACGCTCCCCCCCGCCCGGCACGGCGGCAGTACCCGCCCACCTCGTACCCGTACCCGGCTCTCCCGCCACTCGCCAATCTCCCGGCCGCCCTCGCACAGGCTAAAGCAGCCGCTGAGAAGCAGCGCATCGGCCGCCGGCGCGCCTCCACCTTCCCAAACTCGGCCATCGGTCTCGTGCAGGAAGTCACTGTCCTGCTCCAGCGCGAGGCCGGGGCGTGGCACGCGATCGCGAGCCGCCTGTGCTCAGGCGCGTGGCCGTGCCTCGATGGCCGCCGCCGCCGCGTCGCGGACGAGTGCAAGTGGGCCGGCATGGAGGGCCTTGTGGCCGAGTTGCACACCCCTGCGGGCAGCGTGCGCTCGCCGTCGGGCCGGTACTACATCTAGGCTGCGCTGAAGCCGCTACATCTGAGTTGTAGACTAAAACACAGGACACTGTGACCTTGTAGCTAGTGATGCACGTTTATGAATCGCTGGCGTGGGGATAGGCCGTGGAGGGAGCGGTCGCGGGCGGGTCTGATGGGGAAAGCGGTCGTGAGCGGTGAGGAGAATCGGTCGAGGCGGTCAGGCTACCAGCATCGATGACAGGGCTGAAGCAACGTCCAGGGGAAGGGCTTGCACGGAGCCGCGACACGACAGTCTCGATTGAGCCGAAGAGTCTGACGAGGCCGTAGGGATGCATGCCACTGACTGTCTCCTGCACGTGAGGAACGCGCCGTCCTCTACACTGTCCAGCGTGGCCGTCATTAAGAGTCTGTCCTTTATCGTTCCCACCCAGACTCACCATTCCCATCCAGGCCCCAGTCATTCCATCCAGGCCCCAGTCATTCTCAACCTGGCCTCGGTCGTTCACATCAGCCTCCTTTCCGTCCTCATCCAGAAAGAGGCCAAGCTCCCTCCATCCTTGTCCAGAAAGAGGCCAGGCCCCCATCCTCATCCGAAAGTAGCCAGATTCATCCCAAACAGTTCTTATCAGCCACGGCACGCCGCATCCGTGCGCAGTGTATTGTGCATGCGCAGTGTGCGCAGAGGTGCCGCAGAACGTGAAACAGACAGATGTCGGGTGACGCAATCGGCATGCTTGATATCGGGGTGATGCACCACTCGGGCCGGGTGACGAGGTGGCTGTGGTGGCGGCTGGCGGCGGTGGTGCGCGCGCTTCTGCCATTGGGCCTGGACTGCGGTCAGCGGTGGAGGAGCAAGTGATAGATTCTTTGAAATCGAGTGCGAGACTAGGTGAGGATTTGTATTCAGATGCGGTGGTTGTGAGGAGGTGGCGGTGGCCATCGCGGCCTCGCTCCTCGCTCCTCGTCCCTCTTCTCTGCTCGTCTTCGCTCCTCTTAGCTGCCGCCTCCTCGCTCCAGATCCAGAGGTCCAAAGACGGCCTCGCTTGCCAGTGTCGGTAGGTTGGGAACGGCTAGGCTAGCTTCGACGTGGGAGGAGAAGCGACGTACTGTGGCGTGGCCCCATCCCATAGGTGATTGTGAGTGGATAGTGTAGCTGGGTTTCTGAATGCATAGGTCGGACACGGGCCAGTGGCCCTCGGAGGCATGGTCACGGTCGACGTAGAGGCAGCCAGTTGGGGACAGTTCCGTTGGGGACAGTTAGACGTAGATGCAAGGAGCCGCAGTTGCACGCGCGGGCTGCGGACATGGCCCCAATGGAGCCAAGCCATGCAGGCACCAGTGAAGCCAGGCCATGCCTCCGCCTCATGGCCACTCCGAGCCAGAGTTGACAAGCAATCAGACGTGAGGTCAGAGCAGAAAATGCGAATGTAAAATGCGTAACAGTAGAGCAAAACAATGTATCGCGAAAGCAAAGCAAAGCAAAATCAACTCCAGCAAAAACAGTGCAAAAACAAATCTATCGCGAGGTAGTCTCGATCTACCGACCTCAAGGTTCCGGACGAGTCCTATGAGCCTTGCGCTCTTCCACTAAGCTATCGCGATGGTGATTTGTTAAAGAGAATATTTTTGGAGCCTATTTGTGTCCGAATACCTTTGAATCCGACTTTATTGCCACGTGGCCTAGCTCTGATCCAGCAGGACGCGACCGTCTGTGGCCCCATGGGCGATGGGACATGTAACCCTCCCACAAGCCACCACCAACCAGACCAACCCCTATACACGTACCCCGTTAACCCTCGAGTCACGTGACAGACCACCACGTGAGGCTGGCCACGAGAGCCCGCCACCTTCCGTATGACCGTGTCTCCGCGCTACCGCGTCGCGCTCCTCCCTGTAGTTATCTGACGCCGTCCGTTGTAGCGTGATGATGCAACAGTCTCATTCCTCCGCCCTGACCAAGGGTACTACAGGACAGGAGGCAGATGCCAGTCCTTGGCAACCGGTGAGCGGGGGAAAAATGGGTGGATGAGGCAGTTAAGGGACACGGCGGCGCCTGCCGTCGGTGCTGGATCGATTGAGGCTAGGCTTGTGCTGCTGCTCGGGGCTGGGAGATCCCCGCCTCGCCGGCTTGAGCCTACCACGCCTCGCCCAAGCCTATCAGTTCACATTGCATTGCGACTGGCGACGCAATCATAGGCTTGTGACAAGTCCCAAAGTTGCACGTGTCCGGGCCATTGTCCATGACTCGCTCGGGTTCGTGACATTAAGGGCTGGGTGCCTGGTCAAAGCCGAATGTCGGGAGCGCTGTTTCTTTGGGGATGACAGCATTGACTTGATGTATGCCCCACCCGGCTGCGGTATGCAGCAGGTGTGGCGACTTGCGGGGTCACAACGAGGCACTGTAGATCACTCGCTGATGCGGAGTAGATGGCGACGGAGAAGGGCTAGCAGAACAACGGTTTAGCAGAACAATCCTTGCTAGTCATGTTGGACGTCGGAGGGAGGCGGTCCTCAAGGAATGCTGTCGCGCCGCCTGTTCCACAGCCAGCCCGTCAGCTGCCCAAAGCCGGCCAAATACTACTTCTTGCATTACTTGTACGCACCCACAATAGTCTACAGAATACAATCTAATCCAATTACAAACGGCTCTCGCTTGTTGGTCCCGCCGAAAACAAGTCGCGTCGCCGGGGAATGCTCTACGCTCATGTGGTCACGCAGCCTGTCATGGGGTCGTGGGTCTGTGCGGGATGTGATGCGTACACTGCCGCATCCGGCAGCGTACCTGGGTTCGCCAGGACAGGTAGGTGACACATGCCGAAACAGGAGCGCGTGCCTTTACGACGACTTGGACTTGCGAGCGAGCTCGTCCGCGCTGAGCGAGAGCTCGAATGTTGTCCGCATGGGCTTGGTGGCGACAATGAGTTTGGTCGTCTTCTTGGGCCGCTGCGGCGCTGAAGCGCCGGTGACCGCGCGGTTGAGGAGCGAGCGCGCGAGGGGCTGGCCCTTGGGGAGGCTCAGGTGGGGCCGGGGCGACGAGGGGGCGGGGGCTGCGCCGCTGCCCATCGGCGCGAGCGGGGAGAGGCGGATGCGGGGCTGAGGAGCACCACCGGCAAGAGGCGACAGAGGCGACGAGCGCGGCGGCGAGGGCTGGCGCATCGCGCGCATGGGGAAGCCGGAGGGGCGCGCGGCGGCAGCAGGGACAGGGGCCCGGGGAGCCTTGTTCAGCTCGTCCTCGTCACGCGCATAGGTGGAATCGTCGTCGTCACCGCTGTCGCTCGAAGTCGGGGACCAGCGCTCGCGGGCCGAGGGCGACATGCGTTCGTCGTAGCCAGAGTTGGAGGCAAACTGGTGGAGCGCGGCGGGGCGAACGAGGGAGTCGGTAGGCATGGTCGCGTGTGGGTGGGTGGCTGCTGGGTGGGTGCGCTGTGGGGCTGGTGGCGTTAGGTGGAGTTATTGTTGAGGATGAAGCCGAGGCCCTGTTGGAGAGGATGATATATGGGCGACGGGTGGATGAAGGATGGTGTGGTTGTGGCGTAGAAGACAATAAATGTCGTGGGGGGAATGCAAGCTAATAATGCTGCGTGGGATGGAGAGTGGAGGGTGGAGGGTGACAGGCGGAGGTAGTGAAATTAAGAATAAGCCGGTGGAGGGCGGCGGCGGCGGCGGGGGATCGCGCGGTCTGAGCAGAATTAGGGATACGGCGCAATGAGCCGGTGACGGGAAGCAACGCCTGAGCCACACTTGGGCGACCTGGGCTGTGTAGGCTTTGGGAGGCGAGGCTGCGGCGTGGCGGGATGATTCCAAGCAGCCTGGACCAGGAACAGGTTACGTGGGGGGACTGTATTGTGCTTGCGCGGGTGCAGGAGAAAAAACGAGGACTGGTCGCTTTGGCAAGATTTGGCGGCCAGGCCGACGCAAGTGATCCTCGGCTACCGTGATCTTTGGGGAGTAAGGGCACACGGTCTGCCCCAGAACCCCATCAACCTCAATTTCGTGTCGAGCTTTGGCAAATCGACGTGTTGCGTTACTGTTAACCGGTCTGTGGTCTGTGTCGCTGTGTGGTGTGCGTGTGAAACACTATCGGAGCTCGGAACGTATTCGCCCGGGTGATAGTATTGACTGGCTAGCGAGTGGAACGGTGAAGACGGTTACGAGTTCTACCTCGACGACTGCTTATGGAGCAGAGGCCACAGTTGGCACGGAGATTCATGACCGCGAGCATCGTCTTGCTGAGTGAGTGGGTGAGAGCAGCTGACCATTTTCGGTCAAGTGGGGCCAGCCACTGCCTTACTGGCAGGCAAAGGTGGAGGCCAGGCTGGTCCCAAACGAGTATTAGTCAAAATCCTTGGGGACTGTGGGGGGGTTGCGGGGTAAGCCCTGAGGCTTGCGACCCTCGTTTGCAGTTCAAACCATCACTCAGCCCTGGACAGCACAGAAAGACAGATACTATTTCTATTACACGCATTAGGTTTGTCTTGCAATATCAAATGACCAATCCAGCGTGCTGCGAGCACAGCCAAGTCCCAACCAGAGTTTCCTCCATCTTTGGTCCGCTACTCCTCAACCCTCGATCGCGCGCCACAACCACAGGCCTGTGCCATATTGACTGCTCACCCACTGTTACGACACCAGTGCCCCAACTTGGAATGTCACTGCTTCTCATAATTCCACACCAGGGTCTCATTAATCAGAGCTTGTCATGGGAATGCTTCTATGCTTCTCCCGAGCTTTTGCTGGCTCGGATATCGGGTGGCCACGCTGAGTTCTGCTACATCTTCCGAGCTTGCGCATATTCCGAGCTAGCGTACCGTACTGATAGCCCGATAGGCGGCCCCAGAGATACGATAGATAGCCACCCGGTCATTGCACCCGGTAGCACGGCCGAAGCGAGCGGACAGCGTCCGCTCGACCGCCGGCACTTGGTGTTGCCGCGCTCAAGTCAACATCATGACGACTGTGCGCTTCGGTCCCCAGCTCAGACCAAATTGAAATCGCGCCCCATTAGATCCCAGACGCGTGGCGTCGCTTGTCATGGCCCATTGCCGGCATCTACCTGCCTGAAATCTGCTGGCTACGATCACCTGCCATGTCCCGCTCGTCATTTAGTCACAAGGCTCCTGTGGAGGTGCAGAATGGATGATCGAGCATTGCGCGCGGTTTCCCCCAGCTGTCGTCGGCTGAGTGGGGTCAAGAAGGCGTTCCCACCGGGGTAGGAATACACCATTTCCGGACCATGCGGACCATGCCACGACGCAACGCGCCTTCATCAGCGCCACGTCGACCTTCGCATGGGCAAGCCGGCATGCCTGGACATGGGCATGCCCATACCATGACTGCCCCAGCGACTCGGCGGTCGGCAGTGGGCAAGCTGCCCCACAAGACGGCCGGCTCTTCAGTATGGGCAGGCTGTTCGCCAACACCGCCCACGCGACCAGCTTGGCCCTAGACCCCGAGGCCAACTGGAAGCCGGAACTGGGCTTGTCCCTGCGCAACCGACACACACACCCGCTCCCAATCCTTCAGTTGATGGGTGAGGCAACTCACCCTGTGCCATCATTCCAATGTTGCAAGTAGGTCCGATCCGCACAGAGATTTCGCGTCCGCCTAGCGTCGTGCGTCATGCAACTGAGGCTCTGTGGAAATGAAACTGGATTGACGCCGTGGAGAAGTGGGGCACCCGCAATGTGGGGCAGCGGAGTGCCTTGCTGTCTCGTCCTCGCCAGGCGCGCGACTGTCTTGGCGCATGCGGAGGTTCCTGCCCCGCTTCAGGAGAGACATGTCTGCTAATACTTGAGAAGTAGAGGGTGCTTAGCGCCGTCCCTGTCAACGATCGACTTTATGCTATTGTCCCCCAGACATTGCCCCGAACAAGTCCCATCCGCGACTTGTGAGGCCACCGACCTAGTGTCATACCCATCAATCACACCACAGTCCCAACTGACCTCTTGTGGCTGATGGCGTCTGTGTGGACTGGCCAGATTGGCCGCAACCAGATCTCCACTCCGTACTTCTCGCGTCTCAACAGACTGTTGTTCAACTGACGCTACCTGAGCCTCGGGACTTTGAGGGACAGTCGTGCTAAACCCGTCTCAGCGCCTCGGAAGTGGAATCCTTCTGTCAGCGAGCCAGCGAGCTTAGGTGACACTCGGTCCTGGTTCGTGTGGCTCAGTTTGTCCAAGTCCGTGTGATGTTTTACCTCCAAAACACACCGCCGCCTAGAAGGCCACGTATCGTCCCATACTGAGTGCACTGTCCGCGGGCGAGGCCAGCTGCGAACCCAATCATGATGTCTGTCTACGGCATGTGGCATTTCAACGGCGATGAAGGTATGCAGTGTGAGTACAACGTCCAGAACGGAACAGTAGTCAATCCGACGCGGTGTTCTTTTGTCAACCGTACACATCCCCCAGTTTTGTCAGCACACAATCCCCAACCCCATCTGCCCTGTGGCAGCCTGGCCTACAAGATAAGCCTATCCATGCCTTTCAAAACTATCACTCATGCCACCGCGCCCTTGGCCGCGTGCCAGCGCCACAGTCGCCGTTTCCCCGTGACCGCTGCAGTCCGAGTCACACTATGCGCGAACGTGGTCCACTTCATAGTCTGCGGAACAGTGTATGTATTCACTGCCAATCCTCATCACTCACCATCCTTGGAAGCCAACGACGCTCCGGTCACCTGAAAGTTTGCCTGAGAGTTTGCCTCAACCCACGACAGCCAAGACACGTTGAGACCAACTTGGCTGGACGTAAATGTGCAGAATAATACCCATGTCCAGAGGGAGCACCTTGATGCCACTAGTTCTAAGTAAACTACAGGTGATACTTAGAGCTAGGTCCCCTTCGGGCAGAGCAGAATGAGGCAACGCGCGCAGAGACGTCGCCGCACTGGTTCTCGTTGTGCCGGAGGCGTACTGAAGGACGTTGGAAACGTTGTCGTTTTGTGTTGCATTACGACCGTATTTCCTGACTGAGCACACGCTGGTTGGAAGACATATTGGGTCAGACGCAGACATCCCGGCCAACAGAGTGTCACTCCCAACTCGAGGTCCAGACACCGCCTGTGCTATACAACGGCCGCAGTCACCCTGTACACGTCGTCAAAGCGCTCCGTCAGCAACCGCCACAAATGCAAGCAGGTCAGTTCCGCTTACATGGCGCGCCTCGTCCTCTCAAATCCGCACCTGCACCGACACCACTGACTTCTCATGTTCGCCTGTGTAACAGGTCTGAGCACATCGGCGAGATGGCCGAGCGGTCTAAGGCGCTGTGTTAAGGTGACCCACTCTGTAGAGAGGATTCATCTCCGCAGTCTTCGGACGTGGGTTCGAATCCCACTCTCGTCAACAGGGCATTCAGTTGCCCAGCCAACGTTTTTGAGGCTGGGAGAGGTGGCAGGAGGCTGCCGAGATCAGGAGGAACGAGACCAGGAGGACGTGGGAGAATAGAGGAGTGAGCGGTGAGGGGCGTTGGTGGACTTCGGGACGTGGATGGACCCTCCCAACAATAAGCGTACAGCAATCAGCTCAGAATTTACTGGACGCCGATCGGCAGAGACGATTGGGTGGGTCAGGCAGTGCAGCACCTCAAGCCAACGGAGTTTCACTCCCGACTCGAGTTCGCAGATCAGACACCTGCTGGCGCAATGTTCTACCAGCACGCTCTGTCAGCAATATCGTCAGTACCGCTGCAGATGACAACCGCCACAGACGTAAGAAGGTCAGTTCGGCATATATGGTGCGCCCCGTCCTCTCAATCCTGCACCTCTGACGACATCGCACCTCACTTCTTCACCTGTGGAGTAAATGTTGAATACGTGTTGAATATGCCTACCGCCTAAGGTGGCAAATCTCAACCTTGTCACGTGGCAAGCGCCTTGAGGCTATGTGGCATGCACTAGAGCTACTCCACAGACCGTAGATTACGCCTGCCACAGTAGCCCTTTTCTCTGCATCTCATCATCACTCTACTACAATCCGTTGCGCCAACCCGTTGCGCCAGCCCGCCTGCACCTCTACCGCAGAGCCGCAAGCCAGGGCAACATCTGGTGTAGAGTGAGCCCCACGACATCTACCCAGATCCAACAGCAATGTTGGATCCGCCCATTACTGCAAGGTGGCAAACCGCCACTTTGCCACATGGCAGCGCCTCCTACACCGTAGATTACGTGCCCCTTCAGTAGTCTACTCTTTGCATCTCATCATCACTCATCTGCAACCCGTTGCACTAGCCCGCCTGCATCCTAGACCGCAAGACCGGGCGACATCTGGCGTAGTGTAAGCCCCACGCCATCTGCCCAGATCCAACAAGCAATGTTGAATACGCCTACTACCTAAGGCGGCAAGCCGCCACTGTGCCACGTGGCGGACGCCCCTCACACCATAGACTACTTGGCACGTCCTGTAGTTTACTCTTTGCATCTCATCATCACTCATCCGCAACCCCGTTGCACTAGCCCGTCTGCATCCTATACTGTAAGGCTACAGGCCCGGGCAACATCTGGGTAGAGTAAGCCCCACGGCATTCACCCAGATCCAATAAGCAATGTTGAATCCGCCATCTACCCAGGCGGCTACCCGGTCACAGTCACGTGACCGACGCCCCCCTCACCGTAGATTACTTGCACCTCCAGTAGTCTACTTTCTGCATTCACATCATCACTCACCTGCAACACTGTCGCACTAGCCTGTCTGCATCCTAGACTGCAAGGCCACAAGCCCGGGCAACATCTGGAGTAGTGTAAGCCCCACGGCGTCTACCCAGACCCAACAAGCAAGTCTAACAACATCGGCGAGATGGCCGAGCGGTCTAAGGCGCTGTGTTAAGGTGACCCACTCTGTAGAGAGGATTCATCTCCGCAGTCTTCGGACGTGGGTTCGAATCCCACTCTCGTCAACAGGGCATTCAGTTGCCCAGCCAACGTTTTTGAGGCTGGGAGAGGTGGCAGGAGGCAGTCCGAGACCAGGACGACGGAGAATGGAGAGAGTGAGCGGTGAGAGGGGCGAGTGGGACCTCGAGGATGTCGGGATGCACCCTCCTTAGATTGACCGGGGTTGCAATACATGTAATAAACGTACAACAATCAACTGCGGCTCTGCATCCACTCCTGCGCAGCCATCTTGACACGCTCGCTCGCGTCCGCAAACGAGTCGAGAGCCGGCCGCACCTCGAGCGAGAACACGGCCTCGCCCTCCGTGCTCGGCACAGAGTAGTAGTCGATGACGTAGCGCGTCGACGTCTCGTCCTTGGTCTTGTTCCCCGCGGCGTCGAGCACCGGGCGCGTGACGATCCAGTCGTGTCGGTCGAACGGCGGCTCCGAGCTGTAGTCGTCCGGGAAGAGCTTGGCCATGAAGAGCTGCCAGCGCGCGCGCGGCGTCAGGTCGTGCGGCCGTCCCTGGAACTTGGCCAGCTGTGCGTGCTCGCCCCTGGCGTCAGATGGTTCTTACTCTGCCTGCTCGTAACTCGCAACGACTCACCCGGGCCGCCGCCGCTCCCACTTCATGATCTCGTCCCATGCCCCCTCGTTGATAAAGTTGTGAATGTCGACGATCATGTCGATCGACTCTTCTGGCGTCTCCCATCCCTTGCGCACAAGTGCGTTCTGGCATCAGCATTGTAACTCCCCTTCCCGAGCAGGGCGGGCCCACTCACGTAGAACTGCTGGGGGCTGGGGTACGCCCACACCTTGTCGCCGCCGCCGCCGTATGCGTCCTCATTCGTCTCGGGGCGGGGGATGGTGCTCATCGTCCGCTCGGTCGAGAGGTCCAGCTGCTGACCCGGGGCCCGCTCCGTTGCCGACAGCCCCTCAGGAATGTGATTGACGGGGTTGAGGCTGTTGGGGGCACCGACAGCCGCGCCGAGAGCGCCCATCATACCGCCACCCTCGGCTTTCTGGGTGCGCGCGCGCAGCGCTGCAATCTCCTCGGGAGACATGGACGCGTGGTCGATCGGGCACTGAGCCGCCTTGGCCTTCTCGGCCTCGGCGCGAGCCCTGTGCGCAGCGATGGCCTCAGGTGAGAGCGAGGCATGGTCGATTGGGCACTGCGCGGCGCCGGCGCCGGTGGGGACAGGAGGATGGTCAGCCGGCATGGCTGGTGCCGACGAAGTCGAGCCGGAGCCGATGTTCCACTTCATGGTGAGGGTGAGAGATGCAAAAGATTAGTGAAATGTCAACAGGCCAACCCGAATGGGCCGAAATCAAAAACTCGATGCCGAGCCGATAACATCCATACAGTCCAGGGCAGGGCAGCGGGATCAGAGCGGACGACCGCCACGTGAGGAGATTATCCAGACTCCTTTGTCAACACAAGACGAGATCAGTCGCGCTCGTCGACTCTCCATCATCACCATGTCCACGTCAACGACCAAGGCGCGCCACTACAATGCATTGGGAGGACGCATTCGTGCGCTCAATTCTACCATGGCCGAGACGGACGAGCTCATGGGCAAGCTGAGCGAGCATCTGGTCCAAATGCAGCAGTTTGCCTCTTGCCATGCAGCCCAGTGAGTAATGGACCAGATATTCATCGAGGTGGCAATCGCGGCAGGGTATACCTGACAGCAAGAGATGCGTGGAAGCAGCTGGCTGGTGTCCCATGAAACTGACACCAGGTTCATGGCCACCTCTGCACTCCTTGACGTCGAGATTAACACGGCCAATGCGGCCGCCGAGGCGGCAGAAGCAGACCGCTCAACGAACACAGAGCGTGGCTGAGCTGAACCCGGCACAGCAGGACCGATCGGCACTGGCCCGCTTCGCCCATTGTCGCCTGTTCAAGACGACACATTATACACAAGAGAGTTGTAACAGACATGTACTTTAAGAGGAACCTGGGATTGGCGCGGCACACTCGGGGGCGGGCGCGGTGGCAGCGGGAGAAGGGGGAGGAGAGCGGGCCGGGGCGAGCATTGGAGTGCTTTACCGTATATCTTGCTTCAACATGTACTTTACGCTGTAGCCACTGATTCAAAACTGACAAAGCACTCCCACAAGCAACGCTATCCAAATGAAATTCTGTATCCTCTACATAGCCCTCGCGATCGCCTAGATCCTACACTACAGCTACTAACACCGTTGACATCTACGCGTGCACAATCTCGCAAATGAGGTCGCCCTGCCCAAGCGAGTCGTTGGCCTCGACCACCACACGCTTGACCACACCCGCAACAGGCGTCGAAATGACCGACTCCATCTTCATGGCCGAGATGACGGCGATCGGGTCGCCGCTCTGCACCTTCTGGCCCTCCTTGACGCGCACCTCGAGGATGACACCCGACATCTGGGCGCCGATTGATCCGGGCTCAGACGGGATCGCCTTCTCGCGGGTGACGACCTCGATGGCCGCGTTGCTGTCGGTGACAACCACGGCACGGGTCTCGCCGTTCAGTTCGAAGAAGACCTCGCGAGTGCCCTTGTGCGCGTCGAGGGGACCAACGGCGAGGAGCTTGATGGTGAGGACCTTGCCCTTCTCGATCTCGACCGACATCTCCTCGTTGATCTGGGGCTTGCCCAGGAAGTGGCGGGTCGGAAGGATGGAGAGGTCGCCGTACTTCTCGACAAAGGTCTGGTACTCCTCGTACACCTTGGGGTACATGACGTGGGACATGACGTCGAATTCGTTGATGACGTTGCCATACTTCTCGCGGAGCTCGGCCTTGATCTTCTTGAAGCTGAGAGGCTTCATCGAAAGACCTGGGCGCGAGTCGATGCGGACCTTGTCACGGATAATGTCCGAGCGCAGTGGCTCGGGGAAGCCGCCGGTCGGCTGGCCGAGGTAGCCCTGGAAGAACTCGACGACAGACGAGGGGAAGTCGAGGGTCCTGGCGCGCTCCTTGACGTCCTCCATCGAGAGCGAGTTCGAGACCATGAACTGGGCAAAGTCACCGACAACCTTGGACGAGGGAGTGACCTTGATGATGTCACCGCAGAGCTTGTTGGCCTCAATGTACTTCTTCTTGATCTCGATCCACTGGGTGCCGAGACCGAGCTGCGACGCCTGGAACTGCAGGTTCGTGTACTGGCCACCGGGCATCTCGTGGTCAAAGACACCCGAGTCCGACGCACGGACGTTAGCCTCGAAGGGTGCGTAGAGCTGGCGAATCTGGCTCCAGTAGGTGTTGAGAGCCATGATGTTCTCGTGCGTAATGCCGGGGCCGAGACCGGACTGCTCAAGGGCAGCGACGACGGCACCCATGGCGGGCTGCGAGGTGAGACCCGAGAGGTCATCAATGGCGACGTCGACCACGTCAGCACCGGCCTTGGCGGCGGCGAGCATAGACGCGACGGCGATGCCAGCCGTGTCGTGCGAGTGGACGTGGATGGGAAGGTCTGGGTGGGCCTTGCGGATCGCGCCGATGAGGATGGTCGCAGCCTCGGGCTTGAGGAGACCGGCCATGTCCTTGATGCCGAGGACGTGGATACCCTCGCCGACGAGCTTGTCGGTGAGGTCAAGGTAGTACTGGAGGGTGTACTTGGTCTTGTTGGGGTTGGCAACGTCACCCGAGTAGCAGATGGTGCCCTCGACAACGCCGCCGGCCTTCTTGGCGGCGTCAATACCGAGCTTCAGGTTGTCGAAGTAGTTGAGCGAGTCGAAGACACGGAAGATGTCGAGACCGGCCTCAACAGCCTTCTTCGAAAACTCGTAGATGGCGTTGTCGGGGTACGACGTGTAGCCGACAGCGTTGGCGCCACGGACGAGAGCCTGGAGAGGGACGTTGGGCACAAGGCGGCGGAGGGTGCGGAGACGCTCCCAAGGGTCCTCGTAAAGGAAGCGCATGGCGACGTCGAAGGTTGCACCACCCCAGCACTCAAGTGCGTAGGCGTTCGAGAGCGCGTGTGAGGTCTCCTTGGCAATGTTGGCCATGTCGACCGTGCGCATACGGGTCGCGAGGAGCGACTGATGGGCGTCACGCCAGGTGGTGTCCATGATGAGGGTGCCAGGGTAGGCGCGGATGGCCTTGGCGAAGGCCTCGGGGCCCTCGTTGACAATGATGTTGCGCCAACCCTTCTGCTGCGAAACTGAAGTGTCGACAGCCTTGCCGTCCTTGTCGGTGATGGTGGGGATTAATGCCTCAGTCTTGAGGCCAGGCTCACCGCTCTGGCCCTTGATGGACGAGCCGTTGACGGCTAGGTCACCGAGGTAGGCGAGGAGCTTCTGCGCACGGTTCTGCGACTGGACGAGCTTGAAGAGCTCGGGAGTGTCGTCGATGAAGGTGGTCCAGGTGCGTCCCGACTCGAACACGGGGTGGGTAAGGAGGCGAATAAGGAAGGGGATGTTGGTCTTCACGCCACGGATGCGGAACTCGATAAGAGCACGGAGCATCTTGCGGCGGGCAACCTCGTAGGTGGCACCCGAGACGGAGCACTTGACGAGGAGCGAGTCGTAGTGAGGGGTGATCTGCGCACCGGCGTAACCCGAAGCGGCGTCGAGACGGACACCGTTGCCACCGGCCGAGCGGTAGACCTCGATCTTACCAGTGTCGGGCTGGAAGTTGTGGGCGGGGTCCTCAGTGGTGATACGCGATTGGATGGCAAAGCCGCGGCGGTGGATGTGGTCCTGCGTGAGGCCGAGCTGCTCGAGGGTGACACCAGCGGCGATCTGGATCTGCGCGGCCACAATGTCGATGCCAGTGATCTCCTCGGTGATGGTGTGCTCTACCTGGATACGGGGGTTGATCTCGATGAAGTAGTGGCGGTTCTGCTGGTCGACCAGGAACTCTGCGGTACCAGCGTTGCGGTAGCCGACCGCCGCGGCGAGCTTGAGCGCGTCGTTAAGGATGGCCTGGCGGACGGGTTCGTCAAGGTGAGGTGCCGGCGCAACCTCGACGACCTTCTGGTGGCGACGCTGGACCGAGCAGTCACGTTCAAAGAGATGGACGCAGTTGCCCTGGGAGTCGGCGAGAAGCTGGACCTCAATGTGGCGAGGCTTGTCCAAGAAACGCTCGATGAAGACGGTGCCGTCACCAAAGGCCGACAGGGCCTCGGAGACCGCACGCTCAAAGCTCTCCTTGAAGCTCTCCCTGTCTCGGACGACACGCATGCCGCGGCCACCGCCACCCATGGCGGCCTTGATGATGACAGGGAAACCGTACTTCTCGATGAAGCTCTCGGCAAGGTCGTACGACTCGACAGGGCCCGGGGTACCGGGGACGACTGGGACCCCGGCCTTGATGGCGACGTCACGGGCCTTGGTCTTGTCACCGAGAGCGTCAATGGTCTCGGGGCGAGGGCCGATGAAGGCGATGCCGGCCTCCTCAACCTTTTGGGCGAAGTCGGCGTTCTCGGCGAGGAAGCCGTAACTAATGGAGTCAGCCACATTCACTGATAGCGCTCCGATAACGCCTCTTCTTTGGGCACTCACCCAGGGTGGATCATGTCAACGCCCTGCTCAAGGGCAATGCGGAGAATGTCGTCCTGGTCGAGGTAGGCAGCGACTGGCGCCTTGCCCTTGCCGACAAGGTAGGACTCGTCCGACTTGTAGCGATGGGCGTTCATGCGGTCCTCAAACGAGTAAATGGCGACCGTCGACATTGCGAGCTCGTGGGCCGTGCGGAACACACGGATGGCGATCTCACCGCGGTTGGCGACCAGGACCTTCTTGAGAGGGCCGCCGTGGCCGGCCTGCTGTTTGCGGACCCGGTCCACACTGTGGGGGCGGTCAGCGCAAGCTTGGAGGGAGCAAAGATGGGTACAGGTAGTTGTAGGGAGTACTCACGTCTGGATCGGGGTACCAGGGACGGTGTTGGGCTCCGAGCCCGAGTCCAGGTGGAGGTGCTGAGCCCACGACTCGAGCTGATGTGTCGAGGCCGAGTGAGGGCGATGGGAAGTAAGGTCACGGGTGGTTGTCATGGGTGGGCAGCACGAGCGCAGTGTAGGCGGAAGGCGGGTGTCAGCTCACATCTTAGAGGATCGGGTAGCGGCAAGCGTAACAGCCCAGAAGTGCAGGACGTTCGAGATGCGGGCAAGTCTGAAGGACAGGGAGATCACTGTGCAAGCTCCGGCTCAACCAACCAGCTGGTCGGGGTAGCACCAGCGCTCGCACGCCTGTTGCTCCTGAGTGCCACACCTAGCGCCAGGGCCAAGGCCGCGTCGGCGCTCCGAAAGTCGAACCAGAGTGCCAATCTGAGGGCGCGTCGTCGATCAGAGCAGCTATGTGTGCTTCAGGCCCTCACGCTGACGCCGTCATCATACCCGGCGACCTCGCAACCGGCGTGTGCCAGCTAGCGGCACAAGCGCACATGGGCTCTCCTCCCCCCCCCCGCCCAGCTTCGCCCGGCCCCAGCACGGGCCACAGTACGGAGGATATTTCGAAACTCACCGGCTGAGGAGACTCGGCCATTGCGATTTAGTGACGTGGTTGTGGGGAAGGTGGAGAGATGAAGGGAGGGGCAAAATTCAAGAATACCGGGATGTTACACGGATTCTGAGGACCGGAAGTCGGGGTGGAAGTGATGTGGCGCTTCAAGATGAGTGGAGGTGGGCGAGGGCGCGTGGGAAAGATGCTCGACAAGTTGGGACGCGCTTTTTCGGTTGCTAGCGTTTGAGAATGCTACCAAGTGGGTGAACGAACGCTCGAAGAGAGGAAGGAGAGAGGGAAAAGATAACAAGAGGGGGGCTGACTCGAAGTTATATGGATTTGTGGGGAGTGGAATCGGTCGTTGGGGGAAGGGGGTGATAATGTGCCAGGTACTGGTACTGGGTGTTGGAGTGGGGGAACATGAGAGAGGGAAGGAGACAAAGGGAGGTACCGGTCCGCTTGACCGCGCTCACCCACCCGTCCGCGGGTCCACCCAGGACACAGCGAGAATGCACCCAGGCTGAAATCCATCCTCTCGCGTTTGCGGCATGAGCGGCTATGGCATTCAGGGTAGTAGCAAGGGGGGGTTAATGTCCAACCAATAGAATGGTCCACTTGAAATATGCCGTCAGAGATATCGATGATGACTCCACCAGTGCTCAGATCAGTCCGCACGAGCTTCCCACCCACACCAAGACTCAACCTCGTCCAGCTTGCACTGTCAAATATGCTATCCGAGCAAACGGGCTGTTCCCCCATATCATGATGTGATGCATGGTGAACAGCGCGTGTCAGCTTGATCCATCTAATCCGTCCAGCCAAGCTCTCGGTCTACATTCCCGAGCAGCCGAGGCAGCCAACTTGTGCCCAGTAATTGACTCTAAGCACCTATCCAAAAGGCGCTTCCGGCTTCCCGGTAACTCGTCGGAATTCACAGAATTCCAGCTTCTCTGGACAATCTATCCCTTCTCCCATCTCAGTGAGCGGAATGCCTTGCAGCTATGCATGCTGGCTCTCTTCACCAGCCTTCTCCCCGACATTTTCCGACATGGGCTCAGCAATCGTTGCCGGCAACTGGTTTCCGTAGCGCCGGGTAACTGGACCCGAGACCATGCCTGCTAACGAGCTGGGGGCCTCGAGCTTGGCGGCTCCCGATCGTTCCGGATGGCCGTCGTGCATGTCACGGTCGCATAAACACTCCTGTTGGTGATGCACGGGGCAGCCTACCCGCGGCGCACAGGCGACCAGGCTGGCCGGTGGCGCGGAGCGGGGCGCCGTCGTGACCAACTCGAGCCCTCCACCTCCTACTGGTTCCGTGGCACGGACAGGCCACGGGCAAGCTCCGTCTCTCAACCCAAAACCCCCCTGTGCAGATCGAGACTCTGTCATCGGAGCAGCCGCTATTGCCACTCGCATCACTGTTATCCCCTCTTCCGACCAGATCCGTGCTTACCTGAGTGTGCCCCGGTACTGTTGTCGATGCCCAAGGCCAGTCATGCCCGCATCCCTCGCGCCGAGTGCCGCTTACTTTGTTGATGCACGGTTCGAGCCGAGGCGCCGTATATGCACTATCGTCGAGCCGTCTCTTGGCCCAGAAGCTAGTTCTTGCACACGAACTGCCTGCTCACGCATGGCGCGTCAACCACTGTCGCGTGGCATGTGCATGCCATTCTAGAAATCCGAGGATTGGGCCGCTGACCGGCGTTGGAAATATCTGCGGCAAAGGCTAGTGCACAGCCTTCCACAGCAGATTCAGCGGAGAACGCTTTTCTCCGCTGACATGCTCGCGGGACGACCTACCACAGTGAAGTAACCCAACTTTCACAGGTCCGTGACCGGCCCGGGACATGAATGCTGCGCCGGTGCCTCATGTCCCTGCAACCTCTTCAGTCAGCTCATTGTGAACAATAAATATTCGCAATGTTTGTGCTCATGGGCGAGGACTGGCCAGGTTGCGGCGCTGGCCTGCGCCATAAGAGTGGTGCTGGCTGGCAAGGCAGGGACTGTGTGTGGTCTTTCTGTTACTTCCTATGCTCCAGCGGTTGTGAACATGGTAGAGGTCATGTGACATGACGGCAGCCCGCTGTCAGAAGACAAGTAGATTTCTTGAACCTGTTCTTATAACCGTGTTGTCGCTCGTGGCACAATCCAGGCTCAAAGAGGACTAACTAGAGTGGGGCAGTGGCTGCTGACTCTGACGCTCGCTTCTCCTCCGGTGCCTTCCAGAAGTGATATTCCATCTCATTGATCAAAAAGGAGGGGCTTGAACAAGGAATCCAGGAAGTAAGCGGGGATCGGGCAGTTCGTGGCGCAGTGAATAGCCGCACGTGGCTTGTGCCCAACTCTGGTATGTATGTGCAGCACAGCCACGCTCAATTTAGGTACCGACCAGTCAAAATCAGCATCATCGTCATCATCAGAATCTCACTTCACACTGTCAAGTTGCCACTCAGCAACCACCTCCCTCACGTTTGTCTTTATATCTTCACAGATCAGAACGTCTGATCAATTTATTATCTCTCACACTTTCACACTCTCACACTCGCGCGCAACCTCATAACAAACTATACACCATGGATGTGAGTATCCGCAATCCTCCACGCAAGATCGCCCTCTCTCTCGCTCGGCTTGGCAGCGTCCCCGGCCTCGATGCTAACACGCAGAAGAACCAGAACATGTACCAGGCCTCGGACGGCAAGTGGTACCCCGTAGAGCACATGCCCCAGGGCTATAGCCAGCAGGGCAACTACGGCGGCGGATATGGTCAACAGTCCCAGATGCAATACGGCGGCATGCAACAGCAACCCATCTACGTCCAGCAGCAACAGCGTCCCAGTGGCGGTGGCGGTACTGGTGCAGCGGCGGGCGTCGGATGCTGTGGTATGTATTCCCAACCCTCATAAACCGAGCTGACCTCAGCTGCGCTTTGCGGCATGCTACTCTGCTTCGACCTCGGCGCGTGCCTCTTCTAACGTTATCACCTGGCGACGCATAACTTTCGCTCCATCTCTCTAGCTCGACGTCGTAAACCATAATGTGCGGCCGGCGATTGTTCCACGCCGCTAGTCTCTCCCTCGGTCGTTATAGAATGGGTTGTACATGATGCCATAGACTGTAATCACGACTGTTTCGCTGCCGGCTGCAGATGACGTGGGCGGCTAGGGTTATGTGGCAGTGGCAAGGACCCAATGACGCACAAGTGCAACATTGGGTCAGTAGATGGGTTTTGCCGAAAACAATCTCGGCTGGGGGCCTGGCCTTTGAGCAGCCTGATTCTGCAGCCTAGATCGTCAAACCGTGGAGCTCAAGGCTATTCAACTGCCATCTTTCGCCGTTGCTCACATTGTTTGGAGCACAACAACCTCCCGCTGTGACCACAAACGTCGGGTGAGGTCTCATTACGTAATCCATCACGTGTCCCTCCGTCATCTCCGCCTGAGCGTTTCGATGGCCACTTGAAACTGGACTCGCACCAACAATCCTGTTGCAACCACACTCTTGTCTCTTTCTCGCGCACAGCATGGTGAGGTGTCTTTTCCTTGGCACCGATTGACCACAGGCGACCAACTTTCTGGCCGTGCCGAGCAAGCAGGCACTCCCGCTCCCTGACTTGTCCAAGCACTTGCTGCAGTACATCTCAAGCCACTTCCGCGATGCTCACCCTGACGCTTTCCGGCGCGATGTCGACAGCCTCGTCGGAATGCGTCGCGAATGGGTCGAGCCCAAAACCGAGACGCACCCCGAGATTGCCAAGGGCCTTATGAAGTATCATGCGCAGCTGGCGTTCATGGCCACCAAGTTCCCCTCAGATGTAGGCTACACCTTTGAGTGAGCTGATGCAGATTGGCGTCTCGTTCGCATACCGCCTCCCCTTCCCTTCTCCATACAGTATTACCCCGGACGTGACTGTCAGCCTGAACTCGCTCACGTACGAGCGTGCCAGCGTTCTGTACAACATGGCCGCGATCTATGCATCGCTCGCCGCGATGGAGCGTCGCGCCGAAGCGGAGGGGATCAAGCGCGCCCTCAACTACCTCTCTGTATGCTCCTGAACCCACACTAAAGTTGACACCAGTCCTCTGCCGGCATCCTCAATTATCTTATCACCAACGTGTTGCCTACCCTCAAGAGCGAGATGTCGTCACCACAGGCGGCGGGGTATGACATGAGCGAGTCGTTCCTCACAAGCGTGCGCGAGTTTATGCTGGCACAGGCACAAGAGTGCTTCTGGCAACAGGCCGTGTTGCGTGAGTTGTCGCCACCATTTCGTCAGCTAACTTTCAGAGGGCTCTTACAAGAACGCGCTTGTCGCCAAGCTGTCGATGAAGGTGCGCTCTAGGTAGAGCAGGCTAACCGCAGGTCTCGGAGTACTATCGGTCGTCATTGAAGGCTGCCAACGGCATGGACTTTCCCTCCGCGTCGAACTTCCCTCAAGTGAGCTCTCTTAGTCGCGTCCCAGCTAACATCTGAATTGGACCAACCATGTCCTGGTCAAGGCCAACCACTTCGAAGCTGCCGCACAGTACCGCCAGAGCCAGGACGATCTCGAGAAGGGCAAATATGGGCAAGAGATCGCACGTCTGCGTGTAGCTGAGGGACTGGCCAAGAAGGGGCTAGACGGTGGGCGAAAGGGCGTGAGCGAGGCAGTCATGGGTGACCTGCGAAGCCTGTCATCAGCCATCAAGTCGAGTCTGGACCGAGCCGTGCGCGACAACGACCTCGTCTACATAGATCCCGTACCGACGGCGTCCCAGCTCGCGTCGATCACCGGTGTCGGCATGGTCAAGCTGAACACGCCCACTGAGATTGTCGAACCGATTGCGTGGCTCATGAACGGCGGAACTGGGCAATCACCGCTATTCAGCCAGCTCGTACCATACGGAGTACATCTGGCATTGAGCATCTACGACGACCGGAAGGACACAATGGTGCGCGAGATGGACGGTAAGCGTGAGGAGCTGGACAGCGTAGCTGCCAGCACGCTCCAGTCCCTGAACCTTCCTGGCAGCCTGCAGGCTTTGGAGCGGCCGGTCGGTCTCCCTCCCAGCTTGATCAAGAAGGCTGAGGAGGTTGACGCCGCGGGGGGCGCGGACAAGATTCGATCCCTGCTAATGGACGTGAAGCGCCTATCGAAGAGCAATGCCAAGGTTCTTGAGGATGCGATGGACATTCTGGACCAGGAGGCGACAGAGAACGAGCAGCTCCTCGAGCGGCAGCCGCACCTTGCTGAGTCGCGACAGCCGTCGCACGTGGCCAATGCACATCTCATCGGCATGGCGGGGCAATACGATGCGACGCTCAAGCAGGCAGCAAGCAGCGACACGACTGTCCGCGCCAAGTGGGAGGAGTGGCGACACATGATCGAGATCCTGAGCGGCGGTGAGGACATTATCAACGACCACGTGCCTAGCACAACTGGCTCATACGTCGCGCTGCCGTCCAGCGTGCGTCCGCTCCGCGCGTCGCTCGAGGAGCTCGATGACAGAATCGCGCACCGTGCGGCCCTCATCGCCGAGGCACGTGCTGTGGCCGCGCACGACGACGTCCGGCCCGACGTTCTGCAAGAGGCCTCGCGCCTCGCGCACGGCGGTAGTGGTGACGTCAAGCCTGAGTGGTTTGATCCGCTCTTCGACAAGGCAGCGGCAAAATACGACCGCCTGCGCGACGATATGGACGCTGAGAGTGGTGGCCAGGATGGGCTGCTCGAGAACATCCGGAAACAGAACGGGGCCTTTCTTGCTGAGCGCAAGGAGGACCCCCGCGTTAAGGAGCGCGAACGCAGCCTCCAGGACATGGACATGGCATACTGGAAGTGGCGCGAGATTGTCGACAACGCCGAGGAGGGCATCAAGTTTTACAATCAGCTCGCAAACCACCTCCAGCAGTTCAAGGACGCGTGTTCGCAGTTCCTCAATGCGCGCCGAGTCGACGTGGGACAGGTCACGAACCAGCTCGCGCATGTGAGCTTTGCGGACCAACCTGCGCAACAGCACCACCAGCCTGCGCAGCAGCACCACCAGCCCGCGCAGCAGCACTACCAGCCGTCGCCTCCGCCGCAGTTTGCTCCGAGCCCGTCCCCTGTGGCCGTACCTGCGCGGCCGTCAGCTCCCTCAGCTCCCTCAGCTCCACTGCCACCGCGCACATCGTCAGCTACGTCGCCACTCAAATCGCCTCCGGCTACGTTCTCCCCGCCTCCGGCTACGTCGCCTCCACCAACAGTCGCGCCGTTCCTCGCCCACCCTTCGTCAGCGCAGTGGCAGAGCAGTGCCGACTTCCTCCCTCCACCACCACCGCAGCCCGTCATCCGCAGCGGCGAGGTCCCCTTGCGAGCGCCTGCAACTGCTGTAGACTCGCCGCGTCGCATGACCCGCAGCCAGGCGCGACAGGGACCCATCGGGGACCCTGACCACAACCCGTACCGCAAGGAGGGCAAGCGACGGGGCGAAGGCGTCCTCTAGTTGGATAAGCACATAGACATCGGTGATACACTATTAACACATTTGCTATTGTCTGCGGTGGCTGAAGTCACTCCAGCGGCATAGTCGCTGTTGTTCAAGGGTAGCTAAAGTCCCGCCAGTACTCCCCATGCTCGGCAGCACTAGCGCTCTTGGCGGCCGTCCAGCGGTCCGAGAGCGCGCGACTGATCTGCCCAAACGTTGCGCCTGGCATGACCGCCTGTGCCGTCTTCATATATGCCTTGACGTATTGTTGATATGGAGTAAGCTCCTTGTTGGCAAACAGAGGCGCCAGACGCGCACGGCAGGCGCCGCATACCTGCCGGGTCGTGTCGATACTCTTGCTGTGCCGTTTATAGATCTTGCGGCACTCGACGTTCGTGCACTGCCACTCGTACTTGTAATTGATGACGTAGTCGTGCTTTGTGGTTACACTGATATCGGGACGCGCGCGCATAACCTTGCGGCCCCATGTCTTGAACACCTTGCCATGAGGGTTCTTGAGCTCTTTACTGATAATCCACGCGGCGACGTGACACATCTCGTGCGCGAGTGTGTCCCGAATCTGCCGCTCCTCCGTCAGGACCTTGGGGGCGAGCGCAATCCACACTTCGTGGCTGCTGCTGCCGTCCTTGTGTCTCGTTGCACGGCGGTGCGCCATCCCCGCACTTTTGTTGATGCGGGCATCCCATTTGATCGGACACCCAGCCCCACTGCGGCCAAGTTGCGATTCGAACACGTTGGCATCAAGTTCGTCGAATAGGGCTTGTGCATACTTTGCGCGGTGTGCCTCCCACTCGCGCGGGCTCATCTGCTTGCGTGGCTTGGGACGGGCTGGTGGGGCAAGCGTCGCAGGCTCGGATAGGGACAACGAGCCGATGTCCGGCACGGACACTGGTGGTGGAGGTGGGGAGAAGGTTAGGACGGCCGGTGAGGGTACAGATGGCCGGTCGTCCTCGCTGTCACTCACGAGGTTGATGACGGGGATTGGGAGCGTGTCGCCAGCGGCCGGTTCATCTGAATCCACCTCTGACGACGAAGCTTCCTCCTCGTCATCGTCTCCGTCGTCGGCAACGTCTTCTTCGACCTCCGAGTCTGAGAGGATGAACTCGCGCAGAGAACCCACGCTATCCATGCTCGAGTCCATGAGGAACTCGGGTGCATCGTCCTCTTCACTGGACGCATTCAACCTCGAAATGGCAGCTGGAATCCGCCCACGCAGCCCGCGAAGACGTGGCGGTGCGTCCTCGTCGTCGCTGACGATGATGCGCCGCCCGACCAGTCGTCGACGGGGCCCAATCACGTCGCTCTCATCACTCGCGTAGCCCGTCTCTTCGTGCTGCGGCGTGGCCGGAACACTGGGCGCACGTAATGGCGGCGGCGAGGTGGGCGATAGGATCTTGATGCTCTCAGTTGGCGAGCACAGACTGTCGGTCGAGCCGCTCTTGCTCATGGTGGAGGTGGAAATTGCAGAGAGTGCCGGAGAGAACGCTCCTGTTGGGACGAGTGGTGCGGTAAGATCGCGATTACGTCCTGGGGTAGTGGGAGCAGAGCCGCCGTCCGAGGATGAAGTGTTGGCCGTTGATGTCGACATGAGTGACAGGTGGCGGCTGGCGTTAGCGACTCGTCAGTGACAGTGGTAATGAGATACCCACATATCGAGCTTGAGGTCGACCTCGTCCTCATCTAGCTCATACTCTACTACTACTTCTTCTTCCTCCTCTCCCGGTTCCAGTGGGTCCTCAGCCTGGGACACAGCATCCGCCTCCGCCGCGCCCAGTAATTCTGCAGGTGCGCCTAGACGTGCGCGGCCAGGGAAGACCCCGAACGACGCAAGGCCAGGGAAGCTGATGGTCGAGCTGAATGTAGAGTCGCCGTCAGCGTCGAAATCTTCCAGCTCCTCTACGGCCTCTTCCGCCTCGTATTGCAACGTCTGCTCGGCTTCCACTGCCGCATACGCTGCGCCGAGGTTATTGAGGCTGATCTTCCGCCCTAAACGACTGGGTGACGATGGGGAGGTTTCACGGAAGCGCGATGGCCGGGGAGTGAAAGCTGCGCCGCCACGCGCGACGACAGGCGCAGGCGTAGAGCGAAAGTCTACACGGGGTACTGCTGTTAAAGGGGTTTACCAGGGAAAGAGGCGAGGCTCATGACGGGACAGAGTCCGCTTGCACTCGCACGAGTTGCGCCACGGCGCCGACGAGTTAGGGGTAGCGTAGTGTGTGGTGAGGGTGGGTTTGGACAATGGGTGGGCAGCGCGACTGAGGTAGAAACTCACATCCAGGACTAGGCAGGGGGCTGGGAAACTCGAGGCTCGGGTAGTCCGAGTCCACATCACTTGGTGGAGGACGCGGCACGTCCCAGTCGAACCGGGGGGATGTGAGCATCTCGCCCCGACTACGCGCGCGCGTTGGTGTGCTCGGAACCGAACATGCGGAGGAAGGCGCGGAAAGGTCGCCGGACGAGCTTTGCGGGAGGGAAGTGGCAGCGCGGAGGTTGGGCCGTCGGCGACGGGGTGGTCTTGGAGGTGGAGAGGCTGGCGCAAAGGTGTTCACGGGGAAGCGCGCTGCGCGTTTGTCGCGTCGGGGCGGCATGAGTGGTGATGTGGGTGGAAAGATGGGGTTGGAGGAAGAGGAGGTGCGAGCGCGCGTTTTGATGATGTTCGATTGAGGGTCACGGTCTCAGCCGACGCGGTTTTGAGGTGCGCGGAGGCCCAGAGTGGAACCGCGTTTGCGGCAGTTGCGGCAGTCTAGATGGAGCAGAGGACGCAGGTCAGGTGTGGTGGAGAAAAGTGAACGGATTAGGGCGGCCAGAAGGGCCAGGAGGGCGTGGAAGACGAGGATGAAGCAAGATGTCAGAGGGCGGGATGATGAGACGAGACCAGGCCAGGGATAGGCTTGTTGGTGCGTTGGATGCTGAATACAGTCCATAGTCTGCCGCCCTCCGTTTCCTAATGGGGCAAAATCATTCGCGTCCCATTTCACCAGGCAGGCTCTTGTAAGCTGATTAGATTCCGTCTAAACAAGTTTCAAACGAGTTTGGCATTGCATAATTACCCCTGGCTAGCAGGGTTTGTTGCACCAGAGGGCAGGGCTCTTTGGCTTCCCAGGCTCCCGACTAGAGACATCCAACGTGCAAACTCGCATGGTGATAACAGGCTAAATACCCTTCCGCTCCCGTAAAGCCGCCTCTGCCAGTTCGGCCACGCGGATCTGTTCCAGCACCTCTGCCAGGTCATCCTCATCTTCCCGAGTCCGCGCCGCCTTCCGCGCCGCCTCAGCACGTTCAAACTCCTCCACTGCCTGGATAGCAGCAGCCTCGTCGTCGCTCATAGCCGTACCGTCATTGAGGGACACGTCAGGCACTCCCGCTCCCGGATCCGCTCGCACACGTTCCGGTGACGACCCAGTCGACAGGCGCTCGGCAGCGGCAGCAGCAGACGCGTCCGCTTCCTGCTGAGACAGCAGAATCGCATACCGCAGGGCCTCGTCGCCATCCGCCAACCCAAGGTCGTTCATCACAGCGAGGTGCTGGTCCTCGTGCGACGTGTGGGCACGTGTTGCTTCGTTCTCTGCGCGAATCTCGTAATGCGAGTCGACCGCGTCTTGGTGGAGGTCTCGCAGATCTAGAGTACGCGAGTGGCCCCGGAACTCACTCCGACCCCCACCAGGTGCCCCGCGACGATTGGCATTAGAATTCTTGCCCGACTGACGGCCCTTGCCTGTCCCGGCTCGCCACGCAAGAACGTTTCTGCCGATTGCAGCGACGATGAGGTCGTTCTCAAGTATCAGGTGGTTGACGTTGAAGAACTTGGCGCGGTGCTCGTCGGTCTCAGCGACGATCAAGTCGCCCGGTGTGAGGTGTGCCGGCGAGCCTAGCTTACGAAGCCGGGTAGGCTCTGGTGGGAGGGGATCATACACCCACACTTGGCCATTAAATGCACCAACGGCGACGAGACCACAGGACATTTCTACGGCCGTGATTTTGCCGTCACAGACGGCCCAGTCGCGGATAGGTTTGATAATGCCACCGATCGGCCGGCCATCCCACTCCCAGATGTAGACACGACCATGGAGATCACCTCCAACCACGACGCGGCCGAACTGCTCACCTGCGGGGGAGACGTTGCGGAAATTCTCCTCATCCGCGTCTGGTGCGGCGGGCGAAGCGACGCCAGAATCGGAGGGTGTAATAATACGCGCCGATAGCGTGTGTCGCGCCTCGGGAGGTTGCGAGATGGGGGACGAAGGGAGGAGGAAGGCCTGCAGAGTGGTGAGAGGGGCCTCTCCATCCGTACTGAAGAAGACCGTCTTGATTTTATGCGAATCGCCGTTGAGTGAGATGTCGTGCCGGGCAAAGTTGGGGTGGCGCAAGTGATGGATAAGCACGGACGCAGTGAGCCCGTTTGCGCTCCACCAGGTGACAAGGTTGAGATCTGTGACACCGCCGTAATCTGCTTCTGAGCCAACATCAAGGCGGACTTCGCGCGGGCTGGTAGTGGCACTGAACCAGAGACGGAGGTCGCCATCACACGTCACACCGCAGACGACGTCGTGCTGGACATCGCAAGCCGTAAGGTAGATGCCATCAGGGCTTGCCATCTGCCTCAGGCGGACCTCTTCGGAGCGATCCTTGAAGGGTTTCTCAACAGGCTCCGAGCTAAAGACGCAAATGATGTTGGCGGAGACGCCCTCCGAGGGCGTCAGCTTACCCGACCTAGCGGAGCCGGGGTTGAGTTGCCAGTACTTGAGGCGTCCGTCTTGGCCACCTGACACCCACTTCATGGGGTCCTTGCCCTGCGATTCGGGCTGGTAGATTGACAACACAGCACCCTCGTGCATGTCATTGGGTAAGGACATGACGTTGACCGATGTCGGGCGGCCTCCATACTTCGCATGCGCTCGCGATTGCAAGGAGGTATGGACGCAGGAGCCGCTCTGGAGGCCCCAGAGGATATGACTCTGCGAGCGCTTGGGAAGGAAGATGAACGACGCGAGTCCTGGGTCCCACTGAGGTCGGATGTGGAAGTTGGCTGGCAAGTCAGCTTTGAGCAGGACAGCGCGAATCTCACCATCCTCTGTTGGACCCCAGACACCCTTGGACACCTTGCCCGTGAGAGGGTCACTCTTGATAACGGCCGCGTGCTCCTGGCTCGCACAGAACAGTGCCGGCGCGGGACGCGTCGAGACAGCCTTCATTGTCTCATAGCGCTGACGATGCGAAATCTTGGCGCTGGAACCCGCAGAGGATGTAAAGCCAGAGTTACTCATCTTACCTATGACCATTGGTGCCTTGGCATGCGAAAGGAGCGGGGGGTACGAGAGTGACATCTTGTTGATGAGAACCGGGAAAGGGTGGTGGATGACGTTAGAGCTCCGTGATACTAGCCAGCGCCTGCCGTCAGCTTGGTTATGACGCTAGACGTACTCGAGCATGGCATCACGAGACAGAGCCTCCTTCTTCCACCCGCGGCCACCAATGCCAGAGCATCCTTGGACAAGAGCCTTGACTTCCTCGCGGGCGCGGCCATTCCCGGCGGCACCCTCCCACAGGAAGCGGTTGATGTAGCACTGACGCCACACAGATTCGCTCTTGAGCTCATCATGAAGGAACTTGCACGTGGCACCGAGCTGAAGGAGGGAGCGGGGCTGGAGGCGCACGAGAAGAACGTGGAGGACGTCATTGGGCAGATTGAGGATGTAGCTAATGTGAGCACGTGTGCAGCCCTCCACTCTACCATGGGCCAATCTCTTCATCCTCTGCGTCGTCGTCCTTGACGTTGAGCCTGTGCCTCAGTCCACTCTGTTTCCGCTGTCTGCCTTTCTTGGCAGGGCCGAGGTTGGCCGCAGAGGAGGGGACCTCGGGGTAGTAGGGGTCGTCATCGTAGTCGTGGTCGTCGTCGAGATAATGTTGTTCAAGGTTGGAGTAATCAAGTTGGTCTTCGATATAGAGCGATGGTGAAGGCATAAAATGAGTTGGAGAGCGATTACAGTAGTAGTGTACACTGATATGACCAGTGCGCCGAGCTAGAGTTGTTGATGAACGTTGAAGCGATAGAGAGAACGGATCGAAGGAACGGCTTGTCATCTGGCCCGATGTCACCCTCCACTCAGATGCTGTTATCAATCAATCTGACGTGGACAATAGGGTAGCGTGCCTGGGCCATCTCCCCCTGCTGTTCTCCGACAAGTGCGTCATGAATGTTGTGACCTTCAATTGTCAACGCTCTACCCTCCCCATCCAGTGCTGCATCGGGTCCGTCCCTCGCCTCCCGTTTTAGCCAAGATGGAAACGAGCAAAGAGAGAGACGAGCTCGAAGCATGCCCCATCTGTCCCTCCTCCGGACCTCCTGTTCCTCCGAAGTCATCCTCAGAGGAACGCAACGAGGACGATGAAGAACTCAAGTGGATCGCGTGCTCCAAGTGCAAGAAGTGGTATCACTGTGTCTGTACAATTCTCAACCCGGAGTACAAGGACACAATACCTACAGAGCTGCTTCAGGAGCTGGATGCCAGCAGCCTCGGCGAGTGGTTCGACTGGGCTGACCGTGTGGATCGATGGTGCGCTTGAATGTAGACCAGCTGACACCAGGTACTGCAAACCGTGCATCAACTTCTCCAAGTCGGAAAAGAACCCCAAGCCACCTCGCAATCCGATGCAGGCGACCTTGCGGCGGCGCAAGTATGTAAAGCAGAGCAGCACCTCGGCACCCCCCTCCCCCAAACGCTTGAGACTCGACTCCCAAGCTACTGTCACCCCGTCCGCCAATGCTGAGATCACGCCCGACCAGGGGCGGCCAAAGCGCCGGGCTGCGCTCGATCGCCCCGATTACTACAACATGCATAACCATAACGCGACACCAACACGCAGCTGGCTGGATCTCATCAAGAATCCAGCCAAGCACGGTCGTGAGATTAAGGAAGGTGGGTAGCGGGTTATATTAAGCTGAGGCGACAGGCGACTTTCCTCATGTTCCAGGAAGCCTTCTGCGGAAGCAGTGGATCGAGTCCGGAGTCACGGCGTCCGACGTAGCCGTTGATGACCTGCCCTACCCCGCGCACCTTCCACCGACACTTTTCTACGGCCCTACCCGAGAGCCACTAGTCGTACGGCCAGAAGACGGCGGTATTACTTCAATGGGTGGCAAAGTGCCAGACCCTGGCTTGACCGTCACCGACATCTCGCGTCTTGTTGGTCCCCAGCGTATGGTGGATGTCATCGGTGAGCCTGCTGTGACCTGAACCAATCTCATTCAGACGTTGCAACCCAAGAATCCTCACAGTGGCCCCTGGAGAAATGGGCCCAGTACGTCAGGGACCGCTCTGTCCCTAACTCTGCGTCGTCGAGCAAGGTCTACAACATCATCTCGCTCGAGATCTCAGGCACCGACCTCGCCCAGAGCGTTCGCCCTCCAAGTATTGTCAGCGACATAGACTGGGTAGAAAACTTCTGGCCCTTCCCGGGGGGACCAGAGGCTGCAAAGCGCGCTGCAGCTCGTGCGGCAGAGGGGCTGGATGACGACAGCCAGCCGAAGGAGAGGACCAAGAACGAGTGGCCAAAGGTGCAACTGTACTGCTTGGTGAGAGGGTTACCCGGGGAGTTGCTGACGTTTCAGATGGGGATGAAGGATGCATGGACAGTAAGTACCCCTCCTCCGTGAGCTTACCGTGTAGGATTGGCACGTCGATTTTGCCGCCAGCTCTGTTTACTACAACGTGTACACAGGATCGAAGGTGTTCTTCTTCATTAGGCCAACCGAGGCAAACCTCGCGGCCTATACGCGCTGGAGCGGATCTCATGAGTTGCAGCAATCGACATGGCTTCCCGACCTGTGCGATGAAGTGCGCAAGGTCACGCTCGTGGCGGGAGACACCATGTAAAAAATCCTCTCAGGGTGCCACTAACAACCAGGATCATCCCAGCGGGATACATCCATGCGGTATACACTCCCGTTGACAGTGTTGTGTTCGGGGGAAACTTTGTTCACTGTTTCGACATTCCTACGCGTGAGCTCGCTGTCGAAGACCGAGTGGCGGCTGACATTACAGAGCTCCGATTGCGGCAAATTGAGATTGATACACGCGTTCCGCAACGGTTCCGGTGCGTTACTGCATAGACAGAACGTTGACACCAGCTTCCCGTACTTTGACAGGTAGCAATACGGCATGACACTGCTGACGACAGACTGTGCTGGTATGTTGCAGACCGGTTCACGAACGACCTGCGCCAACTGAGGGCATACCGCCCGAGCGCCAAGGCTCCGGCAGTCAAACGTCCGTACGAGCGCATCCTACGTGGTCTGATAGTGCTTGCCCGCTTCTTAATTGCGGAAGTGGACAAGATGACTGACGAATCGACTGAGGACAAGCTACGACAGTCAATCTATCGGAGAATCCCAAGCGACATACCAGATCCAGCCGCGTTGGCGCACGAGCTCCTCTGGCGCGTCGAGAACGAGTTGCCTGATCTCTGGGAAGACGAGGAAGAAGTCAAGGTGGTCGAAGAAGGAAAGGTCAGGCGCAAGAAGCACGTCGTGAGCTGCAACCCGAAGCCGCCACCGAAGGCGATGCGTCTGCTCGACAAGCCAGTACAGTCGCGCACATGGAAATTCCAACCTTCGTGAGTTGGTTTCAGGGAGTTCGATTAACAGGACAGGCCTTGGACGCAAGCAGACCACCCCATCTCGAAGACGACCAACAAGGTCTGGTTGCCGCGCCCAGGAGGCAACGGGTCGCTTGAGGAGGCAGAAGAAGTGTCCGCAGTGTATCACCAGAGTCGGAAGCGAACGCGAGAGAAAGACGGCGAGACCATCCTGGAAGACCAAGATGTTTTATTCACGGAGCGCCGTATCATCTGGCCGCCTAAGAATGGCTCAGCTGCCGCCGGGAGTAGTGTTCAGCGACACGGCGGGACTGAGATCAGTGCGGAAAGGGTTGAAATGAAGATGGAGGCTGATCGGCCAATCACGGAAGCAATTGAATCATTGTAAAATACGTGTAGTGCGATGTTAGGTCCGAGTCAGACACCTCACAACAACCTTACCAACACACCGAGCACCAGGCTCATTCATCCTTCGTTCTATCGAGTAACTGGCTGACCATGACGGACCCTGCGCCAACTCGCACATCAACGCGCGTGCGCACCAAGTCCGCTCGGGCTCTCGAGAGCGAGGGCACTGAAGCGCTTATCGCTGCCCAAGGTCCAGCCCGAGCGACCCGTTCCAAGGCTCCGCGGGAGAAGGTGGCTCCCAAGCCAAAGAAGTCCAAGTACTGCCTGTGCAAGGAGTACCGAACAGGCCCGATGATCGAGTGCAACGAGTGCGGTAACTGGTTCCACTTCAGCTGCGTGGAGCTAACCGACGAGGAGGCGGAGAAGATACGTGAGTGGAGTACCCCAGCAGCAGTTGAGCTGATATTAGACAACTGGGTCTGCACCGAGTGCGCGCAGCGTACAGGGTCCAAGACGACTTGTAAGTTCTCCTCGCGTTTCTCACTATCTGGCATCTCCATCTTTAGTTGGCGACGAGGCATCATACGACCACGTTCTCCACCCAAGTTATGGCGCAGGGGCCGCCAAGTGGCTCGCCCCAGCCTACACCTGCAACCAGCCTATGTACCCCGGATTTGTAGTAGCAACGCACTTTCATCGCGGTCTGGTCTAGTCGCTTGGGTCGCAGACTGGGTCGCGAACTCATCGGTGCCGGTTGATTGCGTGAACTCCGAGTTGCAGCGAGAGGGCGGCACGAGAGCCACAGCTAGAGGTGCACGCCAACATTGAGGTGCGCATGACGGTCAAGTTAGAGCGACATCCGTCTGGATGACTGTGGATGCGGGCGTGTGTGACTTGAGCACCCGCGAGACTAGAGTCATCTCCGCCTGCGGTGCATGCGTCGTCATGATTGCCATGGACTCGACTGCCATCTCGATGCGCCGCGTCGTGCCTCCACCCCATCCTCTCGTCCTGCATTCCTACCGGCCTCTTATCTCTCCTCTTCCCGCTTCGCATCCATTCATGAAACCTAATACCAGACATCCACGATATCTCGAGTTTCCCGTCCCCGGTTCCTCCATCCGACGCCGAACTCGAGGCCGAGGCCGAGGCCGAGGAGCCGCAATCGAAACGCAACACCCGCAGGGCCGCATCGAAGCGCAAGGCTCCGCGGCGAACAGTGAGCTGGGAAACCTCGCTCAGCTAACAGCAGACGACCCGCGCAAAGAAGGCCAAGGTTGAGGAGCCAGGGCCCGATCTCGAGCCGGAACCCGAGCCGGAACCCGAGCTTGATGTTGAGGGAGAAGATAACGACGAGGATGGCGATGGGGATGACGAGGAGGATGGCGCGGCGAGTTCTGTCGAGAGTGTCTCAACACCTGGTGCATGTGACGAGCTGGTGAAGGGCGATGCGGATGAATACAAGGACGAGGGAGAGAAGGAGGACGACCATGAGGACAGGATGGTAGGCCACGAGGTCAGTCCATCTCTCCCTCCTGCCAAATCGCTGGCGAGGCGAGGCGTGCGCGGTCGCAGCAAGTCGCCTGTCAAGCGAGCCGGTACCCCCTCGCCTGTGAATGCTATTGAGCAGGAGGCCAAGGAAGAGACCAACGAGAGAGCTGAGGATGGTCCCAAGGGGCGGACCGCGACTCCGACGAAGGGACACGAAAAGGGAAAAGAACCCAGTCATGAGCACCAGCCAAGAGCATCGAAACGCCTATCCATCGACACTCGTCGAGGCTCGGGCTCCACAAAGCTATCCACACCAGCCCGACGAAGCTCCGCGCATGTCAAGTTGAAGGGTGCGCTCCCAGCGGCGAGGGCGTACGTGCTGGGACAATTTACGAAGATCGCCAGCGGGCTATTTGGGGACAAGTTGGACGCGTCTGGCGCAGCGCAGTGGGGTAAAGATGCAGAGGCGGCACTGTTTGCACACTTCAAGGAGGGGCCCAATGCGGTCGCGGGGAACCGCTACAAGTGGGTCACATCCAATTCGCGGTGTGCTGACCCCAGGGCACAGTTCACGCTACTCAGCTCGTCTCTACCAAAGACGCGGGCGGCAGTAAAGGCTGCAATAGTCGACGGGTCGACGCCACCTGACAAGGTGGCACTATTGAATGCTGAGGATCTCGCGACTGATGAACAACTGGCCGAGCTGGAAGCTCAGCGAGCTGAGAGCCTGCGGCAGGCTGTGCGGATCGAGCCAGAGTTCATCAGTGTGCGGATTGGGCGGGACGGTTTGGAGGAGATCGAGCGGGAGAAGACACCTGACTCCCCTGAACTGAAGGAAGAGGAGGAGCTCGCATGCACATCGCAAGTAGATGAGCAGCGTGCCCGTGGTACAGCCACGCCCGAGCCACCCAAAGCTGCCGCCGAGTCGCCGCGCTCACCTGGCTCCCCGTTCATGCGCCGTCGTTCGTCCATCTCTACACCCCTCTCACCACTTGCACGCCGCACCTCGTTCTCTCATTCCGGGTCGCCCGTGGTGGCGCATCGCTCAAGCGTCGAGTTCGCATCAGCGTGGGGCACTTCCACCAAGGTGGCGGAAGACTACGACATGGAGCAGGACCAGGATGCCATCGACTTGTCTGACCTCGCGACCGGCGACGTGAACTACGATGACGGTCTGGACGGGCCGGAGGCACATCCGATGGCGGAATTTTTCTCTCGTCCAGTTGTATGGAGCGGTGGGGTAGGTCTCTCCTGTCCCCCCCCCCCCCAAGTGAGCTGACAAAAGATATCCAATCCAGCTGAAGAGTCCGCCATCATTCCGTCAGTAGTGATGCGGCAGGCAGCCGGCCGCGGTCTTCCGGTTGAATCGTTCCGCGCGCTCCTGCCCCAGGCTACTATCGCTATTGCCGGCCGGGTGCCGAGCGTTAGTAGCTTGCAGTACCTCTCAGACCGCCGGTTAGACGGCACTAAAGAGCTGGTGACGGTGGCGCTCACTCTCGGTCCCAAAGCAACTACCGATGAGCGGAAGGCGTGGGGTGCGATTCTCAACTTCCATCTCCAGCGCGAGTGAGTGGCTTTCCTGACGAGTCTAGTTCATGAAACTGATGCCAGCCGCCACGCTGTCTTCCACCCCAATACGAATGCGCGTGAGCTCTACCTTGTTCCCGTTCGGGCAGCCGACCGTACCCCCGAGCTATTTGACACATTCGACGCCTTTGCCCTCCCAAAAGACGCTCGAGACGAAGCAGTAATGCTGGGCGTGTTCGTAACGCAGCGCGTCTCGCCGGGGCGCTCGCCAACAGAGCCAAACCCGGTCTCACGAAGTCTCGCGCGTCCCCCTCCCCAAGCTCAGCCATCGGACCCGCTAGAACCCGCTGCCCCCGTCTTCCAGAACGCACAGCTCCAAGCCCTCATGTCGAGTTTGAACCCAGCCGCCATCGCTGCCGCGAGCGCTCCACGCCCACCCCACGCGGGCATGCCAATGCCCCCCTTCCCGCCTAGCTATGGTCCCGGCCCCGGCCCTCCTAGGCCTGACTACTCCTCATACCAACCAGACAGGCCCAGACCCCGAGCCGATCACGCCGCCGACTACCACCACGACCGCATCCCCGCCTACAACCAACCCGGGTATAGCCCCGAGTACCGCCCTGACTACCAGTTCCGTCCAACTCCGACTAGGCCCTATGGCGTTCCGCAGCCCAGCCCATACGGCGTGACACAGGGATATCATCCTCCTCTCCGTCCCCAGGCTGGGCACGCATCTCCCCCTCCACCGGGTGGACGCTCGCCTGCCACTGGAATGCGGAGCGAGTCTAACAGGGCCCCCCCTGGTGGATCACGCGGTGGCCCGCAGCGCGGAAGGGGCCGAGGGCGGAGGCGGTGGTAGTCTGAGATCAGTATCGTAGTAGAACCATAGTATCATGAGCGTGACAGGCAAAGTGTTATATATAACGAGTGATGATTCTAGACATCTGAGGTCGGGTGTGCTCCGCCTGCCATGGTTATTCATGCTTTGGATCTAAAGAAACCGCGGTTGTCCCCAACCATTAGCGGAAACAAATTGCGAAACCAACATGACGTATGGTAAACATACCACTTGCGTCTCCACTCACCTCCACACACTTCCCAACCCAGCTCGCTCCATCGACCCCACGTACACGTCTGGCCGAGCTTAAACACCACGGACACTGATATAGGCCGCTTATCGAGGTCTCAGCACCCCGTAGCTCAACTGACACCTTCTCTCCTTCCCCGTGCCATCCACCGTTTCCTCGGGAGGTTGGAATCCGCTCCACTTCGGCTTCCCATTCACATCCCTACACCGCCATGGCCAACGAGTACCCAGAGGCGGACGAGACTGAACATGAAGTGGCCACTGAGGATCCTGGTCCGGCCAAGGCCGACGTGATCGAGGACGACGGGGAAGAGGAGGAGGAGGGTGAGGCCGTGCCTGCTGCTGTGACGAACAGGTGCTAATGGCAGAGTACGAAGTGGAGGGTATCGTGGGCCACAAAATGGAGGTGAGTCATCAGCGCGGACATGTTTCGGGCTCGTCACGTCGCGTGTTCTGTGGGAGTGAGTGTACGAAGTAAGAGTGAGCGTACGATATAGGGGAGGACAAACGAGGGGAGAAGGTTGACAGCCATGCGATTGTGGGCCGTCACTACAAGGTGGACCGTCACTACAGGGGAGCCTATACGCAGGCCTTCCCCAATGGCTTAGTTGGACCTAACCTGGGCAGGGTCGTAGCTGGTGAGAAAAGGGTGGTGCAAGGAGGACGTCGAGTACCCTCCAAAATGAGGTCTCCTATTCGAGGATGGATATACGTCGACGGAGACAAGGGGAGAGCTTGCCTACCATCCGAGCAGCGGTTAGGCCGTGTCTCTTCTGGTCGGGGGATGACCTTCTGGACGAGTTTTTTCCATGTGTTACTCGGCGATCATAATGCTAACTGTCACAGAAGGGAAAGTGGAAGTGTAGGTCACAAGCAACTGTGCTGGCTGATGTCAGACCTCGTGTCATGGAAGGGATACGGCTCCGAGCACAACACGTGGGAGCCAGAGACCAACCTGTGCGTTGTGTTTAGTTCAGTCGGTGAACAGAGCGCTGACGCGGCCCTCACCCTTTTGTTGATTTCTGTCCCACTTGCACCCTCTGTTTGGTACCCGCAACTGTTGTGTACTCACTCTCGACCATCCTAATGAAACTGTCTGGCTATGTGGTACACTGATGAACCATCGTGAATCTACGTGAATCTACAGTGAGCATGCGCGGGATATGATCGACGCGTACATCGCTACGCAGCCAAAGCACGCTCCGAAGCGCGGAAGGCCATCAGGGACTCCGTCCAAACCATCAGCGAAGCGTGGTCGCCCGTCCAAGGCGTCGCAAGCCAAGGTCACAGTGGCTGACAATGAGCTAGCGTTTTCCGATACTCACAATGACCCGTTCGACAAGTTCATGGACATTCCCGATTGGGAGCCTCTGGTCAAGCAGGTCGACACAATGGAGCGGGGTTCCAATGGCAAGTTGGCGGTGTTCCTGACGATGTGAGTAGTTGCATTGGACGCTCGTGCCTCCCCGTTTCCCGGAAGCACTGGCCCGCTACTGGCCTCCCGTTTCTACCCCTTTCACTTGGTGTGGATGTGGCATGGTGCTGACAAGTGCAGGAAGAGTGGGGAACGCTTTGCGCAGACCACCGACGTCGTCTATAAGCGGTGTCCGCAGACGATGCTCCGTTTTTACGAGAAGTACCTCAAGTGAGTGTTCACCGCGG